>CM061269.1:69623000-70938500 GCA_030848825.1 Tadarida brasiliensis | reverse complement strand
AATCCCTGCTACCTGAGCACTTCACACACACTTCCTGGTTACCTTCTCCAACCTGAATACCTCCCAGTTCTACCCAAATAGATACTCCTGGGTCTGTCAGTTGGCAACAATTGTATTCTCTAAAATTCCTTTATGTTGTCCACTCGTTATTACCCAGTCAAGGTGGAAGGGATGCAAGGGGAGGCATTACTCAAAGTGACCATGAGAATTTTCTCCTAATTATGAAGTCAAACAAGGTGATCTGAAGGTGGGAATGGATGTTACGAACTGCCAAATTACATTTGAGACAGAGTTAATGCACCTTCCAACAGGACATATTTCCTGGCTCCCTGTGCTTCTCCACAGCCAGAAAGGCAGGCTCTAGTGGCCTCCAGCACAGGAAAGGGAGTGATGACCTGGAGACTCTGGCAGCTGAGCAGCCTGCAGGCAAGAGACACATGCTGACTGCCTGTCTCCATACAGCTGCCCCCTGCCCAGAGAGTGCCTGGCCTGCCTGAAGGTGGCGTATTTTCCTTCTCTATACACAAGAGCTAAGGAAGTGGGTTTAGTCAAATATGGGGGCCAGTTCTATTAGGACAGGGCCTCTTTGCAGCTTGAAGAAGTAGGTGGAAGAGATCAGGCTTTTTTCCTAGAACAGAAGCAGCCAGCTCTCTGCAGACTTGCCGGATGTCTTGGTCTGTCTTGGCCAACAGGTGGCTCTCTTCCGGTGTAAATGTTTTAATAGTCTTCAGGTGAAATGGATCTGACTCTCTAGTTCCTTATAGCTACAGCTATGATTACATCATTGTAACAGGGACATTCATCAGTTCAAAAACTATTCATCAGAAGCAAAAAAAATCATCTCTTTGTAGCAGTTTCTAAAAAACTGAGAACTTTCACTCAACTTTGCTGTTAACTGGTGGTTTTGTACTCTTAAAGGGAAATTGTTGGCTGGAAACCACAAAGGAACAGGAAACAGCTGGATGAGTGGGGGAGCAGGTGAAGGGAGAGAGAAAGAGGAGAGCACTCTGGGAATTCCTTCATTGCACAGCAAGGAAAGCACTGTGACATGGGAAAAGAAGAAGGTGACTCAGAGAAGGAGGAGGGAAGGCAAAGTGTGCCAGGTATAATTAGTACACACTATGTATGTTTCACTTCAGTGTAGGAGACCTTCTTCTCTTCCAGATAATGATGCAAGCCACCCTTTCCTAACTGAATATACAAATGAGACTTAACTTCAATGTGAATAGTGACTATACTTTAGTCTTGTTCCCAACACTTCCCAGAATTTTGTTTTCTACACTGTATATTTTGGTAGCGAGAGGTGGGAGAGTTCACTATTCTGATATATTTTATACCAAATAATAAAAAATAGGTACCATGTTTAAGTCCTAATAGTGGAATGTTATTTATGTGTTTTAAGATGTTTTAGTCTGTTTAATACATTTGAGAAAACTGAGGCTTGGAGAAGTCAACTGAATTTCTTGGAACCCCACAAAACTGCTGGCAGAGTCAAGATTCAATACAGAATCTTATATTGCATACAATAGGCAATTGAAAAGTGTCATAGTTTAGAATTCCATTATGTTTTAACATATGGTTTGATAACAAATTTAAAGTCCCTTGTCTTATTTATTTATTTATTTTTCAATGCCCACCTGAGGATATATTTTCCACTGATTTTTAGAGAGAGTTAAAGGGAAGGGGAGAGAGAGAAAGAAGAGAAAAGAGGCAGACACATTGATTAGTTGCTTCCTGCAGCCACCCAGTCCTGGGGCCTGTGATGGAACCCAAAATCCAGGTAAGTGCCCCTGAATGGGATGTGACTTGTGACTCTTCAGTGTGGAGGCCTAAACTGTAATCACTGAGCATCGCTGTCCAGGGCCTTTGTCTTCTTTTCATTGGTGCATTCTTTTGTTTTTATTTTACTGACTTCACCGTTCTTTACTTTGGATATGTGGAATGGAAATTCCTTGATCCAGTCTCACTCTTTAGCCCTTTGGAAGGAATATTCCCAGACTAATATACACATTGCAATGTATTTCCTGTGCCTCCCCAAGAGCCTGTGATTTTCATAAAATTGATGCTGCGTACATTGTAGATAAAATATCAGTTTAATCAGGAGAATGCAAACAATATTTAAGAACGAGAAATCTTGGCATATCTATGTCCTCTAGAAAATGAAATGAGATTGTAGTAGTGACACTGAATACAATATCATAGAGGGAGAAATTAGATACCCAAATTATTGAAGCACATAATTGCTGAACTGGTATTATCTGTATCAATTAGATTTACAATAAAGGATATAACTGATGTGAATATGGTGGAAAGAAGTTTTCAGTTAAGAATCCTAGGATGAGCCCTGGCCAGTTTGACTCAGTGGTTAGAGCATCGGACCACAGACCAGAGAGATTCTGGTTTGGTTCCTGCTAAGGGCACCTATCTCGGTTGCAGTTTGTCTCTGGCCCGGGTTGGGGTCCTGTGGGTGTCAACCACTCCATGTCTCTCTATTACCTGGACATTTCCCTCTCCCTTTTTCTCCCTCTCTCCCTCCCACTCTATCAGAAGGTAAATGCAAAAATGTCCTAGGGTGAGGATAAAAAAAAAGAGTTAGGATGATTACTTAGCAATCCGGAAGAAATCAATGAGAAATCTCATCTCTTATTATAGGCCATAACAAAATCCTGGAGGAATGGGAATATGACAGTAAGACTAGACTTTTTAAAAGAGAGAGGAGGTTCTGGCCAGTTTGGCTTAGTGGTAGGGCATTGGTCCATGGACCAAAGAGTTGCGGTTTGGATTCCAGTCAAGGGCAAGTACCTTAGTTGCAGTTCATCCCTGGCCCAGGTTGGGATCCTGTGGGAGTCAACCAATTGATGTATTTCTCTCACCTCTCTCTCTCTCCCCCCCTCTCTCTCTTTCTCTCTATCTCTATCTCTCTCTCTCTCTCTCACCTTTCTTCCCACTCTGAATGAAGATAAATGAAAAAAGTATCCTCGGATGAGAATTTTAAAAAAAAGAGAGAGACAGACAGAGAGAACACCCAGGTAACATTGTAAGATCCTATGAAATAGCTAACCCACGAAAGAAATGTTGGTTATTTAAAAATATATACGAATTATCAGTTCTTCATATGAAAGAGAACATGGCCACAGAGACTTTCTGGCAAGGTGGCTGAATGGAACTGACCTCAAGATTTTCTAACCCAGAGAACAACAAAATAAGAAAAACTAAGTAAAATGTATAAAATACATTAGCAGCCATTAAAGACTGGAAGAGGAATAATATTTGAGATGTGTTGGGATATCAGTAAGAGAGGCGTAGTGTGACAGTTAATTTTACGTGGCAAATAAGCAAGGCCACTGTTCCCAGTATGTGATCAAACATTATTCTAGATGTTTCTGTGAAGGTGTGTTTCACCAGAGATGATAGGCATTTAATATTTAAATTAGTAGACAGGGAGTAAAGCAGATTACCTTCCATAATGTAGGGGGACTTGTCCTATTGTTCATTCATAAAAAGAGTATAAACACCCAAAACAAGAAGGAATTCTGATGGCAGACTGCCTTTGGTCTGGAAGTGCAAGTCTTCTGAGGATTTCCAACCCTCTGATTCTGTTTCTGGAAAACCTGACTGATACAGTCTAGGAAATGATTGTTCCTGAGGATTGTCCATCTCATAACTATTTCTATCCTCCCCTCGGCCAGTGGGAAGACCAGACAGCAAAGCACGAAAATCTGTGGAATTTTAACTCAGGGCCTGGGCAACCCTACACTGGAGAGCAGCAAATCCAAACACTGAGTGTGCTCCCAAAGGAAGATGTTTCCACCGGCCTCTGAGCTCAAGGTCGAGACTGTCGAGACATTATTGTTCGTGGCTCTGAATGATCCTGTGTGGGCCTGGCCAGAATGCAGGATCAACAAGACACCTTGGGCACAATGTTCCTAGGTGAGCCTTGCAAACACCACAGGTTCAACAAAAGACCTTGGCTCAGCCGCCCTCCAGAGAGAGTTGTTTCATAAATGTTTAATGAGATTTTCCAGATTACCATGGAGTTCCCTTCCTGGATTGGCAGGTCTACCTGAGTCCCATAGTGTGTGAAAGGGGTGATTCACAGGGAGGCTCTGGTCCTCCAAGTAGGTTGTAGGCAGAGAACACAATGCCACAAACTCTTTCTCTTTGTATAGTGAAAAGGTAAAGAAACAGCCAAGTGACAGCATTAGAATCTATCGCTGTCTACAAGTAGTCTTTCAAAGCATGAAGGGACTTTCCCAAGAAGTGGTAGGATTTCTGTCTAGAACACAAGCCTGCCCTCCTCTTGGTGGCTGCCCATGAGGCATTTGGCCAGCAGGTGATATCTTCCCTGAGAGGAGTTTCATTTGCCAGCCCACAAAATGGATCTTGCTTTCTGTTTCCTTTCAGCTACAGGCACTGTTACATCATATTCAACATCTTGCAGATGTTTCTGTGAAGCCTAGAAATGTTATTCAACTTTTGCTTTCTACTTGTGATGTTCTGCTCTTTAGGAAAACTTAAAACTGAAAACAACAATACAGAAAGTGGTTCTGTGATTGGGTGGAGAGATAAAGACAGTGAATGACAAGGGAGCTGTGGGGATTTCTACCTGGAGAAAGTAATTAGTGTGATAGGGGCATGTGTTCTGGAATGCTGAGAGGGAGCAAGGGAATCTGCCAGGGGCCAGAACCATTAAGTATCATGTTCTTCTGCCCTTGATCTAGGCACTTTCTCTCATTCTCAGATGTTAATACAGGCCACAATTGGATCAGTGAAAAAACAAAGGACACCACTAAGAAATACTAAGCAACTTCTCAGTATTTTTAGAATTCAAGACATTATTCTGTCTTTGTTGTATTTTTTGCTTATTGGTTCTCTTCGATTTAGTTTTTTCCTTTCTATTTTTAGCTGCGTCATTGGAGACCAGTTACTGAACTGACATAGGTTATAAAAACATATTTTTGAAGAGGAAAATCATATTCTCATACATAGCTGTCTGAAGAAACACAGGAAAACACCTATCATAAATAAATTTCTTATTCATTGGAAGACATGATCCTAAGTGCCTTGGAATGCATTACTTCATATAATAGTTACAAATACAATAATTTTCATTTTTAAAAGATTTCTTTCCAGCTTCATTTCCTTTTATGTTTTATTTATGACTTCTCCATGTAGTCGAAGAAGATGTCAGCAATCTACAGGATTATTAATTTTGCTGTTGCAATTTTACCAGTATGGTTCCGATGTATCGGTCCAAGTGGATACTTATCAATCAAATATGATATGTCTTAGTCTTAAGTCAGATTGTAAGTAGGTGTGTAAATACTCATACATATGCACAAACTCACAAACATTGATGATGACAAAGATATTGCTCTTCTCCGTATTAGAAACAAAATCTGTCCTTGCATCTGGCACCATAATTCCATCTTTATATTTATGGGGTTCCAGGCTCCCTCCAACCTGTGGGCTTGTGTGTTTTGTCAGTTACTTACCAGAACATGTGTGGTACATCAGCTCTTTAGTGCCAAGGACTGAGAAATGTCTCCTCTTGTATTCACAAGAGGCAGAGATTTTTAGTGAATGAGACACTGGGATGTTTCTGTTTCTTCTAAAACTCATTCATGTAGGTCCCTGTGGTTATGCCTCCCTGTCACAACCAAGACAGTATTTTATGGACATTGCCACTTCTTTGCAACATGTGTAACTGGTCCTTAGTGTCCCTCAGGCTGTGCCAATACCCCCAGCAGGAATCCTGTTTCTTTTCTGGTACGTGTAGGGATGGAGACTCTAACATCCAGATACTTTTATTTTCCTGGCACCACCGTATTCACAAGGCAGATAGCAGCTCCAATAACCCTTTTTGTCTGGAGCGATACAGTGTCCTCCACCCAACCTCACCTGGACTCATTCCCTCAAGACAGGCTGATCCCATCCTGAGGCCTTTGCAATTCGCCATGTCGCCAATCTACCTATGGTTCTTCTGGAGCTCTTTTCTCCCTTCCCATTCAATACTGAAGGGCCTCAAAGTCAAGCTTAAGCCTCTTTCTCACTCTACACTGTCTCCCCACATGACCACTTCTGTTTCTGGCTTACAATATGGTCCTCTACCCATAGCATTCCTTGCAAACTGCAAACTCACTTATACAACTGACAACAAACCTTGGCACTTAGATGTCTCCAGTCAACTGTACAACCTATCTCCTGCTTTCCCCTGTATCTCCTGGCACTCTTCAATCTAGCTACTTGTGAAAAACTTCATTAGTTTTTCTTTCCTCTCAATGTAGCATTTCCTGAACTGATATAAATTTTCTTTATTGTTTTTAGGTTTATTTCCCACAAAAATCCAATATGCTACAGAGCAGGAATGATATTGGTCCTGTTCCACTCTATATGGTGAAGTCATCACACAACCTGGCTCAGAGAAAGTCAGTAATTACTTATGATTTCAATAGAACATGCTGCGTATTTGTATCATCTCATCTATTCTAACAACACGTTGCTCCATATGGCTTAGTGTTTTCTTTCTTTTTCTTTTTTTTTTTTTTTTATCCTCACCAGAGGACATTTTTGCATTTATCTTGAGATAGAGCAGGAGGGACAGAGGGAGGAAGAAAGAGAGAGAAACATCGATGTGAGAGACACACATCAAGAGGTTGCCACCCACATGACACAAACCAGGGCCTGGAACGAACTGCAAAGCAGGTCCATGCCCTTACTGGAAACTGAAACCAGGCCTCTCTGGTCCTAGGGCCATTGCTCTAACCTCTGAGCCAAACCAGCCAGGGCTGACTAAGAGTTTTCTTTTTGTTTGTTTGTTTTCTTAGAATGAAGAAATGCCCAAAGTGTACTCTGGGAAAAAGTTAATAGACATCAAACAAAATAAAAATAGACTACATCAAGAACACATATTTAATTGTAGTAACACAACATAAAGGTGCCTGTTCCTGATAGTGTATGAACAAGAACAACTCAAATCTGGTAAGTCCATAAATAAATAATTACACTCTCAAAAGACTGCATCGGTACAGACTCCTATGAGCCACTACTTGACTGAAGAGTTGAACATGAAGTGACTGATTTTCCTGAAATCACGTAATAAATCTGTGTTTTGTATATAAAGAAAGAAAGTGTACATTTTAGTCATTGTATTTAGTGAAGGATTAAGAAGAAATCAATTAAAATTTTAAGCTATTGTCATTTAATTGTATTAAAATGTTTATTCATTGACATTTGATTTAATTTTAATTCAATTAGGTTTAATTGAACTTTATCACTACGTTTGTAGAGCAACATTTAATGTAATACATTTACTTCTATAGATAGTAAAGTAGCAAATTACATCTTCAAATCAAAATTCATATAACGCTTTTAAGTGATACCAGTGTAGAGATACATTTTTAAATCATTCAATGCTGCTAAATACAACTGAAAATGAAATTATTTTCTTCACATCTACCTTTTGGTACTGTCCTTTTCACTTTGCTTCATACCAGAAAACAAATTTAAATTCACCAGCTGTGAGACAGTCACCTAGATATTGTCAACATTTTTTTCTTCTGTTTAGCATTTGAGATTATTACTGACGTGTTGAATAACCTTAATAGCACTAAATAGTAAATATTTTTGCACTGAATTCTCTCAGCCCATGTCACCTAATTCTGAAACAAAAGCAATGCCCATAAGAATGTCAATAGCAGCCCACAACTAAGCAAAGGCCACTTCTCCAAACATGACTTGTTGTTGTTGCTGTTGGTCTTCACCCAAAAGTATTTTTGCATTTTTTTATTTTTTGTTAGACAAAGAGCTGAAGGTAGGGAGGGATGGGGAGAGGAGGGAATGACAGAGAGTGAGAGCACAAACAACAGAGGCAGAGAGAAACAGAGACACATGGATTGGGACAGGGATGCAAACTGCAATCCAGGTATCCAGGTAAGTGCCCTTGACCAGGGAAAGAACCCACGCTTCAGGGTGTAGGCTGAAGCTCTAAGCACTGAGCCACTCCGGCTGGGGCCCAATAGAATGTTTTGATCACGAAAAACAGGGGGAAAAGGCCTCCACTCAGCCGTCAAGTCACCATAGGTTTGTGGCCCTGATCTTGCATACATTTTCTGTATGTTCCCTGAACTCAAGGAAATCCTTCCAATGGGATACACAAGAAAATCCAAAGAGAAAGAGGAACACTAAGCAATTAGATTGTGTTGGACAGGGTTGAGTTTTGGAGCACCCCAAACCACGGTAATACCTCAGATTTGTTCACACTCCTAAAAGCTGGTTGTTGCACACGCTTGGGGCCAATATCAGCCACACTGAGAAGACAGGATTTAGACAACTTCACTTTGAATCTACCTTTGTATTTTTGCATGAAAATTTCAATTTGCCAAAGAGTTTTCAGAGTTTTCGTATCAAGTCTCTTCTTCTCAAACAAAGGAAAACCATCTTTGTAAACCATGGAACTGGATTAACTTGGACAATTATTGTGTAGAGAATTAACTTCCAGATTTCATCCTAAGCTCTGTTTCACAGAAAAGTGATATGGTCTCAGCCCTCCAGATTCCTACTCGTTAAAATGGCAGGTAGGAGAACGTTTTTTGCTAAACCAGCTCTTCCATAACAGGACTCGCTTTTATTGACTGTGTTATCCTTGACAACAAGCCCTTGTGATCAATCATTAAGCAATTTTTATGGAAGCCGTTTCTCAGACTTTCTCCTCCTACAGAAAGGCATTCATGAATGGCCAAGCTGTTTTCCTTCATAAGACCATATTTGCTAGAGTTATCATAGACAATGGCTAATATTTCATTCCACTGATCCTGGTGCCTTTGCCTAGCATGGTATTGGAACCACATGGACGCTCTCATCTCTAATTTGCTCTCTGCTTTGTCATGATAGAAAAACAGCTAGCCAGGTGTTATATAGAGAGCCGAAAACTAAACTCAAACTCTCCCTGATGCACACAATTCATCGCACTCAGTTGACTGACCACATGTCTTTTTGGTGGACTGTTGCTCAAGTGGCATTTACCTATCATTATGCTGAGATTGTTGGGAAACCCCCCACAGAAAATGAACAGTGATCCTATGCTTCCCCTTCACTCTATGCATCTCTGTGGGACAGTGAGTCCACTTTACTTTGATTTCCAATGTTTGACAGATAATAATTGAAAAATCGCTTTGGGTCAAAGAGCAGGGGTTTGACTGCTGAGCCCTTGGTCTGCTGACTTTGCACTTAACACCTTCTCATTCTGCTTCATTTTCTAAGCACGGGATATTCTCTCTGCTACATGTCAGGCACATAGCTTTCAATGACCTGCCATGATCTGATTGTGTATGTGCCCACGAAATTCATAGGTTGAAGTCCCAAATGCCAAGATGATGATGATGTAACATGGCGGAGCTTGTGGGAAATCATTAGGGCATGAATGTGGAGCTTTGAGGAATGGAATGAGTACCTCCATAAAAGAGGCCTGCCAGAGATCCCTCACTCTTCTGCCTTGGAGGATTCAAGGAGAAGTCAGCAGTGTGCGACCAAGAAGCAGGCTCTAGTGGGAACCCAACCGTGCTGACACCTTGATGTGAATTGCCGCCTCTCCAACTGTGAGTCAAGTTTCTGTTCTTTACCAGCTGCTAAGTCTTTGCTATCTTGTCAAAGTGACCAGATGTGTTAACATATGACCTGACCCATTTTCTCTTAAAAGACCTCCAAGATCCTGTAAAATACTTCAGGAGAGAGAAATCATGGTGTCCAAATTTATTTCCCAGAGATCTAGTCCAACAACTATCAATTCAGGAGCTGGTCAATGTTCAAGAAGAGAACAATCATGATACTCCTAAGGGAAAGAATCATACCAACCTTGTATACATAGACATGACCTAAGAGCACAATAGAGCTCCAGGTACTTTGTAAAGACTTCCTGGTTCTACAAGGGAAGTGTCGCTGAATCTTGGGTGAAGTGGTATTTTAAGAAATGACTCATTTTGATTGAGGGATATTTTCTTCAGGTACTTGTTTTCAATATTTAGAATGTGAGGATGAGAATCCTGGGTGTGGTCATGAATGGGGAACTCACTCTCCATGTTTATTTCAGTGATCCTCCATTACCTGCCGGGTGTTACCCGATTTCACTTTCTGTACTGCCCTTCAGGTATGGAGGAATCAACTTGAACCTTGTAATGTGCTCTGAGACCTCAAATAATAATGTGTGACCATGTTCCAACTTTGGTCTGTGCCTTGGGGAATCATCTTGAATGCTTTTTCTTCTGCAAAGGGTCCATGATGCTGTGAACTCCAACCAGTGACATCCATGTCTTCTCCCCCACACTTTAACCGGTACAATCAGACCTTCACTGTTGTGGTTGTTGATGATGATAAAGTGTGTGCAGAAGCCACATAGGTTATTTTCTTCACCAAAACAAACTTACTGCAAATAGGGTGAAGAGGAAGAGTGGTCTTATTCAACAAGTTTGTCTCCAGTGCCATTGATCTCCAGCTTAGATTCTGTTTCCCAACTTCTTTGCACTGAACGCATCACATGAGAATAAATTCAGACCAACTAATGGGAGCCTAAGTGATACTGCCCTGTACACTCCCAGCCTTGTAAACCTTCTATGAGACTTACCATAATTTCCTTCAATACAACTGAGTGGAATAAACTCAATTTCCGAGAGAAATTTGGTGGCAGGTATTGAGAACGGCAAAGTTCCCAAACACAAGGTACCCACGACTTTCAATGACTATTTGCAAAAGAGCCAACAGAAGAGTGTTCTGATCAGGATGCTTGCGTTGGGCTCTTGTGTGAAGGAAAACTGAAGATCCACAATAACTGAATACGGATAGTTTTCTGTTCATCCATTAGAAGGGGTAGCATTAACTTTACTGATGCATGTCTTTAACAAAATACTCCCCTGATGGGCCTCCCCCTATGAATATTGGACTTTACCCCTGTGCAACAAAAAAGAGCTCCTATCTTCCCCCTCCCCACCCCACACACAAAATAATTCAACAGATAAAAACATTTTTGTCCTAATATTGTTTATTAAAGAAAGTAGCTCACGTGCTTCTCTCTGAACATAATTTTGTAACTTCATGGTGTACAATATATAGTTTTTTAAACCCCATGATTTTGGTTTCAGGTCTTTCTCAGCTGGTGCAGAAATGTGGGTGGAGATTGTCTGGGGTCTTAACAAACAGTGCAATTGAACAGAGAGTGTCAGCAGTGCAACTCTCCTCTTCATTTGTTGACTTCCCTTGGAGGATTGCTACAGGAGGACAAGGTGGACTTGAATTTCGACTCTAACCACCTCCCAGGCACAGGAGCTGTATTTCTTTCCTTCCAGCTAGGTATGGATTCTTTGGAAGTACTTCCGGACATCAATTCCCAAGTGGGGACAAGCCAGATTTTTTTCTTCCACTGGCTGCAGGTGTTCCAGGCTGTGATCAAGGCAGGAGAGTAGTTGAGAGAGGAGGGTGTGGTTCCACGCAGCACAGCTATGTGGTGTTATGAAGACTTTGAAGATCTATTGGAGCATCACATGGCACACACAGGTGCATTGTGTCTTGAGCATTTGGGTGACAGTCCCCCTTTGCCAAGGAAATTGGAAGTCGATTCTGTCATTCAGGCATAACTGAGGTGGGATACGTTCCAGCTGTCTCAAGAGATCTAAGATTCTACAGTTGTCTAGGCTATGGATGCAGAGTACGTCCTCGCCAAGAGAACAAGCAAGCATGGAGCCCAGGGTCACTCCTGCCACTAGCCACAAGTAGATCTGGGCCATTGAGAAGCCGGTGACTCAGGGGGCAGCCGCCAGGGGGAGATGCGCGGACCAGTAGCACCGATTTCTTTGCACCGGTTCCTTGGAACACGCGAGTCTCCAGCTGGCCGCAAGAGGGCACGCGAGGGGACTTTTCGGAGGCTCGGGTGTGGAAAACGCTGATGTGGGAGCCTTGGTTTGCAACAGGACTGGTGGCGGGCGAGAAAAGCCTTTGCTGCTCCCCAGAGCGACTATGTGCTGCTTTAATAGTGCACCTTGGTTCGGCGGCCCTGACTGCTGAAGACTGAGCTGTCCTGTGCCTGGCAGGGGCTTTTGTCTTAGGAGCCATGCACAGGACCTCGCATTTCCAGCGCTTTCACCGGAGTTTGGTGCTTTCCTTTCGCATGGAAATTCTAGCGAGGCCATTTGTACCAAGAATCCGTTCACTGAGGGATTGGAGCCTGGGAATCGGAGCGCGTTGGGCCCTTTTCACAGAATGGAGATAGTGTCTCCGCTGGGTGCTCACAGACTCAGACGCAGGATCGCGGGAACGCTGGGGCGCCACTGCACCGTGCTGGGGACACTGTGGACCTGAGTCTGGGCTCTGGGCTCAGGGTTCCTTAGGACAAGCGACAGCCCCTATACAGGTTCGTGACTTTTGTGTGTGATTTTTCAATGTTACAGTGTTATGGACAGTGGAGCCAGGTATAGCAAAGTGCGAACATTACAACAGCCTTTTCTTAAACTTTTCAAAATATTAGAATATTTTAATATGAAAAATGTATACCTCAAGCGCAGAATTTGCAAACTATTTTAATAGTAGAATAGTCTTGCATTACAAATTAAAAATATGGAACTATTACATAAATATTAAGGTAACATTTTAAGTGTTTTAAGCATAAAACTATTAAATCTTACACTTAAAAAAATTTAAATATTAGAAAATACGAATGTAAAATTTCAAAAATTTGACATGAAGATAACATTCCGTGACAATTTTTAAAATTCTTCCGTAGTTTGATAGTGAATAAAAAAGGATATTATTGAGCACCTGCTATGGTTTAGGTACTTGATATATCAATGTGAAATTTAAAAATGTTAACATTAAAATACCATTGCGTTGCAATATTTTAAATGTTGGGATATTTTCATAGTAAATAAATACGAAATTTTTGAGCACCTACTATGTTTCAGAAACTCTATTAAGCATGTCACTTCAGGATTCATTCCTTCTGGACACTTCTTTGAGTACATGCGTTTATGAAACAGTTTTTTCTCAAGCACCTACACGTGACAGTCTTGTACTCGCGTTAACAAACTGGGGCAGTTGTGGTTCCTCTTTTTATTCTCATTTCCTGAAGAAGAAAACACAGCCCCAGGGACTTGAACTTTCCCAAGATCACAGCAAAGTTGTGGAATCTAGGCTTTCAGAAGCCACAGTGAGCTGCTAACATTCTCGGAATTTCACTGTTCACAGGAAACAAAGAGGCAGCTGAGGATCTGAACTTCCTTCCCCTGGGACAGTGTTTGTGATGACTAGTTTCAGCCACCTTAAAATAGAGCTGGAGGTAGGGACAGCCCAAGTGGAGCAGGTCCCAGTTGGAACCAGCAGGCCTCCCTCATGGCCACAAGAGGGCGCGCACGTGGCCTTTTCTGCAGCTCCGGTTTGGGGAAAGGCAGAGTTGGGAGCCAGCGATTTCAGTTGGACCAGTGTTGCTGGAGAAAGGCCACCGTGGCTCCGTGGAGCAACTTTGTGCTGCCATACTAGTGAGTAAAAATCCTGCCATTCGGAGGCCTTGACTGCTGAAGACGGAGCTGTGCCAGGGCCTCGCCGGGGACATCTGTCTTAGAAAGCACGCACAGAGCCTCGCTTTTTCTTCGCTTTCCCCAGACTTGGGTGCTTTGGTTTTGCACAGAAACTCTAGGGAGGCCTTTGTAGCAAGAGTCCGACCGCTGAGGGATTGGAGGCTGGGAATCAGAGCGTGTTTGACCCCTCTCACAGATTCGGGGTAGTTTATCCACCACACGCCCCCAGATTCCTAGCCCGGATCGCGGAAACCTTGGGGCGCGACAGCACCGTGTTGGGGACGCTGTGGCCCCGACTCTGGGCGCTGCGTCAGGGGTCATGAGGACAAGGGACAGGCCCCAGTACAGGCTTCATGACATTTGGTGTGATTTTACAACATTGTGGCGTTACAGACCTATGGAATAAAGTAGAGAAATACTGAAAAATGCGAACATTCAAATGCCTGTTTTTCAACTTTTCAAACTATTGAAATACTTAAATATTAATATCAAGTGTGAACTTTGAATGCTATTTATAATATAAATGAACATCATTTTGTTACTTTTGAAAAACATTTCGATATTAAATATCAACGTAAAATTTCAAAAGTTTTAACATTAAATCACTATAGCATTACAATATTTTTAATCTTTGCATATTTTAATAGTAAATAAATACGAAATTATAGAGCACCTACTTTGGTTCAGGAACTCTATTCAGCATGTTACTTCTCGATTCATTATTGTCTGAACACTTCTTTGAGTACATGCCTTTATGAAACAGTTGTTTCTCAAGCACCGACATGGGACAGTCTTGTTCTACGCGCTTTAGTATGCATGCGTTAACAAAAGGTAGATGTGGTTCCTTCTCCTTATTCCCATTACATGAGGAAGAAAACAGAGCCCCAGGGACATTAACTCTCCCAAGATCACAGCGACATTTTGGAATTTATGTGTTCTGAAGACACTGAGCTTCTTTTGTTTGTTTGTTGTTGTTTTTTTGCCTTTAAGTTTTTATTAAATTATTTTTGTTACAGAGGAGCTTTTCACATTCTAAGAATTTCACTGTTCACAGGAACCAAAGAGGCAGCTGAGGATCTGAACATCCTTTCTGCGGGACAGTCCCAGGGATGGTTAATTTCAGTCACCAGTCCTCCAGAAATTTGCCTTAAAATATAGCTGGAGGTAGGGAAGCCCAAGTGTAGCTGGTCACAGTTGGAACCAGCAGACCTCCCTCTTGGCCAAACAGCACACTTGTCAATTAAATGGAACACTCTTGACATGCATTTAGTGTAAAAAGCAAAAGCCCTGCACACCAACATGTATCATCTAGCCATCTATATATCTACCAGTGGTGATATATACAGTGTATCATCTATAGCAAGGCATATAGAAGGAATC
The DNA here is from genome assembly GCA_030848825.1 of Tadarida brasiliensis. NCBI lineage: Eukaryota > Metazoa > Chordata > Mammalia > Chiroptera > Molossidae > Tadarida > Tadarida brasiliensis. The sequence continues at coordinate 70,923,564 of CM061269.1, read as the reverse complement.
ATAAGATTTGAAAGTGTTAGGCCATCAAAGAAAGAAACAGCAAAAGTCCACAATTGCCACGCTTTTCTCTTCTGCTAAACTGGTCCATCAAGAAGAAATAGTTGAGGACAGAAAGATCAGGGACAAAATTTCATTCAAATATTACCCACACTTTGTAGAAGAGCAAACTAGTGCATTGTCTAGGTCACCCGAGGCAAAGAGCCAAGGAATCCTCCCAAATTGCTATCTGTCCCTGCTACCTGAGAAATTCACGAGCACACACACCCTCACACAGTCCATTGAATTCAGCTGATTCCTTTGACCTCGGCACCTATTTCATCACTGTGACAATGACATTTGCTCACCTCACAGTGAACATCAGAACCCTCACTGAAACCGACCTTCCTACAATGCTTTTGAATAACATGGAGATTCCACTCAACTTTTGGTCTCTCCCTTTGGCTTTCAGAAGAGAAATGTGATGCTGAAAGCCCAACAAAACCAGAGCACCTGTGAAGGTGGGCAGTGAGTTGTGGTAGTGAAGGGATGTTGGAAGGGACTGAATGCATTCAGTCAAGCAGGCCTGGGGGAGGGTGGGAGGAAGAGTACCAGGTGCCAGGATCAGCCAACTAATACCGTAGGTCTTTCCCACTACACTCCAGATGACCCCCCTCAAATATGACTAACCACTGGTCCTTCCTGACTGAATATAAATCAGTTACAACACTGACATAAACCCTGGCTGATTTGGCTCAGCTGGTAGAGCACTGTCCCAGGGACCAAAGGGTCTGGGGTTTCATTGCTGGTGAAGGGCACATACCTGGGATGCAAGTTTGATCCCTGGCCCCAGTCGGGGTCGTTCAGGAGGCAAGCAATCTATGTATCTGTCAAGCATGGATGTTTCTCTCTCTCTCTCTCTCTCTCTCTCTCTCTCTCTCTCTCTCTGTCTCTCTCTTGATCATTTGCTAGATCTCTCGCTCTCTGTCTCTCATGTTCCCTCCCTTCCATTCTATCAAAACTCAGTATACTTGGGTGAGGATGAAGACAAAGCTAACAAACAAACAAAAGAAACAACAACTCTGACATGAGTACTGAACGTCTTCCATATTTCCCAGGATGCCCCTCAATTCCAAAGATTTCCAACATGTGATAGGCACTTTCTGACTAGTGCAGGAGCTGTTCTATCGGACTTCATGGAAACGTACTATTCTGAGATAGATTCATATAAACAAAATAAGGATTTGAGTTTTCAGGATAAAAGAGACCGTGAAGTTTTCTTTGATAGTAATTTAATAAAGTAAAATGCAAATTTAATAATAAAGAAGTAAACATTTATTATATATTATAATAAAAGATCTGGGCAAATATTGGTTATGTAAATATATAAATATGATAACGTGAAACACTAAATAATAAAAAAATAAGTAAAATATATAAATAAATAAATAAATAAATAAATAAATAAATAACATCAAGACAGTATCTATTACGGACTGTTGTGCTAGGTGCTCAATTTTAAAACATGATGTTACTTAATATCTGACAAGACACTTGCCGAACAATATTCAAAGCATTCTGTGACTTCAGCAGAAATAACCTTTTAACATGACACAGGCACGTTTTCAGAGGTGATGTGGCACATTCATCAGTGAGAATCCTTTCAAGGTGACCTCAGATCTCTCTCCTTATTTATTAACCTTTTGTGCAAGAGTCTTGTTGAAGAGAAGGCTCTCATGATTTCCACTCTGACAACTTCCCAGGCACAGTCACTGTATTTCTTCTCCTTGAGGTAGAGTCGGATGCCCTGGAAGTACCTCTTCAAGGCCAGCGTAGGGCCCTGCATTGCCAGGGCAGATCCTTCCTCTCCCATCTCCCGCACCAAACAGGTGTCCAGGGCTCCCAGCTGCCGATGGAGTGCCCCGCACAATTGGTCCAGGAGGGTCGTGTTCCAGGCAGCAGCAGAGTGCTCTGTGAGCAAGAGGTTGAAGGTCTGCTGGAGCAGCTCGTGGAGGACAGAGATGGCCTGGGCCTCCCGCCCCTGGCTGCCGTCCACAGTGGCTCGAGGGAATCTGAAGTCCTTTCTGTCCTCCAGACACAAGGAAGGGGAGATTCTGCTCATTCGGCTCAGAAGCACTAAGTTCTCCCTGCTGAGCAGGACATGGTTTGGAGGCAGGTCACAGCCCAGACATGCACCCGGGCCATAGCTGAACACCAGCAGGGCCGTGAGTAGAGATGGCAGGAGGGCCATGGGCAGTGGAGGGTGCTGCTGGCCTGGCTGAGCTGGAAGAGTGCTGAACAACCTAGAGGCCGGCTTCTCCAATGGTCTTCTTTCTAAGCATGGCCCTTAAATAGGGAACACAATAATTTTCATTTTCTGAACACTTCTTTCTGCCTTCACTTCCTTTTTTGTTTTCATTTATGAGCTCTCCATGTGGTCTAAGAAGGTGCCAGCAATCTACACGATTTTTCACTTTGCTGTTGTAATTTTGCCCATAGAGTTCAGATGTGTCATTCCAAGTGGATATCTATCAATCCAATACGCTCTTTCTCAGTCCTAATGTCAGAACTGGAAGTAGGTGTGTAAACACTCACGCATGTGCACATACTCACGTACCTTGATGATGACATAGATGTTTGTCTTCTCTGTATTAGAAACAAAATTTGTCCTTGCATCTGGCACCAATTTTCTCTCTTTGTTTATATGGGGTTCCAGGCTCCCTCCAACCTGTGCGCTTGTGTATTTTGTCAGTTACTTACCAGAAAATGTGTGGTACGTCAGCTCTTTAGTAGCAAGGACTGAGCAATGTCTGCTGTTGTATTCACAGCAGAAGCAGGGATATTGAGTGAATGAGTTTCTGGGATATTTCTCTTCCTTGTAGAACCCATTCATGCAGGTTCCTGTGGTTATAGTTCTCTCTGGCCACTAGGGTAGGATTTTATACACATTGCCACTTCTTTGCAACAAGTGTAACTGGTCCTTACTGTCCCTCAGGCTGTGCCAATACCCCCAGCAGGAATTATGGTTCTTTTCGGGTACATGTAGGTATGGAGACTCTAACATCCGGATCATTTTACTTTCCCAGCACCACCTTATTCAAGAGGCAGATAGCAGGTCCAGTTACCCAGTTTGTCTGGAGTGACACAGTGTCCTCCACCCAACCTGGACTCACTCCCTCAAGGCAGGCTGACCCCATCCGGAGGCCTTTGCAATTCCCCCATGTGGCCAATCTACCTGTGGTTTTTCTGGAGCTCTTCTCTTCCTTCCCATTCAATACTGAAGGGCCTCAGAGTCAAGCTTAAGCCTCTTTCTCACTCTACACTGTCTCCCCACATGACCACCTCTGTTCCTGGCTTACAAAGCCACATGTGGACCTCCACCCATAGCATTCCTTGCAAACTGCAAACTCACCTATCCAACTGACAACGGACCTTGGCACTTAGATGTCTCCCAGTCAACTGTACAGCCTATCTCCTGCTTTCCGCTGTATCTCCTGGCACTCTTCAACCTAGCTACTGCTGACAGAATTCATTAGTCTTTCCTTCTTCTCAATGTAGCATTTGCCTAACTGATATTAATTTTCATTATTGTTTTTCGGTTTCTTTTCCACAAAAATCCAGTGTACTAAAGAGCAGGAATGACATTCACCCTGTTCAGCTCTGTATGGTGAGGGCATCACACAACCTGGCTCAGAGAAATCAGGGCTTACTCCTGATTTCAGTGTAACGTGCTGGGTGTGTGTATCGTGTCATCTATTGTATAATCAAGCTGCTCCATCTGCTTAGCGTTGTCTTTCTTTCTTTCTGTTTGTTTGTTTGTATTCTTAGAATGAAGTAATACCCAAAGTGTACTCTGGGAAATAGTTAATAGACACAAACAAAATCAAAATAGACTACATCAAGAAGACATATTTAATGGCAGTAACACAACATAAAGGTGCCTGTACCTGATAGTGTATGAACAAGAACAACTCAAATCTGGTAAGTCCATAAATAAATAATTGCACCTTCCAATGACTTCATCGGTACACGCCTGTGAGCAACTAGTGTCTGTACAGATGAACATGAAGAGACGAAATTTTCCTGAAATCATGTAACGAATCTGTGTTTTGTGTATAAAGGAAGGAAGAAAGTATACATTTTAGTCATTGTATTCAGTGAACGATTAAGAAGGAATCAATTAAAATTTTAAGCTATTGTCCTTTAATTAAATAATAATGTGTATTCATTGACATTTGATTTCATTTTAATTCAAGTAGGTTTAATTGAACTTTATCACTGCATTTGCAGAGCAACATTTAATGCAATATATTTACTTCCATACGGTTAAAGTACCCAATTATGTCTTCAAATCAATATTCATGTAACACTTCCAAGTAACACCAGTGTGGAGATAACATTTTGAAATCATTCAGAGCTGCTAAACGCAACTGAAAATGAAATTGTTTTCTTCACATTTACCTTTCGGTACTGTCCTTTTCACTTTGCTTCATACCAGAAAACAAATTTTAAGTTCACCAGCTGCAAGACATTCACCTAGATATTGTCAACATTTTTTTTCTTCTGTTTAGCTTTCGAGATTATTACTGACGTGTTGAATAACCTTAGTGGCACTAAATAGTAAACTTTTTTGCACTGAATTCTCTGAGCCCATGTCACTCTAAATCTCCAACATAAGCAATGTCCACAAGAATGTCAATAGCAGCTCACAAGTAAGCAAAGGCCACCTCTCCAAACATGACTTGTCGTTGTTGTTTTTGTTGTTTTGCTGCTGCTGCTGTTGGTCTTCACCCAAAGGTATTTTTGCATTTTTTTTCTTTTTTGTTAGAGAAAGAGCTGAAGGTAGGAACGGATGGGGAGAGGAGAGAATGACAGAGAGTGAGAGCGCGAACCACAGAGGGAGAGAGAAGCAGACACACATGGATTGGGACAGGGATCCAAACTGCCATCCAGGTATCCAGCTAAGTGCCCATGACCATGGAAAGAACCCACACTTCAGGGTGCAGGCTGAAGCTCTAAGCACTGAGCCACTCTGGCTGGGGCCCAATAGAACGTTTTGATCACGAAAAACAGGGGGAAAAGTCCTCCACTCAGCCGTCAAGTCACCATAGGTTTGTGGCACTGATCTTGCATACATTTTCTGTATGTTCCCTGAACTCAAGGAAATCCTTCCAATGGGATACACAAGAAAATCCAAAGAGAAAGAGGAACACTAAGCAATTAGATTGTGTTGGATAGGGTTGAGTTTTGGAGCACCTCAAACCACGGTAATACCTCAGATTTGTTCACACTCCTAAAAGCTGGTTATTGCACACGCTTGGGGCCAATATCAGCCACACTGAGAAGACAGGATTTAGACTTCTTCACTTTGAATCTACCTTTGTAATTTTGCATGAAAATTTCAATTTGCCAAAGAGTTTTCAGAGTTTTCGCATCAATTCTCTTCTTCTCAAACAAAGGAAAACCATCTTTGTAAACCATGGAAGTGGATTAACTTGGACAATTATTGTGTAGAGAATTAACTTCCAGATTTCATCCTAAGCTCTGTTTCTCAGAAAGGTGACATGGTCTCAGCCCTCTCGATTCCTACTCGTTAAAATGGCAGGTAGGAGAACATTTTTTGCTAAATCAGCTCTTCCATAACAGGACTCGCTTTTATTTACTGTGTTATCCTTGACAACAAGCCCTTGTGATCAATCATTAAGCAATTTTTATAGAAGCCGTTTCTCAGACTTTCTCCTCCTACATAAAGGCATTCATGAATGGCCAAGCTGTTTTGCTTCATAAGACTATATTGGCTAGAGTTATCATAGACAATGGCTAATATTTCATTCCACTGATCCCGGTGCCTTTGCCTAGCATGGTACTGGAAGCACATGGACGCTCTCATCTCTGATTTGCTATCTGCTTTGTCACGACAGAAAAATAGCTAGCCAGGTGTTATATAGAGAGCCACAAAACTAAACTCAAACTCTCCCTGATGCACACAGCTCATCGCACTCAGTTGACTGACCACATGCCTATTTGGTGGACTGTTGCTGAAGTGGCCATGACCTACCTTTATGCTGAGATTGTTGGGAAAGCCCCTCACAGAAAATGAACAGTGATCCTATGCTTCCCTTCACTCTAGGCATCTCTGTGGGACAGTGAGTCCACTTTACCTTGTTTTCCAACTTTTGACAGATAATAATTGAAGCATCGCTTCGGATCAAAGAGCAGACTGGTGCAGCCACTATGGAAAACACTATGGTGTTACCGCAGAAAATTAAAAATTGAATTACCATTTGATCCAGGGATCCCACTCCTAGGAATATACCCTAAGAAGCCTGAAACACCAATCAGAAAGAATATATGTACTCCCATGTTCATAGCAGCACTATTGACAATAGCTAAGATCTGGAAACAGCCCAAGTGTCCATCAGTAGACAAATGGATAAAAAAGCTGGGGTACATATACACAATGGAGTACTATGCAGCTGTAAGATAGAAAGATCTCTTATCCTTTGAGAGGACATGGGAGGACTTGGAAACTATTATCCTAAGCGAAACAAGCCAAGCAGAGAAAGACAAATATCATATGATCTCACTTATTTCTGGAATATAATGAACATAACAGTCTGAGGAACAGGGTAGTACCAGAGACGTGGAAGTAGGGTACAGACTGACAATTGCCAGAAGACGGGGTGGGGGAGGGTAGCGATGAACCACAGAACTTGTACGCATGTACTCATAACCAATGGACGTGGACAACAAAACGGGACGGGGCAGGGAGGGAGGGGGAGGAGGGTGTCAATGGGGGAAAAAGGAGAAACATCTGTAACAAAAGTAAATTAATAAAAAACAGAGAAAGAAAGAAAGAAAAAAAAGAGCAGGAGTTTTACTGGCGAGCCCTTGGTCTGCTGACTTTGCCCTTTCACCTTCTCATTCTTCTTCATTTTCTAAGCACGGGATATTCTCTCTGCTACATGTCAGGCATGTAGCCTTGAATGACCTGCCACGATCTGATTGTTTATGTGCCCACGAAATCCATAGGTTGAAGTACCAAAACCCAAGATGATGATGATGTAATATGGTGGGGCCTGTGGGAAATCATTAGGGCATGAATGTGGAGCCCTCAGGAATGGAATGAGTGCCTCCATAAAAGAGGCCTGCCAGAGATCCCTCAGTCTTCTGCTGTGGGAGGATTCAAGGGGAAGTCAGCAGTGTGCGATCAAGAAGCAGGCTCTGGTGGGAACCCAACCGTGCTGACACCTTGATGTGAATTGCCGCCTCTCCAACTGTGAGTCAAGTTTCTCTTCTTTACCAGTTGCTCAGTCTTTGCTATTTTGTCAAAGTAACCAGATATATTAACATATGGCCTGACCCATTTTCTCTTAAAAGACCTCCCAGATCCTGTAGAATACTTCAGGAGAGAGAAATTACGGTGTCCCAATTTGTTTCCCAGGGATCTAGTCCAACAACTATCAATTCAGGAGCTTGGTCAATGTTCAAGAAGAGAACAATCATGATACTCCTAGGAGAAAGAATCATACCAACCTTGTATACATAGGCATGACCTAAGAGCACAATAGAGCTCCAGGTACTTTGTAAAGACTTCCTGGTTCTACAAGGGAAGTGTCGCTGAATCTTGGGTAAAGTGGTATTTTAAGAAATGACTCACTTTGGTTGCGGGATATTTTCTTCAGGTACGTGTTTTCAATATTTGAATGTGAGGATGAGAATCCTGGGTGTGGTCATGAATGCGGAACTCGCTCTCCATGTTTATTTCAGTGATCCTCCATTACCTGCCGGGTGTTACCCGATTTCATTTTCTGTACTTCCCTTCAGGTATCGAGGAATCAACTTGAACCTTGTAATGTGCTCTGAGACCTCAAATAATAATGTGTGGCCATGTTCCAACTTTGGTCTGTGCCTCGGGGAATCATCCTGAATGCTTTTTCTTCTGCAAAGGGTCCATGATGCTGTGAACTCCAACCAGTGACATCCATGTCTTCTCCCCCACACTTTAACCTGTACAATCAGACCTTCAGTGTTGTGGATGATGATGATGATAAAGTGTGTGCAGAAACCATATAGGTTATTTTCTTCACCAAAACAAATTTACTGCAAATAGGGTCAAGAGGAAAAGTGGTCTTATTCAACAAGGTTGCCTCCAGTGCCATTGATCTCCAGCTTAGATTCTGTTTCCCAACTTCTTTGCACTGAATGCATCACATGAGAATGAATTCAGACCAACTAATGGGACCATAAGTGATACTGCCCTGTACACTCCCGGCCTTGCAAACCTTCCATGAGACTAACCATAATTTCCTTCAATACAACTGAGTGGAATAAACTAAATTTCCGAGAGAAATTTGGTGGCATGTATTGATAATGGCAATGTTCCCAAACACAAGGTACCCACGACTTTCAATGACTATTTGCAAAAGAGCCAACAGAAGAGTGTTCCTATCAGGATGCTTGCGTTGGGCTCTTGTATGAAGGAAAACTGATGATCCACAATAATCAAATACGGATAGTTTTCTGTTCATCCGTTAGAAGGGGTAGCATTAACTTTACTGATGAATGTCTTTAATAAAATACTCCCATGATGGGCCTCCCCCTATGAATATTGTACTTTACCCCTGTGTAACAGAAAAGAGCTCCTATCTTCCCCCCCACACACACACACACACAAAACAATTCAACAGATAGAAACATTTTTGTCCTAATATTGTTTATTAAAGAAAGTAGCTCACGTGCTTCTCTCTGAACATAATTTTGTAACTTCATGGTGTACAATATATAGTTTTTTAAACCCCATGATTTTGGTTTCAGGTCTTTCTCAGCTGGTGCAGAAATGTGAGTGGAGATTGTCTGGGGTCTTAACAAACAGTGCAATTGAACAGAGAGTGTCAGCAGTGCGACTGTGCTCTTCATTGGTTGACTTCCCTTGGAGGATTGCTACAGGAGGACAATGTGGACTTGAATTTCGACTCTAACCACCTCCCAGGCACAGGAGCTGTATTTCTTTCCTTCCAGCTAGGTATGGATTCTTTGGAAGTACTTCCGGACATCAATTCCCAAATCGGGACAAGCCAGGTTTTTATCTTCCACCCGCTGCAGGTGTTCCAGGCTGTTATCAAGGCAGGAGAATAGGTGAGAGAGGAGGGTGTGGTTCCACGCAGCAAAGCTATGTGGTGTTATGAAGACTTTGAAGATCTGTTGGAGCATCACATGGCGCACACAGGTGCGTTGTGTCTTGTGCATTTGTGTGAAATTCTCCCTTTGCCAAGGAAATTGGAAGTCGATTCTGTCATTCAGGCATAACTGAGGTGGGATACGTTCCAGCTGTCTCAAGAGATCTAAGATTGTCCAGTTGTCTAGGCTATGGATGCAAAGTACTTCCTCGCCAAGAGAACAAGCAAGCATGAAGCCCAGGGTCACTCCTGCCACTAGCCACAAGTAGATCTGGGCCATTGAGAAATCCGGTGACTCGGGGAACAGCCACCAGGGGGAGACGCATAAACCAGTAGCACTGATTTTCCTGCACCGGTTCCTTGGAACCCGCGAGTCTCCAGCTGGCCGCAAGAGGGCACGCGAGGGGCCTTTTCGGAGGCTCGGGTGTGGAAAACGCTGACGTGGGAGCCTAGGTTTGCAACAGGACTGGTGGTGGGCGAGAAAAGCCTTTGCGGCGCCCCGGAGCGACTATGTGCTGCTTTAATAGTGCACCTTGGTTCGGCGGCCCTGACTGCTGAAGACTGAGCTGTGCCTGTGCCTGTGCCTGGCAGGGGCTTTTGTCTTAGGAGCCACGCACAGAACCTCGCATTTCCAACGCTTTCACCGGAGTTTGGTGCTTTCCTTTCGCACGGAAATTCTAGCGAGGCCATTTGGACCAAGAATCCGTTCACTGAGGGATCTGAGCCTGGGAATCGGAGCGCGTTGGGCCCTTTTCACAGAATGGAGATAGTGTCTCCGCTGGGTGCTCACAGACTCAGACGCCGGATCGCGGGAACGCTGGGGCGCCACTGCACCGTGCTGGGGACGCTGTGGACCTGAGTCTCGGCCCTGGCTCAGGGGTCCTTAGGACAAGCGACACCCCCTGTACTGGCTTCGTGACTATTGTGTGTGATTTTTTAATGTTACAGCGTTACGGATCGGTGGAGCCAGGTATAGCAAAGTGCAAACATTACAACAGCCTTTTATTAAACTTTTCAAAATATTAGAATATTTTAATATAAAAAATGTATACCTCAAGCGCAGAATTTGAAAACTATTTTAATAGTAGAATAGTCTTGCATTACAAATTAAAAATATGAATCTATGACATAAATATTAAGGTAACACTTTAAGTGTTTTAAGCATAAATCTATTAAATCTTACACTTAAAAATATGTAAATATTAGAAAATATCAATGTAAACTTTCAAAAATTTGACATAAAGATAACATTCCTTGCCAATTTTTAAAATTCTTCCTTAGTTTGATAGTGAATAAAAAGGATATTGTTGAGCACCTACTATGGTTTAGGTACTTGATATATCAATGTAAAATTTTTAAATTTTAACATTAAAACACCATTGCGTTACAACATTTTAAATGTTTGGATATTTTAATAATAAATAAATATGAAATTATTGAGCACCTACTATGTTTCAGAAACTCTATTAAGCATGTAGCTTCAGGATTCACTCCTTTTGAACACTTCTCTGAGTACATGCGTTTATGAAGCAGTTGTTTCTCAAGCACGTACACGTGACAGTCTTGTACTCGCGTTAACAAACAGGGGCAGATGTGGTTCCTCTTTTTATTCCCATTTCCTGAAGAAGAAAACACAGCCCCCGGGACCTGAACTTTCCCAAGATCACAGCAAAGTTGTGGAATCTAGGCTTTCAGAAGCCACAGTCTGAGCTCCTAACATTCTCGGAATTTCACTGTTCACAGGAAACAAAGAGGCAGCTGAGTATCGGAACTTCATTCTCCTGGGATAGTGTTTGTGATGATTAGTTTCAGCCACGTCCCTCTTGGCCAAACAGCACATTTGTCAATTAAATGCAACACTCTTGACATGCATTTATTGTAAAAAGCAAAAGCCCTGTACACCAAAGGTATCATCTAGCCATCTCTATATCTACCAGTGGTGATATACACAGTGTATCATCTACAGCAAGGCATATAGAAGGAATCATAAGATTTGAAAGTGTTAGGCCATCAAAGAAAGAAACAGCAAAAGTCCACAATTGCCACGCTTTTCTCTTCTGCTAAACTGGTCCATCAAGAAGAAATAGTTGAGGACAGAAAGATCAGGGACAAAATTTCATTCAAATATTACCCACACTTTGCAGAAGAGCAAACGAGTGCATGGTCTAGGTCACCTGAGGCAAAGAGCCAAGGAATCCTCCCAAATTGCTATCTGTCCCTGCTACCTGAGAAATTCACGATCACACACTCCCTCCCACAGTCAATTGAATTCAGCTGATTCCTTTGACCTCGGCACCTATTTCATCACTGTAACAATGACATTTGCTCACCTCACAGTGAACATCAGAACCCTCATTGAAACCGACCTGCCTACAATGCTTTTGAAGAACATGGAGATTCCACTCAACTTTTGGTCTCTCCCTTTGTCTTTCACTCGGAAGAGAAATGTGATGCTGAAAGCCCAACAGAACCAGAGCACCTGTGAAGGCGGGCAGTGAGGTGTGGTAGCGAAGGGATGTTGGAAGGGACTGAATGCATTCGGTCAAGCAGGCTGGGGGAGGGTAGGAGCAAGAGTACCAGGTGCCAGGATCAGCCAACTAATACCGTAGGTCTTTCACACTACACTCTAGATGACTCCCCTCAAATATGACTACCCACTGGTCCTTCCTGACTGAATATAAATCAGTTACAAAACTGACATAAACCCTGGCTGATTTGGCTCAGCTGGTAGAGCATTGGCCCAGGGACCAATGGGTCTGGGGTTTCATTGCTGGTGAAGGGCATGTACCTGGGATGCAGGTTTGATCCCTGGCCCCAGTTGGGGTCGTTCAGGAGGCAAGCAATCTAGCAATCTATGTATCTGTCAAGCATGGATGTTACTCTCTCTCTCTCTCTCTCTCTCTCTCTCTCTTTCTCTCTCTTGATCATTTGCTAGCTCTCTCACCCTCTGTCTCTCATGCTCCCTCCCTTCCATTCTATCAAAACTCAGTATACTTGGGTGACGATGAAGACAACGCTAACAAACAAACAAAAGAAACAACAACTCTGACATGAGTACTGAACGTCTTCCCTATTTCCCAGGATGCCCCTCAACTCCAAAGATTTCCAGCATGTGATAGGCACTTTCTGACTAGTGCAGGAGCTGTTCTATCGGACTTCATGGAAACGTACTATTCTGAGAGAGATTCATATAAACAAAATAAGGATTAGGGTTTTCAGGATAAAAGAGACCGTGAAGTTTTCTTTGATAATAATTTAATAAATTAAAATGCAAATTTAATAATAAAGAAGTAGACATGTATTATAATAGAAGATCTGGGCAATATTGGTGTTGTAAATATATAAATATGATAACATGAAACACTAAATAATAAAAAATAAGTAAGTAAATAAATAAATAAATAACATCAAGACAGTATCTGTCCATTAGGGACTGTTGTGCTAGGAGCTCAATTTTAAAACATGATGTTACTTAATATCTGACAAAGCACTTGCCGAACAATATTCAAGGCATTCTGTGACTTCAGCAGAAATAACCTTTTAACATGACACAGGCACATTTTCAGAGGTGATGTGACACATTCATCAGTGAGAATCCTTTCAAGGTGACCTCAGATCTCTCTCCTTATTTATTAACCTTTTGTGCAAGAATCTTGTTGAAGAGAAGGCTCTCATGATTTCCACTCTGACAACTTCCCAGGCACAGTCACTGTATTTCTTCTCCTTGAGGTAGAGTCGGATGCCCTGGAAGTACCTCTTCAAGGCCAGCGTAGGGCCCTGCATTGCCAGGGCAGATCCTTCCTCTCCCATCTCCCGCACCAAACAGGTGTCCAGGGCTCCCAGCTGCCGATGGAGTGCCCCGCACAGTTGGTCCAGGAGGGTCGTGTTCCAGGCAGCAGCAGAGTGCTCTGTGAGCAAGAGGTTGAAGGTCTGCTGGAGCAGCTCGTGGAGGACAGAGATGGCCTGGGCCTCCCGCCCCTGGCTGCCGTCCACAGTGGCTCGAGGGAATCTGAAGTCCTTTCTGTCCTCCAGACACAAGGAAGGGGAAATTCTGCTCATTCGGCTCAGAAGCACTAAGTTCTCCCTGCTGAGCAGGACATGGTTTGGAGGCAGGTCACAGCCCAGACATGCACCCGGGCCATAGCTGAACACCACCAGGGCTGTGAGTAGAGATGGCAGGAGGGCCATGGGCAGTGGAGGGTGCTGCTGGCCTGGCTGAGCTGGAAGAGTGCTGAACAACCTAGAGGCCGGCTTCTCCAATGGTCTTCTTTCTAAGCATGGCCCTTAAATAGGGAACACAATAATTTTCATTTTCTGAACACTTCTTTCTGCCTTCACTTCCTTTTCTCTTTTCATTTATGAGTTCTCCATGTAGTCTAAGAAGATGTCATCAATCTACATTATTAACTTTGCTACAGTAATTTTCCCAGTAAACTTCAGATGTGTCGGTGCAATTGGATATTTATCAATCAAATGAGAAATATCTTAGTCCTAAAGTCTGAAGAGAGAGTAGGTGTGTAAACACTCACATTCGTGAACATAGTCACATACATTGATTATGACATAAATATTGTTCTTTGTATAAGAAACAAAATTTGGCCTTGAATTGGGCACTACTTTTCCCTCCTTCCTATACATAGGGGGTCCGGCTCCCTCAGCCCTGTGTGTTTGTGTATTTTGTCAGGTCCTTACTAGAAATGTGTGGTAAATCAGCTCTGTAGGACCAAGGACTGACAAATGTCTCCTGTTGCATTCACAGCAGAGGCTGAGATTTTTAGTGAATGAGTTTCTTGAATGTTTCTCTTTCTTCCAGAACCTATTCATGCAGGTCCCTGTGGTTATGCTTCCCTGTGGCTACTAGGACAGGACTTTTATAGACATTGTCACTTCTGTGCAACATTGAGTAACTGGTCCTTAGTGCTCTCAGGCTGTGTCAATACCCCAAGCAAGAATCCTGGTTCTTCTCTGGTGCATGTAGATGTGAAGTTTCTAACATCCAGATAACTTTATTTTCCCAGTACCAGCTTATTCACAAAGCTGATGTCAGCTTTAGTAACCCATTTCTTCTGGAGTGACACAGTGTCCTCCACCCAACCTCTCCTGAACTTGCTTCCTGAGGCCAGGCTGACACTTCCTGAGGCCTTTAGCATTCCCTCATGTGGAGGGCTTGAGTCTTTGGTGGCAAAGTAATATTTCAGGATCCCCACGCTTCTGTCTGGAGTGTTTCTGTGAAGGACCCTGGTTCTCAGTGGTGACCTCTTCCACTCCTTAGCCATGACCCAGTTATCTGTAGTGTCTGCTACCCTAAACGCTGACATCAAAAGTTATTTTGTCTAGGTGCAGTAATTAATTATGTAACTGCAGTCATATTACCTTTAGGAGGACAATAATGTTTAATTTTCCAGTATAGCTTTTAGTGTTCAACTCTTTACTTAAATCATTGAACATCTGTTGTGCTCAAAACTTCAGAGGTGGGCTTAGGAGATTCAATGATGACATCTCTCAGTAGAAACCTGTATAATAGAAACTGGTGTTCATTCAGGCTGTGAGCTTCTATTGGGCTTCTCTGTTCATCCGTCTCTGCTTCATGCTCAGAATGCAGGGCAGCGGGGCTCAGGTACTGTGTCAGGGAGAAATAGTCTTTTTTCTTTATTTATTTGTGACATTTCAGGTTTTACTTAAATAACTCCATAGACCTGGCAGGTGTTGCTCAGTGGAATGAGCGTTGTTCCATAGACTGAGAGGTCCAGGTTCGATATGCAGTTTGGACGCATGCCCAGGTTGCAGGCTCAGTCCTCACTGGGGAGCCTTAGATGTTTCTCTTTCACATCGATGTTTCAATATCTCTCTCC
Organism: Tadarida brasiliensis; assembly: GCA_030848825.1. NCBI lineage: Eukaryota > Metazoa > Chordata > Mammalia > Chiroptera > Molossidae > Tadarida > Tadarida brasiliensis. The sequence continues at coordinate 70,908,557 of CM061269.1, read as the reverse complement.
CTTCCTGTCTCTCTGAAAAATCAATAAAAACATATTAAATAAATAAATAACAGCATAGTTGTCCCATAGTTGTTTGCTGAGTGTGTGTCCGCCTCTCGGGCATTACTTTCTACTTAACCCTGAGATTAATACAAACAAAGGGAAGTACAAAAAAGTCGAAGGGGCTTCACTGTTTTTCCCTATAATTTTCAAAATCTCAGACTCTTGATTTCTCATTTCTACTTTCCCAGAAAGCAAAATTGACTGTTGTTTTTGGACAGTATTGAAACAATTATAAAATAGAACAAATGTCATCAAAGTGAAAGAAAGGAAGTGACTTGTCTACTGACAAAATGACAAAGCATACATTGGACATATTCGGTGTAGCCAAATTAGTGCCGTGGTGCTACGGCAGAGGGGAAGGATGGAAGCCAGTACTGAATTACACAGAATCAGAAATTGGCTCAAAGGAAAAGACCTACTGGGTCAGTGACCAGCCACTTTGTTTTCCTTTCATTTAATCCACATGGGATCATTCTGAAGTCAGAAGGAAAGAGTCACAACAGACTCTCAAGAAACTGGCAAACCCAGCCCTCATTCCTAGAACAGGAACCCTCCCCGGCAACATTGTGGACATTAACCCTGGTCTTGTCTGAGTGTTCGATCTAGTTAATACATCCCCTCAGGCAATCAATAACATTCCTTGAGAAATCTAGAATTAACAGAAAGGGAATTGGATGATCCTAAAATATTCTGCTCTTAACCTAGCTAATAATAATGAAGATATTTTAAATAATATCACCAAAATTTATTGCATGCCTACTATGGACCAGTCACTGTTCTAAGAACTTTGAAATAAAGACCTCATCCTTCTCAATAACCCTAGATGTATTAATCTCATTTATGTCACTGTTTGGAGAGCAATATAAGTCTGGAGGGTGAATTATTAGGAATGTATCCAAAACCAAGGTCAAAACCTTAAGGAGCTTGAGATCATGGCTTATGTGTAAGGGCCTGTTAAAAACAGGCTAAAAATGGACATAGGATTTATGAACCATGGACAGAACATGGCATGAAACCCCTGAGCCAGGATGCTGGGTTGATAAACAATTCCAAGGCCCACTTCAAACAGATTACTGTCTATTGTTTGTAAGACAACAGGGGTGTGATATGATTCCATTGAACTGACTCACTTTAAATTCTAAGGACAAGTAGACAAAATCCTTTAAATAGTTTATTTTATTTTTTTGTTCTTGTTGTTAATCCCCACCCGAGGATATTTTTCCATTGATTTTAGACAAGTGGAAGGGAGGGAGAGTGTGAGAGAGAAACATTGGTGGGAGAGAGACACATCAATGGTTGCCCTCCTCTCGACCCAAACTGGGCCGGGGATCAAGCCTGCAACCCAGGTGTGAGTCCTTGACTGGAATCAAACTCAAGATCTCTTGATTCCCAGACGGACTTTCTAACTGCTGAGCCAAACTGGTAGGGGCCCTTTAAAAAGCTTTAGGGAGTTTTCTAACAATTGAAACAAGTTTGTTGCTGGCACTGGAGTAACCCTCATTTCTTCTGCTGCTCAGAAGGCTGCTGTGGTGTGGGTCACCCCTCTTGGGACACCTCTGTTGGCAATGGGAGAACTCTGTGCTCTCAGCATCCACTTCAATCTGCTTGCCCTCTGAATCCAAATGATCTGGGGAAAGAGTTGACTCAGTGCTGGCCATTCCCATTGTTCCCCCTCCTGAGCACCTGCTGGTTCCAGTCCAGGCTTCAAATGTCTCTGTTCTTCCCAGTCCTCAAGCAGCTGCTCACTTGCAACTCCTTGCTGTTTCCAGAGGTGTTCTGGCTATTTCTGAGCAAATGTGAGAGGTGCACTGATGCAGCCTCCTCCTAGTGAAGTCAGACATGGAACTGCCGAATCGGAGGCACAGATGAGCACCTGGCTTCTTTCTAAGCCATGTGTGGACTGGGCTCCCTGTCTTTACTGAGTTTCCATGCACACTGGACCTCAGGGGGTCTTGACAGCTGCAGCTCAGGAATCAGCTGGCAGGGAGGGTGGAGCTTGGCCACATTCACATTCTGGCACTAGACTCTGGAAACCTCTGCTCCTTCCAGCTGGTGCTGCACCTTGATCCCTCACAGCCCATCCCTGGACACTGGGAGTCCCTTCTCACACCTGGGGTGTAAAGTCCTGCTCCCCTGAAGGTCCTGTGCAGGGTCTGAGGGTGGCTCAGCACTCACTCCCCATCGCCCAGCCCTCCAACACTGATGCTGGGTTCTCCAAAAATTTGGAATATTTAAGAACTCTGGGATGTGAAATAGGGTATGGCTAGAGATTTACATGGCAAGGTAACAGTATGGGAACAAATCATAAACACTTGCACCCTGAAAGTTTAATAAAATGATAGATAAATTTACAGTGAGAAAATAAAAAACATCCAAAGAGTAAAAAGGGTCATAATATTTGAAAGTTGTCAGGCAATCAAAAAGACAGAGCCTGGTGGATTAAAAGAAAATATATTCCTGTTGTCCTGCTCCTATCTGGTTCCACATGTTGTGGAGCAAGAACAAGTTGTAGAGTTGACGTGTCTATTGAAGCCCTTTAAGCCATCAGTTGGAGCCCTGGCTGGTTTGGCTCAGCGGTTAGAGCATCAGCCTGCGGTACAGAGAGACCCGGGTTCGGTTTCTGCTAAGGGCATGTACCTCATTTGCAGTTTGTCCCCGGCCCTGGTTGGTCGCGCGGGTGGCAGCCACTCGATATGTCCCTTTCACGTTGATGTTTCTCTCTCTCTCTCTCTCTCTCTTCCTCTCTCTCCCTCCCACTCTATCTGAACAAAAAATAAAAAAATGTCCTCAGGTGAGGATTAAAAAAAGAAGCCATCAGTTGGAGAAAAGCAATCTAAGATTGAGTCTGTGACCTGAAGCAGTGATTTGAGACTTCCCCGCTGCCTGAGCATTTCACACACACTTCCTGATCACCTTCTCCAGCCTTAATACCTCCCAATGCTACATGTGCAATATGCTAAGATGGATGTTAGTAACTTACATTTTCTTCTTATAGATGTGCACATCTCATGATTGATGGGAAGAAATTAATCAAGGGTCAAAGTCAAGATTCTTCTCTGGGAAATGCAGATGCTGCTTAACAAAGTCATGGGATGCGTGTTTGACTTAAGAAAGATTTTCATAGTTAAAATTTTTTGTCTTATAAATATCTCAAGTGAAAATTAGAATCTTTTGGGAAACATTTTCCTGTTAAGAATTATGTGGAAGATAAATTCATTTTTATTTGGTTTCATTCTTTAACCTTATAAAGGAATTGTCCCAGACTCTTACACTCATTGCAATTTCATTATCTGTGCAAACCAAAGACCCTGTGATTTTCGTAAAATTGATGCTGTCTATGTTGTACATGAAGTATCAATTTATCCAGGAAGAAAACAGTGTTTTAAAAAAAACAGAATAATGCTTGACCTATCTGTCTCATCTAGAAAATGCAGTGAGAGTATAGTAATGATCCTAGAAACAATGTGATAAATGGAAAAATTAGGTGAACAAATTACTAAAGCACATAATGTCTGAAATTGTGTCTTTATTAATTAGACTGAAGATAAAGGATATATCTCACTTTAGTATGGAGAAAAAACATTTTCAATAAAGAGTTCTAGGATTTTGTGCCAGCAATCTAAGAAGAAATCAATGTGAAAGCTCATCTCATACCAAAGCCATAATTAAATATGGATGGAAGGAGGAATTGACAGTAAGTTTGATTTTTAGAAAGAGAGAAGAGGCCCAGGTAACACTGTAAGCTCCTACAAAATAGCTAACCAACAAAAGAAAAGTAGCTTATTTAAAATGTATACAAGTTTCTCAGTTCTTCATATGAAACAGTACATGGCCACAGAGACTTGCCTGGCAAAGTGGCTAAATGGAACTGACCTCAAGATTTTCTCATCCAGAGACCAACAAAATAAGGAAAACTAAGTAAAATATATGAAACACATTAGCAGCCATTAAAGACTGGAAAAGGAATAATATTTAAAAAGTACATCAGTGAGAGAGGAGCAGTGTGACAGTTAATTTCACGTGGCATCGTGGCCAGGCCACAGGTCACCTTACCCAGGTATTTGATCCAACATTAATTCCAAATGTTTCTGTGATGATATTTTCACCTGAGATGATAGGCATTGAACATTGACATTAGTAGACTTTGAATAAAGCTGATTCCCACCCATGAAGTAGGTGGGCCTCATCTTATCACTCATTAATAAAAAAAGATGAACACACAGAATAAGAAGGATTTCTACCCACAGACGGCCTTTGGACTTGAAATGCAAGTCTTCTGAGGATTTCCAACCTGTTGTTTCTGTTGCTGGAAAACCCTGACTGATACTGTCTGGGCAGCAAGTGTTTGGAAAAATTGGCCATCTAGTAAATTTTTATAAACTCCCCTTGGCCTGATGGGAGAAGCAGACAGCAAAGCACAACACTCTGTGGAAATTTAACTCAGGGCCTGGGCAACCCCACTTGGGGGAGTAGCAAATCCAAATGTTGACTGTACTAAGTAAGGAAGAGATGTGAGACAACCCAAAGTCGCAGGCCCTCCCTGCTCCCTCAGCAATTCACACATCCTCCCTGGTGAAACAGCTCATTGAAAAGATTGTGCTGAGTATACAAATCCCTTTTAAAATATAACAAATCTGTTACAATTGAAAAAATGTCACTAACTCTCAGATCATAATGATACTGTTCATTCACATTCTTTAGTTTATATATAATTTCACTATTCTGCTACCTAGGCAGAGTTTTTACAATTGAGTGAAAAGATGTCAAGATCATAATTCAATAATATTCAATGAGAATATTGTTCTCTTTAATAGTAGTTGATGACTGATATTTGGAATAATTCTGTGAAACAAAAATTGTACTATTGAGAGTTGCTTGATGAATGTTTAATGAGATTTTCCTGACTGCTGAGGAGTTCCATTCAGGGATTGGCAGCTCTACCTGCACCCTAGAGCCCCACAGTGTGGGGAAGGGGTGACTCATAGGAGACACGGGTCTGTACAGTGGGTTTTAGGCAGAGAACACACCATTCTCTGTCCCTTTAACTCCTCAGTCCCAAAGAGTCCATGCCTTGCCTGAAGCCAGAGACTCTCTCTTTCTAATAAGCAAAAGGTAAGGAAAGAGTCTTCTGACAGCATTAGAATCTATTGTGGCCCAGAAGTATCCTTTTTCTAATATGAAAGGACATCTCCAGGAGTTGGAGGATTTCTGTCTAGAACAGAAGCCTGCCCTCCTCTTGGTGGCTGCCCATGTGGCACTTTGCCAGCAGGGAACTGTCTTCCCTGAGAGAAGTTTCATTTGCCCACCCACAAACTGATCTTTCTTTCTGTTTCCTTTTAGCTACAGGTTCTCTTAACCTCATGTTCAACATCTTGCAGATGTTTCTGCAAAACCTAGAAACGTTCAACTTTTGCTTTCTACTTGTGAAGTTCTGCTCTTTAGGGGAATCTTAAAGCTGAAACCACAGGAACAGAGAGCTGTTGTGAGATTGAGTGGCAAGAGAAAGACTGTGAATGACAAGGGTGCCCTGGGGATTTCTACCTGGTGAGGAAGGAAATGGGTGTGATATGGGCATGTGTCCTGGAATACTGAGAGGGAGGAACTGAATGTGCTTGGACCAGAATCTTTTTTTTATTTTTTATTTTATTTTATTTTATTTTATTTTTTATTTTTTTTTGTTACAGATGTTTCTCCTTTTTTCCCCATTGACACCCTCCTCCCCATCCCTCTACCCCTTCCCCAGCTTTGTTGTCCATGTCCATCAGTTATGCATACATGCGTATAAGTTCTGTGGTTTATCTCTTCCCTCCCCCCCCACCCCCTCTTCTGGGGGTTGTCAGTCTGTACCCTACTTTCACATCTCTGCGTCTACCCTGTTCCCCATACTGTTATGTTTATTATATTCCACAAATGAGTGAGATCATGTGATATTTTTCTTTCTCTGCTTGGTTTGTTTCACTTAGGATAATAATCTCCAGGTCCCTCCATGTCGTCTCAAAGGATAAGAGATCTTTCTTTCTTACAGCTGCATAGTACTCCATTGTGTATATGTACCACAGCTTTTTTATCCATTCATCCACTAATGGGCACTTGGGCTGTTTCCAGATCTTAGCTATTGTGAATAGTGCTGCTATGAACATGGGAGTACATATATTCTTTTTGATTGGTGTTTCAGGTTTCTTAGGGTATATTCCTAGAAGTGGGATCACTGGGTCAAATGGCAATTCAATTTTTAATTTTTTGAGGTAACACCATAGTGTTTTCCACAGTGGCTGCACCAGTCTGCATTCCCACCAGCAGTGGACTAGAGTCCCCTTTTCTCCACACCCTCGCCAACACTTGTTGTTTGACGATTTGTTGATGGCGGCCATTCTGACAGGTGTGAGGTGATACCTCATTGTTGTTTTAATTTGCATCTCTCTGATGATTAGTGATGTTGAGCATTTCTTCATATGTCTCTTAGCCATTTGTATGTCCTGTTTGGAGAGGTGTCTATTTAGTTCCTCTGCCCATTTTTTAATTGGGTTCTTTGTCTTCCTTTTGTTGAGTTGTATGAGCACTCTATATATTTTGGAGATTAACCCCTTATCTGATGTATCATTGGCAATTATGGTCTCCCATACAGTGGGTTCTCTTTCCGTTTTGATGGTTGTTTCTTTTGCTGTGCAGAAGCTTTTGAGTTTGATGTAGTCCCATGAGTTCATTTTTTCCTTTATTTCTGTTGCCTTAGTCAGTGATGTATCAGTGAAGATTCTGCTGCGTATGATGTCCGAAATTTTGTTGCCTACATTTTCTTCTAGGATTTTTATGGATTCACGAGTCACATTTAAGTCTTTTACCCATTTTGAGTTTATTCTTGTGTATGGTGTAAGTTGATGGTCTAGTTTCATTTTTTTGCACGTAGCTGTCCAATTTTCCCAACACCATTTATTAAAGAGGCTGTCTTTGCTCCATTGTATGCTCTTGCCACCTTTGTCAAATATTAGTTGAGCATAATGTCTTGGGTCAATTTCTGGATTCTCTGTTCTGTTCCACTGGTCTATATGCCTGTTCTTGTGCCAATACCAGGCTGTTTTGATTATAGTAGCTCTGTAGTATAATCTGATATCTGGTATTGTGATCCCACCTACCTTGTCCTTCTTTTTCAAGATTGCTGTGGCTATTCGAGGTCTTTTTTGGTTCCATATGAACTTTTGAAATATTTGTTCTAGTTCTGTGAAATATGTCGTTGGTATTTTGATGGGGATTGCATTGAATCTATAGATTGCTTTGGGTAATATGGACATTTTAATGATGTTAATTCTTCCAATCCATGAACAAGGTATGTGCTTCCACTTTTTTATATCTTCCTCTATTTCTTTTTTCAATGTCCTGTAGTTTTCTGCAAATAGATCCTTTACTTCTTTGGTTAAATTTATTCCTAGGTATCTTAATTTTTTTGCTGCGATGGTAAATGGGATTTTATTTTAGTTTCTCTTTCTGTGAGTTCATCATTGGTGTATAAGAATGCCGTCGATTTCTTGACGTTTATTTTGTATCCTGCTACTTTGCCAAATTCATTTATTAGGTCTAGTAGATTTTTGATGGAGTCTTTAGGGTTTTCTATGTATAATATCATGTCATCTGCGAATAATGACACTTCCTCCTTTCCAATTTGGATCCCTTTTATTTTTTCTTCACGTCTGATTGCTGTGGCTAAGACTTCCAGTACTATGTTAAATAAGAGTGGCGAAAGTGGGCATCCCTGTCTTGTTCCTGTTCTTAAGGGAAATGTTTTTAGTTTTTGTCCATTGATTATGATGTTGGCTGTAGGTCTTTCATATATGGCCTTTATAATGTTGAGATATGATCCCTCTATTCCCAAATTGCTGAGCTTTTTTATCAGAAATGGGTGTTGAATTTTGTCGAATGCTTTTTCAGCGTCTATTGATATGATCATGTGGTTTTTATCTTTCATTTTGTTTATGTGGTGTATCACATTTATTGATTTGCGAATATTGAACCAGCCTTGCATCCCTGGGATGAATCCCACTTGGTCATGGTGAATAATTTTTTTGATGTATTGCTGGATCCGATTTGCTAGTAGTTTCTTCAGGATTTTGGCATCTATGTTCATCAGGGATATTGGCCTGTAGTTTTCTTTCTTGGTAGTGTCTTTTTCTGGTTTTGGAATTAGAATTATGCTGGCCTCATAAAATGAGTTTGGAAGTCTTCCTTCTTCTTGAATTTTTAGAAACAGTTTGAGAAGAATGGGTGTTAGTTCTTCTTTGAATGTTCGGTAAAACTCCCCTGTGAAGCCGTCTGGGCCTGGACTTTTGTTTGCTGGGAGAGTCTTGATTACATCTTCAATTTCCTTGGTTGTTATTGGTCTGTTCAAGTTTTCTATCTCTTCCCGGTCCAGTTTTGGGAGACTATATGTTTCTAGAAATTTGTCCATTTCGCTTAGATTGTCGAATTTGTTGCCATTTAAATGTTCATAGTATTCGTTAACGATCCTTTGTATTTCTGTGGTGTCAGTTGTTACTTCTCCTCTTTCATTTCTGATTTTGTGTATTTGGGTTCTCTCTCTTTGTTTCTTGGTGAGTCTAGCTAAGGGTCCATCAATCTTGTTTATCTTTTCAAAAAACCAGCTCTTTGTTTCATTGATCCTTTGAATTGTTTTTTTGGTCTCCATGTCGTTTATTTCTGCTTTGATCTTTACTCTTTCCTTCCTTCTACTTGCTCTGGGGTTTTCCTTTTGTTTGCTTTCTAGTTCTTTAAGTTGTGAGGTTAGATAGTCTATTAGAAATTTTTCTTGTTTCTTGAGGTAGGCCTGTAGTGCTATGAACTTCCCTCTCAGAACTGCTTTCGCTGCATCCCACAGATTTTGTGTTGTTGTGTGTTCATTTTCATTCATTTCCAGAAAGTTTTTAATTTCTTCCTTGATCTCCTTGGTAACCCATTCATTGTTTAATAGCATGCTATTTAGCCTCCATGTATTCAAATGTCTTTGCATGTTCTTGTTGCAATTGATTTCTAGTTTCATGCCATTGTGATCTGAGAAGATGCTTGATATGATTTCAATCTTCTTGAATTTGTAGAGACTTCGTTTGTGTCCTAACATGTGGTCTATCTTTGAGAATGTCCCATGTGCACTTGAGAAGAATGTGAATTCTGTAGTTTTGGGGTGTAATTCTCTGTAAATATCTATTAAATCCATTTGGTCTAGTGCTTCATTTAGAGTCTCTGTTTCCTTGTTAATTTTTTGTCTAGAGGATCTATCCAGTGATGTCAGCGGGGTGTTGAAGTCCCTTGCTATGATTGTATTGCTGTCGATTTCTCCTTTGAAGTTTTCCAGAAGATTTTTAATGTATTTTGGTGCTCCTGTATTGGGTGCATATATGTTTACCAAGGTTATCTCTTCCTGTTGGATAGATCCTTTCAATATTATGTAGTGGCCTTCTTTGTCTCTAGTTATGGCCTTCATTTTAAAATCTATTTTATCAGATATGAGTATTGCTACCCCAGATTTTTTTTCCTTTCTGTTTGCTTGGAAGATTTTTTTCCATCCCTTCACTTTCAGCCTATGTGAGTCTTTTGTTGTGAGGTGGGTCTCTTGTAAACAACATATATATGGGTCATGCTTTCTTATCCAATCCGCTACTCTGTGTCTTTTGATCGGGGCATTCAGTCCATTTACATTTAAGGTGATTACCAATATGTACTTACTTATTGCCATTTTTGTTTAGTGTGTTTCTATTTTCCTTTCTATTTCTTCTACTAATTACAGCAGTCCTTTTAACATTTCTTGCAGTGCTGGTTTGGTGCTAATGTATTCCCTTAGCCTTTTTTTGTCTGGGAAGCTCTTTATTTGACCTTCTATTTTGAATGATAGCCTTGCTGGGTAGAGTAGTCTTTTGTTCAGATCCTTGTTTTTCATGACCTTGATTATTTCATGCCATTCCCTTCTGGCCTGTAGTGTTTCTATTGAGAAGTCAGCTGATAACCTTATGGGTGTTCCTTTGTAGGTAACCTGTTGCTTAGCTCTTGCTGCCTTGAGGATTCTCTCTTTGTCTTTAATTTTTGGCATTTTTATTACTATGTGTCTTGGTGTGGGCCTGTTTGGGTTCTTCTTACTTGGGACTCTCTGTGCTTCTTGAACTTGAAAGCCTTCTTCCTTCACCAAATTAGGGAAATTTTCTGTCACTATTTCTTCAAATATATTCTCTAACCCTCTCTCATTTTCTTCTTCTTCGGCGACTCCTATGATGCGAATATTATTACGTTTCCAGTTGTCCCACGGTTCTCTTAAGCTGTCTTCCTGTTTTTTCATTGTTTTTTCCTTTCGGTTTTCTGATTGGTTGATTTTTTCTACCCTGTCTTCTAATTCACTGATCCGGTCCTCAGCTTCCTCTACTCTGCTTTTTTGTCCTTCCAATGTGTTCTTCATTTCTGCCATGTCATTCTTCATTTCCAATTGATTTATTTTCAATATTTCTATGTCTTTGCTCATGGTGTTGATGTCCTTACACATGCTGTTGAGCTTCCTCAAGATCATGGCTCTGAATTCTAGCTCTGTTAACTTGCTTAACTCCATTTCATTTATCTCATCTTCATTGGAAGTCTCTTGTTCTTTTGTTTGGCATCTGTTTCGTTGTTTTGCCATTTTGGCTATCTCAGTGGTTTTTGGAGCCTGCCAAATTTTCCCTGTGGATGTTGGTGTTCTGCTGTTTGTGGCTCCCTGTACTGGGTTTGGATGAGCGTGAGAGGACCCACGTTATACACCACTGTCGAGTCTTACTTTCCTGGGTAGAGTTGCAAGCCCAGAAAAGGTTCAGTTATCCTCTAGCTTTTTGCCTAGAGGCTATTAGTCCTGGTTACTTAAAGAACCTTGGGTTCTCTGTTGAATGAAAACCTTCCTCAGGTGTTCAGCATGAGAGGATTTCCCGAGGGTGGGGCAGATGCTGGTAGTTAATGAGCCTTGATTTGCATTTCAATAGCCCAACTGGGTGTGGCTAAATCTCCAAGGGAGGGGCTGCCGCCTCTCCCCAGAGCCCTGGGATGGAGTAAGTCCACCAGGCCACAGTCCTGCGTGGCCACAACTCAGCAAAAGCTCTGAGCGCCCTCCAAATCCCGAGTGTCCCCACACATTTCCAGTCCAGTCCGCCCTCCCTCTGCCGGAGTCCGAGATGAGTGGCTGTGGCTGTTTTAGCGCTCTGTCCCGGCTCTTCGCTGTGGAGCCGGCTCATGCTTTAGCGCTCTGTCCCGCGGTGGAGCCGGCTCGGGCTTTAACCCCGAGGGCGGGCGCTGCTCACGGCTAAGGCCGCTGCTGTCCATGGGCCCCCCTCTCGCGCCTCCGCAATCCTACCAGGATCGAGTCAGTGTCCCTGGTTGTATGGTACTCGCGAGCTGCTTTTCCGTTGCTTTTTCCCGACGATTTGACTTTATTTTAGTTGTATTTCCAGTTTGGTCCTGGGAGATGATCTGTCTTGGACCAGAATCATTAAATAGCATGTTCTTCTGCCTTTGATTTAGGTATTCCCCCCTTCTCACATATTAATATAGGCCACCATTTCATCAGTGAGAAAATAACACACTTCTTTGAAGTAGGCAACAGCATTTCACCTTCTCTAGAATTCATGATGGAATGCTGTTTTGATTTTTAGCTGCCTCATTGTGAGGTCAGTGACTGAACTAACACAGGTCCTAAGAAATTTTTAGAAAAAGACAAATCATATTCTTATATATAGCTGTCTGAAGAAATACAGGAAAATACCTACCATATCTAAAGTTCCTATTCTCTGGCAGAGATGATGCTAAGTGCCTTGAAATGCATTAGTTCATTTAATAGTCACTCACTCTATAAATGTTTTGAATTCGTTTGATTGATGGGAAACTCAGGCTTAGATAGATAAGTGGGTTGCTCACATCACACCCATACTCAAGCACAATGGAGTTTAAATAAAAAAATTCTATATGGTGAGTTATGGGTGATTCTTCCTTGTGAGTTTTGCATTCTAGATTTCTGCTATAATTGTAAATCCATGTATACTTCTGAATTATACACATCACTCTCTTGTTCGGTGGATTTCCATTGTGTATTTTATATTTCCAATTGATTTAGACCATTATTGTTTCCCTTAAGTATTGAGAAAGAGATTGCATCATCCAGCCTCCCGCTTTCTTTATTGAAGGAAGTTTTCAGTCATTATGTGCACATTATTTTGGTTAACTGGGATACTCATGCACTTGTGGTATTCCTAACATTAGGAAAAAGTACTGAAGCATCATATTAAGAAAACCTTAAAATATCTAGCTCTATCAGAAAAGGGCATGTGGTATATAGCTGCTCTAGTAAACCAGTGTCACAATGATGTCAGTTAAGTAACTCATTAATAAAGCAAATACTTTCAGGAATTATTATGTTATCAGCACTCATTGGATATTTCTTTTATATATATATATTTTATTAATTTATTTTTGTTACAGATGTTTCTCCTTTTTTCCCCATTGAAACCCTCCTGCCCATCCCCCCACCCTGTTTCCAGCTTTGTTGTCCATGTCCATCACTTATGCATAAGTTCTGTGGTTTATCTCTTCCCTCCCCCCTCACACCCTCTTCTGAGGGGTGTCAGTTTATACCCTACTTCCACATCGCTGGGTCTACCCTGTTCCTCAGACTGTTATGTTCATTATATTCCAAAAATAAATGAGATCATGTGATATTTGTCTTTCTCTGCTTGGCTTGTTTCGCTTAGGATAATACTCTCGAGGTCCCTCCATGTCGTCCCAAAGGATAAGAGATCTTTCTTTCTTACAGCTGCATAGTACTCCATTGTGTATATGTACCACAGCTTTTTTATCTACTCATCAATTGATGGACACTTGGGCTATTTCAAGATCTTAGCAATTGTAAATAGTGCTGCTATAAACATAGGGGTATATATATATTCCTTCTGATTGGTTTTTCAGGCTTCCTAGGATATATTCCTAGAAGTGTGATCACTGGGTCAAATGGCAGTTCGATTTTTAATATTTTGAGGAAACATCATATTGTTTTCCATAGTGGGTGCACCAGTCTGCATTCCCACTAGCAGTGTACTAGAGTCCCCTTTTCTCCACACCCTTGCCAGCACTTGTTGTTTGATGATTGGTTGATGGCAGCCATTCTGGCAGGTGTGAGGTGATACCTCATAGTTGTTTTACCTTGCATCTCTCTAATGATTAGGGAGATTGAACATTTTTTCATATGTCTCTTGGCCATTTGTATGTCCTGTTTACCAAGGTTATATCTTCCTGTTAGATAGATCTTTTCAATATTATGTAGTGGCCTTCTTTGTCTCTGGTTATGGCCTTCATTTTGAAGTCTATTTTATCAGATATGAGTATTGCTACCCCAGCTTTGTTTTCCTTTCAGTTTGCTTGGAAGATTTTTTTCCATCCCTTCACCTTCAACTTATGTGAGTCTTTTGTTGTGAGGTAGATCTCTTGGAAACAACATATATATCATGCTTTCTTATTCAATCAGCTACTTTGTGTCTTTTGATTGGAGCATTTAATCCATTTACATTTAAGCTGATTATTGATATGTACTTCTTTATTGCCATTTTTTTTTAGTGTGGTTATATTTTTCTCCCTATATCTTCTACTAATTACAACAGTCCTTTTAACATTTCTTGCAGTGCTGGTTTGGTCCTAATATATCCCCTTAGCCTTTTTATGTCTGGGAAGCTCTTTATTTGACCTTCTATTTTGAATGATAGCCTTGCTGGATAGAGAAGTCTTGGAATTAGATTCTTGTTTTTCATGACCTTGACACTTCACGCCATTCCTCTCTGGCCTGTAGTGTTTCTGTTGAGAAGTCAGCTGATAGGCTTATGGGGGCTCCTTTGTAGTTAACCTGTTGCTTATCTCTTGCTGCCTTTAGGATTGTCTCTTTGTCTTTAATTTTTGGCATTTTAATTACTATGTGTCTTGGTGTGTGCCTGTTTGGGTTCTTCTTACTAGGGGCTCTCTGTGCTTCTTATAGTAGTATGCCTTTTTCCTCACCAACTTAGGGAAGTTTTCTGTCACTATTTCTTCTAATATATTCTCTAACCCTTGCTCATTTTCTTCTTCTCCTAGACTGCTATGATGCAGATGTTGTTACATTTCATATTGTCCCACAATTCTCTTAAGCTGTCTTCCTGTTTCTTAATTGTATTTTTCTCTGATTGGGTGATTTTTTCTACCTGTCTTCTAATTCACTGATCCAATCCTTGGCCTCCTCTACTCTGCTGGTTATTCCTTCCAATGTGTTCTTTATTTCTGCTCTGTCAATTGGTTGGTTTTCAATGCTTCTGTATCTTTACTCATGCTGTTGAGCTTCCTCATGATTATTACTCTGAACTCTCCTTCTGATATCTCACAAAGTTCCTTTTCATTTACTTCATCTTCTGCAGAATTATCTTGTTCTTTCATTTGGGATTTTTTTCTTTGTTTTACCATGTTGGCTGTCTCAGTGGTTTTTGGAGCCTTCCAAATTTTCCCTGTGGGGGTTGGTATTCCATTGGTTGTGGCTCCCTCTACTCGTTTTGGATGAATGTGGGAGGACCCATGTTAAACACCACTGTCAACTCTTACTTTTCTGTTTAGATCTGTAAGCCCAGGAAAGGTTCATGTATCCTTTAGCTTTTTGCCTGGAGGTTATTAGTCTTAAGTTACATGATGAGTCTTGGGTTGTAGTCCTCAATTGAATGAAAAAATCTATCCCAGAGCAACTTTTAATGTAATATATTTACTTATTTAAATACTAATGTCCAATTATTTATTCAAATAATCATTTATATAACACTTTCAAATAATACCATGTATAGATAAAATTTAAAGTCATTCAAAACTAATAAACACAACTAAAAACGAAACTATTTTCTTAGCATTTATTATTAGCTACTTCACTTTTAACTTTGCTTCCTACCAGAAAAGAAATTTAAGTTCACCAAGTGCCAGATGTTCATCTAGATAGTGTCACATTTTTTTCTCTTTAGCATTAATTCTTATTATTGATATATGAAATAACTTTAGTAGAACTAAATAGTAAACTTATTTGCATTAAGTCTCTAAGCCCATGTCACACTGAGGCTCACCTGAGAAACATCTACAATACACCCCTTGGTAGTTCTTAAGAAAGCAAGGTCACTTCTCCCAATATGATTCAAGGAATCCTCCCAAATTGATAATCGCTTCCTGCTACCTGACAAATTCACACAGCACCTATATACTACACTGAATTCAGTTGATTCCTTTTACTTCAGACCTATTTCATCACTTCTACAAAGGCATTTCCTCAGGACCCCAAATAAACATTGGGATACTCACAGAAAAGAAAAAAATGTGCCTACAATAGTTTTGAGAACATAGAGCTTCCACTCAACTTTTGGTCTCTCCCTTTGGCTTGCACTCAGAAGAGAAATGTGAAGCTGAAAGTACAACACAACCAGAGCACCTGTGAAGGCAGGAAGCGAGATGGTGTAGAAAGGGATAGTGGCAGGGACTGAATGAATTCAGTCAAGCAAGACTGGGGAGAGGGTGGGAGGAAGAGTACCAGGTGCCTAGATCAGCCAACTAATACCATAGGTCTTTCCCACTACACTCTAGATGACTCCACTAAGGCATGTTTACCCACAGCTCCTTGCTGACGGAACACAAATCAGTTACAACTCTAACATGAGGCCTGAATGTCTTCCATATTTTCCAAAATTCTTTTAATTCCATGGATTTCCACCTTTTGATAGGCTCTTTGTGACTAGTGGAGGAACTTTTTTATAGGACTTAAAAGAAAGGACTATTCTGAGACAGATTTATATAGAACAAAATAAAAATTAGGTATTCAGAATAAAAGAAACCGGAAGTTTTCTTTGATAAGATTTTAATAAATAGAGCCAAAAATGACTTTAATAACAAAAAAGGTAAAGATGTAAAGTTTAATAAATTGTAAGGGCAAATTTTATGTAAATATATAAATAGGATAACATGAAAGAATAAATAATGAATGAATAAATAGATAAATAAATAAATAAACAAACAAATAAAGAGCCACAGGGCAGTATCCCTTTAGGAACTGATGTCCAGGGAGCTTAAATATGTAACATTTTCCAGTTCAATTTTTTTGACAACACAGTTGCTGAATAAAATTCAATACATTCTGAGACTACAGAAGAAATAAAAGCATTTTGACATGACACAAGGGACATGGGCAAAAGTTATGTGCTGGGTTTATCAATGAGAATCCTTTCAAGGTGATTCCATGTCTCTATTCTTGTTCCTTAATCTTTCATGCAAGGGTCTTGTTGAAGAGAGGGCTCTCATGACTTCTACTCTGACAACTTCCCAGGCACAGTCACTGTATTTCTTCTCCTTGAGGTAGAGTCGGATGCCCTGGAAGTACCTCTTCAAGGTCAGTGTAGGGCCCTGCATTGCCAGGGCAGATCCTTCCTCTCCCATCTCCCGCACCAAACATGTGTCCAGGTCGTCCAGCTGCCGATGGAGTGCCCTGCACAGTAGGTTCAGGAGGGTCGTGTTCCAGGCAGCAGCAGAGTGCTCTGTGACCAAGAGTTTGAAGGTCTGCTGGAGAATCTCGTGGAGGACAGAGATGGCCTGGGCTTCCTGCACCTGGCTGCCATCCACAGTGGCCTGAGGGAATCTGAAGTCTTTTCTGTCCTCCAGACATAAGGAAGAAGAGATTTTGCTCATTTGTCTCAGAAGCTTTAAGTTCTCCTTGCTGAGCAGGACATGATTTAGAGATAAGTCACAGGCCACAGATCCACCCGAGCCATAGCTGAATAGCACCAAGGCCATGAGTAGAGAGGGCAGGAGGGCCATGGGCAATGGAGGGTGCTGCTGGCCTGGCTGAGCTGGAAGTCTGGGAACAACCTAGAGGCTCTGGTTCTCCGATGATCTTCTTTCTAAGCATGGCTTTTAAATAGGGATCACAATAATTTTCATTTTCTGAACACTTCTTTCCACTTTCACTTCCTATTTTGTTTTAATTTCTGAGTTCTCCATTTGGTTTAAGAAGATGTCATCAATCTACAGTATTAATTTTGCTACTGTAATTTTCCCAGTGGAGTTCAGATGTGTCAGTCCAAGTGGATACTTATCAATTAAATGAGAAATGTCTTTTTCCTAATGTCAGAAGTGTGAGTAGGTGTGTAAATATTCATACAAATGCGCATACTCACATACATTGACTATTACATAAATATTGTTCTTCTCTGTAGTAGAAACAAAATTTGTCCTTGCCTCTGGCACCATGTTTCTCTCCTTATTTCAAATTTCCCTCCTTCACACCTGTGGGCTTGTGTATTTTGTCAGTTACTTACCAGAACATGTGTGGTATATCAGCTCTTCAGTACCAAGGACTGAGCAATGTCTCCTCTTGTATTCACAGCAGAGGCAGAGGCTTTTAGTGAATGAGTTTCTGGAATATTTCTCTTTCTTCTAGAACCAATTCATGCAGGTCCCTGTGATTATGCCACTCTGTGGCCACTAAGACAGAATTCTATAAACATTGATACTTCTTTGTAAAATGTGTAACTGGTCCTTAGTGCTCCTCAGGCTGTGCCAATACCCCCACCAAGAATTCTTTTACTTTTCTGGGGCATGTAGGTGTGGAGATTCTAACATTCAGATACTTTTATTTTCCCAGCACCACCTTATTCACAAGGCAGATATCACCTCTAGTAACTCTTTTTGTCTGGAGTGACACAGTGTCCTCCTCCCAACTTTTCCTGGACTCACTCCCTCAGGCCAGGCTGACACTATCCTGAGATTTTGAGAAATCCCCCCATGTGGAGGGCTTGAGTCTTGCTTGCAAAGTAATATTTCAGGATTCTCACCATCCTGCCTAGAGCGTTTGTGTGAAAGACCCTGGTTCTTAGTGTTGACCTCCTCCACTAATGAGCCATGACCCAGCTATCAGTAGTGTGTGCAGCCCTAGAAGCTGATAGCAGAAGTTTATTTTGCCTAAGAACGTAGAAGAATTAATTATGCAACTGGAAGCATTTTAGTTTTAGAGGGCAATAGTTTTTATTTCGCCTGTATAGCTTTTATCATTCAACTCTTTACTTAAATCATTGAACACCAGTTATGCTCAACACTTCAGGGCTGGGCACAGGTGATTCAATGATGAGTTCTCTCAGTAGAAACTTGTAGAACTGAAACTGGTATACTTCAGTTGTTCATTCAGTCTGCATATGTCTATATAGATTCTGTGTTCCTCCATCTCTGTTTCATGCTCAGAATGCAGGGCAGGGAGGCTCAGGTACTGTGTCAGGGTGAAATAGCCTTCTTTCCTTTACTTATTTTTGATATATCATTTTCAATTTTAATAACTTGGTTGTCACATAGTTGTTTACTAAGTGTCTCTCTGGCTCCTCTGGCATTATTTTCTTCTTCATCCTGAGGTTCATAGAAACAAAGGGAAGTGAAACAACAAGAAAGGGGCTGCACCGTTTGTCGCTATAATTTTCAAGACTTTGGACTTGTGATTTCTCATTTGTACTTTCCCAGAAAGCAAAATTGACAGTTGTTTGTGGACAAAAATAAAACAAATATAATTCTGTATGTCATATAAGTGAAAGAAGGGAAGTAACTTGTCTGTTGTTAAAATAACAAAGTGTAAGGTGGCCAAACTCAGTGTAGCCAAGTAGGGAACCTGATGCTATGGCAGAGGGAAAGCACGGAAGCCAGTATTGAATCCCACAAAGTTAGGAATTGGCTGCTTCTGCTTGAGGCTCAAAAAAAGAGGACCTGCTGGGTCAATGACAGGCCACTTCAATTTCCTTTCATTTAATCCATATGGAATCAGCTCTGAGGAGGAAAGGGAAGAATCACAGCAACCAACTCTTAGGGAACTGGCAACCCCAACCCCCATTGCTAGAACAGGAACTGTCTCTGGCTGCATGATAGATATTAACCTTAGTCTGATCTGCATGCTCGATCTAGTTCATAAATTCCCTTAGGAATCAAAACCTTGCTTTGAGAAATCTAGAATGAACAGTAAGGGGATTGGATGATCCTAAAAGATTCTGCTTATAATCCAGTTAATCATAATGAAGAGGATATATTTTAAATAATATCACCAAATTTATTGCATGCTAACTATGGACTAGTCACTGTTCTAAGACCTTTGAAATGATTAATTCAACCTTCTCAATAACCCTAAATGTATTAACTTCAGTTACGCCACTCTTTGGAAAGGAATATAATATGGAAGGATGAATTATTGTGAAAGTACCAAGACTCCAAGGTCAACCTTTGAGGAGCTTGAGATAATGGCTTTTCAGGAAGGGCCTGCTAAAAAAAGGAAAAGCAAGGCTGGAAATGGACATGAGATTGATAAGCCAAGGAGAGGACAGGGCATAAATCACTGAGCCAGGAGGCTGGTTAAAACTCCCACTTCAAATTCCAGGGGATGCTGTCTGTTGAGTTGTAAGGTAACAGGGGTGCGGTATGAGTCTATTGACTTAATTACTTTAAATTCTAAGGAAAACTAAACAAAATCCCTTTATATCTTTTTAAGGGAGAAGAATTTCCTAACAATTGAAACAAGTGTGTCAACCACACTGGAGTAACCCTTCTCTCTCCTAGTACTAGGGAGGCTGCTGCGGTGTCTGTGACCCTGCTGGGGACAGTGCTATTGGCAATGGGAGACCTCTGTGCTCTCAGCATCCACTTCAATCAGCCTGCCCTCTGAATCAAAATGATCTGGAGAAGGAGTTGACTCAGTGTTGGCCATTCCCATTGTTTCCTCTCCTGAGCAGCTGCTGGTTCTTTGTAAGTCCTGTGTGGACTGGGCTCCCTGACTTTCATGCATTTCTGTGAGAGCCTGAGCCTCCTGGGTGGCCCAGGTGGCAGGGAGGGTGGAGCTAGGCCACATTCACACTCTGGCACTTGACTCTGGAAAACCTCTGCTGCTTCCAGCTGGGGCTGCACCCTGATCCCTCACAGCCCATCCCTGGGTAGCAGGTGTCCATTCTCACACCTGGGGTGTAAAGTCCTGCTCCACTGCAAGTCCTGTTTAGGGCCTGCTGGTGGCTGAGCACTCACTACCCATCACCCAGCCCTCCTACACTGCTGCTGGGTTCTCGAACAGTTTGCAATATTTAGGAACTCTGGATATGATACCAGGTATGGCTATAGAGATTTTCAGAAAAAGGTGACATTAGGGAACCAAACCATAAAAGCTTGCACCCTGAAAGTATAATGAAAAACAACCAAAAAAGTAAAGTTACAGTGGAAAAATCTAACACTTTAAAAACCAGAAATCAAAGAGTGGAAGGAATCATACTATTTGAAAGGTCTTAGGCATTCCCAATGACAGAGCCAGGTGAATCAGAAAGTGTCCCTATGACCTACTCCCCATGGTCCCCACAAGTGGTGGAGGAAGAAAGAACTGACAGGGACATGAAAATCTTTTCATGTTGATTAGTGCCCTTTCAGCCATCAGTTGGAGAGAAGCAATGTGAAGAAGAGTCTGCAACCTGAAGCAGAGATTTGAGAAATCCCTGCTACCTGAGCACTTCACACACACTTCCTGATTACCTTCTCCAACCTGAATACCTCCCAGTTCTACCCAAATAGATACTCCTGGGTCTGTCAGTTGGCAACAATTGTATTCTCTAACATTCCTTTATGTTGTCCACTCATTATTACCCAGTCAAGGTGGAAGGGATGCAAGGGGAGGCATTACTCAAAGTGACCATGAGAATTTTCTCCTAATTATGAAGTCAAACAAGGTGATCTGAATGTGGGAATGGATGTTAAGAACTGCCAAATTACATTTGAGACAGAGTTAATGCACCTTCCAACAGGACATATTTCCTGGCTCCCTGTGCTTCTCCACAGCCAGAAAGGCAGGCTCTAGTGGCCTCCAGCACAGGAAAGGGAGTGATGACCTGGAGACTCTGGCAGCTGAGCAGCCTGCAGGCAAGAGACACATGCTGACTGCCTGTCTCCATACAGCTGCCCCCTGCCCAGAGAGTGCCTGGCCTGCCTGAAGGTGGCGTATTTTCCTTCTCTATACACAAGAGCTAAGGAAGTGGGTTTAGTCAAATATGGGGGCCAGTTCTATTAGGACAGGGCCTCTTTGCAGCTTGAAGAAGTAGGTGGAAGAGATCAGGCTTTTTTCCTAGAACAGAAGCAGCCAGCTCTCTCCAGACTTGCTGGATGTCTTGGCCTGTCTTGGCCAACAGGTGGCTCTCTTCCGGTGTAAATGTTTTAATAGTCTTCAGGGTGAAATGGATCTGACTCTCTAGTTCCTTATAGCTATAGCTATGATTACATCATTGTAACAGGGACATTTGTCAGTTCAAAAACTATTCATCAGAAGGAAAAAAATCATCTCTTTGTAGTAGTTTCTGAAAAACTGAGAACTTTCACTCAATTTTGCTGTTAACTGGTGGTTTTGTACTCTTAAAGGGAAATTGTTGGCTGGAAACCACAAAGGAACAGGAAACAGCTGGATGAGTGGGGGAGCAGGTGAAGGGAGAGAGAAAGAGGAGAGCACTCTGGGAATTCCCTCATTGCACAGCAAGGAAAGCACTGTGACATGGGAAAAGAAGAAGGTGACTCAGAGCAGGAGGAAGGAAGGCAAAGTGTGCCAGGTATAATTAGTACACACTATGTATGTTTCACTTCAGTGTGGGAGACCTTCTTCTCTTCCAGATAATGATGCAAGCCACCCTTTGCTAACTGAATATACAAATGAGACTTAACTTCAATGTGAATAGTGACTATACTTTAGTCTTGTTCGCAACACTTCCCAGAATTTTGTTTTCTACACTGTATATTTTGGTAGCGAGAGGTGGGAGAGTTCACTATTCTGATATATTTTATACCAAATAATAAAAAATAGGTACTATGTTTAAGTCCTAAGAGTAGAATATTATTTAGGTGTTTTAAGATGTTTCAGTCTGTTTAATGCATTTGAGAAAACTGAGGCTTGGAGAAGTCAACTGAATTTCCTGGAACCCCACAAAACTGCTGGCGGAATCAAGATTCAATACAGAATCTTATATTGCATACAATAGGCAATTGAAAAGTGTCATATTTTAGAATTCCATTACGTTTTAACATATGGTTTGATAACAAATTTAAAGTCCCTTGTCTTCTTTTATTTATTTATTCATTTTTCAATGCTCACCTGAGGATATACTTTCCACTGATTTTTAGAGAGAGTGAAAGGGAAGGGGAGTAAGAGAGAGAAAAGAGACAGACACATTGATTAGTTGCTTCCTGCAGGCACCCAGTCCTGGGGCCCCTGGTGGAACCTAAAATCCAGGTAAGTGCCCCTGAATGGGATGTGACTTGTGACTCTTCAATGCGTAGGCCTACACTGTAATCACTGAGCATCGTTGTCCAGAGCCTTTGTCTTTTCATTGGTGCATTCTTTTGTTTTTATTTTACTGACTTTCACCGTTCTTTACTTAGGATATGTGGAATGGAAATTCCTTGATCCAGTCTCACTCTTTAGCCCTTTGAGAAAATATTCCCAGACAATTATACACATTGCAATGTATTTCCTGTGCCTCCCCAAGAGCCTGTGATTTTCATAAAATTGATGCTGCATACGTTGTAGATAAAATATCAGTTTAATCAGGAGAATGCAAACAATATTAAAGAACGAGAAATCTTGGTATATCTATGTCCTCTAGAAAATGAAATGAGAGTGTAGTAGTGACACTAAAAACAATATCATAGAGGGAGAAATTAGATACCCAAATTATTGAAACACATAATTGCTGAACTTGTATTATCTGTATCAATTAGATTTACAATAAAAGATATAACTGATGTAAATATGGTGGAAGGAAGTTTTCAGTAAAGAATCCTAGGATGAGCCCTGGCCAGTTTGACTCAGTGGTTAGAGCATCGGCCCGCAGTCCAGAGAGACCCTGGTGTGGTTCCTGCTAAGGGCACCTATCTCGGTTGCAGTTTGTCCCTGGCCCAGATTGGGGTCCTATGGGTGTCAACCACTCCATGTCTCTCTATCACCTGGATGTTTCCCTCTCCCTCTTCCTCCCTCCTCTCTCCTGCTCTATCAGAAGATAAATGAAAAATGTCCTTGGGTGAAAATAATAATAAAGAAAAAGAGTCCAAGATGATTAGTTAGAAATCTGGGAAGAAATCAATGAAAAATCCCATCTCATACTATAGGCCATAATAAAATCTTGGAGAAATGGGAATGTAACAGTAACATTAGATTTTTTAAAAGAGAGAGGAGGCTCTGGCCAGTTTGGTAGAGCATTGGTCCATGGACCAAAGTGTTGCGGTTTCGATTCCAGTCAAGGGCAAGTACTTTGGTTGTAGTTCATCCCCGGCCCTGGCTGGGATCCTGTGGGAGTCAACCATTCAATGTTTTTCTCACCTCTCTCCCTCTCTCTCTCTCTCTCACCTTTCTTCCCACTCTGAATGAAGATAAATGGAAAAAGTATCCTTGGGTGAGAATTTCTTATAAAAACGAGAGAGAGAGAGAGACAGAGAGAACACCCAGGTAACATTGTAAGCTTCTAAGAAATAGCTAACCCACAAAAGAAATGTTGGTTATTTAAAAATATATACAAATTCTCAGTTCTTCATATGAAAGGGAACATGGCCACAGAGACTTTCTGGCAAGGTGGCTGAATGGAACTGACCTCAAGATTTTCTAACCCAGAGACCAACAAAATAAGAAAAACTAAGTAAAATATATAAAATACATTAGCAGCCATTAAAGACTGGAAGAGGAATAATATTTGAGATGTGTTGGGACATCAGTGAGAGAGGCGTAGTGTGACAGTTAATTATATGTGGCAAATGAGTAAGGCCACTGTACCCAATATTTGATCAAACATTTTACTAGATGTTTCTGTAAAGGTATGTTTCACCTGAGATGATAGGTATTTAATATTTAAATTAGTAGACAGGGAGTAAAGCAGATTAACTTCCATAATGTAGGGGGGCCTCATCCTATTGTTCATTCATAAAAACAGTGTAACCACCCAAAACAAGGAGGAATTCTGCTGGCAGACTGCCTTTGGTCTGGAAATGCAAGTCTTCTGAGGATTTCCAACCCTCTGATTCTGTTTCTGGAAAACCCGACTGATATAGTCTAGGAAATGATTGTTCCTGAGGATTGTCCAACTCATAAATATTTCTATCTTCCCCTCGACCAGTGGGGAAGACCAGACAGCAAAGCACAAAAATCTGTGGAATTTTAACTCAGGGCCTGGGCAACCCCACATTGGAAAGCAGCTAATCCAAACACTGAGTGTGTTCCCTAAGGAAGAGATGCTCCACACCCCACAGTCCATGGCCCTCCCTGCTCCCTCAGCAATTCACACATCCTTCCTGGAGAAACACCTCAGTGAAAAGATTGTGCTGATTATAGAAATCCCTTTCAAATTATGCCAAAATGGATACATTACACTACATACACTCTCACTAGCTCTCAGGTAACAGTGACTATTCATTCATATTCTTTAGTTTATATCAAATATTGCTCTTTCACTACCTAGGCAGAGTTCTTACTACTGAGTGAAAGAGATGTCAAGATCATAATTCAACCACATTCAAGGAGAATGTTGTTCTCTTTAATAATAGGTGATGTCTAATATTAGGAATACATATGTGAAACTAAAATTTCACTATAGAGAGTTGCCATGACCTGCGCAGCTAGTCGAACCAGCCCTGAGGAGGGGCGACAGGAGACTAAGAAGGACACAGAGACATTATACAGAGAAAAGCTGGGGCCAGGTGGGTCACTGCTCTCTGCTGGAGGAACAGTGACCCTGCGCTAGCTCAGCATGTTTATTATATAGCAATAATGAAGAGGGCAAGTTCAAAAGCTTCACTTTGTTCAAACACCAGATGTTTCCACCGGCCTCTGAGCTCAAGGTCGAGACTGTCGAGACATTCTTGCTCGTGGCTCTGAATGCTCCTGCGTGGGCCTTGCCAGCAGGCAGGATCAACAAGACATCTTGTGCACAATGTTCCTAGGTGAGCCTTGCAAACACCACAGGTTCAACAAAAGACCTTGGCTCAGCCGCCCTCCAGAGAGAGTTGTTTCATAAATGTTTAATGAGATTTTCCAGATTACCATGGAGTTCCCTTCCTGGATTGGCAGGTCTACCTGAGTCCCATAGTGTGTGAAAGGGGTGATTCACAGGGAGGCTCTGGTCCTCCAACTAGGTTGTAGTTAGGGAACACAATGTCACAAACTCTTTCTCTTTGTATAGCGAAAAGGTAAAGAAACAGCCAAGTGACAGCATTAGAATCTATCGCTGTCTGCAAATAGTCTTTCAAAGCATGAAGGGACTTTCCCAGGAAGTGGTAGGATTTCTGTCTAGAACACAAGCCTGCCCTCCTCTTGGTGGCTGCCCAGGAGGCATTTGGCCAGCAGGTGATGTCTTCCCTGAGAGGAGTTTCATTTGCCTGCCCACAAACTGAATCTTGCTTTCTGTTTCCTTTCAGCTACAGGCACTGTTACATCATATTCAACACCTTGCAGATGTTTCTGCAAAGCCTAGAAATGTTATTCAACTTTTGCTTTCTACTTGTGATGTTCTGCTCTTTAGGAAAACTTAAAACTGAAAACAACAAAACAGAAAGTGGTTCTGTGATTTGGTGGAGAGATAAAGACAGTGGATGACAAGGGAGCTGTGGGGATTTCAACTTGGAAAAAGTAATTAGTGTGATAGGGGCTTGTGTTCTGGAATGCTGAGAGGGAGCAAGGGAATCTGCCAGGGGCCAGAACCATTAAGTATCATGTTCTTCTGCCCTTGATCTAGGCACTTTCTCTCATTCTCAGATGTTAATACAGGCCACAATTGGATCAGTGAAAATACAGAGGACACCACTAAGAAATACTAAGCAACTTCTCAGTATTTTTAGAATTCAAGACATTATTCTGTCTTTGTTGTATTTTTTGCTTATTGGGTCTCTTTGATTTAGTTTTTTCCTTTCTATTTTTAGCTGACTCATTGGAGACCAGTTACTGAACTGACATAGGTTATAAAAATATTTTTTTTTTTGAAGAGAAAAATCATATTCTCATACATAGCTGTCTGAAGAAACACAGGGAAACACCTATCATAAATAAATTTCTTATTCAATGAAAGACATGATCCTAAGTGCCTTGGAATGCATTATTTCATACAATAGTTACAAATACAATAATTTTCATTTTTGAAAGATTTCTTTCCAGCTTCATTTCCTTTTATGTTTTATTTATGACTTCTCCATGTAGTCGAAGAAGATGTCAGCAATCTACTGGATTATTAATTTTGCTGTTGCAATTTTACCAGTATGGTTCAGATGTATCGGTCCAAGTGGATACTTATCAATCAAATTTGATATGTCTTAGTCTTAAGTCAGATTGTACACCAACATGTGTCATCTAGCCATCTATATATCTACCAGTGGTCATATATACAGTGCATCATCTACAGCAAGGCATATAGAAGGAATCATAAGATTTGAAAGTGTTAGGCCATCAAAGAAAGAAACAGCATGAGTCCACAATTGCAATGCTTTTCTCTTCTGCTAAACTGGTCCATCAAGAAGAAATAGTTGAGGACAGAAAGATCAGGGACAAAATTTCATTCAAATATTACCCACAATTTGTAGAAGAGCAAACGAGTGCATTGTCTAGGTCACCTGAGGCAAAGAGCCAAGGAATCCTCGCAAATTGCTATCTGTCCCTGCTACCTGAGAAATTCATGAGCACACGCACCCTCACATAGTCAATTGAATTCAGCTGATTCCTTTGACCTAAGCACCTATTTCATCACTGTAACAATGACATTTGCTCACCTCACAGTGAACATCAGAACCCTCATTGAAACCGACCTGCCTACAATGCTTTTGAAGAACATGGAGATTCCACTCAACTTTTGGTCTCTCTCTTTGGCTTTCACTCGGAAGAGAAATGTGATGCTGAAAGCCCAACAGAACCAGAGCACCTGTGAAGGCAGGCAGTGAGGTGTGGTAGCGAAGGGATGTTGGAAGGGACTGAATGCATTCAGTCAAGCAGGCCTGGGGAAGGGTGGGAGGAAGAGTACCAGGTACCAGGATCAGCCAACTAATACCGTAGGTCTTTCCCACTACACTCCAGATGACTCCCCTCAAATATGACTACCCACTGGTCCTTCCTGATGGAATATAAATCAGTTACAACTCTGACATAACCCCTGGCTTATTTGGCTCAACTGGGAGAGCATTGGCCCAGGGACCAAAGGGTGTGGGGTTTCATTGCTGGTGAAGGGCACATACTTGGGATACAAGTTTGATCCCTGGCCCCAGTCGGGGTCGTTCAGGAGGCAAGCAATCTATGTATCTGTCAAGCATGGATGTTTCTCTCTCTCTCTCTCTCTCTCTCTCTCTCTCTCTCTCTCTCTCTCTCTCTGTATCTTTCTCTCTGTATCTCTCTCTCTCTCTCTCTCTCTCTCTCTCTCTCGCGATCATTTGCTAGCTGTCTCGCTCTCTGTCTCTCATGCTCCCTCCCTTCCATTCTATCAAAACTCAGTATACTTGGGTGAGGATGAAGATAAAGCTAACAAACAGACAAAAGAAACACAACTCTGACATGAGTACTGAAAGCCTTCCATATTTCCCAGGATGCCCCTCAATTCCAAAGATTTCCAGCTTGTGATAGGCACTTTCTGACTAGTGCAGGAGCTGTTCTATCGGACTTCATGGAAACGTACTATTCTGAGATAGATTCATATAAACAAAATAAGGATTTTAGTTTTCAGGATAAAAGAGACCGTGAAGTTTTCTTTGATAGTAATTTAATAAAGTAAAATGCAAATTTAATAATAAAGAAGTAAACATGTATTATATATTATAATAGAAGATCTGGGCAAATATTGGTTATGTAAATATATAAATATGATAACGTGAAACACTAAATAATAAAAAAATAAGTAAATAAATAAATAAATAAATAAATAAATAACATCAAGACAGTATCTATCTATTAGGGACTGTTGTGCTAGGAGCTCAATTTTAAAACATGATGTTACTTAATATCTGACAAGACACTTGCCGAACAATATTCAAGGCATTCTGTGACTTCAGCAGAAATAACCTTTTAACATGACACAGGCATGTTTTCAGAGGTGATGTGGCACATTCATCAGTGAGAATCCTTTCAAGGTGACCTCAGATCTCTCTCCTTATTTATTAACCTTTTGTGCAAGAGTCTTGTTGAAGAGAAGGCTCTCATGATTTCCACTCTGACAACTTCCCAGGCACAGTCACTGTATTTCTTCTCCTTGAGGTAGAGTCGGATGCCCTGGAAGTACCTCTTCAAGGCCAGCGTAGGGCCCTGCATTGCCAGGGCAGATCCTTCCTCTCCCATCTCCCGCACCAAGCAGGTGTCCAGGGCTCCCAGCTGCCGATGGAGTGCCCCGCACAGTTGGTCCAGGAGGGTCGTGTTCCAGGCAGCAGCAGAGTGCTCTGTGAGCAAGAGGTTGAAGGTCTGCTGGAGCAGCTCGTGGAGGACAGAGATGGCCTGGGCTTCCCGCCCCTGGCTGCCGTCCACAGTGGCTCGAGGGAATCTGAAGTCCTTTCTGTCCTCCAGACACAAGGAAGGGGAGATTCTGCTCATTCGGCTCAGAAGCACTAAGTTCTCCCTGCTGAGCAGGACATGGTTTGGAGGCAGGTCACAGCTCAGAGATGCACCCGGGCCATAGCTGAACACCACCAGGGCCGTGAGTAGAGATGGCAGGAGGGCCATGGGCAGTGGAGGGTGCTGCTGGCCTGGCTGAGCTGGAAGAGTGCTGAACAACCTAGAGGCCGGCTTCTCCAATGGTCTTCTTTCTAAGCATGGCCCTTAAATAGGGAACACAATAATTTTCATTTTCTGAACACTTCTTTCTGCCTTCACTTCCTTTTTTGTTTTCATTTATGAGCTCTCCTTGTGGTCTAAGAAGGTGCCAGCAATCTACACGATTTTTCACTTTGCTGTTGTAATTTTGCCCATAGAGTTCAGATGTGTCATTCCAAGTGGATATCTATCAATCCAATACGCTCTTTCTCAGTCCTAATGTCAGAACTGTAAGTAGGTGTGTAAACACTCACGCATGTGCACATACTCACGTACCTTGAAGATGACATAGATGTTGGTCTTCTCTGTATTAGAAACAAAATTTGTCCTTGCATCTGGCACCAATTTTCTCTCTTTGTTTATATGGGGTTCCAGGCTCCCTCCAACCTGTGCGCTTGTGTATGTTGTCAGTTACTTACCAGAAAATGTGTAGTACGTCAGCTCTTTAGTAGCAAGGACTGAGCAAAGTCTCCTGTTGCATTCACAGCAGAAGCAGGGATATTGAGTGAATGAGTTTCTGGGATATTTCTCTTCCTTGTAGAACCCATTCATGCAGGTTCCTGTGGTTATAGTTCTCTCTGGCCACTAGGGTAGGATTTTATAGACATTGCCACTTCTTTGCAACAAGTGTAACTGGTCCTTACTGTCCCTCAGGCTGTGCCAATACCACCAGCAGGAATTCTGGTTCTTTTCTCGTACATGAAAGTGTGGAGACTCTAACATCCAGATCATTTTACTTTCCCAGCACCACCTTATTCACGAGGCAGATAGAAGCTCCAGTTACCCGTTTTGCCTGGAGTGACACAGTGTCCTCCACCCAACCTCACCTGGACTCACTCCCTCAAGGCAGGCTGACCCCATCCTGAGGCCTTTGCAATTGCCCCATGTGACCAATCTACCTGTGGTTTTTCTGGAGCTCTTCTCTTCCTTCCCATTCAATACTGAAGGGCCTCAGAGTCAAGCTTAAGCCTCTTTCTCACTCTACACTGTCTCCCCACATGACCACCTCTGTTCCTGGCTTACAAAGGCCACATGTGGACCTCCACCCATAGCATTCCTTACAAACTGCAAACTCACCTATCCAACTGACAACAGACCTTGGCACTTAGATGTCTCCCAGTCAACTGTACAGTCTATCTCCTGCTTTCCCCTGTATCTCCTGGCACTCTTCAACCTAGCTACTGCTGACAGAATTCATTAGTTTTTTCTTCTTCTCAACGTAAAATTTGCCTAACTGATATTAATTTTCATTATTGTTTTTAGGTTTCTTTTCCACAAAAATCCAGTGTACTAAAGAGCAGGAATTATATTGGTCCTGTTCAGCTCTATATGGTGAAGGCATCACACAACCTGGCTCAGAGAAATCAGGGATTACTCCTGATTTCAGTGTAACGTGCTGGGTGTGTGTATCGTGTCATCTATTGTATAATCAAGCTGCTCCATCTTCTTAGCATTTTTTTTCTTTCTTTCTGTTTGTTTGTTTGTATTCTTAGAATGAAGTAATACCCAAAGTGTACTCTGGGAATAGTTAATAGACATCAAACAGAATCAAAATAGACTACATCAAGAAGACTTTTTTAATGGCAGTAACACAACATAAAGGTACCTGTACCTGATAGTGTATGAACAAGAACAA
The DNA here is from genome assembly GCA_030848825.1 of Tadarida brasiliensis. Lineage (NCBI taxonomy): Eukaryota > Metazoa > Chordata > Mammalia > Chiroptera > Molossidae > Tadarida > Tadarida brasiliensis. The sequence goes on along the minus strand of CM061269.1, from coordinate 70,878,051 downwards.
CTCAAATCTGGTAAGTGCATAAATAAATAATTGCACCTTCCAATGACTTCATCGGTACACGCCTGTGAGCCACTAGTGTCTGTACAGATGAACATGAAGAGATGAAATTTTCCTGAAATCATGTAACAAATCTGTGTTTTGTGTATAAAGGAAGGAAGAAAGTATACATTTTAGTCATTGTATTCAGTGAACGATTAAGAAGGAATCAATTAAAAATTTAAGCTATTGTCCTTTAAATAAAAATGTCTATTCATTGACATTTGATTTCATTTTAATTCAAGTAGGTTTAATTGAATTTTATCACTGCATTTGCAGAGCAACATTTATTGCAATGTATTTACTTCTGTACGGTTAAAGTACCCCATTATTTCTTCAAATCAAAATTCATGTAACACTTCCAAGTAACACCAGTGTGGAGATAACATTTTGAAATCATTCAAAGCTGCTAAACGCAACTGAAAATGAAATGATTTTCTTCACATTTACCTTTCAGTACTGTCCTTTTCACTTTGCTTCATACCAGAAAACAAATTTTAAGTTCACCAGCTGCAAGACATTCACCTAGATATTGTCAACATTTTTTTCTTCTGTTTAGCATTTGAGATTATTACTGATGTGTTGAATAACCTTAGTAGCACTAAATAGTAAACTTTTTGCACTGAATTCTCTCAGCCCATGTCACTCTAATTCTCCAACATAAGCAATGTCCACAAGAATGTCAATAGCAGCTCACAAGTAAGCAAAGGCCACCTCTCCAAACATGACTTGCTGCTGTTGTTGTTGTTGTTGCTGCTGCTGTTGGTCTTCACCCAAAGGTATTTTTGCATTTTTTTTCTCTTTTGTTAGAGAAAGAGCTGAAGGTAGGGAGGGATGGGGAGAGGAGAGAATGACAGAGAGTGAGAGCACGAATGACAGAGGCAGAGAAAAACAGAGACACATGGATTGAGACAGGGATCAAAACTGCCATCCATGTATCCAGCTTGGTGCCCTTGACCAGGGAAAGAACCCACACTTCAGGGTGCAGGCTGAAGCTCTAAGCACTGAGCCACTCCGGCTGGGGCCCAATAGAACGTTTTGATCATGAAAAACAGGGGGAAAAGGCCTCCACTCAGCCGTCAAGTCACCATAGGTTTGTGGCACTGATCTTGCATACATTTTCTGTATGTTCCCTGAACTCAAGGAAATCCTTCCAATGGGATACACAAGAAAATCCAAAGAGAAAGAGGAACACTAAGCAATTAGATTGTGTTGGATAGGGTTGAGTTTTGGAGCACCCCAAACCACGGTAATACCTCAGATTTGTTCACACTCCTAAAAGCTGGTTGTTGCACACGCTTGGGGCCAATATCAGCCACACTGAGAAGACAGGATTTAGACAACTTCACTTTGAATCTACCTTTGTATTTTTGCATGAAAATTTCAATTTGCAAAACAAACAGCTTTCTGAGTTTTTGTATCAAGTCTCTTCTTCTCAAACAAAGGAAAACCATCTTTGTAAACCATGGAACTGGATTAACTTTGACAATTATTGTGTAGAGAATTAACTTCCAGATTTCATCCTAAGCTCTGTTTCACAGAAAAGTGACATGGTCTCAGCCCTCCAGATTCCTACTCGTTAAAATGGCAGGTAGAAGAACGTTTTTTGCTAAATCAGCTCTTCCATAACAGGACTCGATTTTCTTTACTGTGTTATCCTCGACAACAAGCCCGTGTGATCATTCATAAAGCAATTTTTACAGAAGCTGTTTCTCAGACTTTCTCCTCCTACGGAAAGACATTCGTGAATGGCCAAGCTGTTTTGCTTTATAAGACCAGATTTGCTAGAGTTATCATAGACAATGGCTACTATTTCATTCCACTGATCCCGGTGCCTTTGCCTAGCATGGTATTGGAAGCACATGGACGCTCTCATCTCTAATTTTCTCTCTGCTTTGTAATGATAGAAAAATATCTAGCCAGGTGTTATATACAGAACCAGAAAACTAAATTTAAATGCTCCCTGATGCACACAGCTCACCACACTCAGTTGACTGACCACATGCCTATTTGGTGGACTGTTGCTGAAGTGGCAATGACCTACCTTTATGCTGAGATTGTTGGGAAACCCCCTCACAGAGAACAATGAGTGATCCTATGTTTCCCATTCACTCTATGCATCTCTGTGTGACTGTGAGTCCACTTTACTTTGCTTTCTAACATTTGACAGATAATAATTGAACCATCGGTTCAGTTCAAAGAGCAGGAGTTTGACAGCTGAGCTCTTGGTCTGTTGACTTCGCCCTTTCACCTTCTCATTCTTCTTCATTTTCTAAGCATGGGATATTCTCTCTGCTACATGTCAGGCACATAGCCTTGAATGACCTGCCATGATCTGATGGTTTATGTCCCCATGAAATCCATAGGTTGAAGTCCCAAAACCCAAGATGATGATGATGTAATATGGTGGGGCCTGTGGGAAATCATTAGGGCATGAATGTGGAGCCCTCAGGAATGGAATGAGTGCCTCCATAAAAGAGGCCTGCCAGAGACCCCTCAGTCTTCTGCCGTGGGAGGATTCAAGGGGAAGTCAGCAGTGTGCGACCAAGAAGCAGGCTCTGGTGGGAACCCAACCGTGCTAACACCTTGATGTGAATTTCAGCTTCTCAAACTGTGAGTCAAGTTTCTGTTCTATACCAGCTGCTCACTCTTTGCTATTTTGTCAAAGTAACCCAATGCATTAACATATGACCTGACCAATTTCTCCTAAAAGACCTCCCAGATTTTGTAAAATACTTCAGGAGACAGATATCATGGGGTCCAAATTTGTTTCCCAGGGATCTAGTCCAACAGCTATCAATTCAGAGCTGGGTCAATGTTCAAGAAGAGAACAATCATGATACTCCTAGGAGAAAGAATCATACCAACCTTGTATACATAGGCATGACCTAAGAGCACAGTAGAGCTCCAGGTACTTTGTAAAGACTTCCTGGTTCTACAAGGGAAGTGTTGCTGAATCTTGGGTGAAGTGGTATTTTAAGAAATGACTCATTTTGTTTGCGGGATATTTTCTTCAGGTACTTGTTTTCAATATTTAGAATGTGAGGATGAGAATCCTGGGTGTGGTCATGAATGGGGAACTCGCTCTCCATGTTTATTTCAGTGATCCTCCATTACCTGTAAGGTGTTACCCGATTGCACTTTCTGTACTTCCCTTCAGGTATGGAGGAATCAACTTGAACCTTGTAATGTGCTCTGAGACCTCAAATAATAATGTGTGGCCATGTTCCAACTTTGGCCTGTGCCTTGAGGAATCATTCTGAATGCTTTTTCTTCTGCAAAGGGTCCATGATGCTGTGAACTCCAACCAGTGACATCCATGTCTTCTCCCCCACACTTTAACCGGTACAATCAGACCTTCACTGTTGTGGTTGTTGATGATGATAAAGTGTGGGCAGAAACCACATAGGTTATTTTCTTCACCAAAACAAACTGTTACTTCAAATAGGGTGAAGAGGAAGAGTGGTCTTATTCAACAAGGTTGTCTCCAGTGGCATTGATCACCAGCGTAGTTTCTGTTTCCCAACTTCTTTGCACTGAACGCATCACATGAGAATAAATTCAGACCAACTAATGGGACCATAAGTGATACTGCCCTGTACACTCCCAGCCTTGCAAACCTTCCATGAGACTAACCATAATTTCCTTCAATACAACTGAGTGGAATAAACTAAATTTCCGAGAGAAATTTGGTGGCAGGTATTGATAACGGCAAAGTTCCCAAACAAAAGGTACCCACAACCTCCAATGACTATATGGAAAAGATCTAACAGTAAAGTTTTCCGATCAGGATGCTTGCGTTGGGCTCTTGTATGAAGGAAAACAGAAGATCCACAATAATCGAATACGGATAGTTTTCTGTTCATCCGTTAGAAGGAGTAGCATTAACTTTACTGATGAATGTCTTTAACAAAATACTCCCGTGATGAGCCTCTCCCTATGAATATTGGACTTTACCCTTGTGCAACAAAATCGAGTTCCTTTCTTTCTCCCACCCCACATACACCCAAAATAATTCAACAGATAAAAACATTTTTGTCCTAATATTGTTTATTAAAGAAAGTAGCTCACGTGCTCCTCTCTGAACATAATTTTGTAAATTCATGGTGTACAATATGTAGTTTTTTAGACCCCATGATTTTGGTTTCAGGTCTTTCTCAGCTGGTGCAGAAATGTGAGTGGAGATTGTCTGGGGTCTTAACAAACAGTGCAATTGAACAGAGAGTGTCAGCAGTGCGACTGTCCTCTTCATTAGTGGACTTCCCTTGGAGGATTGCTACAGGAGGACAAAGTGTACTTGAATTTCAACTCTAACCACCTCCCAGGCACAGGAGCTGTATTTCTTTCCTTTCAGGTAGTGTCGGATTCCTTGGAAGTATTTCCGGACAAGAATTCCCAAATGGGGACAAGCCAGATTTTCTTCTGCCACCGGCTGCAGGTGTTCCAGGCTGTGATCAAGGCTGGAGAGTAGTTCAGATAGGAGGGTGTGGTTCCACGCAGCACAGCTATGTGGTGTTATGAAGAGGTTGAAGATCTGCTGGAGCATCAGATGCTGCACACAGGTGCGTTGTGTCTTTAGTATTTGGGTGACAGCCCCCCTTTGCCAAAGACATTGTAAGAGGATTCTGTCATTCAGGCATAAGTGAGGGGGGATACGTTCCAGTTGTCTCAAGAGATCTAAGATTCTACAGTTGTCTAGGCTATGGATCCAAAGTACGTCACCGCCAAGAGAAAAGGCAAGGATGGAGCCAAGCTTCACTCCTGCCACTAGCCACAAGTAGACCTGGGCCATTGAGAAATCCAGTGACTCAGGGGACAGCCGCCAGGGGGAGACTCGCAGACCAGTAGCATCGATTTTCCTGCACCGGTTCCTTGGAACCCGCGAGTCTCCAGCTGGCCGCAAGAGGGCACGCGAGGGGCCTTTTCGGAGGCTCCGGTGTGGAAAACGCTGACCTGGGAGCTTAGGTTTGCAACAGGACTGGTGGCGGGCGAGAAAAGCCTTTGCTGCTCCCCGGAACGACTATGTGCTGCTTTAATAGTGCACCTTGGTTCGGCGGCCCTGACTGCTGAAGACTGAGCTGTCCTGTGCCTGGCAGGGGCTTTTGTCTTAGGAGCCATGCACAGGACCTCGCATTTCCAGCGCTTTCACCGGAGTTTGGTGCTTTCCTTTCGCACGGAAATTCTAGCGAGGCCATTTGGACCAAGAATCCGTTCACTGAGGGATCTGAGCCTGGGAATCAGAGCGCGTTGGGCCCTTTTCACAGAATGGAGATAGTGTGTCCGCTGGGTGCTCACAGACTCAGACGCGGGATCGCGGGAACGCTGGGGCGCCACTGCACCATGCTGGGGACGCTGTGGACCTGAGTCTGGGCGCTGCGTCGGGCATCGTGAGGACAAGGGACAGGCCCCACTACAGGTTTCGTGACATTTGGTGTGATTTTACAAATTTGCAGCGTTACAGAGCTATGGAATAGAGAAATACTGCAAAGTGTGAATTTTCAAATGGCTGTCTCTTCAACTTTTCACACTTCTGTAATAAATATTTATATCAAGCATAAACTTTGAATGCTACTTATAATATAAATAAACATCATTTTAGTAGATTTTAAAAGTATTTCCATATTAAATATGAACTTAAAATCTCAAAAATTTTAACAGTAAAACCCAATTATGTTACAATATTTTAAATTTTTGGATATTTTAATAGTAAATAAATACGAAATTATTGCGCACTTACTATGTTTCAGGAACTCTATTAAGCATGTTATTTCAGGATTCATTCCTGTCTGAACACTTCCTTGAGTACATGCATTTATGAAATGGCTCTTTCTCAAGCACCTACATGGGACAGTCTTGTTCTACTCGCTTTAGTACACACGCGTTAACAAAAGGGCAGATTTGGTTCCTTGTCCTCATTCCCATTTCATGAGGAAGAAAAGAGAGTCCCAGGGACATTAATTCTCCCAAGATCACAGCAACCCTTTGGAATGTTGGCTTTTAGAAGCCACAGCCTGAGCTCTTAACATTCCAAAAATTTCACCATTGACAGGAACCAAAGAATCTGCTGAGGATCTGAACATCCTTACTCTGGGACAGTCTTTGTGTTGGTTAATTTCAGTCACTAGTCATCCACAAATTCGCCTTAAACTATAGCTGATGGTAGAGAATTCCAGGTGTAGCTGGTCACAGTTGGAACCAGGAGACCTACCTCTTGGCCAAACTACACATTTATCATTTAAATATAACACTCTTGATATCCATTTATTATGAAAAGCAGGAGCCTTCTACACAAAAATGTATCATCTAACCATCTATCTATCTACCAGTGGTGATAAATATAGTGTATCATCTACAGCTAGGCATATAAAATGAATCTTAATATATGAAAGTGTTAGGCAATCAAAGAAAGACATAGCAAAAGTCCACAATTGGCATGCTTTTCCCCTTCTGCTAAACTGGTCCATCAAGAAGAAATAGTTGAGGGCAGAAAGATAAGGGACAAAAATTCATTCAAATATTACTCACAATGTGTATAAAAGCAAACTAGAGCATTGGCTAGGTCACTTGAGACAAAGAGTCAAGAAATCCTCCCAATTTGGTATTGTTCATTCCTAACTGGTTCTTCTTTATGGTTTCTATGTGTGTGTATGGGTGTGCTTTTTTTCATGCTTACTATATAGATGTTTAAATTCTCACTGATTTCTTCCATTCTTCCCCTAAGTTCCTTTAGCATCTTTATAATAATTGTTTTGAACTTTATATCTGGTGGATTGCTTGCCTCCATTTCATTTAGCTCTTTTTCTGGAGATTTCTCCTTTCCTTTCACTAGGGGCATGTTTCTTTCTTTCCCCATTTAGGCTGCCTCTTTGTGTTTGTTCTCTGTATTAGGTAGATCTGCTATGTGTCCCATCTTTTTAGGGTGAACTTATGCAGTAGGTGCTCTGTGGTCTCAGTGGGGCTGTCTCCCTGATCACCTGAGTTAAGTGTTCCAAGAATTTCATTTGTGTGGGTTATGTAAGCCCTTTTGTGAAGCTGAGTCTTGATTGCTGTTGGCCCACCCAATGTGGAATTGAACCTACGGCTGGCTGATGAGGATTGATCCCGACCAGTGTATAAGAAGCTATGCATGGGCTGACCTCACAAAACAGATGTACGCCCAGCAGGGTCTGGTGCTTGCCAAGATATCCCTTTGGGTGTACTGCTTATGGAGCTAATTGAGTCATGCTTTGATGTGGTCTGAAGCCCGCCACCAGGTGTGTGAGACTCCAGTGCAGGTCAATGTCAGATGCTGCCTCTGACCAGCTTGGGCTACCTGTTTGGAGTTACAAAGCAGCCACAATCTATGGCTGCCCCTGCTGGGCGTAGTGTGCATGGGAGGGACCAGGCTGCAAATCAAGGCTACCTTCCACCAGTACTGAGCCTGGGCTCAGGTCAGCCAAAGGCACAAGGCATCTCGAGATCCAGCTCTGCTTGCCAGCTGCCTGTTAGGCTTAGCCACTGAAGGAGCCTCTGGCAGTACATGAGTGGCATGAGGTGGGTTCTCAGTAAGTCAAAAGGTAGGGGTCAGTGATGTTCACCAATTCAAATTCAGCACCAGTGCTGGGCCTGAGGCCATTCAGCAAATGTCTCAGGGTACACCAAGGCCAGCCGCCACCTGCCTGTGGCTTGTGGATCTTTGTGGCGGGGCAGGGTCTCATGGAGACTTTAGGGTGAGGCCAGCAGACTAAAAGAGATTAAGATTTGGCCATGTGGAGGGAGCACTCTGCACAGAATTGGAGGTACAGTTCATAGGTGCTAGGGAAAAATGGCCCTCATTTCACAGCCACAAAACTCAGTTTCTCCCTGTCCATCTCTGCCACCCCCTGAGTCTTCCTGGACCTGCGCAAGAGACTTTTAAGAAAGGCTGCACCATAGGCCAGGCTGGCCACAGCCAGCTGACTTCTCCACAGGCCTGGACTTGGCAGGGTGCAGCCATGAGAAGTCAGGAGGGTGGGGCTAGAGCATGACCCCAGGCTGATGCTGTACAGAAGGAAGTGTTCAACCCAGAAAAGATGGTGTCTGTAGGGGGTGAAGCAGGGCATGGACTCAGCAGCTGTCCCTCCAGCCCTCTCCCTGTATGAGACCAGTCTGCTCTGAGCTGTTGTATCTCTGCCAGAGCCCAGAATGAGCACCTGCAAAAGATATTTTGTGCTCTGACCATTTAAGAGGACAACTGGTTTTTCATCAGACCCCCCAGTCTCTCCCTGGCAGATGGAACCCCCACTTATTTTCACAGTCAGATGTTATGTGGGTGTCTCTTCCCGGGTCTGGTGCCCTGTGCTGGGGAGCCCAGTGTGGAGCTGAGAGCCCTCACTCCTCAGGGGCTACTTTTGCAGCTAAAATATCCCTGCAGGTTTTCTACTGCCATACATGGTTGTGGGGCCAGCCCTATCCGTGTCTATCCTTCCTACCACTCTGGATGTGACTTCGTCTATAATCCTTGGTTATAAAACTTCTGTTCAGCTAGTCTTCATTTGGTTATTCAGGTTGATAGTACTATAATTTAGTTGTCATTCACCTTTGGTCCTGGGAGGAGGTGAGTGCAACTTCCAACTACCCCCCGAAGTCTGTGTTTCTTCTGTGGGGAGGTGTCTGTGCAGAGCTTATATGCATTTTTAAATTGGGTTGTTTGTTTTCTTATTGTTGAGGATTAATGTATTTTATGTATTTGGACACAGGTTCTTTATTATATCTGTGTCCTGAAAACACTTTCCCTGAGTCTGTGGCTTATGTTAAATTTAGTTAGAAGAATGACATCCACAAAAATGTCCTCCTGTGCCCTCTCTCCTGCTCCCCCTGCCATCAGTGGCTTTTCTCTCATAATCCAGGAGGAGCCTGGTGAGTCCCCACCTCGAGGACCTATGTTCTCTGCTCCAGGTGAGGGTATCCCATTTCTAGGCAGAAAAGAGACATGTAACTGACTATGGCCTCGCCTGGCAGCCTCAGACCAAGCAGACTCCACCTGACCTGACTTTGAATGAGATGAGGGCTCTCACCCTCATCCCCACTGAGCAGAGCCCCACTCACACAAGTTGGATGTGTGGGTTTGTGGGCCGGGGGCTGGCACAAGGCTAGGGCAGAGATCACTGCTGAAGTACTTCTGTGCTTTGGGTACTATGGCCTGCCCCACAGCCACGAGCCTGATGCGGTGACCTCTGGCACCTTCTGTGAGGCCCCTTGTAAGGTCCCTTCTGCTCACACAAGCTCCAGTGGGTCCCGTTAGTGCAACTGAGAACTTCACCAGATGTTCTCGGTGGTCCCTATGACTGGTTGAGCCTCCCTAGATCTGCTTTCCTGACAGAGGAAGGGGCTCTGTGCTTGGAGGAAGAGGGAGCAGGTGAGATTGTGCAGAGCCACATACTCCTGTGTCCTCGATGGCAGGGCCAGGCTGCTCAGCTCAGCTGAGTGATGGAGCAGGGCAGGGCTGGTGTGGACTGGGGGCAGTGGGGGATGGGACATGGGGCAGGGCACAGGCAGGATGGATGGGACCTTCCAGCTCGGAGTCTCACTCCCAGGTATGTTCATCTCCATTCCCATCCCTCCCCATCCTCTCTTGCTCCCTGAGGTCTCTGCCCCAGGTCTCAGCACCCCTGCTTTCTCAAAGCGGACTAGGTGACCTCCGATGTAGGAAACTGCCCCCAACACCTTACAATCATGTTTATATTACTCCAAGAATGCCTACTTCTAGAGACATGTCCTAAATAAAGATTTAGGGACCCAGATTTCCCTTCAGCACGATGATGGGAGTGAGAAATTGGAGATGGCTCATGTTCCACAGCAGGGGCCTCAGAGATTCTGTTGTGGGGACACAGAAAATGCAGGAGGAAGAGGACTGACTGGCAGGGTCCACTCCTAGGGAAACGGGGATCCAGAAGGACACACGACCAGAAATCTCCTCACCCAACACCCACAAGTGCACATGCACACACGTAAACATACACAGGCACCCACACATGCACACATCAACATGGGAACACAGGCACCCACACATGCATGCATCAGCATGGGAACACAGGCACACACACGTGCACACACAGGTAAGGGACTGGAATGGTGAGCATCCCTGGAAGAACTGTATTCTTTATTGATTCTGAATTGCTTTAGAATTCATCATTGTACTGTAGCAAACCTTTATATTTCTTGTCATAAATTCTTTAAATATTAAAAGCTAAATAACATACCTTTCTCCATAAATGAGTGATCAATGGATAACTTTGAACATACGACTTTAATATTTTTAGAACCATTAAAGTCATACATACATTATACACATTGGCTCAAGAAGAAGATAAGAGCTTTGTATGTCCCTCCTCAGAGGTGACCACCATGAGTGGCCTGGTGGGCCTCTCTCAGGCTCCACCTCTCTCATTGTGTTTGTCTGTCTCTGTCACAGGCAGACTCATTTTCACATACGCGTGTCTGCCTGTTGAAATCACGTGTTCGTGGTCTAACAGTTGGGATCCTGGATGCAGACAGTTGGTCCATGCATCTCACATGAGAGGACACCTAGGATATTTATCTGTTAGCACACAGAGACCCCTGCGCCACGTTAGCAGCTGCTGAGCTTCCCTCATCCATGTGGACCAGGATTGGTGGATCCCATCCCCTCTCCATGGACATTAGTGGTTTTTCCAATTCCCAGCTATTTCATCAGTGTTCTGATGGGTGGTCTCAAAAATACATCTTTGAACCATGGTGCAAGAATTCTTGTAGGGTAACCACCGTGGGTGAGCACTGCCAGGGGCAGGTGGGCACCTGTGGAACTTGGACGGGTCCTGCGCACTGTTCTCCCAGAGGAGGGGCCCTTCCCCTTCTCTCCAGGGGAACTGCTAGGGCCTCTGCTGCCTCACTTTGTCCCCAGGGCTGGTCACCACCAGACCAAAAGCTGCCAGTCTGATGGAGACAGTGATCTCTCCCCAGTGTTTATGGTGCGTGTGTCCCCATCGGGAGGTCAGCATCTCTGACATGTTCTGGCGTGTGCACTGCCTCTCACTGGAAGTCATGTGTTTGCCCTTTGTCCCTTTAGAAAACACTGACTTTTGAGAGTTTGCTGCACCACAGGGAGGTTACATCTTTCCCTGCCTTTGGCTTGTGAGGAATGCTTTGCAGCTTGTGGTTTGTCTTTCCAGATTTCTAAATTTTTCCTCATTTTTGTTTAGGGCATAGGAAGAGCTAGCCTTTGCCTGACTGGCTTCTGGCCCTGGGGTCCCACTTAGCACAGCACTTTCTACTCTGAGATCATGCTCACATTTACTAAAGGGCTTCTCTCTCTCTCTCTCTCTCTCTCTCTCTCTCTCTCTCTCTCTCTCTTTTTTTTTTTTTACATCTGATCTCTAATCCATCTGGGGTTTCCCTTTAAATAACAAAAATACTATTTCAGATAAAAACAAACAAAAATGTGAGCAGACACAAAACGGCACCTATGTAAGATTCCATTCATAGGAAACGTCCAGAACAGGTGAAGGAGCAGAGACAGGAAGCAGATCAGGGGTTGCCAGGGCCAGGAGGATGGGGAGTGAGTACTTTCGGGGCAGGGTCCCTTTTGGGGTGATGGACCATCCTGCGGCTAGACAGTGGTGATGCCTGCACAGCGTCGTGAGTGTCCTTCATGCTCAGGAATGGCACAATTTAAAATATGAACAATTACTTTATTAGTTAACATGGAGTATGCCACGTGAAAAATAAAGGCTAAGGATAGAAAAAAAAGAAAAAGATAAGAGCAACCCCCACACAAAATGCCCACAAAATAAAAATCAAAACATTAAAAACTGACTCCCTCTGAGGAAAAAATAAAAGCATAATACAGAAGAAAAATAAGAGAAGGAGGTCATTGAGTGAAGGGAAAAGAAATCCTGATTCGTCAGGATGAGTGCCTTCAAGGAGCAGCTCTGGAGCTGGCCCTGGAGGATGGTCCTGAAGCAGCTCCTCCTCTGAGGCAGGAACCAGGGCAGGTCCGGGGGAGGGTCCTTCAGCCAGGGGTGGTGGGGCCTCAGCCAGGTCGGGGGAGGCTGCCCAGGCCGGCCCCGGCTCCAGAGCCATAGCTGGAGCGGCTGCTGGAGGTGGCACGGCCTCTGGAGCTGGGCAGCACTCCGGGTCTGCCCCTGCATCAGGCTCCCTGGCACGGATGACAGCTGGCTCTGCCTCCTGGGCTGGTGCTGGAGTTGTGAGAGGAGAAAAGAACACCCACATGCCTGCATTTCCATGTGCCCCCCAAACAGAACACACTGCAGCCCAGGGCCCCCCAGGAATCCAGCAGATGGGTGGTCTGAGTCCAGTCTTTGCTCCTGGCCAGACTCTGGGGGTGCTCCCTGTGTGTCTGGCAGCGACCCCACTCCATAAGCTCGCATGCACCTCCACCCTCCATCCCACACCCACCTCCCCCACCTGCTCACCCCTGGGCTCTGCCTCCTTGGGCTCCAGGTCATCCGGCCATGTACGTTTTACCTCTGCTCCGTGCTCCCGATTGTACTTGTACATTTTGGCCTTAATGCCCATCGTGGGCTGCTTCGGGAATGGGGTCCTGTGGAGCCTGGGAGGCTTCGGGGAAGGAATCCTCCCTCCCTGGCTGTCCACAAGCCCTGGATCCCCAGACCCCCAAGTGGCCACACTCACTTCAGGCCTGCTCGGGCCCTCCATGGTGTGGCTCACCTGCCCCTCATTGGTGGACATGGGGTGAGGGTCTTCCTCGGTCAGCCGCTGAGCCTCCACTTTCTGGGTGGAAATCTGCAATGACAGTGACCAGCAGCCGGTCAGGAGACCTCAAGTCATGCCTGGCCCTAGTCACTGCTGCCTCTGCCCACTGGACCTTCTGCTCCCAGATCAGGCCCAGCCCTGTGTCTGCACAGACCTCCACCCAGGGGAAATGAGGTTCACCTCCAGGGCTCAGGATCAATCTTGGGCAGAGGGTGCTGCCCATGCTCCTCGGTACCCAGCCAGCCTTGACCTGTGGTGTGAACATGACCTGCCCACCAGTCTTCTGACCTCTTCCCCTTCAACCTGTTTCTGCTGAGGACAGGCCCTTTCTATGTGAACCCCCTTCTATACACACACGCACACACACATACACACATACACACACACACACACACACACACCACACACTCGGAGGGGACATAGAGCTGGTGAGGTGGGATCAGAGTGGTGGCCGGGCCCCAACAAAACCTCCCTGGGCCTCGCTGAGTTACCTCTCGGCCCCGCCTTGAAAAGGGCCACAGGCAGCTGCGCTGAGTCCGGGCCCAGCAGCGGCCACAACGGAACCTCCTCTCATCACTGCCTCTTTTGAGGCCACGGCCTCGGGACATTGGAAGACAGCATGAGAACACGCTGTCCTCTGCAACGCCTTTACCCAAGTGAGCTGGGTAGGGGCTGTTAGAGGATGTCGCTGCCTGGTGACCAGGGTTCCAAGTTCTGTTGGGCTCCATCATCAGGAAGTGAGGTCACTGCCTGGGTCCCCTACCCCAGGGTCAGGAAGTGAGGTCACTGCCTGGGTCCCCTACCACAAGGTCTCTCAGACAAGAGCAGTGACGGTGTTTTCTAAAGTGACAAAGGGCAAACACATGACTTCCAGTGAGAGGCAGTGCACATGCCAGGACATGTCTCCCGATGGGGACACATGCACTATAAACACTGGGGAGGGATCACTGTCTCCATCAGACTGGCTGGCTTGTGGTGGTGGCAACCAGCCCTGGGGACAAAATGAGGCAGCAGAGGCCCCAGCAGGTCCCCTGGAGAGAAGGGGAAGGGCCCCTCCTGTGGGAGAACAGTGTGCAGGACCCGTCCAAGTTCCACAGGTGCCCACCTGCCCCTGGCAGTGCTCACCCACGGAGGTTACCCCACAGGAATTCTTGCACCAGTGTTCAAAGATGTATTTTCGAGACCACCCATCAGAGCACTGAGGAAATAGCCAGGAATTGGAAAAACCACTAATGTCCATGGAGAGGGGATGGGATCCACCAATCCTGGTCCACATGGATGAGGGAAGCTCAGCAGCTGCTAAAGTGGTGCAGGGGTCTCTATGTGCCAGCAGATAAAGACCTCAGGGGACCTCTCATGGGAGACACGTGGGCCAACCCTCTGCATCCAGGATCCCACCTCTTAGACCACGAACACGTGATTTCAACAGGCAGACACACATATGTGCAAATGAGTCTGCCTGTGACAGAGACAGACAAACACAATGAGAGAGGCGGAGCCTGAGAGAGGCCCACCAGGCCACTCATGGTGGTCACCTCTGGGGAGGGACTCTTATCTTCTTGAGGTGATGTCTAAATTTTTTATAATGCATGTATGACCTTGATAGTTCTAAAAGTCCTGAAGTCATAGGTTCAATGGTATCCATTTATCACTCATCAATGGAGTAAAGTACATCCTACAGTTTTTAAATCTTAAAAAAATCCATGACAAGAGAAACAATGGTTTATTATAGTACAATAATGAATTCTAAAGCAATTCAGAATCACGAACAAAGTCCTTCCAGGGAGGAGATTCCTGACAGGGGTGCTCCCCGTTCTAATCCTTTCCCTGTGTGTGCACGTTGTATCGGCATGTGCACGTGTGTGTACCTGTGTTCCCACGCTCATGTGTGCATGTGTGGGTGCCTGTGCGTGTTCATGTGTGTACACTTGCGGGTGTTGGGTGGGGAGCATCCTGGTCGTGTGCTCTCTGGAACCTCCTTTCCCTAGAGGTGGACCCTGCCAGTCAGTCCTCTTCCTCCTGAGCAGCCCTCTCCTGAAACTGCCCTGGTTCCTGCCACGGAGGAGGAGGCGCCCCTGGAAAATGCGTCAGGGCAGCTCCAGGGCCGCTGGCTGTGTCTGCTCGCCCTCTGCCACTGGAAGAATTCGACATTTTTCTTTTAACTCTTATGTCTGTCTTTACTTCATTGCGTGATTCGGGTATTTATTTTCTATTTTTATTATGAGGAGGTTTGTGGGGTTTTGCTTTTATTATTTTCTTTTTTCTGTTCTTAGCTTTCATTTTCCCATGACATAATTCATTTTAAGTAATAAATAAAAGTTATTGTTTGTATATTATATTGTGCCATTCTATCTTTTTTGAAGACTGTTTTTTATTTTATTTTATTTTTTATAATTTTCACTGATTTTTTTATTTTTATTTTTTATTATTTTATTTTTGTAACAGATGTTTCTCCTTTTCCCCCCATTGACACCCTCCTCCCCATCACCCCCCCCACCCCGTCCCCAGCTTTGTTGTCTATGTCCTTCGGTTATGCATACATGCATATGAGTTCTGTGGTCCATCCCTTCCCTCCTCCCACCCCCTTCTGAGGATTGTCAGTCTATACCCTACTTCTATGACTCTGGGTCTATTTTGTTCATCAGTTTGTTTAGTTCATTATATTCCAGAAATAAGTGAGATCATGTGGTATTTGTCTTTCTCTGCTTGGCTTGTTTGGTTTAGGATAATACTTTCCAGGTCCCTCCATGTTGTCTCAAAGGATAAGAGATCTTTCTTTCTTACAGCTGCATAGTACTCCATTCTGTACATGTACCACAGCTTTTTTATTTTTTTATTTATTAAAAACATTTTTTTTCTTTATTGATTTGAGATTGAGAGGAAGGGAGAGGGAGAGAGAGATAGAAACAACGATGAGAGAGAACATCGATTGGCCGTCTCCTTCATGTTCCCCACCGGGGATTTGGCCCACAACCTGGGCATATGCCCTGACCAGAATTGAACTGGCGACCTCCTGGTGCATGGGTCAACGCTCAACAGCTGAGCCACACAGGCTGGACTGTACCACAGCTTTTTTATCCACTTGTCTACTGTTGGATACTTGGGCTGTTTCCAGATTTTAGCTATTGTAAATAGTACTGCTATGAACATAGGGGTACATATATTCTTTCTGATTGGTGTTTCAGGCTACTTAGGGTATATTCCTAGAAGTGGGATCACTGGGTCAAATGGCAGTTCAATTTTTAATTTTTTGAGGTAACACCATAGTGTTTTCCATACTCGCTGCACCAGTCTGCATTCCCACCAGCAGTGTACCAGAGTCCCCTTTTCTCCACACCCTCGCCAGCACTTGTTGTTTAATGATTTGTTGATGGTGGCCATTCTGAAGGGTGTGAGGTGATACCTCATTGTTGTTTTAATTTGCATCTCTATGATGATTAGTGATGTTGAGCATTTTTTCATATGTCTCTTGGCCATTTGTATGTCCTGTTTGGTGAGGTGTCTATTTAGGACCTCTGCCCATTTTCTAATTGGGTTCTTTGTCTTCCTTTTTTTGAGTTGTATGAGGTCACTGCCTGGGTCATCTACCCCGAACATGTCAGACAATTTCAATTTTGAGTTTATTCTTGTGTATGGTGTAGAAGGTGGTCTATTTTCATGTTTTAGCACATACCTGTCCAATTTTCCCAACACCATTTATTGAATAAGCTGTCTTTAGCCCACTGCATGTTTTTGCCTTCATTGTAAAATAGTAGTTGACTATAAAGGTGTGGGTTTATTTCTGGGATTTTTATTCTTTTCCAATGATCTATATTCCTGTTTTTATGCCAATACCATGCTGTTTTGATTATAATGGCCTTATAGTACAGTTTGATAATCAGGTAGCATGATTTCTCCAAGTCTGTTCTTCTTTCTCCGAATCACTGTTGCTACCACTGGACTAATCTAATCCAGGTCGCTGTCACTTCTAATTAACATAGCAGCTTACTAGTGAGCTCCCTTTTCCTCTTTTGTCTCATCCAAAAATTCCTGAAACAAGAGCTAAGCTGTGTTGAGTTTTTTTCACACAATGATAGTATGCCTTTATTTCCAAGGGCTGCATACGAATTATTACTCCTTTATGAATCAGACAATTTTTAAAAAGTGATTTATAAATATACATTCTCCAAAGGCAAAGAAAATTCCCCCCATATTTATATACCCACTCTGCTCCCAACATAAATATAAGTTTGTAAAAAGTTACTTGAATGTCTGCCCAACCATTGCCTCATGGGTCTAAAGCCCTACAGGAACTTCACTGCCACCAGTCCCACTGTTCACCCTGGTTCTGTTGTGTTCCTATTCCTCTCCCTAGCCAAACGTGAGCTGGAAAGGATGCCTTTACCCTAGGGATGAAGGAAGCTTTTTAATTTCCAATATAATAAATTGAAAATTAGCACATAGTGCTATTAATTGTAGGAAAAAACAGCAGTTATTTGTGATCTTAATTTAATGTACATTATAAACAGCTATTTTATATGAAAAAAAATAGCTTCAAGGGGGCCTACAGTCAAGAATATATAATATGGGAATAATATAGAAATAGGAGAGAAGAAAAATGGAATTGAGGAAACAGAAAATATTCCCCATTGCACTTGACTTCTTTATAGATTCTGTTTTTTAAAAGCACCATGATTTATATTTTTTGTATTTTAGAGCACAGTTTGACTAAGGACATTGATTGTAACTTATAGTAATATTACCTTAAAAGGCATTTTAACTTCCCAGGACTTTCTTTCTTTATCTGCTAAAAAAATAGATGAGGAAACTAATATTACCGGTGGAGAGATAAACAATATTATCTAACTCCTAAAATTGTTACCGGCCAGGGAGTGGGCCCGTGGTGAGTCTGCCTCAGGCTGGCCTATAATGTGTGTGGCTCTTAACTTCATGCAGAAAAGATTTCACAAGAAAAGTCCAGGTGATTTTGAGAGTATGTTTATTAAAGCTGGGGACAGTAAAACAAAGGAAGGGCTTAAGGTAGATTCAGAAGCAACAGGAGAGAGCCTTAGTGGGGCTACTTTTGCTCTCTAGAAATGTTACAGGAAAGAAGTGGGCCAAGCTGGCTGCATGAACTCACTGAGAAGTAAAAGTCACCGTGACAGAAATGAGCCAAGGTGGGGCTGCCGTTAGCTCACAGGAGAGTCAGAGAAAAAGGGGGCATTGGAGACAGGATAAGCGGGTAAGCCCGGGATGAGCTGTCTGCTGCCTGCTGCTCCCCTGGTCGCAAGTCTAATGGGGACCTTTAGAGTTTCGGAGAGAGTAGAGATAAAAGGCGTGGTGTGCTCTAGCAAGAACTCACTGTGGGTCTTTTGTCTTGAGGCTGCTTATCTTTCTTTGGCTGTGGAGATCCTAGGGGAGCTCTCTGGGAAGGGTCTTACAGAATATTCCTTAGCCTTCCAGGTGTGTGCTTCAATATGTTGATTCATCAACATGTGTGTATAGACGGGTCAGGGGTTATTTTCTGGTTAGTTTTATTTTCAAAGATCATCATTGAAGAGGGACTGGGACCAAGGCCATTCTGGAATGTGTGAGCCATTTGCTCCTAAGTGTCCTTAGTTAGGGAAGATAACACCTTGTGATTCATTAGCTAGCAGTAAATTGCTCAAATCTTTGGGTCGTGTTTAATTATTTTGTCTGTTTCCGTTATTCTACTTGTCAAGGAATTTTTCCTAGTTCTTACTATATTGCCTCAGAATTACCTTGAATTTCTGAAGGTTAAATGGATTAATCCATGCACAACACTTAGAACAAATCTTGGCATATTGAAGTACTTAATATTAGATAGTATCATTATTGAATTTTTAAAATATTATGTTTTGTATTTAATTCCCTCAACTTATCCTGAACTAGTAGAAAAATTAATGTCAGGAAAAAGCAATTTACAAATATCTTACCTCACATACCAATAATTTCAATCAACTCAATCATACTTATCATATGCTTTTATAAAAAATGACAATAAATCATCCGTTTGGGTGCATTGTACATAAATAGTGAGTCATGTTACAAGCCGCTCTTACCCTTAATCTCCTCTACAACAGTAGACACTCAATATTCAATACCCAGGGGTTCTCTTTTGGGTTGGATGAGATTGGAGAGGATATGCTTCCTCTGATTTCTATTTGACTGCCACCAAGTACAAGATCTAAATACAGCATTTCAACTAACAGACCGGATGCCATAGATTCTTAGTCTAATTTTCTTGTCATTGATTTTATAATCAGACATTGTTTTCATTGAGCCTTCTCAAGGTCTTTATAAGCATGAAAAAAATATACCAGATTACTTATTTCTAAATCCTATTCAATAGTATCAACAGTGTACTTAATATGACAGAATTGTTTAGTTTGCTTAGAAAAAGAAGTCATTTAACAGATTTTAAAAAATCATTCCTGTGATTCTGTTTTCTTACTACTTTTTAACTATTAGTATTATTTAAAAATTCCTGTACTTCATAAATAAACTTACCACTTAATTTCCTTTCATCATTATCAAAGGCGTAAAATTTACAAAAATCCTTAAACACGAGAGATAAATTCCCAAACACATTTTTCATGGTAACTTGATATGTATAATATCATGTGTCAATTTGGAATCTAAGCAAAGGCCATTGCATATGAAGGATTCTTCATGCATATCTTGATGTGAATTTTTTAGGCTACAGTTTATTACAATATGTATGTCTAATAGTCATGAATCAAAACAGCCATGTAATGTCCATGACCATCCCAAACAATTGCTGTGGGGTAGAATATTATAGTTGGGTGTGTTGTAAACATTTACTTTCATCTGGATGGATAATCAACAAAGTCTGTTGATTTATAGAAAAAAAATTGGATTGAAATTAGTACTTGATGCTAGGGTCACCGGAAATTTCATCGGAAAGTTGCAACAAGGGGCCAAGAACAGTCTCACAGGAGCACGTCTACTTGCTTCAAAATGAGAGATTTTGTACATGTTATTGTTCCAGTACCTGAAAATTTACAATTAAAATTCTTATTGTATATTTTGAAAAGTTTTGTTTTTAATATTCTATTAAAAATGTGTCCGTAGTAAAATCAATACTCTATTTTTAAATAACTGACATTTAAAAAACTCCCTTTTTATGATAATAGCTTTAATCATTTTCCTTTTTAAATATGGTTTTATTGATTTTTTTTTTAAGAGAGGAAGGGAGAGAGAGGGAAAAACCCATGTGAGAGAGAGACATGGATTGGCTGCCTCCTGCATGTCCCCCACTGGGGATCGAGCCCATAACCCCAGCATGTGCCCTGACTGTGAATAGAGCTGGGACCTCTCAGTTCATGGGACAACACTCAATCCACTGAGCCACACCGGCCAGGCATCACTTTGTAATACAACTTTTTATTTAAAAGATTTTCCATTTTATGTACATAGAATAAATTATGAAGAGGGTAAAAAGGAGGTCATTAGGTATTATCATATTGTTTTGTTTGCTAAATCTACAACATATTTTACAGTAAATGATTCATTGTTATTTTTTCCAGAAGCAGTTTTCCTTAAATATTGAAAAACAAACAACAATAAAACTTACATGAACTGATGTAACATTGCTGATGGCCTGCTTCATAAGTGATATTGTGGCAACTAACAATGTATCTGGAAAATAATTTGAAATTAGATCCTTACTTCACAAAATTAAAAAAAAATTAATTGATTTATGGGGCCTAACGAATACTTTAAAAGCATAGAAGCACTGGAAGAAAACATAAACAAATTTTATTTTCCAGTATAGTGGTTTGAAATCTTTCAAGGCATGAATGAAACTTAGAAACCACAGTGGGAAAGATAAACTTAAAAAAAAAAATCGCAAAGACAAAACAACTACAAAACCTCTATATAGTAAACGATTCTCATAAACAAAATTGGAAAGTGTGTTAGTTCAGATCCACTAGAAGCAAACCCTAAGTGCGAATTGGGGGTGGAGGCTTCAGATCATGTAGGAGACCATGTGGAGAGAACAAGGAAGGAGGTACGGGTAAGAAGAGTCTTGAATTTTCAAATGCACAGTTACAAGATAATTACTGCCAATCTGAACAGAATCCTCAAAACAAAGTCACACATAGAAAACCACCAGGTCTCACTGGAATGGGACTGCCTTAGTTCCCCACCTGCTCTGCCACTGGCTGGGCAGCTCTTGGTGAGCATCTGTGCAAGTGAACCTGGCAGTGGATTCAGCGGAAAAGCGTGAGGACATGAGTCCACATCGTTCCCCACAGAGTAGCACCTTTTCATTTACAGTTCACAGGCTAGGGGTAAAAAAGACAAACCTAAGTCATTAAGAATAATATAAACCAATAGAAATGGTAAGGATATAGGCAGACCTATATGTAAAAAATATATTCATATCATTTTTAAAAATCTATGAAAATAGGCTTAACTTTTTTAAATCAAAGAACTTTTCTCATCAAAGAAAGGTAATGTTAAGTGACAGTAGAAAACAAATTTTCACCCACCAGATTGCCAAAATAATCTGTCAGCATGATGTATGGCAGTAAGCAATTCTGAAGGGCAGCCAGGCCATAATTGTAAAAATTCAACTTACTGCTCTTTTTTTTTTTTTAATCCTCACCCGAGGACATTTTTCCATTTTTTGTTCAGATAGAGTGGGAGGGAGATAGAGGGAGAGAGAGAGAGAGAAACATCGACGTGAAAGGGACACATTGAGTGGCTGCCTCCCACACGACCAACCAGGGTCGGGGACAAACTGCAACGGAGGTATGTGCCATTAGCGGGAACCGAACCCGGGTCTCTCTGGACCGCAGGCCGACGCTCTAACCGCTGAGCCAAACGGGCCAGGGCAACTTACTGCTCTTTTTATTGAGTAAGTTCACTTTGTTTTCTAGTGCAGCATTATTTTTAATGGT
Organism: Tadarida brasiliensis; assembly: GCA_030848825.1. NCBI lineage: Eukaryota > Metazoa > Chordata > Mammalia > Chiroptera > Molossidae > Tadarida > Tadarida brasiliensis. The sequence continues at coordinate 70,856,353 of CM061269.1, read as the reverse complement.
GACAACATCTCAGATATCCTAAATGTCCACCGCTTAAAGAATGGTTAGGTGAAATATTGAAAGTTACTCACTTTGCCTCAGTTTCCAAATCAATGAAACTGCTACAATTCCCACCTCACAGATTTTTTTTTTGGTTTGTGTGGATTTAGAAAAGACATTTAAAGTACTCACAATACTGACTGACATATAGTGTGTGCTCAATATTTTATAGCATTCATTACTACTATGGAATAATATGGAACTAAAAAAGAATTAGACAAACAATCATACACTACTGAAATGGAAAGAATTCTTGATTTTTATTGACTGAAAGAGCAAGTGACAGAAAAATGATATTTTAGAGTGTATATTCATGTGTACAGAAAAATATCTGAACAGAAAGCCCTTTAACTCTTAATAGCGATTCATTCTGGAGAATGAGGAGGGGTAAAAGGTGAGGACTTTCACTATTTACTCAATAAAGTTCTGAATTTGGGATTGTAGATTTAAGAGGGCAACACTTTTAAAAATTCAATTTATGAATTAAAAAAAATGAATGATATTAGTAATATTCCAAATAACAAGGTCTACATTAAAGTTATCAGCTATGCACTTAAGGAACAAACCAAAATGAAGAAACCTGCTTTGAAGCTACATATTTCACTTCAAAATATGTTAAATATTTTTTATTTAACATTATTTATCCAATATTTATTGATCCTTTTAAGAAGAATACATATTTGTTTTTGATTTGTTTTGTATTTTCTCCCACCAAGGCTTAAAATTTTTAGAAATTCTTTATCTCTAGGTCACTGTAAGAATGGAAAATGAAAGTCTAACCAGGAATTAGTGATATAGTTAGAAGTTAAAAGATGAATATAAATTCTATCACCAAAATTCTCAGCAATATTTTTAGCACTACCTGTTCCCTATGTTGTTGTGTGGGTCCCCTTGTGCTGGGCTGACCAATTTTTTAAAAATTACTGTACACCCCAAACAGCCCCTTCCTTATTCTGCAAAATGCTTGTCAAACCATTTCCTTCCACTGTTTCAAATGAATCACAGTGGCTGCCACCATGATCAACTGATTGTGTACATGATTTGAACTGAGACAACAATTGTATTCTATTTATTTGGATAGAGTAATTGAAATATGGAGCATTTATGAACCAAACTTTACCAACAAGAATACTTTCCTGGGATTCTGTAATTGTGAATCAAACCTGAATATGGCCATATCCATGTTTCACAACTAGCCTCGGTCTGTGTGGGAAATAATGAAACAAACATAAAAAGAAAAAGGTGTGGCAGAGCAGGGGTGGGGGGCAGAAAGGACAAGGACAGGTATTTTAATGACATCCAAGTTCCCCATCAATTGTTTCAGTGGGAATTTCTCCTGTGAACTGTGAGGTAAGGGAGGAGAAAGTGTTGAGAGCAGCAACTTTTATTCTCAGAAATTAGACTGAGAGCTCTATGATAATGGCCGCTTGTTCTTTCCGTCAATGTACACCCTATAGACAGGAAAACAACAACACTTGAGCAAGTTGATGATGCTGTGCATGCTGTTCCCGTAAGAAGTAATTACTAATTTATTTGCCAAGTAAACTGTCGGCAGTCTTCACTTAAAAGAAGCTTTGCCCAGCAATCGCAGGGTCCCAGGAAACCTAAGAAAAGACAAAGACAAAATCTTACCGGTGAGAACTTTGTAAATTTCATGGATCTAGCAAGGGTGGGGAATGTCGGGCCCCTGAGCCATATAAGGCCCACGAAATCAATACTAGCTAACGGCACACACCTCACCAAATTGGCCTGACCAAATATAGCAGGCTAATTCTTAAGTTGATAATTTTTTATAGCTCTTGAATGATGTTATAAATATCCAAATGGCCCTTGACAGAAAAAAGTTCCTCACCCTTGAAGGCGTACCAAGGGTATAAGTGATGTAAAATATCTCTTTCATCATAATTTGACACATATTTACATATAGCATTTAAATAATCCTCTTTAATATACAATAAGAAACTGTCTTTAATGACTATTGTTATTTTAGCAATTAGCTTGGGAGAGGAAAGAGAAGAAAGAAGTTATTAATGCTAAGGCAATTCAAGATAATTTGCCCCTTTCTATACCCTGGTGAAAGAGGAATTCTAAAGTTTTCCCATGTGCCTACATGTCTTATTTCCTTAGATTTCAATATTAAATCTCTATAACTATAAGCATAATCACAATTTTCATGTACATATTTTCATACTTACACATTTTTTACTGTAAATTGGAAGAAGGCAATTCAAGTCCTGTTAGAAACTGGAAATATTAACCCTTAAGTCAACTTCAAAAAAAAAATTGAATGAACAGTGTTAGGTAATTTCATCATTGTTCCAGGGCTCAGTTTTCTCACAATGGAAAAAAGAAGTTGAACAACATACTCTTAAAATTCTTTTTTAGATTCAAAATATTATGAAGTGATGATTCAAGATATATAATTTAACAGAGCTGAATAATAATTGCTTCCATGTTATTTAGAAAGAACACACATCAGTTAATCTTTTTTTAGAGTATAATTGCTGGAAGTGCTTTTATCTTTCTATTATTTTCTTAATGTAGATTAGTGATTTGCACTGACACAGGCTGAGCAAGTGGCCTTACATTAATGTGGTAAGAGGAACATTTGAAGTCAAATTGGTGATTAAGATAGTTTTCTTCTCAAAATCTTGTGGTTATTTCTGTATTGCTCTTTTTGCTTTCTTAAATGTTAACGTAATTCATAGATTTATAAATATATGCATGTGTGTGTGTATGGGTATGTACATATAAACAATAAAAACATGCATATTGCCTCATCTAAAGAAAGGCCTTTGCTTCTACTGCTATTTTCTGTAGGGGATGCTTAAAAGAAGAATGTCTCAAACTGAAATGGGGTCAATCACACTCATTTAAACCTGACTCACTGGTTCTCTTTGGTTTTCTAATCCCTCTAGTCCAGCAGTTCTCAACCTGTGGGTCGCAACCCCTTTGGGGGTCGAACAACCCTTTCACAGGGGTCGCCTAAGACATAACAGTAGCAAAATTACAGTTATGAAGTAGCAACAAAAATAATTTTATGGTTGGGGGTCACCACAACATGAGGAACTATATTAAAGAGTCGCGGCATTAGGAAGGTTGAGAACCACTGCTAGTCCATTTACACTTTTGATATAGCTCCAAAAAAACATCTTGAATTCCATTTATCTCAAAATATTTTATATTTTTATCTTTCTCATATGTATATTATAAAGATATATTTAACATCATGATATTAGAATATTGAATATGACTCAAGTATTAGTGATGGACACTTTTGGCTGTAGGCAAAAGTCTAATCAACATGCTCTAAATTAATGAAAACTTTTATTGTTTATTTTATTTTATTTTTCATGAAATAGGAAGCTTAGGGGTCTGGCAGACCAGGGTTGGAGAAGTATCTCAGGGATGACAGAGGGGCCTAGGTTTAACCTCATAGGCATCATATCTGGGTTCCCAGCAAGAAGACGGTGGAAGTTAAAAAGGCCAAAGAGAGCATGGCAGCTGAATATTTTTGTTTTAGTTAGTTCAGGCTGCTAAAACAAATTACCATAGACTGGGTGGCTTATAAACAACAGCAATTTATTTCTCACAGTTCTGAAGATTGGAAGTCTGAGATCAAGTTGCTATCATAGTTGGGTTCCGGTGAGAGCCCTCTTCCAGGCTTCAGACTGCCAATTTCTTGCTGTATTCTCATGTGGCAGATAGACGTTTGGCCCTCTTTTTGGAAGGGCACTAATCTCATCCATGCGGGCTCTACCACATGACCAAATTACCTCCCAAAGATTGCACCTCCAAATACCATCATATTAGGGATTAGATTTCAACATATGAAAGGGTAAAATACAAACATTCATTCCTATCAATGTTCTTTTTGCAGATAAATTTCCAAGAAGCCCCACCGGGTGATTCTTGCATCTGACTGGCCAAAATTGTTTGCCATGCCCCCCCACCACCACCACAGCTGCAAGTGTTATAAGATGACCAAATTTATCTGGGTGTATTCCTGTACCCCCAACAAATTGAGATTATTAAAAAAGACACAGAGAATGGATATTGAGTAGGCAATTAGAAGCATATACCACAATATATATCTCCAGTGCCAAGGAAATAATAGCATCTTATTCTCAAAGAAAGATTCCAGATGCAAATTGGATGGTCATGAATTCCTGAAAGGGAAGGTTTGCTCACATTGATGATTAAGTTTTCCTTTGTGGTCTAACTTTCTTTGTTGCATATAATGTTACTCTTCTTTACTGCTTTTTATATAATGTGGTTTTTATGGTGCATAAAGTGAGCTAGATTTAGAGAAATGGCATGAAATATATATAACAAAAAATCAGGCTTAATTAGTCTTTTGAAAAAGCTTACCACTTTCAGCTCTTTGTTTGCTTTCATGATGGTACCTTTAGAGTTTGTATACATTTTCCAGTGAGAGTTGTATTTGTTATCAAACTTGGTGACATAGTAAGAGTTACTTGTTATTAACCCTGCCTTTCAGATGAGAAAAGTGATGTTCAGAGAAGTGAAGTGACTTGCACAAGATGAGGATCTTTACTGAACACACAAAAGTTATAAAATTTCTTATGGATAGAATTCTTAAGAATATAACATTATATTCATGAAACTAAGAATCTCTATTGCAACTGAATAGAGATAACATAATAATTGTTCAGATACACAAAGATAGGAGTTATGCTTTAAGTGACACAGAGTATTGAGAGATATGTCATAAAACATAAACAAATAACCATTACTGAGGTCTGCTGTTCCTCAGTCTCTCATGTGCTATTAAGAACAGCACATTACCAGTTGGATAAATTATAAACAATTTAATATGAATTTCAATTAAAGTTAGGGTAAATTCTTCCTGTTGTTTATAGCTTGATGGTTCAAGTTAGACCTCCATTCTTCTGTTCATTAATAACCCTTGTGATTGAAAAGTAATACTAAAAATTATTATAATAATTTTAGAAAATTACATTTTTGGAGCCTTTATTATAAATCAAGATAGGAACCTAGGTCTATTTGATGACAATGTTCTTATTCTTTTCTTTTTTTTTAACTTATCTTTATTGTTGAATGTATTACAGATGTTCCTCACTTTTCCCCCCTTGCCCCCCTCCTGCCTTTCCCCACACTGTTGTCTGTGTCCATTGGTTATGCATATATACATATAAGTTCTTTGGTTTATTTCTTCCCACCCCCCAACCCCCCTTCCCTTTGAGGTTTGTCAGTCGAACAAGCAATGTGTACTTCTTAATCCCTTCACCTTTTTCACCCCTCCCCACAGCCCCAACCCATCTGGTATCCAACAAAAGTTCTCTGTATCTATGAGAATGTCTTTGTTCTGCTTGTTCATTTTGTTTGTAGATTCAATTGTTGATAGTTATGTATTTATTGCCATTTTGTTTGTTCATATTTTTTTATCTTTTTCTTCAAGAAGACCCTTCAACATTTCATATAAGAATGGTTTGGTGGTGATGAACTCCTTTAGCTTTTCCTTGTCTGGGAAACTCTTTATATGGCCATCGATTCTAAATGACAGCTTTGCAGGATAGAGTAATCTTGGTTGTAGGTTCTTGCTTTTCATCACTCTGAATATTTCTTGCCACTCCCTTCTGGCCTGCAAAGTTTCTTTTGAGAAATCAGCTGACAGTCTGATGGGAACTCCCTTGTAGGTAACTAACTTCTTTTCTCTTGCTGCTTTTAAGATTCTCTCTTTGTCTTGAACCTTTTGCATTTTGATGATGATGTGTCTTGGTGTGGGCATCTTGGGGTTCATCTTGTTTGGCACTCTCTGTGCTTCCTGGACTTGCATGTCTGTTTCCTTCACCAAGTTAGGAAAGTTTTCTGCCATTATTATTTCAAATAGGTTTTCGATTTCTTGTTCTCTCTCTTCTCCTTCTGGCACCCCCAAGATGCGAATGTTGGCACGCTTGAAGTTGTCCCAGAGGCTCCTTACACTATCCTCATTTCTTTGGATTCTTTTTTCTTTTTGCTGTTCTGATTGGGTGGTTTTTGCTTCCTTATATTCCAAATCGATGGTTTGCTTCTTGGCTTTACCTACTCTACTATTGCATCTGTGTAAACTATTTTTTATTTCAGTTAGTGCATCCTTCATTTCAGACTGGTCCTTTTTTATGCTCTTGAGGTCCTCACTAAGTCCACTGAGCATCCTTATAAGCAGTATTTTGAACTCAGCATCTGTTAGGTTGCTTAACTCCATTTCACTTAGTTCTTTTCCTGGAGTTTTGTTCTGTTCTTTCATTTGGGACCTGTTTCTTTGTCTCCTCATTTTGGCTGCCTCCCTGTGTTTGTTTCTATGTATTACTTAGCGAGAGGTATGGGGCTAGCTGAGACCAGATGCTGCTTGTTTGAAAGAATTTAGGAAAAGTTGAAGCAGGATCCAAGACAGGCCAATCCTATGGTAAAGCAACTGGCAACAGCTTGGGTGGGCCTGAAAGTTGGGTGGTGCGGGGCCTCAGGGAATCACCAGGGTGGGGCAAACAGTGTGAGCCAGGTTGCTGGAGTCCCAGATATGGTGGAGTCTGCTGGCCCAGGGAAGGGCTCACCAAAGAAACAAAAGCCTCTGATAGCAGTCTGTCCAGGAGAAAGCTGCCTCTCCAGCCCTCGCTCCAATGCCAAACAGCTCAGTTCTTCCCCATATGACTCTGGTGCCTTTCAGGCTCCCTCCTGCATGCTGGAGCCTGGAGAGAGCGAGTCCGAGTAAGTCCGTGCACGGGCCCTTTAAGAGGAGCTGCCGAGGGGGTTGGGGGTGGTCTCCAGCCGCCTCAGCCTCAGTTCCCGCTGGTTTTTCCAGCCAGAAGTTATGGGGACTTCTCTTCCTGGCACTGGAACCCTGAGCTGGGTGCCTGGTGTGGGACGGGGACCCCTCAGTCCTCAGGGAGGACCTTCCCAGCCGAGGTGTCCTTCTGATTTTTATCCGCCACACGTGGGTGTGGGACCAGCCCGTCGCCCCTCCGCCCCTCCTACCAGTCTCCATGCAGCTTCTTCTTTAATTTCGTAGTTGTAGGACTTCCATGCAGCTTGATTTCAGGCGGTTTTGAATGATGGTTGTTCTGTAGTTTAGTTGTAACTTTGATGTGGTTGTGGGAGGACGCGATACCGCATTTACCTACCCGCCATCTTGACTGGAAGTCCAACTCTTTCACTTTAAAGGACCCTTTGATTATATTGATGCCATGAGATAATTCATGATAATCTCCCCATCTCAAGATTTTTAGCTTTGTTATTTCTGCAAAGTCTTTTTTTGCTACGTAAGGTAAAAATATTCAAAGGATTAGGGCACAGATATCTTTTGAAATGAGAATGGCATTGTTCTGGCTACCACAATGAGTACAGTAGATATTTTAAGGTGAGGGTGAATAGATACCCACCTAAACAAGGCCCATTTTTTCTTAACCATTTAATATGCCACCCTTTTTATTAGGTTGCTAACCTTTTTTTTTTATGTCACTAATAATACAGTTATCTTTTCCCATAAGCCCTGTGGTTTTTATTGCACAATTTTGCATAGCATGGTGATTTTTAAGAAGATATATCCCATAAATGTAGCGCTGGTTATAATCTGTTGTAGATACTTTTAGAATATGTAAATATTCTAATATCCCATCAATATTTTATCTATTGATTTTATCATTCATTGACAATTATTGCCTGGTAATAAGATAATTATTTAGCTCTCTCCTTCTATGTTTAATAAGTAGTTGGAACTATTCTGTTGCTGCAATAAACTTTTGCTATTTTATTTTAGAATATCAGTGTTAACTTGTGAATCATTTTTTAAATTAAATGCATAAGTCTAATGTCATTATTTATTTTGATAATCGAATATTTCAAATTAGGCTAATAGAAGTTCTTGTAATCTGGAACCTATGTCTTTTTGGCACATTTCCATCATGTCTTGGACTCTTTTTTATTCTCTCTCACAACTAGGTATTCCAGGCTCATTGTATGCTTTCTCCGAATTGGTTCTGGAATCTTTTGTTGGTTCCTTTAATTTAACAGTGATACTTAAAAACAAATACCTGCTACATTTGCTAATTGTTAAGACACTTGTTCTGAAAAACTTACTTTTTGAAACACAAAAGTGAGTTTATAGCAAAAAGCATTCCATGTTGATGGGATTTAAAGTTTTTGTATTTCTTAGTGATCCATAAATAATAATCATTTTGACATTTTTCCCCCTGTAAAATGATAGCGAGGTATACTTACTCCTATTTTGCCACCTGAACACCTTTAAATAATGGACTTAGAATAAAACTAATTCTGTAGCCTATGAATGCAAAGAATGATTGTGGGTCCAATGTCACGCCACAAGAAATTGAGGCCACAAGAAAAAGACATTTTTACCATAGATCTTATTTTAGGTGTATTATCTAAATAGTTTTCTAACTATTCTTAAATATTAATGAAAACTACCAAAATCAAACTTTTTATTACTATTAGACTAGTTGAGTTTGAAAATGGATATCTGAATACACCAGCCCAGTGAAATCAAGAATTTAGAAGTTCTCTTCTGTTGTAATTGTCATGAAAACAAACACATTTTAGAGCATGGAAATTTAAATTTAAAAATGGAACTAGAGGCTTTACTAGACCTAAATAATTAAGTTTTTCTGGATCATGTATTGTTTTTACTTTAAAAGAAAAAGATTCTCAGTATTTGCCCATCTCTCTTCCTTCCCTGTATGCACAGACATCAGCCCTCTTCACACAGACATATAGAGATGTAATCTGCTTTAATTACATTGATTCTGTTCTAAAAACTTGAAAAAAAAAAGCAGATGTAAAATTATAAAAGCATCATTTGATGTTTTTGAAATATTATGGAGAAGCTTGAATTTAAATGAATTGAAAAATAAAATTAAAAAACGGAAAAATATTATGGAGGAGCAACTAATAAAATATTTTAAAACAGTTATGAGTTCTCAGTTAACTTCAGTAGAAGTACAGATATATATACAACATATATGCTAGTGTTACTTAACTCTTCAATTAAGGATGCATTTAGTGTCAACTTATTTTTATGTACATGACAATTCATGACTAAAATAATGGATTTGGACATCTATCTAAAAGCATTGATTGTCACTATGTGCTGATTATTGAGCTAGTCTGAAGATACAAATTATATAAATTTTATATTTTTAATTTTATGTTTTAAATATACTTTAGGGGAAAAATATATTTATTTATTCCCTTTTATCAATATGCTGACATTCTTATGGTCACAACAGATGTTACAATATATTGTAGTAAATCTATATTAGCGATAGCTTTACATTAATAATAGTATCTAAGACTTCCGGTCAAGATGGCGGCGTAGGTAAACGCGGTGTCGCGTCCTCCCACAACCACATCAAAGTTACAACTAAACTACAGAACAACCATCATTCAAAACCGCCTGAAATCGAGCTGAAAGGAAGTCCTACAACTACGAAATTAAAGAAGAAGCCACATCGAGACTGGCAGGAGGGGGGAGGCAGAAGGGCTGGTCCCACACCCACGTGTGATGGAAAAAAATTAGGAGGACACCTCGGCTGGGAAGGTCCTCCCTGAGGACTGAGGGGTCCCCGTCCCACACCAGGCGCCCAGCTCAGGGTTCCAGTGCCAGGAAGAGAAGTCCCCATAAGTTCTGGCTGGAAAAACCAGCAGGAACTGAGGCTGAGGCGGCTGGAGCCCCCGGCAGCTCCTCTTTTTTTTTTTTTTTTTAATCCTCACCAGCGGACATTTTTGCATTCATCTCAGATAGAGCGAGAGAGAGAGAGAAGGTAGAGAGGGAGAGAAACATATATGTGAGAGAGACACATGGAGTGGCTGCCACTCACAGGACCCCAACCAGGATGGGGACAAACTGCAACCGAGGTACGTGCCCTTAGCGGGAACCAAACCTGGGTCTCTCTGGACCATGGGCCGACGCTCTAACTGCTGAGCCAAACCGGCCAGGGCCAGGCAGCTCCTCTTAAAGGGCCCCTGCACGGGCTTATTCGGACTCGCACCCTTCAGGCTCCAGCGTGGGGGAGGCAGCTTGAAAGGCACCAGAGTCAAATGGGGAAGAACTGAGCTGTTTGGCATTGGAGCAAGGGCTGGAGAGGCAGCTTTCTCCTGGACAGACTGCTATCAGAGGCCTTTGTTCCTTTGGTGAGCCCTTCCCTGGGGTGGCAGAGAGCCACCATCTCTGGGACTCCAGCAACCTGGCTCACACTGTTTGCCCCACCCTGGTGATTCCCTGAGGCCCTGCCCCACCCAGCTTTCAGGCCCACCCAAGCTATTGCCAGTTGCTTTACCATAGGATTAGCCTGTCTTGGATCCTGCTTCAGCATTTCCTAAATTCTTTCAAACAAGCAGCATCTGGTCTCAGCTAGCCCCATACCTCTAGTTAAGTAATACATAGAAACAAACACAGGGAGGCAGCCAAAATGAGGAGACGAAGAAACAGGTCCCAAATGAAAGAACAGAATAAAACTCCAGGAAAAGAACTAAGTGAAATGGAGATAAGCAACCTAATAGCTGCAGAGTTCAAAACACTGCTTATAAGGATGCTCAATGGACTTAATGAGAACCTCGGTGAACTTAGTGAGGGCCTCAAGAGCATAAAAAAGGACCAGTCAGAAATGAAGGAGGCACTAACTGAACTAAAGAATAATTTACACAGATTCAATAGTAGAGTAGGTAAAGCCAAGAAGCGAACCATCGATTTGGAATATAAGGAAGCAAAAAAACACCCAATCAGAACAGCAAAAAGAAAAAAGAATCCAAAGAAATGAGGATAGTGTAAGGAGCCTCTGGGACAACTTCAAGCATACCAACATTCACATCTTAGGGGTGCCAGAAGGAGAAGAGAGAGAACAGGAAATCGAAAACCTATTTGAAACAATAATGTCAGAAAACTTCCCTAATTTGGTGAAGGAAACAGACAAGTCCAGGAAGCACAGAGAGTGCCAAACAAGATGAATCCCAAGAGGCCCACACCAAGACATATCATCATCAAAATGCAAAAAGTTCAAGACAAAGAGAGAATCTTAAAAGCAGCAAGAGAAAAGCAGTTAGTTACCTCCAAGGGAGTTCCCATAAGACTGTCAGCTGATTTCTCAAAAGAAACTTTGCAGGCCAGAAGGGAGTGGCAAGAAATATTCAGAGTGATGAAAAGCAAGAACCTACAGCCAAGATTACTCTATCCTGCAAAGTTGTCATTTAGAATCGATGGTCATATAAAGAGTTTCCCAGACAAGAAAAAGCTAAAGGAGTTCATCACCACCAAACCATTATTATATGAAATGTTGAAGGGTCTTCTTGAAGAAAAAGATAAAAAATGTGAACAAACAAAATGGCTATGAATACGTACCTATCGACAATTGAATCTACAAACAAAATGAACAGGCAGAACAGAAAAATTCTCATAGATACAGAGAAAATTTTGTTGGTTGCCGGATGGGAGGGAGGTTGGGGGAATGGGTGAAGAGATTAAGAAGTATAATTGGTTGTTAGACTGACAAACTTGAAAGGGAAGGGAGGGTGGGGGGTGGGAAGAAATAAACCAAAGAACTTACATGTATATATGCATAACCAATGGACACAGACAACAGTGTGGGGAAAAACAGGGAGTGGGGTGGGAGTGGGGAGGAGAGGGTCAATAGGGGAAAAATGAGGAACATCTGTAATACATTCAACAATAAAGATAAATTTAAAAAAATAATAATAGCATCTAACAAGAGAGCATTGATTGTGTTAGATACTGTTTAAGGTAACTGAATGGCTGATTTGAATTCATCATCTTATTTGACAACTCCAGAAGGTAGGTTGACTGATATGGAAATGGGGGCTCAGAGATTTTTAATAACTCATGTATATAGATGCACAACAGGTACATGGTAGAACTGGGAATTAAACCCTGGAACTCTGGCTACAGAGTCCATGTTCTTAAAGGCTTCTCTCTAAGTATGCATGAGAGAGAGAGGGGGGGGTGAGGTGGGGAGGGAGAGAAGAGAAAGAAAGAAAAAGAAAGAAAAGAAGGAAAGCAAGGAGGAAGATAGGGAGGGAGGGAAGGAGAAAGAAAGACTTCTGCTGGGGGAGTTGGAGCAGATGTGGAACCAAAGGAAATTTTGGCTCATAGTTAGTTTTAATTTTTCTGTTTTAATCTTGCCCCAATTATTATGGATAATTTAAGGTATGGTATGTAATACCAGCAGGGTAACTATATCAATGTTATTTACCCGGAACCCACATAATTCTCTATCTCATTATGTTGTAAATATTGAGTGTTCATGTATTATCTTGAACCAGACAGAATGAATCACATGCATAAGTAATTATTGTTAAAGAATATCCTATCTTGTGATATACTCAATCTATATTTTACATGAACTTAAAAGCTAATAATTCTAGTTGATATTAATAAAATTATCAGTGTGAATGCTCTTATGTTGATTTTATTTGTAGGGCCTTAAACTTGATTGGATTTGGGGGAAAATTCTTATATTTACCTCCTGTTGTTCCACTTTCCAATGGCTTACATATCCAGTGTGGTCTCTCTTTTTAAATTATTCTAAATTTCTTAATCCTGATGTTTGTTATATCATGTGACAATGTATAAACCATTTTTGGCTCATCTTTGTCTTCCATTTCACCTAATGCGTATGGAATTAGCTTATGCTTCAATACTTACTATTTTGCATATTAATGATGCATTATTTTCATACAATAGTTCATGTGTTTAGAAAATAGACTTCCCAGGTGCATCACTATTTACTGTCTGTCTCTCAGCTGTTTGGGATTTTGTGCTTTTTGGAATCAGTAGGACCCTGTCAGCAATCCCCAGGCTTCATTACGGGAGACATGAGCAGGCTTTGGACACAGTAACCTGACTTACAGATAGGAAGAGAAACGGCACACACCGGAATCAATAGAATTGTTTATTCTTAGTTTCTATCGTTCACACCATAGCCTGGTGATAAATAACACCTTACCCAATTGTATTTATCTTTCATCTAATTTATTATTTGGAAGTCTAGGAGAACTATGTTAAGTAAATAAAGTTGCTTTCCATTCTGCATTTATATTAAGTAAGACTTTCCCTAAAGCAGGCTAAGAGGAGCAAGAATAATAGTGGAACTGAGGAACTGGATACACAATGGGAGGTAAAGCATGGATTTCTAGATCCAAGATCTTCAGTTTGTTGTGACCTGCAATCAAGATGAACACATAGATCACGAGACTTTTCCTAAGAGACATATAACCTGCTTGATTTAGCAATTTCCTTCTTTCTGAAGTTTGCTTGGTGATTCTGTTATTTAAGTTCTACAACAAGTAAAAGAATGTCCTCCTGTACTGGAATACTTTAAATGTAAGGAAACTCTATCCCCATCTCCAGTAAATAAACAAGAAAGAAATGGATGGCCTTAAAATTTGGGAGACTCTTCTATAGAGAGTAGTAGTGAATGAGAATTGAATTAAACAGTGGTGGAAACTAACCTTGAATGAGGTTGTGTATAAGGGATTTCTGGTGTGAAAATCAAAGAAGAGAGTTTTTGCTAGCACCCTTTAAAATCTCCCCACCCCAGAGTTCTCTAAAATAATTTTTAAAATGATGTACTTCCTTGTACTTATCTAGTTTGAAATCTGTCATTTTCCTCAAAGGTGAAATAGTGGCAATGAAGATATAATTTCCAGTACTTATAAACATATTACATCTCTAGCACAGCCAGTGTGGCTCAGTGGTTGAGCATTGATCCATGCACCAAGAAGTCGCTGGTTCAATTCCTGGTCAGGGCACATGCCTGGGTTGTGGGCCAAATCCCCAGTGGGTGGTGTGCAAGAGGCAACTAGTCGCTGTTCTCTCTCATTGATGTTTTTATATCCGTCTCCCTTCCTCTCTCTCTAAAATCAATAAAGAAAAAAAATTACATCTCTATTTAAATATATCCAGTGATATAGTCACCCTTATCAATATATGATATTCACAATTATCCATCATCAAAATATGAGCTCAAGTTTTAATGGTCAGGAATTGTATATCATTTTCTCCTTTAATATGTCTGTCCTTTTATTTCCAACAGAATTTTATCTAAATGAAATGTATTTCATTCTTAAAGGTTTAGTCATTATTGACCCATGGACAACTCTCCCTTTATTTTGCCCCCAAGTCTTTTTATCTTAGAACAGTGTTTTCAAAAGAACATTCTGTGAAAATGGGAATATTTTAATCTGCACTGTCCAGTACAGTAGCCACTGGCCACATTTGTCTACTGAGCATGTTTAACCTTATTTAATCTGTTAAAACTGAACTAGCCAGATGAGGTCAGTGGCCACAGTATTGGAATAGTCGTAAGGCAGTGGGCTCAGTGCAGGATAATCGGGCTTTACTTTTTGTAGTAGAAGAAGAGCACTTTAGAAGCCAAGGCAGAAAGAGAGAACCAGCTGATGACTTCATGGTAGATGAATTCTTCCATGGAGCATTTTTGTTTTTTCCAGGAAAAAAATACATTTGGAAAATCTTCATGGACCTCCCCCTTACTTTTGAAAATTGCTTCCTACCCTTTTGTGTGATGTGGGAGAATATTTTTATTCATATTTTTGTGTTATAATTTATAACATGGGGCATGTTTACTCAGGAATCTGCAGTAACATCCAACCAAAGCTGTGTGATTAAAAGGCTATAAGTCAGTTACAGACTTTCAGGCTGTGACCTGAAATCTTCCACGTTGTTGGTGGGTTGATATCACATGGACAGCGTCGGCACTGGGTGTGCGGTAATTGGATGGCTCAGTGTAGAAGTGTTCTGAGCAAGACTAGGTCTCCAGAACTAAGCAGCAGAAAATTATTTGGCATTCTTTGCATTGTGGCATCAGGTTAAACGAACAGCTATCATGGAAACATATCTAGATATTTTTAATGCTATTACAGACCTTCTTTTGAAATTTGTGAAGAGACATATTAGAAGATATTTAGAAATTTAGTATTTTATGTGGTTTGACAAAATCTTATAATTAGAATGCCGAGGAGTTAAATAATACTTTGAATTTATAGACTGCCTTTGTTCTGTTGGAATGAAAGAACTGTCATAACTAATAGTTCTTCCTGACAGTATTCATTGAAAGTACAGACTGCTACCTGCAAATAGAAGCATTTGTCTGCAGAGAAGCGACTTAG
Source organism: Tadarida brasiliensis (assembly GCA_030848825.1). NCBI lineage: Eukaryota > Metazoa > Chordata > Mammalia > Chiroptera > Molossidae > Tadarida > Tadarida brasiliensis. The sequence continues at coordinate 70,841,140 of CM061269.1, read as the reverse complement.
AATATAAGTCCTAGTATTCTAATCTATTTTATTATGTGCCCACCAAGAATACATTACAGTAACATTGCTTTTTTTTTACTGTCATAGCATAATTGTCTTTCTAGTTTACTTCTATATTTTAATTCATCTATAGTTATAAGATTTCAAAATGTTAACAGGAAAACTTTTTATGCAAAAAGGATAGGAAAGGACAGTAGCCAATATTATACTGTGAATTTCATTGCTAGTATAGTCATGAGCAGCTTAACGACTGGGATATGTTCTGAGAAATGTGTCCTTGGGTGATTTCGTCTTTGTGCAAACTTATTAGGGTGTACTCCCACAAACCTACATGGTATAGCCTACTACATACCTACGCTATATGGTATAGCCTATTGCTCTTCAGGGGAGAAAAAATAATTTTCCCTCTACCCTTCTGTTTTCCTTAGCTGAAACATTCCTGTAAGAAAAGACATATTAACAGGAGAAAAACAAACAAAAGTTTAATAGTGTGTATGCCTACTGTATACAGAGAGAAACCCAGGAAAACTGGGTAACTCATCAAAGGGGGCTGAAGCCACTACTTTAAATATCATCTTCAGTTGAAAACAAAAGATGTTGGGGATAGGGCAGTGAGTCCTGGGAGGTTACCAGGAAGAGCACAATAAACAAGGATGAGGTAGTTATGCAGATTTCTGTCTTTGTCTTCTGCATCCTAGAGATAAGGTCATCACTCTCTTCCTGGTATAGCTAGGGAGACACCCTTACAAATGGAGATTTTTCTTATGTTTCCAGACTAAAGGTGTCCATTTGCCTGACATGCATCAAAGCCCCAAAATACATGAACAAGAATCTGCAGCAAAAAAACTAGAGGTTTATTCGTTGAGGAAATGGTGCCATGCCCTGAGTCACAGATGAGTTAATGCTCAAAGACTTGGCTCCTCAGTGGCTTCTAGGGGATGGGTTATAGACAAGAAAAATAATTAATCATGGTGACTAGGAAGTTAGGGTCGTGGTTTCTACTGATTGGTTCATTTTAGTGTAGGGGGTAGTTTATCATTTTATCTGGTCCTGATATTAGCCATGGGGTTGCTTCCTCTGTTTTTGCGAGGATGTGGTCAGTGGGGTAGTCCTGAGCTGAGACACATCTGAGACCTAGATGTAATCTTTAGTCTGTCTGAAACACGATCTCTGTGGTCAGTAAACCTGAGGCTTTGTCCCTAAGATTATTTGATGCTGACCAGAACCTCACTGTCCTGAACGCTTAATGATTAAGTGAGTAGACATGCAAGGGTGAAGGAGGCGGGTGAGTCAGGGTGGTAGATGAGGCCAATCTGAATCAAAAAGAAAGAAAGGTGAAAGGTCATATTAAAGTAATGAAGTATCTGCATGATTACACTTACAAATGTAAATGTGTTTACAAAGGGCAACTTCTTTTTGGTTTTCAGAGCTTCTCTTGTGTCTGCTGTTTTGTAAAATTAACCCACCTAAAATAATCCTTCTGCCAAAGAGAAATATTTGATTTTCAAAAACCATAAAAGATAGAAAAAAATGGGTTATGTGTGAGTTTGTAAATATTTAAAAATTTATTGTAGTAATATATGAAATGTTAAGTTCCTAAGAGAAAATCAGATCACCTTTTTACTTATAAAACCACCTTATTTTAATGTAGTTTAATATATAACTATGTTGTGTATATATGTATATATAATGCAATGTTCAAGAATTATGAATGCTAAAGTCTGCTAATAAATATACTTTTTACCACCTGAAATTCTAAATGTAATTGTAATTCTTAAAATTGTGATTTTAGTTCTCAAAGGAGAGCTGTTCTAAAAAAAAGAAAAGAAACCAAATAAACTCAACTGAGTGTAAACTTGTCTATTAATGTAGAAACATGAACAAATAAATATATTTATATAAAGTTTCGATTGATTGTGATTTCATAAATGTTTCCCAAGTTATATACTGAACTTTATTCATTTGTTACATATATATATATAAAATTTATAAAAAGATAGTATGGCTTTGTTGAACAATAAGAATTGATAGTAAACCTAGTGTTATACTAATCGACAGTGTTTACAAATCAGGCTACTATAAACACTTGAATCATTGTCATTTGATTCTGTCTCTCTGCCTTCTTTGAGGTGCTTTATTACAGAGTCTCTGAAGTGTTTAGAACTCTGAGCATGCCATAGCTCATCCTAGCATCCTTGCTCATGTTTTAGTAAGGAGACTTGTTTATACTGAATTAAGAATCCTCAAATATCGGTTATTTGATGCAAGATTTTAACATTTCTTTTGCATATTGTGTGTAATACAGGTTGTCAAGAAGGCCCTAAGCACTGACCACTGACACAGTGAGATAGGACATAGCAAATCATACACTGCTCTGAAAGTTTTCACCAGGAAGTGACACATGTCACTTTCCTTCACCTTACATTCGCCAAGTGAAAGGGAATGGCAGGGGCTAATCCCCAGAGGGAGAGGCATGCTGGGACCTTTGTCTTGGGGCTTTTCTCTCTCTTGCAGGGGGAATCTTAGGGGAGATTTCAGGGGAGGGTTTCTGCAGAATATTCATCACTTTTCTAGGTGTGCTCCTTCAGGGTGGGGTCCTCACTGATTGGTCAGTGTCAGGGCAGGGGTCCTGAGTCACTGGAGCTGATCCCGGTGTCAGTCACCTGATCTGGCTGTTTTTCTGGGTTGGAGCTGAAACAGAACTGAGGCCTAGATGTTATCTCCAGAGAGGGGACCTCCTGTATCTGCTGTGAATTGCTCTGTCAGTCTGTTCAGCTGTCTGTCTCAGTGTCCCCTTTCCACCTGTCCTGGCTCACTGGCCTGTCTCAGGAGCATTCATTCATTCATTCATTCATTCATTCACCAAGCGGTGCCCCAGGTGGGAGAGACGGACCTGCTCCCAGGAAGAGGAGACAGACCGACAGACCAGCATGTTGTTGGCCGGACTGTGTGCGTCATGTGACAGGAAGTCAGGTGGCCATGCTCAGGAGGGAGCATCGCCCCGCCAGGCCACAGCTCCCCTCCTTCCTGGCCCCACCCCAGAGGCCACCAGGCTTCTGGGTCGGTTGCCTCACATGCCCCTGTGTGTTTTAGAACTTGATCATACAACATGGGCTTTTTGTGTCTGGCTTCTCCACTCAGCCCTCTGCTTTGAGATGCACCCCATGGTCTGTCCCGGTGACAGTGTTTGGAGTCCCCCCCCCCAGGTCCCGTGTGGCTGCTGCATGGAGGCCTGCAGAGCCGGGTCAGCTTCGGAGCTGGACTGCGGTGCATTGTGGAGACCCAGCAAAGGGCCCCTCTCTGAGGGGATGGGGGTGAGGGTGAGCGGGAAAGCCGCTGGAGAGAACCAGGACCTGGGGCCTTCGCCTTTGGAGGGTGCAGTCAGGACGGTGCTGGATGCCCACTGGACGAGCCACAGGGGCTGGGGGTGTGGATGCCCACCGGACGAGCCTCAGGCTGGGGTGTGGATGCCCACCGGACGAGCCACGGGGCCTGGGGTGTGGATGCCCACTGGACGAGCCTCGGGGCTGGGGTGTGGATGCCCACTGGACGAGCTGCGGGGCTGTGTCTGTCCCAGGCACAGGTGGAGATGGGCACAGGCCCTGGGTTCTGAGTCCGGCTGGAAGGTTCACTGGCGGCCATGTCCCTGAAGCCAGCCGTGGAGCGGACACGCACAGAAACCCAGGGGAGCTTCTGCAGGCCCGGCTCCGGGCACATCAGCATGCAGAGGACGGAGAGGAGGAGGGGACCCACGGACTGGGACACTCCCGTGAAGGGGGGGAGGACGAGGTGCGTAAGACGAGCAGCACCGTTCAGCGTTGACAGTGTCGTTACCAAACATGGTCAGACAGTCGAGACCGTGGCTGCCCCAGGCCCGTGCGCTGCTCACCAGGGGTGTGGGGGATGCAGGGAGGGTGGCAGAGCTGTAAATGTTAGGAGAAAGGAATGCCAGCCTGTGGGGACATGCCTGGCTGGGGCCATGGCTGCTGCTGCGCCCCTGGGAGGTGACCCTGAGGGCAGCTGTGTCCCGTGATGCTGCGTTGAGGGCAGCCACAGGGACGCGCCTGAGGGAAGGAGTCGGGGTGCTGGAGTCTTTATCAGGTTGCTGGCAGTCCCGCCCGTGGCACCTGGGCCTGGTCTGTCCCCCTAGGCTTCCTCCCCAAGGCCTGCCTTTGTCCTCTGGGCCACGTGGGAGCAGAAGGGGATTTCAAATCCAGTTCATTACAAAGAGGCTTTGAAGATCAGTAACACTACCTTTGAACTGTGTCTCCCCAAATAGATATGGAGTCTTTCCCCCAGCGCCTCATAGTGTGACCTCGTTTGGAGATGGTATCTTTGCAGAAGTAATTAAGTTAAAATGAGGTCACTGGGTGGGCTCTAATGCAGTGTGACCGGTGTCCTTATAAGAAGAGATTAGCCCCGGCCTCTCTGGCTCAGCAGTTAGAGTGTCTGCCCGCGGACCAGAGAGTCCCGGGTTCGGTTCCCGCTAGGGGCACGTACCTCAGTTGCAGTTTGTCCCCAGCCCGGGTTGGGGTCATGTGGGTGGCAACCACTCAATGTGTCCCTCTCACATCGATGTTTCTCTCTCTCTTCCTCCCTCTCTCCCTCCCGCTCTATCTGAAGATAAATGCAAAAATGTCCTCAGGTGAAGATAAAAAAAAAATAAATGAGGTCACAGGGTGGGCTGTAATCCAGTGTGACCGGTGTCCTTGTAAGAAGAGGAGATTAGAACACAGACACACGGGGGCGACCACGTGAGGACAGAGAGGACAGCCGTCTGCGAGCCCCGGAGAGGCCTCGGGAAACCAGCCTGGCTGCTCCGAGGGCCCGGACGTCCAGCCTCGGGGACGTTGTCGAAGCCGCCGGGCTGCCCGCAGACTCAGAGAAGCTGCCTCTGCAGAATCACTGTCCACCTCGGCTTATAATGGACGTTTGCTCCCAGTCATTTTCATGCCGTCAGCGTGATCTCTGCTGGCAGGTCTGCTGTCCACACGCCCGCCGGGCCCCTGGGGAGGAGAGCGGGGCTGCAGACCTTCAGCGGCCCCCCACATGTCCTTCGCTCCCCCCCAGACCCCCAACCCCTCGCTCCAGGGCCACAGCACCTGCCCTGGTGCCTTGAAAACTCTCCCCTTAAGCAAATAAAAGGTGACTTCGTCATTCCCGTGGGACAGTCCCCAGTTTAACTCTTCGTTAAAAGGGCCGGTTATTTCTTCAAAGAGGACGTTTTCCTCCTTGTCTTTCGATAACAACCTGCCCGAGACTCAAGGGCAGTGGGGATGACGGGTATTCCGGAGGCTTCGCGAAACCCAGATGGACACAGAATAGGCTCGGTGCTCACTCACTCGTGTGCGCTTTTCCTGCGGCTGTGCGGCAGCGGGCCCACCCGGGAAAGCAGTCCCCGCGCGGGGCGCCAGTGAGGGGCGGGGCTCGCCTTCCCACCCCGGCTGCTGCAGGTGGGGCGCCCGCCTCTGGCTCTGCAGGGCTGTGGGTGCGGGAAGGGGCGGTCGGTGGGACGGCCTCAGTCCCTTCCACCCCTTGGCCCTGCCGCTGGGGCCTCTGTTGGGGTGCAGGAGGCTGTTGGGATGGAGGCGAAAGGTGTGGTGAAGGCAGTGTTGGGGGAGCGAGGCCTGAGCACCGGCTCACTTGGGGTTGGGTGTCGCAGCCCCGGAGTCCAGGCAGGGGTGGCCTGGCCAGCGCGTTGCCCCTATGTGCTCAGGTCCCGACGTCACTGCGCGTCTCCAGGGCAGAGTCAGGCCACCCCTCGGGAATCTGGGACTCGAGGCCATGTCCTCAGCTCAGAGCTAGAAATCACGAGATGAGGAGTTAGGGACTGTTCAGACGGCTGCCGACTGGCTGCTGGCAGCTCCCTGGAACGCGGTGCGGCTTCCTGGCTGGCAGTGAGGACGCGCGGTGTCACGTGCTAACAAGCACCTTCCCAGGAGCAGGAGGAGCCCCCTGACAGGTGGCACTCTCTCTGGCCCAGTTCCCAGGCAGTGGGCTCTGATGTTGCTCCTTTCCCAGTTATTCACGTTTTTGTCGTAAGTTTTGCGTTTCGAGCATCAGGGGCGTTTTGATTGGACCTGTTGCTCGGCTGAGGAACGGCTCTGGGGTGTGCCCCGCGTCCCCAGTTGCGGTCAGATGCGCTGTCTGGGCCCTCAGGCCCCGCAGGCCCGAGGCTGCCCTGCCAGACGGGCCTGCCGCGTACTCCCCTCCAGGCTGTGGTCTGTCCTGTGCCGACTGCTGTCCCTTCCTGTCCTGCAAGTCACACCTTTTCAGAAGGACAGACCAAAGCAAGAATACCACGCATCGGCGAATAGAATGCCCTCCCTAATGAGAAGGAGGCTGCTTAGAGGTTGCCAGAATATGCCAGAGATGGCATCTCGTTAAATCACAGCAGGGGTACTGATTCAGATCGACAGGCAGAGATTCATGAATAGTCTGGATAACAAAACATTTTAAAGAGATACACAAGTCAAAAACACCATGGACTCACCCTGGTCAGTTTGGCTCAGTGGTCAGAGCGTTGGCCTGTGGACCAGAGAGTCCCGGGTTCGGTTCCCGCTAAGGGCACGTACCTGGGTTGCAGTTTGTCCCCGGCCCCGGTTGGGGTCGTGTGGGTGGCAGCCACTCGATGTGTCTCTCTCACATCGATGTTTCTCTCTCTCTCTCTTCCCCCCTCTCTCCCTTCTGCTCTGTCTGATGATAAATGCAAAAATGTCCTCGGGTGAGGATAAAAAACAACAAAAATCCCCCCAAAAAACACCATGGACTCAACTCCGGGTGTGGGTTGAAATTTATTAGTAAATTCTCGCTTCTCAGCGTCTCTGCTGTTGACGAGAGAGCTAGCATTGCATACTAGAGAAAGAGCCTGGAGATCGCAACAGACCCGTGTGCCGCTTTGCGGATAAACATGTCTCTTGTCTTATTGTGGCCATGAGTCAAGCTGCCGTGTTTGAGGCCTGTGTTGGGACAGGTGTGCAGAAGAGCCTGGGCGGGCGTGCAGGCCCTGGGGAGCCCCGCCTCCTCCAGCAGCCCTCCGTGCCTACCAGCAGGCCTGTCATCGGGTTGCCCTGTGGCCACCGTCGCTTCATCCCTGGGTGGACAGGACAGTGACAGGTTCCCGGTTAAGAGCGGATGTCACCGTGCCATGACGATAACATTTGATTCGGCTCCAAACCCTGCCTTCCCCAGAGTGAGCTCGTTCCGTGGACTCGCTGGCACGCTGGGGAGCCCCGTGTGTGGTCCCAGGAGCCTGTGCCGTGTTCTGTGCCTGCAGTGAGCACCATGCCGGCCTGGGGCTGTCCCCCGAGACTGCCCCATGAGGAAAGAACAGGGTTTGGAGACAGACTCGTTCACAGCAGCTCTTCCTGCCTGTGAGCCGTGGTCAGGGCGCGATGCAGTGGTCAGATGGGTGATGGTTCTTCAGTAGACGTTTGCCTTTAGAATAACGTTAGATTTATAGAAAAGTTGCAGGGACCACAGAGAATTCCTGTGTGCCTTCCACTCCACTCCCCCAGCACTAACCCTCACGTGAGTGTGGTACATCATTCTTCTTTTTCTTTATTGGCTTTAGAGAGAAAGAAGGTGAGAGGGAGAGAGAGAGAAACATCGATGAGAGAGAATATCGATGGGCTGCCTCCTGCATGCCCCCCACTAGGGATCAGGCCCACAACCTGGGCATGTGCCCTGACCGGGAATTGAACCAGCGACCTCTTGGTGCAGGGTCGACGCTCAACCACTGAGCCACACCGGTTGGACTGGTACATCATTCTTAACGGAAGCCCACGCTGCTGTATTTCCTTGGACTTGGCCTGATCTTTTTTCTGTCCCAGGACACCACTGGAGTTACTCTGTGGTAGCTAGGCATTACAGTGTCATTTTGACATGGATCAAAGTATGCATTCAGTGTATCATTGCATCACAACCAGACACACTTAAATATTTGTTTCATATGGAATGTTCTCCTTTCTTTAAACATCAAAAGACTAGTAAGGTCTGGCTGGTGTGGCTCAGTGGTTGAGCGTCAACCACCAAGAGGTCGCTGGTTTGATTCCTGGTCAGGGCACATGCCCAGGTTGTGGGCTTGATCCTCAGTGGGGGGTATGCAGGAGGCAGCCCATCGATGTTCTCTCTCATCAATGTTTCTCTCTCTCTCTCCCTCTCCCTTCCTCTCTCTCTAAACTCAATAAAGAAGAAAAAAAAAAAAAAGACTAAGGAATGAATACCTCCCCACGATCTGGTTGCTGCACCAAAGGTTTGTGTTTTCTGGTAGCTTTACCTTGTCTCTCTGTGTGTGTTTCCAGTGACATCACCCACTCCCCCGGGAGAAGAGTGAGAGCACCATAAGTGGGACCCTGGTGGCCACCTGTTGCAGGAGGGCGTTAGGAGCTCTCCGGTTAGGGCTGTGCCAGGGGAGAGACGTCATTTGCTCCAGGTAGCATCCTCCTTTTCAGAAGAAGATAATGAGGTCCTGAGAAGCTGGGGCAGATGGTCTGCTCTCAGAACCTTTTCTCTGTGCAGTATCCCCGGTGCTCCTCAGCCGGCTGCAGCGCGGGGACCAGCATCAGCTGGACCCAAAGCACTCAGGTCAGCCGAAGGGGAGACCCGCGACCCCCAGACCTGTCACCAACTGCACCCGGTTGGCAGTGATTGCCCCGGCAGGTCCTGGGGTTAAGAATGAGGAGAGAGGTCCTTTGGCCAGCGAGCGCAGTGATGTCCAGGAAGAGGTGCTCGGCAGGGAGGAAGCAGTGACACCAGTGTCCATGCTGCGTCCATTCTGGTTGCCTCGGAACTGATGAAATCCTGCCCTGATCCTCCTTGTCCCTCCCCACCCCCAACACCCTTTAGTCGTCTCCCAGCCTCGCCTTCTCCTCGGCATCCCGTGCTGGCTGGCTGGGCCGCCAGTGCGGGGTGAGCAGAGGTCGCCCTGAGCAGGCCTTTGCCCACCTGGGACAGCTGGCTTCTAGCTGGACGTCATTTTACTTTTGCTGCTACCAACATGAAAGTTAAGCACTGTAATCATAGAGTCGATGTTGGTTCCAGAGGCTGCATGGGCTATGATTTCATCTGCATAAAATGTCCACAGCCGATAAATCTGCAGAGATGGAAAGCAGATTAGCGGTTGCAGGGCCTGCGGGAGGGGGGCTGGGGGGCTGGAGGGCTGGTAATGGGAACAAGGTTGCTTTGAGGGTGACGCAACACTCCAGAGCGACACGGGAGAGGAGGTTGCACAGCCTGTGGATACACGAAAACCACCGGATTATAGACTTTCAAACGGTGAATGGTACGGTGTGTGATTATGTCGTTTAAGAGCATGATGCTTGTTCGTGGTGGAGATGTTTAAAAGTAAAACAAAATAGGGGATCGAAATGACCTGTATCATTCCGGAGAACTAATAGTGACATTCTTATGTCTGTGTGACAGTTTTTTTTTTCCTTTTTATTGATTTTAGAGAGAGAGGAAGGGAGAAGGAAGAGAGATAGAAACATCGATGAGAGAGAACATCGACTGGCCGCCTCCTGCATGCCCCCCACTGGGGATCGGGCCCACAACCTGGGCATGTGCCCTGACCGGGAATCGAACTGGCGACCTCTTGGTGCAGGGTCGACGCTCAGCCACTGAGCCACACCGGCCGGGCTCCACAGTATATATTCACCGTGGCGTCCTGAGGCCGGAGCTCACTGGAAGCAAGGCTGTGTGTTGTCTGGTGGACGGTTCTGCTCTGGCCACAGGCCCCGTCCCGCAGTGTGTTCTGGGCAGTGTTCCAGGACGGTCAGGACGCTGGCCAGAGAGTCTGAGAAGGAGCCTCCCGGGCACTCCTGCAGGGACCCGGCGGCCCTTCCTCCAGCCCTCGATGAGGTTGGCTCTCTGCGACCCCCTCTTGCAGGTTACTTCCTGAACTTCCTGGAGCCGGTGAACAACATCACCATCGTCCAGGGCCAGACGGCCATCCTGCACTGCAAGGTGGCCGGCAACCCGCCACCCAGCGTGCGGTGGCTGAAGAACGACACCCCAGTGGTGCAGGGGCCGCGGCGTGTCATCATCCGGAAGAAGGAGTACGGTTCCCGGCTGCGCATCCAGGACCTGGACACGACAGACACCGGCTACTACCAGTGCGTGGCCACCAACGGGATGAAGACCATCACCGCCACCGGCGTCCTGTTCGTGCGGCTGGGTGAGTGGGGCCGCCTGGGCCTGCGGTGTGCGGTTGGGGCCTCACAGCCTCCACGTGGGAGAGTCGTGTGCAGTGTGAAGCTGAGCACACGCACGCCACGGAGAGGAGATTTGTGAAGCCATCCCCCGGGCCATTCCCGTGGCCCCGAGGCCCCGCTCGCCCTGCTCCCGCTCACAGTCAGAGGAGGGACCCACGTGGGCGTGCTGGGTGCAGAACATGATCTCAGGCACAAGGGGAGCTGCCCGATCATGGGGGCAGGTCGTAGGTCACACAGTCACCCTGCGGGGAGGCGGCCACACAGCCCGAGGCCCCCACAGACCCCTGGCCCTGCAGAGAGGAGGGCGGGAGTCAGCCCCGTGCCTTCTGCCTGTTAAATGGCCAGAGGAGTGTGTCCCCTTCACCCTGGTTCTGAGAAGTCCCTGGAAGGCCAGCCCGTCACACAGATCGCAGGCCACTCTGTCACCAACGAGGAAAACAGGTTTTGCGAATCAAGATTAGATGAGGAGAGAGAAAGAGAAAAGAAAGACAGTAAGCCCTGGCCGGTATGGCTCAGCAGTTAGAGCGTCAGCCCGCGGACCAGAGAGTCCTGGGTTCGGTTCCCGCTAAGGGCACGTACCTCGGTTGCAGTTTGTCCTCAGCCCCGGTTGGGGTCATGTGGGTGGCAGCCAGTCGATGTGTCTCTCTCACGTCGATGTTTCTCTCTCTCTCTTTTCCTCCCTCTCTCTATCTGAAGATAAATGCAAAAATGTCCTCGGGTGAGGATTTAAAAAAAAGACAGAAAGACAGTAAAAACTCCAAAAATATGCCCAAAAGCCCTGGCCAGCGTGGCCCAGCGGTTAGAGTGTCCACCTGCACACGCAAGGGTTGCAGGTTCGATTCGTGGTCAAGGCCACCTCCCTGGGTTTCAAGTTCGATCCCCAGCCCCAGTTGGGGTCATGCGGGAGGCAACTGGTTGATGTGTCTCTCTCGTGTCGATGTTTCTCTCTCTCTCAAACAAAAATATGTCCAAAGTTTCTGCATGAACAGAGTGCCCCTCCATGCCCTGAGGTTTCCCGTCCCTGGCACAATATCCTGGGTAGCGGCAGAGCCTGGCCGAGGGCAGCTTACCACCACGCAGTGCCCTGGGCTGGGGCCGCCTTCACGGTTGGTTGGATCCGAGAGAAGTTTGATTCCACATCATGAAGTATTAATAACATGTCCTTTTTTTTTTTCCTTTTAGGTCCAACACACAGCCCGAATCATAATTTTCAGTAAGTATCAGTTTCCCTTAAACTATTTCCTCCTTCTCTGAGGGTTTCCATTATGTAAGAACCCAGGTTCCAGATCCAGCCAGCGCCTGTTTTTGCTGAGTTTGCTGGACGCTGGCTGGACCGCCACAAGGATGGCCGTGCGTTTGCTGTGGGTGGAAAAGTTATACTTTCCAGTTAGTCTTAGGAAACATGCCATAACAATAAATATCGCTAGTTCCTTTCGTCGACTGAGACTGTCCAGGCCCCTGGAAGAAGTTTCGGCACAGGGACCAGGCTGCCGGGGCAGCAGGACCTGGTGTTCACACGTTTGGAACCGGAGAGGCAGTTCTCCCTGAAATCCCAGCAGCACCCACAGCCAGAGGCGGGGTCTCGGGCCCACTCAGCCACGAGGAGACCAGGCTCAGAGCTGGCTCGGGGTCTCCACTGGGCCATGAGCCGGTCTCTGGTTCCCGTCGTGCCTTCCCCCACGGCGTCCACCCGGAAAGGCTCCCCTCGGGACTCACGCGTTCCCATCGTGTGCCTGAGAATTACCCTGCGGCGCTGTGTTGAGGCTGAGGGGCGGTTGCTGCCTCATTGCCCACCCGGACTGGCAGAGCCGCAGCCACTCCACCGTCCCGCGGTGCAGGCGCCGTGGGGCATCCGTGCCACCGGGCACGCTGGGGGCTGGACTCTGAGGGTGTAGCCGGCACCTCAGGCGCAGGGCGGACTTGGGGACCGGTCTGCATTCAGGGTCGTGCGGAAGCATTTCTTCCTCACTGTCTAATTCGTGCAGATGATGAGGGAAGAATTTGCGTGGCTGGAACACCTCTGAGGCTTTAGGAAAGGTCATTTCACAGGGATTGTTCTTTATTTTGTAGCATGTAATTTATATGAATATATAACACACAGTGTATTACAGAGTATACAAATATCGCAACATAGAATTACTAGAATGTAATTTGTTAAATATATATGTAACTATACTTACATACTTAAGTTTTCTTTTTTTTAGAGAGAGAGAGGAAGGGAGAGGGAGAGAGAGAGAAACATCGATGAGAGAGAACATCGATTGGCTGCCTCCTGCATGCCCCCCACTGGGGATCAGGCCCACAACCTGGGCATGTGCCCTGACCGGGAATTGAACCAGCGACCTCTTGGTGCATGGGTCGATGCTCAACCACTGAGCCACACTGGCTGGACAACCTTTATAATTTTAAATGCATTTGTTTGAAAATTAAAAATGACTAGTGAAAATTACTTTTTGAGATGTTAGTATGACATAAGGAGTTAAAACGTGCACCCCCCCCCGTACCTCCCCCCACCCCCCGCAGCCACTGTGTGGGGTTTTTCTACCGTGGACTATTTTTGCGTGTTTTGGAACTTCACAGAAATGAAACCCTCCAGCACACAGCCTCTTCAGCCTGGCCCCCTGTACCTGGCATTGTCTTTGAGGTCACTCCTGTGCACGTGTATTTTTGTGGCTGGCAGTGTTCCACGGAGGACTGCCCATCGCTGCATCCGTTCTCCCGCCGATGGGCTCCTGAGCGGATGGATGCTTTTCCCTGTTAGGAATAGAGGTGATGGGTTTCTCTCTCATGCAGGTGTTTTGCAGATGTATGTTCATTTCTGCTAGGTGAATACCTAGGAGGAGAATTGCCGGCTTGTAGGCTCTGTGTGCTGAGTTTTGTCAGAAACAGCAGACCATCTCTCGGGTGGCCCCTTTGCTCTGCCCCCGGCAGGTGGGGCGTTCTGGGCACCACGTGAACTCACCAGCATTTGGTCTGGGCTGTCTTTTTACCTTGAGCTGTTCTGGTGTGTCTTGTTCGTGGTATACTTGAGATCTGTGCACTTCATTGTATGTTTTAACTCTTTAGGTGATACTGACATCTCAAAAAAGTAGTTTTTACTGGTCATTTTAAATTTTCAAACAAATGCATTTAAAATTACAGAGTTTCCTCTGAATGCCATTTTGGCTACATCTCCCCACCCCCGCCCCAGGGACACAGGCTTTTATTTTCTTGTTTTTGTTGCATTATCATCGGTGAGTTTGGGGCGTATTTTACTTTTTATAATTTGTGAAGGTTTTCCTCGTGACCCATTAGATACGTTCCGTTTCTGTGACCGGGTCCCGTTGTCTCAACACATGGGTGTTTTCTGGTGGTGGAAAGGGGGGTTTCCCAGTCTGGAAGCTCAAGTTCATACATGCGGGTTGTGCTCACCGGGACAGACGCACAGCATTCCACTGGGTGAGTCAGGCCCACTTTGATCGCCTGTGCCCGCTGAGCGAAGGGTCGCTGTTTTCATGGAGAGACCGTCTGACGTGTGCGTCTGTCTGCGTCTCCCTGTCTGGTGGGCGAGCCCTCCCGTGATGGAGACCTGGACGGGATGGCAGGTGTGCCCAGGGATTCGTGCCCCTCCCCCCAGCAGAGCACTGGCTCTCATTCCCCCACGTCTCCCAGCAGGCGCTGCGATCAGAACCTCACATGTCGCCAACGTCTCCGGTGTCCAGTAGTGATGGGCAGTAATGTCACATGCGATCCGTCAGTACATAGTGAAGTTGGAACTGTCTCTGTGGAGGTACTAGCCATGGCATTGCCTGTCCGTGTCCAGTTCACCCTCCTTGTTTGAGGATTTCATACCTGCACGTTCACTCACGAAAAATTTCTTCGTAACCCCCAAGTCGATACTCGGGGTGTTTTCACGGTCGCTTATGGACCTGTGCAGAGCTGTCACCCACGGCACACAGTTCCAGCTGAGGGGTGCCTTCCTGTCTGAGCCTTCCGCCTGCAACCCAGTGTCCTTTTCGAGGTCTGTCTACATTTTATGGCTTTTCCCGGGGACTGTGCTATGGCCCCCGGCATGGTGCTAGGGTGCTGCCCGGCATCCTTAGTGAGAAGGCTGTGACTGCCCCCTGGGGGAAGCAGGTTAGACGGGTGTCCGTCGGACGGGAGCCCCCGCGCTGCGGGCCCTGTGCTCAGTGTCGGTAACACACACACAGAGGGGCCCGTGGAGCGAGGGGGTGTATCGATTCGTGGGTGACAGCGTCAGGACTACGTCAGTAAACTGCTTTTCCAGGAGGACCAGTGGCTCAGCATTTGCTAATTCAGTGTTTACAGCGACTTGATAGACAATAACTACCACCAATAACCGGAACGGACTGTATTTCATTCCTATTTCATGAGGACGCGTGTCTTTTCCTTAGTGATCTCTGAGAGTTTTAGGATGTATTCTAGATGCAATGTTTACTTAGCTTGGCTCCATCCGGAACTGATCTCATGCAGGTGTGAGCTGCGGTTCTGTGTCATTGCTCCATATCAGTGGCCTTGTGCCATCTAACGAGCAGCCTCCTGTGCCATCAAGGAGTTCACGGTGGCCTCTGTCCTGTGTGACCTTTCCATGTGTGCCGACCGGCTTCTAGGCTCGCTGTTGGCGTCCTGCTACATAATATATACAGATATGGTCTCCCTGCTACTGTGGACTCAGTTGTTTCCGCCCCCAGTTCCTATTTTGAAGCCTTGATCCCACCCACCACCACCACGGGACCGTCTTAGGGCTTTATGGAGGTCATTAGTTTAAATGAGGTAGGTCCTAAGGGTGGCGCCCTGGTCTCTGTCTCTCTGCCACACAGCAGGAAGGTGGCCATCTGAGAGCTAGGACCGTCTCAGCTCCCAGACTGGGGAACCAGTGTCTGCTGTCTGCGTGCCCCCTTCTCTGCTACCTGTCGGGGTGCCGCTGACCAGTGCGTCCACCTTGTTACGGCGTCACTTTTCTAAATCATCTTGATCGTTGTCTTTTGTCTTCCAGGTGAGTCTTGCCAGTTTCTGGTTTCACTGGAGTTGCATAAAAGTTCGATTTTCACATTGACTTTTTTTTTTTAATCCTCACCTGAGGACATTTTTTTTTTTTTGCATTTATCTTCAGATAGAGTAGGAGGGAGAGTGGGAGGAAGAGAGAGGGAGAAACATCGATGTGAGAGAGACACATTGAGTGGCTGCCACCCACACAGCCCCAACCAGGGCAGGGACAAACTGCAACCGAGGTACATGCCCTTAGCGGGAACCATACCCGGGTCTCTCTGCTCTGTGGGCCGATGCTCTAACCGCTGAGCCACACCGGCCAGGGCTACACATTGACTTTTACAGGGACAGGGTGATGGCGCAGTTTTCGACGTGTTGCTATTATGTTCCGTGATAGGGCTCCCACTACTAAGTAACATTTCAGCTGCAGACTGCACTCCGCTCGGTCAAGGTGACAGCGTTGCCCTGCGGACTCCTTCTGGCAGGTGGCCGTTGGCTCCATCGCGTGTGGCCGGGGGCACAGCTTGTTGGGGTCGTCCCTCTGCGGCTGTGATGGTTTCCCTCCCGGGGGACCGTGGCTGTGTTTCAGTGGACAGAACTCCACCCCCGTGATGATGTCTCTGGAGGTTACCCCAAACAAAGACAGACAGGGAAACTCAGTCAGCTTAAGACAGAATCCCCTCAAGTTCTGTTTCTGTCACTGGACTAGCACCGCCGACCCTGTGCTGGGACTGCTCTCTCGGGCCATTTCCCGAGATGTGCACAGCAGTTAAAGGCTGCTCGCTGCTGGCCCAGAGGTGTCCCCGCACCTGCAGTGGATGGTGAGCAGTGATACCTAGGCCTCGGTGGGTCCTGTGAGCAGCGCCTCAGCCAGGACGCACTGCTGCTGGCTCAGACCCCAAAGGAGTGGCCCCGGTGACTCGGCCGCTGCAGCTCATCACCCCTTCCCCAGTGCTGCCCTCACTGTCCACACACGTGGGCACCAGAGTGTGATGGACATGAGTGTGTGTGCGGAGGGCGGTGGGGGATGGGAATCCTCCAAGGTTAAGGGAGTTGCTACCATTTAAACATTGTTCTTCCTGCCCTGGCTGGTTTGGCTCAGCGGTTAGAGCGTCGGCCTATGGACCAGAGAGTCCCGGGTTCGTTTCCTGCTAAGGGCTCGTACCTCAGTTGCAGTTTGTCCCTGGCCCCGGTTGGGGTCATGTGGGTGGCGACCAGTCGATGTATCTCTCTCACATCAGTGTTTCTCTCTCTCTCTCTTCCTCCCTCTCTCCCTCCCGCTCTATCTGACGATAAATGCAAAAATGTCCTCGGGTGAGGATAAAAAAAAATTGTTCTTCCTTCCACCCATGTGGGGGGTGGGGTGAGGAGGGTGTGAATATGGAGAACAAAAGCTTTAAGAATAGTCTGTGAATGATCTGTTTCCCCACAAAGGCAGGTTCAGAGACAGGGTTATCGTGGCTTACCTGGGTGGGGTGTCGGCAGTCCAGGGGGTTCACACGAGGCGGTGTGTCTCCTGTGTCATGCCCGGGTGTCTCCATCTGCTCTCCCAAAGAGGGGATCGTGTTCATGATTGTGGGCCCCTGCACACACTGGTGGGGTAGCCTGGTGGAAGGGGGTGGGTTTCGGGGTGCAGGCCGGGTGCTCCCGGAAGCTCGAGCATCAGGCTTCCCTGTCGCCTGTGGCGTTGCCTGGCCACCTCGTGGCCACAGGGTGCGCACCGTCATGTGCGTCAGCAGACGACCGCTTGCAGGGAGCACCCCGCATTTGGGACAGTTAACAGCTGTGTGAATTACTGGCTTCTGGGACCCACCTTCCTTGGGCTGGGTCCCGAGCCCTCTCCTTTCGTGAGTCACAAACTGGGCAATTCCAAGGCCGCAGCCGTTCTCCACCCCGTGCTGGTGCCGGACTCCCCGTTCGGGTCTGAGGGGTCCCCCATCTCCAGGCCCCAGTGCAGCCGCCCAGTGGGTGTCTCGGTGCGGACTCAGAGGCACCTTCGCGTGTCTGAACAGAACTTAGCCATCACCTTACGCCTTCCGTGGCTGTTTTGGGGGAATTGTCATAAATCTAGTTCCAACTTGATCCTAATGACAGGAAAATAGGACTAGATATTTAAAAAACCAAAACGACACACTGAAGCCGCCCAAGGACAAGCCAGTGATTCAGGAGGACTGCGAGCGGCCACGCTGCCTCCTGGCGGAGCTCAGACGCACTGACGGGCAGCACTGACGGGCAGGCCCGCACACCAGCAGCCTTGTCGGGCGAGTCGGGAGCAGGAGAGAAGCGGATCTTTTTCTCACTGTGACTTTTTTTTATTAATTTGTTTTTCTTTATTGATTTCAGAGAGTGAGAGGGAGAGAGAGATAGAAACATCGATGAGAGAGAACATCGATTGGCTGCCTCCTGCATGCCCCCCACTGGGGATTGGGCCCACAACCTGGGCGTGTGCCCTGACCAGGAATCGAACCAGTGACCTCTTGGTGCATGGGTCGATGCTCAACCACTGAGCCACACTGGCCAGGCTGAGATATGGTTTTAAGTTCTTTTTTTTCTTTTTTTTTTATTGTTGAAAGTATTACCGATGTCCATACAGATATCCAGTGGTTCAAGCACCAGTTTTGAGAAGATGGTCCTGTCCCCCTTGGATGCCTTAGTGCCTTTATTGAACACCAGCTGACCATAGGTGGGGTCTATTTTGGGATTTTCTACCATGTTCTATTGATCTGTTCTTACACCCAGATACCACATTGTCTGGATAATTGTAACATTGGAGTCAGTGTTACAATAGGTGTTGTAAGTCCTCCTTCATTCTTTTTTTATTTTTTTTATTGTTGAAAGTATAACAAATGTCCCCCTTTTTTTCCCCTTGACCCCCTCCTTCCCGCTCCCACCCCCCTCCTGCCTTCTCCAGCCTGGTGTCCCTGTCCATTGGTTGTGCACATATGCAGATAAGTTCTTTGGTTTATCTCTTCCCTCCCTCCCACCTCTCATCCCTCTGAGGTTTGTCAGTCTGCTCCCTCCTTCTCCTCCTTCATTCCTGTCTCGCTCATGATTGGTTGGGCTGTTCTGCTACCTTGGCATCTGCATATAAATTCTTGTCAGTTTGCAATTTCTACAAAAGCGCCTACTGGGATGTCTTTTAACGTTGATTTCGAAATAACTCCGAACCTACAGAAAAGTTGCAAAACTAGTCATGAGTAGCCCCCTATGCCCTTTACCCAGGTTCACCCGTTTTTATCATTTTGCCACGTCTGATGGATCATTTCCTCGATGCATATCGATAATTACTATTTTTTTTCCTGGAACTATTGGAGAGTTTTTTGTGTCCATCACACTCTGTTGCCCCTTAGTGCTCCAGGGGGTGTTCTCTGAGATCCGTGCTGTCTCCTTACAGAGCTGAAGCTCCAAATTCAGGGTGTATGTGTTTGGATGGCCTTTCTCCCCAGTGTCTTCGGTGCTCCTGGTCATGCTTTCAGATCCCTCTCCCTGACACAGGACCCTCACCGTGCTGCCTTATCTCATCTCAGATGGGGTAATCACATGGTTCTCTGCTTCTGTGTCTACATTGATTGGGTTTTAAATGTGGAAGTAACTCTGTATTCCTGGTTAGCCCAGTGTTACAATGGCTTTCTATCTTGCTCAGTCCAGTTTGCTTTTGTTTTGCGGAGCACGTTGCCTGTTTGATCAGGAGGCGTAGTGGTGTGTGATGTCCTGAGGACATTCTTTCTTGTCAGGTATTTTTATCGAGTGTATGCTTGTCTCATAAGACGAATTAGAAGGTCTCCCTTACTCCTTACTCCTTTGTTCTCTGAACGAGTTTGTGTAAAACTGCCGATGTTTCTTCCTGAAATGTTGGGCAGAATTCACCAGTTTCTATTATTTGGAGCTGGAGTTTTCATGGAAAGGTTTTTATTTTTTGAATTCTCACCTGAGGACATTTTTGCATTTATCTTCAGATAGAGCGGGAGGGAGAGAGGGAGGAATAAAGAGAGAAACATCAATGTGAGAGAGACACATTGAGTGGTTGCCACCCACATGACCCCAACCGGGGCTGGGGACAAACTGCAACCGAGGTATGTGCCCTTAGCAGGAACCGAACCCAGGACTCTCTGGTCTACAGGCCGACGCTCCAACCGCTGAGCCAAACCGGCCGGGGCAATCATGGGAAGGTTTTTGATGACAACTTCAAGAGATACAGGGCTACTGTGAGTTTTTATTTCTGTTGGCATTCATTTTGATGTGTGTGTGTGTTTAAGGAATTTGTCGTTTTTTTCTAAGTTGTTGGATCTATGTTCATATATTTGTTCATAGTATTTCTTGTTGTCTTTTAAACTTTGTTCAGGCCTTTGGTGATGTCCCTGTGTGCATTCCTGACATGGGTGGTAATGTGTGTTTTTTCTTTTCCTTGATCAGTTTTTCTAGGTGTTACCAATTTATGAATTTTTTAATTTTTTTTTTTTTTTATCCTCACATGAGGACATTTTTGCATTTATCTTCAGATAGAACGGGAGGGAGAGAGAGGAAGAGACAGGGAGAGAGAAACATCAATGTGAAAGGGACACATCGAGTGGCTGCCTCCCGCATGACCCAACCAGGGCCGGGGACAAACCGCAACCGAGGTACGTGCCCTTAGCGGGAACCGAACCCGGGTCTCTCTGGACCACAGGCTGACGCTCTAACCGCTGAGCCACACCGGCCAGGGCCAAATTTATTAATTTTTAAAAGAATCAACTTTTGGCTTTATTGATTTTCTATTGTTTTTTATTTTATTGATTTCTGCTCTCCTCGTTAATATTTTCTTATAATTACTTCAGGTTTAATTTGACATTCTTTCTTTAACTTCTTAAGGTGTAACACCTTATTTAACTTAAGTATTTATAGATATTAAGTGTTTACAGCTATACATTTATCTCTAATTTCTGTTTTAGCTGCATACTATCCTGTTTTTATTTTTTATAATTCATATATTCACATCCCATTTAACATTCTCTTTGACTTTCCTTGTATTTTCTTTTTTAGCCCAAAGGTAATCTAGAAGTATGCTATTTCATTTCCAAATATTTGAAGAGTTCCTAAATATCTTTTGTTATTGACTTCTCGTTTACTTCTGTGTGGTCAGAGATTTATGGTTTCAGTTCTTCCAAGCTTTGGGGGAGTTACTTTGTGGTGAGCATGTGGTCTTTCTGGGTGAGCATGCCATGTGCCCTGGAGCGTGTGCAGCTGGTTGGGTACACTGTTCTTCAGGTACACTGGCCAGTAGCTCCAGGGGTGCTCACTGTTTCCACTGTGGTTTCTTCACTAGTATTCTTTGCCTAATTCCGTGAACTGCTGAGAGACAGGTGTTAACATTTCCAACTAGAATTGTGGCTTTTTCTGAATTGTCCTCTAGTTTTGTCAGTCCTTGTTCGTATATTAACTCTGATAGTACTTGCATTCATGTTTATGTCTTTTTGGTGAATAGATCCTTTCCTTGGAAAGATGTTTTTTGCTGAGAGTGGAATTCCAGGTCCACAGTTTATTTTCCTGCTAGTGCATGGAAGCTGGCATTCCCTGGTCTCCTGTTTCTGATAATGGCCCACCTTCATTACTTGTCATGTGTCCATTCCTGTTTTCCCTATATTTTCAGCAAGCTGACTGTGAAATGAGTCAGTGTGGTTTGCTTTGTATTTATCTTGCTTGCTTTTCACTGACATTCCTTGATCAGTGTGTAACTGTTTTTAATCAAATTTGGAAAAACATTTGGCCATTATTTCCTCAGACTGTTTTTCCTGATTCCTTGCATTCCTCCTCTCTTCCCGTGGTCTTGATCGCAGGTAAGTTAGAACCCGTATGCTTTCCCACAGCTCACTGAGGCTCTGTTTATTTTCCGTAAATCTTTTGGTCTCTCTTAGTTTCAGTTTGGAAATTTTCTATTGACCTGTCGCGTTATTGATTTTTCTTTTCTGTCTAATCCAATCTGTTATTAACACCATGTTGTATTGGAGATTGTGTTTTTTGGCTCATCCCTTTGATTCTTTAACAGCCTTCATGTCTCCGTATATTCACCACACTTTCTTCCATGCACTGTTTTCCATACTTGCAATTCCTTCAAGTCCTGGTCTGCTGAGTCTGACGTCTGGGTCAGCTTTGGGTTGATTCTCTTGACCATAGGTTATAGTTTGCTGTTTTTTGTGTGTCTTGTAATTTTTTATTGTATACTAGACATTGTGGTTTGTACTCTAGATTTTGTTACCTTCCACTGAAAAGTGTTTCACTACAGCAGCCTATTAGGTTACTCTCAGGTCACCTGCGGCCTATGGAATTTAGCCTCAGCCTTTGCTAATGTGATTTATTTCAGTTTATTCTCTGTGCTTTCACACTCGGTCCACCTCGGGCCCCCCTAAAAATGCTGGATTTTAAACTAGTGAGCAGACTTTATATTTAGAGAAAGTTTAGGTCTGCAGAAAAATGGAACATCAAGTAGCGTTCCCATGTTGCCCCTTCTCGTCTACAGATCCAGTTTTCTGTTAGTGATGTCCTCGTTAGTGGGCCACACTTGCTACAGTTGACGAACCAGTGTGGAGGCCTGATCGTTAACTAATGTCTAGTGTACACTCACTGATGTATACCTGGGGGCGCATAGTCATTCTTGGTGTTCTATTGTATGGATTTGGACAAACGTACGATCACATATCATCATGATAGTGTCACACAGACTAGTTTCACTGTCTTAAAAATTCCCTGTGCTCTGCCCATTCATCCCTGGCAACCACTGACCTTTTTCCTGTCTCCCAGTTCCACTTTGTTCAGAATGTCACGTCGTTGGAGGCAGGCAGGACGCTGCCTTTTCAGATTGGCTCTGATGGGCTCTGTCACTCAACAATATGCGCCGAAGGTTCCACCATGTCATTGTTTTTGTTGCTGAATAATATTCCACTGTCTGGACGGACCACAGTTTATTACCCACTCACCTGTTGAAGGGCATCTTGGCTGCGTCCAGGTTTAGCAATTCTGGATAAAGCTGCTGCAGACATCCGTGTGCAGGTTTTTGTGTGGGCACAAGATCTCCATCCATCTGGATAAATGCCAGGCAGCACGATGGTAGATCATCCGATGCCGGATTTAAAAAGAGGAATTCACCACGGGTACCGACACCTTCCGATGCACTCACAGACTATGTGTTTCCCCAGAGACGACGACCACAAGGACAGGTTCTGCCAGCCTTACCGGGGCATCGCTTGCGCCCGCTTCATCGGGAACCGGACCATCTACGTGGACACCCTCCAGATGCAGGGGGAGATCGAGAATCGCATCACAGGTAGGAGCACGGGCTTCCCTCGTGAGGGGTGAGCAGACGTTCATGCCTGTCCCCACGCGGCCAGTCCACGTGTGTGCTCTGCTGGTTCCTGCCTTGGACAGTGCGTCCCTGCTCCGTGTCTCCTGCAGTAGAAAGAGACCTTCGAACCCAGGCTGGTGTGGCTCAGTGGTTAGAGCGTTGGCCTGCACACCAAAGGATCACGGGTTCGATTGCCAGTTAAGGGCATGTACCTGGCCCAGCCGGCGTGGGGGGGGGCACATGTGTGAAGCAACCAATCAATGTGTCTCTCTCACATCAATGTTTCTCTCTCTCTTTCACTCCCCCCCTTTCCTCACTTCCACTCTCTCTAAAAATCAATGGAAAAAATATGCTTGAGTGAGAATTAACAACAAAAAAGAAAGATCTATTTAGAAGCCGTTGCGGTGGCCGCCATGCTTTACCTTAAAATGTTCCTCCTGTTTGTATAAATGAGCAAGTGCAGCCCGTCCGGTGTGGCTCAGTGGTTGAGCGTCGACCCTGCACCAAGAGGTCACCGGTTCCATTCCCAGTCAGGGCACATGCCCAGGTTGTGGGCCCGATCCCCAGTGCGGGGCATGCAGGAGGTGACCCATCGATGTTCTCTGTCATCGATGTTTCCATCTCTCTCTCCCTCTCCCTTCCTCTCTCTCTAAAATCAATAAAGGAAAAAAATAAATTAGCAAGTGCGGGTTGTTGAGAATATGCTTCTAACACACTGAATCGGGCCAGCCAGGTAGGTCTGAAGCCCTGAGCTGTCCTGTCCTCACTGCCTCGCCAGGGTCCTTGTCCCAGGGCAGCCCCGTGTGCACTTGACCCCCCCCCCCCGCCTCTCGTGACCCTGTGCCCTCGGATGTGGGCTCGCTTAGATGGTCCAGGGGCCCGATTTCAGCCGGCGGCCCCGCGTGGGGACACTGCCGTGAGCTTGGACCTTGTCAGCCCTCGGCTCCCAGGGACACTGAGCCTGAGCGAAGTGAGCAGGGTGTCGCCCTCATGCTGGGAGTCACCGTCTCTGGTTGGGTGTCAGCCTTCAGCACGACTGTTACACATTGGGGTGAAGGTCTCCTTGGGGTATCCCTTGAGAAGGGAGACAGTGAATTTAATGAGAGATCTGCAAAGCCCTCCCCCGCCTCTGCCCCCCAGAGGTGCACATGTTTCCAGATGCTATGAGGAAGCAGGGAAGTCGTGTGCAGAAGGCAGGTGTCACCATTTAACTGGGTTCTCCACACAGTAGTTTTAAAAAAAATTTTTTTTCTTTATTGATTTATTTTTATTTTTATTTTTTTTAGAGACAAAGGAAGGGAAAGGGAGAGAGAGATAGAAACATGGATGAGAGAACATCGATTGGCTGCCTCCTGCATGCCCCTCACTGGGGATGAGGCGTACAACCTGGGCATGTGCCCTGACCGGGAATCGAACCGGTGACCTCTTGGTGCAGGGTCGACGCTCAACCACTGAGCCACACCAGCCGGGCTACACAGAGGTTTTTGACCCCGCTGCCCACGAGAACCCCCGGCCCACCTCTGATGCTGGGTTCGCCAGGAGAGCCTGGTGCAGTTTGCCCTGGTAAGGGGCAGGTGTGCAGCACTCAGGCAGAAACCCATGTCGATGTTGTTGAAATGTCCTTCGACATGTAGGTTGACTCTGGCCTGGCCTTTTTCTCTCAGTCTGTAGCGTCTAAGGTCATGGTCACAGAAGGGTCTGCCCGGCCCGTGGTCCAGAGCCCCTGAGGACAGGGCCAGGTGTCCGGTGACAAATGGAAGGCAGCAGTGGGACCTGGAGAATCCTAGCAGGTGCCCTGTTGGTCCAATGGTGAGAATGGTTTGAAAACCTGCTGTCTCTCACCGGAAAAGCTTTCTACGCTGTTTAAAGCAGAACTTCACAAACCTTTTGACCACAACATGCAGTGAAAGGTGTTCTTTGTATCGTGACTTAGTGCACACACGTGTGTTTCATAGACTCGAAATGCATTACAGGAGACCACACGCACCCTTAGTATGAGCAGTGCCCTTGGAATGTCCTCTGCATTTGTATTTTATTAAAGGAAAAGTCGGTTGCCCCCTTACCATGAACCAAGTGCTCCGACGTCCTCTGTTCTGTTCTAATTAGCTTTTAAAATGCTAGCCACAGTCCGGCCGGTGTGGCTCAGTGGTTGAGCATTGACCCTGCACCAAGAGGTCACCGGTTCTATTCCCAGTCAGGGCAAATGCCCAGGTTGTGGGCCCGATCCCCAGTGGGAGGTGTGCAGGAGGCAGCCAATAGTCGTTTCCCTGTCATTGATGTTTCTACCTCTCTCTAAAATCAATAAAGGGAAAAAAAATTAAATTAAATGCTAGGCACAGACTCCAGGGTTAACTTTACAATCCACTAATTGGTAAACACTGATTCAAGGCCCGAGGCTGTCCCTTAGTTATTTCTTCAGGAATCGTTTATCTGATCAGACTGATTTTATAGCGGCTTTTAGATAAAAGTGTAGAATGAGGATTCTGTAAATTCGTGGATTTTTGAAAAATTAAACGGGAAGGTGCTGTAGACGGACTGGGACCTGGGACCTCGAGACTGCATTCCTTGCGATGTTCAGTTGAGAGCATGCTCGTCAGAACCCTTCCCAGGACATGGTCTCCAAGCGTCCTTGGGAGGGATGGGCAGGGTGTGGACGGAAGCGAGGACATGAGATGCTGAACGTCCTTGCACCTAGAACCATCCTTTCAGAAATAAACTCTCACGTGATGTGTCTGAGGGGAGGGAAGGAGGAGGACCCCGAAAGGGTCAGCCGTGGCGTCCCATCAGTTGATTAACCCCAGAGAAGTGCCAGGTGTGGCTTCTCGGAGTCTTCCCTGCCTGAGGGTCCAGCCAGCATTCACTAGTGGCCTCCTGGTAGTCGCCGACCCCGCAGGAATGGGTGGAACTGATTCACACCGGGGTCTTGGGCCAACTCTGTTCCTCAGCTGTCATATTAGCCAGAGTGACCTGGAGGGCCAAGGACACTGTGATCCCACAACGCAGAGCGCCTGGCATGAGGCGCTAGGGGCAGTGCATGGACACAGCCCTTATCACATCTTGTGGGCCAGCCTTCTCCTGTGTTGTTTTACAGGTTCTCTGTGGGCTTTTGTGCCCCAGTGGGGGTCTCAACAGACCACTGACAGATAGAGAGAGACACAGGTCCTACAGTAAATCACCGGGCACGGTCAGAACTGGGCTCCCATGCAGCCATCTGACCTGGAGCCTGCCCTGGTCCCTGGTGCCTCTCCTGGGGATAATGGGCACCAGCAGCGCCACCTGTTGGCCGAACGGGGCACTACAAGTGGGTGGAGCTGGGGCATCCCAGGGACTGAATGCCCTCTCTCAGCAGGGTGCCTAGGAAAAGGGGCCTCTCTTTAGCTGTCCAAGATCAAATCCTTATAAGCAGGTCCTTCACAGGGGGACGGACTGTGACAGCCTTCCTTCCTGACCCCTCCTTTCTCCATGTCAAGTTCTCCTGTGGGCTGGTTCGTTCCCATCACACCCCATCCTGTGACGTCTTGCCCCCAAAAAGCAAACCCACAGGCCCTGGCTCAGACCTCCTGCTAGGGCTGCTTCTCCGCTCCTCCTTTATCACAGACCTCCCCCACCCCGCGCACCGCCCACCCTCTCCCACTCTCCACCCTGCACCCTGGTGTCCATCTCTGCCACGCCCTGTCATCTGGCTCCTCGCTGCATTGTGCAGGGTGGCGGGCTGTCTGCCTGGCATCCTCCTTCCCTCTGTCCCCGCGGAGGCCTCCCCAGGCTGTGACCTGGGCATGTTGGGAGAGGAGGCCTGGTCCTTGGCCTCTTCTCCAGTCTCCCCTGGTGGCACTGCCAGC
Organism: Tadarida brasiliensis; assembly: GCA_030848825.1. Classification (NCBI taxonomy): domain Eukaryota; kingdom Metazoa; phylum Chordata; class Mammalia; order Chiroptera; family Molossidae; genus Tadarida; species Tadarida brasiliensis. Next base: position 70,814,786 of record CM061269.1, on the reverse strand, counting down.
CCCCGGCTTCACCTGCCGCCCACGCTTGCAGGGCCCAGGTTGCTGGCAGCCTGAGGAAGTGACCTTTGGTCTGAGACAGGCTCTTCCTGCTTTGGAGGAAGCGTCCAGCCGGATAAGATCTTGGGGCTAGTTTTCCTTTTTTGTTCTATTTTTGATATTTGTAAGTGAAGCCTAGAACTTTCTGTGTCTGTTCAAATCAGGGCAGGATGCTTCTCCCTGGGGCCCTGCTCCTGTGAGAGCCTGTGGGGGTGGGGATGGGGTGGGGGGCTGGAGGCACTGGTGGGCGGGCAGGGGGCACCAGCGGGCAGGGGGCACCAGCGGACCGGCCGCGCCCCACCCCCTGACCCTCCTGCACCCGCAGCGGCCTTCACCATGATCGGCACGTCCACGCACCTGTCCGACCAGTGCTCCCAGTTCGCCATTCCGGCCTTCTGCCACTTTGTGTGCGACGCGCGGTCCCGAGCGCCCAAGCCCTGCGAGCTGTGCCGCGACGACTGCGAGGTGCTGGAGAGCGACCTGTGCCGCCAGGAGTACACCATCGCGCGCTCCAACCCGCTCATCCTCCTGCGGCTGCAGCTGCCCAAGTGCGAGGCGCTGCCCTTGCCCGACAGCCCCGACGCCGCCAACTGCATGCGCATCGGCATCCCGGCAGAGCGGCTGGGCCGCTGTGAGTCCCGCCCCTGCCCTGCACACGGGGTCCTGCACACGGGGCCCTGCACACGGGGGACTGCACACGGAAGCCTGCACACGGGGCCCCTTCTCTCCCGGGGGCACAGCGCAGGCTCTACTCCAGCAGGGCACAGGAGGGCCTAGAGCAGGGTGTCAGTCAGCTCCAGGCCTCACCCGGCTGGCCCCTGTCTGTCTTTGGGACACAGTAAGTCACTCCACCTCTCTGGGCCTCTGGCTTCATTCTCGGAGGTGGAGTAATCCACCTGCCTTCAGCCCGGAAACACTGTTAGGGGCAGAGGAACAAGTGCGATTCCAGACCGCCTTGCCATCCACAGGCCCCTGTCCTCACTGACTAGGTCAGGACCGCAGCCCTCGTCCAGGGCACCCAGGGAAGAGGCTGATTCAGTCCTTAGGCCAGGGGGTCCCCGAGCATGGCAGGGCCCCTCCAGGCACCAGGAGCCTGGCCACCTGCCCACTGTGCTCCGCGAATCCTGGCTGCAGGGCGTACTTGCTGTGACCTTAAACAAATTGCTTAGCTGTCATTTCCTCAGGTTACATGGGAATAGTAACTACTCACCTCGGCAGTTGGAGGGAAGAATGAATGAGTTCCTATTTAGAAAGTTCTTAGAACAGTATTGGAACATGGCGAGCCCTCTGTAACCATTGTTCGACAGATGTGCAGCCCTCGGCCTGGCTCAGCACACTGGGGTCTCCTCCCGGGTGGAGCGGAGCATGTGGGGGAGCCCTGTGCCCCCTGGGTCGCAGGGGCGTCGGAGCTGGGGGCCAGGCCTGGCAGGTGTCTCCCTCCAGCACAGATGGGTTGTGCTTCCAGAGCAAGTGAACATGAGGTTGGGGTTGAGATCCTCTGTCATGGGGGTGGGTTGCCCTGTGGGTCCCAGAGGTGGTTTCAGGGTCGTGGAGTAACCCTGACAAGTGTTCTTCCCCATATATGTCCCTGGTGTGCCCCCAGTTTAATTAGCGACTTGGGGGCTTTATTAAATCATACTTTTTAATGCCGCTGTTCTTAGAAGTTACATCAAGTCCTTTTGTCTCTCGGAAACTCCAGTCGCAGTGCATGCCGGCCACGTGGTTGGCTGTCCGTTCCAGAGGGCTAAGGAGGGCGCGGTCTGTGCCCAGGTTGGCCGCTCGCCCTTGGTCCGGGCCCCTAACACATGTTCTCTTAGACCATCAGTGCTACAACGGCTCGGGCACGGACTACAGAGGGACGGCGAGCACCACGAAGTTGGGGCACCAGTGCCAGCCCTGGGCTCTGCAGCACCCCACAGCCACCACCTGACCAGCGCAGACTTCCCCAAGCTTGGAGGGGGGCACGCCTACTGCCGGAACCTCGGGGGGCAGATGGAAGGCCCCTGGTGCTTCACGAAGAACAAGAACGTCCCCATGGAGCTGTGTGACGTGCCCTCCTGCAGTAGGTGTCTCGCTCTCTGTTCTGAGGGGCTGATGCTGGGGACACCCCGAGCGCTGTGCCCTCCACTCAGCGCGATTATTCTGCCACAAAACCAGAAGCAGGGGAATGTGGATGCTATGATTCTGTTTCAGATGAATTCTCGTCAAACTTCTGTTTTAAAAAACAGTGTGAGACTGCCGCTTCTATATGTCAAAATAGTTGAATAGTTATTTCACGTTCCGCTTACTGTATACATAAAAAATCGAGTGAACAGCAGCCTGTTCACAATGGGATAGCCTTTGGTGAATTGGGCTGTTAGGAATATTCACTGTCCTGGAATACGACAATGATTAATAAGCATGTGTGCTGTTGGTGATTTTTAAAAGATAATGATAACCCTGGCCGGTTTGGCTCGGCGGTTAGAATGTTGGCCCATGGACCAAAGAGTCGTGGGTTCGATTCGCGTGCGGATGGGTCGTGGGGGATGCTCTGTCCCCCAGGCACACATGCAGTCGTGCCCACTGGGCCAGCGCGACCAGATTCGCTCCAAACGGAGCCACGGAGGCATCATTAGAAATTTGGCGACAAATGCTGGGGGCAGCCTGCGGGGGCACCGCTGCAGGGATCTCTGAAGGAGCAGCAGACCCTCCAGGCAGACCCCCTGCAGAGCCCCTCCCTGCTGCCCGCCCCGCCCACCGCACCCGCCCCGCCCACCATGTCCGCCACGCCCCCGCGCCTGCCACGCCCCCCACACCCACCACATCCATGTCCACCTCACCCGCCACGCCCCCCCACGCCACCACGTGCGCCACGCCCGCCACCACCAAGGGTGAGCTGGAGCCCCGGGCAGGAGCGGCTAGTTTAAGAAATCCAGTCTTCAGTGTCCAAATGTGCCTCTGAAAGTTCCCATGAACTGGAATCATCTTAAAAAAATTTTTTTTTTCTTTATTGATTTTAGAGAGAGAGAGGAAGGGAGAGGGAGAGAGGTAGAAACATGGATGAGAGAGGACATCGATTGCCGCCTCCTGCATGCCCCCCACTGGGGTTCCGGCCCACAACCTGGGCATGTGCCCTGACTGGAATGAACCGGCGACCTCTTGGTGCAGGGTCGATGCTCAACCACTGAGCCACACTGGCCTGACAGTACGTGCCCTTGACTGGGAATCGAACCCATGACCCTCTGTCCGAGGGCCGATGCTCTAACCACCGAGCCATGCTGGCTGGATGACTTAGAATCATCTTAGCAGCTCGTCTGTAAAGCCCCTTTCCTGGTCGCCGGGGGTGGCTCTTTTCACCCAAACAAGCAGGCAGAGCAACATGGGCAGTTCCCCTCATGCAAGAGAGAACACAGAACTGGGAAATCATTCACTACAAAAAAATACATCCTCACCAAGTCTCCATTCTTACCGGGACAAGAAGCCAGTGTTGTTATTACCCCATGTGATTAGCTCTGAGGCAGGAGCCCAGTGTCTTCAGGCAGAGTGGGAGCAGCTGGGGCTGGGAGCTGGGCCGCAGGTCTGGGGGTCCTCAGCTTCCTGGGTCCCTGGGTCTCCAACCAGAGGTGATGTCACTCTGATAAATGCCACTAGAGGCCGCTAGAAAATGAATTCTAATTAATTTACAGAGGTCCTTCTATATCTCTCCTGAAAAATAATTGGAGTTCACAGTGAGAAAAAGGGCAGGACAGCTGCTTCAAGCACCAATTTAACAAGGGAAGGGGGGATAAATATAAACAACAGAAAAGTATGTGTCCTAGGCGCCCCTTGAGTGAGAACCACAGGTGGTAGGTTGGTCCCCACCTTTGCACTGTCCCTCAGAATCTGAGCTCACTCGGGGGATCTCTAGGATTCAGTTTGGATGGAAGGCTTGACTTCCTCTCTGTCTGTGGGTCTCCCTCAGGGCTGGGCCATGTGGATCTCTCCAGAGAGCAGCTCATCGCACAAAGGCTGATTCCTCGTGTGACCCGAGAGAGCCAGAGCCAGAGACGGAGACAGACAGAGATGGAGATGGAGAGAGACAGAGACGGAGAGAGACAGAGACGGAGAGAGACAGAGATGGAGGGAGAGACAGAGATGGAGAGAGACAGAGCCAGAGATGGAGAGAGACAGAGACAGAGATGGAGAGAGAGACAGAGATGGAGAGAGCTCAGGTCAGAGTGAGCATGTGATCAAGCACTGACTTTTTATAACCAAGTCATGGAAGTGATGTCAGATCACTTTGCCATCTACTATGGAGTCACTAATGACATCCACACTTAAGGGGAGGGGACACGCCCACACAGCACGAGGAAGGTGAAGACCATGGGGAGTCACTGAGGAGAGAAGCCAGTGACTGGAGAGGTCCATGCCTTGCCCAGAATCACAGACTGGTCAGAATGCAGAGCCTGAGATAAACCCAGCTGTGTGTCCTCAAAGTTGGGGTCCGAGCTGCACCCAGTTTTCTCAGGGGCTCTGGAAAAGGCTGTGCTGGTGGAATCCTGGACAGACATGGAGATGGCATGGGGGAGACTGTGAGCATTCAGGAGCCTAGATGGGCATTTGGCCAGTATTTGCCTGAAAGGAGCCCAGATTGGAACTTCGGAGGGCCACCTCTGTCCACAACCCTCCAGGGTAGGGGGAGCCGCGGCCCCCTTTATGCTGAGCTCGTGCTTATGCAGTTCTGAATCGCACCCTCATTGGACAATTGGGAAACTGAGGCCCATAGAGAGGCAGAAATTGCCCAAGGTACATGACATTCAGAGTCCAGAGTCCAGGAATGTGCAGACCTTCCAGCCCAAGGCTCCGACCTCTCCCACAGAGTTGGTTTGGAAATTAGAAATCCTGACAGATGGGGCAGCTCCTGCCTATTCCTCCCTGTATGCGGCTGTTTGTTCTGGGATCCAGAATGAGAGCACTGGGTGTGCACGCACACACACACGCACACACATGCACACACATATGCACATGCACACACACGCACATATGCACATGCACACGTGCACATGCACACACATGCACATGCACATACGTACACGCGTGCACACAGAGACACACACGTGAGCACACACTCTAGATGCAATGACTCTGGGTGGAATTGGAAGAAAAGCAGACAGGGGGAGGTGACAACAGGCAGGAAAGAGGGTTGGGGACACGACCTCCACGGGACAGCCCTCCTCCAACTTCACAGCCTTTATCACACATGTGCCTGAACATCCCTCAGAAGCACCTGCTAGAACATTCCATTGTGCAGGCAGGAGACAGACAGGCCCTGACAGGCACAGTGACTTATCCAGGATCAAGAGGAGGTAAGAGGGATGGGCTGAGTCTGAACCCAGGTCTCTCTTCTCAGATCTAGGACCTGGCTGCACCGAGACTTCAGGGGGGCTGTGGAGAGGGGTGTGTTGGTGTCACTGTGCACACATATCATGTTCCAGAGAAGGGGGCGAGCAGTCAGGGGCCCACAGGACTGTCTGTAGAGCTGCTATCAGATGAGGGGACTCAGGGAAGGCGATGACAGGAAGTAAAGTCACAACCCATAGAACTTGGAACCCCCGTAACCTGGCACCCACGATCTAGCAACTGCCCAACAGCCAGCTCACTTGGCAAGAGCTATTTCCCAGTGCGAGATGTTCTCTTGCTGCGTTCCCACGTATCGGGGCTCTTGCTTCCGGAGACCCCGCAATGAGAGTTTTTCCCAACTCTGTCGACAGTGGTTCAACCCTCATGCCCGAGGTTGCTGGCCATTTTCAAGAAGATCGGCGAAGGTAACACAAGGTGGCCTGGGTCAGACCAATCCAGGCCAGGCCACCTCTGTGAGCCACCCCTGTGCAGCCCACACACCCTCCTCTTCATGTGGGGGGAAGAGGGGCATGAAGGGAGGACCCCCGGGGGCAGGAACAGGTTGCTAGAGGTCCTGTCATGATCACACCCGGGACAGGGCAGGCAGGTGGAGAGGGGCTTCCTGAGGGGCCTCTTTTCTGTGCCAGTGGGAATCCTAGGCCTCAGGTTGTCACGCCTTTTCCTCGCTTGTGGAGGTCTGAGCAGATCATGGGGTGTGTGTGTGTGTGTGTGTGTGTGTGTGAGAGTGTGTGCGTGTGTGTGGAGGGTCACAGGGATCTGAGAAACAGCAAAAACAGGCTTTGAGGCTGTCCACCTGGTGTCGGGAACTGTCTTTCCAGAGCTCCTCACAGGAGAAAGGACAGGAGCTGACAGATGGGGCCATTGCCCTGCAAGAGGCACAGGTGCCCCCCAGGTCCACAAGAGTGCCGCACGGTGCCAGGGTGAGTGCAGGCGATGAGATGACCCACCTCCAGGACCCCATGCAGTCACAGGGGCCCCGGGTTCCAGAGTCACTCTGCTACTCCCCTTGGATCCCTCCTAGAGTCCAATTTCCAAAGGAATCGGGGCCCCCATCTCCTGCCCCAACCCACTCACACTGTCCAGCCCCTTTCGGACCAGATGGGAAGTCACTGTCCTCAAATTTTTAGGAATATCAGGAAAGAGACTTTTGTACCATTTCACTTCATGTTCAGTCAAGAGTATTTTTGCATATTTTCTATAGACTTTCCTTTTTTTATTATTATTTATTCTATAAATTTTATTGTTCTTTTAAAAATGTATCTTTATTGTTGAGAATATTACAGCTGCTCTCCATTTTTCCCCCATGGACACCCTCCACCCGGCTCCAGCCCCCCTGCTCCTGGCCTTCACTGCACCATTGTCTGAGTCCATGGGTTGTGCATATACGCATATAAGTTCTTTGGTTTATCTCTTCCCATCCGATGGCCCTTCACTGTTTCCACATCTTGGGATCTATTTTGTTCATCAGTTTATTTGTTCATTAGATTCCACATATAAATGAGATCATGTGATGTTTATCTTTCTCTGATTGGCTTATTTCACTCAGCATAATACTCTCCAGGTCCCTCCAGGTCGTCTCAAAGGATAAGAGATCTTTATTTCTTACAGCTGCATAGTACTCCATTGTGTAAATGTACCACAGCTTTTTATCCACTCATCTACTGATGGGCACTTGGGCTGTTTCCAGATCTAAGTGATTGTAAATAGTGCTGCTATGAACATAGGGGTGCATATATTCTTTCTGACTGGTGTTTCAGGCTTCTTAGGGTATATTCCTGGAAGTGGGATCACTGGGTCAAATGGCAATTCAATTTTTGATTTTTTGAGGAAACACCATATTATTTTCCATAGTGACCGCACCAGTCTACATTCCCACCAGCAGTGTACTAGAGTCCCCTTTTCTCCACATCCTCGCCAGCACTTGTTGTTTGATGATCTGTTGATGGCAGCCATTCTGGCAGGTGTAAGGTGATACCTCATTGTTGTTTTAATTTGCATCTCTCTGATGATTAGTGACATTGAGCATTTTTTCATATGTCTCTTGGCCATTTGTATGTCCTGTTTGGAGAGGTGTCTATTCAGGTCCTCTGCCCATCTTTTAATTGGATTGGTTGTCTTCCTTTCGTTAAGTTATATGAGTACTTTATATATTTTGGAAATTAACCCCTTATCAGAGGTATCATTGGCAAATATGTTCTCCCATACAGTGGGATTCCTTTTCATTTTGATGCTGGTTTCTTTTGCTGCGCAGAAGCTTTTTAGTTTGATGTAGTTTCATTTGTTTATTTTTTCCTCTGCTTTTCTTCCCCGAGGTGATGTATCAGTAAAAATATTGCTAAGTGAGATGCCTGAGATTTTGCTGCCTATGATTTTTTTCTAGGATTTTTATGGTTTCACGACTTATACTTAAGTCTTTTATCCATTTTGGGTTTATTCTTGTGTATGGTGTAAGTTGATGGTCTAGTTTTATTTCTTTGCATGTAGCTGTCCAATTTTCCCACACCATTTATTGAAGAGGCCATCTTTACTCCATTGTATGCTCTTACCACCTTTGCCAAATATTAATTGAGCATAATATCTTGGGTCAATTTCTGGGTTCTCTGTTCTGTTCCATTGATGTATGTGCCTGTTCTTGTGCCAGTACCAGGCTGTTTTGATTACAGTGGCTTTGTACTGTAACCTGATGTTCAGTATTGTGATCCCTCCTACTTTGTTTTTCTTTTTCAAGGTTGCTGCAGTTATTTGGGGTCTTTTTAGCCTTCATTTAAATTTTTGAAGTATTTGTTCTAGATCTGTGAAATATGTAATTGGTATTTTAATAGGAGTTGCATTGAATCTATAGATTGCTTTGGGTAGTTATGGACATTTTAATTATGTTAATTCTTACAATCCATGAACATGGTATATGCTTCCACTTTTTTGTATCTTCCTCTATTTCTTTTCTCAATGTCCTGTAGTTTTCTGAGTACAGGTCTTTTATCTCCTTGGTTAAGTTTATAGTTTATTCCTAGGTATTTTTTTGTTGTTGTTGCAATGGTAAATGGGATTTTTTTTTTTTTTTTTTTTTTTTAGTTTCTCTTTCTGAGAGTTCATTATTGTTGTATAAAAATGCCATGGATTTCTAGATGTTAATTTTTATCTTGCTACTTTGCTGAATTCATTTATTAGATCTCGTAGTTTTTGGTGGAGTCTTTAGGGTTTTCTTTGTACAATATCATGTCATCTGTGAATAATGACAGTTTCACTTCCTCCTTTCCAATTTGGATCCTTTTTACCTTTTCTTCTTCTTCTTCTTCTTCTTCTTCTTCTTCTTCTTCTTCTTCTTCTTCTTCTTCTTGCATTCATCTTCATATAGAGTGGGAGGGAGAGAGGGAGGAAGAGAGACACATCAATGTGAGAGAGACACATCGAGTGGTTGCCACCCACATGACCACACACGGGCTGGGGACAAACTGCAACTGAGGTACGTGCCCCTAGCGGGAACTGAACCCGGGTCTCTCTGGACCTCAGGCCGACGCTCCAACCACTGAGCCAAACTGGCCAGGGCTATCTTTTCTTCTTGTCTGATGGCTGTGGCTAAGACTTCTAGTAGTATGTTGAATAAGAGTGGTGAAAGTGAACATCTCTATCTTGTTCCTGTTCTTAAAGAAAATACTTTTAGTTTTTGCCCATTGAGTATGATGTTGGCTGTAGGTTTGTCATATGTGGCCATTATTATGTTGAGATATGATCCCTCTATTCCCACTTCTCTGAGAGTTTTTATCAGAAATGGGTGCTGGATTTTTGTCAAATGCTTTTTCTGCAGCTATTGATATGATCATATGATTTTTATTTTTCATTATTTTATGTAGTATATCACATTTACGGATTTGAGAATATTGTACTAGCCTTGCATCCCTGGGATAAATACCACTTGGTCATGGTGAATAATCTTTTTAATATATTGCTGGATTTGATTTGCTAATATTTTGTTGAGGATTTGGTGTCTGTGCTCATCAGGGATACTGGCCTGTAATTTTTTCTTTGTAGTGTCTTTATCTGGTTTTGGAATTAGTATGTTGCTGGCCTCAGAAATAAAAACACTCAAAAATATTCAAACACATGGAGGGTAAATGGCATGTTATTAAACAATGGATGGGTTACCATCCATTTTAAAAAGAGCTTGGAAGTCTTTTTTCCTCTTGAATTTTTTTGAAATAGTTTGAGGAGGATAGGTGTTATTTCTTTTTGGAATGTTTGGTAAAACTCCCCTGTGAAGCTGTCCAGTCCAGTACTTTTTTTTTAATCCTCACCTGAGGACACTTTTCCATTTTTTGTTCAGATAGAGTGGGAGGGAGGGAGGGAGGGAGGGAGAGAGAGAGAGAGAGAGAGAGAGAGAGGGAGAGAGACATCAACGTGAAAGGGACACATCGAGTGGCTGCCTCTTGCACGACCCAACCAGGGTCCAGGGACGAACTGCAACCGAGGTACGAGCCCTTAGTGGGAACCAAACCCGGGTCTCTCTGGACCACAGGCCAACGCTCTAACCGCTGAGCCAAACCAGCCAGGGTCAGTCCAGTATTTTTGTTTGCTGGTAGTTTTTTATTTTATTTTATTCTTTATTACTGCTTCAATTCCATTAGTTGTTATCAGTCTATTCAGGCTTTCTGTTTCTTCCTGATTCAGTTTTGGAAGATTGTATGTGTCTAGGAATTTAAACATTTCTCCCAGGTTGTCCTATTTGTTGGCATGTAGTTGTTTGCAATATATTCTTACAAGCCTTTTTATTTCTGTGGTGTCAGTTGTTACTTCGCCCCTTTCATTTCTCATTTTACTTATTTGGGTCCTCTTTGTTTTTTTGGTTAGCCTGCCTAGAGGTTCATTGATCTTGTTTATCTTTTCAAAGAACCACCTCTTGGTTTCATAGATCTTTTGCATTCTTTTTTTAGTCTCTATGTCATTTATTTCTGCTCTGATCGTTATTATTTCCTTCCTTCTACTTACTCTGGGCTTTTCTTGTTGTTCTCTAATACTTTTAGTTGTTGGCTTAGATAGTTTATTAGACATTTGTCTTGTTTCTTGAGATAATCCTGTAATGGTATGAACTTCCCTCTCAAGAAGGCTTTTGCTGTGTCCCATAGATTTGTAGTTGTGTGTTCATTTTAATTTGTTTCCAGGAAGTTTTTTTATTTCTTCCTTGATCTCGTTGGTAAACCATCAATTATTTAAAAACATGCTATTTATCCTCCATGTGTTTTAATATTTTTGAGTGTTTTTTATTGTAGTTGATTTCTAGTTTCATGCCATTGTGATCTGAGAAGATGCTTGGTATAATTTCAATCTTCTTGAACTTGTAGGAACTTACTTTGTGTCCTAACGTGTGGTCTATCTTTGAGAATGTCCCCTGTGCCCTTGAGAAGAATGTATATTCTGCAGCTTAGGGATGAAATATTCCATAAATGTTAGTGAAATCCATCTGGTCTACTACATCAGTTATAGTGTTTCCTTGTTGATTTTTTGCCTGGAAGATGTATTCAGTGAAGTCAAAAAAATCCCCTAATGCTGTCAAACTCTCCCTTAAAGTCCTCCAAGAGTTTTTCTATACATTTTGGTGGTCTTATATTAGGTGCATATAGGTTTACTAGGGTTGTGTCCTCTTGTTCGATCAATCTGTTTAGCATTATGTAGTGACCTTTTTTGTTTACACACTTTCCTTTTTTAAGGCCCACCCCCAAGTGTGCATATTGGCCTGACAATCACTGAAAACCTTCTCCCAGTCTTACACATCATTGTGATTAGTGATGCTTTTCCCCAAAAGGACATGAAGCTCATGGTACCAAGTCTGTAGTTTTGCCATTTGCTGCCCCAAGGACCACATCCCCATGGCTCCTCCAGACAGGAGCTGGGGCCTCCCTGGGCTGCACAACATACCAGGAGGGGGCCTGTTATCATGGCGATCCTTCTCTTCACTGTTGAGGGACCTGGACGAGGTCCTCTTCTGTTTCCATTTCAGCGGTCCTGCCCTGAACATCCCACGTGTCTTAGTATCTTGACCCCTTCCACCCCAGGAAAAGCCTCTGTGTCCTCATCTTAGAATGGGATGTTTAGTCAGAAACCCCAGGGGTGACACTAATACAAAAGGTGCTGTCCGCCGTCTGCTGAGAAAATGACCCGAGACACTAATGTCTTCACCATCCCTCACCTCCAAGTCTACTTCCCTGCCAAGAACCTTTTCTCTCCTGCATTCACTCCTGTCCCACTTCTTGCCACCAGTCACTGAGTGCTTGGGGTCTGAGCTGCAGCCCCACCCCACCTGGCAGTTCATGAGCTGCTCTGACAGCATGTTCCTCCTCTGTCCCACCCCAGGGGGAGACATCACCAACCCCGAACAGAAAGGAGACCTGTATAATGCAGGCAGCTGCAGCTTCATCACTGTCCATGGGCCTGGCTGGTGCGCCCGCCACAGTCAACACGCCAGTGCCCAGGAACCTGTTTGCTGCCTGGAAGGTGGACGTCTCCAGCCCCAGCTACGTGCCCCGGTTGTGCAGCCTGACACTGAAGAAACTGGTGGTGTTCAAAGGGCTGGAGAAGGAGCTCACCTCCATGGTGATAGCTGTGAAGATGCAAGGCTGCAAGCACACCCTGCGGTCCCGTGAGGTTTTGCTGGCCCAGAGCGGACAAGCTGAGACCGACCTGGCACTAACCTTCTCGTTGCAGTACCCTCACGTCCTGAAGGGGGAGGGCAACAAACTACAGATTATGTTGCAGCGGAGAAAGCGGTTTAAGAACAGGAGCATCCGGGGCTACAAGACGCTGGCCACAGGCGCCCTCCACATGGCCGAGGTGATGCAGCAACCCCCCGAGGGTGACCGCGTGCTGAGCCTCTGCAGCAGCGACAAGGAGGCCTCCTCCAAGGTGGCCGAGATCTGGATCTTCTCCCTGTCCAGCCAGCCCATCGGCCAGGAGGACAGCACCATGCAGGCTGGCGCCAAGTCCACCGATAAGTGCTCCAAGGAGGAGAATGAGAGCCTCTCATCTGAGCAGGAGGCCAGCGCTGCTGCTATGCATGGGCAGGACCTCGACACTGAGCAGGACCCTGCAGAGAACATCGCTGGGGTGCAGGAGATCCTGGATACTGAAGAGGACCCAGAGGAGCACGGCCCCGGGGTGCAGGAGGTCCTGGACACCGAAGAGGACCCAGAGGAGCATGGCCCCGGGATGCAGGAGGTCCTGGACACAGGGGAGGACCCTGCGGAGAACATCCCTGGGGTGCAGGAAGTCCTGGACACAGAGGAGGACCCTGAGGACCATGGCCCCGGGGTGCAGGAGATCCTGGACACCGAAGAGGACCCAGAGGAGCACGGCCCCGGGATGCAGGAGGTCCTGGACACAGGGGAGGACCCTGCGGAGAACATCCCTGGGGTGCAGGAGGCCCTGGACACCGAAGAGGACCCTGCGGAGCACGGCCCCGGGGTGGAGGATGACCTGGACTTTCTGCATGACACGCTGGAGAACCCTAGTGACAGTGGCTCCGACATGGAGGATAATGAGAGTGTCCCCAGCCCCCCGAAGCCCACGCTCAGGCCGTACTTCGAAGCTCTGTCGCGCTCCAGCTCGCTGACGGAGCTCGGGAGCATCCACAGTGCCCAGAGCCAGCAGGAGCCTCTGAGTCCTGCCGATGTTCAGGAGAAGATTTGTGCCTGGGGCCAACAGCCAAGCTGCAGTGTCTCCAACTGGATGGCCCACAGCACGCCCACCCCCGGGGAGCAGCTGGCACAGCCTGAGGACAGCCCGGAGGCCTGCTGCTGGGGTCAGAGCACGTCCCTGAGGGAGCGGCAGCCAGCATGGCCACAGAACGAGCGGGACAACAGCCTGGACAGCGAGCGCTGCCCGGACACACGGAGCCTAGTGCAGATCCCCAGGAAGACCATGTACGACCAGCTGAACCATGTTCTCGGCTCCGACGGGCAGCTGCCCGAGAACATCATCCTGGTCAGCACCTCCGCCTGGCAAGGGCAGTTCCTGTCGGAGGTCCTGCAGCAGCACATGCTGCCCGTGCTGTGCACCTGCTCCGCGGATGACCTCCAGGTGGCCTTCGGCACCATCGTCGCGCAGATCCAGAGATACTGCCGCTGCCACGTCCAGCCGCCCAGGCGGGTAAAGATCGCGGTGGCCGGGGCGCAGGAATACCTCAGCGCCGTCCTGCAGCTCTACGTGGAGCAGCTGTCCCACAAGACGCCCCAGTGGCAGGGCTACATGTGCTTCCTGGTCATCCCGCTGGGCTCCCACCCCGTGGCCAGGTACCTGGGCTCCATGGATTGCCTCTACAACCACTTCTTCCAGGACCTGGCCTGGCGGGGCCTGTTCGACAAGCTGGAGGCCCAGAGCACCGTGCAGGACACGCTCTCACTGGACATCGTGTCAAGAATCACAGAGTACATCGTGGGGGCCGACTGCATCCACCAGCTGCCTGTCGCGGAGGCCATGCTCATCTGCAAGCCGAACAGCCCTGACGAGGGGTCCTCACCGAAGTTCATCCCCTTTGTGGGGATGGTGAAGATTGGAATGGTGGAACCGTCCTCGGCCACGCTGGGAGACTCAGATGACGCGCTCCCCTTGTGCTCCAGCGAGCTTTTGTTCACCATGCCGTCTACGTCTCTGGCCGCCAAGGAGGCCTTGGGCACCACACCCACCTCCCTCTCAGTGAGTGGGGGCCTGTCCTCCCCCAGCCAGGGCGTTGGCACCAAGCTGTTGGGGCTGAAGGTGAATTACTGGAAGATAGACGACCTGCCTACCACCAAGAACACACTCAAGGGCACCTTCCGGTCTCTCCAGGTCAGCAGGCTGCCTAGCAGTGACGAGACCACAGCCACGCCCTCCATGTCCATGACCACGGTCACCAGGAACGTGATGTTCTTGCCCAAGAAAACCAGGGACAAAGACGGGGAGCAAGAAAGCCAGTGCATTGAGGGCATCGGCCGCCTGGTCTGCAGGGCCAGACACCATCAGAACCTGCAGCGGGTCGTCATCGACGGCGTGGAGTGGAACGACGTGAAGTTCTTCCAACTGGCAGCCTGCTGGTCCTCTCATGTCAAGCACTTCCCCGTCTGCATCTTCGGAAACTCCCCGTCCACCTTCTAGCCCTGCCCGTCGCCCTGCCATGGCCGAGCCCAGGAAGAACCAGCTGCTTTGCTGTTAAAAGTTCGGTTCACCACAGAGACGGCCCCTGGAAATGCAAAGAGAAACTGTCTTAAGTGCGAATGTCCCACAACCTGGAAACTAACAGGATGGCCCCCACGGGGAGCCCCCAGCTGCTCTGCTCATTAATCAGAATGCTCTGGCGGGTGGCAGGTCAGCGGGCAGTGTTGAGCTGGAGAGTCCCAGAAGGTGTATTTTGGCCTCAGGACCCTGGACGCCTCCAGGGGAACAGTACTCTCCTGGGCCCGAGGAAGCTGTGCCTGGCACAGACGGCTGGCCCAGCCACTCAGCCCCGAGGAAGCTGTGCCCAGCGCCCACTGCAGCACCGACCTCGTGGCCACAAGCTGTGCCCAGCGAAGATGGCAGGCCCGGCCACTCGGCCCCGAGGAAGCTGTGCCCGGCACAGACGGCAGGCCCAGCCAATCGGCCCGAGGATACTGTGCACAGCGCGCACTGCAGGCCCGGCCACTCGGCCCCGGGGAAGGTGTGCCAGGTGCAGATGGCAGGCCCGGCCACTGGGCTCTGAGGAAGCTGTGCCCGGCATGAACTGCAAACCCCACCACTCGGCCCTGAGGAAGCTGTGCCTGGCGCGAACTGCAGGCCCGGACACTCGGCCCCGAGGAAGCTGTGCCCAGCGCAGACGGCAGGCCCAGCCACTTGGCACCGAGGAAGCTATGCCCAGCGCGCACTGCAGCACCGGCCATTTGGCCCCGACGAGCTGTGCCCAGCGAAGACGGCAGGCCTGGCCACTGAGCTCTGAGGAAGCTGTGCCCGGCATGAACTGCAAACCCCACCACTCGGCCCTGAGGAAGCTGTGCCTGGCGCGAACTGCAGGCCCGGCCACTTGGCCCCGAGGAAGCTGTGCCTGGCACAGACGGCAGGCCAGGCCACTCGGTCCGGACAAAGCTGTGCCCAGCTCCCACTGCAGCACCGGCAACGTGGCCCCAACGAGCTGTGCCCAGCGAAGATGGCATGCCCGGCCACTCTGCCCCAAGAAGCTCTGCCCAGCTAAGACGGCAGGCTAGGCCACTCGGCCCCGACGAAGCTGTGCCCGGCACAGACAGCAGGCCCAGCCACTCAGCCCCGAGGAAGCTGTGCCCATCGCCCACTGCAGCACCGGCCACTTGGCCCCGACGAGCTGTGCCCAGCGCAGACGCCAGGCCCGACCACTCGGCCCCAGGAAGCTGTTCCCAGCTAAGATGGCAGGCCCAGCCACTTGGCACCGAGGAAGCTATGCCCAGCGCCCACTGCAGCACCGGCCATTTGGCCCCGACGAGCTGTGCCCAGCGAAGATGGCAGGCCCGGCCACTCGGCCCGAGGATACTGTGCCCAGCGCTCACTGCAGTCCCGGCCACTCGGCCTCGAGGAAGCTGTGCCTGGCATGCACTGCAGGACTGGCCACTCGGCCCTGAGGAAGCTGTGCCTGGCGCGAACTGCAGTACTGGCCAATCGGCCCTGAGAAAGCTGTTCCTGGCGCGAACTGCTGGCCCGGACACTCGGCCCCGAGGAAGCCGTTCCCGGCGCGCACTGCAGGCCCGGCCAATCGGCCCCAAGGAAGCTCTTCCCAGCTAAGATGGCAGGCCCGGCCACTCGGCCCCGATGAAGCTGTGCCCGGCACAGACAGCAGACCCAGCCATTCGGCCCCGAGGAAGCTGTACCCGGCACAGATGGCAGGCCCGGACACTCAGCCCCGAGGAAGCTGTGTCCAGCGCAGACGGCAGGCCAGGCCACTCAGCCCCGACGGAGCTTTGCCCGGCACAGACAGCAGGCCCAGCCACTCAGCCCTGAGGAAGCTGTGCCCAGCGCCCACTGCAGCACCAGCCACGTGGCCCCGACGAGCTGTGCCCAGCGAAGATGGCAGGCCCGGCCACTTGGCCCCGAGGAAGCTGTGCCCAGCGCAGACGCCAGGACCGGCCACTCGGCCCCCATGAAGCCGTTACCGGCGCTCACTGCTGGCCCGGCCACTCGGCCCCGAGGAAGCTGTTCCCAGCTAAGATGGCAGGCCCGGCCACTTGGCCCCGAGGAAGCTGTGCCCAGCGCAGACGCCAGGACCGGCCACTCGGCCCCCATGAAGCCGTTACCGGCGCGCACTGCAGGCCCGGCCACTCGGCCCCGAGGAAGCTGTGCCCAGCGCAGACGCCAGGCCCGGCCACTTGGCCCCCATGAAGCCGTTCCCGGCGCTCACTGCTGGCCCGGCCACTCGGCTCCGAGGAAGCTGTGCCCGGCATGAACTGCAAACCCCGCCACTCGGCCCTGAGGAAGCTGTGCCTGGCGCGAACTACAGGCCCGGACACTCGGCCCCGAGGAAGCTGTGCCCAGCGCAGACGGCAGTCCCGGCCACTCGGCTCCGCCGAAGCTGTGCCCAGCACAGACGGCAGGCCCGGCAACTCGTGGCCAATGAAGCTGTGCCCGGCACAGACGGCAAGCCCAGCCACTCGGCCAGAGGATACTGTGCACAGCGCACACTGCAGGCCCGGCCACACGGGCCCGAGGAAACTGTGCCCGGCACAGACGGCAGGCCAGGCCATTCGGCCCCAACGAAGCTGTGCCCAGCGCCCAAGCAGCACCGGCCACTCGGCCCTGACGAGCTATGCCCAGCGAAAATGGCAGGCCCGGCCACTCAGTCCCGAGGAAGCTGTATCCAGCGCATATGACATGCCAGGCCACTCGGCCCGAGGATACTGTGCCCAGCGCGCACTGCAGGCCCGGCCACTCAGCCCCGAGGAAGCAGTGCCCAGCGCCCACTGCAGCACTGGACACTTGGCCCCGATGAGCTGTGCCCAGCTAAGATGTCAGGACTGGCCACTCGGCCCCGAGGAAGCTGTGCCCAGCGCAGACGCCAGGCCCGGCCACTTGGCCCACATGAAGACGTTCCCGGCGCTCACTGCTGGCCCGGCCACTCGGCCCCGAGGAAGCTGTTCCCAGCTAAGATGGCAGGACCGGCCACTCGATCCCGAGGAAGCTGTTCCCAGCTAAGATGGCAGGACCGGTCACTCGGCCCCGAGGAAGCTGTGCCCAGCGCAGACGGCAGGCCAGGCCACTCAGCACGGACGAAGCTTTGCCCGGCACAGACGGCAGGCCCCGCCACTCGGCCCCGACGAGCTGTGCCCAGCTAAGAAGGCAGGCCCGGCCACTCGGCCCCCAGGAAGCTGTGCCCAGCTAAGACGGCAGGCCCAGCCACTTGGCCCCGAGGAAGCTGTGCACAGCGAAGACGGCAGGCCCAGCCACTTGACCCCGAGGAAGCTGTGCCCAGCGCAGACGGCAAGCCAGGCCACTCAGCCCCGACGAAGCTTTGCCCGGCACAGACGGCTGGCGCAGCCACTTGGCCCCGAGGAAGCTGTGCCCAGCGCCCACTGCAGCACTGGCCACTTGGCCCCGACGAGCTGTGCCCAGCGAAGATGGCAGGCCTGGCCACTCGGCCCCCAGGAAGCTGTGCCCAGCGCAGAAAGAAGGCCCGTCGATTCGGCCTGAGGATACTGTGCCCAATGCGCACTGCAGTCCCGGACACTCGGCCCCGAGGAAGCTGTGCCCGGCATGCACTGCATGCCCCGCCACTCGACCCTGAGGAAGCTATGCCCGGCGCGAACTGCAGGCCCGGCCACTCGACCCCGAGAAAGTTGTGCCCAGCGCAGACGGCAGGCCCGGCAACTCGGCCCTGACGAAGCTATGCCCGGCACAGACGGCAGGCGCAGCCACTTGGCCCCGAGGAAGCTCTGCCTGGCACAGACGGCAAGCCAGGCTACTCGGTCCGGACAAAGCTGTGCCCAGCGCCCACTGCAGCACCGGCCACGAGGCCCCAACGAGCTGTGCCCAGCGAAGATGGCATGCCCGGTCACTCTGCCCCGAGGAAGCTGTGCCCAGCTAAGACGGCAGGCCCAGCCACTTGACCCCGAGGAAGCTGTGCCCAGTGCAAAAGGCAGGCCAGGCCACTCAGCCCCAATGAAGCTTTGCCCGCACAGATTGCAGGCCCCGCCACTCGGCCCCGAGGAAGCTGTGCCCATCGCACAGTGCAGCACCGGCCACTTGGCCCCGAGGAAGCTGTGCCCAGCGTAGAAGGCAGGCCCAGCCACTCGGCCCCGAGGAAGTTGTTCCCAGCTAAGATGGCAGGCCAGGCCACTCGGCCCCAACGAAGCTGTGCCCAGCGCCCACTGCAGCACCGGCCACGTGGCCCCAACGAGCTGTGCCCAGCGAAGATGGTATGCCGGGCCACTCGGCCCCGAGGAAGCTGTGCTCAGAGCAGACGGCAGGCCCAGCCACTCAGCCCCGAGGAAACTGTGCCCATTGCCCACTGCAGCACCGGCCACTGGGCCCCGACAAGCTGTGCCCAGCGACGACGGCAGGCCCAGCCACTTGACCCCGAGGAAGCTGTGCACAGCGAAGACGGCAGGCCCAGCCACTTGACCCCGAGGAAGCTGTGCACAGCGAAGACGGCAGGCCCAGCCACTTGGCCCTGAGGAAGCTCTGCCTGGCACATACGGCAGGCCACGCCACTCGGTCTGGACAAAGCTGTGCCCAGCGCCCACTGCAGCACCGGCCACGTGGCCCCAACGAGCTGTGCCCAGCAAAGATGGCATGCCCAGCCACTCTGCCCCGAGGAAGCTGTGCCCAGCTAAGACGGCAGGTCCAGCCACTTGACCCCGAGGAAGCTGTGCCCTGTGCAGACGGCAGGCCAGGCCACTCAGCCCCAATGAAGCTTTGCGTGGCACAGATTGCAGGCCCCGCCACTCGGCCCTGAGGGAGCTGTGCCTGGCGCGAACTGCAGGTCCGGACACTCGACCCAAGGAAGCCATTCCCGGCGCGCACTGCAGGCCCGGCCACTTGGCCCCGAGGAAGCTGTGCCCAGCGAAGATGGCAGGCCTGGCCACTGGGCCCCGAGGAAGTTTTTCCCAGCTAAGATGGCAGGCCCAGCCACTGAGCCCCGAGGAAACTGTGCCCATCGCTCACTGCAGCACCGGCCACTGGGCCCCGACGAGCTGTGCCCAACGAAGACGGCAGGCCCGGCCACTTGACCCCGAGGAAGCTGTGCCCAGCGCCCACTGCAGCACCGGCCACTGGGCCCCGACGAGCTGTGCCCAGCGAAGACGGCAGGCCCGGCCACTTGACCCCGAGGAATCTGTACCCAGAGAGACGGCATGCCAGGCCACTCGGCCCCGAGGAAGCTGTGCCCATCGCTCACTGCAGCACCGGCCACTGGGCCCCGACGAGCTGTGCCCAACGAAGACGGCAGGCCTGGCCACTGGGCCCCGAGGAAGTTTTTCCCAGCGAAGATGGCAGGCCCGGCCACTTGACCCCAAGGAAGCTGTACCCAGCGCAGACGGCATGCCAGGCCACTCGGCCCCGAGGAAGCTGTGCACAGCGAAGACGGCAGGCCCAGCCACTTGGCCCCGAGGAAGCTGTACCCAGCGCAGACGACATGCCAGGCCACTCGGCCCCGAGGAAGCTGTGCCCAGTGCAGATGCCAGGCCCGGCCACTCAGCCCCCTTGAAGCCGTTCCCGGCGCTCACTGCCGGCCCGGCCACTCGGCCCCGAGGAAGCTGTTCCCAGCTAAGAGGGCAGGACCGGCCACTCGACCCCGAGGAAGCTGTGCCCGGCACAGACGGCAGGCCCAGCCACTCGGCCCTGAGGAAGCTGTGCCCAGCGCCCACTGCAGCACCGGCCATTTGGCTCCGACGAGCTGTGCCCAGCGAAGATGGCAGGCCCGGCAACTCGGCCCCGAGGAAGCTATGCCCAGCGCAGACGGCCGGCCCAGCCACTTGGCCCCGAGGAAGCTCTGCCTGGCACAGACGTCAGGCCAGGCCAGTCGGTCCGGACAAAGCTGTGCCCAGCGCCCACTGCAGCACCGGCCACTAGGCCCCAACGAGCTGTGCCCAGCGAAGATGGCATGCCCGGCCACTCAGCCCCGAGGAAGCTGTGCCCAGCTAAGACGGCAGGCCCAGCCACTTGACCCCGAGGAAGCTGTGCCCTGTGCAGACGGCAGGCCAGGCCACTCAGCACCAATGATGCTTTGCCCAGCACAGATTGCAGGCCCCGCCACTCGGCCCTGAGAGAGCTGTGCCTGGCGCGAACTGCAGGTCCGGACACTCGACCCAAGGAAGCCGTTCCCGGCGCGCACTGCAGGCCCGGCCACTTGGCCCCGAGGAAGCTGTGCCCAGCGAAGATGGCAGGCCTGGCCACTGGGCCCCGAGGAAGTTTTTCCCAGCTAAGATGGCAGGCCAGGCCACTCAGCCCCGACGAAACTGTGCCAGGCACAGACGGCAGGCCCAGCCACTCAGCCCCGAGGAAACTGTGCCCATCGCTCACTGCAGCACCGGCCACTGGGCCCCGACGAGCTGTGCCCAGCGAAGACGGCAGGCCCGGCCACTTGACCCCGAGGAAGCTGTACCCAGCGCAGACGGCATGCCAGGCCACTCGTCCCCGAGGAAGCTGTGCACAGCGAAGACGGCAGGCCCAGCCACTTGGCCCCGAGGAAGCTGTACCCAGCGCAGACGACTTGCCAGGCCACTCGGCCCCGAGGAAGCTGTGCCCAGCCCAGACGCCAGGCCCGGCCACTCGGCCCCCTTGAAGCCGTTCCTGGCGCTCACTGCTGGCCCGGCCACTCGGCCCCGAGGAAGCTGTTCCCAGCTAAGATGGCAGGCCCGGCCACTCGGCCCTGAAGAAGCTGTGCCCGGCACAGACGGCAGGCCCAGCCAATCGGCCCGATGATACTGTGCACAGCGCGCACTGCAGGCCCGGCCACTCGGCCCCGGGGAAGGTGTGCCAGGTGCAGACGGCAGGCCCAGCCAATCGGCCCGATGATACTCTGCACAGCGCGCACTGCAGGCCCGGCCACTCGGCCCCGAGGAAGCTGTGCCCAGCGCAGACGCCAGGCCCGGCCACTTGGCCCCCATGAAGCCGTTCCCGGCGCTCACTGCTGGCCCGGCCACTCGGCTCCGAGGAAGCTGTGCCCGGCATGAACTGCAAACCCCGCCACTCGGCCCTGAGGAAGCTGTGCCTGGCGCGAACTACAGGCCCGGACACTCGGCCCCGAGGAAGCTGTGCCCAGCGCAGACGGCAGTCCCGGCCACACGGCTCCGCCGAAGCTGTGCCCGGCACAGACGGCAGGCCCAGCCACTCGGCCCTGAGGAAGCTGTGCCCAGCGCCCACTGCAGCACCGGCCATTTGGCTCCGACGAGCTGTGCCCAGCGAAGATGGCAGGCCCGGCAACTCGGCCCCGAGGAAGCTATGCCCAGCGCAGACGGCCGGCCCAGCCACTTGGCCCCGAGGAAGCTCTGCATGGCACAGACGTCAGGCCAGGCCAGTCGGTCCGGACAAAGCTGTGCCCAGCGCCCACTGCAGCACCGGCCACGTGGCCCCAACGAGCTGTGCCCAGCGAAGATGGCATGCCCGGCCACTCAGCCCCGAGGAAGCTGTGCCCAGCTAAGACGGCAGGCCCAGCCACTTGACCCCGAGGAAGCTGTGCACAGCGAAGACAGCAGGTCCAGCCACTTGACCCCGAGGAAGCTGTGCCCTGTGCAGACGGCAGGCCAGGCCACTCAGCACCAATGATGCTTTGCCCGGCACAGATTGCAGGCCCCGCCACTCGGCCCTGAGGAAGCTGTGCCTTGCGTGAACTGCAGGTCCGGACACTCGACCCAAGGAAGCCGTTCCCAGCGCGCACTGCAGGCCCGGCCACTTGGCCCCGAGGAAGCTGTGCCCAGTGAAGATGGCAGGCCCGGCCACTCGGCCCCGACGAAGCTGTGCCAGGCACAGATGGCAGGCCCAGCCACTTGACCCCGAGGAAGCTGTGCACAGCGAAGACGGCTGGCCCAGCCACTTGGCCCCGAGGAAGCTCTGCCTGGCACAGACGGCAGGCCACGCCACTCGGTCCGGACAAAGCTGTGCCCAGCGCCCACTGCAGCACCGGCCACGTGGCCCCAACGAGCTGTGCCCAGCGAAGATGGCATGCCCGGCCACTCTGCCCCGAGGAAGCTGTGCCCAGCTAAGACGGCAGGTCCAGCCACTTGACCCCGAGGAAGCTGTGCCCTGTGCAGACGGCAGGCCAGGCCACTCAGCCCCAATGAAGCTTTGCCCGGCACAGATTGCAGGCCCCGCCACTCGGCCCTGAGGGAGCTGTGCCTGGCGCGCACTGCAGGCCCGGCCACTTGGCCCCGAGGAAGCTGTGCCCAGCGAAGATGCCAGGCCTGGCCACTGGGCCCCGAGGAAGTTTTTCCCAGCTAAGATGGCAGGCCAGGCCACTCGGCCCCGACGAAACTGTGCCAGGCACAGACGGCAGGCCCAGCCACTCAGCCCCGAGGAAACTGTGCCCATCGCTCACTGCAGCACCGGCCACTGGGCCCCGACGAGCTGTGCCCAGCGAAGACGGCAGGCCCGGCCACTTGACCCCGAGGAAGCTGTACCCAGCGCAGACGGCATGCCAGGCCACTCGTCCCCGAGGAAGCTGTGCACAGCGAAGACGGCAGGCCCAGCCACTTGGCCCCGAGGAAGCTGTACCCAGCGCAGACGGCATGCCAGGCCACTCGACCCCGAGGAAGCTGTGCCCGGCACAGACGGCAGGCCCAGCCACTCGGCCCTGAGGAAGCTGTGCCCAGCACCCACTGCAGCACCGGCCTATTGGCTCCGACGAGCTGTGCCCAGCGAAGATGTCAGGCCCGGCAACTCGGCCCCGAGGAAGCTATGCCCAGCGCAGATGGCAGGCCCAGCCACTTGGCCCCGAGGAAGCTCTGCCTGGCACAGACGTCAGGCCAGGCCAGTCGGTCCGGACAAAGCTGTGCCCAGCTCCCACTGCAGCACCGGCCACGTGGCCCCAACGAGCTGTGCCCAGCGCAGATGGCATGCCCGGCCACTCAGCCCCGAGGAAGCTGTGCCCAGCTAAGATGGCAGGCCCAGCCACTTGACCCCGAGGAAGCTGTGCACAGCGACGGCGGCAGGCCCAGCCACTTGGCCCTGAGGAAGCTCTGCCTGGCACAGACGGCAGGCCAGGCCAGTCGGTCCGGACAAAGCTGTGCCCAGCGCCCACTGCAGCACCGGCCATTTGGCTCCGACGAGCTGTGCCCAGCGAAGATGGCATGCCCGGCCACTCTGCCCCGAGGAAGCTGTGCCCAGTTAAGACGGCAGGCCCAGCCACTTGACCCCGAGGAAGCTGTGCCCTGTGCAGACTGCAGGCCAGGCCACTCAGCCCCAATGAAGCTTTGCCCGGCACAGATTGCAGGCCCCGCCACTTGGCCCTGAGGAAGTTGTGCCTGGCGCGAACTGCAGGTCTGGACACTCGACCCAAGGAAGCCGTTCCCGGCGCGCACTGCAGGCCCGGCCACTTGGCCCCGAGGAAGCTGTGCACAGCGAAGATGACAGGCCCGGCCACTCGGCCCCGAGGAAGTTGTTCCCAGCTAAGATGGCAGGCCAGGCCACTCGGCCCCGACGAAGCTGTGCCCGGCACAGACTGCAGGCCCAACCACTCTGCCCCGAGGAAGCTGTGCCCATCGCACACTGCAGCACCGGCCACTGGGCCCCGACGAGCTGTGCCCAGCGAAGATGGCAGGCCCGGCCACTTGGCCCCGACGAAGCTGTACCCAGCGCAGACGGCATGCCAGGCCACTCGGCCCCGAGGAAGCTGTGCCCAGCGCAGATAGCAGGCCAGGCCAATCAGCCCTGATGAAGCTGTGCCTGGCACAGTCGGCAGTCCCGGCCACTAGGCCCGAGGATACTGTGCCCAGCGGGTACTGTAGTCCCGGCCACTCGGCTTCGAGGAAGCTGTGCCCAGCATGTACTGTAGGCCCGGCCACTTGGCCCAGAGTAAGCTGTGCCCGGCGTGAACTGCACGACCGGAGATTCGGCCCCTAGGAAGCTGTGCCCGGTGCAGACAGCAGGCCCAGCCACTCGGCCCCGAGGAAGCCGTGCCTCGTGCCCACTGCAGGCCCTGCCAGTCGACCCCGATGAAGCTGTGCCCGGCACAGACATCAGTCCAGGCCACTCAGCCCCGAGGAAGCTGTGCCCGGTGCGCACTGCAGGCCCTGCAGCCAGTCTTGTC
Organism: Tadarida brasiliensis; assembly: GCA_030848825.1. Taxonomy (NCBI): domain Eukaryota; kingdom Metazoa; phylum Chordata; class Mammalia; order Chiroptera; family Molossidae; genus Tadarida; species Tadarida brasiliensis. Next base: position 70,790,170 of record CM061269.1, on the reverse strand, counting down.
GCGAGGGTGTTGGTGGAGCAGGGCAGGTTTTAACGTGGGGATTTTTTGGGGGGTCGGGGGGCTCAATATAGCATTTGTTTCTTGCCACTCATTCTGATTGTATATTCTTGATGCACCTTGAGGGAGATGGAGCCTTTGAAAGTGGTGCAGCTGAACCCAAGTGAGTTGGGATGCTAACGGGGAGGATTCAGATAAAGTCAGTCGCGTGGCCCACCCATCGCAGGCCCGTCCCTGGTCGGCCCACCTGCTCCTGAGCAGCTCACTCCGGTGTTGGTTGCCTTCCATTTCCTGGTGGACGGTACTTGTTGAACAGGGCGTCAGAGCAATGGCTAACCCTCTGGACTACCCTTAGGGTTTTTGACCAAATACTGCAGAATATAATAGCTTCCCAGGGCGTCAGGGAACAACCTCGCAGCTCTCCCAGCAGCGAACCGCGTTGGACTCTCTTCAACAGGGAGGTTCGTGTGAGCTGTTCGCGGCCAGTGCGATTTTACAGCTGTGTTTCAGACCAACCGCACACAGACGTTGGTTGTGTGTGCATTTCCTGTGGAATCTTGAAAATCTCTCTTTTTATTTATTTTATTTTTTTTTTTTGAGATGAACTTGTAAGGGAAGGTTGTGTGGAGGGAAAAGCTACTGCTGAGCCCTGGCTGGTTTGGCTCAGCAGTTAGAGCGTCGGCCTGCGGTCCAGAGAGTCCCGGGTTCAGTTCCCGCTAAGGGCACGTACCTTGGTTGCAGTTTGTCCCTGGCCCCGGTTGGGGTCGTGTGAGTGGCAACCACTCAATGTGTCTCTCTCAAGTCAATGTGTTTCTCTCTCTCTTCCTCCCTCTCTCCGTCCTGCTCTATCTGAAGATAAATGCAAAAAAAAAAAAAAAAAAATGTCCTTGGGTGAGGACAAAAAACAAAAAAGCTACTTCCGAATGCTGTCTTGAAACCTGGCCCCGCGGGTGATGTGCCCTCTCCGAGGTCCGTCCTGCTGTCCAGCACCCGCTCTGCTCCCTTCACCAGGAGTCCCGTGGGGCCAGAGGCTGCGGCTTCGTGGCCTGGCACCTAGTGGGCGTGCAGAAAGGGGCCCTGAGAGGAGCCGTGCTCTGGGTAGGGGAGGCCCAGAGGCGACTGCTGGACAGCTGTGCATAGGACAGTCTTCATCGGGCGTCCTCACTTACACAGAGCACTCTGCAGTGCCGTGTTCCTGCCGTGGCTTCGGCTCACTGGCGCAGTTAAGAAACAGCTAGTGCATTCCTGTAGTTCAGAGACACGGCGGGAAGTCCCTCTGCCGCCCTCTGCTCACTTCCCCTCCCCCCCTCCAAGGACACCTGTTCCCCCTGTGATGGATCTTTGTGGTTTATTGATGCACAGGTAAGTACATGCACCTGTGTGTTCTCCTATCCATGTCACCCGCACGGTAACCGGTGCGGAGGGCGTCTGCCTGCTTGTCCCTGGAGTCATGTATCTCGGGCTCTTTGCCGGTCTCTGGTGGGGGCTGGTCTGCAGGAGGGACTCCTAGGAGTGGCTGCTGGTGAGTGAGGGCACGAGCGGAAAGGGGGCGGGTGGTGCCACAGGACCTGCCACCAACACCGCCACGGGGCTCTGCTGGGTGCACTGTCCAGCGATGGCTCCAAGTGCCCCCCCCACCGAGAGCCCAGCAGGTGGAGAGGGCCTGAGGACCTGGCTCAGCCCTAATCCGTGCCCTTAGCGGGAACCGAACCCGAGTCTCTCTGGTCTGTGGGCCGACGCTCTAACTGCTGAGCTGAACCAGCCAGGGCCCAGATCCATCTTTTAAGGTCCAGGCTCATGTGTCCCTCTCGTTCCATCCCCTGAACGGCCCGCTGTCCCATCAGGCTCTCGGATCCTCCATGGAAACCATCATCATCTCACCCATGACATGGTCTCCTCTTGGCTTCCTGGTTCAGTGACACCTGCCACCGTGTGCTCCAGGCTCAAGGCAGTGACTTGGATTCCTGCCCCTCTGCCCTTCTCCAGGTCCGTTTCCTCGCTCAGTTGTGTGTCTTCTGCTCTGAGTCTGCCCACGTGCCGAGTCCTGACGCCCAGCACAGGAAGGCAGCAGCAGCCCCCAAACGCGTGTCATGCCCTCCCGGGGTCCTCTAGCCCATCCTCCGTGGGGGTCCGATCGAGCCTCTTCAGCTGTGAATGCGATGTGTCCCCTTCTGCTGTGGCCCTTCACGGATCGCCGGCTGTGACCCGGGGGAGCGAGTGGGATCGCAGCCTCCCCATTTCCTAGCGGGAGAGTCTGCACCCTCACTGGACCCCAGATTCCCGGTGGGACAGCTGGCTTCCTCAGACGACTGCCAGGTGTGAGCTCCTCCCCGGGGGAACGCCACTCCATGCCCTACCCTGGCCTCCGTGAGCCCGTGGGGGGAGGAGAGCAGGGTCTTCCACCTCTCTGTGTATCTCCCCGTCTGTGCCTCGTGCTCCAACATGAGCACCCTGCACTGTTTCCGCAGCGAGAGAAAGAAATCCCACAACACCATCACCTTGCTCTGGTGATGTCAGCCCTCCCGTCAGCCCACCCGGATGTGCAGGAACGGTGCCTGAATGCAACGTCTAATTGGGTGTTAATTTGCATTCTCTGATTGCTGGAGAGGGGGCCCACCTTTTCCTATTGCTTGACCAGCTCGTTTCCTTTTCCACGAACTGAGTCACGCTGTTTGGGCCAGTTTCTGTTGAGTGGTTTTTCATGTTCTAATTGTTCTGGAAGAATTCTTTACACCTTCTTGACATTAATCCTCAGTTGGCCAGATGAATTAAAAATCGTTTTCTAATATATTGCTTGACTTTTAACTTTATTTATATGTCTTGCAAAACCATTTATTTTTGACATAATAGAGCTAATCGGTTGTTATACCTTATTCAACAATTCCTTCCCTGTCCAGACATCCGGTAAGTAACTGCCTATATTTTCTTCCCAAAATGTTATACTTTGCTTTTTATATTTGGGTCCTTAATCTATTTAGAATATGTGTGTGTGTGCGCGCGCGTGTGTGCTATGAGGTAGGAAAATAAATGTGCCGATTTATCTCTAGGGTAGCCGATTGCCAGTACTATTTATTAGGAATGATGTTTCTCTCCTAATGAAACACACGGTCATACGTGTGGATAACACATATATGTACACATCACATAGGAACAAGTCTGTTTCCAGACTATTTTCTCCAGTGGTTGATTTGCTAAACGCATTTTACAAACAAATGCTCCTTTAAAATCCTAGAACTGTACATTTAAGATTCCGTTTTGGGGTTTTGTGCTGCCCATGTGTGCAAATGCACTGTGGCAGGTTGAGAAATTCTTTTTTTTTTTCTTTCTAATTTTTAATCCTTAACTGAGGATATTTTTCTATTTATCTTCAGATAGAGTGGGAGAGAGTGAGAGAGAGGAGAGAGAGTGAGATATCGACATGAGAGGGACACATCGAGTGGTTGCCTCCCACACGACCCCGACCAGGGCTGGGGATGAACCGCCACCGAGGTACCTGCCCTTGACCGGAATCAAACCTGCGACTCACTGGTCTGCAGAAAAACGCTCTAACCCTGAGCCAAACCGGCCAGGGCGAGAAATTTACATTCTTGCATCATGATCAGTTCACCCTGACTCATTCATCTCTGCGTCTGGGGAGGAGAGCTTGGACAGGGGACCATCACCTTTCTGTGGTGCCTCTCAGTTGCTAAGGCCGTGTGCTGGTGTTGTTTTCTCTCAGTCCTGACGGTGATCTCCGCAGGCCTTGGGACACGCAGGAGTCACCCTCCTGTGCAATCCATCGGCAAATAGTTGGGTTGATAAGCACTTTACTTTCATCTGCAAAACGAGATTTTTTTTTCTAATATGTAAGCTATAGTAATGTAAATCTTAAGGCTTTGCGTCATCCACCTTGTTATTTCCTTCCTTCCTTCCTTCCTCCCTGCCTCCCACACTCCCTTTCTTTTTCTTTTAAAAATATTTTTTCTTTATTGATTTGAGAGAGAGAGGAAAGCAGAGGGAGAGAGATAGAAACACAGATGAGAGAGAACATCGACTGGCTGCCTCCTGCATGCCCCCCACTGGGGATCGGGCCCACAACCTGGGCATGTGTCCTGACCAGGAATCAAACCAGCGACCTCTTGGTGCGTGGGTCCATGCTCAACCCCTGAGCCACACCAGCCGGGCCCTTTCCTTTTCTTTTTGAACTCCCCAGCACTTCCGAATACAGCCATGGGATCCCGCACTGCAGCATCTGGACTGTGAGCAGTGTCCTCGTCTTCAGTGTGTCCCCGGGGGTTGCTGTGGTGACATCATGGCCCATCTTTGGTTTTGTTTCCTGAAATTACATGTACTTGAGAACTAATTGCTGTTTTCCCTCTTTCTATGTGCTGGGAATTAGATGTGAGGACAGCTGTGCACACCCCTGTGCCCCAGGACCCTCTGTGCTCACACTCCTGCGGAAGCCGCTCCCCTCGCGTGTGCGCAGTGCATGGCATCTGCTTTGCACCCTGTAAGGCTCTGGTGCTCTCGTCTCCGTGGCTGGCTTTGAAGAAGCAAGCTGCCAGGAATCCTACGGTTGCAAACTCCGCCAGCCCCGGAGGAGAGCCCAGGTCCAGCCCTGGTGCCGCTTCCTGTGAGACTCCAGGCAGGACCCGGGCAAGCGCCTGCACTTCAGCGGAGAAGGGGAGACGGTGTGTGCTGTCCTTAGCTGCTGGGTAGCGATGCGGTGATCGCTATGCAGCAACAGAAAATGAACACAGTCACTTACAGGTGGTTTCTGAACGTCACTTCTCTGGCTAATGCATGTGTTGGCTGGAACGTCCCAATCAATTCCGCCGGATTTGTATTTCTCCAGATACGACGTATGAGAGTGTCTATAGCGACTCTTTCCCAGGGCCCACGACATGAACTTGGGTGGAATGCGTAAGAGTGACTCTCTGACACACAGCTTCCCCACTCTCCCTGCCTGTGTTTCATGCGCTCTGAGCCAGGGCAGAGCGAGCTGGAGAGGCAGCAGGCGGTCTTCCCAGCTCCCCGTGTATCCCCAGCCTCCCACGAGGGCTTGGCACACAGTGGCTCGGTCAGCGTTTGTCGAATAAATGAGTAAATGAAAGACTGTTGGTATCACATATTTCTTGTTGTCCTTGCTCTCTGTCTCGGGCTCTGTAACAAGCGTTTTATATGCGTCATCTCCCTGAACCGTTGAAACAGCGTGTCAGGCAAGTGGTGTCTGTCTCATTTCACAAGTGGGGAACCTGAGTTTCTGAAAGTTTAATGATGGCCCAGGGTCAGACAGAGACTGACCTCTCCACTGAAAACACTTAAAAACAGACACAGATACACACATATGCACACATAGAATCATATCCGTCTGTCTATATCTATCTATCTATCTATCTATCTGTCCATCCACCCACCCACCCACCCATCCACCCACCCATCCATTCATCCACCCACCCATCCACCCACCCACCCATCCACCCACCCATCCATTCATCCACCCACCCATCCACCCACCCACCCATCCACCCACCCATCCATCCACCATCCATTCATCCATCCACCCGTCCACCCGTCCACCCATCCACCCACCCATCCACCCACCCACCCATCCATCCACCCACCCACCCACCCCTCCATCCATCCATCCATCCATCCATCCATCCACCCACTCACCCATCCATCCATCCACCCACCCACCCACTCACTTACCCATCCATCCATCCATCTATCCATCCACCCAATCACCCATCCACCCACCCACCCACCCATCCATCCACCCACCCACCCATCCATCCACCCATCCACATACACTTTTAGTTAAAAGTCCAAAGTTCGCCCTGGCCGGTTTGGCTCAGCGGTTAGAGCGTCGGCCTGCGGTCCAGAGAGACCCGGGTTCGGTTCCCGCTGAGGGCATGTACTTCGGCTGCAGTTTGTCCCCGGCCCTGGTTGGTCGTGCGGGTGGCAGCCACTCGATGTGTCACTTTCACATCGATGTTTCTCTCTCTCTCTCTTCCTCTCTCTCCCTCCCACTCTATCTGAACAAAAAATGAAAAAATGTCCTCGGGTGAGGATAAAAAAAAAAAAAGCCCAAAGTTCCCTTCCATCCACACCGATCGCTCCCCCAGGGGTCTGGGCCCTAAGCCTCTGAGGCCCCTCTGCATGTCCGCGTCTCCTGCGGCCTGCGACTGCCCTTGTGGGCTGCAGGTGGCGCTGGAGGACTGGTCACTGTTTGCTTTCCTCTGCTCCTTAGAAATGTCTGTCTTCACTCCCAGCATCTTGGCTCTTGGAGAACTTACCTTCTCCCCATTAATACAGAAGGGTGGTCCCACTATGGCTGATGCTTCCTCTGTCTATTATTCAGTGTGAAGAGACATACAGCACATGCTTAATTTCTAATGGCGATTTAGAAACGTCTGTGTAGATAATGGGGAGGGAAACAGGCTTTTTACAAACCTGCTGTTTTCCTGGTGAGAGGAGGTGACCAGGGACAGGGACTGCTTACTCTGTGACTTTCAGTGACTTACTTCCCCTCCCTACCTCACCACGTCCTTCTGAGGCCTCTCCCAGAGGAGGCGGACAGACCCAGAAAGTCAGGGAGGGGGTAGCTTTTGGTTTAGATCCCACGCCAGAGGTGCTCCCACAGGGTCCTGCGCTGGGCTGATCCCCACGCCAGGCACAGAGAAGACAGAGCCGCGACCTCCTCGGACAGCTTGGGTTGTCACTGAGCCACAGAGCAACGGGGCGACAAAGCCAAACTTCATTTTGGACGGGGCAATCTAGAGGACCGTGGGACGCGCGGCCCCGTGGCACAGACACCCCCACCTCACGGTCACATTCCTCCTGTGTGGGAGACAGCTGGGTGGGAAGCAGTGGGGCGGCAGGGAGGCCGGCATGCATGGGGCATGGGGTATCACTTGGTGGGCAGGATGGGGAGTGGGGACACGAGATAGGGACTGAGTCACAGAGGTCCTTGCTGTTGTGAATAACTTCTATGAGAATTAAAAGAACCGAGCCCAGCCCTGGCCGGCTTGGCTCAGTGGTTAGAGCATCAGCCTGTAGACCAGAGAGTCCCGGGTTCAGTTCCTGCTAAGGGCACGTGCCTCGGTTGCAGTTTGTCCCCGGCCCCGGTTGGGGTCATGTGGGTGGCAACCAGTCAATGTGTCTCTCTCACATCGATGTTTCTCTCTCTCTCTTTCTCCCTCTCTCCCTCCCGCTCTATCTGAAGATAAATTCAAAAATGTCCTCGGGTGAGGGTAAAAAAAAAAAAAAAAGAAAAAAAAACCAAGCCCAGAAAACAATAGACAAAATGGGATTCCACTGAACAGGATTGGGCAAGAGGATCTGAAATGCGAGTGGCTTTATTTCACATCAAGGCTGGTGTAGACGGACCTCAGGCTGTGGTCCTGTGTCACCGCAGGGCTCCAGAGGGAAAAGCCAGAGACTGACCCGTCCCACAGAGCTAAGTGGACATGACCGCTGGTCCTGATTCATCCCCTTCGCGAGCTCGGCTGCCGGGAAGGCGGGTGCCGGCCACACCCTCCTCTGACATCAAGGCACCTCGATTAGTCACTTCGAGTAAGTTTAGAATGTCCCAGGAGAGGGCGTCTCTTTTCCATTACATCCACATGCTGGCCTGAGCTAACAGAGTTCCTCCTGAAGCGATGAGACAAGCACTGTGGATTCAATTACACTCATTTGAGTTGTAAGAAAACCACAAGTTTTCTTTTGCAGAGCGCAGGGAAGCGTGTGAGGCCGAGGGGCCCTGGAGGAAGCTGTTCGGTGTGGACAGAGACCTCTGACCAGGACGCCGTCTCCTCGCCCTCCAGCCCATCTCTCGCCCTAGGTTTTCAATCAGTTTCACGGGAGACCGTGGGTTATTCATCACTCAGTGCCAAGTCTAAGTGATGCTGTTACATCCCCTTTTAGTGGGTTGACTTCTCCAGAACACTTTTTTTTTTATCCTCACCCGAGCACATTTTTGCATTTATCTTCAAATAGAGCAGGAGGGAGAGAGGGAGGAAGAGAGAGAGAGAGAAACATCAATGTGAGAGAGACACATCAAGTGGTTGCCACCCACATGACCCCAACCGGGGCCGGGGACAAACTGCAACCGAGGTACGTGCCCTTAGTGGGAACCGAACCCGGGACTCTCTGGTCCGGAGGCAGACACTGTAACCGCTGAGCCAAACCGGCCAGGGCCAGAACACTTTTTAACCTAGATGCTGCCATTTCTTTTCCACCGTCGGTGTGGTAACTACACCCCTTTCTCATGGAGCCTGTCTGGTTAGCCTTGTCTCAGGAATGCACGATGGGATACCACCACCCACCCCTTTACTAGCAGCTTGAAGGTAAGGGCTCTGTTCTCAACATTTAGTTTGTATTTAGAAAGTGTTCAATCAATACTGATAGATTAAAATTTTTTTTAAATTATATTCTTAAAAAAATTTTTTTTTCCTTTATTGATTTTAGAAAGAGAGGAAGGGAGAGGGAGAGAGAGATAGAAACATCGATGAGAAAGAACATCGATTGGCCGCCTCCTGCATGCCCCCCACTGGGGATCGGGCCCACAACCTGGGCATGGGCCCTGACCGGGAATCGAACCGGCAACCTCTTGGTGCATGGGTCGACGCTCAACCACTGAGCTACACCGGCAGGACTTGATAGATTAAAATTGAAGAGAACCTAATAATGTATCCCAAAGGATAAACAGGCCTCATGTCCTCACTCCTGTGCCGGAGGAGATCTTTCCTGCATGCGTATTGGGGCGTAAGAGGGAGTGAGCTATGGAAACTCAGCAGTGGAGCAGCAGAAATGGGGCAGAATGGATACTGTTACCCCAATCTGGTTATTATGTAACAGACAAGGAGTAGCGAGAGACTAGGAGTAGCAAGAGACTAGATCACACAGGCTCGCCATGCATCCAGCTTTGCCAGGACCCACAGTTAACACTCTCCAGGTCTGCTCCCCGCGGACTGATAGGAAAGGACTGGACAAAGGCCTTTTAGATGCGTGCCGAGTAAGGTCTGAGTGACGGGGGAAGATGCTTACCTGTCAGTCACAAGTGGGAACAAGTCAGTGGCCAGAATAGGTGTGGCCACGGCACGAGCAGGAAATCTGAGAGACTGAATCCTTGAGCAAAGGGAGTTCCTGCTCTTGGCTCTTGGCCTTGGGCCCTCTTGCTCTCTAGGGACTCCTGTTGCAGGGGACACGCCCCCTGTGTTGGTCCATGTGGCTTATGGCCCAGTGGGACCCACACAGTGGACTGATGGACGCATCTGGCCTGCTGCCAGGTGCAGCATCAGACTCAGTCACCACGGAACAGAGACTCTGGACACTGGCCCTGCTTCCAGCTCTGTGGAACCCACAGCTGCCCCTTTTCAGGACTGGCTTCAGAGAGCTGAGACTTTGCAACCCAAATGATAGACCTCCATGTAAATAAAGTCTTCTACCACATCTCATTCTCCTGGAGGGGCCTCTGCAAATGCTTATTCCAGCGGCACCCTCAGAACCTCCCTCTTCCTAGAAATGGAGACATTTGGCCCACTGATTTCTCCTGCAACAGATTCTTTAAAAGCTTTTATTCTGTTGCTTTTCTGGAAGCACACAGATTTAAAAACAATTTTTTAATTACTCATCAAATGTTTTGTAGGTGTATATTTATTTAATAATGACCCAGGTGCCTGCTGGACGCTGAGAATAGAGCACTCGAACACAGGGACTGTCCTTTCTGGAGCTCACATCCTTGGAGGGGGACAGCCGACCAGCAAGCACAGAAGGGGGCACGAGTGACGGAGGGAGCTCTGGGGTCGGTGGGACAGACCAGCAGTCTCGAGGTAGACTGGGCTCTGCAGCAGGAGCGAGTCATCCAGACAGAGCGTGGACAGCCTGCTGCAGGCTTGGGCTAGCCCAGGCAAGAGTCCAGGAGGGCAGACGCGATGGAGGGTGGGAGGGAAGATGAGCACAGCCAGGTGGCACAGCCAACACAGCAAGTCCGGGGAAGCAGGCAGAGAGACTCAGAGGCCTGGACGTTACCCTCAGCATGGGGAGTGTCCTGAGGCTTTGTAAGCCCAGGAATGACCTGGTCATCATACTCCTGCCAGGAGGAGCCAAGAGGTTTGCAGTGTTCAAGGACAATATCTGACAAAGTACATTTGAAGATCTAATTGGCTTTATTTGGTGAGTCACGAGTCAGACAGTGTCCAGCCCAGCCACTGGAAAGGTGTTCTCGGGGCTGCACAGAGGTGAAGGTTTTCACAGACGGACCAGTTGGCAGGGGAAGTATGAGCAAAGGAAAGGGTTGTTTTTAGGCCGGGTCAACATTCTTTGGGGGATGGGTGAGGGGAGGGAATGGCAGGGTTTTTATCATGTAGATTACCGCTAGTATTGATCAGGACATTCCAGACTGATGGGTTGAACTTTCCTCTCCTGGGACAGACTGAAACTGCACTGAGGGGAGTGATTAAGTTTCTTAGCAAGAGTGACTTCCTTTGGGCCTGCTGTTTCTTTCTTTCTTTTTTTTTTTAAATTTTTTTTCTTTACTGATTTTAGAGACAGAGGAAGGGAGAGGGAGAGGGAGATAGAAACATCGATGAGAGAGAACATCGATTGGCCACCTCCTGCATGTCCCCCACTGGGGATCAGGCCCACAACCTGGGCATGTGCCCCGACCAGGAATTGAACCGGTGACCTCTTGGTGCATGGGTCGACGCTCAAGCCACACCGGTGGGGATGTTGTTTCTTTTTGTAGCAGCGTGATGGCCGTCGCCGTGGGGTGGCCTGGGAAAGCTCCACCGCCACGGGGCAGGTCTGTCTCAGCTCAGACTCACTGCGTTGCTTGACATCATGTTCTTCTCTCTAACTTAAATTCATAGAAATGTGTTTTTACATCTTCACTCAGGTGGCATAACTCCACGTGGCGGCTTGCTGGGGCTGTGGCAGCAGGTGCCACAGACTGCTGGCGGACACCACAGACATTTCTCTCCCTCCTCCCGGAGGCTGGAAGTCTGAGATGAAGGTGTTGGCAGGACTGGCTTCTCCTGAGGCCTCTCTCCTGGGCTTGCAGGCGGCCGTCTTCTTCATTTGTGTTCTAATTTCCTCTTTTTATAAGGACACCGGTCATGTTGGAGCAGGGCCCACCCATATGATCTCATTGTCATGCGGTTACCTCACCCTATCTCCCACTCAGTCACATTCGGAGGCACCAGCAGCTAGGACTTCAACATGGGATTCTGACGGAGGCGGGCCACCGTTCAGCCAGCCACATGCCACTTCAGTGAAATGCTTTCCCCAAGATGTTACTGCAAAGGAATTTTGCAACAAGGAGCCGACACATTTTCTCCTGAAGCTTTGGGAGCTCAACCAGTCGCAGGCAATTACATTTACTTACCAGTAAGTGGCTGTGCAACAATGTAACCCTCTGGAACAGCCGTGTCAGTTTCAGCTCATGGCGCACCAGGAATGACCAAAATTCTGTGGCAAATCAAAATACACACTTTTTGGCCAATCTGACAAACAACAGGTATAAATTTGATTCATTCATACTGGATGGCTACTGTTGTGTTGGCTGTTGTCATTTTTTTTTCAATTTTTATTAATTTATTTTTGTGACAGATGTTTCTCCTTTTTCCCCCCAGACACCCTCCTCCCCATCCCACCCCCCACCCCCAGGATTGTTGTCTATGTCCATTGGTTATGTTTACATGCATATAAGTTCTTTGGTTTATCTCATCCCTCCCCCAACCCCTCCTCTGAGGTCTGTCAGTCTGAACCCTACTTCTATGTCTTTGGGTCTATGTTGTCATATTTTTTATTTGGCAGTCTAAGTCAGTGACTGCGTGGTTTAGAAATCCTTGTGGCACACAGGTAGGAAGTCACCACTCTCGAGGAAAGCCAATTGTCACCAAATCCATGTAACTGAACCACAAAGATGACTTTCTTCTCCTTCATCCTTCCCCCTCCACCTCACGTTCTTTTATCCCTTTCCAGGAAGGAAAAATAACTCTTCTGGGCCTAATTACCTATTATTGTTAAACAAAAAGAAATGGAATCAGGTGTTGCAAGGCCAGGCCAGACCACGTGTCCGTCTGGAAGAAAGACGGTGTCTGTGCAATGTGTCCCCACCTGCACCCGGCCCAGCACTCGCCGCGAGCCCGAGTGGTCACTGAGCTGGCTGCTAAGGGCTAATGGACGGGGAGAGCATCCCGAGTGGAGACACTGGGCGGAGAGGGTTCACGTCCTGAGTGGGACCGAGCACCAAACACACGTCGGAGCTCAGGAGCTGCTTCCTTCTGGAATTGTCCATTTGATATTCTGGGACTTGCGCTGCTCGCAGGTAGTCAAAGGTAAGCCATGGACGTGGAAACTGTGAATAAGGAGGGGCCGCTATGCTCTTTCTGGGTCACTGAGTCCACACAGGTGAACTACTTCTAATATTTGGTGCACATCATCTTTGTAACAGGTGGCGCATGATAAAGTTGGCACATGATGGGCTGCCTCAAGGCTGGCACACGGTGACCCATGGGCCGGCCACCGGCTTTTACACGGTTTTGCTACACTGAGTCGTTCACACACGCTCGTGCTGCACGGCGATGAGTGTCCTGCAAGCCTACAGTGTTGACTATCATTCCCTTTAACATAAAGGTTGTCCAGGCCAGCTGCTGTGGCTCAGTGGATGGAGTGTCGGCCCATGGACTGAGAGGTCCCAGTTCGATTCCCGCTCAGGACACATGCCCGGGTTGCAGGCTCGATCCCCAGTGGGGGGCGTGCAGGAGGCAGCCGATCGATGTTTCTCTCTCACATGGATGTTTCTATCTCTCTCCTTTCCTCTCTCTCTAAAAAATTAATAAAAACATATTTTAAAAAAGGATAAAGTTTTCCCGATGCAGTCAATAATGTGTAACATATGACATACATGTAAACTTACTCTGCAATATTTGACAGGATACAATCACTCTATTTGTCTAAAGTTTGGGAGTAAGGTATTTGGTGGTTCGTACAATTAGACTATTAAAGCATTTCTCTAATTCAGAGCATTTTCCGCGTCGGGAAATCTAAAACTTGTCCTGTGGGGCTGCTGAGAAAACACAGAAACGGTTCTATCAGAATAATGATTGATACAGCAGTGAACAAACACAGTTCCAGTTGAGGGTTTTCTTTCTGTTTCCCAAATAAATCGTTAACAGATGGAGTCGCTTCTGAGGCTGGTCTCCATCAGGGACAATGGTTCAAATTGGGGTTGAGTGATTGATTGTCCGAGCCATTCAGAGAAAACACACATTGGCACGAAATCAGTAGGTTTGAATTTTGTGGCCCAGACGGAGAAACAGCTTTGGGGTCTATAGCATTGAAAAGCTAATTTCGGGATACAGTATAAAAGTCCAAATGTGTTGAACAGATGTATGGAGATTTTCACCGTGGATTTCTCAGGCCCATTTAGTGCGCTGTGCTCGCTGGCCGTCTGTACTGCCAAGGGCCAGTGGCTATCGTGCCGGCTTCGTCCCACAGGATGGACGAGAATCCGGTCCTGTCCTCTGTGCAGAGCCCTCGGTGTGTGCTGAGCCCTTTTCCTGCCCCTGATCTCCGCGGACAGGTGTACCTCGACTGTTTGCTAAGTAATAACAGAGCTGTGTGCCCTACACTATGCAGTTGAGGCAGGACCTTGCTCAATGTGCATTAACCAAGAGCCGGTAAACTCGCCCTGGCCGGTGTGGCTCAGAGGTTGGAGCATCGGCCCACGGACCACAGAGTCGCGGGTTCGATTGCGGTCAAGGGCACGGACCTGTTGCAGTTCATCTCCAGCCCTGGTCGGGGTCGTGCGGGAGGCAACCAGTCGGTGTGTCCCTCTCACGTCGATGTTTCTCTCTCTCTCCCTCTCCCTCCCTCCCACTCTGTCTGAAGAGAAATAGAAAAAAAAAAAAATCCTTGGGTGAGGATTAAAAGAAAGAAAAAAAAAGAGCACGTAAACTTGGCAAGTTGCACACCTCTTGATGTTTGTTGACAAAGAGATATCGCATGGTCTTCCTGGAGCCAAACCATGCTCATCAATGCCTGTGAATATTCACTGGTGCACAGGAACTGCATTATCAAGGCGTCCGTCACACCGAGAGGGACTTCACGGCTACCCCGGGCACTTCTTGTGTGCTTGGAACACCCTCAGAGAAACTTTCGTCTGAACAAGGCAGGTTTACGGCTGCGAAACGCGGACAAACCACGAAGTCCCACCTTGGTTGCAGTTTGTCCCCGGCCCTAGTTGGTCATGCGGGTGGCGGCCACTCGATGTGTCCCTTTCATGTCAGATGTTTCTCTCTCTCTCTCTTCCTCTCTCTCCCTCCCACTCTATCTGAACAGAAAATGAGAAAATGTCCTCCGGTGAGGATAAAAAAAAATAAAAATAAAAAAATAAAAATAAATAAAAACCCTTGGAAACACAGAATATTTTTGCAAAATTCTATGTGTTATTAAAATCATATATAATTCATGTGTAATTAAATGTATAATTAAATAGGATTATGCAAGTATATATGATTAAATATAAAATAATATTTAAGTAAAGTATGCATCATACACTGTTATTAGAAAAATTGTGGCAAAAACCAACACTTAATATTTTAGAGGTCATGGGTTTATCTTTAGTATAATATATTTTTCTTACCTATTGGTGGATATACAAATTACCTTTTTATTTTTGAGGATCCTTTTAACAATTTTGTGATGCAAATTTTTTTCTTTTCTAATTCAAATAGTCCCATTTATTTATTCATGTCTTGCTTATCACTGTCAGTGGAATTTAAGTTTCATTTGGGCAAGATCTTCTTTAATCTTAACCAATGCTTAATGCCTGAAAGCATGCCTGCTTAGGGCAGGTACTCAATAAATAGCTAATGAATTTTTGTTTAAATTAGCACATAGTGCCAAGGAAGTGTAAATAAATATTTGAGAGAATTGAAAGTAGTCAACTGTGTAAAATGCTGTTGAAAAATGAAATACAAGGAGGACTAAAATATTTTCATTGATTTTATTTACATAGGGATAGAAAGCATTTTTAGTGACTGCAGCAGAAGCAACTTCCAAGGATTTATGGAGGAAGGGGAGGTGGTCCTCGAGTGAGTGAAAGGTTAAAGATGAAATGGAAAGGAGGATGTAGCTGCACATATGCAGATTCCTTTCTGTATAAATTTAGTTGTGAATGGGACTAGAGAGAAATACTAGTCATATGTTGTGACATTTTTTTAATGTTGATGATACTTCACTGCTTTTGCTTTCTTCCTTGTTGCACTTGTCTTTTAACTTCGATCATACCATTTTCTGCCTTAACATGTTTTTGAGTTTTGTGTAATTGTTAATATTTTCATTTTGGATTTTGTTTTATATCATGTGATGCAAAAGTTTTCCCCATAAAGAATGTAACATATTTCCTTTTGATGTTGTTATATGTACAGTTTTTCTAAATTTATCTTTATTGTTGAAAGTATTACAGATGTTCCCCCTTTTTTCCCCATTGACCTCCTCCACCCCGCTCTATTGTCTGCGTCCATTGGTTTTGCATATATGCATATAAGTTCTTTGGTTTATCTTCTCACCCCCTTCCCCTTTGCCCTTTGGGGTTCCTCCTTCTGTTCCTTGCTTCCTTGTATCTGGGTCTATTTTGTTTGTCTGTTAATTTAGTTCATTGGATTCCACATATAAGTGAGATTATGTTGTACTTGTCTTTCTCTGACTGGCTTACTTTGCTTAGCATAATACTCTCCAGGTCCCTCCATGCTATTTCAAAGGATAAGAGATCTTTCTTTTTTTATAGCTGCATAGTGTTCCATTGTGTAAATTATAGTTTTTAACCATAAAAATATATTTTGCTCTAAGAAATGAGGGATATTTTCCAATATTGGAATTCATTTTATTTTTTCCTTTTAATTTCTACTTTGTTGCCTTATAAACAAAATTCATTTGGGTTCTTCTTTGGAAAATTATCAAGCATTCCCTAGCAGCATGATATAACATCAGTTTGGAGTAATATTCACATATGTTTGAAAAGAAGGTGCATTTTCTATTGGAAGGATATTTAGTTACATTCATAGAAGATGTTAGTAACTAGATTATTCAGATTCTCTCTCTAAAAAAATGTTACACTTGACCTCTCCAGTTTGTTGACTCTAGTTAATATAAAATTTATGTCAAATTCTCAGTATTTATATCATTCTTAATATATAATTTATTTTATTGTTTGACTTTTTTTTTTTTTTGCATAAAGGTTCATGGCAGATAAAGCTTCACTTATTTGTAAAGTATCTTTGTTACATTTAAGATTTAAAATTTATCATTTACATTAACTTTAATGATACCATCTTTCTCTCTTTGTATTTGTGTGACACATAATTGCTTACCTTTAGATTCCAAATATTCCACTTCACTTCCTTATACCTATAATTCTTCTGTATAAAATATAGGGCTTTTTTCTTTTTTAATTTTTTTTTTCTTTATTGATTTTAGAGAGAGAGGAAGGGAGAGGGAAAGAGAGAGAGAAACATTGATGAGAGAGAACATCAATTGGCCGCCTCATGCATGCCCCCAACTGGGGATCGGGCCCACAACCTGGGCATGTGCCCTGACCGGGAATCGAACTGGTGACTTCTTGGTGCATGAGTCAACGCTCAACCACTGAGCCACACCAGCCGGGCTAGGGCTTTTTTTTTTTTAACTCAAGTAGTAACAGTGCATTCTTGTTTATTTATTTGTTTGTTTGGGTGAGTCTTTTCCTTTTACATTTATTGTAAATAAATATGAGTTATTCTTTTATCCCCCTTTCTTCATTTTACTTTTATTTATTTTTCTTTCCTGTTGTTTACTCTTTTGCTCTTTCTTTTGTTCATGTCTTCTTTCATTTTGCCCCCTTCTGGACATCTGGAAAGTGTAAAGTCTATCTTTGAAATATCATTTGGTTCCCAGTTAAAAATTAAGCTTATATGCTTACACTTAATTTTCCACTGCTGTCCTTCAGAAGCAAGTGGACTCTGTGCTTGTACTGTGACAGAAGGTGAGTCAAGGTGTGCCTTTACACGAGTACACATCCTCACTCCAGGTCCACTGCTGCTCTTCCTGGGGTTGGTCTCTGTGCTCTGCATTTTTTATCCTGATGTGATACAAGGAAGAGATGTGTACACTATATACTATACCTATGAAAAGTTCTAACATTTAACAGTATGGACTGAGTACTCACCCTCAGTCCATGCCTGTCATGGATTCATTCATTGCACGTTCATAGTCAACAAATAAATGTCAACTTCTCCCTTACCTGTCAGTTAGTGAACTTAGAGATATAGATAACAGATAAAGCAGACAAATCCTTGTCTTTTTGAAGCACATCCGTGACTCTTTTTTGTGATTCATTTCACATTGCTCAAATAATGTCTTTCAGGAAGGATAAATGGATGACATACTTCCTGAGTCTGTCATGTCTATGAATATTTTTGTTACATTCAGTATGAATAACAGATTACCTGTAATTTAAGTTGTATACTTTCCCCATGAAAACCCTAGTACAATATTGTTCTATAGCATCAAAATAAGCTGTAGAGAATACTGAATCAAGTTTTCCTCCCTGCACAACTTTGTAAGTGACACTTTGTTTCCTTGTATATATGTAGGACTCTTGCTTAAATGCCATGATTCAATGATGTCATTGCAATGTCTTGCTGTTGAATATCTCATTAAAATTCCCTGAAATTTACAGCAGGCCTATAAATATTCAGATCTTTTCTCTGAGTCACGAAAGTTTTTTTGTCGTTATCATTATCATTGTTATTATTATAGCTTTGAATAGAGTTGTTTTGTTTGTTTCACACACGTAATCTTTCAGACAGACACAGAAATGATCTATACTTTTATACTTCAATATTCTGTTTTTTTTTAGTGTATTAATGTTGGTTCGTTTTATCTATTAATTTATTCTTGCCTCTTCAAGCTTCTCTTCATCAATTCATAGTGTGCAATTGAAATGTTTTAAATCTAAGTTCTCCACTTGCATTAATTTTTCTCCTAATTTCTCTTCTTAGACTTCCTCTTTTTCATTTGATTTACTCATTTTTACCCTTGTTTGTGTGTAGTCTGCATTTTTTAAACATGTTGATATTGTATTTATTTACTTTTTTCTTCTGTTTTTGGAGGGACTATTTTTTCAGTTGTCTGTTTTTTATTGTCTTCTTAATGCTAAGTTTCTTTCTTCCTTATTGCTTTGGGAATTTATAAAAATATTGCTGCCTTCTATTTATTAATCTTTGAATATAACATAAAATTTGCCACTCAAATAATGTTTGTATCATCACATTGACTCACTGGGTCAGGGATATAAACTCTCTTATTTCATTCTCCTTTTAATAATAGCTGGAAGGTGGGAATTTGGTGGTTTCCCTTCTCTGCTTGTCATTCTCAGCTGCCTGATAGAGGATGGATAGGACTTAGGACCACTGAAACCTCACCGCAATAAATTCTATTATTTGTGCTTGTTTTTTGAAACTTCTATATCTGGCCAAATCAGGCTGGGCCTGGAATGGTTTCTCATCTAGGTGAGGCACATTCATTAAGAGGAGGTGGAGTTAGACCTCACTTCCTGTTTTTTAACTCTATTTCCAGGAAAATAGTCTAAGATGATTAGCAGGGGGACTTTTGTTTATTGGAGCTCACTTTCATCAGGATGAAAATGTATGTATTCCCGCCACCCATTGCCTCCAGACTTGGCCCTTCTTCTAAGGGGATGGAAAATGTGGCTTCTCAAAACCCCCCAAACTCAAGGCCCTGGATTTTCTTCAGCATTTCTGCTAAACACAGACCCCTCAGGTGGAAGGGTCTTGAGAGAATCCTTAAGGATATTCTGTATTTTTCCCTACCACAACCTATTCTTGTTTTTTTTTTTTTTTTTAATCCTCACCCAAGGATATTTTTCCATTTTTGTTCAGATAGAGTGGGAGGGAGAGAGAGGAAGAGAGAGAGAGAGAGAGAGAGAGAGAGAGAGAGAGAGAGAGAGAGAGAGAGAGAGAGAAACATTGATGTGAAAGGGACACATCCAGTGGCTGCCTCCTGCACGACCCCAACCAGAGCCGGAGACGAATCGCACCCAAGGTACGTCCTCTTGACCACAATCAAACCCACGACTCATTGGTCCACAGGCCATGCTCTAATCCTGAGCCAAACCAGCTAGGGCTCACAACCTATTCTTAATGGAGTTGAGTTGATTCCCAATGTCCTATTCAGCATTTTTCAAAATATATTCTATCTGCTTGTTATTATTCAGAATATGTGGTAACCCAGTTGGAAAGCAAATTAAGTTTTGGGTTCATTTTATTTTTTTCAGTGGCTTTCAGAGTGTTTATTATAAGCATCCTTTGTCTCCATCTCAGCTGAAACATATGTGTTTGATTCAAAAGCCTGTTATCTGAAATTTAGTCGACGTTTTCTACATAACAGACAAATAGTCCTAGTGATAGTTGTTCTACCTGCTATGACATGCTGGGGACACAGATTTGGAATATTATGTAAATGGATGCTAATTTCAACACTGAAAAATCTGTGCCATACTTTTTTAGAATTTCAAGGTCTCCAAGATAATGAGTATGCTATTTATTCCATTTATTTTAGCCTATTCAAACATTCTGTAAACAAAATTACTACCAGGAAACTTTGTTTCTGATTTAATTTAATTACATGATGATGTTCTTTAAGTCCCTTTAATATTTCGGTGCGCAGCTAGTGCCCGGACGTGCTCTGTGTCTGCCGTGCCTCCAGGCCTGGCCCTTGGGACCTCGAGTGTCGTGAGGCCCGGACCGCGGCCCACGGAGCTCGGCTGGCCCCCAGACCCGGGCCTCCGATGGGAGAGCCCGCTGCCCGCGGGGCGAGGCTCTGGGCACATCCAGTGGCGATAGCAGGGCGCCGGGGTTAACCGGTCCTCGGAGAGCTCCTTCAGAGGGCTCAGTTCCTGTCTCCGCCGGAGTGTCCCCACCAGGCCCCTTCCCTCTGGCGGCGGCTTCCCCGGGGGAGTGAGGACGGGAGTGGGAAGGGGGGGCGGAGTCGCTTGGAACCCCAGCCTCCCGGCCGCCCCGCCCCCGCCGCCGGAGGTGTTCCCTCCTTTGGGGAGCTGAGCCCCGGGGGTGGAGACCTCGCGGGGGGCACACCAGCAGAGGGGCGCCCTGGGCGTGGGCGGCTGGTGCGGAGGAGGCACGGGTGGGTGGCTGAGAGCAGTGCAGAGCGTGGGGCTGGCCGGGCCCTGGGCCTGGATTCCAGCTGCGAGGGGCCACATGGCCACCAGGGCCTGTCAGCAGCACGTCTGTGCTCAGCTGGGGAGGGTGCACGGGAGGGGTGCCCCTGGAAGTTGCTCTGGCAGCCCAGCGGCATTGAGGATGGACACCCCTGTTCCCTGAGGCCTTGACCCCCAGCTGCCCAGGAGGCAGCGCAGACCCTCCGGGCGCTCAGGCGGCTCCCAGCAGACAGGCCAGGCAGGTGCCCGGTCCTCATGGAGCACCTGCTGCGTGCCCCGCGCCACGCTCTGGCCTGTAAGTGGTCACACCTGGTTGAGGGTGTTACGGGAGCGCCCAGGCTGCTTTTGGCCCTGGGTTCAAGCCCTGGCTGGCTGCCCGCTACCACAGCCCCCACCCGCAGGCCTCAGCGCTGCATTCAGACCTAGTTGAGAGGATTGTTGGTGCTGGGTGAGGTGACTTGTCCAAGGACCTGCTCCCTGGCCTGGGCACTCCCTGCTGGTGGCACTGCTCCTGTGAGTTCTGGTCTAACGTTGGCCCTCCCTCCCTAAAAAAATAAAAATAAAAAAATAAGTCCCTTTAATGTTTAAAAAGTCTTTATTGATTTTGACGGGACTTTTAAAAACTCTCTTTGTTCTGTATTTTATTTTACTCTTAAACATTTTTTTAAATTATGTTTGGAGAAACAGAAAAAGTGATTTATACATTAACTTCAGAATTATATTTTAGAATCTCATTGGAAAATATTTGCCTATATTTTGCTGAAATTTCTTACCTGTTACATTGCATTTATCATAAGGGAAATATAGCATTTATTTCTGTAGGTAACAAAATTTATTTCTGAAATTTACCTCAACTTGATTGAATGAGTGCTTATTCATGAAGTTTATTCAATGAGGTTTATTGTGTATGGATTACTAAAATCAAACATTATTTTCACACTTTCTTTTTTCTTAGCTTATTCTAATACCTTTTAAATAAGAACTGAAAAAAAACTGTTAATTTACCCTGTTCTAATTAAAGTCATCTTATGAATTCTGTGTTGAATGTTTTATATTTACTACCATGCAGCAAGAATTTTCATATTTTATGATATTTCATGAACTGTATAAAGTTTAGTTGTCAGGTGCGTCTTTAAATTTTTTAAATTCTATTTGACACACAACATTATATGAGTTCAGGTGTACAACATAGTTATTCAACATTATGTACCTTACAGAGTGATCACAGCAATAAAGCTAGTAACTGTCACTGCACAAAGTCATTATGACACTATTGACTATCTTCCTTATGCTGTATATTGTATCCGCATGACTTATTTTAAAACGGGAGGTTTGTACCTCTTATTTTTCTTCACCTTGTTCTCCCGTCCCCCCCACCTCTCTTCCCCTCTGGCAGTCATCAGTTTGTTCTCTGCATGTAAGAGTCTGTTTCTGTTTTGATTTGTGTGTTCGTCGATGTTGTGTTTCAGATTCCACATGGAAGTGCAATTATATGGTATTTGTTCTTCTCTGTCTGACATTTTACTGAACATATTACCAATATTCATGTTGTCACAAATGGCAAAACTTCATTCTTTTTTATGGCTGAGTAATATTCTATTGTATGTGCACACCACGACTTCCTTATCTATTCAGCTATTAATGGACACTTAGGTTGCTTCTGTGTCTTGGCTATTTTGTATAATACTGCAATGAACATAAGGATGCATATATATTTTTGTTTTCTATAGATAAATACCCAGAAATGGAATTACTGGGTCATATGGTAGTTCTACTTTTTGTTTTTTGAGGAACCTTCTTACTGTTTTCTATAGTGGCTGCCCTAATTTGCAATCCCACCATCAGTGTACAAGGGTTCCCTTTTCTCCACTCCTTATCAACACTTGTTATTGTCTTTTTTGATACTAGCCGACCTGACAGGTGTGAGGTTTTGACTTGCATTTTCTGATAATTAGTGAGGCGGAGCATCGTTTCATGTGTCTGGTTTGTTGGCCATCTGTGAGTTTTCTTTGAAACAATGTTTATTCTGGTCCTTTTCCCATTTTTTAAATTTAAAGTTTTTTTTTTGATGTTGAGCTGTGTGACTTATTATATATTTTGAATATCAACCTCTTATTAGATATAGTATTTGCAAATATATTATCCCATTCAATAGGTTGCCTTTTTGTTTTGTTGATGTTTTCCTTCTCCATGTAAAGTATTTTTAGTTTGATATAATTCCATTAGTTTATTTTTGCTTTTTTTGTCTTTGCCTGGGGAGACATAGCAAAGATATCTATCTATCTATCTATCTGTCTATCTATCTATCTATCTGTCTATCTATGCCTGATTTCAAAAAGTTGACTGTCTATATTTGCTTCTAGGAGTTTTATGGTTTTGTCTTACATTTAATCCATTTTGAGTGTTTTGTTTATTTCATATGGTGTAGGAAAGTGGTCTAGTTTCATATTTTTTGTATATAGCTGTTCAGTTTTCCCAACATTATTTATTGCAGAGATTGTCTTTTCTCCACTGTGTATGTTTGCCACCTCTGACACAGATTAATTAACTGTATAAACATGAGATAATTTTTGTGCTCTCTATTCTGTTCCATTGATATATATTTCTGTTTTTGTGCCAATACCATACTGTTTTGATTACAATATCTTTGCAGTATAGTTTGAAATCAGGGAGTGTGATACCTCCAACTTTGTTCTTTTTCAAGATTGCTTTAGCTATTTTGGGGTATTTTGTGGTTCCATATTAATTTGAGAATTATTTGTTCTAGTTCTGTGAAAAATGTCATTGGTATTTTGACAGAGATTGCATTGAATCTGTTGATTGCTTTGGGTAGTATGGATATTTTAACAATATTAATTCTTCCAATCCATGAGTATGGTGTATTCTTCCATTTATTTACATCATTTTCAATTTCTTTCATCAGTGTCTGATCGTTTTCAGAGGTCGTTCACCTCCTTGATTAGTTGCCTTCCGCACGACCCTGGCGGGGTGAACCGCAACTGAGGTTCATGCCCCTGGCTGGAATTGAACCTGCAACTCATTGGTCCACAGGCCGACACTCTACCACTGAGCCAAACCGGCCAGGGCTGACCCAGGCACTTTTAAAAGGGCTTCCTCTTAGCTGGGACTCAGAGTGAGTAGTTTGTGCAAGGCCCATTAAGAGTGGAGACACTTTTCCACAGGCCCTTTGCTTTCCTAGATTCCAGCCTCATGGTCCTCAAAAACCAGATGTTATAGGGGCTCCTTTCCCCTGTGCTTGCCTCCAAGGTTGCAGAGCCCAAAATGGGTCTCTGACCCCATGCTGCTTAGGGGGGACCTTCGTGACTGTAGTGACATTACTCCCACTTGGGGAGCTGAGCATGTGGGTCCTGACCGTGCAGTGCTGCTGCCCCTCCTACACATCGGATGTGGATTTTTCCTTGTATCTTCAGCTGTAGAATCTGCTCCTTCCATCCTCAGGCCGTTCTCAGAGCTAGTTGCTCTATATGTAGTTGTAGTTTTGGTGTGTCACTGGGGGAGGTAAGCCAAGGAGCTTCCCATTTTACCTTCCTGCCCCACCTCCCAAGTGTGTCTTTTCTAATATGAGGCACAAACCAAAGAATTACAATAAAGCCTGCTCTTTGAATCTATGTGGTTTCTTCCATATTTAACCCCTGCAGGTATTTTATATGCTATATTTTCATCATATTTTTAACAATCAAACAATTACCCTCTGGTTTACATTTTAATGCTAAAATTAACCTCACAAAATGTTTTCAGACATCTTTTTAATTAAAAAAATATTTTATGGTTATTTCTATGGCTATAAAAATGACTCATTTGTCCATATATCATGAATGCTTCTATAATGACTTTATGAACAAAATAAATTAATTGAAATTGTAGGAGAGCTTTGTTTTTGAGCATCCACTATGTTCTATGCACTGTGCTAAGACTTTCATATGAGTTGTAACTTAATTTTTACAACTACCAGATTTGGAAACTGAGGTTCGGAGAAAATAGGAAACTAGTAAAAAATCATGTAAATATTAAAAAATAAGTCAGATTACAAATCAAGACAGTTCTAAACTGATTTTTTTTAAGAGCAGGAAGACTTTTAATATAATATTGAAATCTATTTGCTATGATACATATTTTTACTGTAGCTGTATAATGGGCATTGATACCTCACAGGTGAGTTCACCTTTTCTTACTGATATCTTGACTTTTTACTGTTCCCTGAGCTTTTAGTATGAGCTATTCATGCTACATGGAAACACCCTTGGGGTTTTTAACTAAAAGTGTACTGCATTCATAGTTTAATTAATATTTTGCCCTCTTTCCAAGAAAAATGATTTTCTCAATTCATGCACATCTTCTTTTGTCTTCATACCATGTTTTGTAAATTTCTCCAATTATTTTGTTAAATAAATTTTTGGCTCAATACCTTATAACTTTGTTTCTTTTGTGAATGCTACCTTTTAAAGATTTACTGGTATTTTGTAACTTGTACATAGGAAAGCAAATTTGCTTGATATTCCTATCTGCTGAACATGCTTCAGAATTGTTTACATTTTCTGTGTGGACACTTTATCTGTCCGTTGTTTCTTCCTTTTTGGTTATTATATTTCTTTTGTCCACTATGAAATCAAGTACATTGTTGAATAGCAGCATGGATAGTATACTACCCTATCATTTTCCTATCTTTAAAGGGAATTATTTTCAATTTTACTATTAGTTTGATAGTAGTATAGGATTTTGGTCATCTTTACTAGGTTTGGGGACTTCTCTGCTATATGCATTCCATAAATGGATGTTAACTATTGTCAAATGAGTTTTCTGTATTTATGGTCGGGAACATATGGCTTTTCTTCTTTATTACTTTGAGGAAATTAACGTGTACATAATGTTGAACCACTTTGGCATTCCTGGAATAAACTCTGTTTTATCATGAAGCATTGTTTATATATGCACAGATATACATTTCACTCACTTATACATTTGATTGCTCAGTAGAGGCATCGTTTTAAGGGTTTTATTTTGTTTTGTTTGAATAAGCCTTTTTCCTCTGTCTAGTTGTACTCTGCCTTTGGCATTCTGCATTTACATTAGGACTTGTCAGGGTGCAGTCCTGCTTGGGACTTCCTCTGGATGTTCAATTTGAGAATCTATGTCTTTCATCACATCTGCAAATTCTCAGCCATTATTGTTTTAATATTGCTTCTCCCTTGTTGCTTCTTGTTTCTCTTACTGTAGCTAATATTAGGTAAATTTTGGACTCTTCCTTGATCACGATTAACCCTTACAGTTAAATGCTAGGTGACAAAGATAGATCTGTCAATCCACAAGTTTTCTCTTCAAATATAGTGAATTTTATTCTAGTTATTATATATTTCATATTGAAAAGTTTTTATATGGGTTTATTTAATTTTATCTTTTAATCATTATACTTATGTTTTATAGTCCCTTTTTAGAGTATTGTATTATTATTTTAGGCTTACAGGTTTTCAGTGTTTTTCATCTGCTGATAAGACACAATTTTTATTTATTTATTTATTTATTTATTTATTTATTTATTTATTTATTTATTTTTGTTAATCCTCACCAGAGGCTATTTTTTCCATTGATTTTTCTTTTTTTTTTTTTTGGAAAGAGAGAAACATCCGTGTGATAGAGACATATCGATTGAGTGCCTCCCAAATGCACCTTGATGGGGGCTGTGGATGGAACCTGCAACCCAGGTCTGTGCCCTTGACCAGGAATTGAATCTGTGACCCTTCAGTGAACAGGCTGATGCTAACCGCTGAGCAACACTGGCCAAAGCCAGATAGTTTTGCTCATTTTTCATAAATCTTATTTCTGGGGGGTGGGGGGAACTTGTCTCTGTATCTACTTGTAAATGTTATATGGTCTGCTATATAATCCCTCTATTGTGGGTGTGTTTGCTTCTACCTGGTACCTAGGAGAATTTCTGGCTCAAGATCAAGTTGTATGTTAAGTTCTTGGCCTGTTGATTTCCACATCAGAAAAGTAGTGTCCAAGACAAGTAGTGACTGATTTCTACACTGAGGATCTCTTTTTTCCTACCTAGAGACCAGGTAAAAAATAGTTCATTTGTTTTATGGTCTTACTGAGCCAGTGAACATATTTTTCTGTTCAGTTTAATGAGGGTCCCATTTTAAGTAGGAATTTCTTTCAACTCCCAGCCTTGTACAGGCCTAATACCTCTCTCCTGTCCTTACCTGGGCTCTAAATCTCAAGGATACAGTAACTCACTTCCTCCATCTCACCTACCTCAAAACGTCAGCTCACACGTTCATTGTTCTTGCTTTCGTTTCCTCTGTTTCCAGCATCTGGGATTGCTTTTCCCATCTTGTACTTAACATGTATGTTTAAAAGTTAGTTCCTTTTAGTCAACATTTTATGTGCTTGTAGTGAAGGGATTTCTGAATTAGTTTTTTCCTCAACTTTCTGGGACTGGAACTCTATAAAAAGCAAACTGGAATTACTTGTTTGATCATGTATAATAAAATAATATGTCATACAATTGCCAGAAGAGGGGGTGGGGGAGGGGAGCAATGAACCACAGAACTTGTACGCATGTACTCATAACCAATGCACATGGACAACAAAACTGGAGACGGGGCAGGGAGGGAGGGGGAGGAGGGTGTCAATGGGGGGAAAAGGAGAAACATCTGTAACAAAAGTAAATTAATAAAAAAATAAATAAATAAAATAAAATAATATGTCATAATACATAGTATTTTACAAAATGTAGTAACTGAAAAGAAAATAGAATAATAATATCGATCACTGTTTTATACATTACGAGAAGCCAGAACCTATTAACACAGTTGTAGGTTACTTTCTGATATGTTTTGCATACTTTCTTCCACATAATGTGTACTTTATCAGAGCTGTGATCGTATGCACATGGCAGTTTGTAGTGTTTTTCAACATTATGTAAACGTTTCTCTCCTTTTCATAAGTATATTTGAAAATCTGCATCAAAATCTAGTTGTAGTTTTCCCTAATACTGAATTTTTAGCTTCCATTCAAATTTGAACTTTACAAAACAGGCTGCAAAGAGCGTCTTCAAACATGTTACCTTTTCCTTATGTTGAAATTTATCACCCTAAAATAAGGTCCTAAAAATAGTATTTATTTGTCAAAGGACATGATTATTTCTTGTGGCTTTTCTTACATATTACCTATATTATATGTCTTCTAAAACTGTGCAGATGGATACAGCATCCCTGAATTTATTCAATTTTAATACATTATCTGTAACACTTATTTTATATTTTTTACTTTAATGATTACCAAAAAATTTGATTTGTTTATTATTTGCATTTTATACATGTTTTTCTTTCTATATTTTTATTTTACCCTCCTCCTCTTCTTCCTGTCCTTCCTCCTCCTCTGTTACAATTTGTTTCTTTTTCATTTATTTTTTTAGAGTTGATATTTTTGCCATACATTTATATATTGATATAATTGATGATTATTTATAATCCCAGTTTTCACTCTTTTACCTCTACACACATACACATGCATACCTATTTTTATATTTTTCTTTTTTTTCTGGATAGGAAATAAATTTATTTTTTTGTATATATTTATTTTATTTATTTTTTTGTATATATTTTTCTTATGTTTCAAGTGAAAAGGTGTTGGTTTTATTAAAATCTGTGATTCATGTGGGGTATTGGTAATATGAAGAGAATGCTGAGTGTGTGGGGAAGACTATTGTGGAGAAGAATAGTTTCCTGAGAAGGTAGAGGTAACTGATAAAAGAGATTGACACAAAGTCTCTACTCGTGGTTGCTCCCAGTAAGAAGGAAGCAGAAGGTAAGTATTTTAGGAAACAGAGTCACTGAAGGACAGGGGGGGCGAGAGTATTTATGGGCAGCAAGTCATTTGCTTGCTATGTATAAGAAGATAAGATATGCTTAAGTTCCCTTGTCAGAAACTGCTACTCTCACCACATCTTGCTGATGAGCTCTTTTATATTGCCACTCTGGGACATGCTCTCTAAAAATGCATTCTACCTTTTCTTGGAGCTTTCTAATAATAATGAGTTTGATCATCATATTAATAACAACATCACGAGAACAAAGTGATGTTCCAAGAATTATGCAAGTATTTTACAAGCGAATTGTTTCTAATTCTTAAAACAACACAATAAATTTTGTAATGTTATTGCCTTTGTGCAGATGCTGGCTCTAACATCGCACAGCTACTCAGAATACAACCCAGTTTTCAGTCTACTTCAGTGCTACTGAAATTGTGTGCTCTTTTTGTCACTCTACACTGTTGACATTAGCATTGTAGGTAGAATAGGACCTTTAGTTGGACTTCCTCATGGTTCTTGGGCAGGGCTGATATTAGAGCAATTGGCTGTTTATTCTGAGCAGGACAATGTCTGGCCACTGGCCAGAGTGGTTAGGGCAGAGCGTGAAACTCTCCATGGTAGACTGGTGCCACCATCCATGCATCTCAGGAACTGTAGTCCTCTCTGCGATAGTACATCCTCTCATAGTTTTCCTAGAACATGTGCATCTGTGGGGCATTCATCATCTACATTACTCACACCTTTCTGGCTAGTAAATTTTGATGTTCAACATGAATGTTATCTTAATTGTGCTTCTAATTTCTCTCTTTCCCTAAATTGCTAGCCCATTGCCATGATCCTTTATTAATTCTAGCTTTGTTTAGAGAAGTTCACGTTCCCATTTTAAAAATTGTGTGTGTAGTTTTCAGATGCCCAATCTGCACTGTGTTTTGCATATCTGATATTCTGCTTTAGGCCCTGGCCCACATTGTCATGACCATTGTTCTCTGCTAGGATTTATTATTCACTTACAAATAATTGAGCAACATTGGTATCTGTCTGCTTTCATTTAAATATTGACTCCGTCGTTTTTCTTGTGTCATTTCAGGCAGGATATTAAGCTTTGTATGCATCAGTTTTCTCATATATTTTTAAGAAGGGCCATAATAACAGTAGCTCTCTCCTCATCAGATTTTTGAAGGATTAAAACAAATACTGTAAGAAAAAGATCTGTCATTCAACAGCTCATAGACAGAAGGCATCATAGTATTTGTAGTAGTAGCAGCAACAACAGCACAGTAATTATTATGTTTAAAGTTTCATTCATTTATTTTTTCCATGTATATTTTTCAATAAATCACACTTTCAAAAACTATGTTTTGATTGTATTTGGAATTATACTATATCTATGTGTTTATTACATCTATATATTATCTACTATTTGGAATTATGTAGCAATTAGTCTGTAGTATTTAGACTCTACATATAGTTTTTAGTTTTTGGAATTGTATTAGCTTATTTTTTTCTAAATAACTCATCTATTACCTTATTCATATATTTACCTATTCATACATTTATTTAACATCCAATTATTAATCACTTTATTGAGTACTATGCTTGGTGCCAACAATAAAAAACAGCTTTGCAAAAAATGGTTAAATTTCTCAAAGAGCTTAAAATCATATGTAAAGATTTTTAAAAAGCAATGTCATAAAAATGAAAAATGCTATAGCAGAGTTAAACCCGTGGTACCATAGGAATAAAATACTGTATGACTTTTTAAAATTCCCCTTCTAAGCTTTTTTTTTTTTTTTTATGGAAGTTTAATGGAACCATAGATCATTGTATTTTATTATGTGTTGTATTATTAATATAATATTTATGTGTTTACCTGTGTTTATAGATTTAATGCCACACTGTATATCTGTATCCATCTATTTATATCTATATCTATTTCTATATATCTATATCTATATCTATATCTATATCTATAAGCTATAGCTATAGCTATACTTATATCATCTATGTATGTCTATATTTATATATATCTATAGCTATACTATATCATATCTACAACTATATAAAAGCATACAACATAGGGTTTGATGCATAATTTGACTCAATAAATGCTTCCTCCTTTTTTTTTTTTACTCTATTTTTATTGTTTACACTATTATTATGGATGTCCCCATTTTCCCCCTCTTTGCCCACCTACTTCTTGGCCTATTTATTTATAGGGTATTAATTGGATGATCCAGGTTCATGACATGCATTTCCACTTATTTGCCTCTTCTTCTAAAACTCAATAAAATGATATTCATAGCTCCTTATTTGGTTATATATAAAAACTTTGCTGCTGCTAGTGTGAGGGATGGCTAAGATTTTGTCATAATCAAGTTTGCTTTTGTGATAATGTCTGTTATCATTTGTGTTTTCTTAATGGTCTTTATTGACATACATAGATGTTCTATAACATATCATTTTCATTTACCAGGATTCATTATTAAGGTTTTTATTTTTTATTACTAGTGAGAATTTAGCTGATTATTTCCAATGCATGCTGGGTTATCTATAAATAATATTATTAATCTTTATATCAAGTATTCCTGTTCATTCTTCTACTTGAATTAGCAAGAGCCTCTCTGATATTGAACAATATTGATAGCAGTAGATAGCCATGTTTGTTAATGAAATGGAAGAAGTTATCACCATCCCTTTGCCATTATTATAATGTTGGTTTTAGGGTATGTGGCCATTTCATAACGAATTCTTCTATTCTTTGAAAGTGTCTGTTGGGTGGGGATGAACCTGCAACCCAGATATGTGCCCTTGACCAGGAATCGAACCCATGACCCTTAGGTGTGCAGGCTGACGCTCTAACTGCTGAGCCACACCAGCTAGGGGTATTGTTATATTCAGTCAGCTAATAAGGTTAATCTTTGATTTCATTAGAATTTGGATTTGGAATCATCACTAGTTCACAAGGAATATTATGCGTTTCTACTACACATTTTTCCTCCTTTCTTCATCTTTGCTATAAGGGGTACACGTCTTTCTGTATGCTTTTGGCCCCTCATAGGTTTTATAATGATCAGAAATATTTTTCTATTTCTAAAGCTTGAATTTTAAATATATTTATAACTATATATTTAGTTCATGCCAACAAATACTTATCTCTTATTTTTTTAACAAGGTTTGTTTCCCAGTCTTTGTGTACAGTGATCAGCATCCATGTCCAGAATTCTCTCATTTATTTATTATCTTATGTTATTTTTCCAACCTCTGCATAATAAAAGAGTTATTTTTGTGGTAAATTTTATGAAAGTTCACAGGTCTGAAGCTGTCTTTCTTTCATCTTCATGTATGAATGACAACATGCTATGGTAGAGCAGAGTTCTTGAATCATATCTTTTTTTTTTTTTTTTTTGGTAAAACTCTGAAGTTATCCCTCTATTACTTTCTGATGTTAACTGTCACTGCAGAGAGCCCTGTAAAAATCATATTTTGTCTTCTTTGAAATATACTTGCTTTTGTTCTTTGAGACAGGAAAAAAATCCACTTTTCCTTGAAATTTATGATAATTTCCTTGTTAATTTTATCAAGGTCATTGTGAATTCAATTTCAATGCTTTTGTAAAGTTCTGGAAAGTTTTCTTTAATTTTATACTCCCACTTCAAATCCTTTTGTAAAGAGATGTAAACAAAATGAATTGCTAAAAGCAACTTATTTTTATTATTAATTCAATTCTACTTTTTCTGTGTTCTATATTCTGTCATCTCCCCATGTATTTTTTGTCTTGTTATTAAATCGGATTTTATATGTATTTTTAACTTACCTTCTGATTTACTAATACACTCAAAAAAAACTTTAAAACCAGCATTTTGAAACTATTAATGAATATTCAGTATCCAGAAGTGTATAAATACATACAGCTGTCATAACATCTACAATATAATGTCTTAGAGTTCTGCATTCATTTTTGACTCTGCACTATGTCACAGACATTACTTATAACATCACAGAAAGTGTAGAAATTTTAGAAAAGTGAGGGGAATATCGTATGTGATAACAATATACAAAGACAATGACTGCTGTTCAGATGGGTATTACCAATAAGGTATACCTACAATTTATATAGCATTCCTATAGTCTGTTGATTTTATTAATCCAATATATTTCAATCGTTTTGGTGGTCTTTAAAAAAGTTTGTATTTGAGTTCTATTAATATTAAGCACTTTTATGTACTAATGTCTCATTTTACCTATTTCTGTATGTATGTAAAATGTATGAATGTGTGTGTGTGTGTATAAAATGAATAATTCTGCAAACAGAATTATTCTACTAAACAGAAATCCATGCAGGCATTTCTACCCATTCTCTTAGGAAAGCTCTTTAGAAATGACAGGGTTATTTTTTTTATAGCTTGTGTATTTTTTTTATAGCTACAGTGTACTATTATTTTGATCTGAGAGTGGATAATTGTACTCTCTAATAAGTTCTACTTTATTTGATTACTGAAAGAGTGAACTATTTGAGTTTAATATCAAGTGATAATGGGCAAGCCTGTTGCTACACAGCTGAAGGTCTGATCCTACCTGCCTTGAATACTGACCACAGGGGAGAATGAGAACTCACCTCCCTGTGCCTATGAAAGTTTCATGCCTCTGCTGTTGAGAAATGTGGATGCTGGCTGGATTAGTGGCAGTATCTTTTGTACTGAGGTAGCAGGATGGCGTGGTGCCTTTACACTTTTGTTTCTACATAACATAGTTGATTATTCCAGTAACTACGTCTTAATGCTTCTGCTTCTGCCCCCCCCCCCCCACTAGCAGAGTCTTTTTATTATTTATATAGATCCACAGGTTACATTGTTTCCCCCAAACCTTTTAGGCAAAAAAGTACAGACATTCTTTTGGTTGTTTACCCAACTCTTATGTATATTACATGTTAATTACTAACTATTTTCACCCTTCACCCAGACATCCTCTTAAAACTCCTGACCTTTCCTCCTATCTAAGATCCTTTTAAGCTTCCACATTTCTATCCTAAATCTTCATTATTTTCTTGCTTTTCTTCCTGCAGTCTTTTCTACCATCTACATCATTAGTCATCTATATGTTACTTCTATAATAATTTCTAACAGACAGCTAACAGATAGACAGAGAAAGCAAAGATTAGTCTCCTTCAGTTGCCATCCTGCATTTTTATTTTCCCATTTACTTTGTATCTTCAGTCACTGTTCTTCGTGATTCCTGCCACGCAGTGAATCCACTTCTCCAGGGACAATATCAAACCATGGAGCTCACCCGGGACTATGTCAAACCGTGGTGGTTGCTGTTCCAGTGACACCGCTCCCAACATTAAATGAATTACAGAAGAACCATAAAAGCAAGTGAAAAAGAATGACTTAAACATTGAATACCTTTGATGAATCTTGGCCCTAGCACTTAATAAATATGCTACTTTCAATAAATCACATTTTTTCTGAACCTTAGTTTTGTAGTTAATAAAATAGGCCGCATATATCTATAAGTGTGTGTGTGTGTGTGTGTGTGTGTGTGTGTGTCTATGTTTATATATATTCACCTGGTAAAATGAAAATGGAATAATCTATTTGCTAGATGGTATTTTTCTATGATGGAAAACATGCCACTTTTCTTTAATATAGCTACTGCTCAGCACAATGTCGTGCATCGTAGATGTGCTCAATAATAGGAAGAGAGAAATAGATTTAAACACAGACATGCAAATATTTATAACATTCAGTGAAATAATCCTCAAACCTTAAAGGAAATTCTCAAACCCTGAAGAATAATTAGACATTAGTCACACATAATCTAATATCCTTGATGTAACCTCTGATACCCAGCTGTGTTAATTTGGATTAGAATTTCCATGCTGATTTTGTACTACACGATCTGAAAATAAGACTGGAAATACTACATTAGTACTGATAGATCTAATTGGCAACACCTTAAATAGTATCTGGAAATTCAGAAAAAGAGCTATCAATTTGGAATACTTTGAATATATTTATTTGTCCAATCTAATTTGTGTAGAATTTTAAAATCTGATATATTGCTGATTATTTTTTGTCACACAGTTTTTGTTTGATTTTTTTCAGAGTGACAGACCTTTTCTTTTTGTTTATTTCTTAAATAGCCTTCCCTTTTTAGAGTGGTTTTAGGCTCACAGCAAAATTGGATGGAAGGTGCAGAGACTGCCGTGTACCCTCTGCCACAACACATGCAAAGCACCCCCTTTGTCAACATTTCTCGCCAGAGTGGTACATTTGGTACAACTGATGAACCTGCATTGACACGTGATCATCATCCAGAGTCTAACGGATGACTTTGATGGTGTACATTCTATGAGTTTGGACAAATGTATGATGTCTTGTTTCCACCACTATAGTATCATATAGAGTAGTTTCACTGCCCGCCCAAATCCTCTGTGTTCTGCCTATTCCTCTCTTCCTCCACCCCCTCAACCTTGAGAACACTGATGTTTTTACTGTTTCCATAGTTTTGCCTTTTCCAGAATGAGAGATAGTTGTACTCATACAGTATGTGGCCTTTTCTGATCGGCTTCTATCACTTAATAATACATATATATTTAACTTTTTTTCATTTTATATTTTATGGCTTGACAGCTGATTTCTTTTTAGTGCTAAATAATATCCCATTGCCTGCATGCACCTCAGTTTATTTATCCAGTCACCTGTTATTGAAGGACATCTTGGTTGCTTTCAAGTTCTGGCAATTACAAATAAAGCCACTATAAATATCCAAGTGCAGTGTTTTGTTTGCGCTGAAGTTTTTAGATCATTAGAGTTCACCTTGTGTTTTTAAATAAACTTACTTCTAAAAATGCCCTCATGAGGTCCTCATTCAACTGAGATCCTAAGGCTTTTCAAGTAACTGAGGCTAATAGCCTCCAGGCAAAAAGCCAGAGCATAACTAAACCTTTCCTGAGCTTGCATATCTACCCAGGAAAGTGAGACTTGATAGAGGTGTTGAAGGAGGGCCCTCCACGCTCACTCAAACCCAGTAGAGGGAGCCACAAATACCAGAACACCAACACCCACAGGGAAAATTCGGCAGGCCTCAAAACCCACTGGGATAGCAAAAATGGTGAAACAAAGAAACAGATCCCAAATGAAAGAGCAAGAGAACTCCACCGAAGATGAGATAAATGAAGTGCAGCTAAGCAAATTATCAGAGGGAGAGTTCCGAGCCATGATCTTGAGGAAACTAAACAGCATGAGTAAGGACATCAACACCATGAGTAAAGATATAGAAACACTGAAAACCAACCAAGTGGAAATAAAGAATGACATAGCAGAAATAAAGAACACATTGGAAGGATTGACCAGCAGAGTAGAGGAAGCAGAGGACCGGATCAGTGAATTAGAAGACAGAGTAGAAAAAATCAATCAATCAGAAAACCAAAAGGAAAAAACAATGAAAAAACAGGAAGATAGCTTAAGAGAACTGTGGGACAACTGGAAACGGAATAACATTCGCATTATTGGAGTCCCTGAAGAAGAAGAAAATGAGAAAGGGTTAGAGAATATATTTGAAGAAATAGTGACAGAAAACTTTCCTAACCTGGTGAAGGAAGAAAGCATTCAAGTTCAAGAAGCACAGAGAGCCCCAAGTAAGAAGAATCCAAACAGGCCCACACCAAGACACATAATAATTAAAATGCCAAAAATCAAAGACAAAGAGAGAATCCTAAAGGCAGCAAGAGATAAACAACAGGTTACCTACAAAGGAAACCCCATTAGGCTATCATCTGACTTCTCAACAGAAACACTACAGGCCAGAAGGGAATGGCATGAAGTAATCAAGGTCATGAAAAACAAGGATCTGAATCCAAGACTACTCTATCCAGCAAGATTATCATTCAAAATAGAAGGTCAAATAAAGAGCTTCCCAGACAAAAAAAGGCTAAGGGAATATATTAGCACCAAACCAGCACTGCAAGACATGTTAAAAGGACTGCTATAATTATTAGAAGAAATAGAAAGATAATTAGAACCACACTGTACAAAAATGGCAATAAATAAGTACATATCAATAATCACCTTAAATGTAAATGGACTGAATGCTCCAATAAAAAGACACAGAGTAGCCGATTGGATAAGAAAGCATGATTCACACATATGTTGCTTACAAGAGACCCACCTCACAACAAAAGACGCACATAGGTTGAAAGTAAAGGGATGGAAAAAAATCTTCCAAGCAAACAGAAAGGAAAAAAAAGCTGGGGTAGCAATACTCATATCTGATAAATTAGATTTCAAATTGAAGACCATAACTAGAGACAAAGAAGGCCACTACATAATATTGAAAGGGTCTATCCAACAGGAAGATATAACCTTGGTAAACATATATGCACCCAATATAGGAGCACCAAAATATATTAAAAATCTTCTGGAAGACTTCAAAGGAGAAATCGACCACAATACAATCATAGCAGGAGACTTCAACACCCCACTGACATCACTGGATAGATCATCTAGACAAAAAATCAACAAGGAAACAGAGACTCTAAATGAAGCACTAGATCAAATGGATTTAATAGATATATACAGAGAACTACACCCCAAAACTGCAGAATTCACATTCTTCTCAAATGCACATGGGACATTCTCAAAGATAGACCATATGTTAGGGCACAAACTAAGTCTCTACAAGTTCAAGAAGATTGAAATCATATCAAGCATCTTCTCAGACCACAATGGCATGAAACTAGAAATCAACTGCAACAAGAACATGCAAAAACATATGAACACATGGAGGCTAAATAACATGTTACTGAACAATGAATGGGTTACCATGGAGATCAAGGAAGAATTTAAAAAATTTCTGGAAACCAATGAAAATGAACACACAACAACGCAAAACCTATGGGATACTGCGAAAGCAGTTCTGAGAGGGAAGTTCATAGCACTACAGGCCCACCTTAAGAAAGAAGAAAAATTTCTAATTGACTACCTAACCTCACAACTTAAAGAACAGGAAAGCAAACAAAAAGAAAACCCTAGAGCAAGTAGAAGGAAGGAAATAATAAAGATCAGAGCAGAAATAAATGACATGGAGACCAAAAAAGCAATTCAAAGGATCAATAAAACAAAAAGCTGGTTCTTTGAAAAGATAAACAAGATTGATGGACCCTTAGCTAGACTCACCAAGAAACAAAGAGAGAGAACCCAAATACACAAAATCAGAAATGAAAGAGGAGAAGTAACAACCGACACCACAGAAATACAAAGGATCGTTAGCAAATACTATGAACATTTGTATGGCAACAAATTCGACAATCTAAGCGAAATGGACACATTTCTAGAAACACATAGTCTCCCAAAACTGAATCGGAAAGAGATAGAAAACTTGAACAGGCCAATAACAACGAAGGAAATTGAAGATGTAATCAAGACTCTCCCAGCAAACAAAAGCCCAGGCCCTGACGGCTTCACAGGGGAGTTTTACCGGACATTCAAAGAAGAACTAACACCCATTCTCCTCAAACTATTCCAAAAAATTCAAGAAGAAGGAAGACTACCAAACTCGTTTTATGAGGCCAGCATAATTCTCATCCCAAAACCAGAAAAAGACACTACAAAGAAAGAAAACTACAGGCCAATATCCCTGATGAACATAGATGCCAAAATCCTGAACAAAATACTAGCAAATCGGATCCAGCAATACATCAAGAAAATTATTCACCATGACCAAGTGGGATTCATCCCAGGGATGCAAGGCTGGTACAACATACGCAAATCAATAAATGTGATACATCACATAAACAAAATGAAAGATAAAAACCACATGATCATATCAATAGATGCTGAAAAAGCATTCGACAAAATCCAGCACCCATTTCTGCTAAAAACGCTCAGCAATTTAGGAATAGAGGGATCATATCTCAACATTATAAAGGCCATATATGAAAGACCTACAGCCAACATCATACTCAATGGACAAAAACTAAAAGCATTTCCCTTAAGAACAGGAACAAGACAAGGATGCCCACTTTCACCACTCTTATTTAACATAGTACTGGAAGTCTTAGCCACAGCAATCAGACGTGAAGAAAAAATAAAAGGGATCCAAATTGGAAAGGAGGAAGTGAAACTGTCATTATTCGCAGATGACATGATATTATACATAGAAAACCCTAAAGACTCCATCAAAAATCTACTAGCCTTAATAAATGAATTTGGCAAAGTAGCAGGATACAAAATTAACGTCAAGAAATCGACGGCATTCTTATACACCAATGATGAACTCACAGAAAGAGAAACTAAAAAAACAATCCCATTTACCATCGCGGCAAAGAAATTAAGATACCTAGGAATAAACTTAACCAAAGAAGTAAAGGACCTATTTACAGAAAACTACAGGACATTGAAAAAAGAAATAGAGGAAGATATAAAAAAGTGGAAGCACATACCTTGTTCATGGATTGGAAGAATTAACATCATTAAAATGTCCATACTACCCAAAGCAATCTACAGATTTAATGCAATCCCCATCAAAATACCAACGACATATTTCACAGAACTAGAACAAATACTTCAGAAGTTCATATGGAACCAAAAAAGACCCCGAATAGCTACAGCAATCTTGAAAAAGAAGGACAAAGTAGGAGGGATCACAATACCGGACATCAGGTTATACTACAAAGCTACTGTAATCAAAACAGCCTGGTACTGGCACAAGAACAGGCACATAGACCAGTGGAACAGATCAGAGAATCCGGAAATTGACCCAAGACAGTATGCTCAATTAATATTTGACAAAGGTGGTAAGAGCATACAATGGAGTAAAGACAGCCTCTTCAATAAATGGTGCTGGGAAAATTGGACAGCTACATGCAAAAAAATGAAACTAGATCATCAACTTACACCATACACAAGAATAAACTCAAAATGGATAAAAGACTTAAATGTGACTCATGACTCCATAAGAATCCTAGAAGAAAATGTAGGCAACAAAATTTCAGACATCATACGCAGCAAAATTTTCACTGATATATCACCTAAGGCAACAGAAATAAAGGAAAAAATAAACACATGGGACTACATCAAACTCAAAAGCTTCTGCACAGCAAAAGAAACAACCATCAAAGTGGAAAGGCAACCTACTGTATGGGAGAGCATAATTGCCTACGATATATCAGATAAGGGACTAATTTCCAAAATATATAGAGTGCTCATACATCTCAACAAAAGGAAGACAAAGAACCCAATTAAAAAATGGGCAGAGGAACTAAATAGATACCTCTCCAAACAGGACATACAAACGGCCAAGAGACATATGAAGAAATGCTCAACTTCACTAATCATCAGAGAGATGCAAATTAAAACAACAATGAGATATCACCTCACACCTGTCAGAATAGCCGCCATCAACAAAGCAGCAAACAACAAGTGTTGGCGAGGATGTGGAGAAAAGGGGACTCTAGTACACTGCTGGTGGGAGTGCAGACTGGTGCAGCCACTATGGAAAACACTATGGCGTTACCTCAAAAAATTAAAAATTGAATTACCATTTGACCCAGTGATCCCACTCCTAGGAATATACCCGAAGAAACCTGAAACACCAATCAGAAAGAATACATGTACCCCCATGTTCATAGCAGCGCTATTTACAATAGCGAAGATCTGGAAACAGCCCAAATGTCCATCAGTAGACGAATGGATAAAAAAGCTGTGGTACATATGCACAATGGAGTACTATGCAGCGTTAAGAAAGGAC
Organism: Tadarida brasiliensis; assembly: GCA_030848825.1. Classification (NCBI taxonomy): domain Eukaryota; kingdom Metazoa; phylum Chordata; class Mammalia; order Chiroptera; family Molossidae; genus Tadarida; species Tadarida brasiliensis. The sequence continues at coordinate 70,750,367 of CM061269.1, read as the reverse complement.
GATCTCTTATCCTTTGCGTCGACATGGGAGGACCTGGAAACTATTATCCTAAGTGAAACAAGCCAAGCAGAGAAAGACAAACATCATATGATCTCACTTATTTCTGGAATATAATGAACATAACAGTGGGAGGAGCAGGGTAGTCCGGGGGACGTGGAAGTGGGGTACAGGCTGACATCTGCCAGAAGAGGGGGCGGGGGAGGGGAGAGATGAACACAGAACTTGTACGTATGTACTCATAACCAATGGACATGGACAACAAAACGGGGACGGGACAGGGAGGGAAGGGGAGGGGGGTGTCAATGGGGGAAAAAAGGAGAACCATCTGTAACATAAGTAAATTAATAAAAAAAAATAAATAAATAAAGTGGTTAAAGTGGTCAAAAGGTACAAAAAAAAAATAAAAAAAAAAAAAAAAAAATAAAAATAAAAATGCCCTCGTGAGAAAGAGATTGCCTACGTATGATTGAAACCCGGATTTCAAAGTGTATTTCAAATTTCAGAAAGCCCCATAAAGATCACACATGATGAAAGAAGGCAATTACATAGGGATGATGGGTCCTGGAAATTTGGAACACAGGAGCTGGTAAAATTAGGTCACAATGCTGTGCTGAGGGAATGGTTACTGCACAGCTACTTATCTCAGCAGTTAAGAAACTGCTTCCAAAATGACTACCCAGTTAAGCTCAGCTGACACATTGGGACTTAACTGACAAGTTGGCACATATAACTGGACATCTTGCACCCACATTTAGTACATATTTAGTTCCCAGAGTATACTGGCTCTTAAGTTTACTTTCAGGACTCTTCTGAACCAAGCCTCAGGCGGTGGTAGCTTTCATTCCTACATGGCATTCTTGAATGCTTGACAAGCCCATGGACTGAAAGCCTCTGTGTCACTATTTTTGACAGAAATTCAGCCAAATAAAACAGGAAATGCTACAGATAAGCTGAGGAATAAAATTTTAAGTAATTTAATTGTTTTTCTTAAATTGATTAGACATATATTAGGCATTGGAAGAGATTACCGTTAGAGTCAATTCATAATTGATATATAAAGGACAAAATATGTTGAATACTAAATTCTAATGATTTATTCTATTTCCAAAATAGTGCATAATAATTCCTGTCTTAGATATTGTGGCACAAAGTGTCGTATGAAGTTTGAATGAAATGCCATTTGAATGTAAAGGTTTCTTTCTGTTCCTTTATTTTATTTTATTGAATTTAATGGTGACATTGGTTGATGAAATTATATAGGTTTCAAGTGTACAATTTTATAATACATCATCTGTATATTGCATTATGTATTTAAAACCCACAGTCATATCCTCTTTCCTCACCATATATTTGACCCCCTTTACCCTTTACTATTCCCACACACCTTACCCTCTGGTAACCACCATACTGTTGTCTATGTCTATGAGTTTTGTTTGTTTGTCTAGTTTGTGTGTGTGTGTGTGTGTGTGTGTGTGTGTGTGTGTGTGTGAACATTCAAATAGAGGTAGATTGATACGGAAGAATTAATTCTGTATCTTGACCATAACCCTATCTTTTTAAGAAAAAACATTACATTCATTCTTTTGACATATTATCACCTTCAGATGTGTCCTGAAAGAGCAGTTTAATGAAAATGTATTGCCCTTTTATAATCTTAGAAGGTAGATAGTCCAGGAATGGCTTATTCTCCCTGTATAGAATATGTGTGTACATATATTTTAGAAACAAAGTATATGTAATTTTAAAGGTTTGAATATATAGACAGGAAATTCAACATCATATACTAGTCCTATATGACCTTTAAGCCACAAAAAAATCAGTCAGTTTTTAACATGATTTATTTTTGTACGCTGAATTTTAGAATTCATCTTTTTCTCTCTTTGTTTTGACTATTAAGTGTGTGAGAGCCAAAATGTGTAACCCTCATCAATAATTATACACGATAACAAAACTCATTATATGTATGAATGATAGTCCATTTATGTTCATGTAGTTATCCATTTTTCCCCTACTATACTATAAATATCTCTTTAAGCATATTCAAATATTTTTGGAATAAGCAAAGTAGAATATAAATGAGAATAATTTAAAGGAATGACTTACAACAGAGCTCTAATTCAATGATGAACAGCTTGATTTTTTTTAAAAAAGAGCAAAGTAGCAGGAATAAGGCAAATTTGGACTGAAAACTTGCCTCTGTCCATCATTAGTCATAAGATCATGGGCAAGTCATTTCACCTGTCTTTCAGTTTCTTTGATACTGGGAAATTGTGAAAATGAGTGTGAAAGTGCTTTGAGAAACCTAACATGCTATGCAAGTGGTGTACAATGCTATTAGGATGCCTTATTACCTTGTTTACAGACAGCACTTTATGGAAGATAAGGATTTCCTGCTTGATCCTGTTCATTTGCACTGTTAGCACTGGCTAAAATTGAGGGAACAATCATTCTTATTCAGTTTACATAGCTTGTATTTTGAACTTTAGTTTCACAACTTGCAAGCTTGCATTGGCTTCCTTGGATCCTTGAAGCTATATTGCCTTTTATGCAGGAAATAATGAGCAAAACCGTCCTTCAAAAATATTTGTATTCTAGAGCCCAATAACATTGAATAATAGACACTTTCCTTTTTGATATTTGCTCTTCGAGTTTTCTCTTCTCAACCCCCTGTCCAGCCCTTGGAAGAAATAATAGGGTTTGTGCACCATCGCTCAACAACGCAACAATGGGGTGCAAATATTAAGGTGCACTAAATTAGTGCAAGGACCAGCACAATATTACTAGGAATCATAATTTAACCAGATTTACAAGATTCACAAACATTGAAAATATCAGTGACTTCAACATGTATTGAAGTTCTCATGCAGAACAAAGAATAAATTCTTTCAATGTAAATTGCATACAGAGAAAGAAATGTACTTCACCAAATAACAATCATGAGGAAAGTGCTGTTTCTATTTGAAATAGCAATTACTTATTTCCTGAAATTTCAATCAATTATTTTAAGCATGGGCTTTGCTAAGATTCTGTTAGCATTTAGTCTAAATAGGGACAGGTTATTATAGATAATGCTAATCACCATATTCAAATAAAAAGGGCCATCCTTTTTAAGAGAAAGAATGTCTGGTACTTTTCTCTTAAATTCTTGAATATTTAAATTTAAAATGTTCTGAATATTTTAAGAAATATTTATTAAGAAATATAAAAATAGAAAATAGTTAAGAAAACCAATGAACATTATTCTCTAATTTAGATCATTTAACTTATTGACTATTAATTTTAGTTATTAATTAAACAGCAGTACTGAATTTTTGTGGTCTAGATGCTCTCATCTAACATATTTGTGCCTTGCTTTCTAGTTTTAAAAGTACCTTGAGGCATATTTTTATTTTGAACTAATACAAATTTTTTTACTGTTATATGGAAGATTGAGAGATTCAGAAGGAATTTACTTAAACATATTATAGATATTTTGAAGACTAGACACTAATAGATTCTTACTGAAATATTTTATTAATTTATTATGTAACATAATAGAGAATCACAGTAGCTGGAGTATATGGCGATTTTATTCATGAAATTTTTACATTTTGAAATAAATTTGCAAAGAGTTGTCTATTTAATGACATTTCAAAACAATTTTTCTTTTTTTTTTTTAAATTTTTGTTCTTTATTGATTTTAGAGAGAGAGGAAGGGAGAGGGAGAGAGAGATAGAAGCATCAATGAGAGAGAACATCGATTGGCCTCCTCCTGCGTGCCCCACACTGGGGATTGGGCCCACAACCTGGGCATGTGCCCTGACTGGGAATCGAACTGGTGACCTCGTGGTGCATGTGTCGATACTCAACCACTGAGCCACACCAGCTGGGCCAAAACAATTTTTCTTAATATTACATCACAATCATACATTACATGTTTAAGTACAGAAAGTCAGTTAATTTGAAATAAAATAAGTAACTGTTCTCTAGCATCATTGCAAACATATTTTTGTGGGTTATGTGGTGTAAAGGGCTTTAAGACCTCTCTTCTCTATATTGACATTTAAAATGAATTCTTGAGATTAAAAGTTGCTTATTAATTGCTTTTATCATTTTCTGAACTACCAGAGGTGTCTTTGGAATTAGAACACAATTTTTAAATTTATTTATTGCAATGCCAGTAGCACTCCAAATAAGTACGTAATGGGTTAAAATATAGTATTCTGACCAATTGTGAGCTTAAAATAACTCATAGTTTATTTTATTTATTCTACCAAAATTTTTTCATAGATTCCTGAAAACAGTTTTAAATATCTATTTGAAAGGTGTTTGTTAACATAAATATCATTACTAATATGGCCTGTCATCTCCTAAGCATAGCATCAGGGGGCCAACTTTTAGTTTTGAACATTAGGTAATTATAAGGTTATCATCTTTTTCCTTATTGTTTTTATCTATTTCCAGATAGTCAAGCAATTAGATTTCATTTTCAGATTCTTCCCTTTTGAATTCTCCTCCCTCTCTATTAATGTCATATGTCCCATATGGCTTTTAAATCTGACAAACACACCTTCCAAATTAGATTACAAGCATTTTTCAAAGGCTTTTAAAAAAAATCCTCATCCAAGGATATGATTATTGATTTGAGAGAGAGAAAAAAGGAAAGAAGCATTAATTGGTTGCTTCCCCAACACCCTGATTGAGATCGAACCCGCAATCTTTTTGATGTATGAGACGATGCTTCAACCAACTGAGCCACCCAGCTCAGGCAGATTACAAACATTTTTTTTTTTTTTTGTATTTGGTTTGTTTATTAATTTGAATCCAGATCAGTCACTCTGACTCTTGTTCCTGAAGCCCACACAATTAACCAGATAATTACCCCATGGTTCTGAGTTGGGCTGTATAGATGGCTTAATATATGGATGATACATATTTCAAGAAAGGATATGAAACATACTTGATACATCGGCAGCTTGAGACTGGGCCAGGGGACTCCACAAAGCCATAGGGCTGCACAGGGCTGCTTGTAGTGGACTGCACTCGAATTCACCTTTGTTTCATTTGGGCTACTATTTCTCAATAGAGTGCTTGGGCCGCACTACAAAATGCAGACAGATTACATAACGCCCAGGCCTCAGAAAAACCCCTCGGGCTGCTTTGTTTCCTAGGGCCTGGACACCAACCAGGTGTCTCAAGATGAGGCAAAAGGTCCCCAGTAGCAGTTCCAACCCCACCTCTGCCCTGGAGGCAACTGTCTTGATCAGGCCAGCCCTCAGTAGCCCCACTCCATGCTCACAGGCCCTGGCACAGAGAGCCATGTACCTCACTGAGTCCACCATGGGGAGATTTAAGGACACCCCCTGCCCTGCCCAAAAGGCTTGGTGATGACAGGCAGAGGAAGGAGAATTATGCCAGTTCATTGGACACTTGCTCAGAGTTCCTCCTTCCACATTTCCCAACACCAGAGCAAATCTTGTTCCATGGATAGTCCTCAGTCCCCAGTCCTGAAAATCACAGCTCCTCTCCAGAAGAGCCCAAGCTACAAAAGTGCCACCCACCTTGGCTGGTGAAGGTGGGGCCAGGGCCCTCTGGCTGCTTAAGAAACCAGCACCCAGCGTCAGCCTTTCCTTCTTTCCTCTCGCTCTCATGTAGACATCTTGAGCAATGAGAGGTAAGTGTGGGGCCTTGAGCCTCTAAAGCTGGCTTCCCCAGAATGTGGTCAGCAGCAACAGAGGGTCACTGTGCCTTTCAACCATTTCCTCCCCACCCCCAACGCCCCTTCATTTTGAGGAGTGGCAGAAAAAAATAAAGACCTCCGAGTCAGGGGACAATTCTGAAGCAGATTTGGGAGCTCCAGGTCCCAGGCAGGGAGCTACTCTGAAATGCTGAGTGAGGGCAAATTTTCTGGGCTCTCCCTCCATCAAATGAAAAGCCAAACGTTAAGCCCTGTGGCTCTGGATGGGTTTAAGAACATGCACGAGCCTGAAACTGGGCCTGGGCCACTTCTCGACAACCGGTGATCCTCCCTGAGAAAGCAGCCTTTGCAGACATTGAACCAACGTGCCCACAGGAAAGAAAGAATAGGTGTTCTCGGCACGGCGGACCCAAAATTCAGAATAAAAGTCCTCGTGTGCTTCAATGCTCTCAGGATGGGGGAAGCTGTTTCAAGGAGTACGGTTTCTTCTGATAACTTTTCCCCCCTCCCCATTCCTTGGAGCATATGTCACGGCCTGTGACACACTGCCAAGGGGACATGGATGTCAGGGAAATGTCTACACACGCTACACGTTTGTGACATGCCATGTAAGTGACACCCTGTTTCCTGGCTGGGTTTTCTTGGCACAGGTGTGGGGCAGGCGGTGGATTCTGGCCGCCCCCCCCCCCCCCCACGGTGCTTAGTAAACAGGCTCACAGTGGCCCCAGGGGGGAGTGTACATTCTGGGGAAGACCTGTCACCCCTCCATAGAGGAAGGAACCCTCTAGGCAAGGCTCAGGCCCAAGCAGAGCTGGGGCTTTAAACTGTCCTTGTTTCAAAACACAAAGCATCCTGTTCAGGCTCCTGCCCACCACCCCCATCCTGCGACCCCAGCACAGCTGTCTGTCTCCACCTTGAAGATTTGATTTCAGAAACAGATCAGTGACTTCTCCTCTCCTCTCACACAGCTGACCCAGTCCCAGACACATATTTAAAAACAATAACAGTAACAAAATAAAACCCCCAGCAACTAAACACAGGCTACACACACTTCACAGACAATGCAAGACCAGAGCCCCACAGGCCAGCTTCCATACTAGAACTTGACCCTCAGCCCTGGCTGGGGAGGAGATAGATAGTCCAGGACCCCTGCCCCCTCCCCCTCCACTTCCAACCTCCCAATGTGCCAGAGAGATTTTTTCAGAAAGGGAAACACCCAGTTTTGCCTGCCAGCCTGGGCAGAAAAAAAGAATAAAAGATGGGTACACCAAAGAAAGGAATTGGTTTCTGGAAATTCTTTGGGTTTGGGGGTTTTGAGGTTGCTGGGGTTTTGGGGAGGTTTTTGTTTGATTTTATTTTATTTTTTTGGTTGTTTTGTTTTCCCGTCCACCGCAGGCTTACAGAAAGGGAACCCTCACCGCCATCAGGACCCAGTCCTGGGTCTATCCCAGGGTCCCATCCGTAAGAAACCCAAGTGCTGGGCCGAGAGGTCCCCAAATGCTCAACCTGGGGTGGGCCAGATCCCCTCCCGAATTCTAAGGGGCTCCCCCAGCCCCGGGCTGGGCAGAGCTTCGGATTCCACAATCCAACCCGAGCCCAGGCTAGGAGCGGGACGCCGGGTTCTCCCCGCTCCCGGCGCCCCTGCGCCCCCAGCGCGCAGCAGGCCCTGGCTCCAGGTGCAGTGGTGGGAGGGGGCGCCTCCCCAGCCCGAGGGGAGGCGCGGGGGTGCAGGCGCGCCGCAGGAGCAACTCACGCCGGAGGCCAGGCTGTCGTGGGCCAGCGTTAGGTGGCGGCTCCCAGCGCCTCAGGAATTTGGAGGTGAGGATCTTGCTGAGAAAGGTCCGCGGTGCCGGATGACACAGACCTGGATGTCGCCCTCCTGCAGCAGTTTGTACCTCATCCCGTTGCACAGCAGAAGGGCCCGGGGCAAGGCACAGCGCCCATCTTCGTGCCTTCCAGCCAGCACGTCGCCCCCCAGCAGCGCTTGGTCTCCTAGATCTGCCGGCGTCCTCACCGCCGCCGGAACAGCTGGTCAGATCCATGGCCACCCAGCGGGGAGGGGGCCGGGGGCAGGGAAAGGGGCTGTCCCGGCTGCAGGGCGGCGGGGCCCCCATTCGGGCCGCACCCCCCCCCCCCACCGCTGGGGAAGGTTGGGGGGTGTGGGGCTGGGGGCGCCCGCTGGAGAGGCGCCGCAGGCCGGAGGCGGCTAGCGCGGCCGGCGCCCGTCCTTCCTGCGGAGCTCGGCTTCCTCCTGGCTGGTCGGGTGCGTGCTGGCGGTGGGCGGGCGCGGCGCGGGCAGCGCCAGGGGGCGGTGTCGTCTGGGCCTGCCACCGCTCATGTGTACAGTACGTGTGTCTGGGCAGCCGTCTGCGGGCAAGTGTCCAAACATTTTTTTATGTGGTAACTTCCAACAGATAGATAGATACATGATGTTACTGGAGAGAAGCTATGAAGGCACACTCCTTCCTAGGTGAAAGCATCACAGTAATAATGCTGTCATCTTCATAGTTGAAATGCGAAGAATAGTCATACCTGGAACTGAGGAATGAGGTAGGACTAGCTTTACAGTGAATAATACTCTTATCAGGATTGATAGTAGAACCAGAATCCATCTGTAACAAGATTCACCATAACCATTTGTACATGTTAATTGCTGGCATATACCTGAAAAGATATTTTTATATTAACGAAGGCATAGCAAATAGCATGAAAGCCTGTGTCTGCAAACTTACATGTATGGAAGTATGTAAAAAGAAAGGAGTAGGAATGATAAACAGGTCTCTTTCTATCTGGAACTTTAGAGGAGTGAATTGCACGATGACTGCTTTTGAGCAAGCCAACATCTTTCCTGAAGAAACAGACAAAAAACACACATAATTGTCTCTCCACACTTTGAAACGTAATAGTATTTAATGCAATGTCCTTACTGAAAATGAAACAAAAATAGGAGAAGCTATATTAGTAAGATGAACTTGTGCAAGGACCTGACAAGACAGTCAAATAAGTGTTTTATTTTATTTTATTTATTGTTTGTTTTAAATTACATTTACTGGGGTGACATTGATTAATAAAATTACATAGGTTACAGATGTACATTTCTGATATATCATTAGTATATTGCATTGTGTGCCCACCACCCAAAGTCAAATTTTCTTTGGTCACCATATGTTTGACCCCCTTTTCTCTTTTCTACTCTCCCACCCCCTTCCCTCTGGTAGCCACCATACTATTTTCCATGTCATGAGTTTTGTTTGTTTGATTTTCTCATTCATTCATTTGTTGCTTTGAGTTTTATATCCCACATGTAAGTGAAATCATATGGCTCCTAACTTTTTCTGTCTGACTTATTTTGCTATGCATGAGATTCTCCAGATCCATCCATGTTGTTGCAAATGACACCATTGTATCTTTTCTATGGCTGAATAGTATTCCACTGTATATATGTACCACATCCTCTTTATCCAGTCATCTATCAAAGGACACTTTAGTTGTTTCCATGTCTTGGTCATTGTGAATAAATGTTTTCAATTTTTGAGGGTAAGTACTCAGAAGAGTGGTTGCTGCCTCATATGGTAACTCTATTTTTACTTTCTTGAGGAGCCTCCATACTGTTATCCATGGTGGCTGTACCAGTTTACATCCCCACTAGCAATTCATAAGGGTTCATTTTTCTCTTCAACCACTCCAACAGTTGTTATTACGTGTTTTGATGACTATAGCCATTCTAACAGGTGTGATGTGGTATCTCATTGTAGTTTTGATTTGCCAAAGCAATCCTGAGACAAAAGAATGAAGCTGGAGGTATCACACTCCCTGACTTCAAATTATACTACAAAGTGATGATAATCAAAGCAGCCTGGTATTGGCAGAAAAAGAGACACACAGACCAATAGAGCAGAAGTGGTAGCCCAAAAATTAACCCACATGTATATGGGCAAATATTTTTCAACAAAGGACCCAAAGATATACAGTGCAGAAAAGAATATCTCTTCAATAAATGGTGCTGGGAAAATTGGAAAGCCACATGTGAAAGAATGAAACTAGACTATCGTTTATCCATATACAAAAATTAACTTAAAATGGATCAAAGACCTATATATATGACCTGAACAATAAATTACATAAAAGAAAACATAGGTACTAAACTTATGGACCTTAGTCTTAGAAGGAATTTTATGAACTTGACCCAAAAGCAGAGAAAAGAAGAGGCATACAAATATATTTAAAATTATTTAACTATTATTTAAATTATAAATATTGCAAAACATCATTTGCAGGTTTATATTCATCTGAATTTATTATTTTCATTTTGATAATTAAAGTAAAAGGTAATTTTGCAATAAAAGTACTGATATTTTTCTACAGTTAGAAATGAAGATATTAAATTATCTTAAAAATAACTTTATAAGAATTATACGATTTTATGAATTTCTTGATCTGAACCATAAAATAGTGTGTTCATCTAGGATATCTTTTATGGAGGGAAGTAAATTGTGAGTTATATGTTTATTCAGGCAAAGTTGTTTATATAGATCATCATTCTTACTAGGCCATCAATTACTATTTAATTGAAGGTCCATAAAGAGGGGCACAGCAATTAATTAGTGGTGGCACAGGGAGCGGGTGGGAAGAGTGTCAGAGGGAATAGGATAATCTTGATGAGGTTAGGCACATTCTTTCACAACTCTGAGCCTGAATTACCCAATTTGAGGAAGGGGAGCACTGTCCTATTTACTTCCTAGAATTTTGGGGGGAAATGAATAAAATGTGTTAAAAACATTTGTTATAAACTTTAAGTACTCTATCAAGTTAGGCATTATTTTACTGATACAAATTGTATAAAATTAAATAGGAATGTTCTATTTCCAGAAAAATGTAAGCCCTGAATAAGCTAGATGGTAATGATGATAATTAATTTGATGATAGTATCTAGCACTTACCAAAGACTGGCATCCTAGGGTTTAGTTTATTTAACCCTGTGAGACAGATACAATTACTATCCTATATTATAAACAAGGACCGAAGGAAGTTGTCTAAGGCCACACCTGCTACATGGCAAGGCTACAAGTGTCTGACTCCGGACCCTTATAGGCATACATACCCGAGGGCATGTCCTCAAATCAAGAGGAATGCTATTATCAAGGTACCCCGAGCTTTTCATGTTCCTCTCTCTCTCCGGTACTATCATTCATTCTTTACTATGCCATAAAGTGTGATATGTCATAGCCCTGGTAAATGTGCTGTAGATTTTAATAAAAAAATGTTTGGCCAAACACATTTTTTTCCTGACTTAATTTGACCAATCTTATGTTGACCATTTAATAATAGTTTATTAAAAATAAAATCCTTTCAGAGCCTATATTTGGCCTGAGGAGATGGGGATCTTAGGATCTTGAGTCTTCCAGGCTTTTTCCATACAAAATTTTCTTACTCTCTAAAACTCTCTAAAACATAAAAGTAAACACAGCTATCAACAGCATTGAAATGAAAAGTGTAAAAATAGCTGTTGGCAATTAATTTTAAAAAAGTAAAAATAGCTGTGACACTTTTAGAAAATATTTTATCTTGAAGTTGTAGCTTAATTTTTTAAAAGATGGCATTTAAAGATGTATCTGTTATGAGCTTCCACATAACCAAGGCATTGAAAAGAACTTCCTCCCTATAAAATCTTAAATAAAGCTTAAATTTGTATTTATTTGATCTTTTTATTGAACTAAAATATTTTTAAACTCTTTTACAACATGCTTGTAATTGTGGAAAACCAATGTTAGGGTATTGAAAGAATATACCTAAATTAAAACATGCTTCTATACTGTATTTTGTCATTAAAAATTATGCCAATAAAGTTTTTAAAAGGAACAGAATAATGCATATAGAAGTTGATGGTATTTTGAATGATCAATCACTTCTCCTAAAATATTTTCGCAATCTTTTCCCACTTCTGTGGGGTTTTGTTTTCCTGTATCCAAGGGGAGCTTTTCAGTGAAAGTGACTAATTATTTAGTATCGAATCAGGTCAGGCAGTATATGTCAGCTCAGGCTTTGATCCCCCTTTTTAGTGAGTGTTTTATGATTGGCATGTAGCTCTAGTGAATTTTGCCTGAATGAGACTTGCCAGCCATCAGTGGGCCATATGCTGTGATGGGTAGCGTTGCTATCAGCTACCAATCTGCCATCTGGAATAATGCTTACTAAGTAGTCTAAAGATTGCTCAGAAGTACAGGTGAGAGCCAACAGCCACTGGAATAGGTCTTGATCCCATCACACCAAGACCTGGATGTGACTTTAGCAATTAAGCCTCCTAGAGGTGTAATAAAGGTTTGTAATCATATTTAGCAAGGCATAGGTTACATAGTGATGTGAAGTGCTACATTCTGTTTATTTGAAAGAAATCTAGATATTTTATTGGCAAGATGTTCATAGCTAAAATGATAGTATGAATGCTAGCCAAAAGCACGGCCACTAGTTGTTACATACTATTGCTTCTGTCAGAGAGGCTGTTATTTAAAGCATAGACTTACTGATCCTAGTTTTTAAATGCCTCACAAGCAAGTGATATGTAACAATGTAATTAATAAATGAAGGGAAAAAGAAGACATAAAAATACCTCTTTTCAGCAATAATACAGGACCTTTGAGTAGACTTCTCTTGTAGAATCATTTAATTTTCTTAGTCGTGATACATTGGAGTGTCTTTGAGATCTTTGCTATTTGAAAAAAGTTTGAGAAATATACTTAGCTCTGAAATGTGTGGCATACAGAGTTGTTGGAAACACTGTCAGTCTGCCTTTGCCATTGTTCATCCTGTGGACATGTAGGCGGAAGAATAGAAGTGGGTGTTTCTTACGACCATAGTATTATTCAGGCCAATATCCCAAAACCAAGCCTAGTTTTTAATTTTCTTCTCTGCTTCTGAGTAAATTAAATCTACTTGGGTAGATGCAAAGATAACATTGTTAACATATGAAAAGCTGGCCCTTCTTTTGATTGATACCCAGTGCCTGTTGTTTCTGCAGCAGGGGAGACATCCCTTTGTCAGTATCAGGTTGCACTGCTAATTCATCAGCCAAGAATGGACTTCCGTTAAGACATCTGGAAAAGAGGTAGGTAGCAACTGATAGCTATAAAACAAAGCAGTGCTGACCATTTCATAGGAAAACCCCTAACATTTCTGTTTTTGGGAAAAACCACAGAGTTTTATTAGGAAAATTGTACAGAATTATACACACAAGTCCTTTGAAGACTTAAGCTTTTGAAGAAAATAAGTGCAAGCAAGGCAACTGATAGAGCAAGAGTAAGGGCTTCATAAAGAAAAATTAAAATAACTTTGAGTAATGGGGTTGCTCATGAAGTTAGACCTGATTACCTTAAACTTGGAATTTATTCAATGACCTTTAGTAAAAATGAATTTTACCATTATAGAAAAAAAAAAGAAAAAAAAACCACAAAAGCAAGAGTAGCTGATTTTAGCAGTAATGCCAGACTAAAATATGGAAAGCAATATCCACATGAAAGGCGAGGTTTATGCATTGATCTCTTATGTATTGGCTTTAAGATTTCATTATTTTCTGTATAAAAATGCACACAGTGGAATAAACCATATCCAAAATATTTATATTTTGTATATAGTGGTATTTATACATTTTTGTGTATATATATGTATGTATACACATGCAATTTATATATGCATGTGTGTATATATGCATATATTTGTTGAATATGTATGCACTGAATATCTGCAAAGAAATAGCAATACTTAATAAGATGAGCAAAAAATTAAATAAAAATTGTATATAAATAATGATTGTAATCACATGTACAGCATGTGTTTTAATATACTTTAGAATAATCGAGTCAGCCTCCTATTAGTTTAATTAAATTTTTTACACCTTCTTGATTAGACAGCTAGTTTAATGACATCTTCCACACTTTGAGCTGTGAAGTGTGGCTCATTTTAAAGTTCTGTAATGAGAAGGAAAATGTAAATCTAATGAACATCTCAACAGAATTTTAAAAAGTTCAGTTTTTACTTGTGGAAAAACAGCAGAATCCAGAGATGATTAGCATTTTACTTAAAACAAGTTTAGTAAGAGCATGATGTAATTGGCCATTAAAGGGTGAAAACCTCTTTAAGGTAGTATATTCTATAGGGACATACCTCAGTGCTCGGAGAGCAGAGTAGCACATTACACATGTGATTGTGTGTGTGTGTGTGTGTGTGTGTGTGTGTGTGTGTGTTTTGCTGTATATTTAGGCAAACAGTATCCTAAAGGTGAACAAAAAGAATCTTCTGAAGATTTTGATAGGTAATGTAAGAAGAAAATATCTTAAATGTGTTATGCAGTATATAAGGTGGGTCCAAAGTAGGTGTACAGTTGTTTGTATGGAAAATAATACAATAATTAATAAATAATAATATAAAATATACTCTATTTCATGTACTCATAACTGTAAACCCACTTTTGCCTCACCCTGTATTTGAATAACTCTACTGAGCTTACTATAAGCTGCCAGCAAGCACAGTAGCCATTTCATATTTACTAGAAATTATCATTGGTCTCTGAAGCTGATTATTTATAATATGTAAAAAATATGAACCCAATATATAAATGCTCTATTTTCATCTTTATTAAGCTAAAGAAAGTGAAGAAAGCACTCTGCTTTGCATTTTTTATTTATCTTTATTTTTGAAAGTATTACCGATGTCCTCCCTTTTTTCCCCCCATTGACCCCTCCTGCCTGCCCCCCGACCCCTTCACCACACTACCGTCTGTGTCCATTAGTTATGCATATATGCATATAAGTTATTTGGTTTATCTCTTCCCACCCCCCTTGCCCCTTCCCTCTGAGGTTCATCTTTCTGTTCCCTGCTTCCATGTCTCTGTGTCTTTTTTTTTTGGTCAGTTTTATCTTGTTCATTAGATTCCACATACAAGTGAGGTCATATGATACTTGCATTTTAACTTGGAATACAAGACTAAAGTACTACATAGTACAGGAATCCCTACTATTTTGGATAGGGTAAGACTGTTCAGTTAATTATTCAAATTGCATTAAAAAGTAATTATTAGGAAATTAGAACCAGCATGCTACTCAGTAATAACTGCAAAAATAGTAATGTCTCTTACACTCTTATTTATTTCCAACAGGGTATTTGTTTTAGTTTTTAGAAGGAAATACAGCAGTGATTATTTAGCACATAAAATTCTTCAAACAGTTGCCTGGCCGGCCAGTGTGGCTCAGTGGTTGAAGCATCGACCCATGCACCAAGATGTTGCCAGTTCGATTCCTGGTCAGGGCACCTGCACAGGTTGTGGGCCAAATCCCCAGTGGGGGGCATGCAGGAGGTGGCCAATCAATGTTCTCTCTCATCAATGTTTCTATGTCTCTCTCCCTCTCCCTTCCTCTCTCTCTAAAATCAATAAAGAAAAAAAAATTCTTTAAACAGTGACCATTTACCATTTGTGAACATTGGAAACTCAGTGACTCCAAGTGTCCAACCCCTTTTGCTTGTTGCTGGTTATATTACACAGCCCTGTGTTGTGTTTTCCTCACGTACTATTCACTTGTCCTTTGTAGGAGAAACAACGGAGTGAGAGCATCCACACTGAGACTCTCCCTGTCTGACTACTGACATCTTTTTTGGACAATTTATCATTTACTTCTCCTGGTCAAATGGCAAATAAATATTTCTATGACGGATCATTGCCACAGAGACCCATTTATGAACAGTATTGTTGTTGTGGGAATAATAGTTTAACTAAAAATATAATAATGGATCTCATAATACCTAAGAGAGGGAAAAAGGAAAACAATATTATTAGCTTTATTTATGGCCATATTTATTTAGATACCCTATTTTGCCAACACTTAATACTTAATTATGATACATGACGGCCTCATAACTTAATTAGTGTAGTATATAGTACTTTCATTTAATATTAATTAATCTTTATAAAGTTCCTGGATATGACCATGATGTTGCCATTAGTTCTTTATTTTGAACTCTCCAATGTAGGCTTTTAACTCAAACAAAATTTTTGAAATATAATCTATTTTTATCCTCTAAAGCAAACAAGGCTTTTTCAGTGACTGAAGTAGCTTCATGCAGTTAATTTATCAGATTATGAAAAAGAACACAACCTCCACTAGAAAATCTTAGTGAGAGGTCCAGACTTCTTGCAGATTCAACCTTTCATTAATATATAAAAGAAATGGAAAAAGAGAAGGAAAAAATCTGCATAAAACTGTAGATTCTAAATCCTTTCTGAAATTAAGAGGATGCATTCCAACCCTAAAAACATACATTGGAACTCTGATTTTAAGTGTGATTTTAAAGTATTAGTACACCTATTAATACTTTTAGATCTTTTCACATTTCAGTTCCATTCCCTGTATCTTTTGCCATAACATATCACTCTAAACAATGTTAAAACTTTCCATTCATGGGAGAATCTTTGAAAAATGTCTTCCTACCACCACATAAAATGTTGCTACTTTTTTAAACATTATTTTTTATTGATTTTCAGAGAAAGAGGAAGGGAGTGGGAGCGAGAGAGAGAAACATGGATACGAGAGTGATACGTTGATTGGCTGCCTCCTGCACACCTCCCACCCCACTGGAGATGGAGCCCACAACCCAGGAATGTGCCCTGATCCAGGAATTGAACTGTTAACCTTTCTGTGTGTGGTATGATGCCCAACCAACTAAGCCACAGTGGCCAGGGCAAAATGTTGCTCCTTTTAACACTTGCAATTATATATTTGCTTTGAATGCTACTGGGGACTACCTGGAAGTAATCTACTAATAAAGTAAAACAAAACAAAGAATGATGTAAGTGTATCTTTATGTACAGATATCACCATGACCTTCTTCAGGACATGGACTGAGTCATTTTCATCGTTCAGTTGTACTATCAGGAGCACAGTTGATACTCTATGAATATTTCTGTGATAAATTGATTTTTCTTACTGTTTAAATAATTGCCAATACTAAACCACCATATTGTGTCCGAATCAACCTTTCTTGAGTTTCCACTCAGTTTTTTTGAACAGTAATAATATTGACAATATAAGATGGAACAACTCTCATGTATGATATAAAATTTCTTGTGAAGTTGGTGTATAGAAGCTGTAGTGGACAACATGGAGTAAATTTGACAGTAAGCTCTGTTGTTATAATTTACTATCATCTTTGTAAAATGTCTCAGTAAAAATAGAAGTGTTATTTTTTTTTCTTCTTTTTTTGTTAATGTACTCAACAGAAATAGCTAAAGAATGTACAAAGAAATGTAGTTCATAACTCTTCTATCTGGATATGCTTACTATCTCAATAAAATATTGCTCTTTATAATTTAAACTTGCCAATATTGTATTTGGATATTATAATAGAAGTAAAGGTAGACAAAGAGGAAGGTGAAGGAGGGAAAGAGGAGAGGAATGTAATTCAGTTGAGGTCTAAACAGCCTGAATACCTTGCTAAGGAATTCCTCCACTAATCTGTGGTGCAGAATTTACTTCATGAAGTAATGAGTTTCATTGTCAATGGTAAATAAAGTCGACCTCCTAGATAAAGAAGAGATACAACAACTCCTATAACAGAAAGAAAATGTTGAAATCTTAGAAAAGGAGGGCTAAATCAAATCATATACATTCATTATCATAACTGATAACGAAATGAAGGAGGCATTTAACTCTGACCATACAGGAAGCACATTGATAACTTTTAAAAAGCATTTTAAGTGATAGGGAACATATAATTAAGAATAGATAAGAAAGTGTAGATTAAAATTATAAGAGCTGTTTGATTAAATTTAAGACATGTAATAAGCAAAAATTTTTGAATTTATTGAGCCTGGGGACTATGAGTTCAGTTTTTTATTCAGAATGAGAAAATGACCAGGGAATGTGCTCACTCCATGGAGAGGAATGTAGTACTTTACTCCTGGCCATTTAACTCGCCAGCCTATCTATCATTTATGCCTTGAATGACCAATAAAAACAAGAAATAAAGTAAAACAGGGTAAATTGCTCAGCATGGGTTTATTTCTGATTCACAGTCACTCTCATACTTAGCCAAGGATCTCTATGTCTTTACTAATTTAGTTCTAGTCTCTAAGTTTAGATGAATTACATTTCATGATAATGAAAGAATTTGCAGAATTATTTAGCTACTTTCTTTTTTTTTAATTTTACCCGTGACACTTTTATTCAGTTTAGTTATTATGTGTACAATGTAGTGTAAATTAATCTCCACTTCATATTTTGTCCAAATACCATCTTCATCCTTTGATCACATCAAGTGTTCCCACACTCCACCCCAGCGCACCCACAAGAGCAGAATACTTCATCAGAGGAACACGTGGGGGCGGGTTCTGTTCACAATCTCAGAAAAAGTAAATACACTAATTTTTTAAAAATCTCACTAGGAAATCAAAAAGCTGGATCCAAAAAGTTGAGTTGTTACACTCATTCCATTATGATACACAGTACAATGTTAGGTAAGGAACAAGGGTGATAAATTATCAATGCATTAAGTGGCAACATTTCATAGAGGCTGTACTGCTTGTATATGAAACTCGTTAGCAAGTGTCTGCCGCCTTCCCTAACTTCAGAAGGTCCTTAAACAGTTTAGTGCTTAGTGTTCTTAGCACAACAATGAATTTAGTTCACAAGGTATTTTGGCAACTCTTAATCTGAGCAAGAAGGGCTTTTGAAAAAATAAGGCTTTAAAAAGAAAGCTTGTCATTTTAGGGCTAAATTTTAATAGAATGTGAAAGTTTGAACTCTTACACTCATTTGTTTAAATAAAACCTAAAAGTTACTAATTGGTTCAAAATGGCTTTATGGAAAAACTAATTTGTAACAAAAACTTGGCATTGAGTGCGAAGGCTCCATCGTTTTTGAGCAAAGCATACAAAGGTTCCCAGGGGACAGGGTGCGGGGAGAGGGCCCAGGCATTTACAACAGCAGGCATTTTCTCTTCCTCTTCTTGACGGGAGGTGGGCAGAGAACGGCGCGAATAGCTTCATGAACACTGTCTTGAGACCTCGCTGTGTGAGAGGCGAGCACTCCAGGTATTTCACAGCACCGATCTCCTTAGCCGTGGCTAAACCCTGCGGATAGGTGATGGGTGTCAGCTTCTTCTCCTTCAGTTTCTCAATTGTGTCTTTATCATCCCTAAGATCAAGCTTAGTCCCCACCAGGATGATGGGAGTGTTGGGACGATGGTGTCGCACTTCAGGATACCACTTTGCACGAACATTTTCAAACGACGTAGGACTCACAGGAGAAAAGCAAATTAAGAATACATCTGTCTGTGGATAGGAGAGGGGACGTAATCTGTCATAATCTTCTTGTCCAGCAGTATCCCATAAGCCCAGATTCACCGGTTTTCCATCTACCATTACATTGGCAGAATAGTTGTCAGAGACAGTGGGGATACACTCTCCAGGAAATGCATTGGTTGTGTAACTGATCAGCAGGCAGGTTTTACCTATAGCTCCGTCTCCCACCACCACACACTTGATGGCCTGCATCTGGGCCACTCGGTGGGCCGCGGAGGCCGGACCCTGAGGCGAGAAGCGGCGGGCTCGGGGCGGGCTGCAGGCGGCGGGGTGCGGGGTGCTGGGCCCCTGTCCACGCCACCTCGCCCTCCTCCAACGGGAAGCTGAAGCCCAGCAGCAGCCACCACCCAAAGCTGGGGAATACTCTAGCTACTTTCAATATTCCTGAGAAATCCTAAAGGTTTTCAAAGGGCAAGAGATGACCAGCTTCTCATCTGAGTAAGGGAGCACAAATTCTGCCTGAGAGTAAACTCAATGTGGTTTCATGAAAAAAATGTAAAATTAATTATGAACTGTATTGTGAAAATTTATTGGTGACCTGTAAAATCTAATGTATGTTGATTGAAAATGTCATGCAAATTATTAATATTAGTTTCACTATTCCGAACTACATTTTACAATTACATTAAGGGCTTGTATATTACATAATGACAAACCTAATTGTTCTCAAATAGTAACGTTGTAAATTATTGATTCTTGTTATGTTGAATTGAACCATTATAATGTCCAATTTTCCTCTTTGTTTAACCTTAGGAATCCATAAGATCCCTGGAAATGGGTTCTCAACTATAGTGCGTATAAAAACACTAGACCTTTGTTTAAGATGTAGATCCCCATTTCGTCCTCAGGAGATTTCAGTTCAATTTGTGCTGCAGTTCAGAGATCTTTGTTTTTCATAAACATTTCAGGTTATTAGGATGCACATGGTTCTTAAACCTTATTCTGAGAAACACCGACTCTAGCCTGAGTCAGGAGAAAAATCAAAGATATAAACATTAAGGAATATTATAATTAGAAATACAGTCTCTTAATTTAGAAGCCAACAACTGAAGAAGCATGAAATGCCATCTATTGATGTTTAGGAAGATTATATTACAACTTATTTATTTTTGCTTCTACCTTACCAAATAGAGAAATAAACTCTGATGGTAATTATCAGACATGTCACCACTGGCACCCTTGTTGAGCCTCATGCTACAGATCCCCAAGAGATACTCATAGGGTGGTTAGAGGTGTGAGCCCTGGAGCCTGGCCTCCTGTATTTGAATCCCAGCTCTACTGACATTAATGAGCAAGTGCTTTCAGATCCTTATCGTCATTTTTTTCCTCATCTATGAAATAGGAATTGTAATATCATCTACTTTGTGGGGTCAATGTGAAGATTAAATGGGTTAATACAACTAAACTGTTTAAAACAATGTGTGGCACATAGCAAACTAAAAAAAAAAAAATAGTACCTTCTGATTTTTTTATTCCGTCTTCCTATTTGTAATTGTTTTATTATTTTTATTAATCATTTTTAGGGATGAATGAAAATTAAATAATGCAGCAGTGTTGAGAGTGGTATATTATCTTTTGTTCACAATCAATACATTGCAATACATATTAGATTACCTTTGCTTGGTCAAGTTAAGCAATTATGAACTGAACATCCTAGTGTGGAAGTGGGAGTGGTTGGGTGCAAACCTTACCAAATAAATAAAACCAAATATTAAAAGTAGGTTTAAATACTGAATTATTTAGTCCTAATTAAAATATTCATTGCTAGATGGAAAGACAGCTTTAAAATATTAATGCAAAGAAATATTAGGTTCTATATAATAATATTAATGCATGTGCAGGAAATAATAAGAAAACGTCATAGTAGACCTTTTTTGAATCCTAATTGGTCCTCTTCATTGGCACTTGATAAGAAATTTTTAAAAAATCAAGAGATCAGTCTAAATTTTTAAAAAATTTATCAAGAAGGCTATTTGAAATTGTCATTTTCTTTATTAACAATATAGCTTGCACAAAATGTATATTGTCTTTTTCTATTTAGTAATGATTAATAAAAAGTTATTGCAACTAGACAGCATTTGAAATAGTCACTTTATTTCAATCTTTTAAATTTTATTTTTGTATAGTGTTTCTAATGTTTATCGTTTGTTATAAAATCTCTATGGCAGTCTGCTCAACTGTTTTTTAATGGATAGAATGTTAGATTTTTTTTAAAAGTGTGTCTTTTACAAATTTAGAGCCCTGGTAGAGTAGTAGACATCAGTAAAGGTCAGAGAAAAGGAGAGACCAGAGGACTAGGAACAAAATAGTAAAATTTTGATGCCATGGAAGGCAAAGAAATGAATGGCTAAGGATATAAGGAAGAAACTACATTGAGACTGGTAGGATGGAAAGAGACATGGAACAGGTTGGCCTCACGCCCATGTGTGTTGGACAAAAATCAGTAGAGATATCTCTGATGTGGAGATACCCCCTGAGGAGCAAGGGGTCCCAGCCCCAAACCCGGTCCCCTAGCCCAGGGTTTCAGTGACAGGAAGAGAAGTCCCTATAACTTCTGGCTGTAAAAACCAGCTTGGATTGTGGCTGAGTGAGACAGAGGGCTACTAGAGCCCCAGACAGTTCCTCCTAAAGGGCCCATGCACAGGCTTACTCAGACTCACTCACTCTGAGTTCCAGTACTGCAGTACCAGAGATATACAGGGAAAGAGCTAGAGGAGCAGCTTCTCTCAGAAGTGATGGTAGAGGCCATTGTTCCTTTTCTATGTCATTCCCCACAGAATCAACAGGGAGGGCACCATATTTGAGTCTCCATCAACTTTCTCTCAAACAAACAGCAACTAGCCTTGGTGTGCCTCAGACCTCTTGCTAAGTGGCCCCAGGCCTGGCACTAGTGGCAGCCAGCCTTGGTTTGTAGCTTGGCCTCTCCTGGACACCTCCAAGCCCAGCACAAATAACAGCCATCCACAGGTCACATTGTAGCTCATGCTGTGTGGTCCCAGGCAGATGGAAACTGACGTTGGCCTATACCTCCCTGGAGGCCCCAGTGCCAGTAGACCCAGTGGATAGCTTCAGACCATGTCAAAGCATGACCCAACCAGCTCCACAAGGGATGGACTCTCTAGGCACCAGAGCCCTGATAACATTAGTCTTGTTTCGAGGGGTTAGCCCCTGCATAGCTTATCCTTCACAGTGGTCAAAGACAGTTCTCATAGCTAATCAGCCTGAGGGTAAATCTTTCAGATTGAGGTGCCAATAGCAATCAAGGCTCAGCTACAGCAGGAGGGTGTACACATTCCACACAGTGGTCACACCTGGAGTGCCCAGCTCAGGGTATCAGGGAGGCTTGTGCACTGGAGTCCACAGGACATATACCACAAAAGGCCTCTCTACAGAGCCTGGGAAAGGTAGCAGCTCTACCTAATATATAGAAACAAACACAGGGAGGCAACCAAAATGGGAAAACAAAGAAATATGTCGCAAATAAAAGAACAGAATAAAATTCCAGAAAAAGCACTAAACAAAATGGGACAAGCAATCTACTGGATGCAGAGTTCAAAACACCGGTTATAAGGATGCTCAATGAACTTAGAGGAAAAGTGGATGAACTTAGTGAGAACTTCAACAGAGATAGGAAACATGAAAGTGGAACTAGAAACCATAAAAAAGAACTAGTCAGAAATGAAGAATACATTAACTGAAATGAATATATTATAGGGAATCCACAGAGGAATAAATGAAGCAAATGATCAAATCAGAGATTTAGAAGATAAGGTAGTAGAAAACACCCAATCAGAACAGCAAAAAGAAAAAAGAACCCAAAAAGGGATAGTATAAGGCGCCTCTGGGACAACTTCAAGAGTACCAAAATTCACATCATGTGGGTACAAGAAGGAGTAGAGAGAGAACAAGGAATTTAAAACCTATGTGACATGGAAGCATGGAACAGACTAATGAATCTCAGAGGGAAGGGGGGGAGGTGTGGGGCAGGAATAAATTAACCAAAGAACTTATATACATATATTCATAACCCATGGACATAGACAACAGTGTGGTGAAGGCCTGGGGGGTACGGGAGTGGGGTGGAGGCGGTCAATAGGGGAAAAGAAAGGGGATATCTGCAATACTTTCAACAATAAAGATAAATTTTTAAAAAACTATATGAAAAAATAAAGACAGAAAACTTTCCAAACCTAGTGAAAGAAATAGACATAAATCCAGGAAGCACAGAGAGTCTCAAACTAGATGAACCCAAAGGGCCCACACTAAGACACATCATAATTAAAATGCCAAAGGTTAAAGACAAAGAGAGAATCTTACAAGCAGCAAGAGAAAAGCAGTTAGTTACCTACAAGGGAGCTCCATAAGTCTGTCAGCTGTTGATCAACAACAACTTTGCAGGCCAGAAGGGAATGGCAAGAAATATTCAAAGTGATGAAAAGCAGGGACCTACAACCAAGATTACCAGCAAAGCTATCATTTAGAACCAAGGACAAAGAGCTTCCTAGATAAGATAAAACTAACAGAGTTAATCATCACTAAACCAGTACTACAAGAAATGTTAAAGGGTCTTCTTTAAGAAGAAGAAGAAAAACAAAAGATCAAAAATATGAATAATAAAATGGCATTAAATACATAACTATCAACAATTACTTTAAATGCAAATAATTTAAATGCTCCAACCAAAAGACATTTGGTGGCTGAATGGGTAACAAAATAAGACCCTAATTTATGCTGTCTACAAGAGACTCACTTCAGATTAAAAAATACACAGAGACTGAAAGTAAAGGGATGGAAAAAAGTATTTCATGAAAATGGAAACAAACAAACAAATAAAAACTGGCGTAGCAATACTTACACCAGACAAAATAGATCTAAAAAACAAAGTAAATAAATAAGCAGGACAGAAACAGACTCATAGATATAGAGAACATTTTGATATTTGCCGGATGGGAGGGGTCTTGGGGGCATTGGTGATAAAGGTGAAGGGATTAAGAAGTACAACTTGGTGGTTATAGAATAGTCATAGGAATGTAAAGTACAGGATAGGGAATATAGTCAATAATGTTGTAATAACTATATATCACCTCATATGAGTACTAGATTTATTAGGGTGAACACTTAGAAAGTTATATAATGTCTAATCACTAGGTTGTACACCTGAAACTAATATAATATTGTCTGTCAACTGTAATTGAAAAACAAAAGATTATTTAAAGTAAAAAAGTAAATAGCCAGACTTAATGTTGTCCCTGACCCCTTTTAAGACTTTATATAGTCTGGGTTCTCCAGAGAAATAGAACCATTAGGAAATGATAGATAGATGATAGATGATAGATAGATAGATAGATAGATAGATAGATAGATAGATAGATAATAGGGATTTATTATAAGGAATTGGCTTAAGCAGTTTTGGAGGATGAGAAGTCTCAGAATCTGCACTTGGCAAGCTGGAGACCCAGGAGAGCTAATGATGTAAATTCTTATCTGAGTCCGGGGGCAGTAGAAGACCAATGTTTTGGCTAGAAGACAAAGAGAGCAAATTATCCCTTTCTCTGCCTTTTTGTTATATTCAGGCCTTCAATAGACTAAATGAGGCCCACCCACACTGGAGAGAGAGCTCAATCTGCTTTTACTCGATCCACAAATTCAAATGTTAAAATCAGCCAGAAATAATCTCACAGACACACCCAAAGTAATGTGTAACCAAATATTTGTCAAGTTGACACATAAAATGGACCATCAGGTCCTCATATAAATCATCCTAGTGAAATGAGAGCACAGGGAAAAGCATGACAAAAGAAACGCAAGTGAGAGGAGAGGCACCTCCCACAAGGAATCCAGTCCTAGGTCCTCTTTCCTTGCCAGCATGGTGGGACCAAAGTGAAATAGGAAATCACTTCCAAGAGGACTTGTAAATGTAACAGTGCCCTTCTACAATGTAGCTCTGTTGTCCAATTACTGACTCATCCTTAGAAGTATTTTTTTCCCTTTTTTCTTCCAGCATTTTCTTTCTTCTCTTTCTTTCCTACAACTAAATATTAACGATTCCCTACTATGGGGTAGACACTCTCCTGGGCCCTGGGAGGGAATAAAACAAAAACAAAATAATGTTCCTGTGATTATGGAGCTGAGCATTCTGTGGTGGGGGTGGGAGGGAGCAATCCTTAACCAGTAAATTATTATTATTTAAAATTAACAGATATGCCAGATGGTGGTGAATACTACAGAAACACATAAACCAGAAAAGAGGGCTAGGGAGAGAGAGAGAGAGAATGTAGAGAGAGGAAGGTTGAATTTGAAATAGCGTAGTAAAAAAGACTCCACTATGAGGGGAGAGCCTTCACAAATATATCCTACTTTCCATTTAATTAACCAAGGGCAGAGGGACACAAAAATTAATCAAGGGCAAAGCAAATATTTTTTCATTTATAGGTAGTATTTTAAATTAGAGTATTGTAAAACATATCATGCTAATATATTTGTCTTGAGCTAGATATGAGCACAATCATGCTGCATTAATAGATTTAATGCTTTTAGACACTGAAGAACTTCATTTCCACTGCCTTTTAGAACAATAGCAAACACCATATATTTCATCCTGCCTTGTAGTTTTAATAGAAGACAATCTATGTTACTTAATCATTTTCTTTCATGGTTTCCTTTCCATTTCTTCTTGCTTTTCTCTGCTTTAGGAGACATCATTAATTAATCTCTTAAACTCCATAAATAAGTAAAATAATATATTCACAGTGTAAATATTTTAAAACTTGGGGAAAAAACAAAAACATCTAGAGTCATTTAAGGAAGTTCTGAAGATACGTTAAAACTGAAGTGCTGCTAGCAAACTAATGGAAGGTTTGACTATTCAAACAGTAGGGATTACAACGCTTCTCTACTTGGGATTTGGTTCATATTGGCTAGACTCAGAGCTGCATGTCTTAGGTCCCAGTTATCCCCATGTTTCCTCAAGAGAAAGGGACTTCCTTGACACTACTGTTTGCCAATGTTAATTTGAAATCTCTCTTTTAAAAACTATTAACAAATAGTATGTATTACCAAGTGCTTATAAATTCATTCTTTCATGTATCATCCTTGATGTATAGTTATTATAAGGCACATTAATACCATGTGTATTGTTAACTATAAGTTGCCTTCCAGACAAAATGTTCAAATCTTAATAACTTACCAAAAGAATAGCATACTTACTATACTTATTAGTTGTGTACACATTCTAAATGTACTAAGATTGTAAAAAAAAAAAAGAGCATAGGTGCCCAGCCAAGGCGAAGGGTCCTTTTAGGATGCCTGTGAGATCTCAAGGATGAGGAAAATAGCAAAATCCAAATAAAATACCAAGGACTTATTCTTAAAATTATTAAAAATATTCCCAATTTTTATAAAAAGGTGGCTATACTGGTGGGTTAAAGAATATAATGTGCTCCGAAGATTTCTAATATTTTTCCTACTAGAACTTGATTGACTAGGGCTGCACTGTCTATGTTATAGCAACATTATCTGTTCCTAGGAAAGGAATGAATCTTGCTATATGGTGAAACATTTCTAGGTTTTCATAAAAAAGAAGTAAATGGAACAGAGTACTGGGGAAAAAAAAGAAGGGGAAGAAGAAGTTTAGAAGCATTTTCTTTGAAGTGGGAAGGGTTACCTTTTAAAATTTGATTTAAAGTATAGCTATATTGGCCTATCAACTTATAGTCTCTTTTCATAATCTTTTGTTTTGTTTTTGTTTTTGTTTTCTGGTGGCTGAACACCGGCCGGCGCAGCGCCATGGCCGGCTGGCGGGGGGCCTCCTCAGTGCAGCGCCCCCTCAGTCACCGCCACCCGGAGCCCCCCGCCTCAGTCACCGCCACCCGAAGCCCCCCGCCTCAGTCACCGCCGCCCCGGAGCCCCCCGCCTCAGTCACCGCCGCCCCGGAGCCCCCCGCCTCAGTCACCGCTGCCCCGGAGCCCCCCCCACCCCCCGCCTCAGTCACCGCCTCTCGGAGCACCCCGCCTCAGTCACCGGAGGCCCCACCCCCGCCTCAGTCACCGCCGCCCCGGAGCCCCCCCCCCCCCCGCCTCAGTCACCGCCGCTCGGAGCACCCCGCCTCAGTCACCGGAGCCCCCCCTCCCCCCCCGCCTCAGTCACCGCCGCCCCTGAGCCCCCCGCCTCAGTCACCGCCGCCCGGAGCCCCCCCCCCCCCGCCTCAGTCACCGGAGTCCCCCCGCCTCAGTCACCGCCGCCCGGAAACCCCCCGCCTCAGTCACCGCCCCCCGGAGCCCCCGACGGGAAACCCCCGCCTCAGTCACGGCTGCCCGGAGCCGCCTGGAGCCCCCCGCCTCAGTCACCGCCGCCCCGAGCCCCCGCCTCAGTCACCGCCGCCCGGAGCCACCCCCCGCCTCAGTCACCGCCGCTCGGAGCACCTCCCCCCGCCTCAGTCACCGCCGCCCGGAGCCACCCCCCCCCCGCCTCAGTCACCGCCGCCAGGAAGCCCCCCGCCTCAGTCACCGCCGCCAGGAAGCCCCCCGCCTCAGTCACCCCCGCCCCAGAGCCCCCCGCCTCAGTCACCGCCGCCCGGAGCCCCCCGCCTCAGTCACCGCCGCCCCGGAGTCCCCCGCCTCAGTCACCCCCGCCCCGGAGCCCCCCGCCTCAGTCACCGCCGCCCGGAGCCCCCCGCCTCAGTCACCGCCGCCCGGAGCCCCCAGCCTCAGTCACCGCCGCCCCGGAGCCCCCCGCCTCAGTCACCGCCGCCCCGGAGCCCCCCGCCTCAGTCACCGCCGCCCCGGAGCCCCCCGCCTCAGTCACCGCCGCCCCAGAGACCCCGCCTCAGTCACCGCCGCCCCGGAGCCCCCCCCCGCCTCAGTCACCGCCGCTCGGAGCACCCCGCCTCAGTCACCGGAGGCCCCCCCCCCGCCTCAGTCACCGCCGCCCCGGAGCCCCTCCGCCTCAGTCACCGGAGTCCCCCGCCTCAGTCACCGCCGCCCGGAAACCCCCCGCCTCAGTCACCGCCGCCAGGAAGCCCCCCGCCTCAGTCACCCCCGCCCCGGAGCCCCCCGCCTCAGTCACCGCCGCCCGGAGCCCCCCGCCTCAGTCACCGCCGCCCGGAGCCCCCCGCCTCAGTCACCGCCGCCCGGAGCCCCCCGCCTCAGTCACCGCCGCCGGGAGCCCCCCGCCTCAGTCACCGCCGCCCCGGAGCCCCTCGCCTCAGTCAACCGCCGCCCCGGAGCCCGGCGCCCCAGCCCCACCCCCCGCCCTGGGCGCAGCCGCCTATCCCGCGGAACTGGGCCCTCCCCCGGCCTCCCGCTCAGGGGCGCACCGGCCCCTCTTTTCATAATCTTTATTAACTAAATCAATGACCCAGTTTCAGACTTTGCCCAATCTTTAGTTTACACTGACTTTTGTGTACAATACTTAGCTTTAGCACCTCCGCATCAATAACACTACTTTGGGTACTAACCATGTTTTTCATCACCACATAGATTGTAGAAATCTACTATTTCACTTTGTATGTTAAAAATGAAAACCAGAAACGTGTCAACTTTGATATGATCTCTGTAACACTGGGTGGAGGGAGGGACATGTTTTGTTATAACAGAAAATATCAGTGTCCTTGCAGTTAATGGATTGGTTCAAACTGGGGAAGACAGAAGGCTGGGTCCAGTGCAGATGTGGGAGCTGATGGCACAGCCACCCAGAAGCCTGGGTACAGCGAACTCCAACTGTGCAGAAAGACCAGACGTTTAGAACAGCGTTGTGCTTCTTGCTAAGATTAGCAAACCACTTCAGAGTAAACTTGACATAAAATAATGTAGCATTTCTATGGCAAGTGAAATTCCATTGACTAAAAGGCAGGCTGAATTGGAAGAGGAGCGATTACAGCCAAGCCTCTGCAGGGACTGCGTGATCATAGGTGTCCTAGTGTGTGCCATGGAAGTGGAGCCCTTAATTAGAGAGGCTGCCTTTCCAATCTCTCCCTAAGAGTTTACCTTTTTTAATGCAAGTAAATGTTGTCTCTCTCCCAGCCTCTCTGTATCCTGCCCTCCTCAAAAGTGAAATTAGCACAGCAGATTCTACTTCATGAGGGCAGCCAATTAAATGGCTGGGGGTGTCTGTTTCAGTGTCATTTTCAGAAACAATTGTATCATTAAATTGCTAAAATTGTAGTGTTAGCAGTAAACAGAGCAAATAGCTGCCAAAGGGAGGAAAAATATGAACCGTGCAGTTACTTTGCTGTCTTCCTGCCCTGCTTTCCGGTGTCTATTGCTGAACAAGCTGCAACCAAAATGCAGGGAGCAAAGGCTAGTGCAGAGAGGAGCCTGGGTGGCTTCACGCCCTTGCTGGGAGGCTCTGGCTGATCTCTCAGGCTTCCAGGGGAGCCTTTAGGCAGACCTCCTTACTCACCTTTTCAGAACACAACGTCCACAGCTCTGGCTTTTTTTCTCAACCAATTACTGTTCACTCATGGAATATACTATCTCATCTCCTTATTTAAAAATCCATTCACTTATTTATTCAACAAATAACCTATTGAGCTCCTACCTTGTGCTAGGCACAAATCCAGCATAAGATAGATCAGTGAACAAAACAGGCAGAAACCTCTGCCTTTAAGGAGATTGCTTGGAAGTAGTAGAAACAGACAATAAATTATATGCCTCATAAATCTGTCAACTGTATAGTTGGATAAGGGAAATCAAGAATCAGGGGGATTGCAGTTTTTAATTGGGTAGTCAGAAGTTTTATGTGGTCCTGAGAGGCTCATAGGATAGTGGTTGATAACAGACTCTTTTGCCAGACTGCTGGGGTTGTTAATGCATCCAACTCTGTCACTTATCAGTTCTGTGATCTTGGGAAACTTACTTTATTCCTCAAGACCTCAGTATCCCCATTTCAAATGTGGGGACAATGACAGTGCCTAATAAGTCTTATTGTATGTAAAGGATTTGAAACATAGCATGTAGTACACAGTACATAGTACATGCAGTGAGTACGAGAATTCTCTCCTGATTAACTTCTGAAGAGTGTATGCCTGAGACATGAGTGTGAAAACTCAAAGATTTTTCTCTTCTCCTCACTAATCTGAACGTCAGTTTCATGATCATGAAAATTAAGATAATTTTTACCATTTAGAGCTGTTGTCAAGATTATAACAAAGATTTTATTATATATCCATAGGAGAGCCTTGTTAAATGTCATGTCTTCTCCTCTTCTAGACCCAGTTCAAATGCTCTGACAGCTTCTCATATTATCTCAGCTAGTGAAAATCGTAATTCCCCAAATATCACTCACGCTAGTTATCACATACCACCTTGCGCTCCATGCATTCTCTTCATTCCAAAACGTCATGGATGATGAGGAACACCATCATAGTAATAGCAGTAATTTAAATTAGCAGTCACTGAAATGTACCATCCTTTTTCTTGGTCCCTCAGCATATAGATAAATATTTTCTGAATTAATGAATGAAATACGTTATGTTTCCATCATTCGTGGATCTGAATGCCCCTCTGTATAGAACACATGCTAGAGGCTACAGGACGAAATAACTATTAACATGACTTTAATTCTTCTTGAAGAGTTTAAACTTCAGTGGAAAAGATAAGCCACACACACACACACACACGCACACGCACACGCACACACACACTACCATTGCATGAGAGTGTGTTGTATATTTTCCCAGTGAGAAACACAAAGAACTTTAAAAGAGAGAGGAAAAGAATGAAACTGCTTTTGGCTGGAGTGATCACCTTTTTGGAGAAAAGGGTATTGACTGTTCATTTTGAAGAACACCAAATATTGCAATGTGTAGAAATGTGAGAAGGGACTGTGAGAGATTGGAAATCAGCCGGGAAGACCAGAACTGGTGAGCAGTACAGGTGGAAGAAGGAGAAATAGCATTGCAAGCCATCTACATAGTAAATAGAAAGAGGAAAAGCCAAGAAGTGGGTCTTTGGGACAAGACTGAGTTAAAAACCAAGGGAGAGTGCACATTTAAAATTTAAAATAGAAGTTGAAATTATGGTTTAAGAGATAAAAGCAGCAATTTCGCACTTCATTGAAAAGATTATGTTTTAGAAATTTTTTTGAAATTCCAACTTACCTCTTTAAGAAGGAGAAGCAGCCTTTCTGACAAATTTAGAGGCTATTTCTCCATTTTTTTCAAAGCTAATAAATTTAAGTCATGTATGCTTAGAGGGGCTTTGCTTTTACATCTTACATTGATAAACTTTCTTGTTTCTTTATATTTTTCTTTTACTAATTTCTCTAACTTTTGTTCTTTGTTTTTTTTTTTAATCCTCACCTGAGGATATTTTTCCATTGATTTTAGAGTGGAAGGGAGGGAGGGAGGGAGACAGAGAGAGAGAGAGAAACACGGATGTGAGAGAGACACATTGATTGATTGCCTCCCACAGGACCCAGACCAGGGCTGGGAATCAAACCTGCAACCCAGGTTTGTGCCCTTGACCAGGAATCGAACCTGGACCCTTTGGTCTGCAGGCCGACGCCCAAACCCCTGAGCCAAACTGGCCAGGGCTCACTTTTGTTCTAACTCCCCACACCCCTACCCAGCAAACTGTGTGGTCTTCTATTCTGTTGACTAGGATTGGGGCCATCTTTTCTACCTTTTTCATTTCGTAAAGATGTAAAATTCTTGATTTTTTTCTTAAAATTGTACTACAGTATATTTTGGAAAGACATTATTTTACTCAAAATATGTATTCTTGATTCTATTACCATTTTGTTTCTATCTTTTTTATCATGTGGAATGAGAAAGCTGTAAGGAATCCTAGAAAATTACCTGATACAGAATAATAAGAATGATATCTACCCTCTTTAATGAAGGTTACAAAATGATATTTTAAAACTGTCTTGGTAGGCTAAATATTCTTAAGATAGATAGAGTCTCTTTTTTTGCTTTTGCTGTGATTATTATTTGTAGATGTTCCCATTTCCAAAATTATAATAGCTCATGCATATTCTTCTCTTACAATCCTTTCTACTATACTAACTCTTGATTAGAGCCAGACAGTTTGAATGCCTGTGTATCTTTCAAAGTCTGTAGAATGACTGTGTCCTCAAATCTTATTACTAAAGATTTTGTCTTATCATTCAATGAATTGTGACTCACAAACAGTGCAGATGAAACACATTCAACACTGTGACTCTGTTGTACTGTGCTTCAATAATCTGATGTCATCCATTTACAACAGTGACAGAAAGAGAAGTGACTTAAAATGAGAACAGATGAACATGGAGACCGAATTGTGTTACAAAAGCATGGTTCTCATATGAAGTGAAGCATTAGTCTTATCCATCGTTTACATGGTATTTATTGTCAAGGAACTCTGTAGAGGAAGCATGAGGTGTAGTCACATTCCTTTAAATGCTTTATGAATGAGATAAGAAAATTAGGGCATGAGCATATGAACATTAATAAAAATGAACTTACTGAAAAATCTCTTTTGCCTAAAATTGCTCAGTTGTCAGGAATATTAAGCCTTTTAAGTTTGACAAATGTTTTAAAAGTGACAGTAACTTTTTACCTGATAATGTCATTTTTAAAACAAGCACACTTATAGCCCTTAATTAACAAATGTTTTACCTTTAAAAATAAATGAAAAAACAGAGGGTGTTTTGGTTGAGAATAATGTTTGGTGTCCAAAACTAGAAAAGTCATGTTTCTACCATTTGTGAAGTAACTAACTATAAATCCAAACTAAGTGAGTATGTTCACAATATGTTTACATGCACTTTTTTATATGACATTTATTAAAAAATATAAGCTATGTCTTGAGGCATCAGCAGCTTGTGAATACAAATGTGATCGTGTTAACGGTAGTGATCCAACATCAGTTACTTGCCGTCTCCAATTTATTCAGAATATCAGCATTGCTGGGAGAATGAGACAGACTGTTCCTCTCCCTGTTTAACACCACACCTCCATACAGGGGGCCCAGCTCAGATCCTTTTAGAGACTTTTATTTATTTATTTGTTTAAAGCCCCATTATAAGCACTTGGCATTTTGTGCAAGGGCCATTTATCCTTGACAAATGGCCATTCTGGTTTTATTACACATGCTAATCAATGGATAGAAATAGATATCTTAAGGTTTCCTGAATACTGACTTTCTTAGATTTGTCTCAACTTGGTTCCTCTCACATATACTGGTATGATGGTTAACAAATGTATTTTAAAGAAAGTAAGTACACACTAGCCACGGGGATATGATGGTGAACAAGTCATAATCTCTATTTTATCCTGTCTCACTGCATGAAAGCAGCAGTACCCAGTTCAGGATCTGGCTCAAGAATTCTCCATGCACCAGGTGATGTTTCAGTTGTGGAATTAAAAATGGTACTGGCTAGTCTGTTCTCATGGAGTCTAGAAGTTCCAGGCAGGCGATTGCATTGCAGAGACACTGGAGTGAGAAATAAAGCATAAAAGATTAAGGTAACTAGAAATAATTCAGTGTAGCTACATTGGTGTGTGTGTGTGTGTGTGTGTGTGTGTGTGTGTGTGTGTTAGCCTACAGGAGGTAGAGCACAGCCAAAGCTTGGCAGAGACGGGCTTTGAATCTCTTATTAGAAACGTGAAGATTTATGTGGAGTCACTGAAATTAAATGACAGGGTCAGATTTTAGGTATTAGAAAGATCAATCTGCCATCATTGTAGAGAATTGAAGCCGCCCAAACTGAGACTTAGAGACCAAATAAATGTCCGTTTTAGACATGACAGTGGTAGTGGAGCGGAGAGATGAAGTGACTTCCTGGATTTGAATGATGAGGAGAGGGAGAAAACAGGAAATATTTAGGTTTCTTGTTTGTGAACAAGGAAGATGGTGGCACTACTTCATGAGATAAAACAGAAGGGATGCATTTATCTAAACTAAGCGTATTACAGAAATGTTTTAATTTAGGTCTTATTGTTATCATATTCTAGATGGGAAAACCTAAGAGCAACAGAGATTAATTAAATTATCCACCTATAACTCCACTGGCAAGATGTCTAGCGTCCACAATAAATCACTTCTGTATGTCCTAAGACCTACCATTTTCCCTCCACACAGATGCTATACTGATATAATAGATAAAAATCAAACAGACTCAAAGAATCTATAGACCATCACTGTGTGTGATAAACAGTACCCTAGTTTCCTGAAGAGTTAAGTACTTACAAAAAGTGAGAAGAGCATAGTGTGCGTTTGTTAGCTAGGTAACAGATTAGATGAACAGAACTGAAAATAGACACTTGGCTTCACAGACATTAGACTCTCAAGGAAACAATACTGCAGATCAGGGGATCATACTGTAAAGACCGTAACTCGGTGCTTCCAGTCTCTGTAAATCTGTCTGGCCCATTTCGCTATTAGGAAAGTGTGATAAGGTAACAAGCCCATTGGCTGCAGTCAAGTGGTCTGTCGAAGACTTCTTTGACATAGCAATGAAGAATCTGACTTACGAAGGGAATTGAGTGGTTAGATGAATTCCTTCTATTGCAGCAAAACCTTTGTATGTTTCCTAGGCAGCTAAAATACTTCAGAAACGGTGGCAGTTTAAGTGGCAAAGTGCTTTACAACTGAAATAAAAACACTCTTTTTAAAAAGGTGAGGTGTCACCAGACAATACTAAAATGAGAAAAAGAAATGATTTTACTGAATGAGTAATTGCCCATTGATGTGCAGTTGAGAGCATTATCAAAAATAATACAGGATTAAGGTGACTACATTTTTTTGTATGTTAATTCTATTTTATTTAGTTGATTTAGTATTTTGCATCTCACAATTTCAAAATTGAACTTTCTACTAATCTCCTATTTTAAGCAGCTGGTAGATTTTTTAAATTCTCTACCATATGTCAATTCTCCTTGGAGTAACTGAGTGTTAAGTCTACCTGTGAAAAACTATTTTCAATGTGTGAAGTGCATCTTTCAAACTGATAAAGATGATAAAATTATTCTGATCAGGGCATAATGGACCTGCCACAATTGAATTCAAATATACTTGGCACAGAATAGCAGGATATCAAACTAGAAAAAATGGAAGGTTGTTCGAATCTTTCAACTGGGATAAAAGGGTCTTAGAAATAATTTTACCATGTTTGTGTTCATATCTCAATCTTCAAACTGTTTTTATCAGAAATTACTAGGGCATTTTGTTTCAATAAATTTCAGCACATTCTTGTAATTTCCCAATGTCATAAAATCCTAAATTAAATTTGATTAAACACAACTTTCTTTTTGAATAAAGGCTAGGAGACATGTGATGGCATTTTTTTTTTTTAGTCAGGTGATACAAGAGACACATTGTGGTGAATGTTGAAGGATATCTTTCTGAGGGTGCTTCGTTTTCAGAGGCTTGCTAAACCTGTGTATGTGAGGGAGCTAAAAATATCATGCTTAAAATTCAAGTGGATACAATATATTGAAAAACCATATTCAAAACCATCTTGCTCTTATTTTTTGATCTTTGGTGTTTATATTGACCCAGAATCCAGTGTGTATTTTGCTCTAGTGGATCATCAATTTCCACAGAGTGTCCATGAAATTTCGAGTTTGCATAGCAAAGCTTTTTAAGAGAGACAGTGAGTGCTTTCCTTATTGATATCATACTTTAACAAAATGCAACATCTCTATGTGTTTCTTTGTGGTTCTCTTTAAAAATTAATTCGAAATCAAATTGGCAAAATAGCTTTCCCCCCAAAAGAGAAAAAAAGTAAAGAAAAGGAGTCTTAGACTTTCTACCAGTATTTTTCCCATAAATAGAAATACTGTGATGAAAAATAATCAGACATAAAATATGTTCTTTATAAAACACATAGGTATTTAGAAATTTCTAGATGGATTTGTGAGCAATTTATCACATAGTTTAAACCACATTACATGCTTGCAATGTTCCTTATAGTAAACAAGCTAGAAACATGGAAAAGTTTTAATGACCAACTCTTAAAGTAATGCAGAAAAAATATTGTATAGTGTTTAAGCAAATACTCTAATTTTAACTCAGTTACACTTTTAACATAACATCAATTAATTGAACATAAAATATCTTTATTTATATAAACATTTCAAGTAGAATTTTATGCATGTAATATATTGGAAAGTTGGAATATTTGTATGATGTTGAAAAGTTCCTATCAAATAAGCAAAAAATGAAATCTGACCTAACTGAACCTCAAGTATAATCATTTTTGAGTATTTACATAATGAACATAAAATTGAGAAACATCTCTTCTGACAGAAAAAGTACATGGCCCTGCATTTAAATGGCATCAAAGAATAAATCACTTAATTAGCTCATGCTGTCCTGTCTAAGAAAATAAAGGGAGAATTTTCTGCCTGTCTTAATGTCAATAATAGTTTTTTTTCCCCCAATCAACTGGTATATTTTAATATTATGGACACAAGAGGTAACCAATTGTGTATTTCTTTTACACTGACTGTTTAAAAATTCAGAATTAATTTTGAGGCATATCTGTACAAGTAATTAGGATATCAAGGCATGCATTTAATGTATTAGCATTACTTCTTAAACTTATCTGTTCTATAATTTCCCCCTTGCTTTAATTCCCTTATGCTGTGTATGTTAGTTCCTGTGTTAATTAGGAGAGTCCATAGTAGCTGCACTGTTCAGACACAAGGCTTCCGGGACTGATGCAGCAGTGAAAGAGCGAGCATACAGTGAATGACATTAGCAGCCTGGCTAAGTAAGACATCCCTCCTCATGTCCCTTCCTTGACAAAAATGTGGCATTCACCCACAGACAACAGTGCCTTTGTGGCAGCTACGGGATCCAGCACCATCCGCTAAGGTTCTGGGGAAGAATCTCGCTCACCTGTGCATTGAGTCATAGGCCAGTAGAACTCAGTCCTGGCTATGGACCCTGTACTGACCCATGAAACATCTATAGCCCCTCTTGGTTGTGGTCCAGGAGCCACTGGAAAACTTCATCTTAACAATCACCCACAGACAGGGGAGCCTTTGCAGAAGTTCAGGTTTCTAGTGGAGAAGTTCTAGCATATTACTGGAACAAAGTAACAAGTTTGGAATATAGAGAGAGTGAGACACACAACTTGAATTTTCCCGCATTACGCCCCCCCCCCCCCCCCCCGCAAGGCAGTATAGCTCAGGGCCAAGATGGATCTTCTCAGCCTGTGATTTCTCCCAGAGGGGATAGTGAGAGCATGTGACTGAGTGCTGGGCTTCTCCAACTGAGAAGGATGCTGCCAAAGAAGCCCGTTTCTTTCTTGCCCTTTCCAAAATACTGGATCATAAGCTACAGGACTGAAGGGGGGAGGGGGGCAGGGTGAGCAGAAGATAGGACTCTCAAGAGAATTAAAGGAAAACAGAGCTTACTAACTGTGTTGTAGACTCTATCAAGAAGCCTACCCATGAGCTGCTGGGGACAACTAGCCTGCGGATGCCCCTATTGGTCCATGGACACATGTAGTGCTCCTCACACCACACACACACCCTGTGTATGGCTGGCTCCTTGAATCTACTCTTGATGGCAGCATGACTAAGTTTTGGCATGTGGCTAGTGAGCATGCACAGAAATCCAGCCAGAATTTAAGGGTTAGAGAGAGACCACAAACATGAACTTTAGAGCCAGCTTTGGGGGGGGAAAGGGGGAGTCTGTCAGCACTCAGCCTGCTATGTTGCGGGATCAAGAGAAGGCATGCAAACATAAGAATTCTACCATAAGAGTGAGCAAGAAGCTTGCATCAGGCATGTCCAGAGAAGGTCTGAAGAAGCCTCAGAATGCCTAGGAGAGCTGATGAATGGTGTTTCTCCCTTGAAAGAAATTAGTAAAATTGCCTGGCCAGTGTGGCTTAGATCCATGCACCAAGAGGTCGCTGGTTTGATTCCTAGTCAGGGCACATGCCCAGGTTGTGGGCCCAATCCCCAGTGGGGGGCATGTAGGAGATGGCCAAGCAATATTCTCTCTCATCGATGTTTCTGTCTCTCTCTCTCTCCCTCTCCTTTCCTCTCTATCTAAAATCAATAAAGAAAAAAAAATTTTTTAAAGAGAAAGAAATTAGTAAAGACCAGAGGAAGTGACGTCTGCTTTAAATGTATGACACCAATGCACAACCTCAAAGAACATGAAAAATCAAGGAAACAAAACAATGCGAAAAAATCCAATAATCTTCCAGTAGCTGATTCCAGTGGCATGGATCTGCAACTAACCTAATAAAGAATTAAAAATAGATATTTTATGGAAGCTCAATGGCTAAATGGATAAAAAATAACATCTAACTGTATGCTGCCTACAGGAGACTCACTTTAGCTTTAAGGACACACATGGGCTTCAAGTGAAGGAAAAGATAAGATATTTCATGCAAGTGGAAACCAAAAGACAGCAAGGATAGCTATATTGATAATAGACACAATAGATTTTAAACTAAAAATTGTTAAAAGTGACAGAAAAGGCCATTATGCAATGATAAAGGGTCAAGTCATCATGAAAATAAGACAAACATAAATATATATGGACCCAATATCAAAGCACCTAAATATATTAAATACTGACAGGTCAGAGGGGAGAAATAGAAAACAACACAATAATAGTAGGAGACTTCAATACCTTATTTTCAACAATGAATAAATCACCTAGACAGAAAATCAAAAGGGAATGTTGGACTTGAACTATGCTCTAGACTAAATGGACCTAACAGACATATATAGAACATTTTATCCAACAACAGCAGAACACACTTTCTTTTTATATCTACATGACAAATTCTTCAGGTAGATTGTTAGGCCACAAAACAAATCTTAATAATCTAAGAAGAATGAAATCATATCAAGCATCTGTTTTGACCACAGTGGTTTGAAACTAAAAATCAGTAACAGGAAGAAAGGTGGAAAATTCATATATATATGGAGATAAGAAAACAACAACATATGCCTGGACAACCAAATGGTCAAAGAAGAAATAAAAAAATATATATCTTAAATGTCAGTGGAGAGAGAACATACAAACCATATGGAATACAGCAAAATTAATTTTAAGGGGAACCATTTTTAGCAATAAATGCCTATCTGTAAAAAAAAAAAAGCTCAAATAAACAATCTAACTTATACCTAAAGGACCAGAAAAAGGGTGAAGCTAAGCCCAAGGTAGCAGAAAGAAGGAAAGAAAGTTCAGAGCAGAAATACGTGAAATAGACACAAGAAAAACAATGGAAAGTTCAACAAAACCAAGAGCTATTGTACGAATGATATGGTATATAAAAAATCTTTAAGACCATCAAAAACTGTTAGGACTAGTTAATGAATTAAGTAAAGTTCCAAAATACAAAATCAACATACAGGAATCAGTTTTGTTTCTATGCAGTAACAACAGCATATCTGAAAAAGTAATAAAATAATTCCATTCACAATAACAACAATATGTTTAAATAATCAGGAATAAACTTAAATAAGGAGGTATCCTGAAATATTTGAGATTTTGATTTAAAAAACTAAAAAGGCAAAAATAAATGGAAAGACATCCTATATTCATTGATCAGAAGAATTGATATTGTTAAATTGTTCATACTACCTGAAGCCATCTATGGATTCAGTGCAGTTACTATCAGGATTACAATGGCATTTTTCAGAGTAAAGAGCATCCTAAAATTTTAATGGAACCACAAAAGACCCTGAATAGCCAAAACAATCCTGAAGAAAAACAAAACTGGAAACATCACACGTCCTGATTTCAAATTATACTACAAAGCTACAGGTATCAAAACAATATAGCATTGGCATAAAAATATATACACAGACCAATAGAATGAAATAGAGAGCCCAGAAATAAACCCTCACATATACTTACAACTGTTTGAGAAGGGAGCCAATGATACTGGATGGGGAGATGACAGTCTCTTCAATAAATGGTGTTGGGAAAATCGGATAATCACATGCAGAAGAATGAAAACGGATCCCTATTTTACAACACTCACAAAATTTAGCTTGAAGTAGGTTAAAAACTTAAATATAAGACCCAAACCAAAAAGTACTGGAAGGAGATGTAGAGAAGAAAACTCCCTGATATTGGTCTTGACAGTGTTTTTTTTTTTTAGCTACAATGACAAAAAGTACAGGTGAGAAAAGCAAAAGCCAGTAAGTGGCATTACATCAATCCTTCTGTGCAGCAAAGTCACTGGTCAGCAGATCGAAAAGGTAGCCTATGGAATGGAAGAAAATACTTGCAAGCCATATATTAGATAAAGACTTAATATCCAGCCCCGGCCGGTTTGGCTCAGCGGTTGGAGCTTCAGCCTGCAGACCAGAGAGTCCCGGGTTCGGTTCCCGCTAGGGGCACATACCAAAAAAAAAAAAAAAAAAAAAAAAGACTTAATATCCAAAATATATTAAGAATTCGTACAACTCAATGACCAAAAACTAGACAATTTTATTTTTAAATTGGCAGAACTGAATATATATTTTTTCCAAAAATTCCATTTTTTAAAAATGGCCAACAGCTGCATGAAAAGATGCTCAACATCACTAATTACTAGAGAAATGCAATTCAAAACTACAATGAGATACCACATCATACCTCTTAGAATGGCTATTATAAAAAAGAGAAGAGAACTGTTAAAACAAGTAAAGGACAATGATTCTAGTATATCCCTAAAAAAAATAAAATAAAATACAAAATAAAAATATAAAAAAGAAGAGATAACAAACATTGGCAAGGATGTGGGGAGAAGGAACTGTGATGCACTATTGGTGAGAATGTAATTTGGTACAACCTCTGTGGAAAATAGTGTGGGGATTCCCCAAGAAACTAAAAATAGTACTACCATCCTGGTCAATGCGGCCCAGTGGTTAGTGTCTTCCTGCACACAGAAGGGTCATGAGTTCGATTTGAGGTCAAGGGCACCTATGCACTGAGACACCACGACAGTTGATCTGGAAGACACTACTAAGAAATACATTTTGTCATCACACATTAGCCACAACTAATCTCAACCTCTACCTACTGCAACGTATTCTGAGATATGTGGGAAGCAAATGATTCCTACATTTGGTGACCATCACTTTCACTGCCACATTAGGTACTCGATGGGGTCTTTGGTGAAAATGTTGTGCAAATAAGAGTGTGTGACACTGTAACAAAAGGCAGAGAGCCCATTGTAATGAAAAAATCCTAGAGACTTAAAAGAAGGTTTCTTAGTGTGTACCAGATTTGAAACAAATGAAAGGATAAAATTCAAATTCAAAAGAGAGCACGATAAACTAATCTCAATATGTAGAGAATTTTGACAAATAATTGTTTCATATTTTGAACACTATCTCTTAATATCCTGAGGAGAATATCCAGGATTTTCAGAATCACTTAGTAAAGAATCTCAAAGGTTTTGGAGAGAGTCTATCATCACATATAACTTCACATATTCTTCTCCTTGAAGGGAAAGTAACAAAGCAGAATTATTCATTGGGGATTATGGTGATAAAATATTCACAGTTCCTATTAAAGTTATAATATGGCAGTTTTTAAATTACTGAACTATTCTGTTTATTTCCAAAAGAATCTTATTAGCGAAGATAGAACACACTAACATGATTTTGCTTTGGGATTCATCACATGTCTGATTAGAGTATATTTAAAAATAAATTTTGGTTATCATCTCCTAACTTGCAATAAACTGGCTGAAATGACAGTCAAGTAGTGTCAGGGTTATAAAATTTGGAGGACGTGAAGGAACATTGTAACTTGTGAAATTGTACCAGCAATGGACATAATAATATTGACAGTAAAAAGAAACAAAGGGATCAGAGTTATATTTTTGAAATAGATTTAATTTTGTATGCATCGACTTACCCCCCAAAGCATTCTGGAAGTAATTTTAGCACACAGCATCACTTTGGTCCAACAACATGATAATACAAGTTCAGGGATCTACTTAGAATGAAAACTTAGTCACTTGCCCATGGAATACCCCAGTTAACTTTGATCTAGCAATATCTGTCTTGTCAAGCAGAAAAATGGAGTAGTATTTTTTTTCCAATTTTTTTTAACTTCAGTTATTGATTCTTCCAATTTACATGAAGAACCCAGTTGATAAATGCAACCCAGATATGTAAGTCTGTAATTCTCCTAATTAAAAAAATATTTAACTAGTTCAATATTTCTTTGCTTTAAAATAATTATATAAAATAAATTGCTTATGTTGCTTTAACCCAATATTTCAAAGCCTTTTCAAATTGTTGGGCACAGAATATATTTTCAGATCTGAAGAGTTTGGTAACTGTTTATACTTAATAAGAGCTCACAAATTACTTTAGTATTGATTTAAAATAGTCACACATACCAGGAAAAAATATCAACTAATTGTAAAAAATGGATGTCCTAGTTATTCACTAAGGAGAGTTTCCTTTTTTAATCAAGTGGGCCCTAACACAAGGAATGTGGAACTAGCAGATATTTGGAAAACACAATCACAATATGTTACCAAAAAGCCCCTTATTTAATTAAAAAATTTTTTTTTTCTTTATTGATTTTTAAAGAGAAGAGGAAGTGAGAGGAAGAGAGAAACATCGATGAGAGAGAACATCAATTGGCTGCCTCCTGCATGCCCCCTACTGGGGATCGGGCCCACAACCTGGGCATGTGCCCTGACCCGGAATTGAACCGGCGACCTCTTGGTGCATGGGTCGATGCTCAACCACTAAGCCACACTGGCCAGATATTAACTTTTTTTTTTCCAGTCCTCACCGAGGACATGCTTAGAGAGAGAAAGGGAGAGGGAGGGAGAGAGAGGGAGAGAGAAAGACAGAGAGAGAGAGACAGAGAAGAGAGAAACATCAATTGGTTGCCCTCTATACATGCCCCAACCAGGGATTGAACCCACAACCCAGGTATGTGCCCTGACTGGGAATCAAACTGGCAACCTTTTGGTGAACAGGATGAGGCCCCACCAACTAAGCTACTCTGGCCAGGCCTCTCCCTTTTATAAAATGAACAGGAAGTGCCTGGTTGGTGTGGCTCAGTGAATTGAATGTCGTCCCATGGACTGAGAGGTTCTGGTTCAAGTTCCAGTCAGGGCACATGTCTGGGTTGCTGGCTCAATCCCCAGTAGGGGGCATGCAGGAGGCAGCCGATTGGTCTTTCTCTCTCACATCCATGTTTCTCTCTCTCTCTCTTCCTCTTTCTCTAAAAAATCAATAAAAAACATATTTTAAAAAAATGAACAGGGAGGAGGGAGAAGGTTCTGAGCCCTGGCAGGATTAAGAGTTTCAGGTCTTCCTAAACCAGGTATTGATCTAGCAGTCTGTAAGGCCCTGGGGAATCTGGGGTCTAGTTCATCTGGTCAAGGGAGTGACAATCATTCTATGGACAGGTTTCAGCAGGTGGAGTAGCATGAGTATGGACCAGAGTGCTTGTCTTATTGAATTAGTCTTTCTCTGAAAGACCACTAAGGTGGGTACCTTTTATGTAGGTTGTCTAGTCATGGTGTTTATCAGGAACAACCATATATTTATATGCACAATTAACCTCTAAATAAAGCAACATCACTAAACCAACCACAATCATAACTCATATTGCTCTTGCCCACAAATTCAAACATGACAAAATTGTATCACCTTGTGTATGACTTAGAGGCCACAGCATCAGCTAATTTAAGAATGCTCTTGGTGACCAGAAAGAGAAACTTTTATAAGGAAGTATTTGCTTAGAGGACAT
This sequence comes from Tadarida brasiliensis, assembly GCA_030848825.1. Classification (NCBI taxonomy): domain Eukaryota; kingdom Metazoa; phylum Chordata; class Mammalia; order Chiroptera; family Molossidae; genus Tadarida; species Tadarida brasiliensis. Next base: position 70,706,671 of record CM061269.1, on the reverse strand, counting down.
AAGCCACTGAAGAGTTAGTTGTATTGAAATACATTGTAATCTGCAAATTAGATGTCAAATTCTGTCAAAGTGAAGAAAACAAGGAAAGTTACTTAAAAACATAAATAGGTTTTGAGTAGACTAAATTTAAATCAGTTCACCGAATGAAATCTCATATTTGAATCTGTGAAGTTGAGTGCTTTAATCAAGTTTACTCACAATCTAAGTTGGTTAACCTCATTTTTAACTTAGTAGGTATGAACTACTTTATATTGATTTTAAAATAAAATTTATCAGTTTTAAACATTATGTATGCCTTTAGTTCTTACCTGTAGGCCTGTATCTAGTCATTTTGTGTAATGAGATTTCATGCATATGAACATTAATGGGAACATTGTCTTATTGAAAATGCATGAAATGAGTAAAACTTACATTTATTCATTTTGCAACATACTGTCTGTGTGCTCACCTTGAGCCCCACACTATGCTGGGTGCTGAGATGTAATGGAACATGTAAAGACTTAGAGTGAGAGGGTAGGCAGCAGAGCAGAAGACAGAAGGAAGACGGCATAGGGTGAAGAATGTTAATAGTATACAAAGTTGAATTCGAGGTAAAAAGTACAAACATGGATATGAGTGTCTCCTTTTACTAATAAGCGGTATGACTACAATTCAGATAGTATCATTAACTAATGAAATTTAAATATCATTAGAAATAGGTAAAATTTTCTGAAAACAGGTCCCTGGGGCGCAGGCCAGTGGGCGGGCCGAGGCCTGGGGTGGCGGGCAGGGGACGCGCGCAGCGGGCTGGGTTTGGGCCGCGCCCGCCCGCTGGTGGCCGCCGCCCGCCGCCATGGACCGGTTCCTGGTGCTGCTGCACTCGGTGTCCACCGGCCTGTCGAGCAGCGAGCTGACCGAGCTCAAGTTCCTGTGCCAGGACCGCGTGAGCAAGAGGAAGATGGAGCGCGTGCAGAGCGGTGTCGACCTCTTCTCCGTGCTGCTGGAGCGGAACGAGCTGGACTGCGAGCGCACCGAGCTGCTGCGCAAGCTGCTCGTGTCCCTGCGGTGCCAGGACCTGCTGCGGCGCCACTGGAGGAGCAAGAAGACCTTTATGCAGCGTTTGACATCATATGTGATCAGGTGGGGAAGGACTGGAGAAGGCTGGCTCGTCAGCTGAAAGTGCCTGACACCAAGATCGACGCCATCGAGGTGAAGTATCCCCGGAACCTGACCGAGCAGGTGTGGGAGTCGCTGCCAGTCTGGAAGAGCACCGCGCAGGAGGACGCGGTCCTGTCACACCTGATGGCGGCGCTCCGGTCCTGCCGGCTCAACCTGGTGGCAGACCTCATCGAGGAGGATCAGCAGGCCCGGGGCCTCCAGAAGGAGGAGAGCAGTAGCGGCAGTGTGTCCCTCATGTCGTGGGACTCGGACGCACCCGCCTCAAGAGCCTCCTCATGACCCCGCTGCTCTCCAGGGACCGAGGGCACCTGCACATTCTGAACTTTGGTGCCCTCCGCCAAGGTGCCTTCCTCAGGCCGGCACTTCCAAGACCTAGCAGTGAGCCAGGACAAGGGCCACGGGCGCTTCTCAGCCTGAGCTGGTACGGAGCCCTCGCTGTGTGCCGGGCGGGGCTTCGGGCGGGGTGCCAACGCTCCATCCATTCCTCGAGCTTGCCCCATGACGGGGAGTCTGTCCCCATTAAACCATTTCCTACAGGAGGAATTTTGGAGCCATGTCCAAGGAATCTGACAATTACCAGTTGTTACCCTGATGGTTCCGGAGGTGAGGAAGTGAGCTCAGAGTTGAGCTGGAGGAGAGCGGAGTTAGTGTTGGCAGAGCGGGGGTTGGAAGCAGTGCTCTGGCTCCAGAGCCCCCTGGCCGTCCATGCAGACCGTGTGCCAGGGCGGGTGGCGTGGGCTGAGAAGCGCCCTGCTCCAGCTCTTGGCCTTCCAGTGAGCTGTCTCTGGGGCAGTGCCTGCTGGGAGCCCAGAAGTGGGGGGCACGGTCAGCACCGCACAGGTTAACGCTTAGGAGGACCACGATTCCTGTGATTCCACGTTTGTTAGTGTCTATCAACGTCACTGTCTTTCTGACAGCAGAATTGGCAAGAGAACGGGATATCCTGTAACTTTAAAAAGCTGTCTTCCTGCTTCTCAGGTAATCCTTTAAGCAAATGCCTTTTATGGCGAAAACCTCCCAGTTACAGATAATGTTCCGTTTCTTTCTATATTATATCACATATTTTCAAGAGTCCCATCTCGGCCGATTGCGGTCTCCCTCAGCCCATCGTGGGCTCAGCCTGTGAGTGGAGCTGCGTCTCCTCCAGCTGCCCCACCTCTAGAGGGGGGAGTGTCACCCTCAGCAAACCGGGGTCTGCCAGAGGGCAGCGTCCACCGGCTGGGGCCCTGCCTACCTCCGTGAGGCATCGGAGCCAGGTGGCTGTCCCTGGTCCGGGCCTTCTGGCTGGCACCTTGGGAAAACCACACGTGATGGGATGTCACGCACACTGCCTTGACCTTAGTTGCTGAGGTCCTAGCCATACTGTCCCTGCTAAGCTTGGAACCCGACCTTTGGGCCCCCACACCTTCAGCAGGTATTTCCTGTGCCAGGAGCTGGGGCCACAGCAGCACACAGGACAGAAGTGGTCCTGCTGCGTTCACCCCAGAAGTCTTCCTGGGACACAGGTGTCGGCCAGTCCCTCATGGGTTTGGGAGATGCCCGGACACAAGTGTCAGCCAGTCCCTCACGGGTTTGGGAGATGCCCGGACAAGGTGTCGGCCAGTCCCTCACGGGTTTGGGAGATGCCCGGACAAGGTGTCGGCCAGTCCCTCACGGGTTTGGGAAATGCCTGGACACAGGTGTCAGCAGTCCCTCACGGGTTTGGGAGATGCCTGGACACAGGTGTCAGCCAGTCCCTCACGGGTTTGGGAGATGCCCGGACAAGGTGTCGGCCAGTCCCTCACAGGTTTGGGAGATTCCTGGACACAGGTGTCAGCCAGTCCCTCACGGGTTTGGGAGATGCCCGGACACAGGTGTCAGCCAGTCCCTCACGGGTTTGGGAGATGCTCGGACACAGGTGTCAGCCAGTCCCTCACGGGTTTGGGTGTGCGGTCTCAGCCCCATGCAGTGTGGCCTGGCCTGTGTTACACACCACACATCCCCCACCTGCCAGCAGCTCTTGCCCCTTCAGGCCTCAGGGCAGGGCTGGTTCTGTGGACAGCAGACATCATCACCATCAAATGTGAGTGGCTTGCCGAACGGGCACCTTTGGAATTAGGTTTCCTGGGCAGCGTGTCCATATTTCTTGCCCAGAGGCAGATTTTAGAAGCTCTGCCATTCCTGTTGTTATGGTGTAGACTGCTGAAACATGGAAATGCCAAGCACCCTGGCCGTGCCCCACCTCCCCCTGCATGCTTCTCACACCTGGAAGGACCCCTGACCTCCCATCACCCCAGGTGCCTATGATGCACACCTGGGCCTTCTGCCCGGGGCTCCCTGTCCCAAGTATAACAGCAGCAGCTCCCGCAGACCAGACCACCTCACAGCATCTCCTGCCCACGCCCTCGCCAGCTGTCCCCACGCCCCCGTGAGCCTCACCCCCTCTCTGGACAACTTGGGCTCTGCTCTTTCTTGCCCTTCCTGCCCCTGTAACCGGTCTCCCATCCACAGACCCCCGAATGTATTCTTAGAGCCTCGAGCTCTCTGCACACTATTTTGTGTTTTAATTTCCATGATAACGACTCAGTCATCTTGCTGACCGCTTCCTAACCGCAGGACAGCTGTGTGCGTTGTGTCTGGAACCGGACAGGCCAGCATGCTGGGGTCCCGTGTGCTCCTGAGAAAGTGACCCCTCTCCCGCTGTCTGCAGATACAAAGGCAGAGCTTGTCTCTTACAGGGAAAATCTGCAATGGAAATCTGTCCTCATCAAAGAAGCCCTCAGTCTAAGTCTGTCTAAGTTAAGATGCTGGCGAGAGACACACGCATACCCCCACATTGTCACCAAGGAACCGAGGCTGAGTCAGGGGTGAGTGGGGTCCTCACCGAGCGCCATGAGACCTGTGGGTGCGGCTCCCCCGGTTGGGTTGCATGGAAACTATCAGGCCAGTACAAGGCCCCCAGTCTCCCAGACCTGCATGATAACAGCGTAGCCGGAGGTGACAACTCTGTCTCGCCAGACCTCACGTGCTGCTTGGGGTTGGAGGGTGGCCATGGCTGCACAACACTGAGCGTGCTCAGTGACATTTAAACACGGCTGACAGGGCACGTGTTATGTCTGTTACAGCAATAAAATTATGCTTCACAGTAAAAAAAAAAAAAAAAAATTTCTGAAAACAAAAGGAAAATGAACAGAAACATGAAGACATGTGACATGCTTTACACTCTTATCAATAACGATCAATCATGTAAACATCCGAAGGACTGAGGCCAGTGACCTGAATAGTTTAACATTCAACACATTGCTATTACTAATAAGAACACATGGATATCCTATAAAGAGAAAAAACATATGCATTACTTTTTAAAAATTGTTTATACGTTAAAGCACAAAGAAATCACCATAAAATTTGCAAAGGATAAAAATGGATAAACTTTTACATGTGTAACAAAGAGGAAATGTTAACTATGAATTTATTTTCAAATGGCTTATACTAAGCCATTATTCAGTCAAAAGAAATTATTTATTTATTTATTTATTCATTCACAACCTAGCTAGGAAAAGAAAATTAATGATACTACACTATATCAAAGCCTCTAGGATACAACCAAAGTTGAATACAAGCAAATTATAGCTTAAGCATTTTTTCAGTAAAAATCAAGAAAGAATAAAAATGAGCAAATTTCTACTAAAGAAACCAAAAATTCAACTAAAGTAACCAAAAATCAGTGGATAGGACAGGCAATTTTAATAAAGCAGATGCATTAGTGCATTTCAGAATGGAAAAACAAAACTGTATAGATTAGATCAGTTTTCCCAATAAATAGGAAATTTAAGAATAAAGTCCTAGGTAAACCTTAAACATTAAATATTAAAAATGTAGGTGCTTTACATGTATTAAACATATTGAATATTTTACCCTAAATGTGCATGCACGGGCGCGCGCGCACACACACACACACACACACACCACACACACACCTATAAAATGAGATTCCAAAAGTTGCCAATCTGTCTCAAGTTGATTTTTACCCCAAAAGTTCTGCTCTTAATAATTTCTCAAAATGTTTCTTTCCTCATTAATCTGATAGTTGTGAAGACTATTTATTTTCCTCAAGTAGGTGACTCTCATATAATTTACTCTTTAGTATACTCTTAGATAATAATATATAGGTTTTCTCATTGAAATAACTAGCATTCAATTAACTAGCTTAACTAATAACAAAAAAAGGGGAGAACACATCTGGGCTGGATGGGTTGTGCACTTTGCTTTAGGAAGGACTACATCCAGGACTCAAACACTTTGGTCATCATTTTCTCTTCCTTCCTTCCTTCCTTCCTTCCTTCCTTCCTTCCTTCCTCCCTCCCTTCCTTTCCTTTCCTTCTTTCCATTTTTCATCTCTGCTTCTGATTTTGTATTGCCCACATCCTCTCCTATCACCATGGACTTCCACACTCCTCTTCCTGCCCACCCTTCTTCACAGTGAATGTGGTTGATAAAATGGCAGCTAAGCCATTAGTGTCATGTCCTCTGACTAAGAGATAGTTGGGTCATATCTGTGATCCAAGAAATAAAGTAGATAACATAACAGAATCAGGAAACAACATGGAATAAGACATTTCACCAGCAGCACTGAGAGGAAGAAATCAGCAGGTATATAATTCTGGAATGGACACCTTATGCTCTTGAAATATTCCAAAGAAATGTTTTGTATTTTAAAATTATATTCTCAGCCAAGTTTTGAATCAAGTAAAATGGTCTCTTTTCTATGTGCTGTATTTCCAAAATTTACCTGTTGTGCATCTTTTTTAGGAGATGTCCTGAGATATCCTCCATAAAAAAGATAAAGTAAACCAAGGAAGAGGGAGAGGTGACTTTGGGGAGCAGGTTATCCATCAAAGAAGAGAGGAAAATAAAATTCCAGCATAATGATGACAGGAAGTCCCAAAAGGACAGCTGCTCAACAGAGCTAGAGAAATAACTAGTTCAGATTGGAGAAGGAGGATAATGTTTTCCAAAGGGATATATCTAAGGGGAAAAAGAATGGATAACCAAGAAGAGTGTTGTAAGTGGTACCAGAAAGTTTGGGGCCAATCTATTTTTTTTATTTTTTATCCTCACCCAAGGACATTTTTGCATTTATCTTCAGATAGAGCGGGAGGGAGAGAAGGGGGAAGAGAGAGAGAGAAACATCAATGTGAGAGAGACACATTGAGTGGTTGCCACCCACATGACCCCAGCTGGGGCTGGGGACAAACTGCAACCAAGGAACGTGCCGCCCTTAGCGGGAACCAAACTCGAGTCTCTCTGGTCCGTGGGCCGATGCTCTAACCTCTGAGCCAAACCGACCAGGGCCAATCTATTTTTTTAAATAAGATATAAAGAGCATGGCAAAGCAGGAAGAAAAACTTGTATAAACAAAAAGAAATACAATTCTAGTGTACAGTCTGGCTCAGCGGTAAGCAGTGTTTAGCCAACACTAATACCATAAACACTGAATAGTCACCTGACATGATTATATCATAATGCTGTATTGGTGGAGTGGAGGAGAAATAAATGTGGGTGAGCATGTATAAGATATTTAAATATTTATATTTTATGTTAAGCAATATTTAACATTAAAAATTAAAAAGAATGTAAGCTTATCACTTAGAAATATGGAGCTATGTATGTCTCTCTCTATATATATACTAAAAGCATTGAAAAGTATGGTCACTGCAAAGCATGAATTGTATTAGATAGTTGGATGGGGGACTGCTCTTTTGCATAATAATTTTTATTATAAATTTAACTTTTAAATGTCTTTACCTATTTTATTTTAATAAAAATAATTTAATAAAATAATTCCTGTTTTAAAAGGAGGCAAGTTTTCTGCTAGCTCCATCAGACAGAAATACTGCCAACAAAGATCACATACCCAACACCTCTGAGCACTCACTCAGAGCAGGGGCGGGGTTATTGACTGGGAGAAACTCATTATATGTCTGCATTTGTGATCAAAGGGAAGAGGAGAGATCTTTTATTAAAAGACAGCAGCAAGGTGGGAGATGATCCTTTAGACTAATTTGAAAAAGAGGGGCATATAGGTGAAATATGTTTAATATTTAAGAAAACATGCTAGCGTCTTAATATATTAAATATTTTTTAAACATAGAATATTTTTGAGGATTTTGAAATACAGTTAGGTAAGTAAACCCTATTCTGTATACATAAATTTTATAGGCAGACCTCAATGCAAATTGATTCTTGTTTAATTATTGGTTTGACTAGTCCAACTTCAACTTATTTTAAAATTCTGCATAAATGTTTCCCAAGGCCAAACGTAGAAGTTTGGTAGAGAACTATTTGATTTTTAGGTTGACGCAGAACAGTAAGCATTGTACTGTATCAGTGAATAGTTACACTAAAAATAGAATAGCCCCAAAATGGTAAAATATCTCATAGTATTAGAAGCTTAGTGAGAATGGTTATGTGGCTAGTGGACATGTGTTATGCTTCTTCTCCTCATTGATTACTCTAATATTTTTTGTAATGAGAAGAAAAAATAAGTCACAGGCTATAGAACATATGAAGAACAATGAAAATAAAGAATGTTCTGAAATATGTGACTTGACAATGCTCTGCTGAGAAGCAGCATGGTGTGTTTGCTGGAGTCTCTTGTTCAAGTCCTGTCTTTGCCATTCTGGGCTGTAGGATCTCAGTCAATGCACTTGATCTTTCTTTCCTTCAGTTTCAACATGGCTAAAGAAGAAATCCTATTAGTGTCTGCCTCACACTGTGGCTATGAATATTTGAGGACATAACACATGTAAAGTGTTAGGACAATGCTTGGCACATAATTAAGCACTAGCTGACTAGTAGCTATCATTGCTGCTCTTTTCTTACTCCTTTTGATATGACTTGCTAAATTTGCTTTCTTAAATCTTAACAGATTACTTTGTTGTTGTCATTATTTGAAAAGATTCTGAAGTACTGTGTAGCTCACTTAGTGCTATTGTATTGGACAGTATTGTTGATTTATTTCCCATCGTTAGTGTCTGATCCAGAACCCTTTATTCCTGTGAAATATTCAGTTCGTGCAGACAAGAACTGGGGTGAGTATGCACCAGTCAGTAATTAGCACTTAAAAGAAGTAAATTAAAGGGGCTGATATTCAGAAGAGAGGTGTTGCTACTAAGTATGTGTGTTAAAATATCATCTAGAATCATTTCCACTAGCCTCATTCTTAGAAATATTAGCAAACTTGGCTTTCAGAGGCATTTTTAGGGGCTTCTCAGTACAATCACAGCTCTTCATAGAAATAACAGCCAGACCTCAGCTTTGTTTTCTTTCTCTCTCTTCAGTCAGCCCCATAATTGCCAGCACACCCCCAGGACAAGGACGCAAACTTCCAGGCTTCTGCATTGAAGCATACCTGTTATGTCATGTTTAATGTTTTAGAAAAATAGATGCAATGTGCTAATTGAATACAGGATAGTATTTGCAGATACCCAAATGCTTTCCAGGAAGCAAAATAGTTTGCACAAGTTTAAATATCTAGTAAATAACAAAATCAGAAAGAGTCTATGGATCTTTTGAGTACAACTTGAGCACAGTTTTTTAACCATGTTGCATACCCAAGTTGAGACACGTAGTACTATGGCCTTAATTATTTTGTTTAAGTTTAGTAGATATAATAAAATATCCACATTCTCCACAACAAATACTACTTAAGACGCTAACATGAGTAAGATAACCTTGTCTTTTTGTGTTTTACTATTTCATCATGTCCTTCTGGCTAATTATTTCTTTTCATGATCAAGAAAATTACCAATTTAATTAGGTTGATAGAAGTTTCTTCCATGATTCAATAAATGTCTGTATCATGATATGTTATGTATACTTTCATTGCCACGCCAAACTACGTCTAAATTGTACCCAGGCTTTGTGCTATAACCTGAACATGATCATATATGTCTGTGTACAGATTAGTCTAAGCTTAACTACAAAGGTCTCTTTTCTGTTTCTAAAAAGTGAAACTAATATCTAGTGATCACAGTCTAACCTGAAGAGGGCAAAAAATCTCTACTCAATTACAACACTTCCCGCTTTTTCTAATGTGACTCTGTCCTGCCTTAAAACCATATTACTTTAATCATGTTGCTTTCATAGAAGCACCTCTGATTGACTAGTTTAAATAAAATCTATTGGATTGAATTTATTTCTAGGAAAGTTGAGAGATTAATTTATTGTCAATCATGTGTTATTTCATTTTGGTTGTTGAACTTAGAAAAGAAATAGAGGGAAAATTGATTTTATATATATATCATATGAATGTATATATATTCATTCTTATTGTATCCATAGGCAATAAGCCATCTCTAAGTCTCCCATTAGATATTTGTAGAAGATATTGTAACATCTGGTATCTCTGAGCCAGGTGACTTCCTTATATATTATACTTACCATCCTTAATTCCTCTTGAATTGTAAAGTGAGTCATTGTTAGTTACATTCATGAATAGAACATTGGATATAGAAGAAAACTCCTATTTTTCATGTTAAATATTTTAGAGAAGACTTACCAATGTGTCTTAAGACAGTATATGCAATCTCTAAGACTATTTTTGCTTGCGCTCAAACCACACTTTTCTGTAAAGCTGAAAATATACTTATTAACACCTGCTCTGACCTTTGGTTTATTTCTAAGTGCAGAGATAATGCTAACAAATAAAATAATAAGAATAGTTGTTACTAATTAATCACCAGCAGTGTGCTTACATTATATTGCTTATCTTATCTCTAACAATCAAAATTCCCTATAAAACAGTCATTCATAACCCCATTTTACAAATATCTGAGCTGAAACAAGAGGTTAAGTATTTTCCTCAAAGATCCAGCCAAGGTCTGTTTGAATGTAAAGAGGTACCCTCTGCACTTCATTATATCTTTCTTAACAAAATAACTCTTTGAACACTTTGGATGTTTAGAGGAGAAGAGAATAAATGGAGTTAAAGGAAGGCTTCTGGGGTCCATGAGAAAAAGTTCTTATATCCATTGATCTCCCCACCTTCTCATTTTCTTCTTTTGTTCCTATTGATTTATCTTCTTTATCTGTTTCTACTTTTTCAATGATCGTACTTTCATTTTCCCTTTGGCTTATTGCTTATTTTCCTGGTGGGTTTCCAAGAGGAGTAACTTCCATCATTATATCACTTCAGTAAAACAGTGGTTCAATTCCTATGAAGCTGTGTACCACCCCCGTGGCAGAGGCTAGCTTAAAGGGGACCACAGTAGATAAAATTGTAGGTAAGTGGGTGGGCATGTCCTTTCTTCTTACTATATCTTCCACTTTAAGAATGATCAAGATAATAACTTTCTGAACCTTTAAGAGCTTTTCATGAGGTAAATGTCAAGGATCTCTGTGTAGGGCTTTGGTGCAATTGAATTTTCTCCTTAATTCCTCACTAAATTGTTCAGTTAAATGAAATGTTCCCATCATTACTCTATATAATAATTCAGATTGTCACAAAGGAGGAGCTACTCCGTACTCTAAGCCTATTTCTCTCAAGAGGCCACAATTAATAAGGCCTCTTTGCTCCTGATCTTTCCCCCCCTTTCTTGAAAATGAAATACCCATACAGAAAAATATACAAATTATAAGTCTAAAACTTGATGAATTATAGCAAACTGATACCTGTGTATTCATACCTATGTCAAGAAATAGGTCCACGAAGATGCCTTCTTGCCTCTTCCTAAACAGTACACCTCTAGTATTCCCTTCAAAGCTTAATATCTATAGAAATATTTTCAAAAAGTTAATTTGTTAGATTATGAGGCTTTTAATGCATTCATACATGTGGCATCAAAACATGTCACAGGTGGTTGGAAGTAAATATGAACAAGAGAGGTCATGTGCTGATAATTGCTCAAGCTGATTTATGAGTATATGAGTTATGAGTACATGGAAGTACATTGCCTCACTGTACTTTTGAGATTACTTGAAAATTTCCATGATTATAGTTATTAAAATATCGACGATATAAAATACAGTAATTTTATATGTTGTCTTAGCATATTCAGTAACAACACCATTCAATGTTATTTAAGTACAGCCATTCACTAGTTTACATTACAGCCCTCTACTTTGCTCATCCTAAGACACTTAGCTAATAGATTTTTTTCCACTTTCTCCATCCACGGTTTCTGGCTGTCTTGGGGAACAGAAGTAGTGCACATGTCAAACTAGTGCTGCATCACCATCTAGAGGTCGAGATGATAACTGCAAACCCCCTCACTTCCATGAATGTTTCAAATAGAAGCTTTCACAACTGAATATACATAGTTGTTTATGTGAATATGGAAAAAAATAATCTGTTTGCTATTGTTTTCTCTCCAGTTGGGTATCCAGAAAGAGATCATAGCACAAAGCAGGAACCACCTGTGTTTACAGATGGCATGAGGAAGCATAACTCCTAGAGTATATGCCAGCAGCACTAGAGCGTGTTTCTACCAAAGATGAGCCTCCCACATGTCAGACAGGCCACCTACACAAGGATCACAGCAGTGTCAGTGTTGTTTTTTATCACATTCTTGATAATAAAATCTATATTGAACTCAACACGAATGGCTTTTATTTTCTCTTGGCAGTCAATGGCCTACACCAATTTGCATTTGACTGTTTAGTCTATTCTCTCCTCTGGGTAGGCATGACTATGGGAATAGAGCAGACAATATTCTTGGGATTTATGAGATTTTAATATATTTTTTACTCCCATTGTTATGCTAGCTACAAATAATATCATTTTTTCATCCAAAAGGGAGAAATCGTTGACATTAGGGTGTGTGAGGTGAAATGCTGTACTGTTATTTAATTATAATAAATCATATCATGTGTGTTGATTATTCAATTATTTAATTGTGTTCAAAAGCATTAAATACATTATTAATGTGAAATCATTGGTTAAGCCCAGTTCTTTGTTTTCAACTTTTTTGTTCATCAAATATAAACTGAGCTCCTCTTATATATATAAAAAAAAACCTGACTTTATCTGCTAGAAAGCCATAATCTAGAACAACTCATACAAAGTACATTTAAAGTATAATAGGAAACTAGAGAGATAAAGTTGATTCTTCTCGCAAAGGTAGGAAAACGCTTTGCGTGTAAGGCATCATCTTAAAAGATGAATAAAAATTGTCAAGCTAAAATGCAGACAAGCACATTCTGGACAGAACAAATATATATTCATTAAGAAGATTTTAAAGGCATTGTTGAAGTAAGAAGCTGAGGTAGCTTCTCGGAAAGAAATGGTTGAGACTGTGGCTTGAAACAGATGGTTAAATTAGAAATGGTTTTATATACCTCACTAGGTAGTTCGGGCTTAAATCTATAAGCAAGAATGGACAACATAGTTCTTTAAACTAGCAAGTCACAAGACTGTCTATATGTGCTTTAGAAAAGCAGGTCTGAGGGGATTATCACAATAATTGTAGAAGTGAAAGTCATGAGAAGCTAGGAAGGTACTATAATAGTACAAAGGACAGATGATGAGGACTTCAGCTGATGTTGCTTGCTAAGGTACAATTAATATGAACAGGTGTGTGACTAATATAATATGGGAAAAAAAGAGTATTGTTGAGAATGTCTTTGATGTTCATAATATACTAATGAGAAGATGGTAATATCATTATCCCACATAGGACTTCAGGGCAAGGAACACTTTAGTGCAGGATTTTGACATGTTTGCTTCTTTTTACTATTGTAGAAAGCTGAGTGGGGATGTTTAATATACAATTGAAACATTATTTCTGAAATTCCAGGGAATGACAGAATATACAGATATCATCTGATAGAGGTAATAGATTTGTTTATTGTAGCAGAGTACACTCAGTACAAAGTAATGTGAGTCTAGGAGACTACGCTGAAGCAGAAAGCCAGCCCTCTTTGCTCTCACCATGGCTGGCTTCCCTTGGCACTCCTGAAGCCTTAATAATTCTAAGTCTTAATTCAGTATTTATTTGCCACTTTTCTGTTGGTGATACTGTAAGTTGCTGGAATGAGTCTCATTCTTGAGGTTAATTGAAAATATAGTTGGATTAAATATTTTAAGTCTTTGGAAATTTTATATATTCTCCCTTAGAAATTCATGTTGGGAAGAAGTTTGTTACAGTGGTTAAGAGCACAGATTTTTGAGGCCAAACTGCCTGGGTTTGAATGCTGATTACTCCGTTACTATGTGAGACCTTGGGTGACAAATTCAGTTGAAGTATGCCTTGGTTTTATCACCTATGGAATAGAGATAATAATAGTACTTATTCATTGAGATGTTTGCATATTAAGCAGGCTAATATTCATATAACACAAAGCATTGTCTGGAACAAAACAGTGTCTGGAACAAATTAAATGTAATGTAAGAGAGAGAGAGAGAAACATTAGTTTGTTGTTCCACTTATTTATGCCTTCATTGGTTGTCTCTTGTGCCCTGACCAGGGATTGAACCCACAACCTGGGCCCATCGGGATGACGCTCCAATCAACCAGCTACCCGGCCAGGGCCAAGTCTGACATTTTCATTGCAACACAAAGGATCACTTTTCTTATTAGTTTATTTTAACAATTGTTATCTATTTAAACCCTGGAATGATTAATGAATCCCCAAAATCCAAAAACCATGTAGATGTTTCTGCATTTTCCACTTTATGCTTAACTCTATGGTAGCTTGGCTTTTAAAATTGTTAAATTTGTGTTTATTTGTGTTTAATCCATAGGGAAGAATATAGGAAAAACATTGACAGTTGGAGACATCCAAACAAAACCTCACAGTATGTCCCCCAGTAAAACTTGAAGAATTTCACATCCCATGTGACAATCATTCCAGTAGCAGTGAGAAATGCCACTTCTCAGTTTGTCCTAAAATAATGGCAGCAGTGTAAATGAGAAGGGGGATGTGTAAAAAAATAGAATTATGATGTACATAATGTTTATATTCTCTGTTACTTGTTTTGACTTTGAACTCATTTTACTGAAATGTGAGTCACACCTATCAGATGCTTATAGGACCTTGACACTCAGAGTGGTCCTTAGTCTGACAGTCTTGACCTCAACAGGCTTCGTCCCAGACGACTCTGAGTCATCTCTGCATTTTAACAAGATTTCCAAGTGATTATTTATAGATATTAAAATTTGTATGAACAATAAAATGGCAATGAATACATATCTATCAACAATTGAATCTAAAAATCAAAATAAATGAGCAAGCAGAACAGAAACAGACTCATAGATACAGATAACTTGCCAGATGGGAGGGGGTTAGGGGGATGGATGAAAAAGGCGAAAGAATTTAGATGTATCAATTAGTAGTTATAGTGTAGTCATGAGAGTGTAAAGTACAGCATAGGGAATATAGTCAATAATATTCTAATAACTGTGTATGGTGTCAGATGGATATGAGATTTTTCATGATGATCATGTAATAAGTTTTATAATGTCTAATCACTGAGGTGTATACCTGAAACTAATATAATATTGTATGTCAAGTGTAATTGAAAAATAAAAAATTATTTTAAAAAATTTGAGAGTAACTGAGTAAGGACACCTGGAAATCAGTAATAGCTTAACAATAAATAAAGTTGTTGGAGAATAAACACAAAACAAACGACCCTCCTCGTAGCTCCACTTCACTGAATTTCTGAAACAAACCTCCTTTATAACTATGCAAATTATACGTATTTTAACTCCACAGATATTTATTAAGAATCTATTTTGTGCCAGCCACCTTTTTCTGAGTTCTAAAGATACAGTGGAAAACAAAATAGGCAAAGTTCTTTTACTCAAGGTGTTAATATTTTAATGCTTTCCAAAAGAGCTAGAGGACATGTTTATTTAAGAGCAAAAATTAAAAGAAGTAAGCTTCTCTAGACATATGGAATTTTCCCTGAAACACTTTTATATTTTTGTTTCTTGTATAGCATTGCTCAGACTCCATAGCTGCTTAGTTCTTGCTCAGATTCTGGGACCAGACTGTCTGGGTTAAAATCCTGACTCCTGACTTAAGGCAAAACACTCAACCTTTCTGTTCCTCAGTTTCCTCATCAAAAAAAGGAAAGAAACAGGACTGTCTACATTAGGACATTGTTGTGAGAATCAATGGGATTCATGTACACACAGAACTCAGGGTGGGTCCTGGCATTGGGGGGCACTGTGAGGTTGTTACTGTTGTTGTTAATGAAACATTATCAGTGGTGCTTTTCTCTTCTCTGAATATGAGTTCCAAGGAATTAGTTTAAATTTTGTTATTTGTGGAAAATCTGTAGTAAAACTAGTCACCGATGGGTTTCCAAACATTTCCATTACTGTTGACTAGATGTTGATGGAGAAGACAAACTTCTACAGATTTTATCCTGGGCTGAAAACCTGAACAAGAAGATACTGATTTTAAAACTCATTTGTTTCCTGCATATTGCACAATTAGAGATGGTTTCTTTTTTGTGCTCTGCACAGAGAAAGTGCATGTGCCCATTTGATTTACTTTGAGCTTCACTCCCATGTCCAAGCTCCTAATCTTTAAACCAGCTTACCCACTAGTCTAGTTTGTTAGTAAACGAGCAGGAAATTAATTCTTGCTTACCTTGCTTTCTTTTCTAATCTTCCCATGTGCTTTAGTGAAATCTCTCCAAGTGATGACTTTTTCCTTTTAAGTAGTATAATAATAAAAAACTAACAAAACTGGTGAAACCATCACAGTAATCACATAGTGATCCTATCCATAGGAATTGCTTTTCCTTCTTATACTAGTGGAAGTAGGATTTCTGTCAATTAATTCACAGTCCTTATTAATCCTTCACACATTTGGAATGTTTATTCCTGATGTAGCCTTTGCTTGACATCAAGAACTTCAAGAATAATATAAACCAGGTGTGTAGTATATACAATTGTATACAAGTTCAGCCAGCCTCTCAGTCCCTGCCCCAATTCCACCTGGTCACTGTGCTACTGACAGCATTTTGTATCTTATCCCCATACCTTCATCTACATTAGTGGTTCTCAAAAAGTGTGGTCTGTGGATGAAACTTACTCAGGATATCTGTGAGGTCAAACTCTTTTTGTAACAGGGGCCTGTGTGCCTTTTTCACTCTCATTCTCTTATGAGTGTATAGTGAAGTTTTCAGGAAGCTACATGTCACAATAGATCAAAAGTAGAATCCACTAAATACATTAAATTAGACATAGGGATTTTTTAAAATGAAAAATAATCCCACTCTTCTCCCTTCTGTGTTTAAAAAGATTTCATTGAAAAATGTTGTTACATTAGCATTCAATGCGATTATTTTAATGAGTTCATAAAAATAAATGTTTTTAAAATGCTCTTAGTTTTAATATATAGTCCAGTAACTATCACTAGATAAAAACCATGTAAACAAAAGCTTTTGGGGGTCCTCAATAATTTTTAAGAGTGTAAAGGGGTTCAAAGACCAAAATGTCTAAAACCTTCTGGTCTACGCTATTTCTTTGGCATGAGTGGGACAAGGGAGGAGGTGGTGTTTGGCATGGAGTCATTCTTCTCGTGTACTCACTGACAGTGCTGTCCCTTCCCCGTGCTTTGCCTGTGCAGGGTGGGAGGGCAAGGCAGCAATAAAGGGAGCCAAAGAAAATATGAGATGCTGTGTGGATACATACGTCTCCCTTCTGGATAATCAGGTGCCTACAGGATGGCATACAATGAAATCAGACTTTTTCCCCGATTTAGTAAAATAAATAGAATAACAAAACTATTTGAGTGTGGTTGTGACTGATTCTGTGAAGTACTTGAAGGAGCCTCTTTGAATGTAATATGAGTCCAAGTCCATGCATTTTATGGCAAAGAAATGGGCCAGTCTTGATGATAGGATCTGCTCTGAGTCACCGTCCTCTTAGTGACCAAGTTAAGAATCAAAAATTAAGGTTTTGGTCCCTAGTTTTATTCTACTACTATGTATCTCACAAAAGTGAATATTTATCCATGTTTTAATCAGGATATATTATGTGCATAATTATATAGAACTGTATGCATGATACTACTTCTCTGAATAAAAGACTAAAATATAAACTAATAAATCTGGAAAGGATCATTGAGAAAATATAAATGCTAGTATGTGTCCAAAGATTACATACAGAGGTTCAACTTTAACTTTCAAAATAACATGCAATTTTCCCTATAATTTTGACAAATTATTCCATTAGCCTATAACACTCTTATTTTGGAGATACTAACAGTTTTATATTTATATCAACTTTTAAAACCATATCATTATCCATTCAGTTAATAGAGTACATTGATAAAAATCACAATATCCCCTGGTGTACACTAAAGTTGTGAAGCAGAATAATTTATGCAAATTACTTATAGAGTTAATATATGTTAAATATGTTTCATTACACTGCAGAACATAGTTCGCTGCAGCACACACAATTATTTTTAATTATAAAAACAGCTATTTTGGAGATTTATGCTCAACCCATTGAGCTGCTAGTTAATACTGCTTTTCTTCATTGCTTCCAGAAATAAATTAAAGAAAAATATTAATAACTTGTGCCAGAATCATCTCCGTACTGAAAAGCTTATGTGTATTTTATTGTTAACATTCTCCAAGATTTAAAAGCTACTATATGCTTTCTGGGCCTTCTTTAAAATACATACTTATTACCAAGAGATAGTAAGGAAACTAACAAAAGAAACAACTTAAAGATGTAATAGTAATAATATTTACCTCTGGGGAGCAAAACTGAGGTGGATAAAGAGGAGGACAGCAACTTTTATTTTAATTATAAGCTTTATTTTATGACTTAATTTTCAGTCATATAAATATTATTATGATTAAAAAATTAAATGTGAGAAAATGCACCCATACTTACACAATAGTAAAGAACGATGTTCACCCCCAAATCTTCCTGGTACTACATATTTTTGCTATTTTGATTTATGTAGAAAGGATGGCTGGACAGTGAATGTTCAAATGTTGAAGACATCTAATGATATAAAGAAACATATGAATTTCCAGATTCTAGAAAAAATAGTCTTTTTATTGGTATTATTTTTTCACAATATATTAAGTACTAGACTTATAATATATAAACAAACACATATGAGCAACAAAATCGCATCTTAGCCAAACACATTTCAATAATAATAAAGCAGTGATGTGATTTTTCAAGGCAAAGTGTAAGCTTACCACTGGCCTATGAACCTGCCTAGTGTACACCAAACCCCAATCCTGGCAGTTCCAAGTTCTAATACGATTCTTATACAGAAAACAGTAAACTCCATGATTGGAAAATGCATCACCTAATGAAGCTCAAACATATATACTTTTGATGGACTATTTTACTTAGTGACATTATCCTACTATTAAATAAACAAACAGTTCTTTAGAGCATAGAATGCAAATAAGTTAGTAAATAAAATTACAGATTAAAGAATGTTTTATGTAGTGTGTGTATTTTTCTTAGTGTATATTGTACCAATGGTGGAATAGCATAATCAAATTAAATACAAGATGTTTTTACAATTTTTATATCATAAAATCTATTTTTTTCTGATAAATTACTGTATGGAACATGATGCTAATATACACAAAGTTCTCAGAGTTAACCCACAGACAGTGCAACTGTTAACTAAAGAAGCTTTATGCATCAAAGAATGCCAAATGTGCAATTTAATTGAATGTTAAATATTTAAAGGTTGCTTCAGTGATCAATGAAATTATAATATCCACAAGAAGGATGCCATGCCAAAGTGGCTCAGTTGGTTGAGCACAGTCCTGTGCACCCAAAATTCCAATCGATTCTCTCTCTCTTTCTCTCTCTCTCTCTCTCTCTCTCTCTCTGCATGTCCTTGGGTGAGGATTACAAAAAAAAGTATATTATAAAAATAATAAAACTAGCACACTATTTATTTGCTATCTTTATTCCCAAACAGATTTACCCTGAATTCTGTTTATTCTACTTTGCATGATTAAAGGTAGCTGATTTTTCTGTTTGAAGAATTTCTGAACAAAAGTATGATTTCTTGATGAAGACAAACCTGTATTAATCTATTTTGTGAAATTTCATCATCTCACCATTTTCTTTGGCTCCCTATACCTTGCTTTCTTGAATTTTATACATTAGGTTTCTAATGAGGTTTTTCTCATCTAATTCTTCACTGTAGTTGGGGCTTCTGACTATAGAGCATTTGGAAATGATTCATTATTGTTATGGTGTCAATTGGTCGATATTACTGCGTCTGTGGTTTTTGCATGGAAATGTCTTTCTGAATTCTTTCCACACTATTATCTTTCTTTTTTTAATATAATTAAACATGAAATACAAACCTCTGATTAATGAAAAAGTGTCCAGTGATCATTCATGGGCCTCTGCTGGATTACCTCATGTTAATGTCAGGGAACTTCCGTTTTATCCTTGTATGCCTCAAGTATTTTTATTAGTGTTTTGTACATAGTAGGCATTTTTAGAATTATTTTAAAACAATCTTCTATTTCCAGTTGTCATAAAATGATGTAATAATGCCGTAATTAGTAATAACCAATACGTCTGCAGCACTTACTGTGTGCCAAGCTCTACTTTAAGCAATTTCCATATGCATTAGCTGATTTAATCCTCGCACCACCCTGGTGTAGATATAACTCTTATCCCATTTTAGAGGAACTGAGAAAAGAGGATAAATAATTTTCTCAGATCTAGGAAGTACATAAGAGCAAGAATTTGAAATCAGGCTATTGGACACTAGAATGTATCCAATGCAATACTGCCACTTTTCATTGAGGAATGAATCCTTCTGAAAATACTTCTAGTAGAGAGTTCTTTAAAACTTAGTTTTGTGATGGTTAAATCCAATCAAACACACACAAAAACAATCAAGTGTATGCAGCCCCTCAAGGCAGCTTTCTCAGAAGTGACTGCCCCCCCTTCTGTAAATCACTCCATGTGTTCTGTTCTCACCTGTGGGCCCTGGGGCTGCCCACCAGGCTCTGCTCCCCTTTGGGTTGAGGTGTTTTGGGAGCTTCTACTCAAGGCCAGCTAGGTGCTGGGAACATGGCAGCAGGGAGAAAACAGACAAGAGCCTTCACCTAGGATAGCTAGATCCTGGCCTGGGGAGGGGGTCAGGGAGGGGCGGGGTAAATGCATCTGGGAGAATGTTCTAGAATGCTCAAAACTGATCATTTTCTTCTGTGACTAATCACAACCCATAATGCCTGTGTTTCAAAAAAAAAAAAAAGTGACTGGTATACAGCACAGGGATTATAAGAGGACCACTGGGGGATGGCAGAAAAGTATTAGAATTTCTGTTTCTATTATATTTGTTCTTTCTTTCTTCAAAAAAAATTTGGGGGTGTTTTATGTCATTTAAAAAAATATATATAAAACCTAATATCATATAGTAGTATATATTAATATATATGACTCATAAATAAATAATACACAAGTATGGGTGGTGCCTTTGTACTTTGAAAACATTTTTATTAGTATATTAGCTATAAAGTTTGGAAATAATCATCTTAAATAAACAACCCAGAATTTAAAGAAAAATAACATTTACAGTAATAAGGCATATGTCAGTCAGTCTCTGCTAGAATATGTAAGAGTAGTTATGTGTGTGTTTTTCTGAGCCTTCTTTTCTCATTCATATAATGAGAAAATTATGTACATTTATAGTTTTATTATAATAACTAAATGAATAAAATTTGTGTGAATTGTTTAAAAGCATAAATCTCTAGAACTGCTAATTACTCAGTTATTACTTACCAACCTTTTGAAAAGGCATTGTGAGTGTCTGGGACAAGCCCACAGGAGAGAAATTTTTACACAGGGAATGCTTCTGGGCCCCTTGATGGTAACGACACCTGCTTAATCTTTGGCATGGCTGGCATAAAGCAGACAGTTTCTAGGAGACAAATCATTTCCTAGAAGCACCTTCTCTGCCACTTGACTCCCTGCTGGCAGGGTTTCTGAAGTGCACTAATAGACTTTTAGGAAGCCGCACTAGCCTCTGGCCAGGCAGATTTAAGCTTGGTTCAAACAAACAAACAAACAAACAAACAAAAAATCTGAAAAGGAATTAAGTATTCATATATATATATATATATATATATATATATATATATATATATATATATATATGTTTTCATTGACTTTTTTAGAAAGAGAGGAAGGGAGAGAGACATAGAAACATCGATGTGAGAGAGACACATCTATTGGCTACCTACTGGGGATTGAGCCCACAACCCGGGCATGTGCCCTGACTGGGAATCCAACTGGGACCTCTCAGTCCATAGGACAACATTCAATCCACTGAGCCACACTGACCGGGCAGTTTTCTCTATTCTTGAAAGATGCCCCTTTGAAAATCAAAAAGAGAGATCAATTGAATTAATAATTTGACATGTGACCATATTCGGGTAATAGATATTAATATTTTTTCTGAAAGTGTTGACACAATTCCCAGTGCACCTTTAATGTATTCTCTAACACCACTTTAGATTAGCCTACTAAGCATAATTAGCAAAATTCTGCCAACAATATTAACCTATATCCTAATATCTCAGATTTGTATATTAGGTGAATAGGTACATGATAGAGAGTTTCTTCCATTTTTCTATACTTTCTGTATTTAAATATAAACTGTGTTTATAAACTATATCAGTTCATATTAGCATATTATTGAACCTGAGAAATATGAATATTTTGAATATTTCCCAAACTTGACTAAGAAAACATTTTGGATTTTGTTTGTTTGCTAATAAAGCAAGGAAATAAATTTTACTAAACAGGAGAGAAAATAACAAGGTATATATTTCTCATTCATAAGTTCTTCAATAAATCAGATGACTAGAAAATGCAAAAGTAGAAATAAAAATTTTGCAGATTTGTATTTTGCCAAAAGAACTTAGCTATTTTACCAAAAGAAAACTCACCACAGTATAAATATATAATGATATATAATTCTAAGATACCTGGTATTGTTTTCTGGATTACTTAACTAATAGAAATAATATAATATATTCATAAGGCTTTCAAGAAAGAATGTACATTAACGTAGTGAACAAATTTTAAAACTGGTCTTCCCGTATGCCCACTACATGACAGTGGGACATAGGTTAAGGTCAGAGGAAGGTACCATGACCACTGTGAAAATGATGATATCTACTTTTCACACAAAGCTCACACAGTACACATCACTCCCATGTCCTCCCTCTTCTCTACCAGAGTTATTTGATGTACATCCCATTCCTCACTGAAACATGACATGAAGATGGGGCTGACAAAGGAAAAGGAGACATAATGTTAAACTAGCTGTAGCCATATGTCATCATCTTCATAGGATTCCTTCCAGCAACATGACAGACAAGGCATCTCAAACCACCTCCCCAATACAATCTGGATACAAAACAATTGCTGATACAAAACAAATGCAGTAAACATTCCTGTAAACTCATGGTTGAGAGTCACAGAATTTCAGGAAAATCTCTGACAAAATCCTAGGAAGAGGAATCAAATGTGGCTATTCTGGGCACATTTGTCAACCCCAGATTTGTGTTTTGCAGATTTGTCAACACCAGAAACCTAGAGACTTTGAGTGCTAAGGCTTGTAAAGAGGGCAAGAGACATGATCTGTGGAATTTGAGGAATTCTACCCTAAGCTAGATTGACTCTTATATATACTCCTACAAAAATGCACATATGCATACATTAGCATTTTAATAGTCAAAATTGGAGACATTCTAAATGTATCAAATGTCTATCAGCATTTATATACATATTGATATGCATAAATAAATACACATCATTAGATGCATTCCATAAACATAAGGCAGAACAAATTGCAGAAGTATTCATAAAGAATGATACTATTTATACAGCTAAACAACATTATTTCTTGTTTGGAGATATTTATATATGTAGGCAGAAGCATGGGAATTATAGTGACTAGTTAGGTAGCTAATAACCTGAGGGGCTGAGAAGTTACTGCAGTTTATGACATACAGCAGGTTTCAATTTTATTGATAAGGTTCTATTTTTAAGCTGCGTTGTAAATATATTGAAGTTTACTTTATTATTCTTTGTTATGTTTTAGGTATTTAATAAGTAAATATATTATTCACTTCATCCCTGAAAAAGTCTTGGGAGATTCCTAATAGTTCATTTAATTTTAATAGGCACTGGTTGTGTTTGGGGGGTAACTTTCCAATGTAATATAGAAAGAAAAACTTTACCAAAGTATATTTTTTGACAAGTGATTACAATGTTTTTGGACATGGGTTTAAAATAAACAAATTAAGAATTTGATCAATGATATTACATCATAAGGTTGTCATAAACTTTAATTTTAAAGAGCTTGCTCTAATTTTGTGAGAGGTAAAAAGTCTTGATTTTTAAGGAGTATAAGTTTATTTGGACTTTCTATTCTTATTTTTATTCTTTAAGAGGCTTTATATTAATGACCTTAGAATGTTGCCTCTGGAAGTTTTCACTCATCCCCCATGCTCCCCAAATCCTCTCTTCTCTGATGCTGAGGTTGAAGGGAGTGATAAGAGTTCATAGTATTGTTGAGGATAGAAGATAGTGGAATTAAAATAGTGTTTATTATAATAATGCAAACAAAATTATTGTTCAATTAATACTGATGACTGAAAAGTACTATTGGGAAGTGGAGTAAACAAGCTTGGGGCTTGTCGAATGCCTGGAAAGGAAAGCATTAGGTTTTCTCATTAGTGGTTCCATCAGTATCATTGGACCATTACTGCAAGTTTTTTCACAGAGACTGTTTTTGTTGCAAATTTTAGGACCACTTCAACAACATTAACCTGACCACAATTCCAAAACCCTTATTTTAAGGGAAAGATTTTTAAAGAAGAATTTCACATATAAAGTTGTACCATAGCTCAGCGTATAGGAAATTATTTTTTCAAAGATAGTTATATTATTTTGGATTCAAGTAAACAGGCTGATAAATTTGGTGAAAATTGGATTTTCTGATAATTAGGGTCTTTTTAAAAGAAAATTGCCATATGTACCTTGCCCCACATATATAGCCAGTGTGGCCTATCAACTTTGAGAAGATTTTACTCAATTCTAAACTTTGTTGAATATAAGTAAATCTTTCTTTCATGATATAAAAGATTGCAGCATTTAAGGATCTATATTATGGATATTGTACAATAGAAGCAAAGAAATAAGAGCTAATGTAGATTTCTCTAATGAAAATACTGCATAAAGTTGTTTTATCCTATTTAGTAAACTCTATACTTATCTTAAGTCACTTCTGTGACACATTGAATATAAATATTATCGTGATGATGGTAATAAAAATGTGTCTTTATCATATATTCAAATACTAATAGATTGTGAGAGAGGTTTATATCCAACACCTCAAAATGCTTAAAGAGGCAATACAATCAATTACATACGCTCTTGGAATTATAATTCCACACACTCACACATATGTAGCTATTAATTCTGGTGATCCATATTTCATTCCTTTAACCTTACATGTAAGACAATTGTCTATTTTATATGCAGGACCTCAATTGCTCTGTCTACAGAGGTGATGTAAAATTTCTACTTGAATAGCAATAAATCATGTTAATTCAGCCCTAGTCAAATGAAACATAGTAGAGAGGATGGAGAATGAATAGGAATGAGAATGGTCAAAACAAATTATGGCGTATAAGAAGTGGCCCCATTGAAGTGATGCACTAATATTGGGTTAAGCACTTCCAGTTATGAAACAAGAACTCAGATCAGCAGGAAGGTTCACATAATCATAATAATCTATTCATAGTGAAACAGGATCAACTAATTCTGTGTTTTGATGTTAGTAGTGTTTTCTTAGAAATGCAGTGAATACAACTCAATTAGTTTCAAAAAGAGGTGAAAATGGACCAGCTGCCAAAGGTTAGTGAGGAACAAATGGGCTGCTTTGGAACCACACACCGAGCCCACAGATTGATGAAATAAGAACCCACCTCATTCTGTCCTCTTTCCACCACTTTCTGTTCTCAAAGTGAGGCTTAATGAAGTTAGGTTTACCTATCAATGCCTCCATATGTACCATATGTACCTAATATTGACTCAAATCTTAGTCTCTCTTATAAACTGCTTTTCCCCTAAAGAGAGTTGCTGATCCATCTTTGCAGATCTGCATTTTTTACCCTCTACCCTCACTATCAATGTACCATCTGGAAAGTGAACATATATATTATTTTGGATGTTTCTGCATTTCCTGTGTTCCCAAATACTGATTCCTCAAAAAGCTTAATTTAAAAACTTAGGGAGAAATATGAGCCTTTTTTGTGCAAATGTGAACCAAAATTTTAGGAATCCCCTACTTGACAAATCAGATTTCAAATACCTGGGAGATGCTAACCCTTGGTTTCCCAGTATTATTTCTTGAATCACTTATAGGTTTTGATCCAAGCCTCTGCGTAGTTAAAGGCTATGGGTCCCAGCCATGACTGACTCCAACATGGCCATTTTGTACCCTGTAATCACTCCATGGCTTCAACACAATACCCTTTCTTAGGGATAGATAAGAAGTTCTATTTGAACAAATCCAGCCCCTTATTTAGAGAGGTTTTGTGTGTAACTCTTAATCTCCATCAAAGTATAATTGGGTGCTGAGAGAAACAGATTGGTTATTGTCAACTGTGTGATAGGCAGTGCAGAAAGCCAGGAAAAGACATGATTCATTGACTTTAATAATGTTCAGATGAACCATCCCAGAGACTATCATGCAAAATAAATATTATGTAATATAAAGGAAGTATTTTAGATAACAGAATTGTTTTGGAATGCCTACTTCTAAGACTGACTTGGTCTGAATGTTGCTTTGTAGTTTATTTGACTGTATTTTACTGTAAAAGGAAATCATTTGCTGATTAATTGCTTAAACATTTATAAACTGATAAGACTGTCAAGGTACATCTTCCCTATGATAAAATATAAAGAGGAAAAATATATATTCTACAGACTTAATGTAATAGGTCTATTTATTAATCCATAAGGTATTATCTAATCCAGGAATTTTCAACTGGTGTGCCACAGAATTTTTAAGACATGCAATATCTGGATATTTAGTCAGGGGCTCTGACCTCCTTTTCCTTAGGCTGTCAAATAAAAAAGAAAAATGACAACAGCCAACATAATGATAGCTGTCCAGTGTGAATGAATCAAAATTATACCTTTTTTTTTGTTGTTGTTAGATTGGCAAAATATATAATATACATTTTGGTGTGCTGCAGAATTTTGGCAATTAGGTTATGTGTGCTATAAAAGGAAAAGGTTGAAAATCGCTGGTCTAATCCATATTGTGCCATAGCCTATGAACTTGTACCACCCCCAGCTAATTCCACTTCTTCACCTGCCTTAACAAGCATCATTAGTATTTCTTTTTTTATTATTTGAAGGATAAAGGATCTGAAATGCTGAGTTGCTTTGTACCAACACGATCCTGGAAATTTTCCAGTCTTACCAGGGTAAATTTCTAATGCCATCCAAATCCCATCCGCTTTTTGTTCTTGCCTTTCTAAGATATACAGGTTTGTTCTCTATAAGTGAAATAGCTATATTAAATAATATTTCCCCCATGGAAATAATGATAAGCTGGACTTCATTAAACTGAACGTTTTTGCTCTGTGAAGCAAGTGGCAAAAGAATAAAAGACTAGCACAAACTGAAAGAAAATATTTGCAAGACACCTCAGATAAAGGACTGTGTCTTAGTTCAGACTGTTATTACAGAATAAGACAGACTATGTTTAAACAACAAACATTTCTCACAGTCCTGAAGGCTTGAAAGTCTGAGATGAGGAATCTCTTCGAGGTTTCAGAATGCCAACTTCTTGTATTCTCATGGCAGAAAAAGAGCGAGAAAATACCCTGGGTACCTTTTATAAGGGCACTAATACCATTCATAAGGGCTCCATCCTCATGAACTAATTACCTCTCAAAGGCTCCGTCTTTTAATGTCCTCACATTAGGGGTTAAGTCTTCAACAAATGAATTTTGGAAGGACACAAAAAATTCAGTCCACTGCAGACTGTTATTCAAAACATACAAAGAACTCTTAAAACTCAACAATAAGAAAACAAATAATCCTATTAAAATGAGCCAAAAACCTTAAAAGTTATCTCACCAAAGAACATATGCAGATGGAACATAAGCATATGAAAAGATGTTCTACATCATATTTCATCAGGGAAATGCAAATTAAAACAATAAAGAGATACCTACATACCTATAAAATGACCAAAATCCAGAACACTGATTGTATCTAACGCTCAGGAGGATGTGGAGCGATAAGAACTCTCATTCACTGCTGGTGAGAACGCAAATGGTACAACCACTCAGAAAGATAGTTTGGCAGTTTCTTACAAAACTGTACATACTTTTACTATACTATGATCTAGCAATCATGCTCTTTGGTTATTTACCCCAAGGAGTTGAAAATGTATGCCCACATAGAATTTGCACATGGATGTTTATAGCAGTTTTATTGATAATTGTCAAAACCTGGAAGCATCCAAGTGTTCGTCAGTAAGTGAATGGATAAATAAAATGTGGTACCTTGAGACAATAGAATAGTGTTTAGGGCCAAAGAGAAATGAACTCTCAAATGATGAAAAGACATGGAGGAACTTTAAATGCATACTACTAATGAAAGAAGCTAAATTGAAAGGACTACATACTGTATTATTTCAACTACATGACATTCTGGGAAAAGCAAAACTATGTACATAATAAAAAGATCAGTGGTTAACAAAAATTGGAAGGAGGGAGGGATGCATAGACTGACCACTAAGAATATTAGGGCAATGAAACTACACTGTATGATTTCATAATGATGGATATGTATCATTATATATTTTTCCAAAATCATTAAATGTCCGATACCAAGAGTGAGTCATAATGTGTACTACAGACTTTGTATAATAACGATGTGTCAATGTAGTTTCATGAATTAGAACAAATGTATCACTTTGGTCAGCTCTGACTGGGGATGTTGATGCATGTTGGGGAGGGTATACATGTTTTACCGTCAGGAATATGGGAAATCTGTGTACCATATCTTCCACTAAATTTTGCCTTGAACTTAATACTGCTCTAAAAATAAAAGTCTATTAGAAAATTTTAAAATAACCCCTTAAGGAGCAAATAGTTTTATTTTATTTTACTTACTGTTTATTGAAAAGATACTGGAAATGGACAAAGGATTTGAATAGGCATTTTTTCTAAAGAAGATATGCAAATGGCCAATAAGCACATGAGAAGAGGCTCACATCATTAGCCATCAGAGAATTGCAAATCAAAACTGCATTGAGATACCATTACAGACCCACTAAAATGGTTATAATTAAAAAGACAGAGAAAATCAAGTATTCTTAAGTATGTGGAGAGATTAGAATGCTCATACATATGCTCATGGGAATATAAATGGCACGTCCACTTTGGAAAACAATCTGACAGTTTCTCTAAATGATAAACATAGAATTACCATATGATCAAGCAACTTTACTCTTAGGTATAAGCATGAGAAATGTAAGCATATAGCCACAAAACTTGTACACAAATGTTTACAGTGTGGCTGCATTTCTTTCTGGGAGCTCTAGGGGAAATATATTTCCTTGTCTTCTTCATTTTCTACAGCCCATTATGGTAATGGCTGGTAGAGCCTTTGTCAGATCTCATTGCTCAGATTCATACACTCCTTCCTCTCTTTCTCACTTAAAAGGACCCTTATGACTACACTGGGAAAATCTGAATAATCCAGGATCATCTCCACCATTCAAGTCAGCTGATTAGCAATTTAGTTTCATCTGCAACCTAATTCCCCCTTTGCCATGTGCTATAACATACTCATGAGTTCTCGGATTTAGAACATTGACATCTTAGGGGCAATTATTCTGCCTGCCAAAGATGACTCCATTTTTCTATTTAATTTTATTATTTCTAAATGATCATTTTAAAATTAAGCCTCAATTCAGCAGATATTACTAAAGAAAAATGACCATTTATATATTTTCATGTTTTTAAACTGTCATAAATTATTTTTTAATATAACAACCCATTCGAAAGACACTCTAAAAATATTTAAGAACATGGAAACACATTTATAGTATATCAAACAGAGAGATTTATATATATGCATTCGTGTGTGTTTGTGAATATTAATTTAGCAATTTATTTATTTAGAAATAACAGATGTGAACATAGACTGCAATGTGAGCTGGTATGATTTATCTACAGGGACTGGAAATAGAACTAGATAATGTGTGTGTGTGTGTGTGTGTGTGTGCATATTTGTGTGAATATATGCACATGTATATTTATGCTTTTCCATATTCCAGTAATTGCATTTCACTCTCATGTTAAAAAAAATTAAAGAGAGTTTGAAACCGAAGAAATAATGCACCACATGCTATATGCAAATGAATGAGGTAAGCTATTTTTTGTTTTTAATAACATGTGTAAAAGGGTGTATTTCTAATAAGGGATAAAAAGTTTTATATTGTGAGATATAACTGACCAAGAGCATGCTATTAAGAAGGATTCAGAGGTCCTGTTGTTTCTCAGAGGGAAAAAGCTGACCGTGGTGATCCATGCTATGCATGGGGCATTATTTTAGCACTTGTAGTACGTGCTCATCATTTCTGTTTTAAATAAGTAGGGTTGTATTTTTAACCTCAAACACTATTTTCTAACACTTCTTTTGCCCAAAGTTAAATGGTGCTCTTAAAAATCTGGATAACATTTCATGTTAAGAAACAGGATCATAGGTACATGTTATTGGTAGTTTTATATAATTTACAGTTACAAGCTCAGACTGATCTTAATATTGCCTTATAAAAAGTAATCGAAGAATAAAACCTGTAGAAAAAAAACAGAATGCACTTGTGAAAGGCTGGACTGGTCTGGGCCAGCCCCAGTGAAAGGCAATGGGTGTAAAGAAAGGCAGGAGCAAGGAAGAGAAGCAACAAGCAGCTGGATGGGAGTGGGGGCATGTGTGGCTCGTGAGAATGAAAGTGGACAAAGACTTTAGGGAGTGTGTGTGTTATAGCGAGGAGAAGGGGACACTTGTCTTTACCCCTGTGTATAGGATTTGACTACCTGGCAGATAAAAGTATTTAAAAGTTTTCTTTATTTAATGACATCACAGTAATGCAGCACACAAAACTCTAACTCTGTTGCAAGATTTCAAACAAATTGATAATCAGACAGATGGACATACCCAAGTTAGAGTGCAACCGTTGCTGTAAGGCCTCTGCAAGAACACACATTCTGTGGAATTGTAGTCCCTCTCACTTTCAGATCCACACCTGTGCATCCTCTTCTGTTATTGACTTCAGTAAATGTAACCCACGGACAGAAAAGCAAGATGCTCCCTCCTTTTCACCAGATCAGCCTACAGGGATGGACCAAAGATGCTCTCAAATACTATCTTCAACTCTAATCCTATGACACTGACTTTAGAATGGAAAAGGGTACTGGCTCATCATGGCATTGTTTTTAAACCTACTATTCAGCTATATTTTATATTTCTGGAGTTCTAATATCACTTATAGTTTCGAATAATATTATCATAAAACTGCAGCACATATACTCTATGCTATATTAATTTAAGTTACTATATCATACATTTTTATAATGTGTCCAATCTTTATTTTGTTTTTCTGATATTTTATACACTTTTTAAAATTTTAGACATTCTGGATCAGGTAGTTGACTGGTTGATTGATGCATTTAAACATGAATTGAGTTTTCAGAATGAACCAAGAATTATGTTGAATCCTGGGAATAACAAGCTCAATACACATATATTTTGCTTTCAAGAAGAAGAAGTTCTTATTTCAGAGGATGTGAACTAAGAGCTAGGGGATGGATTGTGCTTCTAATTTGTCTTTTCATAGTTTCTTGCGTGGACTTCTACTTATTTTTACATTGAAACATTTATTTCAACATTTTGATTCTAGGATACTGTTTTGTTCTTTAAAATGCTATCATTGATTCTAATGTTTCATATTGAGTTGTTTGGTAAAATTGCTTTAATTTAATATAGTTTTGTATTGTCATATATAAAAGCTACTAAAAGATTACTCAAAATTATCAAAATATATTGTTATGTGTAGATTAAAGTCAGAAATCTATTATGATTATTTATAACTCATAATAATAATTTTGATTAGTTTCTTTATCCAAGAAATAATTATTGAGCACCTGCTATGAGTTAGAAACTCTAGTGGATGATTGAAATTCATCAGTGTACAAAAAAAGAGAGAGAGAGAGAGAAAAGATTATTCTTTTTGGCTTGAATCTTCACAAAACTTTCTTTCTAGGAGAGGTAGAGAAATGCAAGTAGGGCTCGGAAACAGAAAATTACATAATTGTACTACAATAAGAAAGATGAGAGATTTTTCCGGGTACAACAGCACCTAAAATAAATATCTAACAGACAGGGCACAGCATCTCGGAATTTTTTTTACATAATGCTGATTCTTGCTTGCTTTTTAAAAAAAAAAAATTGTGGCATTTACAAGAGGTATGGGGATAGGGCTATTTAAATGAGAAAAATGCTTTATTTTAAAACAGTCATACCATATATATCATTATGCCTTTTTGAGAAATAGTGCTATTTTTCATTTGTTTTATAATAATTATTTAAATTAGAGTAGGAAATATTCTAGTGAGTAAACATCTAGTGGAGGAAAAACACACACATCATATGCCTTAGTGGAATTTACAATCCAAAGGATTATTTAAATTGCTTTGCTGTAGTCTGTGAATGTCCCATTTCACTAGGTAATTATTCAGGCATATGTTGGAATTTATTACATATAAAATACCACATTGAGTGGAAAAGTTAAGAATAAACAAAATTATACTTTTAGGTAAGCATATTTATTTGAAGATAAAAATTTGGCTTTTTAAAGGATTATTCAAATAATTTGTCATGAAATATACCTATCCTGTGTTTTTCTAGCTTATAAATTAATTGTTTATATGTATTTTCTATTGCTGCAAAGATTCAGTAATACTCATTCTTCTTTGCTCTGTTGATGCCTTTATCATTTCTGAATTGATGCATATTTTTATATTAAATATATAGAAATAAGAAGAGAAATAGGCCAGCAGCAATATTGAACTTTTTAGAGCATTTGAGTGCTTATTTACAAACATGTGAAATTTCATCTATCTTCTACTTTATTAAAATGATGACTGTATTCTTTAGTTAGCAAAGTGAACAAGTAAAGAGGATTTGTCAAGTATAAATAACACAGAACAAAGTCAAAGGCATACCCATGATGTGGAGAGAAGTCAATATGGTCTGATGGTCTCCCAATAAAATGCATGTGAAGTCCATACTAATTAGTTTATAAATCAGACTGATACTTGAGTTTATTTGGGCCAGAAAGACTACCTACTGTCAAGCAATCAAGCACTACTCCTTTAGTTGCAATTTATTCCAACAACCAGAATTTATTGATTCACTTATGCCACAGCAGTATCATTATTTGACTTGATTTTAACAGCTTCTAAAGGTTAGAAAGTTAGAAACCACTGTGAAAGATATCACTAAAAAGTTGAGTTGCTAACATTGCTTCACATTCTATACTGAGCTGCACTACTATATATATGAAATTATATAAAAGGAGAAGAAAGGAGCTAGTATTTATTAAGCACTTAATATGGTCTAGTGTTTTCTTATACAGAATAATACTTGAATCACAAAACATACACAAAAGTGAGGAAGGCCAATGTTGTTATTTGCATTTTACAGATAAGCTACAGCTTAGAGAAGATAAGTAAATTTCTCAGAACTGTATATTTAAATGTTAAAATGATTTACCTGACTCCAAAGCACATGTTTCATTTCTTATATAATTTCTTGCAAGATTTTGGCACACTGACCATTCCACAATATTGTGTCACATTGACACACCCTATGTGATATTGGAAGAGTAAAGACTGCTCATCCACATGAGTTTGTGCTAGGTATGGTCTTTAAAACATAAAACATCAATATCTAATATATCTCATTTATTATTTGCATTACTTTTCATTAGCCAGGATATTTTTTTCTTTACTGAAGCTTTAGAGTAGTGGAATTTCACAGCTAATTAGATAGTGTACACAGCATACCTGGTAAGGTGTAACTTTGATAGCTTCAAAGAAATTTTAGGAAATACTCAGTGAATATAAAGAGTGACTTAAAGTTTGGTATTTCATTTATTTTTCTCCTCCAAATTAAAGTGGCTATATGACTTAATTTAATTTTTGACAATTAAAAATTATATATATTGAGGTATGCAAATCAATAATTTGAAATAGATATACATTGTGAAATGTTCACCACAATCAAACTAATTAACATATCCATCACCTCATGTAGTTAGCATTTTTGTGTGTATATGTGGTGAGAACACTTAAGTTTTATCCTTTTGGCAACTTTGAAGTCTATAATATAGTAGTAACAATAGCCGCATTGTTGTACATTAGACTTTTGAACATATTTATACTGCATAACTGAAACTCTATATCCCCTGACCAGTATTTCCTTGTATTCCACTCTCCCCAATCTCTGCTAATCACCATTCTATTCTCTGTTTCTATTAATTTGACATTTTGGAATTCATATATAATTTAGAACATGCAATATTTGTCCTTCTGCTTCTGGCATATTTCACTGCAGCATAAAGTCTCCAGGTTTATCCATGTTGTCACAAATGGCAGGATTTCCTTCTCTTTTTTTTAAAGGTTGACTTAAAAAAAGTATGTGTGTGTGTGGTCACATAGTCTTCCTGCATTCATCTGTCATTATGGAAAACAGCATGGGGTTTCCTCAAAAAGTTAAAAACAGAACTACCTTATGATCTAGTGTTTCACTTCCACAGAACACAAAAATCAATATCTTGAAGATATATCACTCTTATGATCATATCAGCATTTTTCACAATAGCAAAGATATGGAAACAACCTAACCAGCCCTCCATGTATGAATGGATAAAATCTGTCATTTCTGTTGAGCAGGTGTGGAGAGCAGGATGTCAGGTTGACATAAGTGACTCCATCTCGAATAAGAAAGCCATCTATAGAGTGAAAATAAACAAATATAGTATGCATGCCCCACAAACCCTGCAAAGTGGCAGGTGCTTATCAAAGAAGTGATAAACAAGTTGTAAACATGTTAACTTGAAACACTGCGAACCATGCAAAACAAATGACCTGCAAGAACTACCCAGAACTATATAAGCAGAGGCAGTTGAAGAGGACTTTGCAGTCTGCCATACTCACGCGTCTGATGCGGTGGCCATTGAGCTTCTGGGGCCTCCCTCTCTTGGGTGATAGCAGTGGACTGTGGGCACTCCAGCCATCCACAGCCCCTACCAAGACAGTCTGAGGACTCCCTTGCAGGACAAGGAACCGGACCAGCGACAGGAGGCAAGGCAAGGCTGGCCTGGACCAGGACCACTCGAGAACTCTTGGGACTCGATGTTTATTCATGCCTGAGGAGGTGGAGGACCCTTAGGACTGTTGAGACCTGGAGAATTTGTTAATGCTATATGACATATTGTGTGATGAATTGATTGAGGACACTGATGCCCTGACTACTGAATGTTTTCAGATACACCTGCATGAATAAAGTTGAGCTGCATCATAGCCACCTGTGTTGGTTTCCTGTGCGCTCCCTGTTGGGAGCCTAGTCCTCCAAGGAGGGGCCTAGGTGCCTGTCTTTGGCCAAACCGAATCTCGAGTATTTGGGGTTCCTGATGCCAAGTGACTTATAGGAAGAACTAGAAACACAGAGTGTGAAACCACTGCTCATGTCAGTAGGCCCATGTGACTGACTAGCTATCACAGTTCTTCATGACTTCTCTGTAAGTCCATGACTAGATGCAAGCCAGGTTTAGTCTGGTGTACAGGAAGGGACCAACGCATGCAGGCCCTGAACTTCCTCTTTGTATCATTTAGAGTAGCTCTGCTTTTCATGCTTTCTTTTTTTTTTTTTTACTTTTATAAATTTCATTTACATGGTAAATAAGTGTCAATGATTTTTTAAAAATTAAACTAAAAATCATGGATCTAGTCCATGTCCTCATTTTTGCAGGTGAAGACATGGAGAATCAAAGAATTAAAGGACCTGTCACAAAGTCACGCTACTAGTAAGTAATGTCTGCAGATCTGGAATGAGATGTGGTACTGTTTGATCCAAGTTTTATCCATTGCATAATAAGTTTTTCATTTCAGGTACAGTGTTGAAACGTCTGTATGAAACTGCTTCCATCCCTGATTAGACCACATGTGGTCAATGACACTAATTAAATGTCATTGTGTTCACTTCTGCTGTATATTTTGGAAGATACTTAGAAAATGAGTTACAGTGTGTTCTTTTTAAGAAGAAAGAATGTAGACTATAAGGTAGTGCAGCAAAAGAAAAAAGCTGTCATTCATTTGAAGGCTTTCCATGTCCTAGGTACTGAGTCATCCCATTTAATTTTCACAGAAATGTTGTAAGAGAGATGGCTTTGTCCCTATTCTAGAAATCAGCTAAAGCTCTAAGATGGTTGATTGTCCTAGTACATAGAGCAATTGATGTCAGAGTTAATTTGAAATCTACATCTCTCTGACTTCAAGATCCCCACTTTTTGTACTATAAAATTCTGTACTTAAACAAAGGCAGGGATCAATACAAATAGTGCATAATTCTAAACTAGTGTGATATAACCAGTTGTATGGTTCAGTGCATGGTTCAAAGTGCTAAGAGAATACTAAGTAGTGGAGGTCAATTTGGGTTGACACTGTAAAGACTGATGTGCTCTTGCTATTGACTCTCAACTAGCAATTCTTTAAAAGTGTGTTACTATGAAGACATTAGATACAATGATACTTGTAAATGAGTGGAAAAATATTAGCAACACTGCTAGAGATTGATAACTTGTCAAGATAAATAGAATGAGAGTTTAAAAAAGAGAGAGGCTTCACTTTGGCAGTTGGAATATGAACAGCTGTTAAACAAAGTAAATGGCATTTTGAGTTGGTTGGTTGGGATATAGATGTGTGAGGTTGGATAAAATTGTCTTTCAAGAGAAGAGTATGGGAAGCATGGACGTGAAAATGAGCAGGGAGGTTTTAGCAATAAGGAATAGGCTAAATCATAGAATATCATAAGGAAGAGTGAGACATTGTTTCAAAAAGTTAGACTGGGATTTTGTTGTTAGAAGTCTTTTAAGTCTGA
Organism: Tadarida brasiliensis; assembly: GCA_030848825.1. Taxonomy (NCBI): domain Eukaryota; kingdom Metazoa; phylum Chordata; class Mammalia; order Chiroptera; family Molossidae; genus Tadarida; species Tadarida brasiliensis. Next base: position 70,670,294 of record CM061269.1, on the reverse strand, counting down.
TCTAAAAAATATATATTTTACCATATAAACAACAAGTAGTCATTGATGATGTTGGTCTTTCATTATTATTTTGTGATTATTCATTGTTCTCATCTGTACAATGCTGTAGTCAGACTGTGTCTTAGAAGATTTATGATAGGGTTATGATGGGTGGACTACATGGGTAAAAAGTCGGAATTGAGGAGACCAAGTAGCAAGTATAAAAAAATAATAATGGCAAACATCCCTACTTAATTTTTATCTCTTAAAGATAATAAGGTATCTCCCCTTCCCAGTAGCTGTAATTGTTATTGTCATAATTAGCTACTTAATATTAATAAAGAAAAGAAAGCAAAGGGGAGGCCAGACATTATAATGGTCATCTGGGCAACTTCACTAGGAAGCTAACGCTTCACTCTCTCCAGGGAACCATCGGTCTATTCCCTGCAGATCACTGGGAGAAGGGATCAAACAGAGGGGGCAATGGGCACATGTGCAGTGAAGTCCGGGTGACATAGGACAGCTGCTTGCCTGTCATTCTAGCTTGGGGAGCAATGGATTGGCTAGGGGGTAGACACTATCAGAAGCATGTGGAATCTTGGAAATTAATTGGTTAGTTTGAAGAAGCTCCAGGTTAAAATCCCCAGACAAAGGGTTCCCTCTCTTCTATTCCCTCTCTCTTGCTCCCTCTGGTTCACCCTTGGTCCTCTCTTGCTCCATGACCCACACTTGCCCCTGCGCTCGCCTGTTCTCTCTCCATGGCCATGTGGCCTTAAGCAGCCGCATGGCCCATGGCCAGTGGACCCACATGCAATGGACTGCAGCTGGGAGCACAAGCGAGGCTAGCCAGTGCTGCACTGGACTGGACTTTAATGTGGAACAGAAATTCTGGGCAGTGGCCTTAATTCTGGCCCTGCTGAAGACAAGATTGGACTTCTTCCATGGTGAGACAGATGGCAGTGGGTTCTTGGAGGGGAACCCCCTTCATTTTACATCATCAATAAAGTTTACCATGAAATCCTATCCTCTCATGGGCACCTCAGCAAATTATTTTCCTCATGGCACCCCCAAGAACTCCACTTCCACTGATAATATAATCCCTTAGATTTCTGTAGTGACTTGGAGGAGAAAAGGTTACTGATCTCTTACACTATGTTTCAAGTCAGTCTTGCCTCAAAGAACCAAACATAAAATTCCATAGACCCAATATTTATTTTCTTCCAAATTGCCTATTTCTTGATAAATATTTATTGAATAAATTTATAAATTCCTTTTTTATAGCAAATTACTTTATTTTTTAATTAAACTTATGGGGGTGATACTGGTTAATAAAATTGTGTGGGTTTCAAGTGTACAATTCTAAAGTACATCATCTGTGTACTGCATAAATCCTTTTCACTCTGCCTATCCACCTTGAAAAATTCCTGTTATGTAAGGGAGAGGATAGATGTCATGACAGTTTATTATTATTAATGTTATTATCACTATTGTTCTAGAACCCTGTCTCTACTTAGAGGAGAAGCCTTTCTGAGTGAAAACTTCCTTGTGCTTTGAAGATCCCTGTTTACCTAATATTTGCACTCAGGTGGAAGAAGGGAAAAAGTAAGGGATACTTGTTTTCCTCCTAAGGGGCATAAACAAATAGGAGGTAGCTATTATTCTAAAGCATTTTGCTGGGATAACAAAGGAACCATAGTCATGAAAAGCTCCTTATGCAAATTAAGAATCATTTAGCTTCTTAAAGGTCAGCTGCTTGGTTTGATCACCCCTATAGGGAGACAAGAGACCTAAAGTTCTCCTGTTAAATAAACAATACAAGGCAACTCCTGCCCTCAATTCCATTTTAAACACTCAGCACTTTCCTCATTTTAGAGCTCTTTCTCGTCCAAGAATTATTATACGCATCCATGACTGAAAGTGAACAATATCACCCCATACCCAGCTACTTCCTATGATCTCTCAAGTAATAGAAACTACAGGCAGAACAATTTACTTTCTTCTTGCTTATCTAAATCCATACCTTTGAAATGTTATTCAGACTTTTTTTTTCTGTCTTGCATTATATTTTTTATCCCAGACCCCCATTAAGAATTTAATTTATTTAATTTGCCTTTATGCAATGTATCTGCTAAATTCATTCCTTCTATATTGGATCTCTGTTCCACTTTCTTAGAGAAAAAAAAATGTTTTTCTCCTACTCCAAACATGGATTATCCCTCTCAAAGGCAATACTGTTGCCATGACAGAATTTTTTTGCTACACTGATACACATGAACATTTCTGAACTCCTAAGAAAGCAGCACTTTGGAGTAGGGGCTATGCAAGTCAATCCTACGTGTAAGATTTGACATTTTGTTTGGCCAGGTATTTGCCATGAAAAGGTGAGTTAGAGTTTTGGGTGGAAAAGAAAGCAGTCCTACACCTTTATTACAGATTTACCAACTTTTTGGGGGGTCACCAATAAAAAGAAAACTCTTTCTTTTTAATCTTCTGTCACCTGGGACAGACAGAAGATGGTCTGGACGTGATTTTCTTAACTGTTGGAACACTCATGCCCACTGACCCCAGTTTCTCTCCTTGTTCAGTTCTTACTGCAACTGGATTTTGGCCAATGGAACAGTCACAGTTCTGTGTCCCATGCCCTGGCCCATACTGACCCCACATGATCTTCCAGTCCAGTTCTCCTCCTGCATAGCTTTGGGAGCCACAGACACCAGTGCTCTCCCCAACTGCTTCTGACTCTTGTTTCTTCTCTGACTGCTCCTTAATCCCCTTCCATCCACACGCTGGCATTCAGTCTTGGCTTTCACCTATTTTGGGCTTAATATTGGTTAGAATTCTACAACATTTAGTTAGCATTGCGTATGCTGATTTAAAGTACAAAGGCAAAAACAAACAAACAAAAACCAAGAACAAGGAATGATGCCCAGCTAGCTGTTTGCCGAGAGTAGCACATTTTTATTTGGGCTTGCCTATTAGATTGACATGGACTTTTTATAGGTACTTTTGAGAAAGTTAGTTTGCTAGGAAGGGGAACCTAGTAAATACTAAGCTCCAATCATTTTAAGTGAGGCTTCCTGAAGGAACAAAACTGAGGCACACAAAGTGAGGCTATTGGAAAGAGAAGGGATATTGAAACTAAAGCTTGGTGTCAGCAGCTTTAAAGAATTCCAGGTTCCTGGAAGGAAGAGGAGAAGTAATACTACATAAGACCTGGAGAAAAAGAAGGGGAAGAAGTTTAGAAGCATTTTCTTTGAAGTGGGAAGGGTTACCTTTTAAAATTTGATTTAAAGTATAGCTATATTGGCCTATCAACTTATAATCTCTTTTCATAATCTTTTGTTTTGTTTTTGTTTTTGTTTTCTGGTGGCTGAGCACCGGCGGCTGCCCCCAGCAGCGCCATGGCCCAGCGGGCGGGGGCCTCCTCAGTGCAGCGCCGCCTCAGTCACCGCCGCCCGGAGCCCCCCCCCCCCCTCAGTCACCGCCGCCCAGAGCCCCCCGCCCCACCGCCTCAGTCACCGCCGCCCCGGAGCCCCCCCGCCTCAGTCACCGCCGCCCCCCGCCTCAGTCACCGCCGCCCCGGAGCCACCCGCCTCAGTCACCGCCGCCCGGAGCCCCCCGCCTCAGTCACCGCCGCCCCCGAGCCCCCCCCCCTCAGTCACCGCCGCCCCGGAGCCCCCCGCCTCAGTCACCGCCGCCCCGGAGCCTCCCCCCTCAGTCACCGCCGCCCCCCGCCTCAGTCACCGCCGCCCCACCGCCTCAGTCACCGCCGCCCCGGAGCCCCGCGCCTCAGTCACCGCCGCCCCCCTGCCTCAGTCACCGCCGCCCCGGAGCCCCCCGCCTCAGTCACCGTGGCCCCCGCCTCAGTCACCGCCGCCCCGAGCCTCCTGCCTCAGTCACCGCCGCCCCCGCCTCAGTCACCGCCGCCCCGGAGCCCCCCCCCTCAGTCACCGCCGCCCCCGCCTCAGTCACCGCCGCCCGGAGCCCCCCCCCCTCAGTCACCGCCGCCCCGGAGCCCCCCCCCTCAGTCACCGCCGCCCGGAGCCCCCCCCCCTCAGTCACCGCCGCCCGGAGCCCCCCCCCTCAGTCACCGCCGCCCGGAGCCCCCCCCCTCAGTCACCGCCGCCCGGAGCCCCCCGCCTCAGTCACCGCCGCCCGGAGCCCCCCCCCTCAGTCACCGCCGCCCTGGAACCCCCGCCTCAGTCACCGCCGCCTGGAGCCCCCGCCTCAGTCACCGCCGCCCCGGAGCCCCCCTCCTCAGTCACCGCCGCCCCGGAGCCCCCCGCCTCAGTCACCGCCGCCCTGGAACCCCCGCCTCAGTCACCGCCGCCCTGGAACCCCCGCCTCAGTCACCGCCGCCCCGGAGCCCCCCGCCTCAGTCACCGCCGCCCCCCTGCCTCAGTCACCGCCGCCCCGGAGCCCCCCGCCTCAGTCACCGCCGGCCCCCGCCTCAGTCACCGGCGCCCCGGAGCCCCCCGCCTCAGTCACCGCCGCCCCCCGCCTCAGTCACCGCCCCCCGGAGCCCCCCGCCTCAGTCACCGCCGCCCCCCGCCTCAGTCACCGGTGCCCCGGAGCCCCCCGCCTCAGTCACCGCCGCCCCGGAGGCCCCCCCCCCCGCCTCAGTCACCGCCCCCCGGAGCCCCCCGCCTCAGTCACCGCCGCCCCCCGCCTCAGTCACCGCCGCCCCGGAGCCCCCCGCCTCAGTCACCGCCGCCCGGAGCCCCCCCCCCTCAGTCACCGCCCCCCGGATCCGATGCCCCAGCCGCAGCCGCCCATCCCGCCGACCTCGGCCCTCCGCCCGCCTCCGGCTCAGGGGCGCACAGGCCCCTCTTTTCATAATCTTTATTAACTAAATCAATGACCCAATTTCAGACTTTGCCCAATCTTTAGTTTACACTGACTTTTGTGTACAATACTTAGCTTTAGCACCTCCGCATCAGTAACACTACTTTGGGTACTAACCATGTTTTTCATCACCACATAGATTGTAGAAATCTACTATTTCACTTTGTATGTTAAAAATGAAAACCAGAAACGTGTCAACTTTGATATGATCTCTGTAACACTGGGTGGAGGGAGGGACATGTTTTGTTACAACAGAAAATATCAGTGTCCTTGCAGTTAATGGATTGGTTCAAACTGGGGAAGACAGAAGGCTGGGTCCAGTGCAGATGTGGGAGCTGATGGCACAGCCACCCAGAAGCCTGGGTACAGCGAACTCCAACTGTGCAGAAAGACCAGACGTTTAGAACAGCCTTGTGCTTCTTGCTACGATTTGTTAAGAATAGCAAACCACTTCAGAGTAAACTTGACATAAAATAATGTAGCATTTCTATGGCAAGTGAAATTCCATTGACTAAAAGGCAGGCTGACTTGGAAGAGGAGCGATTACAGCCAAGCCTCTGCAGGGACTGCGTGATCATAGGTGTCCTAGTGTGTGCCATGGAAGTGGAGACCTTAATTAGAGAGGCTGCCTTTCCAATCTCTCCCTAAGAGTTTACCTTTTTTAATGCAAGTAAATGTTGTCTCTCTCCCAGCCTCTCTGTATCCTGCACTCCTCAAAAGTGAAATTAGCACAGCAGATTCTACTTCATCAGGGCAGCCAATGAAATGGCTGAGGGTGTCTGTTTCAGTGTCATTTTCAGAAACAATTGTATCATTAAATCGCTAAAATTGTAGTGTTAGCAGTAAACAGAGCAAATAGCTGCCAAAGGGAGGAAAAACATGAACCATGCAGTTACTTTGTTGTAGCAATCTGCTTACAACATTCTGTTTGGTCTTGCTCTGTCTCCAACATAATCTTATTTCTCTTGCCTTTCAAAACATGTTAACCTTCTCTCAGTTGTTGTTTTGTTTTTTGTTTTTGATACCCTCCATTTCTTTTAAGCTCTTTGTAATTCTATTTTGTGTGTTTGTTGCACCTGTGGTTCAATCTGCTTTTATGATAATATTTTCAACCATTCTCTTGATATTCCAACTTAAATCTTATTTCCTCAGAGAGGTTATTCTCTGATTCTACAGATTCTGTTAGAACTATATAGAATATACTTTTTATAGCAGATGATATTTTCTCTTTGGAGCCATTATTATAATTGTAATTAATTGTTGGCTTCAACGATTATTAGTGTAAAGTCCATTATTTGACTAACGTACATGAAGGCTGAGGTTGTCTACTTTGTTCCATCCAATGTTTAAGTGTTAATCACTATTCTGTACATATTTGATGCGTGAATAAATGGATGGAAGAAGCTTCAAATAGCTGTTCTAAGTAGTAGTTTCTAAAAACCCATAAAGAGAAAACAATATAATTTGCATTTTAACAATGTTATTAAGATATGGTTTTGGCCCTGTCCAGTTTTGTTCAGTGGTTAGAGCATTGGCCCATGGACCAAAGAGTCTCTCTTGGGTTTGATTTCCAGTCAAGGGCATGTACCTGGGTTGCAGGTTCAATCCCTGGCCCTGTTGGGGTTGTGCAGGAGGCAACCAATTGATGTGTCTCTCTCACATCAATGTTTCTCTCTCTCTCTCCTTCTACACATCCCTCCCCCACCCCCTCCCTCCCTTCCACTCTCTCTCTCAAAATTAATGGAAAAAATATCCTTGGGTGAGGATGAACAAAAAGGAAAAAATAAGAAGAGCAGAGATAGTCACGGTGATCTGGCCAACAACTAGAACTTGAAATGTCCCCACCCCCAATTCTTAAGCAGTTAGGCCTACTGTTTCCAACAATGGGAATACTTTATTTTTCTAGACATATTCCTGATACAATATATGTGCTCTTTAATTAATTCAGTAGGTGTATGATATACAAAAGTAAATTTTATAGGCTTAAAACTCATACCTTTATCTGCTATGAATTTTTATATTAGATTATAGAAGTACTTAGAGGCTAATGCAATGAATGTGTCTAAAGATTTGTTGCTCAAATGAATTTTTTTTACAATAATTTTAATGACTTTGTCTTGATTTACCAAGGTACTATGCATACTGAGATCTGATCATTTCTCAAATGGCTGGAATTAGTTATCACTTTCATCTATGTTCTCTTTTAATGAGAAAATTAGCTCCTCTTTTCTTGCCTTGTCCTTGGGGGTAAGTGAGAAGGGCATCAAAGGAAGGAGGGAAAGTGCAGAATTGTGCATTTGTGTCATGTAGTTGTTAATGAGCTGACCCATGACATTTCCCAAGGAAAATTAAATATGCAAATGAAGCAGTGGCTGAATGAAAGGTTTTCCATGTGTTTAACATGAGATCCTCTGAAGAAATTATTTTTTAAATTACTATCTTTTAATATTTATTTTTTTCACTGCTGTTGCTCATTCAGATGGCATTGCTGCAAAAGATCATTCAGAAGCGTGTGTGTCCCAGCAGGCTTGCACCAAGCATTGGTACAGGGCCACTAGGGCCCCTCTGAAAGTGGCAAGATAACTAGAAATCTGTCAAATGTTGATAAACATACTCAGCTCTACAGCCTGAGACACAAAATAAGGCACTTCATTTTGTGTACCCCAAATTACAGTGACCCCCAAAGCCCCATGTACCATATTGATTTTGAGGTTATCTAATCTAATCTAATTATAATATCCTTCTTGGATTTTCTCCATGTGGACTATCTCAAAATATTCCTAAATCATGTTGTACTTCTGGCTTTACCATTTCCTGGCTCTAAATTGCATTTGTCTGACTTGTTAAAGGGCCAATTTCAATGCTTCTACCAATCATCCCCTGTAATCTGAGAGAGGTGACCTTGACCTGAGTGCTGGCAGACACTACTACCTCTATGTGACCTTGAAAGAGGAAGAGATGCTGCCTTCTTTATGATAGTCTATTTTTATAGTGAAATAGAATCTTGCCTTTATTTGTACTCCTGAAATAATACCAAGCATAACACTATTTATCAACACCAGCTTATAAAACCAGTTATGAAGTATTTAATGTATACAGGCAATGTGATTTAATGTTCAAATAAGACTATAGCATAAGAACATTAACTCTCTTTTTTAATCAAGGACAAAAATAAGTATTAAAGAGGTTAAATATATTGTCTAAAGATGTGTTACTTGACAATAGTATATCTGAGATTAAGGGCCACTTGTAGTCCATATGGTATTTTGTGCAAATAAGAAGAAAAAAAAGAGTTCTCTTTACTCAAGATACTTCCATCTTTCAAAAACATAACAAAAAGGTTTTATTGTAATCTATCATGCATGATGGCTATGTCATGGTGCTGTCTCCTTACATAAGTTATCCTTGTGAAGTCAAGAATCTGCATAAATATTCATGGAAGCACTTTTGGGATGTAAAACAAGTGCTCTGAGTTCAGAGACCTTCTGCTCAATTGCGCCACAAACTCAGAAATATCTCAGTAAGATCTAGTCACATTGTATACATACATTTTCTAGGTAAAACTGTTTAATGTTTTCTGCCCCCACCCTAGTCACTACAATGCATACCTACACTGGTCCACCATGAGGGCACTACCTCCTGAAAATTATGAGGACAAGAGGAGCTGCAGAAGGAGAGCTGACAAAATCAATGAAATTGGGGCAAAATGTCCATCTGACTTCTAAGTTATTTTAAAACTTTCAATGCAATACCTTTCCTTCCTTCAAAACTCAGCACAAACTAGGAGAAAACAAAAACAGAATCCAACTCCATTGTTCTTTGAGCTACTGAACACTTGTAAGTATGAATCAGAACATTTGAAGGTAGAGTCTTGAAAAGGGGGTGGATGCAAGCCCGATAGTCATTCGGTGTGGCATGTGTGTGTTTCTGCCAGAGGTACTTGTATTAGCCAATTTGAATATCAAAGTAGGTCATACTAGTCTGAACCGTATTCTCTTTATTTTAACTTGAAGGATGTATGTGGACAGATGGCCAGAGGAAAGTATTTGGAAAATGTTGGTTTTGAGGCACTATGTTTAGTTAGAGCCTCCTGTTGTCACAGCACCTCTGATTGGACGACAGCCACCAAACAAGTCAGTCATATGTTCACCACACCCTTTGCTTCAGTGGGAATTCCTAGCAACGCAGTTCATTTTCATTTCTCCTAACCCCATATGCAAAGATTATGTTATTAATAAACCGTTCATGTTGCATTTCTATTAGGAATCATCAAAACTTAATGTGACTTACATGCCATCCATTTTTTTAAAATGTGTCTTTATTGTTGAAAGTATTATGGATATTCCCCATTTTCCCCTACTGACCCCCTCCACCTTGCTCCCACCCCACCCCCTGGCCTTCACCACACTCCTGTCTGTGTCCATGGGTTATGCATATATGCATATAAGTTCTTTGGTTTATCTCTTCCTGCCCCCCTCCCCCAACAAATTCCTCTGAGATTCTTCTGCTATCCATTATTATACCATGCTGTTCCTTGTGATTGGAGTATGTCAGAGTCAGATACTTTAGGAGTTGACTGGCAGCCAGAGCTTTTATTTCATTGTTGAAGGAACAAAAACTCAGAGAAATTCAATAAATTTCTCAAGGCTAAAGTTCTTTTAGGAGGACACCACCAGAAGTAGAACATTGGTCTCATAACTTAAAGAATGGGATTTTTTTTTTAATTTTATTTTTCAGTTACAGTTTACATTCAGTATTATTTTGTATTAGTTTCAGGTGTTATTGCCTATATTCCCTATGCTGTACTTTATATCCCCATGATTATTTTGTAACTACCAGTTTGTGCTTCTTAATCTCTTACCTCTTTCACCCAGGCTCCAAGCCCCTTTCTCTCTAGCAACCAGTGTCTGTTCTTCTATGAGTCTGTTACTATTTTGTTTGTTCATTTATTTTGTTCTTTGGAGTCTACATATAAGTGAAATTGTATGTTATTTCTCTTTCTCTGACTGACTTATTTTATTTAGCATGATACCCTTTAGGTGCATCCATACTGTTGCAAAGGTAAGATTTCATTCTTCTTTATGGAGGAGTATTATTCCATTTGTCTATTGATGGGCAGTTGGTTTGCTTCAATACCTTGGCTATTTTATTTTATTTTTTTATCCTCACCCGAGGACACTTTTGCATTTATCATAGAGTAGGAGGAAGAGAGGGAGGAAGAGAGAGAGAGAAACATTGACGTGAGAGAGACACATGGATTGGTTGCCACCTACACGACCTCATCCGGGGCCGGGGACAAACTGCAACCGAGGTACGTGCCCTTAGCAGGAACCGAACCCTGGGACTCTCTGGTCTGTGGGCCGATGCTCTAACCGCTGTGCCAAACCGGCCGGGGCTACCTTGGCTATTTTAAATAATGCTACAATGAACTAGGGTTGCATATATTCTTTTGAATTAGTGTTTTGAGTTTCTTTGGATATACTCAACAGTGAAAGCACTGGGTCATAAGGCAGTTTCATCTTTAATTTTTCGAGGAAACATTATACTGTTTTCCACTGTGGCTGCACCAGTCTGCATTCCCACCAACAGTGCAGGGGAGTTCCTTTTTCTCCACATCCTCACCAGCACTTGCTGTCTGTTATTTATTGGTGGTAGCCATTCTGACAGGTGTGTGGCAATATCTCACTGTGGTTTTAGTTTTCATTTCCCTGATTAATAGTGACATTAAGCATCTTTTCATATGTCTTTTGGCCAACTGTATGTCCTTTATGGAGAAGAGTCTATGCAGGTCTTCTACCCACTTTTTAATTGAATTGGTTTTCCTTTTTTGTTGAGTTGTATGAGTTCTTTATTAATTTTGGATAATAACCCCTTATCAGATATATTATTGACAAATATCTTGACTCATTCGATAGATTTTCTTATTTTGTTGATGGTTTCCTTTGCTGTGTACATTTTTTTAGTTTGATATAGTCCTATTTGTATATTTTTCTTTTGTTTCCCTTTTCTGAGTAGATATATCAGAAAAAAATCTTGCTAAGAGAAATGTCAGAGATATTACTTAAAGCATAGGATTTTAAAAATTGTATTACATAGTTATTGTTATCCTGAGTTATATGAAAACTTTAATTTCAAAAAGAAGTAAGATATATTTCTAAATAAATAGTGACAGCTCAAATACTACTCAATTACCTTAATGAACTATAGCAGCATAACTTGGTTATGCTACTAACTAGTAGCCATTATTGGTGCTACCAAGGAATTTCATTTTAGTAACACAATACATCATACAGTCATTCCCACACTAGGTATCAGCAGCATTTCTGTGGCAGTTTGGTGCATCATTTTCTTCTTAGTGGTTCTCTAGGTAGAGGAACCATCTGCATTTTCTTCAGCTCACTAAAGTTGCTTTGTAATGGACCAGGTATTGTGAATTGTAATATTTTGATTTACACCTAGGAGCCCCACTGAGATGTTTTTGACAAAATAGAAACATTTATACAGAATCAGAATTTTTGGTTTAAAATTCAGTGAGGTTAAACATTAATTTGTATGCATCTGCTTTTTTCTTTTAATTTTCATCTACCTCTAATATACCACATGTAATGTAGTCTACCACTTTAAAAGTCCTAATTTCTACCATCATATTAAAATATTTTTCTCATGGGATCATAAAAATGTATTCTCTGCAATATTGATCCAATAGATACTTATTTAAAATCTAATATGTGCCCCATGGTTTGGCAATATGAAATCAGGGCATCTATAAACCAATGAACCAAGGAGGACACAAATATATTCTAGAGCTATATTTGGTCTCAAAATGGCACTTCCAAGTTCTCACATATGTCAGAGCTCTTTAGTGATGATTCCCTTGTGGAATTCTGTATCGCTACATTATGGGTACATCATCTGAAAAGGGTAAGTTCTTCTCTGAATATCAGAATTGTAAATTAAAGAAAAACATCTGCACATAAATTGTGCCAATCATCAGAGCGTTTCTGGGGAAAGACAATTTTTCCTGTGGGCTTGCTCATCAAATCTTCCTGCGTGTGTTTGACAGTGACATCAGGCAATTGTCATTTCTACTGAATTGCAACAGAATACTGATGGATAACATTTCAATTGCTCATTCCACAGAACAAAGACATTTATTACAAGTTAAGATAGGAAGAGCTCAAAGATTTCACACATGACCTGTGATACTCTCAGTTTCTTAACCATGTGTTAAACTTCTAAATAGCCAATATTTCTGTTTATAAAAAAAAAAAAAAGTCAGGTTGAATAGAAGCTTACTTAATTTATTGCTTTTTAAACAGGGTCTCAAATTAAAATAGGAGCTAAACCACTACTTATTTTAGTTCAAACACTGGTAGGATTTGTAAAATGGAAAGTAAAATTGTCATTTGAAATTATGTCTTATAAACTTCAAAAGAACAAAGTGTAGTGTTGTCTCTTGAAAAAAAAAATACAGTTGTTTTTTCTTAGCTGTTAAGAAAATAGAAATTACATGAAGGTAATAGGATACAAACAGTGTGTTTAGCTGTGAAGGCTTCTGTTTTCCAAAAAACAAGGCAGTCCACTTCTGGATATATATTCACAAGAGTGAAAATATATGTCTACACAAAAATCTGTACATAAATGTTCTCAATAGAACTATTCACAATAGCCAAAAAGTCAGAACAACTCAAATGTCCATTCAACACAAGAATGAATGAAAAAATATAGTATATGCATACAATGGAATATTATTTGGTAAAAAAAGCAAAATGAAGTGTTGATACATGTCACATGAATGAACCTTGAAAACATTATGCTAAGTAAAAGAGGTCAGTCAGGAAAGATCATGTATTGTATAATTTCTTTTGGATGAAATGTCCAGAATAGGCAAATAAATACAGACAGGAAAGTTAATTAATGGTTGCCTATGACTGGAAAGAGTTTAAGGGGAAATGATGGGCAATGCTAAAGAATACAGCATTTCTTTTGGGGGAATGAAAATGTCCTGAAATGGATTATGGTGACAGTTGCATAATCTGTGAGTATAGTAAAAATGTTGAATTATATACTTTAAATGGTGAATTGCATGGTATATAAATTATATCTCAATGAAGCTGTTATAAAAAATATTATTGACAAAAGCCTGGAGACAAGTTCATAAAATCGAAGAAAGAAGTATTTCATATCATAAGAAACATTTGAGTTGATCAGTATTGGCTAGTAATTGCTTATTAATTTATGAACAAACACTTGAGATGGTAATTATGAATAATTTTATTGTTATTTTTGAGAAGTTCATGTTCATAGAAGTATTGGATTCTCAGAAATCATGAAGAAATTCTTAGTGAGTTGATCTTTATATTTCTTTTTTGCTTTTCAATTACAGTTTACTTTTAATATTTTATGTTGGTTTCAGGTGTACAGCATAGTGATTAGACAATCATATAGTTTACAAAGCGGTCCTTCTGATATTTCTGGTACCCACCTGGCATCATACATAGTTATCACAGTATTATTGACTGTATTCCCTATGCTGTTGTATTTTACATCCCTCTGACTATTTTGTAGCTTCCAGTCTGTACTTCTTTTGTTGTTGTTGTTGTTAATCCTCACCCAAGGATAATTTTCCATTGATTTTAGATAGAGTGGAAGGGAGAGAGAGAGAAAGAGAGGGGGAGAGAGAGAGAGAGAGAGAGAGAGAGAGAGAGAGAGATTGGCTGCTTCCTGCAGCAACCCAAGGGCAGGGAATCAAACCCGTAACCCAGGTATGTGCCCTTGACCTGGAATAGAACCTGCGACACTTCAGTCCTTGGGCCCACGCTCTAACCGCTGAGCCAAACTGGCCAGGGCCAAGCTGTACTTCACCTCTTTCACCCAGTTCCCCAACCCACCACTCCCTCTGGCAACTACCAGCTTTCTCTCTGTGTCTATGAGTCTGAAATCTTACCATCTGCGGCAGCATGGATGAACCTAGAGTGTATTAGGCTCAGTGAAATAAGTCCATCAGAGAAAGACAAATACCATATGATTTTAATTACATACAGAATTTCAAGAACAAAATGAATGAATAAATGCACAAAATTGAAAAGGCTTTTTATATTTCAATTATTCTTAAATCAACAGTAGATTAAATGTATCTTGTGGATACTTTTCTAAGTGTTAAATAGTAATTATGACTACTAAAAATAATAATGCAAACTTAAAAAAAGCATAATTTTTTCTAAAATTATATGTGAAATTTATAAAATTATATTTGAAATGAATTTAAAATGGCAAATATTTAAAGAGTTTAAATGTCAGTGTTAAAAAATATGACTCAGATATTGCTCCTCTTTGCTTTATCTATTAAAGTATTAGGCCCAAGAACTTGAGCAACTTCAGAAGAAAATATTCAAGTGTAAATTTGGGGGAATTTTTTATAGGATCATAAAGTAGTCTCCATTCTAGCAGGATATTTGATAGAAAAATGCATCCAAGGTAGATTCAATAGGCATTAAATACATATTTTTATGCTTAAAAATACTGCCCTTGAAAGTAATTTGTCATGTTGAGACCGAGATGCTTCCCATGGAGTTGACGATCAAGTGAGGTATCTGATATGGAAGTCAGGTCCTTGTTTTGGTCTCTGAATGGCAGTTCTGCATTTTACTTCTTATTCAGATTGGGTTTTCTCAATGTCTGGCACAGCCCTCTCTGACAGAGAAAAATTGCTTTGTAAAATTATAGGAAGCAAAAAACACATACACAACAAGACTTATTTAGTTTGCTTTCAAACTCTTCAAAATCTGATTTGAAATAGTTTTTTTTTTTTTTGACTCAAGATTCACATCTTTACCCTGAAATCCATTGCTTTATCGCATTCCACTTTTAAAAGTATGATGTAATGAGAGTGCTAGATCAACATAATACATTTTATTTCCAAAGTGGTGTGAAAGTTTAAAAACATTTAATATGATAAGCCTTATGAATAATTTGATTAAGGAAGATACATTCAAAATTTTAAAAATATATGTGTAATTATAAAACTCTTTATAGGGTTATATATGTTGCCAGACACATAACTATTTAAAACATACACACACATGCACACATATACACAGACACAAACATAAATACTACTCATTAGAAATTTAATTTTTACCATATTACATATCAGCAAAGTATTGAGCATAAGTGTAACCTAATTTCTTTTCTCAAAGAGTTTGTGTTTAGTCTTTTTTTCTATGTTTTTCTAATTCTGTCTTCAAAACAAAACAAATGAACAAACGAAACAACAGAAACAGATTCACAGATGTAGAGAACAAAGTGATGATTGCCGGATGGAAAGAGGTGGGGGGAGGGTGAAAGAGATGAAGAGGAACCACGGTACACATGTCTAGTTATAAAGTCAGTAAGCCCGGGGATGTACGTGTGGAATATAGTAAATAGTCTCATCATCACCGTGTACAGTCAGTCTTAAGCCTATAAATGTTGAATAACTATGTACACCTGAAACTAATATAATAGCTATATTTATAAAAAAATCAAATAAAAGGAAAAGTATTTGGATCTAGATCTGTCCCTGATATCAAATTAATCAAAATATTAAAGCAATTTTTCATTTTTAAAAGATTATTTTTAAGAATTTGAATTTTATAGAACAAATTGAATTTATGCTTTTCAGAAGATTTTTTTATAGCGACTGTAAAATGTACCTTTGTGAAACAAAAAAGGAGCACAGTTTATTCTCAGTGATTTAAAAAAATTTGGTAACTTATGTTATCCTTTAAACAGTTGCAGGCAGCCCTGGCCGGTTTGGCTCAGCGGTTAGAGCGTCGGCCTGCGGACTGGAGAGTCCTGGGTTCCACTAATGGCATGTACCTCGGTTGCAGTTTGTCCCCGGCCCCTGTTGGGGTTGTTTGGGTGGCAACCACTCGATGTGTCTCTATCACAATGATGTTTCTCTCTCTTTCTTCCTCCCTTTCTCCCTCCCGCTCTATCTGAAGATAAATGCAAACCCTCAGGTGAGGATAAAAAGAAAAAAATAAAATAAACAGTTGCAGGTAATAAGGAACTCTATATAGAACTTGCCAAAGGAGAATTTAAGATCTGTGGGTGGATTAAAAGTTGTTGGAAACACATTGCTTGCCTTTAAGCAGCTGACAGTCTTAGGAAGCAGAGGAGAAACTAGAGGACAACTGAACCTCCTCTCCCTTCTTGGAGCTCAGGCTTTCCTCAGCTGAGTGCCCACAGCCAGCCTGCAGGGCAGTTTAGTACTGCCCAGCTCTTGTTGATTCACACAGTCTATGACACTGATCAAAGAGATTAGATCATGGTTAGGGTAATTAGAGACTGCCGTTCTTATCAAAGTTATTATTTTGAACAATGTATTTTTCCCCCTGAAGTGTTTAATCTAGCAGGTTTGAAGTTTAAGGTTGACATTGGTCAGCTTGTGGATTGAGAGCCTTCTGAATGGAGAAACAAGTTTTGAGAATGTGATTTTAATCTTTAGGATCAGGCCAGGCCTTTAATAGTTCTTCCTAAATCTGGGTTCTCAGCTTTGGTGATTTCTCCCTCAGGGGAATGCTTGGTAGTGTCTGGGAACATTTTTTTATTGTGACACTGGGGGGCGCTACTGCTATTCAGCGGGCGGAGGCCGGCACACTGCCAAACATTCTGCAGTGCACTGGACCAGGGCTTAACAGCAAAGATGTCGATCATGCTGAGGTTGAAAAACTGGGCCTGACATGAGCAAACATATTTACTTCCCTCTCTTTTTTTCTCCTTTTTTAGAAGCTGGTTTAAGTTGTGTTTCTATCATAGTTGAACAAGTGGCATGTGACTGTCAAAAGAAGTTGAGTATTGTTTAGTGCAGTGGTTATGTAGGGCTTCTGGGAAGTGAGGATGCTAGAAAGAGGATTTCAAAACAGGAGAGAGACAACTTGAAAGAAACAGGTCAGTGTTCTAGGTAAACAGATTTGAGCAAAAGGCCCTTGACTGGAGACATGCAAACCTAAGACTTTGAAAGTATTATCAGTGTATCTGCATTATGTGGAAAAAAAAAAAGAGTGAAGTTGGATTAAAAAAGAAAGAAAGAAAAAAGATACTTGGTAACAGATTGTGACCAGTCAAACTAAGGAACATTTAAGAGTTTTTGAGCTAGAAGGAATAGTATTTTCTGAAACCTCATTTCTTAATCCCCATAAAAACAGAGTTTCTGGTTGCACATTTAGAAAATGTCAAAAGTGTGAAGGAGTAAATGCTACCACTCAGGCATAATTATGATTATTACTTTGGCATATTTTCTGACAGATTTTATCCAGCAATAAATATTTTATAGACACCAGATCATTATATATGTGTGGTTTCTATTTGTGTTTATCCTGTTCACCTAATAGGTGTCTCAGATTAAAACTTCAGAAATTTTAATGACCATATAAAGCACATTAATTGTATAGGCCATATTTTATTTAACCATTTTTAAATGATGGCCTTCCTGTTTTCAGTGTAGAAAAAATTAAATAAGACTATAATGAATATCTTTGTGCATAAAATGTTATAATACTATTGTTATAAGTAGAATTAGATGAAATATATAAACATTTTAGAATCTTGATAATTGATGCTGAAATGTTTTAAGAATCATTGTACCAATGTATATTCCTTTCAGTAGTCCACAGAAATAACTCCTAGTTATTCTTAAAATGTAAGGCCATTCTTTTTTTTTTTTTTTTTTTTTTTTTTTTTTTTTTTTTTTTAAGAGCAGAAGGGAGAGAGGAGGGAAGAGAGAGAGAGAAACATTGATGTGATGGAGACACATCGACTGGTTGCCACCCACACGACCCCAACCGGGGCCAGGGACAAACTGCAACGGAGGTACATGCCCTTAGCGGGAACTGAACCTGGGACTCTCCGGTCTGCGGGCCGACGCTCCAACTGCTAAGCCAAACTTGCCAGGGCTGTAAGGCCATTCTTAACCAAGAAATGTCCTGTGCAAGAATTGTCTTTCTTTCCTATATTTTGTGAATTAATTCTAATCATTTTCTCATTGTGACTGAAAAACTGAACCATTAAACACAATTATGAATCAATCCATTTATTCATGAATCTCAACATAAATATACAAATTTTTCATTGTTTAAATCATAGTTACTTCTTATATAATTTTGATCTTAATGTCTGGTGTTAACATTGCTAGTATTTTTGAGATACTAAGAACCTATCATTTGTACATTTTTTAAAGATATATATTCAACCTACTTCTAAAAATGTTGATCTAAGTTCATCTGCCTGATTTCTGACTACATACTCATGAAGGCAGGGATTATTCCCTTAGTTTCTTCATGAATTCTAACAGTAGTGTGACAGCTTCTAGAAGGTTCTTAATGGTCCTAATACTCTGAATTTTTTAACCCAGATAGGTTATAGCAGTCACTTAGCTATGTAGAAGACTTTTTTGTTTTTTGTTTTTCTGTTAAATTAGTCTTCAGTGCAGAGCTGTTTTTCCTCTACTTAAAACTGCGGTTTCCTCTCAAGCCCAATTTGACCTGCAATCTTTGATAAGTGTTATCCACGTCCAGCCACCCTCTACTCCATGCAAATACAGGCTGTGCCCAAAATGTTCACAGGGTGTCTGTAGATTCTATCACACTTTGAAAATGAAAAGTATTTTAATAAATACTGGCTTTATAATTATTCAAAGTTGTGTATACATTTTTGGGGACACCCTATATATGCACTTTTTTTTTTTTTTAATCCTCACCCGAGGATATTTTTCTATTTATCTTCAGATAGAATGGGAGGGAGAAAGAGAGAGAGAAAGGGAGAGAGAGAGAAACATCAATGTGGGAGGGAAACATCGACTGGTTGCCTCCCGCACAACCCTGACCAGGGCCAGGGACGAACCACAACCCAGATACGTGCCCTTGACTGGAATCAAACCCGTGACTCATTGGTCCGCGGGCCGATGCTCTACCACTGAGCTAAACCGGCCAGAGCATATATATGCGTTCTTGATGTTATCAGTTCACTTTTATACTCAAATGTTTCTCTCAGTTAATAACATTGACTAGATTGCCTTTGAGATATATTCCACATAAATTAAAAGTGACAGTTCAATAAAAGGTATCCTCATTTAGCACTCAAGGACACAAAGCTCCGTTAGAGCTACCGTGTTCCTCAGCAGCACCCATTCTCTTCGCTACCTTGTTTATTTAATTCTTAATTTTTAATTTATTGATTTTAGAGAGAGAGGAAGGGAGAGAGAGAAAAAGAGAGAAACATGGATTTGTTGTTCCACTTATTTATGCATTCATTGCTTGCTTCTTGTCTGTGCCTTGACCTGGATCAAACCTGCAACCTTGGTGTTATCAGGATGATGCTCTAACCAGCTGAGCTACTTGCCTAGGGCTTGTCTTCACTCTCATACTTTAGAGTTACATGTACAACTGGCACATCTTATGAAGGACCACGTTTGATACTTGGTATTACATAATACATATACTATGCATAATAAGATATTTGTAAATTTGGTTTTCTTATTTTAATTTTCCTTTACATTCCTTGGATCAGGGGGTTTATAATTTTGCTTAGCAACTGTGCTCTTGAAAGCATACTTAACTAGTGATTTTAAAATGTGTATTCTAACTGTATGACAGAGTGTTGATCTCACAGGGCCAAGGAAGAGATATTGGGTGAAATTTCAGTTATATTTACATTTCTAGTTGATATAATTTTAGTACTGTATCTGAAGCTTTAAGCAATCACTTGCACCAAAAATGATTTTGAGTTGGAGGAAAACTAGCATTTTTCTATTCTATTCAGTGGCAAACTCTTGTTATTTTTGTGGCAGATTTTAATTGGAATAATGTAATGCTGATTAACGTGTTTACAGAATTGATTTTCTCATTAATAATTTCATCTTGATCAAGGTATTAGTTTTTCCTGCATAACAAACCACACCAAAATGTATTGGTTTAATAAATTTGGGGCCAAATCCAGGTGCTGAGCTTTTTATTTTTTCTTCCTGTTTAATAAAGTTTTATTGGAACACAACCATACCCATTTGTTTGCACTATGGCTGTGTTTGTGCTGCAACAACAGGGTTGAGCGATTGTAGTAGGGATTGTATGGCCCATAAAGACTAAAACATTTACTGTCTTGCCCTATACAGAAAAACGTTTGCTGAGCCCTGGCAGAAAACAGCGTTCCTTTGCTACCTTAACAATTTTGTCAGTGAGCCATGTGAACTGAGTTTATAGGAGCGGTCCTTCTGATGGTGTTGCCTGGAGTCACTCAGCTACAGTCTGCTGGCCTCATTTCTCTGTCTGAGAGTTGGGGCTGGCTGTCAGTCAGCTAAGGTGGTAGGGATGGCTGGGTCACATGTCTTCAGTAGGCTAGCCTGGGATTATTGATGTTACAGTTGCAGGACTCCCAGAAACAGCAAGGGAAGGGAAGCCCCAGGGAGCAAGGAGTTTTCAAGCCTCTGTGCCACATTTCCTACTGACCATGTGCCAAAGCTAGGCCGAGCATCAGTGTGCACATGTACGGACATAGGGAGGCAGGTACCATCTGGGAGCTATCGCTGTAAAAATATGCCATAGTCATTTCCTAATGTTACGGATGAGGAAAATGAGGCCCAGAGAAGTACAGCCCCTTGTCCATGCTCATATAGCTAGTCAGTGCCTAAGCCTGTGCTTGACCCCAAATCTCCTGATTTCCAGTAGCAATGCTCCTATTTCTCCTCTTCTTCTTTAAATGCCCTTCAGCTCATCATCAGTAAATAATTAGGTAGCCCAGGGGATGCTATTGTGCACAGCTAACAATATTGACTTGGATTGCAGGCTTCAGCGTTCATCCTGGCTTCACTACCAGGTGATTTTGAACAAGTGACTCACATCTTCTGACTGTATTTCTCTCCAGACATAAAGATAGCAGAGCCTGCCTCATAAGTAATTTGATGAGTGGGATGAACTATGTGAGGTATTACTAAAGCATCAGATCAGTGGAAATGTTCAAAAATGCTAATTACATTATTGTTCTTATCCCATTGCACATTTCATTGTGCCTTTTATTTTATATCGAATACATTGTTTGTCTTTAAAGTTTCTCATCCATTCTTTCAAACTCCAAAATTGGTTTCTCTTTACTTTCTGGACCACTGGTTTTTAAGTAGCTTAGGTTTAAATTTTTAGAGCCTAGTTTGCCCATTAAATGCTTTGGTGTGTATATAACAGGGGTCCTGCCATATTAAATAGCATTTTTTGGCCTTTGAAGGTCTTCTCTATTTGATCAAGGCACATTTTCTAGAGAGGAGACATTATTTGTTGGACAGATAAATCCTCTAAAGCTACATACATATTTAGCCTCAACATTTTTCAAGGAATCCACTGAGTACTGGGTCCTAGGAAGTACAGCTTGTGCCTTTATTCCCAGCAGGCCAGTAAAGCTCCAGGCTCCCCATCACTTACTTTGCTCTCTGGTGAAGAGACAGCTCTGTTTTGTTATTCCTGTTTGTATAAACTCACATTGCATTATTGTCATTACCACTTTTCCTAAAGAAGAATTGAGTTCAAGTCGTGAATCTCATTTCTTTTTCACAATATTAAACCGTATTATTATTTTAGATTCTCTGATTTGATTTTTTTAAACTTTAAAAATCACACCTATCATTATTACAATAGGGTAATAAATAAATATACTATCTTCATGATAGCTTAGATCGGATCAAGGTAAATGTTCCCGGTTATTTTACTGAGTATTTATATTATTTTGTTTTTGCAAAGTTATGCTGTCAAGTTCTTTCTCCGTATTTGAGTCCACGTGTGATTCCAGTGGTCTAGTTTCAATACGGTACTGAGGAAATTCAGTTTCAAGTGTCCATGAAATTAGCATTCACAGTCATTGAGATCATTGACACATTATTTCCGATGACATTTGGCTTTTAACTTTTTTCCTGTTTGAGTGAGCACGTGACATGTGAGCTGCAAAGTAAATTTGCAAGGCCGCATCGAGTTTCTAGGATCCTGTAGATGTTCCCAGTTGTTCAGATTTATTTGAAATTGGTCTTTAAAGAGTTAGTTTCATTTTAATAACAGTGGATGTGGCTTATTTAGAAAAAATGACCATATGTATGCCCTAAGTAATATAATTCCCTTGAATACCTAAGAATTAAAAAGAGAAGCAAGAAAATCACACTTAAATTCTTAGTTTATTTTTTAAACTACTGGCAAGGGACAAAGAAGGCTATATTACTATAGACTTGCAATCACGTGCCAGATAATGCTGCCCTCAAAAGAAAGGTTCAAATGCAAGAACAACCCTCCTTTTGTTAATTGTCTTAATAGGAGTTTAAGTGCTCTTTCTCTGTTATGAAATCTGGGCAAGTGTAGAATATTCTCCTATTTCCAGGGTAAGTGTCACCTTGTAATGACATTCACAGACACACTAATGCGTGACTGCGACTTCAGCGTCCTTTAGGGCTTGGCTCTCGATATCTTGGGAGTGAGAGATCCAGGGATTTAGGCTCGCAGGATAAAACCTGGATTTATATTTAGGAATGTTGGGATGTGAGAGAGAAATAAATCTTAGCTTGAGATAGAATTTAGACTTAAAGATACCTTTGACACTACCCAGCTGAAACTCCATATCTGTTAATGAAAAAGAAAAAAATTGAGATTTGGAGTAGAGAAAAGATTCACCAAATGTCAGGGTCAGGGGTAACTATTAGTAAAAGAAGGACATGATTAGGAGGACTAACAGGACTGTGGGATCTGATATCATACCAAAGTGCTTTATTGGGCTGAATAAGGTTTTAATATTGCCCAAGGGTTCTGTTTATTTGGTACTGGTTTACACTCTGGACCCAACTGCCCTTGCCCTTAACAAATCAAATTAACACATAAAATCATGGGATCCGTAGTTAAATTTGCATTTCAGATACATAATTTTTTGTAGTATAACTTTGTCCCAGTGTCTGTCATATCGTAACAGGTAGCCTTGAGATGTATTTGATCTGCGATCTAGAAAAGGGAGCTAACAGGCAGCAAACATGATATCAGGACCCAGGCTACCAAGACACTGAGTTTGGGGCAGTTTTGTAACTGAATGAACAGGAGCGTTGGATGAGGACACTAAGGTAGGTACCCACATTTTATGAATTAGGTCAAAACTATGACCATTTAAAGGAGAGTTATAGGGAAAGGCTGTGACTGGACTGATTGAAATGAAAATCATCCCCATATGGCATTGTGGACTTCTCAGATCGTCTCTTCTTGGTTTAGGTTGGCTCCAGGACTGAGTGGGGCTGTTCCTAAAGATGGAAAACAACCGCAGCTCCCACCTGGAGGGCTCGCTAACTCTAGGGAGTCAGGGTCACAGCAGAGGATATCGAGGCCTTTCTATATAAAAAGGCATGATCTGTGGGTTCCATATTAAGGATAGTTTGAAGTGAGCAATCAAATTGCTGCACGCTGGTGAGGAGGACAAAGAATACCAGTCCTACTAGGTTGTGCTACAGATAAGAAACGGATGCTTTCAATAATCTAAACAAATAATACTGGTTTAAAGTTGAATTTATCATCTTTTTTCATGTAGTGATCCATTCTCCATCATTCAGTAAGTACTTGTAATGAATTATAAATTAAGCATGAAATTCAGTTGTTTTTCCTACTCTTCAAGTTCTTAACTATAAATTGTTTTTCTTAAGTATATGAAAGAGAGAGAGAGAAAGGAGGAAAGTCAACACCTTATAAAACTGAGGCTACACTCAATTGCCTATTTGTATACTTTCTACAAATTTGGATAGAAGCAAGGTGTAGGTGCAGATAAGTATTCTGAAGTGAATAGCAAGATGAGTATGGTTGGCTTGCCAATATTATGCATACACATTATTGCTCATTTTACTGCTGGTTTTATAAACATTGCCAAATGAAAGTGTGGGCATAAAAAGTCCTAGATCGTTTACACATATTGCATCATTTAATGGCGATCTAAACACATTTAGTGGTCAGTGCTCTTTGATCAAGGTAGGCTCTTATGAGCCTTTTGCTCTGTTCTTTTACATTATAATATTCTACCTTTAGGCTTTCTCATTGTTCAACCTGGTGAAACCATGTTAATGCAACATTTAGCAGCCGCTCCCAAACCCTACACAGGGAACCAAGTAGAAGGGCTGCCTGAGCAGAAACTCATCAAAACCTGGGTCTGGGATCAAGGCCTTAAATTAATATATATATCCCACTGCGGTCTTTTTGTTCTCTCTTGACCCAGCTCCCACCGGTTTGAACAAGAAGAGATACATCATTGGGTTACATATCCGGTCCTTGGAAAGGACAGGCATGGAACAGGCTGGAGCATGGCTGACATTAAGGAGGATTAAAATCTGGTCTCTCTCTCTCTCTCTTTGTCTCTCTCTCTTCCTCCCTCCCTCCCTCCCATTCCCCTCTTCCTTTCTTTGCTTTTTCATACATAGCCACAAACACACACAACCCTCCCCTTCTATGCATACCTGTTCTGTTATTTTTCTACTACTGAAAGCAGAAAGTGTTTCTGTTTGTTTGTTTGTTTGTTTTAAAATGACCAGTCAAGACGGTTAGGCACTTGAATACCAATGGCTGGTTCAGGTGAGGTATCCCCTTAGATCTTTCAGCTATTCTAGCAGAGGGGAGCATAGGAAGGTACACCGGACTGTGGCACCATGTAAATCAGTTTGAACTAGGCAGTTGGCCCAAACTGTACTCCCTGCAATTCTCTGGGATATTCAATTATTTCTCTTTCTCACATGTCTGTGCCTGCCTAACCAGTTGGCTATGATGCATGCTATTTTCCTCCTGGCTATAAATTCTTCTCTCTGACAGTGATCATGACTCCTTGCCCTAGCAATGTGCCCTGGAGGATGCCCCTGGTTTGGTGTAGCTCCCTGGCAGCCTTTCCCCACTAGTACCAACAATTATAATTCCCTTTCCTTCACCAGCATCTCTTCACATTTTTGAAAGCCATCTTTACAAGTTTGTGAAATATGTTAATATTCTTTGCCTATATTTTCTTTTTTACATTATTCTTATCAAGATGCAGAGGTTCTTGGTATACTAGAGAAATATTGATCTATTAGTCCATTGTCTGTAATATGAATTACAAATACTTTCTCACTGTTATTTTTCTGATAATATTTTGACATAGCTTTTGGTGTTTGGTTTTTATTTGATAAATAAATTTCAAAAATTAAGTACAATTTATTCATCTTTTCTTTTAGAACTTCTCTGTTTTGTCATATGTACCAAGGCTTCCACTCCTGGCTTATGAAAGCTTTTTGCCATGTTTTCTTTTGAGGTATTATGGTTTCACTTTTCCATTTAAATAATTGATATTTTGGAACATTTACTGGAATAAGGTATGAGTTATTGATAAAATTACTTTTCCCCTAGATGGCTATTCATTTTTACAAAACCATTTACGAAATTACGTCATTCCCTCGTTTTTATTATATAGTAAATTTTTGTATGTATGTATACTTATTTCTTCTATTTTGTTTCAAGTTTATATATTTTTCTGAGAGTACTATACTTTTAAAATTATGTTGTAATAGTAAGTATTTTAAGATATGATTACTTAAGCCCTGGCCAGTTTGGCTCAGCAGTTAGAGCATCCACCTGCGGACCAGAGAGTCCTGGGTTCGGTTCCCACTAAGGGCACGTACCCGGGTTGCAGTTTGTCCCTGGCCCTGGTTGGGGTCGTGGGGGTGGTAACCACTCCATGTGTCTCTCTCACATCAATGTTTCTCTCTCTCTCTTCCTCCCTCTCTCCCTCCCCCTTTATCTGAAGATAAATGCAAAAATGTCCTCGGGTGAGGACTAAAAGAAAAAAAAATATGATTAGTTAAATCCCATCTCTTTGTTCCCAGAATACAGCCTAAAAGTGAACTTAACAGTTGGTGTTTTTCTGGAAAGATCACACATAGATCCATCATCCTTTACTCCCATGACTTCAGCAGTTTCTTTGTTTTGGTCAATATTATAGTTTTTGCCATCTTGGAAATGTGCCACTTGAAATGACATTTAGTTAACCCTATGATAGAATTGGTCTTTCGATTATTAGCAAGCTGGAATGCAGCTGGATTTCAAGTAGAAGGAAAATCATGGATAGACAACTTCTTACGTAAAACTGGTTGTTATGAGGAGGCAGAAAGGGACAGAACAGGAGTTTAGGGGAAACATACGGCCTTGTTCTTCATCTTTCACTGAGATATCCTCTTAGTATACCTTTGGATTGAGAAATATTACTTTTTTTTTTCAATTAGAAAAACCTAGTGGTTGTGCTATCTTAGACATTTAGAATAAGATGTCAAATGTGTGTGTGTGTGTGTGTGTGTGTGTGTGTGTGTGTTAAAATAGATTATTCCAAATAATACAGGAGCCAAAAATCAATTCCACTGGATAAATAATCAACGGTTATGCTTTTACCATCCACATCAAACTATAACTCCAATTTACCTGAATATACCACTAATTTGCATTATGTCAATACCTTCGGCTCATTGCTAATTTTAGCAGTATTTATGTAGCTTCTTGGAGGGTGTTATAATTACAGCTAGAAGAAGAAATCTCCAAAATGTAGCTCAAGTTCTCTAATTCAACATTTATTTTGCCTTTAGTGTATATGATCCACTCTGACTTAAGAATTCATCTTTTATGAATAGAAAAAAGATCTATGTGTAATTTTTATGATTGTAATACTACTTAAAATTATCCAAATTAGAACAGTTAAAATGTTCCCATTTAGGGGACTGGTTATGTAACTTGTAGTATTTACAGGTATGGCTTAGTCACCTTACAATACATTTGCAAAGCCCTGGCTGGTTTGGCTCAGCGGTTAGAGCGTCGGCCCGCAGACCAATGCGTCTTGGGCTCAGTTTCGGTCGAGGGCACCTACCTTGGTTGCAGTTCGTCCCTGGCCCTGGTCAGGTTGTGCAGGAGGCAGCCAGTCAATGTGTCTCTCTCATATTGATCTCTCTCTCTCTCTCTCTCTCTCTCTCTCTCCTCTCTCTCTCTCTCTCTCCCTCCCTCCCTCCCTCCCACTCTATCTGAAGATAAATGGAAAAATAGCCTTGGGTGAGGATAAAAAAAAAAACATTTACAAAGAGGTTTTCAGGGTTTAAGATGAGGCTGATGATAAAATGTTAATAGTAAAAACCAGGAATATGGAAGGTAAGACTGGTTATGAACATTATATTAGAATTATGAAAATGATAGTAGTGGTTCTCTGAGTGTTGGAATTATTGGGTTTCAATATTTTTAGCTCCCTAATTTTTGTGTTTTTTCTATAAATTTTTTTACAATGAATGCAATTCATTTACACCCCTCCCCTCTTTTTGATGAGAACATTTAAGTTCCACTTTTTTAGCAAATTTCAGTGCTGCAATACAGTGTTATTTACTATGCTATATATTATTTATATATTCATGTCATAACTGAAAGTGTGCCCTTTTAATAACCTCTCTCTATTCCCTGTCCCCCAGTTCCTGGCAACCACTTTTCTAATCTCTGTTTCTATGAGTATACTTTTTTCTTCCCAGGTTCATCCATGTTGTCACAAATACCAGGATTTCCTTGTTTTTAAAGGCTAAATAATAATCTATTTTGAATATATATATAATCTATTTTGAAAAATATATAAATATAATCACATTTTCTTGATCCATTCACCCACTGACAGACACTTAGGCTATCTCCACACTTGGCTACTGTGAATAATGCTGCAATGTACATGGGAATACAAATACTCTATAAGATAATGGTTGTATTAGGAAGTGAGATTGCAGACTCATATGGTAGTTCTATCTTCAATAATTTTGAGGACCTGTATACTGCAGAGGTTGTACCAGTTTACCTTCGCATCAACAGTGCACTAAAGCTCCCTTTCCCCACACCCTTGCCAGGATTTGTGCTCTCTTGTCTTTTGATAACTGACATTCTGACAGGTGTAAGGTGATAGCTCAATGTTGTTTGACTTGCGTTTCTGTGATGATTAGTGATGCTGAGCATCTTTTCATGTATCTTAGGGCATGTGTATGTCTTCTTTGGGGGGGAAATGTCTATAATAAAGGTCCTCTGCCCATTTTCTAATTGTATTTTTTTTAATGTTTAATTTGAATGAGTTCCTTATATATTTTGAATATTAACCTCCTATGAGCTATATTGTCTGAAAATATTTCTCCCTTGCCATAGGCTGCCTTTTTAGTTTGTTGATGATTACCTTTGCCCTGCAGCTTTTTAATGTGATGTGGTCTCATTTGTTTATATTTGCTGGTGTTGCCTTTGCATTGGTGTATATCCAAAATGGCTTTGCCAAGACCAATGTCAGGGAGCTTTTCTCCTATATTTTCTTTGAGTTTTATGGTTTCAGGTCTTATCTTTAATTCATTAGTCCATTTAAGTTAATTTTCATAGCTGCTATCAGATAGGAATTCAATTTCATATTTTTTTTGCATGTGAATATCCAGTTTTCCCAAAACCATTACATAAATTTATTTTTGAATGTTGAACCAGTCTTGAATGCCACTTGAAATGCTGTATAATTATTTTTATACATTGTTGGATGTGATTTGCTAATATTTTGTTGAGAAGTTTTGCATCTATGTTCATGAGAGTCACTGGTTTGCAGTTTTTTCCTCCTCTGGTAATGTCTTTATCTGGTTTTGTTTTTAGGGTAGTAGAATGAGTAGAGACGTTGCTGCTACCAAATTCTTAATCTCTACTCTTTTTTTTCACCTCCTGTGCACACTGCTCCCCGTCTTTCTTATATTGCCGTGCTAGACACCACCCTGATTAACTTCCAAGGTAACATTTTTTTTTAATGCTTTGCATTTAGCAACCTTTACTGAAGATTTGGCATCCAAGAGGGGAATTAAAATGCAATGCACAGCATACAATTCAAATTTATATTGATATCCTTTCTTCAATACACCTCTGCCATTCCAAATAATGTGCACTTTTCACGAATTGTTCTATTTCATCTATTCCTGGACTTTAATTGTACAGCAGGACTCTTCTTAGCTCTTTTTTTTCAAAAGTCATATGATTTTGTAATATAAACAATCCAATGTTCTTTAGTGAGTTTCGGGCTTATGCTGTTTATTAGCCAGGATAGGCTGATATCAGGTGTTTAAAATAAAATAAACATTTAATATTTTTGTCATAGTTTGTTACAGGTCCATAGAGAGGCTCTGCTCATGTCGTCATTCAGGGCACCAGTCTCCTTTTATGTAGTAGCTGTACCATCTCCTTGGACGAAGGAAAGAAAGAACTGAAGGTAGCTCAAGAGATTTTGGAAGTATCATGTATCACTTCTTCCACCTTCTGCTGTTCAGAACTCATTCACATGTCCCCACCTAATTGCAAGAGAGGGTAGAAATGCTGGCCAGCCGTGTGTTCCAGAGAAAATGAAATATACTTTGATGAACATATGGGAGTCTTTCTGTCATGCTTTATAAAAACCTTAGGCTGATCTGTTAAGTAGAACCCAGATCTGGGTCTCCACTCCTGTACTAATGTTTTAGTGAACATTTCTTATACATGAGCTCTCCATCTTAAGCAGGACTTCTTGTCTAATATAATTCCACCTTCCTTAGAAAGAAGAGGCTCCCATCAATTTTGTTTCTTTGTTTTATTGTCTGTTTATCTGTGTCTTAAACTGCCCTTTTTACTGTTTCTATATTTATTTAGCCTAGTTCATGCAGTGTGCATATATAATTTGGTAACTAAATTTTTCATTAATGGTACTCTAGAGATTTTTTTTCATATGGATTCATGTTATCTACTGGACTCTGAAATAATACCACCTGCATTTTGTTCTGATTTTAACTAACAGGCTAAATGTTAATGCCTCTTGAGTTTTTTTATTGTAGCTGAAAATCTGTCTCTATACTGTGTGAAAGCCCACTTTCCTCATTGTCCCTGAAGGATTCTTCAGCCACATTTTTCAGTTTCTCAGCTCCTTTCTTTATTTTTATTTCTTATCTGTTTCCAAGTTATTCTCTTTGGCTACCTTGATTTCATGTTTATTTCTTGTTTTTAACTTAGATTGCTCCCTATGTTCCCATAGTCAACTGGGTGGTTGTTTTCCTCTACCTCTGTATTCAGTCCCCAAGGTGAAAGGAATTAGTGAGTGCTTCACCTACATCTGTTTGCTCCTCGTTCCCTGACCTTCTTCAGTTTTTCAGTGTGTTTTATGCATTATAGTTGTATTTTGTTTTCTAGAAATTTAATATGTAAATCAGACTGACTTTTGAATTCACTTTTTATGGACTATTTTGTGATAGTCTTTATTAAGCATGTTTGTAATCAGGAAATGCTATACAAATAAAAATTGATTAAACTGAGCTCAAAAAAGATTGTCTATAGATGTGGTATGGGATGAAGAGATCATAATTCCAATAATCTAGGAGGAGCAATAAAACATTTACATTTGGATTTTGTAATATAAAAATATTGCTGAAATGCAGCCATTGTAATGCACATATTAGTTTAGAGCCTGGCTATTAGCCTGCTGCTTTTGCGAGTGGGAGTGTCTCTTTTTAAAAAAACAAACGGGTTGAATGTAATGGGTGAGCTTAGTAGAGTTATCAATTCAACAAAATGATCTAAACTAAGATACAAAAAAAAACTTTTGTGGTGGTAGTGATAATTTTTGAGGGGAAAATTCTTTGAAGGATATGGATAGAGAACTGTTTGTTGCCTGGTTAGTTTATGAAGTAACTAATACTTATTTTCTTGACAGAAGTAGGTATGTGGTTCATTAGCAAGCTTCCCCTTCCCTAATGTTCCAGGAAACAACCCCACCCCTCCCACCCATGGAAGGGATGTGCTGAAAGCCGGTTACCAAGGAATGGCCAGTTAGTTTGACAGTTTTGATCAGTTCAGAGGTGATGTGTAACTCAAGCATGGCCATTGAGAGCTCTACCAAAAACTGCTGACATTTTCAGAAAAAATTACTAGCCTACCCTTAGCTAGTGATTGTATAAGCTGGAGCTGCTGGGAGCTCTTGTTGCCATCACATGGGAGAGTTCTATCTAAGGACAAAACAGAATGAGGAAAGCAGAACCAAAAGGGAGAGAGAATTTCCTAAGGGTGTTTTTGAAGCCCTAGTTCTAATTGTATCTGAAGTCAGTCACCTCTTAGACTTCTCAGGAATGTAAGCCATGAAGTTACCTTTTAATTTAAACTAGTTTGAGTTGAGTTGCTTTCACTGATCACTAGAAATGTACCAACCAAACCGCTGACTACCTAGAGTGTTTATAGGTAGTCACATTAGAATATTCATTTTAGGTGGGCAAAGAAGGGACTTCCCTATATTGTTCACCATTTTACCTCTGTCATATATTAGAGTGACGGGCACAGAGATGTGCTTTATAAATATTTATGGAATAAATAAATAATTAGTTCAATTTAATTTAATAATTTAATTCAAGTGTTGGGCTCCTATTTTGTGCAAGGCCTTATCTTTGGAGATAATAATGTAATAAAAGAAATAAGAAGGACAGAGACTGTTCTCCAGACTCTGATTTTGTGCAGGCAATGAAATATAACAATAACTTAAGGTGGAGTAAGAGAAGGGGCTAACAGGAGTGAAAGCTGTAGGTTAAAGGGTAGTCAAGTCCTCAGGGCTCCAGAATTAGCCCACCTGGATTTGAATCAGTGCTCTACACTGTTAACTGAGTGACTTGGGTACATTACTTAAACTCAGTTTCCTTATCTCTAAAATGGGAGTGATATTTCTCTGTCCTTTATGGATTTGTCATGAGGATACATCAAGATTTTCTACTTGAAATGGTTGAAATGCCTAGGATATATTAATTGCTCAGTAACTTTTAGCTATTTTCATTTTATCATGCAGAGATTGTTGGAACATGATTTAAATATTGAAGAATTGGAAGTGAAGTCACCCTTGGAAGCTGAATATTTATTACTTTGCAAGTCAATATCAACTATCAACAAAACCCCACATACATGGTCTAAAATACAAAATGATCCAGAAAAATATTACTTCAGTGTAAAATGGGTTAGATTTATATGATGATAAGTTTATTTTAGAGGAGATGAGTTCAAACATGCATCCTTGGTCAACAGGAGAAAGGCCTTGTGTATTATATTTTTAAGAATCTTAATAAGAAACAATTTGACATTTTAAACTTGGAGTGATAATGACAATGTTGGATTTTTACTAGATATTCTGCAGGAGAAAAGGAATAAAAGAGATTTTCCAAAATAAGTGTGTTTAATTGCCTGCTGTATGGTATATATGCAGAAGATTAAGTATTAAGTAGATGGATATGGACTTCTGGATTCATTACTATACAATGCATAAAGCTCATAAAATTTGATGAAATTTTGTAAAGTCTTATTCAGCAATAAATGTCCTTCTATGTCTTAGAATGCCTTTTATGATTACACTTTCTTTTTTACTGATGGTAAAGTTGTAGTTTCCCGAGGGTCTTTGGGTTCAAAGCAAAATGGAGTCCCATGAATGGAAAAAGTAGCTTCAAGTATGCCTAATACTGCTGGCCTACATATTTCAGAAACAAGGGGAGGGGGCACTTTTCTACTTGATTCGAGGGTCTATTGCGAAGATGAAATAGCATGGTATAGTAGAGGAAAGGATACAGACTTTGGAAATCTTAACAAAAATAGACTAAAGACGTGTGGTCTTGGGCAAATAACCTTGTTGAGTCCCAGGCTCCCTATGAGTAGAAAGAAAATAACATTAACTTCATAGTGTTTTTGTGAAGATTAAAGACAATATTTACAGGTGACACTCATGTTTTTGGCATATGGTAGGTGAACAACACATGATAGCTATTCTTATGATAAATATATAGCTCCATAAATAAAACTGTAGAGACAAATATTAAGTAGCAAGACTTAGATGGATGCGCACTGTGTCTCAGCTGACGTCACAGCTCGTGATGAGCCACTTTCTGCTGTGCCTTCGCTCTCTATTGCTCCAGCCTCCTCCAGAGGCCAATGGGATGGAGGTTTTCCAGACAAAGATTATGAGGATGAAACACCTGTTTTCCACTTTTTCTTCTTCTAGGACGGTATGCTTTTCTTATTTGGCATATAAAGTAAGCATAAGCCTAGTTTCTTCTAGAGCTAAGTTCCTGTCTTAACATTCTCTGTCCAACTTTCCTGCCCCTGTTCCTACAGTATTTTCTGGCCTCCTCTCCCAAACTTTCTTGTTTGTTCAATGAAAAGTCCTCATTCTTTCTCAAAACAAGGTCCCTCGGAGGCATTTTGAGTCCACCTCACAGCTCTCCTTAAGAATTATAAAATACATATTGGGTGGTGAAGGCGGGGAGGTGAGCAGGAGTTGGGAGGAAGGGGTCAGTGGGGTAAAACAGGGGTACACCTGTAATACTTTCAACAATAACATAAATTTAAAAAACACACATTGGGGCAGTCGCAGCTGGGGCCTGAGCTCACGGGACTGGACAGATGGCGCCGCCCCTGCGCGCTGCGTGCCCCACGTACGCCGCCCGCAGAGCACCCGCCCCGCCCCTCTCGTGACCGCCCCAGCGGTGGGATGCAGCTGGGCCCGAGCCCCCCCCCCCCTCGCTGGCGCCGCCGCTGCTGAGCGCGGGGGGGGGGGGGGGGGGGGGGGTGTGGCATCGGGCCCACTACGACCGTGAGGCGCTGCTGGGCGGCCAGGAAGAAGTGGACGAATACGCTAAACTCACCCCGAAGAGCAGCACAAAAGGCTGAAGTCAGTCATCAAGAAAATCGCCTCGGACTCCGATGGTTTTCTCATGGAAAGTAAGGACGCCCCACGCGCCTAACAATGGACACGGAACCGCGAGCCCGGAGAAGGCGTGGGGTGGCTGGGCCTGTGCCCCCGTTCTGGCACAGAGGGTCCTGGCCGAGCGGGAGAGGGCGTGGGAGGTTTGACACCTGGGAATCATTATTGTTTAAATTGAACTTGTTGGGGTAACTTTTACGTTGGTTAGTAAGACCATAGAGGTTTCAAGTGTGCAGTTCTGTGACACATGGTTGTGCCCACCACCCAAAGTAAAATCTTCCGTCACCCTATACTTGACCCCCTTCACCCTTTATTGCCTCCTACCCCCTTCCCTCTGGTATACCTGGATGTCTTGAGGCATCGAATACCCAGTAAAACTGGGTGCTTTCTCTAATAATACATAAACACCATTGACCCTACATGTATGCCCAAATCACACCTTGAGCAAACACCCTGTTCCTCGGGAAAAAAAAATACACACTGGGATATTAAAAGCAGTTACTTTCTGGACCTAAGGACTCTTCATTGTCTTAGGTTTAAACTGATCAAATCCACTGGCCTGGGCTATCCTTAAAAGTCATAATTTTGCCCTGGCCCATTTGGCTCAGTGGTAGAGCATCGGTCTGTGGACCAATGAGTTGCAGGTTCAATTCTGGCCAAGGGCATGTACCTCGGTTGGGGTTAGTCCCAGGCCCTGGTCAGGGTCATATGGGAGGCAACCAGCCCATGTGTCCCTCTCACGTGATGTTTCTCTCTCTCTACCCCTCCCACTCTATCTGAAGATAAATAGAAAAATATCCTCGGGTGAAGATTTTAAAAAAGTCATAATTTGTCTTTTCTTTTAAATAGTTTTTATTGATTTTTTTAGAAAGAGAGGAATGGAGAGGGAGAGAGACATCAATGTGAGAGAGAGAGACACACATCGATTGGTTGCCTCCCACACAACCACAACCAGGGCCAGGGCTCAAACCCAAAACCGAGGTATGTGCCGTTGACCAGGAATCTAACCAGCAACTGTTTGGTCCACAAGCCAATGCTCTTACTGCTGAGCCAAACCAGCCAGAGTCATTTTTTATTCTTATTTAAATTTATTCAACTACCTATATTTTAGCAAAAATAAAATCCCATGCTTTATCATTATACTTGAGATTCACTCATTCATACATATATACATACTTACATACATATACATTTAGATATGGAAATGTGTATTTTTATATAGATATATATATGTGTGTGTGTGTGTGTGTGTGTATCATCTTTTGAAAAAGTAGCTTTTTTAATGTCCCTCAGTTGGGACTTGGCTTTTTTTCTCATGATTGGACTGGTTATGAGCTGTTTGGAGAAAGGTCACAGAGTGGAGATAAGCTGCCATTCTCAAGCAACATGACATCGTGAGTGTAAACCTTGATCACCTAGCTAAGATAGTGTTTGTCAGGTTTCCTCATCTCCACTTGCAGATGAGAACTATGGGACCCTCATGAAAGAAAAGTTTTACTCAGATAAGGCAACACTCTCCATCCTCCTAGTACTTTTGCTGGACACTTTGTTCTTGTAGCAGGTATTATTTGAGGAAAAGAAATTATTTTATTTCACATATGGAAACAGGAATGAGTGTTCATAGTCAGGGCTTTGGAAGATGCTCTTCTCTGCCCCAGGGCTGCCTCACACCTCAGACCCCATGTTCCCCCTACACCTCATGGCTGCAGGCTAACCAAGGTAGCCCAGGAAGTAAGACGTGAAGCCAACATCTCAAAACCTGTGGTTTGGAAACTCCACCTCCGGTGTGCAGAATGTCTCAGGGTTTCCAGACGAATCTACGCTGTCACAGCATTGCTGCAGGAGGCGAAGGGGCATGGCTGGGTGGCCAGTAGAAGGCACACACTTGTGAGTCCTGAACCCAGACCAATCATAAGGATGCCAGGAGACATCTCCCTAGAAGACAGCACTCTTGGGATCTACTGCAATGGAAAACACCTTCTTAGAGCAGCAAATGTCTCTTCTTTCTCTTGTTTGTAGTTTTAACTATTATATTGCCCTCTGAAAAAAATAAGTGAAAATAAGCATCCCAGTATATCATCGAGCATCACAAATGAACAAATAGCCCGGCTGGTATGGCTCAGTGGTTGAGCGTCGACCCATGCACCAAGAGATCGCCAGTTCAGTTCCTGGTCAGGGCACATGCCCAGGTTGTGGGCCAAATCCCCAGTGGGGGGCATGCAAGAGGCGACCAATTGATGGTCTCTCTCATCAATGTTTCTATCTTTCTCTCCCTCTCCTTTCCTCTCTCTAAAGTCAATAAAGAAAAAAAAAATTAAACAAAAAATAAATGAATGAATAGAGGAGAGCACTGGGTATCAGCAAGTTTATTTTGTCCATTTCCATTTGGATATAAATTTTTAATCTGTAAAGCATTTCACCATTATGACCATTTTAAGTAATCCATTAAATTGTGCTGAGCACGGCCATCACTGAAATATTTTTCAAAGTAACTTTATTAGACTTTCCAGCCAAGATGATGATGATGAAGGCATAGGTCAGGGCTGGAGAATGTCATTTCCCATACGGCCCTCGAAATCATTTGGTCTGGCCCTACCAAGGCAACCACAGGTGGGACTCAAAACTGAATACATCTAGGAGCTATTTTCATAGTAACATAAATGTATATTAAGTGAATCATAATAATAATGTAAATTTTGAGGGCCAAGCAAGGAATGTCCATTACGGGATACATAGGACACACACGAGTACATGACGGGACAGACTCATATGCTTCTCGCCAGCTGCCTGTGGCCCATCTGCCTGCATAGTGGTGACTCAGAGGACAGTCAGTGCCAGGCAGGCTGGGACTGTACACGTTGCAAAAGTGTTAACACACTGTGGCGAAACTACAGTGATCCCATGATGATGGGACAAGATGAGATGAGATGATTCCTGGAGACACTGATGACCTTGCCTCCAATGATTGACAATGATGTTGTCGACATCTTTGCAGACACAGACAGTAACTTCAATCCAACGTTTATCCACACATCCACGCTCAACAACCCTCACAAAAAACTGAATCTCAAATGAAGATTAAGGAAACTGCAGTACACAGAAAAGACCTCAAGAGTCGATGATACGGACATTGGATATGCTCCAAATCCAAGATGCAGGATTAGAACAGTGATCAAAGCAAAATAATCAGGTTGCTGGCAACACCCACACTAGATAGTTATTAAAACTCAAGTGGTGTGACATTCCACAAATGGTGACTACAAAGAAAAGAAATGTTGATGCAGAGTGTCGATCTTTCCAAGAGAAACAGACAAATGATTATTTTTTTGTTGAAGTCAGAGTCAAACCTGGGTGCCTAGTTTGTGGCGATGCGTTAGCGGTAATGAGAAAAGCCAATCTGGGCATCGTTACAGCTCAGAACATGCTAAACTCAATGAATTGGAAGGCCAAATGTGTCTGGATAAAATCAATGCTCTTCAGTGGAGTTTGGAATAGCAACAAGCCGCTTTCATTAGGCCTTGTTGTGACAGAGACAATGTTATGCAGACGCGTTATGTAGTGAGCGAGCTAATTGCAGCAAGCTGAGGCCTCATGGGGAGGGAGAGTCTGTGAAAGAGTGCATGGTGGCTGCTGCAGAGTTGTTAGCACCAGACAAAGTAAAATTGTTTCAGAGTGTTAGTTTGTCTCAGAGAACCATCTCAGATCGTATTACTGATTTAGCACAAGATATTGAAAAAACACTGAAGGATTCTGCAGGAGATTTCCAGTTTTTCTCTCTGGGTTGTGATGAGACAACAGACAAAACAAATACTGTCCTACTGGCAGTTTTAGTTTGTGGGATAAATGCAGTTTGACACGCAAGAGGAACTGCTGTCACTGGAAGCCATGCATGGCACTACTAGAGGCTAGGACTTGTTTGAGAGACTTGTTTTATCAATGAACAAACTTGAGCTAACATTTGAAAAGTGAAGTGGCCTTACTACAGATGGAGCTCTACCCTTGGTTGGCTCACAAAAAGGGTTAATTGCATTTGTCAAGAAAGAACTGAATAGTCTCAGTCTTGATTCAAGTGATTTAATTATATGCCACTGTATCAGACACCAAGAAAGTCTCTGTGCATAGTCATTGCAGCTCAACAATGTGATGTCAACAGTAGTGTCATGCTCAAATTTTTCAGAAGCAGAGTGTTTAACAGCCACCAGTTGAAGGAGTTACTGAATAATCTTGACTCTGAGTCAGTGATCTTGTTAATCAATCACTGTGAAGTGTGATGGCTGAGTCACAGGAACATGCTCATGAGGTTTTAGGAACTGTGGGATGAAGTCAAGCAGTTCATGGAGATGAAGGGGAAACCTGTCAGGGAACTCAATGACAGCAAGTGGCTGTGTGATTTAGCGTTCATGGTGGACATTACCATGTACCTCTCATAGCTGAGCCTCAAGCTGCAGGGCCCCAACCAGCTTCTCAGCTCCCTGCTCTAAAACGTGAAATCATTAGAAGCTAAATTAAGGCTATGGAAAGTGCAACTCGAGAGGAATAACACGGTGCATTTTCCCACTCTGGACGGACAAAAGCCTTCTAGGACACTTGAATATGCTGGTGAATGTGTGAAACAAATTGAGGATTTAATGAAAGATTCAAGGATGTGAAAAGTAAACAAATGGAATTGAACATCTTTGCTACACCTTTCGATGTGGAACCAGCTGATGTGCCTGATAACCTACAACACGAAATCATTCAGCTGCAAAGTGATAATGAGCTGAAAGCTCGGTACAACAACCTCCCACTGCTTGAGTTCTAGAAACGGTACATAATTAATGATGGATTTCCCACTTTGAGGAGACATGCGTCAAAATATGCATCTGTGTTCGGAAGAACTTATTGCTGTGAGCAGTTCTTTTAAAAACTTACCAGGGGAAAGAGTCCACTGCACTCCAGACTGACCTACACAAACCTGGAAACAGTTGCTAGTAGCAACATCATCAATACCAGCTAACATCACACGCCTCACCAAAGAGAAGCAGTTTCAGCCATCACATTAGAAGTAGTTAAATGTTTGACTGAATATAGCAGGCTAATTTTTAAGTTGATAATTTTGTATGGCCCGTGAATAATATTGTAAATATCCAAATGGCCCTCGGCAGAAAAAGGGTTCCCATCCCCGGGCATAGGAAAACATGGTACTTGCCTCCTCCCACAACCATGTCAAAATTATAACTAAACTACAGTACAACCATCATTCAGAACCACCTGTAATCAAGCATGATGGAAGTCCTACAACTATGAAATTAAGAAGAAGCCACAGTGAGACTGGTAGGTGGGGTGGAGATGTGGAAGGGCTGGTCCCACACCCACTTGTGGCAGATAAAAATCAGGAGGAATATCGTGGCTGTGGAGGTCTCCCCTGAGGAGCAAGGAGGCCCAGTCCCACACCAAGCCTCACAGTTCAGGGTTCCAGAGCCAGAAAGACAAGTCCCCGTAACTTCTGGCTATGAAAACCAGCTTGGATTGAGGCAGAGGGAGGCTGAGGCTTCTGGAGCCCCAGGCACCTCCTCTTAAAGGGTCCACAAAAACTCAGACTCTCTCCCTCTGAGCTCCAGCAGACGGGCAGCAACTTGAAAGGCAACAGAAACATATGGGGAAGAACTGAATTGTTTGCCATCATGGCAAGTGCTGGAGGGGTAGCTTTCTCCCTGACAGAAGTGCTGGCAGAGGCTGTTGTTCCTTTGCTGAGCCTTCTCCCCACAGAGCCAGCAGGTGTCACCATATCTGAGACTCCAGCAACCTGAGACTCTGTCCCACCCAGCTTTCCAGCCCACCCAAGTTGTTTCCAGTGGCTTTACCATAGAAATGGCCGGTCTTGGCTCATGCTTCAGATTTTCCCAAAATCTCTCAAACAAGCAGCATCTGGCCTCAGTGAGACCCGTACATCTAGCTAAGTGGCCCCAGACCCAGCACTAGCAGTAGCCAGCCTTGGTTCACAACTTGACCTTGACTGGGTACCTCCAGGCCCAGCACAAAAGCAGCCTCATGTAGATTGCTTTGTAGTTTGCCTGGTGGCCCCAGGTAGAATACAGGTAGTGGCTGACCTTGGCCTGCACCTCCCAGGAGGCCCCAGAGCCAGCACACTCAGCAGATAGCTTCAGACACATTGAAGCACCACCACCCAACCACCTCCACAAGGGACACACTCAAGTCTTGAACTCAGTGGGTACCAGAGCCCTTCTGAAGTAAGTCTTGTTCTGTGTGGTGGCCCTGCACAGCTGATCCTTCAAGGTGATCAGAGGCAGGTGGTTAGTGGTCACAGCCAGTCCTTGCAGATGAACATCCTGAGTAAATCCCTCTCATTGATGTGCCAACAGTAATCAAGACTCAATTACATGGGGGGGGGGTGTACCTCCAGTGCCCAGCTGGTGTGATCAGGGAGGTTTTGCCAATGGACCCTATAGGACACAGACTAAGTTAGGCCACCCTACCAAGCCTAGGAGATGTAGCAGCTCCACCTAATATATAAAAATAAACACAGGAAGGCAGCCAAAAAGAGGAGACAAGGAAACATGTCCCAAATGAAAGAACAGAACAAAATGTAAACAAGCAATCTACTAATGAAGATTTCAAAAAACTGGTTATAAGGAACTTAGTGAAGGCCTCAGGAGCATACAGAAGAACCAGTCAGGCCCGGCTGGTGTGGCTCAGTGGCTGAGCATCGATCCATGCACCAAAGGTAGCCAGTTCAGTTGTTCAATTCCGGGTTAGGGCACATGCCCAGGTTGTGGGCCAGATCCCTAGTGGGGGGCATGCAGGAGGTGGCCAATCGATGTTCTCTATCATCAATATTTCTATCTCTCTCCCTCTCCCTTCCTCTCTCTTTCTCTAATCAATAAAGGGAAAAAAATTAAAAACAAAAAAAAGCAGTCAGAAATGAAGGATGCACTAATTGAAATAAATAATAATTTACAGGGAATCAACAGTAGAGTAGGTGAAGCCAAGAATTAAACCATTAATATGGAATATAAGGAAGCACAAAACAACCAATCAACAGGAAAAAGAACAAAGAATCCAAAAAAAATAAGAATAGTGTAAGGAGCCTCTGGGACAACGTCAAGCATACCAACATTTGCATCATGGGGGTGCTGGAAGGAGAAGAGAGAGAGAGAAAGAAATTGAAAACCTGTTTGAAAAATATGATAGAAAACTTCCCTAACTCGGCAAAGGAAACAGACATACCAGTTCAGGAGGCACAGAGAATCACAAACAAAATGAACCCAAATAGGTCCAAGCCTCACAGCTCAGGGTTCCAGAGACAGAAAGACAAGTCCCCGTAACTTCTGGCTATGAAAACCAGCTTGGATTAAGGCAGAGGGAGGCTGAGGCTGCTGGAGCCCCAGGCACCTCCTCTTAAAGGGTCCACAAAAACTCAGACTCTCTCCTTCTGAGCTCCAGCCACAGGTAGTGGCTGACCTTGGCCTGCACCTCCCAGGAGGCCCCAGAGCCAGCACACCCAGCAGATAGCTTCAGACACATTGAAGCACCACCACCCAACCACCTCCACAAGGGACACACTCAAGTCTTGAACTCAGTGGGTACCAGAGCCCTTCTGAAGTAAGTCTTGTTCTGTGTGGTGGGCCCATGCACAGCTGATCCTTCATCATCATCAAAATGCAAAAGATTACAGACAAAGGGAGAATCTTAAAAGCAGCAAGAGAAAAGAAGTTCATTACCTACAAAGGAGCTCCCATAAGACTGTCAACTGATTTTTCAAAAGAAAATTTGCAGGCCAGAAAGAGTGGCAAGAAATATTCAAAGTGATGAAAAGCAAGAACCTACAACCAAGATTAATCTATTCTTCAAAGCTATCATTTAGAATTGATGGACATATAAAGAGCTTCCCAGTCAAGAAAAAGCTAGAAGAGTTCATTACCGCCAAACTCGTATTATATGAAACGTTAAAGGGTCTTCTTGAGGAAGAAGAAGAAGAAGGAGAAGGAGAAGGAGATCAAAAATATGAACAGGAAGAAGAAGAAGAAGAAGAAGAAGAAGAAGAAGAAGAAGAAGAAGAAGAAGAAGAAGAAGAAGAAGAAGAAGAAGATCAAAAATATCAACAGTAAAATGGCCATACAAACATATATCAACAATTGAATCTAGAAACAAGATGAACAAGCAGAACAGAA
The DNA here is from genome assembly GCA_030848825.1 of Tadarida brasiliensis. Classification (NCBI taxonomy): domain Eukaryota; kingdom Metazoa; phylum Chordata; class Mammalia; order Chiroptera; family Molossidae; genus Tadarida; species Tadarida brasiliensis. Next base: position 70,628,532 of record CM061269.1, on the reverse strand, counting down.
ACAGACTCATAGATACTGAGAACTTTTTGTTGGTTGCCAGATGTGATGGGGGTTCAGGAAATGGGTGAAAAAGTTGAAGGGGTTAAGAAGTATAAATTGGGTATTACAGAATAGTCATGGGTTTAAGGGGGGTCAATGGGGGAAAATAGGGGGAACATCAGTAATACTTCCGACAATACAGATACATTGTTTAAAGTAATTTTATTTGTGAGAGCAATTAAATTGCATTGGTAGCACCTTATTCCATCCATTCAATACATTTTTCTAACTGAGATGTCCTTCAACAAGTGCACCTGGTCAAGGTTGTCTGTCTCCTGTCCTGTTCCTATGTTTGCTGTTAAAATACAGTAGCATTTGTTAAAGAAACTGTAATGAGGCTGTTAAACTGTCAGGTTTACCTTGCTTCACGCAATACATATACTCCTAAAAAGTTGCGCCAAAGTAGCATTTTTGGTAAATTATTTTGTATTTTATATTGTTGTAGAAAATAAAAACTAACAATAAATTCTTTTATATGCATAAATTGAGATACCTCATGCAAGTTGCTTCAACAGAAGTATATCTATAAGAATGTTTTAGCCCTGGCTGGTTTGGCTCAGCGGTTAGAGCGTCAGCCTGCGGTCCAGAGAGACCCAGGTTCGGTTCCCGCTAAGGGCATGTACCTCGGTTGCAGTTTGTCCCCGGCCCTGGTTGGTCGTGCGGGTGGCAGCCACTCGATGTGTCCCTTTCATGTCGATGTTTCTCTCTCTCTCTCTTCCTCTCTCTCCCTCCCACTCTATCTGAACAAAAAATGAAAAAATGTCCTCGGTGAGGATAAAAAAAAAAAAAAAAAAGAATGTTTTAAATTATGTAAACACTGAACACACATATATTTGTTTTTGAGTTCACTCAACAAATACTTATTGAGTACCTGTTGTATGTCAAGCACTGCTCTAAGGAGCTGGGAATTCAGCAGCAAAAAAGACACAGTCCCTTCCTGTTTGGAGATTATAATCCCCTGGGACAATCAGACCAAACAAGTAAATAATTCCATAATATAACCTCAGGTAGTAAAAATGCTCTGAAGGAAAATAATATAGGAAAGAATAAGAGAGGAATAGAGAATGCTTGGAGAGAGGGTATTTTAGACATTCTGTTAGTTTTCTGTTGCTGCATAATAAATCACCACAAACTTAGTGGCTTAAAGAAACACACATGTATTATCTCACATTATCCAAGACCAGGAATCAAGGCCCACAGTTCCCTGAGTTCTCTGCTTAAGTCTCGCAAGGTTGTGGTCAAGAGTCAGCCAGGGCTGGGTCAGATCTGAGGCTTTGGGTCCTCTTCCCAAACTCATGTGTGTTGGCAGAATTCAGTTCCTGCAGCTGTAGAACTCGTGGAGGCAGAGGGACAATGTCTGTACCTGTTTCTTCATCTTCTGAGGGCTACTCTGATTAGGTCAGGCCCACCCTGGGTAACCTCCACTCAGTCAATGATAAGTAACCTAATCATGGGTGTTAGATCGCGCTGAATCACAGGTTCCCCCTGCAATGGGACAGTACACTGGGGAGTGGAGATCATGGGGGCCACCATAGAATTTTCCCTACAAGTGACAGGATGGTCAGGGCAGGACTTTCCATGTTAGTTACTTTTGTTTTGTTTTTTATTTTTTTTTCTTTTAAATCTTGTCTTTATTGTTGAATATATTACAGATGCCACCCCTTTTTTTGCCCATTGATCCCTTACTCCTACCCCCTCCTGCCTTCCCCACACTATTGTCTAGGTCCATTGGTTATGCATATATGCATGTAAGTTCATGTTAGTTACTTTTGATCAAAGACCTGAAAAAAATCAGACTGAGCTCTGTAAAGGTGACTAGTAGAAAATTTAAAAATGCATGTGGGACTGGCTTTCTGGACTCACATTATGTTTCTGTGGGCCAGGACTATGACAGACACTGAACAATGCTGTATACCAAAGCTGAGAATGAGCACTATGTGCATTCCTATTTTACCAATGAGGACACTGAGGTTCCAAGAGGTTCACTAACACCCTCAAGTTCACAGTCAACCGTGGTAAGACCAGGATGTGAGCCGAGGTGAGGAACCAAGCTACAGAGCAGGACACAGGAATACAACCTGTGCTGTCACTCGGGGGACACACCCAGGAGCACTCAGGGCTGGTTTAATGCTCCACTGTCCTTATTTTGAGGTTCCTAATTTTATCTCAGAACTTGGGTTTGTAAGTGAAGTCCGAGGAGACAGTGGCGCATGCGCATGAGCGGAGGGGATGCCCGCCATGCACCTGCCTTTCCGTCCACACACAGCATTTGGGAAGCCCCCTGGCACAGAATGCCACTGGACCCATGATGGCGAGAGTTCAGTGAGACTCACCATGAGTGCAAGGTAAGCATGTTATGTCCATGACTACATAAACAGGAGTGCGGACGGCCCTGAGAGGCTACACCCTTTCCATTTGAACCAGATGCCTTTTGGCGATCCTGAAAACAGCGGCACCCATGTGGTCCAGCTCAGGGGCAGTGATCGGGATGGGAGTGAGAGAGCACTGAGGACTGTCCCTAGGAATCTGAAAACGTCTGAGAATCCGAAACTAATGACTTATCTCCAATGAGCCTCCTAAAGAGCAGCACGTTATTCTAGTAGAGCTTCTGGAACACACTCCTCCTTGGAGACAATATAACTGAGTATAGTCTGAAATCTGGGACCAGACTTCTGTGTGGTGATAGACCTCAACTGGAACGATGTCATGCGGTTGTCTGGGGATCTCACTCTGCCAACCACCACCTCAGCCACCCCCATGGCTGCCTGAAATGTCCTGGGGAGAGCTTTATTCCAAAACTTAGGGGTACATATATGTAAAATATGTGAGATGTATTCCTGGGAGGGATGGTGTTTTAAACATTTATTGTTCATTTGTAACTTACTGATAAAAACTGAATGTTAAATTTGCTATTTAATATTCACAAAACTAAGAAAGTCTAAAGGAATTTTAAGTTCTGTACCTAGGTTTGTGTAAGTTGTATTTGAGGACATATGTGGTCCTCAGTATAAATGTCTGGGCACAAGCATAATTTCCAGGCAGTATCTCAGACTTGCAAGGTAGTGGACATGGTGACACAGAACTCAAGGTCTCCAAACATTAAAGGGGGACCCAGGAAATATCTAGGTTACAGATGAAACAAACAAGAACTCTTATTAAGGTAAACATATAACATGTTAAAAGGTGGTTTGAAAAATAGGATAGCAGAGTAGGGCAGAAGGACCTAGAGGCCCAAGAGGGGGAGAAGGGAATGTGCTGGGCGGGTGGGGGAGGGCTTGTGGGCACACCCTCTTGAAGGTGTACCCTCCCCCTCCCCCAGAAACCCTGTGTGACTCCACAATGCTCTGTGATGCAGGCCTAGCAATAAAGTCAAGAGTCTGCCCTCTCAGAGCTCAGTTGCCTTAAGCAGCTTTGACTTCTGAAAATGGGACCCAGCCTATTTCTGTATAGACTACGAGAATATTATCTGAGCTACTGCTCAGAATCTTTTGACAGTAGCCGCAACCTAATTTACATCTCTGTGTTGTGGTTGCTACTCCTCTGCTTCATTTTCCTCGTGGGAATTCCATCCACCCCAACCTTCTGGGAAAATGAACACACGCAAAAGGTAAGGAACCCTGGGTGAGCCCCAACAGAGTTTTTATTTTTGTTTCCATTTCTATTCCCACATTTTTAAATGAGTCTGGTTGAGTCAGAGAGACACCAAAGATGAGACATCTGAGGAGAGAACAGAACATCACTCTTCTAGGGGAAGAGACCTGGCAGGGCTAGGGGTTCAGGGAGGACTCAGGTTTTCATATGAAGCTCACAGACCATCTAGGTGTGGTGGCAGGTTTCTGACTAAAATTCCAAACACAGTGATTCCCTGGTTCTGGATCAAGTTATTCAGAGACTTACGGATCTCTGTAGGACATCAGAGATAACCAGCACTTCATCATGAGTCATACTCCCCTGTCAGGCATCGCTGGTCAACCCTTTGTGTTAGGCTGATCAGGAGAGCAGCACTGAGCCTCTGAGAGCCTCTGAGCAGAGGCTGCAGCCTGAGCACCGTCCCAGGTTACAGGGTCCGATCTGAGGAAACAGAGACGTGACTGTAGGCCGCAGATTCTGTGCCCTCATTGAGCAGAGGACCTCTGAGAATGCCAAGTGTGGACCTCATAGACAAAATCCTTCCTTGAGTTTTTCAAGAAGGAAAAATTAAAAACATTTAAAATGAGCATAAGGAAAAAAACAAAGTTCTATTAATTAAAATGAGTTTGGTTGGCCCGGAGAGACATTATTCTTGGATAATAAATGTCTGAGTTTCCTAGAGAGAGGAGTGAGAGAAATGAGTCCTAACCCCTCATTCTTTTCTTTGTGTTCTCAGCGTCAGGGCAGAGTCAAGAGGAGAAGGAAAGGTGGGACACTGAAAGGTAAGGTTCTGCCTATTCCACCCGAGCTCCCCAAGGGCGAACCTTTCTCTCTCCTTTCCATGAGGTACCAGGTCCATGATCTCTATGTCACTTGGTAAATACAACCCCTCTCAGGAAAGAGCCCTCAGAGGAGAGGCTCATGGAAAGACAGTAAGAACCTGAGATACTTCTCAGATTCCCTGCTCTACTGTACCTGGGTCTGAAACAGTGATGGACCTGAGTAGTGAGTGGGTGTTGCCCAATAGATTTTGAGAGTGAGAACTTCTGTCTCCTGACTTTGAGAAGGTACTTTAACTTCAGGATCATCAAATTACTCTTTGTTGTATCCATTAACCTCTTTGATTCTCAGAGTGGCTTTGAGCATCCAATGAGATAATGTGTATAAAAGTGCATTATAAGTGAAGTAACAAACACATAGGGACCTTATTAATATTATCACTGACCATTTGACTTTCTCTACTAATTCTTGGGGCTTTAAGAGTCTCATATCCCAATGGTCTCCCATGTAGAGACTCCTGTTTAATGTCTACACAACCACATTCATTGCATGTAACCCATTCTCCTGATCTCCCAGGTTCGAGATATAACCACAGGGAAGAGGAGGAGAAAAGGAGCCTGATTTCTATCCTGAGAAGGTGACTAGTCTTTCCCCCTTTTTCCTGATCTCTCTTTAGCATGTTCTATGCAATTCCAGGGATTCAGTGGAGACTTCCATAGTCATGGGAGGGGTTGCCATAGAAACGGGAATGTGAGTGAATGCCTTGGGGTGAGTGCTGCTGAGTGCACTGTGAAGTCATGGATGTGGAGCAATGCGAAGGGCCAGCAGGCTTCAGGTGGCCCCACCCCCACCAGGCCAGTAGGTCCTCCTTTCCTTGTTCTGGTCCTGGCTGCAGCTTTGTACCTCCTGTCTCCTGCAGCCCCCTGGGCCAGCATCATGATACCACCTGCATTCGTCAACTTTTATGTCCAGACCCCTCCTGTGAGGTGTGTAATAATGCAACTGCTGAAATCAATCGGCTGCTGTATTCAGAGGCCCTGGAAGATTCTACTCCTTCTCTGTCCCCTTCGGCTTCCACAGCTCCTGCGATTGAGCCATTGTTCACTCAGTCCTCTGCCATCTCAGCAGTCCATCCAGGAGACCTAATACCAGCTCCTCTGTCTGAGCCTTTTCCACCATCCTCCTCTGTTCTCTCCCCTAACCCAATGACCCCCTTGGGTAATTTTCTGTCACCCTCATCACCGGGTCAAACCCTGTCTCCAGAGCCTTTTCCTCTCTCGGAATCTAAATTCCCAGTTCACCATTCCCCACCAAAACCCAAAGACTTGTTCTCTTCAACCTTGACACAATGTGATTTCCATCAAGAGTTTTCTGCCCTCCATTCCACAAAGACCTCTTTTGGGGGAGACTCTGCAGCCAAACTTATAGATACTAGACACCTCTTATATGTCTGCCCTGATGATCATGACTCGGCACAGCAGTACTCATATCCTAAGAACTGGGACGACCTTTTAAAGCAAAAAATTATCCAGCTTTTCTGGGGTCTTCCGTCTTTGCACAGTGAGTCCTTGGCCTGTGCTGTTCATGTCTCATGTGACTATTCCTCAATTTTTATCTTCAATAGCATCTCAAATGCCTCCACAGGCAAAGAATCCCTAGCACTTGCTTATTTCCTATCTGCATCCTTGCCTGATGTCCAACCTCAACCCTTGCCTCCAACCCTGCCCCAATCCCAGCCCCTACCTCTCACTCAGATCCAACCTCAGGCCCACCTTCAATCCCCACTCCTGATCCTACCACCCAGTCCCACATCCCAGATTAGGGACTGTGGAGTATATTTCCATGGACCCCAGAATGAATCAGATATTCTCACCTCATCTGAAATTCAAGACCTGGAATGGAATGTGTTGCGGAAGAAACAGGAAAGTTTCTGGGGCTTACCCTCTGTGGTGCAAAGCTCAAGGGAAGCTGCCTATCCTTCAGCTCCCACCTTTCCTTACCGCCGGCGCTCTAGAGCTCCTGCTTCAGTCTCTATCACTTTTGAAGAGTTTCCTCTCAGCAGTGAACTTCGAAAGAAATTTGAGCATCACCTTAGAAAGAGGCTCATCCAACACCGGTGGGGCCTGCCCCGCAGGGTCCAAGAGTCCCTGTCACTGATGAAGCCTCCGAGAAATCGCAAAGCCATATGTGAGTCAAAGAGCTGTTATGGCCTCTCATGGATCTCTCTGTACAAGGGCCAGAGTAGCAAAAATATAAATACTGGATTGAGCCAATCAGCAAGCTTCTATTCGGGGGGCTCAGAAATATTTCAGCTAGAGGAGGATGAGGAGACAGATGATGAAGAGAGCCAAGGGGATGATTCAAAAGATTACCTGCTGAGTGACTCAGAGAGCTCTTCAGATAAGGATGTGAGAAATGACACTGAGAAAGATGTAGACAATTACATGATGAGTCTTCCAGGAGGAAACTCAATGTCAGGGAACTATATAAGTTCAAAGCAACTGAAAAATGTCCTGAAAGCACATCTGAGCAAGAAGTTACAGGAAATTAATATGGGTAAGCTCCCTGGAACTGTGCATAGTTCATGGCACAATATTGTGCAGACTTCTCCTCTAAAACCCCACACTGATATAGAACAGAGAAGTGTGCCAGCACCAGTGGGTGGGGACTACTGCCTGAATACATCCCAGGAGCTTTGCTTCCTCGAGTCCAGTACACAGAAGATGCTGGAAACCCACATTACCAGCTTTAGTATGTGTATGTTTTCGGGCCTTCCTGCCAAAGTCCTTGAATCCATAGAAATCTTTAAAAAAGACACTTCATCCCATTCCTTGTTCAATCCAAATTCTAGGAGATACACACCCCCGAGAGAAAGCTCTGAATCCCTTCATGGGGACAAAGTGAGAACAGAAAATTCAGCCTCTGTCCTGAAGCTTCCTCTCCCTGCCACCTCACTTGTGAGCAGCGATGGACAGGGGGCCCTGAGACAATCACCCTCGGATATCAAACACGAACTTTCAGAGGAAGTTCAGAGAGATTGGAATGCCAAACAGTCTCTTCTGCCTGTCACAGACAGCATCATTGACAACACAATTCAGAGTCATGCTCTGATACCCAATGCTCAACCCCCACAGCTGCCCACAAGGCAAGCACGGACCAGACATGAACCAAAAGATAATAGTGTGAATGCCAGTGACAAAGCAGAAATACTAGAGGGCACAAATGGGGAGAAGTCAGAACCTGCTTCCATGCCCACTGTGTCCAGGGAGACAGTAAGGGTTGAGGAGCTCGATGCTCTTCAACCCAAAACTAGTGACATCTTAACAACCAGCAAGGTTGTTAATGAGACTAAAGGAGAGACTACCATGACCACTGAAGAGTCCCCAGTAAATCTGTTAGTTCTCCAAGATCCCAAATTATTTGACTTACAGAAGCAACTCATTGATGAGATAAATTATAAATTAGAGAATGGAAACTACAGCCAGGCCCAAGGCCAATCCACTGACATGTGCCATGACTCAGACAAGTTGACTTGCAAAGCCTCCCTGACTCAGGCTCAGAGTGTCTCTGATGGGGACACAGGAGATGTCCAGGTGCTGTATGTCTATTTGGAAGAAGGAGGAGTCAGTAAAGAGCAGCAGCAGGAACCTTGGGTTCCTAAGCAGGTCTTAAGAATGTATGAGGATAAGAATTTCCCAGCTGCAATGAAAGTGAGCCCCACAGGCTCCCAATCAGAAGAGCTTGGTGGAGGAGATGCAGGGTTGAGAACTTCCCAAGCTAGAAGGAAGAGATTTCCTTCTCAGGACAAAGCATTGGAGGAGATGCCTGGGAGCAAGCCTCCTCAGACCCTATCACAGAAGGGACAGTCTCCTGATAGCCTTTTTGTTAATAAAATTAAGACCTTTTTTCAGTGGCTTCATCCCAAGGGAATATTCACAAAACAAGAGATCTCCCATGAAAAGAGCAGCCCCATATCATTTGCGCAGAGCAGAAGCCCAATTAAAAGAACTCCCTTTACTGGGAGGATGGAAGTTCAGAGAGTCATGTCAGACATTGGGAAGTTCCCAGAGGAGAAACTGGGGCATCGGCATGCAGTAGATACCACCTGCCCTCAAGAGCTCCTTCCCTCGGCAGTGAAGTTTGGGAAAGCTCAGCAGAAGGCAGCGGTGGGGATCCGGGCAGAACCTGTCCAGGGGCATCCATTCAACTCCAGGATTCCCTCCTGTAAAGTAACAAATATGAAATCTGGCCTCCAAGCACCCATGTTCTCTGGCCAGAGCTCTGCAAGTAGTAGACATACTGGAAACAAGGGCGGACACCCCCAGAGAGTTGTGGCATTAAAGGATCAGCAACTATGTCAGAAGCACCCCCAATCTGTGCTCTGCAGGGGGACTGTGCCCCGTCCACGCCCCACCTACAGGCCTCAAGCTGCCCAGGGACCTCCTGCTGCTCTCACCACTGCTGAAGGCACTGTGTTCAGAGATCAGTCTCTACGATTTAGACCAAAAACCCTTCCTCAAAATTTCCAGGGGAAAAAATTTTCCCACCCCCAAATAATACCTTCCATGTAAAGAATACTGACTTGACTAATAAATGTTTATCTAATTATAGTGATGTCTTTCCTGTGTCCTGTGTTGGGACATGGGTTTGGGGTATCTCAAGTCTTGAGCTTAGGAAAAGGAAGGAGTTAGTTCAGCTCCTACTGATTGTTCCCTTTGGCTTCCAAAAGTGACCAGTCCCCTGGAGCTCTTGTTGAGAAATAGATATCATGTGCCCTCCCCCAAAGCCCACTTCCTCCCTGATGAAGTTTGAGGAGATGGGCTCTGCCTCCTACCTCATGGTTTAGCCTTAGTGAACAGGGACAGCAGCCCACACCTGCCCCCTCAGGGAATGGTTAATATCCTTTAGGGCAGTGGGGAAGACAGGCCTTCTACAGCTAAAGATGATCAAGGATGTGTATATTTCTCAGAAAATATCAGAGAAGAAGAGACAGTGGCTTAATCATTCTTTATGAGAGGATTTCACAGGTGGGTGAACCCTGAATGGGAGTATTTGGGGGGATATTGCCGCAGTGGGTCCTGGGCTAGTTGTGGTAGGTCTAGAAACAGCTTAGAAGCTGCTCAAAAATTTTTCTTGTGGGTCACGTTGATGTGTTGGGGAAGCACATACTTTAACCTTGACACTGAAGTATGCCTACTGGAAAGTCACCTTGGGGAAGTGATTCCCATCTCAGTAATTTCTTCAGGCTGAGGGGTTGATGATTTTTTTTTCTGAGCAAAAGCATCATTCAGCTATCAGTGGTAGGAATGTTAACCAGGCAGCCACCTACCTCCCAGGTAAAATAAATCTGAAAAGTAAGAAAAAGATGCCTTAGAGTGAGTGAGAAGGAAAGAACCAGTGAAGGGAGAGTGACCTTGCGGGTGGAACAAAGGTTTATGGCTCATCAGCCCCACGCTGGGACACTGCCTGCTCCCAGCTTCCTCAAACTGACCTAAGCTGCACCAGCCGAGGCTGATCAGAGCACTGCGTACTGATGTGTTACACCAAAAAGGCACAGGCTGTTTCTTGAGTACTCAATCAATGTTTGCAGGGACATCATCAGGCATGACATCCCTGTCTATGGGAAAGGTGATCTTGGTGCCTTCCTACCATCCATGCTTGAGGGCAAAATATAGGATTTTGCCCTCAGGGTGACAGTTCACCTATCAGCATGGAAATGTCACCTTTGATATTCATGGCTTTGGTGGAGCTATAATAAATCCCCAGAACACCTGCAGGTCATGGCCTGAGGTGAGTTCTGCACTATGCACCAGGGTAACAGATATTTGAGGGCTCACCATGGACCTCCATGGAATGCTGTTTTTGGCCAAAGCTGCACACATACCCACCCTTACTATAGCGGTCTGGAGGGAAGGCAAGTCCACTTGTACAGACTGAATCACAAATGGAATGAGTGTCCTAGTGAGCACTTCAGGGAGCTCTCCTACTAAGCCCTGTGAATCCTGAGTGTAAAGAGAAAACACAAAACAAAAACCGCAGATGAGCACCACAGCCCTCTCTCACTACCACACTGTATCTCGTCCAGAGTTATGCGTTCACCCTACCATGTCTGAAGCTTGGGATCACAGAAAAGGTGCAGATTTGTGAAAGTCCTAGTAGGGACAGAAAGGTGGAATGGGGCCCAAGGCAGGGAACTTGAAGAGGGGAGCAGGCAGTGGAGGGCTCTAATGTCCTGTGGACTAATGGCCAATAACCCAGCCCCCAGTTCCTGCATCATCTCATCTAGGGCCCTTTACTTTCACTCCAGTGCAGTTACTGCCACACTGTGGAGTCATCACCAGGAACATCTCTGCCTTCGGGAGTCCAGTCTGACCTGCCACACCTTTGACCTCATCCCCTGTCCTTCCAGCACAGATGCCCATTGTTAATTTTTCAACTTCAGGTGATTTGTCCACTCACTCCCTGTCAATCCACAAATCTCCTGTCTGCCTCCCTTACCCAGGTGGACTTGATGGTCTATCAGGTAACATTCAAAAAGGTGCAATACAATGGGCCCCTCCCAGTTCCCTTTAATCCTTCCTGTCTGGCAAAATATCAACTCTATGTTTTTCCAGGGATGTCTTCCTACAAGTAACTGATCACTATTGGATTTAATCTCACAGTTAATTCTACTGGTGCCCCGGAACTACCTGGAACTCATTCATTCATTCCGCAAATACAGATGTGATGCTTACTAACATGTGACCAAAACAAACAGAGCTTAGGTCCCTGTTTCCTTAGTCCATTCTCTCCCCAAAACTACTGAAAAGTATTTCAAATCTCAGTTCCTCAAACTGAGGCCATCTCCACTCTTCCGCAGATGGGCTGGACCACAGTTCACAGAGGAGCTAGAGGCCACGCAATGGGAACTTTTCAACAAAACACTTAAAAACACACACACACACACACACACACACACACTTTCACATTCTTCCTTTCCTTTTTCTTTCCTAACCTCAAAGGAATGACACTTCCTGGAGCCACCTTCCTGAGAGAGAGCTAGATCCCCTTCTTGGTGGCCTGGTGTACCTTTACCAGGTATCCTTATGCCCCCTCCCTCTCCTTGTGAGGTACTCAACATCTTTTATTTATTTATTTATTTATTTATTTTTTATCCTCACTCGAGGACATTTTTTCATTTTTTGTCCAGATAGAGTGGAAGGGAGAGAGAGGAAGAGAGAGAGAAACATCGATGTGAAAGGGACACATCGAGTGGCTGCCACCCGCACGACCCAACCACGGGCCGGGGACAAACCGCAACCGAAGTACATGCCCTTAGCGGGAACCGAACCCGGGTCTCTCTGGACCGCAGGCCGACGCTCTAACCACTGAGCCAAACCGGCCAGGGCAACATCTTTTATTTTTTAAAGCTTGTTAACACAGAAATGTTTAAACATGCATAAGAGCAGGTAGAACAATGTATCTTCCCTTGTACCCTCACCCAACTTCCACAATTATCATCTGGCATGTGTAATACATCCCATTTTCACAGTAAAGGGAAAAGGCCCTTTGAAACACCTGGTCATCCGTCTCAGACACGTGCTCTGTGCCCACGTCCGAGCTCTCACTGTTCTTTGATAGTCACCACGTGTGAACACACTGATTCACCACCGATGTGCCCGGCATCGAGGTCTCAGGCTTTGGCAATCAGGTCTGCTCTGCCTGGTGGTCAACCCTGAGGGTCAGGCGAGTGAACGCTTCTCTCAACTGCACACAAGCAGTAATCTTACAGAGTAAACCCAGTCACAGTATTGCTGTTCCTCAGTCACACGGTAACTATACGAAATGCTAAATGTATCCAAGTAGAAACTACAGAATGGGCATCTCTATATGTTTTCAAATATTTGGAAGAAAACTTTTCCTGTCACGCATGAACATGACTTAAACATAGTAGATCAGACACACTTGTTTATCTTTTTCTTCCCAAAATACCATTAAAAGTAAAAGATTAGATGAAAAGATGCTCAACATCATTAGCCATCAGAAAAAAAAATGTAAATCAAAACAATATGATCTAGCAACTGACACAAAAAATGGCTAGAATAAAAAAATTCAGATAAGTGTCACTGAGAATGTGGAGAGAGTGGAACCCTCATACACTGCTGGTGGGAATGAAAAATGGGGCAGCCACTTTGAGAAATAGTCTGGCCCTTCCTCGTAATGTCAAATAGAGTTACTATAAGACCCAACAATTCCACCTCTAACTATACACTCATGAGAAATGAAGGCACATGTCCACACCACAACTTGTACACAATGTTCAGAGCAGTAGTATCCAGTACTCCTAATAGCCAAAGGTGAAAACAATCTGAATGTCCATCAACTGATGAATGCTAAATAAAACATGGTATATCCCTGCAATGTAATATGTTTTGGCAATAAAAACCATTAATACATGCTACACACGGATGAACCTTGAAAGCACAATGCTAAGTGAATAAAGCTCATTTGCACATGGCCCATCTTTCCAGAAATAAAACTACCCAGTGACCTAATACGTCCCAACACACTGTAACTTGGCCTCTACTCCACTATTCCAACAAGTTTACTCTGAGTACATCAGTGATATTACAGTAGCAGATACTTTGAAAATGTATTTGGAGAGAATTTAATAATATTTGTCATCCCACCTAACTGCAGTCTCATTTTTAAAAATAAGTACTAAAAAGTTTTATATCAGACTTCCGGTCAAGATGGCGGCCTAGGTGGACGCGGAATCGCATCCTCCCACAACCACATCAAAGTTACAACTAAATCACAGAATAACTATCACTTAAAGACCGCATGAAATCAAGCTGAATGGAAGCCCTGCAACTACGAAATTAAAGAAGCAGCAGAATGGAGATGGCATACTGCCCTCCAGGACCCTCCTTGTCGCCTGAAAGGAAATGAGATCCTGCAGCCAGGGGCGCCTGTGGAAGCTGAGCGACCCCCCCACCAATGGAGGAACCCAGGCGGAGCGAGGGAGCCGGGCGACCCCCCCACCAACGGAGGAAGCCGGCAACACACAGGAGAACTGAGCAAACTGAACAACGAAATTGACCCAGAGACATGGAGGTGGAGTACGGGATGACGGGCCTCAGAGGAGGGGGGGAGGCGGGGGAAAGAGATAAATCACAGAGCCTATGTGCATGGGTGTATAACCAATGGACATGGACAACAGGGATGGGGAGGAGGAGAAGGGGAGGGGGAGGAGGGTGTCAATGGGGGGAAAAAAGGAAAAACATCTGTAACAAAAACAAAATAATAAAATAAATTATAAAAAAAATAAAAATAAATAAAAAATAAAAATAAAAAGTTTTATATCAAGATGAAAGAGAAAATAGAACCAGAATTGTAAAATGTTCAATAAAAACCAAAAGTTAACATAAAAAGGAAAAAAAAATGGAAGTACCCTTTATTATTTAACTGTGATAACACTGCTGCTGTCGAAGGGAGCTGCCAGATCCAGGGCTGAGCACACCCTAGATTGAAATTTGTTAGAAATTAATAATGTGCAAAATGAGAAAGTTTAAATCTACTTGACATTTTAAATATGATCCCCCATATAAAAAAGCTACACTCAGTATTTGAGAGGAAGGTTAAGATTTTTGGATTCTGTCCAGGGTTTGGAATCAGACAAATCTGAGATTAAATGCTGGCTGTGCCATGTCACTCAATTTTCATTAATTCAACAAATACATCCCAAGCATCTTTATATATCAAAAACCTGTAATAGATGTCAGAGAAATAAAGGAAATCCAAGTAGCTATCTTGTTATTTATTCTATATAAATGTAATTTCCTCATAAATAGATTAATGATATCATTAAAATAAAATACTATAATACTTTAGTATAAAAATAATAAAAATAGCTGGAGCTCTCTTGCATGACTACTCTATTAACATATACAACATTTTGCAAGTAAGCATGACACTACAGAAAAGGATTTCACACATCCTGGACATCAAACACTTACTGAGAGTCCAAGTTAGATTATAAGTAAACTGTGACATCCTCAGTTAACACTCTGTTAAAAATGAGCAGTTAAAAGTAAATAGTAAAAAAAAAAAAACTTTACCTGACTCCTCAAGTCTCACAGTAATTTGACAGATAGCTGGAAAAATACTAGCTTCATATGTGTATGAATGTATTCATGTGTATATGCATGTTTACATATGTTTGTGTATACACACATGTATGTATAGGTACATAGATATATAACACTTTTACTGTATTTCTGTTGTTTGGCATGTAAATATTTGGTATGTATGGAAGATCAATAGGTAATATCCTCCTAAATCTCAGAGAGTTTAAGAAGTTTAAGACTACACAGTACACACCTAGTAAATTGCAGAGCCAGTAGTTGAATATAATTCTAATGTGACTTAAAAATCCTGGAATTTTTCTACTATGCCATTCAAACACTAATGACATTAGCTGACTCTTAAATACCTGCTATCACATGGGTTCCACATTATGGGATGGTCTCAAGGGGCTATACGTAAAGTAAGCTACTGAAAATTACAGGACAATATAGGCAAATATTAAACATAAAAGCTACATCAGAAAGAAGGTGTTATAAAAAACTTCTGTAGGCCTTTATTTAGTTAACTCTTTTCTTCTAAAGCCAAAGTTTCCTATCACCAAGGAATTGGTGCTGCCAACATTTCCCCCATCAGTGTCAGTCTCTGAGATACTAGTTACATGGTTTCCCTCCTCAAGATACACCTTCAAATCCATGTTAATCAGATATTAAATTAGTTTCCTTTATATTGTTGAGAGTATTACAGATGTCTCCGATTTTCCCCTCCTTTGCCTCCCTCCACCCAGCACCCACCCCACCCCAGGTCTTCACCACACTGCACTATTGTCTGTGTCCATGAGTTATGCATATATGCACATAGATTCTTTGTTTAATCTCCCCCTGCGGCCCCCCACCCCCCCACACACACACCTTCCCTCTGAGATCTGCAGTCTGTTCCATGCCTCCATGTCTCTGGACCTATTTTGTTAGTCAGTTTAAAGACATTTTACTTCATTCAACAAATAAGAATCTGGTATGTGTAAAGCAATGCAATACAACAGAGAACCACAGTCCAGAGTTTATAATGTGTGGGATGTTAGTTAGATGTTACAAGTAAATAAAAATGAAGTGCAGTGATCATTACAGGAGGGAAAAAGGTAATAAAATGAACAGAGAGAGATTTAACCTAGACTAAGTAAAGGCTTCCCGGAATAAAGACAAAAAGGTCATTAACAATGGGGAGGTACCAGGGAAGGGAAGGAAATCTCCAGACAAAAAGATATTCATGTTCAAAGACCCTGGTCAAGGAGGAAGCCTGACAAAATTTGGGATCTGAGTATCTGAGCCAGATCACTGAGAATGAGAATAAGTGTGTGTATGTGTAGGAGACTGAATGAGCTAGATTGTTAGGGACCTTGAAGTCATGCCAAAGATGTTGCTCCTAAAAGCAAAGAATGGTGATTTAATCATTCTAAAAGTGTATTAATATAGTTTTGTTTTTGTTTTTAAAACATTTTGGCAAATGGTTTGGAAAAATTAATAGTTCATAGGTGACCAGTTCAAAGATTACTGCTTCTTAATTGTTTGGGGGAGGAATAGGTTTGCATGGTTTAAATTATGACAAGGAACCTGGAGAAAGCGTGTGTATTTGAAATGCATATAGAAGGTAAATTGATAGGCCATCCTCACTGTCTATGTGGGAACATCAACAAGAGTGCAAGCTTGAGGGTAGAGCGGAGATTTCTGCCAAAGATAACAGAATAAGTGATAAGGCCATGGTCTGAATTTGAAAGTATGTTTAGTTTTAAATATCATGAGTTTGTATGTAGTATCATTTGAGACACCCGAGTCAGACTTGCAAATTTAGTTCCAGGGAGCAAACAGTAAAATGGAGATTAGTATGCAGGTTTATATCTGGAATGCTCTTGGAATGACAACCTTTGGAAAGGAGGAAAGCAGGATTAGATAGAGGAAAAACTGGCCTGTGGCAGCGCAGCCTCAGTGAAGGCCACAGAACACGCTGCAGGGGACTTGAAGCTGGACAGACCTTCAGAGTTTTCCTGTGTTGGCGGGGAGTGGGAAGGCATTTATTTCATTTCCACAGTGTCCCGTGGACACTCTGTCATTGTGCCTCACTTAGAGTTGTTATAGCATCCAAGATTAGTTGGAACTTCAACTTTCTTTGAATATCTTTGGATTTTTGGTTATGATCTAGCCCCAAACTTCATGTTCAGCCTTCTTTGCCTTCAGGTTCCAGGAGATGATAGCCTCTTCATTCCCCACCCTGGAGGCCTTCCGGCTCTCATATTTAACTTTCAGTTGCTGTTGAATCACTCTCCCCCTTTAATTATCTTTTTTCCAAAGCCTCAGCAATCAGTCCAACTTAGTAACTACCAACAAATTCTTCTGTCTTGTAAGTATTATTTCCCTGATATTTCTCAAACACTTGAAGCATCACAGCAGATAGCAGCTTCGTCTTCATGAGACTATCCCAGTTCATCCCCAGGTAATGTTTTAGCAGTCGCCCTGCCCTCTGTGCCAGAGACTTTCTGAGCTTGTCCTCCTGCTGGTGAAGGTTTCTTAACTGCCAGCTGGATGAGGTGGGATCCAGCTTGGATCTTAGGAGCTGTTTTATTGGATCGCACCTGGTACCAATGACCACAGATTGTGCTCCACGAGAAGCAGGCTCTGTGATCAAGAACCACCTGCAGAAGGTAAAGAAAACAAGCAGGATGGGGCAGAGAGAGAAGTAGTCCGGTGATGCAGTCTCAGCAGAAGGACTCGGCCAACACCTCTGATGCTGGGAGAGGCTTTTACAGTTATCCCATATAGACATACCTCAGAGATGTTTCAGGTTTCAGTTCCAGACCACTGCAATAAAGTGAGTCCTAATCTTTTTGTTGGTGGAGTGTCTTGCCTTATTTGTAAATATACAACACCTGTGAAGTGCAAGGACGCAAAGAACAATAAAATGAGGTATGTCCCTGGAGGGTTAGGGTGCTGGGCCCCATGCTCCATATAACAAGTGATTTCATGTGAGCTATGCTGGATAGCTGGAATGGTCTTGGGAGTGATGGCTTTCTTCTACGGAATTAATTCTTAAAAAGAGTGACAGCTGAGAGTTATTTGCTGGAAGTTCTTAGGAGCTGAAAAATAAGCCTCTCATTCCTGAAGGGAAACTGGCAGGACATCTGAGTGCTCGTTATAATAACTAAGCCAAGTTGGATAAGGCAGATGCTCTATGGATTTGGAACATCTGGAGGGGAGTCTGTGCTGGAGATCAATGTAAGTTCTCGTGTACATGTGGTGAGTGCAGCTATGACCTTGATAGAACTACCTAGGGAAGAAGGGTACTCTTAGGAATAAAGGGCCTCAGACTAGGACTCAGGGAAACCGACAAATCAAGGGTGAATTTGCAAAGGAGAGAAAGAAGGAGATTCCAAAAGAGAAGTTTAAAATTATTCTACGTGAATTCAGAGATTTTTCTTCTTAATATTAGATCTCTGTTTTCTTGATCCTATTATTGTTCAATTCTTTTTAATTATGTGGGTGGGCACTTAATAATTAGGGACTCACAGACCTTTAGAAACAGAAAAACAAAAGAAGAAAATGTTACATTTACCTAGGTGAGGAGGAAAACAAGGCTTTGTTTTGAAAGGACGTGAATACATTGAAAAGGTAGAAGGGTCACGTGGAAAGAGAATTCGTGCAGTGCATGTCAGTGACTTGGGACCAGAGTTAGTTCAGAAGATCTTTATCTGACTGGGTGAGAAAGACAGAAAAAGTGGATTAATAGTAACATGACATAGAGTCTGTTGTTGCTTGTAATAGTCATCCTTAAAATTATATATGAATTCAAGCCTGACAAACTCATTTTGAGTCTTCTAATATCTTTAGAATAACTGAATTCAGATCTTAGAGAGTTCAGAATGAACTAGAATCACTATTGGTGCTATTCCTCACAGATTTAATTAAAAATGCAAGTGAGTAATTCCAGTGTAAAGCATATAAATGCCTTTTTATTTCACAACATTATGTAGCTAGTTTTAGAATTAAGTGATATGCTTACCAGATGAATAGAATCAAAGTTCAAGGTTTAATGGACAATGTAAAAAGTTGTTTTGTTTTTTGTTTGTTTTTGGAATATCTGTTATATGTCATATATATCTTGCATATATAATTTCTTTTCACTTTAATGCCTGTTATTTTATATCATATATGTGGCTTTATATTTTGAAATAATTATAGATTTGCATGCAGAGAGATGATATACATTTTATCCAATAGTCTGATATCCACCTTTTACCCAATTTTTCTCAGTGTTAGGATCTTGCATAACTATAGAACACTATCAAGATTAGGAAATTGATATTGATTTAATCCACTCGCCTTATTCAGAGTTAAGCAGTATTATCCGCACTCATTCATGTGTATGCATACATCTAGTTCTATGCAATTTTATAACGTTTTATACCTTAACACTATATTTTTACAAGTATGTGTAAGTGGAATTTCTATATCGACCTTTGATAAAGCACAGCTGAATATATTTAGTTTTGAAGAACTCTATAAACAGAAATGAACGCCATGTGAATTTGATGTAATCATATGATTAAAAAAGGTAATTTATAGAGAACATATGTAGGAAAAAAGGAAATGTCAATCTATAATATGCAGAGATATTATTCCAGGATGAGTCCCTTCAATAAATATTAGATGTACATACAAAATGTTATTTTAATAAATAAAATATTTTTAAAAGAATATATTTATAATAAATGCCTATATTTTAATAATATTTTAGTAAATGCTAGTAGATAAACGTACCCTGATATTTTAGCTTTCCAAATTTTATATCACTGTTTTTTATTTTTTCTTTATTGATTTTAGAGAGAGAGAGGAAGGGAGAGGAAGAGAGAGATAGAAAACATCGATGAGAGAGAACATCTATTGGCCACCTCCTGCATGCCCCCCACTGGGGATTGGGCCCACAACCCAGGCATGTGCCCTGACCGGGAATCGAACTGGCGACCTCTTGGTGCATGGTCGACGCTCAACCACTGAGCCATCCCGGCCGGGCTATATCACTGTTTAGATGAGGAGCACATGTGAATCCATATTAGATGGCCACATACGAGACTTCCTTGTTTTGTTTTAGTTTTCTCAGATGGGAAAAATGAAAATAATGTAAACTTTATTTTTCTTGACACAATTCTCAGTGAAAATTTTGAAGGACAGAAACACTCCCACGTATTTGTGTAGAGGTATGAGTGTATGTATGTGTTTATACATGTGTATACATTCATATATACACACAAACTTTCATAAGTTATTTCTTCTATTTCAAGAGGAAGCCACTCTAGACACATAGTACAATGCATCATCTTCAGCTCAGAGTGCAAAAAAGTGATGTGAGGACATAGATCTTCCCGAGAACTGACATGCTAACGTGGCAGCAACAGGGCCCCTGCCGAGGCTCATCACGTAGAGTCTCCTTAGCCACCCCTCATGGAACTAAATAGTTTGTGTGTAACACAGTATATGCTCCTCTTCCTTCTTCAGATGTGAGCAATACTTCTCCTCTTCTTATTTTCTTGGACAAACACATTTTTGAAGACAAAAATGTTTGTAGATTTTATGTCAACATAACTATGGAATTTTGATTTTTGAGAGCTTAGTCTGTACTATGAGATTAAATCAAAATGTCTCACCATCTTGCTGTTTTTTCAACCCATAATTAATTTTTTATCATTTATTCTCAAGCCATAATTAATTAAAAAATCAAATACTTTTGATCTTACCTACCATCTAAAATTGTAAGGCCAGGGGTAGAGAGCAACAATCTTGTTTCTAGTGAAGTTTTCCAGGACGTAAAAATTAAATGAACTAAAGAATGGGCATAGAGCAATAACACCAATCTATATTCTCCTTAATTAATATGCAAAGTAAAATCCTTAACTACATTTGATTTAATATTCTCTTTATTTGATACATTTGGACACTATAGTCTTTTTTGTTCAATATATCTAATGGTGTATAATTTTGACTTGGTAAAGAGTTTATTGTGTCCTTGAGAGGACAAGAAAAGGAAAACATTCTGGAAGTAATTCTTTTACCTTTGCTTTTGAAAGGCATTGCTCAACATTATTGCCATTGAAAATCCAAGAGCATTTCGTGTGCTGCGAATTTTCATACAATATCAGGGTATCAGCCTAAGGAGATATACATAACTTCAAATTATTTCCACCTTATATAAATTTGCATGTTTCTTTAAATATTTGACAGGATATTTGTTAGTGTAGTGAATAAAATTATTTAATACATAGATTAATAATCAGATTGAGAATCCATATTTGTAGAGAACTCTGGCTACCACTCATGTTTACATAACCTCCTTTCACATATTTGGGCTCTGTTGGTGATCGATGAACAAATATCTTTTGCAGAGCTATGACCTTATAGCAACTAAATATAGAATATAAGTGTTCTGCATTATTGATGTTACACTTGTTTATTCATTGTTATTAATTATGTGTTACTCATACAGAAGATTATATAGGATGTAAATATAAATTTCTGTTCGAAGTAGATGGAGAAAAGCCATATGACTCATAAGGAAAAGCAATCTAGACATCACTGGGCCATTTCAGATTTACAAATAAGATTAAAAAAAAAACACAAGTATAATATGAATCAGAAAAAAAGCATTACTCACTTCTACTTAAGTTGTTATTTTGCATTACTGCTGACAAAATGTGATAAGTTTTCATTATTTTATGGAAAACAATGTTTCTTTTAAATAAAAGCACACAGTAGGACTGAGTCTCTCGTCCTATTGATTTTTGCAAAGAAATAGATTATTTTGCTACTGCTGGGCTGAGGCTAAAAGTAGACCTACAAATGGTATGCAATTCAACTGTTCATTTAAATGAAATCTGAGTTTTGGTGTTAACTTCAAATTGAGGAAAAGGCATGGCATTATATTAAAATTTTAGCCCTGGCTGGTTTGGCTCAGTGGTAGAGCGTTGGCCTGTGGACCAAAGAGTCCTGGGTTTGATTCCAGCCAAAGGCACATACCTCGGTTGCGGTTTGTCCCCAGCCCCAGCTGGGGTCGTGCGAATGACAACAAGTCTATGTGTCTCTCTCACATCGATGTTTCTCTCTCTCTCTCTCTCTCTCTTTCTCTCTCTCTCTCTCTCCCCCCCTCCCTCCCTCCCTCCTACTCTGTCTGAAGATAAATGTAAAAATATCCTCAGGTGAGGATTTAAAAATAAAAAATAAATATTAAAATTTTATTTTCTTTTACTATTTCTGATTGAGAATTATAAGCTGCTAGAAAACAAAAGTAAAAATTAGTCCAAATTAAGTGTGTTTAACTATTTGAATTCTGGTAAATTCATAATAGAATATTTTTACATTGACAAAAAAATAAATACTTCAATAAATAGTATATCTTTGGTTGTAATTTACTTATTACGAGTCCTACATGAACATATAAAACTGGTAATTACATTTCTTCTTTTCACAATTAATGGTACCAGGCAATTATCTTTTTTGGGGGAGGGGGCGGGTAAAAGGTGAGTCTTCTGAATACTCTAGCAACTTAATAAAAATGTTTAAATTTAACAGCCTTAAATGGAAATATATTTGTTAGAAGATGCCAGCAAGAATGCAAACAGACTGAGACTTCGGCTCCCTGAGGGTAGGGAATATATCTTACATAAGTTATATAACAAGACCAAGCACAGGACATAACATAAAGTTGATGTTTAATAAATGTATGTATAATTGAATTTTAACTGCTCAGGAAATTATTTAATAGAATTACAAAATTAAAATTTATGTATACCATAATCTGACATGGATAAAAACTTTGTCACCAAAACAATAATCCCCAATCTATTTTTTACCTAACTCAAAAAATGTTAAAGCCAATACAGACATCAGCAGCAGCAAACTGTTCTTTGTAATCTGTGAAGGTGGATAAGATCTGAATATTTCTGGTCTCATAATCCTTCCAATTATGGGGCTTTAAATAAATGAAAGAATTGCTGAAAATTGAAAGAAAATTTTGGCCTTTTTCCCCTAGTCCCAAGTAAAATGCTGAGTCTCTCAATGCAACAATATTATTTGTCCAAAATTGGTGCTAGCAAAGAAGAAAACAAACAAAACTACTATAGAGATGCTTCAAGAAAATAATATTTTTATTGTTGATAAACATGTTCTGTAAACTCAAATTTTATTTTATGAGAGATAAGATGGAGAATATCACCTAAATGTTCATGAATGCTAGAAAACTGGATGACAACTGAAACTTTTTTTTAAGTAAAATATTTGACAGTTCAATAATAACATAATTATATGGGAGTAAGTTTAGGAAAACAAAATATTGGACAGAGAAAGAGAATAAGGCAATAGGTAAGACTTAACTATCATTAATCTGATAATTTGGTTGCTATTTCAACATATATACCTCATCCTCAGTTACTAATATCAGATATTGATACCCTTATTCTAGATTGAAAGATATTTGAAAGCGCCCTGGTTGGTTTGGCTCAGTGGTTAGAGTGTCAGCCTGCGGACCAATGAGTCACGGGTTTGATTCCAGCCAAGGGCACGTGCCTTGGTGGCGGTTCCTCCCCAGCCCAGTGGGGTCATGCGGGAGGCAACCGGTCAATGTGTCCCTCTCACGTCTATGTTTCTCTCCCTCTCCCTTTCTTTCCCTCTCTCCCCCTCCCACTCTGTCTGAAGATAGACAGAAAGATATCCTTGGGTGAGGATTGAAAAAAAAATAAAAATTAAAAAAAAAAAGAAAGATCTTTGAAAGATGTTACTTGCTGCTGGCCATGTGGCTAGTGAATGGAAGAACCACAATCTTAATGCAGGTTCTTTCTTCAAACTCCAAATTCTAATCATGTATCATGAAGATAAAAATAAAAACTTAAACTTCCTATAGGTCAAAGAAGAGAGGTAAAGAAAATATTGATATGATCCTGGAATGTAACTTGCATGAGGTACACACATACTTAGCATACCTTGTGCTCCTTTTTTCCTGTGTAGGTCTAGACCAAGATTTCCACTGGTGTCATCGTCCTTCTGTGTAAAGGAATTCCTTTAACATTTCTTAAACTTGTGTTCTTCTGGTGATCAATTATTTTAGCTTGTGTACGTCTGAAAATGTCTTTAGCCTTTTTTAAATCTTTTTTTTTTGTGGTCTTATCTTTTATTTAACTAAATATTTTTTTGAGATAATTGTAGATTCACATGTTATTATAAGAAATAATACAAAGAGATCCTTTATCCAGATTCCCCCAATGATGATGTCTTGTGGAACTAGAATTCTTCACCACAAGGTTAAACCTCTGTGGTTCATAGCGTCAACAACTTTTCGTCCTTGGCAAGCACTGCAGGAAGGATGCAAGGACTGTGAGCATCCTCAGCAATGCCTCCAGGCCCAGCAACTAGGGACCAGGACAAGACGCAGTAGTGACCAGAATTGATGGTGTGTACACACTGGGTTGCAGGGGCCACTGCAGCTGCCTGTGTAGGGTGGGGGCTGGTTGCAAACATACATAGTGGTGGGGGCCAAGGCAAGCAGCAAAGGCTGGGACTAATTACATGCACACTGGCTGCTGTGGGAGCTTTGGTTGACAGCATGTATTATTGTGGCTGCTGGTTCTCACCAGAGGTGCACAGCAGTGGAGGCCAGTGATGGGGGTCATGCTGGGAGTGTGCAGGTATTCCTGGGGTGGCTAGCTGCATGTGGTAGTCAGCCGTGGGATTCTAGGCTGGCATCTTGCACTCTCACAGCTTCAGAAGCTTGGCATGACTGCCTGTGTGGGTCCTGGTCTCTACCAGAGGAGGGAGGAGGAGGGAGTTGGAAGGAATTCAAGTAGCTTGCAAGAGCAAACACAAATACCTGTGGGGTGAAGACTGGTTAAATCTGCAGAATGCCTGGGGGGTGGTGCTGGCTGTTGATGTCTTCAGTGAGAAAACTGTTTGAGTTGTCTGCAGGGCAAGCCCCTGGGAACTGTGTTATTTCTGCTGCTTGGCTGATACTGGCAGATCCTGCTTTTCTGCCTTCTCCTGAGGTATCTACAGGTCTCAGTCTTGCTGGTCTCTGGACAGGTGAAAGTGAAGTGGGGTGAAGAGGACTCTTCTCGCTGGTAAGTTCCCCTTGGCTCTGAGGAATGCTGGTTTGGGTGATGGAACGATGCAAGCAAAATAAAGCTGTTCTTCCTTTTTTTATGTAGTTCCTCTTGGTTTTTGTTGCACTGAGTTGTTGATATTTCTTTGTTTTTCTCCTTATTGATTTTAGAGAGAGAGGAAGTGAGAGAGAGAGAGAGAGAGAAACATCCATGAGAACGAACATAGATTGGCCGCCTCCTGCATGCCCCCCACTGGGGATCGGGCCCACAACCTGGGCATGTGCCCTGACCGGGAATCGAACCAACAACCTCTTGGTGCATGGGTCGATGCTCAACCACTGAGCCATACCAGCCAAGCGAGTTGCTGATATTTCTCAAGTGGACTCCAGAGCTCCCTGAGAGCTGTTTTTGTTCTTGGTTAGCTGTCTAATTACTGATCTCTGTGTGGGTATGAAGGCTGGGGTCTCCTATTCCACCAACTTGGTGATCTCATTCCTCACCTGTTTTTTAGTCTTTGCTTTTTATAATCATTCCTACCTCCTTCCTATCCCCAATCCTTTATTAACCCTGACACCACTCATCTGTTTTCAATTTCTTTAATTTTGTTGTTTCAAGGAAGTTATATAAATCCATTAGGCATAATTCCTTTGAGATGTATCCAGATTCTTGAGTACATGGACAGTTTGTTCCTTTCCACTGTTGAGTAATATGGATGTACACAGTTTTTATTTAGGACTTCACTCGAATAGTGTCTAGGGTGTTTACAGTGTTTGACTATTATGAATAAATTTCTATGAACATTTGTGTACAGGTTTTTGTGTGAACATAAGTGTTGGGAGCGGTGTCACTGGAACAGCAACCACCATGGTTTGACATAGTCCCGGGTGAGCTCCATGGTTTGACATAGTCCCTGGAGAAGTGGATTCACTGCGTGGCAGGAATCACGAAGAACAGTGACTGAAGATATAAAGTTGATCTGGGCTCCAAGGCTAAGGCAACTAGATTCCATTTTATGTAGGCCCCTTGGTTAAGGCGACTAAAAGACTCCATTTTGTCACCAATAGACATTCCTCGATAGTCTTCCAATAATAGGTTAATTACCCCTAGACAGAAAGGAATTTTGCCTAAGATTATAGTGGCCCCAGGAGTTGGGAGGCATTTGCAGTTTCCTGAGTATAGGTATTTGCAGGTACTTGTAAGTAGTTATGCCTTCGGTAAATAATGCTAATTTTGACTTCTGTAGTCTCTGTCACTCCGACTATTGTACTGGTTCCCTGACGGGAGGGGGCAAAAGGAGGAGGGAGTTTCTGTCTTTAAAATGGGACCAGCAAGGAGAATCGTGGCTGTTGATCTGAGGGGAAACTATGCCCTCCGCAGCCCGCCTGGCGAAATAAAGTGCTCCTTTACAATTCGGCCATGCGTCTCTGGTTATAACAAAGTAAATGGGAAAATAAAAATGCAGGATGGCAACTGAAGGAGACTAATCTTTGCTTTCTCTGTCTATCTGTTAGCTGTCTGTTAGAAATTATTATAGAAGTAACATATAGATGACTAATGATGTAGATGGTAGAAAAGATTGCAGGAAGAAAAGCAAGAAAATAATGAAGACTTAGGATAGAAATGTGGAAGCTTAAAAGGATCTTAGGAGGAAAGGTCAGGAGTTTTAAGAGGATGTCTGGGTGAAGGGTGAAAATAGTAATTAACATGTAATATACATAAGAGTTGGGTAAACAACCAAAAGAATGTCTGTACTTATTTGCCTAAAAGGTTTGGGGGAAACAATGTAACCTGTGGATCTATATACATAATGAAAGGCTCTGCTAGTCTGGGGCAGAAGCAGAAGCATTAAGACTAAGCAGAAGAAGAAAGATCAAGTATTTTCTGTCTCCCATGTTGCTCTCTCTCTCTCTCTCTCTCTCTCTCTCTCTCTCTCTCTCTCGCCAACTCCGTCCACACCTTTGGGAACCCCTGGACCTGCCGAGGCTGGACCCCGGCACATAAGTTTTCATTTCTTTGGGACATATGCCCAAGATTGAAATTGCTGGGCTGTGTATTAATTGCGTGCCCGTTTTCCAGAGCATCTGTGTCACTTTGCATTCCCATCAGTGTGTACAGGTGATCCAGTTTCTCCATATTCTTGCCAGCGTTTGGCATTGTCACTATATTTTATTTTAGCCATTCTGATAGGTAGATATTGATTTCTCATTGTGCTTTTATTTTGCATGTTTCTAACGACTAATGATATTAACGATCTCTTCAAGTGTTTATTTGCCATGTCTATATACTCTTGGGTAAAATGTCAGTTTATGACCTTGGCTCATATTTTTCATTATTTTATTATTCATTTTCTACTTCTTTTCTGTTTCCAGTTTTAGTTTTTCTTCTTGTTTTCCTCTGAATTACATGAGAATTTTTTAGGATTCCAGGATGACTGAATTACAATATTTTTTAAAATTACTATCCTACTCTGTATAGTTTTCCTAGTGGATATATATATTATATATATAAATCATATATGTAGATATATGTGTATACACATACTTAAGACTATCATTTTAGCACTTCTAGTGAAGTGTGAAAACATTTCTATTTTGGTCCCTTTAGCTTTGCCACTTTTTGAAGATCATTGTTTTGAGTATCAATTATTATTATTTTATTTTTATTGTCAAACATTACTTAGAAACCTCATGGAAGTATAGTCTATTTACTCATATGCATGCTCCTTTTGTCATTCTTTCTTTCTTCCTGATCCTCTGCGTTTATTTTTCATCATTTTGCTTCTGTTTGAAGACCTTCCTTTAGCCATTCTTTAACAGTAGGTCTGCTGAAGATAAATTCTTTTAGATTTTTTCATCTGAGAATGCCTTTATCTCTCCTTTGAGAGACTGGATATCCAAACACACAATAATCACACCATATTTTAAAACAGAACTCTGACCCACAACCTGAAAAAACAGTATGAGAATCAAAATCACCACCTCTGTAGCAGGCAGCCAAGGTCAGGACTTGATCAATAACTGACAGCTTATTTTTTGTCCCTATTTCAGGATCAAGCAGTGAAAGCCAGATATGTCCTCCTAACCAATCCCTGAGGATACCTGCTAATAGTTAGGTCGCTTCAGCTCTCCCAGCTCAGTAGCCTCCAACAGGGCACACCTGGAGGCTTTTCTTTTTCCCATTATAAACTTTTCCATTTCCTCTGCTTGCCTTGGAGTCTCTGCTAAATAAAGTGATGGTGTCTGACTCCCTTGCTACATAGCAAGCTCTGGACAAATAGCTTTTGCTTGTTCTGTTTTGAGTGATCTTCATTTATTTAAACGCCTTCATTCCTGAAGAATAATCTTGAAAAACAGAATTAGTAGTTGGCATTTTTTTTTCATTTTGCTTTCTACAATTAAAAATATATTGTGCTACCTCCTCCATGGCTTCAGATGAGATATTGGTTCTGCTAAGATACTGTTCCTCTCTCTGGATTCTTTCAAGATTATTTTCTTTAGTTTTCAGATGTTTAATTTTGTCATGTCTTATTATGGATTTATTTAGATTTATCCTATTTGTGTTTTTCTCAGATTGTTTAATCTGCAGATACACATATTTCACCAAATTTGGGAAGTTCAGCCATTATTTCAGCCACTCTATGTTATTCTCCTCTGGGACTCCGATGATATAAATGTTGATAATTTTTATCATACTACAAGCCCTAGAGGCTCTCTTTTTTCTTTTAATTGTATATTCCCTCTCATGTTCAAATTGGGTAAACTCTATTAGAAACTTGTTGTGGTCTGATTCTCCTTGACAGTGCCCCTCACTCCCACCCCACTGACTGGTATTTTAAAGTGAAGGAAGGAATTCTCAGACCCAGAGGGGAAAGAAAGAGCTTTCTTTGACCACTTATAGTTAATGGGACTCCCAGTTGACCCCCCCCCCCTCCTTGCCACTTGCCAATACTGCTGGACTCACTTGATATTGTTGCCAGCACTCTCATCTGATCCTGGGAGGAATAAACCTGCCTGGGCCACCTTCTTTTGTTCAGTGTGTGCATTTCCTGGAGAACCCTACCTGGGCTACCTTCTGCTATTGGACGGGGTCTTGTAAAACTCTGCTGTTGTGGAGTTTATGTAACCCGGGATCCAGAAGCAATTGCTCCCCTTTCCATCTTTCAGAGAACTGCTTGGTTGTCTTTGTATTATTTCCGGGGCTTATAGTTGTACTTCGTGGGGAGGAGCAAGGAAAGAGTCTATTCCATCTTCTATATCGTTTTCATTTTAGGAAGTTATTTTTGGTGAATCATAGGCTAGCATTTTTTTTTCTTTCAGATCTTTAATGATTTTGCTCTACCATCTTTATTTGCTTCATTTCTGATGATAAATCTGCTATTAAACCCTAACCTGTGTGTGTGTTTATGTGTATGTGTGTGTGTGTGTGTGTGTGTGCACGCGCATGCATAATGCATCCTTTTTTATCTTGCTGCTCTTAATATTTCTCTTTATTACTTAAGCAAATTGTTTATGGTGTGGTTTTGGTATAATTTTCTTCATGGTTCCTGTGCTTAAGTTTGTTAATTTTCTTGAATTTATGAGTTAATCTTTTCATCATATTTTTTTAATGCTCATCTTTTATTTTTTCAAATGATTTCTATTCCCTCCTCTTCTTCAGATATACCATTTATACCAATAATAGGCTCTATGAAGTTGTCCCACTGTTCACTGATGCTTTTTTATTAATTTTTCTCATATATTTTAATTTTCAATACTTTCTTTTGCTATGTCTGAATTTACTAAACTTTTTTTCTGTATTATCTAATCAGTTGTTAATCCCATCCCATGGGTTTTTCTCTCAGGTTATTTAGGTTTATTCTATTGTTGTTATTGTTTTGTTTTCTCTTATACTAGATTTTTCTTAATTTCACTTTTGGAGTCACTTAACTCTTTGTTGTGAGACATATTCCCATATATTCTAAGATATTTCGTAGCATTCTTGACATTTATTCACTAGATTCTAAAAGCATTTTCTAGGTTGTAATAACCAAAAATATACCCAGACATTGCCAAATACTGCTGGGGAGTTGGGGCCAAAATCATTCCCAGTTGAAACCACTGCTCTGGGCACTGGAGTTGGACTGTTTTATATCTTCCATGTCTCTGCTTAACATGCCAGCCTGTCCTCTACTCTGGATTGGTTCCATTCTGCTTTAACAAAGCTGCAGTGCTTCCAAGTATTGTATGTCTAAGGAAACTTGACTTCATCTGTCTTTTCCCCAGTGACTTGTGCTGACTGTAGTCGTGCCCTATACATACACAACTGATGAATCTGGCAAATAAATCCATAAACCCTCATAATCTCAGCTATTTCAGAAGCAGTGGCCTTGAATCCCAGTCACCGTTTTCTGCGTGCAGTTGTGCTACCATCCTGTGACCGTGAGCCTTGGCCTGCACAGTAGTCTATACGTCACCCTGGCGTAGAGTGTGGGGAGTCTGGAGATTACTGTTATGTGCTTCTCTTCTCTCAAGGATAACACTCAACTTTCCTTTTCCAATATCTGAAATGAGTTACTTTGTATTTTATTCCACTTTTATAACTTTTTTAATCATAGGAGAATAGGTTTGATATTAGATAACTCTTATTATGATTGAAATTGGAGATCACTGCAAAAGGACACATTTTAGTATATGTAAGCCATCCAGTTAGTTTAGCTAAATCAATACATGTTAAACTTTAAAAAGTATCTTAATTACATACAGAACAGAATCGGATGCCAAAATACTCAATTGTTTCTTAAACTTTAAATTTTTATTGATAATAACTATATTTGTTTTTCTTTCAAATATGTAATTTGATAACAGTCTTAAAATTCTATGCAACACCAGAGTGAAATTTGGTATTTGAAATGTCAAAATTTAATATAGTCTTTACTTTTTTTCTTCTCGTTATTTTGAAAGTATTTTATATGTATTTATCTTTAATTATTCCATGTTTGGGCAACTTTAATAGATTTTTGTTTTCTCCTAAACTACTCATTTTATGTCCTTGTGTGCATGTATAAGATCTATCTACACAGTGATTTTTTTTTTTTATCCTCACTCAAGGACACATTTTTATTGATTTAAAAATTGTTTTTTTCCTTCATTAATTTTAGAGAGAGAGGAAGTGAGAGGGAGAGAAAGATAGAAACATCGATGAGAGAGAACACCGATTGGCCGCCTCCTGTATGCCCCCCACTGGGGATTTGGCCCATAACCTGGGCATGTGCCCTGACCGGGAATCGAACTGGCGACCTCTTGGTGCATGGGTCGACATTCAACCACTGAGCCACACCAGCCAGACCATTTTTATTGATTTTTAAAGAGAGAGGAAGGGAGAGGGATATATATATATATATATATATATATATGAGAGAGAAAGAAAGAAACATTGATTAGTTGCCTCCCACATACGCCCTGAAATGGTATCGAACCTTTAACCTAGATATGTGCCCTGACTAGTCATCAAATTCGCAACCAAGGTATGTTCCCTGACCCTTTGATGCACGGGATGATACTCCAACCAACTGAGCCACACAGGCCAGGTCCACACAGTGTTTTGTGTTGGTTACAAAAAGCCCAAAGTATGGACATGTATATATTTCAGATGATCTTTAATTTGGGAGAGCAAATAATGATTAAAGTAATAATCAAGTATCAGTTATGATCTCACTTATATGTGGAAACAATCAAACAAACAAAAACCCTCAGCTATACAGAGAGCAGACTGGTGGTTGTCAGAGCCAGGGGTAAAGGGTGAACAAAATGGGTGAAAGGGCTCAAAAGGTACAAATTTCCAGTTATAAAATATATAAGTCTTAGGGTTATAATGTTCAGCATGGTGACCATAGGTGACTGTACTGTATTCCACATTTGAAAGTTGCTAAGAGAGTATATCTTAAAAGTTCTTATCATGAGAAAAAAATTATGAAGTTATAGTGATGTTATTTTTTATATATATATATTTGGTAAGAAATCACTTATTTCCAACACAAACAGCACTTACTAGAAGTCACTCCTGGTTGTGGCTGCCCCATGTTAGGCTCTGGATTCGTGGAAACTGGCACCACGCCTGCAGCATTTGGTAGCATGTTTTGTTGTTGTAGTCTAGTCTTTCACTTTTCTTCTAGTTCTTTCTGGATTTTACAGATCTTCTCAGCTAGCAGGTGGTAGTATTCCTTTCGATTATTTGCAGATTCATACATGTCCCCTTCAACTTTCCGGGCATATGCAACTAGGTTTTCCATCCGTCTATCTTGTAAAGCGGCAGGATCCGGAATAGGACACGTGGCTTGGACAAGTTTGTGAACAAGATGATTTCGAAGATTCTGAGTAATATCTTCATGCCATTGTTTTCGAATTCCAGTACTGCATGGCTGAGCTGCTGTTGGCATAGGACCCAGGGAGGCCACACTGGCATTTTCATTCATCATTGGGTTTTGAGAATTTATGGCTGAATGCAACATGGAATCAGAAAGAATACTGGCGTTTGAACCCCTACACCTCCATTTACTCCCATAGGACTAGCATTCACGTTGCTCGCAGGCCGCCTGCCTTGGGGAGACTGACCAGACTGCTGATTCTGCTGGTTCTCTGCTTGTCCCTGGGGCTGGGTGGGCATCTGGTTTACTTGATAGGGTCGTACAAAGGCTGCATTTCCCATGCTGGGGGCCCCGCGAGGAGGAGCCGGTGCGCTGCTCTGGGAAAAGGACACGGGCCCTCCGCCCGCTCTTGCTGCTCCCGAGCTCAGACAGGGCTGGGAGGTGCCTCCCTCTGTCCTCGGTGCCCCTCTGTCCTCGGCTCCTCCGTCTGTCCCGTCTGCGCGGCCAGCGAGGAAGAGGCGGCGGTATCCGCGCTGGGCCTCGGCCCCGCCTGCCCGGGCAGCGGCTCCCCCCTGGCTGCTCCCGCAGGGGGACGGGACCTGCCGGCTCTTCTGCGCGCTGGGTGC
The DNA here is from genome assembly GCA_030848825.1 of Tadarida brasiliensis. NCBI lineage: Eukaryota > Metazoa > Chordata > Mammalia > Chiroptera > Molossidae > Tadarida > Tadarida brasiliensis. The sequence goes on along the minus strand of CM061269.1, from coordinate 70,595,921 downwards.
ACCCTGATCGCCCCGAGCCTGGGAGCCCGGCCCTGCACCCGCTTCATGCCTGCTGCTCCAGAGCGCTCACCTGACACTGAGTCAGAATGGTCCATTTTTTTACAAAAGATGAACCTGCATTGACATGTTAAAATCACCCAAAGTCACAGATTTGCCTTAGGGTTTACTTTTGGTGTTGCATATTCTATGGGTTTAGACACATGTATAACGAAATATACCATAGTTATACTATCATACAGAGTATTTTCACTGCCCTAAAAATACTCTTTGCTCCATTCAGCTCTCCCCTCCTTCACACCTGGCAACCACTGGTCTTTTTATTGCCTTCATAGTTTTACCTTTTACAAAATGTCATATAATTGGGATGATGCAATATGTCCTCTTTTCATGTTCATTCTTTTTACTTACCAATATGCTTTTAGGGTCCTTCTGTCTTCTCATGGCTTGATGATTCATGTTTTAGTACGGAATAATAGTCCATTTTATGGATGTACTACAGTGTATTTATCAACTCACCTCCTGAAGGACTTCTTGGTTGCTTCACTTAGGTCAATTATAAAAAAAATATATATATAAATACAGTTGTTATACACATGTGCAGGCTTTTGTGTGGACACAAGTTTTCAACTTTTGGGGGTAAATACCAAGAAGCGTGATTGCTGAAACATATGGTAAGAATATGTTTAGCTTTGTGAGAAACTGCCAAACTGTCTTACAAAGTGGATGTACCATTTTGCATTTCTCCCAACAATGAGTAAGAGTCCCTGTTGTATCACATGTTTACCAGCATTTGGTACTGTCCCTGTTTGGGATTTTAGCCATTCTAATAGTTGTGCAGTTGTATCTTATTCTTGTTTTAATTTACATAACCTGATAATATATGATGTGGAACATGTTTTCATATGCAGATTTGCTTTCTATATGTCTTTTTTGATGAGATGTCTTTTAAGGCCTCTGACCAATTTTTTAAACAGGTTGTTTCTTTACTTACTGTTGAGTTTTAAGGGATCTTTGTATAATTTGGATAATAATATTTTATCATATATCTGTTGCAAATATTTTCTCCCAGTCTGTGGCTTGTCTTCTCATTGTATTGATATTGTCTTTTGTAGACCAGAAGATTTTCTTTTTAATTAAGTCCAGTTATCATTATTTCTTTCATGGACTGTGTTTTTAGTGTTATATGTAAAAAGGTATCATCATACCCAAGAACATCTATGTTTTCTCCTATGTTATTGCCTAGGAGTTTATATTATAGTTTTGCATTTTATGTGTAAGTCTATGATCCATTTTGAGTTAAGTTTTGTGGAAGGGATAAGGTCTGTGCATAGTTTCTTTTTTTCTTTTCATGTGGATCCTCAGTGGTTCAGCACCATTTTTAAAAAACACTATTTTTGTTTAATTGTATTGCTTTTTCTCTTTTGTCAAAAAAATAAGCTGACTTTTTTATGTGGGTCTATCTCTGGAATCTCTATTCCATTCCACTGATCTATTTGTCTGTTCTGTCACCATTATCACATTGTCTTGATTACTGTAGCAACTTTATAATAAGCCTGAAAGGCATGTAGTTACAGCACTCCAACTTTGTTCTTTTTTAATATTGTGTTGGCCATGCTGGGATTTTGCCTTGCCAAATAAAGTTTAGAATCAGTTTGTCAGTATTCATAAAATAATTTTCAGAGATTTTGATTGAGATTACATTGAATCTACAAAGTTAGTAAGAAGCGACATTTAACAAAATTAAGTCTTCTTATCCATGAAAATTTATTTAGTTATTTGTTTTAGTTCATGAGATTTCTGTAGTTTTCTTGATATACATCTTGTACAGATTTTGTTAGATTTAAACCTAAGTATTTTAATTTTTTGCATGCTAATATAAGCAGTATTGCTTTTAATTTCAAATTCCACTTGTATATTGCCAAAGTTTATCACCCGATAAAATCTCTAAAAGCCAATATTAAAACCTATACAATTGTATCCAGCAATAGCACTGGAGGAAGAATATACAAACTTTCACTCTGGGAAATTAAACCTTGAGTTTGCTGACTGTGCCTTTGTTTCTAATTAGATAGACCCGATTTAAATAACACCCTCTATCCACATATTAATCTTTAAATGATGAGTTCCTACTGAGAGCTTTTGGTACCACATGTTTGGGATGTTGTCACACTCCATTTAAAAATCATACTTTCAATACCTTTAGGGAAACTCCATTTCCCAACACTCTAATTGACAAGGTTTTCAGAAAGTTTATTCATATCGCATTACACCGTTTAAATGTGCTATTAAAAAAAGATGCATGTCCTTAATAAATAAATAATATTCATGGAGGGTGTGGTAAAGAAGAAAATATAAAGATCACAATTTGATATTTATAAGTCTTGCTGCTTCTATGTTTTTAAATATGTTTGTAGTGGAAATACTATAATATGCAATTACCCTGCCTTTGGAGGTGACACAAAGAAGGGAGAGACGGTGGAAGAAACATTTACCTAGGACTGATGTAATGATAACAAAGATATAAAGGATGTTTTCATTTAAAGTCTTGAGAATTTGCTCCACTTGTCAAGTTAATGTCAGGGTATTACATTTGAGATATAATTGTTTAAAATGCAAAAGGTAAGTACAGTCTATGACTTTTTTTGAAAACTTGGAGGCATTAGAGAGAATATATGATTTGGAGATTTGGGAATTATTTAAAAATAGTATTTATATTTACTCACACTTCACTAGAAAGTGTCATATTGTGATGGGGTAAAGTAAATAAAGAAGGTTGTCCACTTGAATGCCATTTACCATGGGAATGTATTGTTTACACGTAAAAACAAATCATCACCTGTCACATACTGCTCCCGCCATTGCACATTGCCGTAGCCCGAGTCTGTGTCAGTGAAAGATGCAGGTGCTGAGGTTTTTAATAGTGTTAGTAACGTGTGGTTTCTGCTTTACTCCCTTTTCAATGTTCTTTTTTATTATATCTAAATACTTTACAAAACACTAAAGTAGCAAGGCTCATTTCTTAAAGGGGACCACTCAGGAATCTAAAGCAAGAGTAAACAGTGGTGTATAAAATAAGACATTTCTGACCTCATAAATTCACCAGAATAATTTCCTTGGTGAATCACTTGCAGTTTCAACCTAACCTAGTGAACTACACAGCCCAGAGCAGCGGTTCGCGACCTTCCCAATGCAACCCTTTAATGCAGTTCCTCACGTTGTGGGGACCCCCAACCATACAATTATTTTTGTTGCTACTTCATAACTGTAATTTTGCTACTATTATGTCTTAGGCGACCCCTGTGAAAGGGTCGTTCGACTCCCCAAGGGGTCGCGACCCACAGGCTGAGAACCGCTGCTCTAGAGCTTTCAGAGTTTCCTGTTCCTGTTGCTAAGTTTATAATTCTCTGAAAATTGAAAGAATATGGAATAGTTTTAAAACTAGAATAGCAAAACAATGTTTAGTAGATTTAAAAAGTATTTTCGATGTGTTTCATGTCTGAAGCATTTATTTTAAAATTAATTGAATTACGTGTGGAAACAAATACTTTGTGCGTCTGTAACTTAGATGATCTTGCATCTTTTGTTTCCTGAGGCTACTTATAATCTAATGAACCAGAAACAGTGATATTGTTTATCCCTGTTTAAACTTTGCAGCAAGCCTCTACCAAACCATAGGATGAATTGTCATGTATCTCAATCCTAAAAAAAATATTGGTTTCTGTTTATCTTGAGAGTTTCTTCTCCCTTGCCTCCCAATAACACTTTTTTCCAGAGCAAGTTTTATTTGTAAATTGTTTTGTTTCTTCTTTATTAGCTTACATTTTGGGTAATAGAAATGAAATAGTGCAAACATGGCTAACTGTCAATTGGTTAACAACAAAAATTGTTTTGAAATGTAGGCAGGAATTTGATCTCATTTTCAGTGAACTTTGTATGAAAAAATTAAAATGTCACTTTCTTCTAGCCCTATATTGTGACTGTATGCCATTTTCCACACAGGGAGCCGAGAAAGGCAATGATGAACCGTTTGATTTTTACATTACGTTGAAACATATTATTTGTCTTCCATTGACCTTAATAGTTTATCCATCTGCAAATAAGATGAAAAAGATTTTGTTAGGTGAACAATACATCTCTTATACTGATTGTGTGTAAATTTTAAGGAAATAAAGAAGTTGAAAATATTATTTATTCATAATTAAATATATATTCACCCAACATCAGATCACCTTAATATATAAAGCAAATATTAAGAAACCTGAAGGGAGAAGTTGGCAGCAAGACAACAATAGTTGGAGACTAAATATTCTACTTTCAATAATGGACAGAATATCCAGACAGAAAACCCTTAGAGAAACACCAGACTTGAACAGCACTGTCAACCAATAGACCTAACAGACACATGCAGAACTTCTCCCCAACAACAGAATAATACACCTTATTCTCAGTCAGGCATGGAGCATTCTCCAGTCTGGATTCCATATGAGGTCACAAAACAAGTCTTAAGAAATTTATTAATATATAAATCTTGATTAATATTGGTCTACTTTAATACTCCAAGCCTAAAATGTATTTGTCCCAATTATAAACTTATTTTTGGAATCATATCTCTTTAAAAATTCCCAAATTCATTGGAAATGGTAGAGAGATAAAACATAATTTGAACAATGTAGTGATTTTTAAATAAATATTTCATAGAATTTGATATACAATATTTTATTTTATGTTAATGATTATTAGTATTATTAGCCATCATCTGAAAATGCTGTACATTTTTGCATTCTTTTTCTGATTTCACTCATTATTTTCTACTTTTATTTCATTGCAAGAAATAGGTTGTGCTCAATAAATGTTAAATTGATTATTGGATGTTATACCAGAACACTGAGTGCATTCTGTGCTTGCACATCTCTATTTGGGAATTCTGTTCTTTCCTATCTGTACAACTAAGCACTGCCACCGCTACCATTGCAGATATCTCTCTGCAACCACTGAAGAAGCTCTATGAGAAGACATAACTATAGCCAGGACTAAATCTTTCTTCTAGGACCTTTGTTCCTAATCCACAGAGAGATAAGTGACATAGTTCAGAATGTAATCAAAGCTGCAAATATTATACATAAGAATTAAAAGGAGAGATGGAAAGGGAATGCATTGTTTCAAGTACTGTCACTCTGACCAGGACTGTCACAACTGGCCAGCTTTTCTGTATTAAAACCGGATAGATTGCTCCTAAGGGAAGGAAAATGCTACATGAGAACTGCTGTACGCGATATTTTACCTATCGTTAGGTAATGACCACTTCTTTGAGTTTATAATCCTTTAAAATTTGGAAATACATGGAGTTGTTATAAAACTAGAAAATCAAAATTATTTTATGTAGTTACAAAAAAAAAGATTTATCTGTTTTCAATATTTGAAGCACAGATTCTAAAATTAATTGGGATGCATGTAGAAACAAATAGATTATGCATCTGTGCCCTTAGATGATCTTGTGTCTCTGTTATTTAGGTTTCCTGAGGAAACTTAGCATGATGTAAGGAGCCAGAACTAATTCTGTAAGCAAGACAAATTCTCTCATTTACCCTGTAGTATATATAACCACCAAAATTAACTTAAGAGCTCATGCCTTTACCAATTTTTCTTAAACCACTTTTACAGTATTTTAAGCATATGGAGCAATATATCCAGTATATTTAATAAAACATGTATTTTAATGTGAACAGTCAATGGGTAATAAATATGTTATTCTTGTAGATACTTTGCTTAACTTCATTACCTTTCATGTCTATGTAACAACCTGAATTCCTAATAGAGTCTAAAATTGTATGCATATTTGAATCATGCCAGGTTCTTAAGGTGGGCTGTTAAAATTCATGAATATGAATTTTTTATTCAACTCTATTGTAGTACATTGGGTTCTAGATACAGATATTCAAACTGTTTTACAATTGTTCAAGTACCTTGGTAAACTAAAATACCTACAAATGATTGTAAAGACAATTTAGTTAAATCACCACACTTCAAAAGTCAGTGAGCTGAGACCTAGAACAGTTATGGGCCTTCCTTAGTTACACGGCTAGTCAGTGGAATTCCCATGCTGGAATATAGGTCTCCCGATGGATAGGCCCGGTCCCTTTTAATTATATAATTCACAAACAGAATTGCATGAAAGGCAGTATTTATTGAATAAATTCCATATGATGTGCATTAAAGAAAAAAAACAAATTTCTTTATATTTAGTATGCTTTATGAAATAATGCTGGTAGATAAGAAAAATTCCTTTATATTAATGGAGAACTCATGCTGGTTAAAGATTCTGTGTAAAATAAAACCATTGTCTTCTATTCTTGCAAACCAAATTCTCAACCTCTTGGTATTTATTGGACCCATATATAATGTTTTGGGAGGGGGGTTAATTATTAAACATCTTTGATGAAGAGTTTTCTATTAGGTTATGACAGCTTGAAGATTACCATTTTGCTTTGACTAAAAGTTTTTCAATTTTCTTTTATAATTTTTCATTTACATTTTTTTTCTCCTAACCTGTCTTCTCTATTAACAGGTAGATAAATGACAGCCTAAATATACTCCAGCACAGATGTGAATTTATGCAACTCTAGTTTCATTGAGACATATTTTTCCCAAATACTGACATGAAGCCAGTTTCACTACATTAAATTAACAGGAATAATAGTGAAAATAACCTAAAAGGTTTATTTTGCTGGATATTACTTATTGACAAATTGTAGGCTGGTTATATTTTTTATTTATGAGAATATAGGTAAATTTTTAAAAATATATTTTTAATTTTTACCCCCATAGAGTATAAAAAAAAATAATGCTTATTTGAATTGTAATAGTTTTTTTGGGTCAAGTATTTATCAGTATGATTTCATGAAATCCCCACAAAACCTAGTGAAGTCATGTATACATGAAAATGATTTAAGAACACAAATCTAGTGAATATTTACTAGATGGGGAAAGACACTGTCAACGATAAATTACACTGCCTGAGTATAACAGACTTGATCACCTGTAAAGAGCTTAATTTATTACAATTGAGTATTAGGTTTAGATTTGTCATGAAGTCTGATAAAGACTTAACTAGGAGGAAGGGCCTAGGCCGGGCCTGCCTCGTTGGGCTCTGAGCGATTTAGCTCGCGTCCGGCCGTGGTCTCTGCCCCAGTTCCCCCCGTTTCCCTTCCCGTCCAGAACGGGCTGGGCACGGGGAAGACCTGCCCGAGCCATGGAGGACGAGGTGGTCCGCATTGCCAAAAAGATGGACAAGATGGTGCAGAAGAAGAACGCGATTGGAGCATTGGATTTGCTGAAGGAGCTTAAGAATATTCCCATGACCCTGGAATGATTACAGTCCACAAGAATTGGAATGTCAGTAAATGCTATTCGCAAGCAGAGTACAGATGAAGAAGTTACATCTTTAGCAAAGTCTCTCATCAAATCCTGGAAAAAGTTATTAGATGGACCATCAACTGATAAAGATCCTGAAGAAAAGAAAAAAGATACTGCAGTTACATCACAGAATAGCCTGAAGCAAGAGAAGAATGTAGCTCCAGTGGCAGTGTACGCAGCAGAAAGGATGAAACAAATGCTGAGATACCTACGTGTCATCTTTTCCTCGGGCACCAAACACTTCTGATTCTGTAGGTTACAGTGTAGGGAGATGCTGGCTGCAGCTCTTCCAACTGGAGATGACTACATTGCTATTGGAGCTGACGAGGAAGAATTAGGATCTCAAATTGAGGAAGCTATATATCAAGAAATAAGGAATACAGACATGAAATACAAAAATAGAGTACGAAGTAGAATATCAAATCTTAAGGATGCAAAGAATCCAAATTTAAGGAAAAATGTACTGTGTGGGAATATTCCTCCAGACTTATTTGCTAGAATGACAGCAGAGGAAATGGCTAGTGATGAACTCAAAGAGATGCGGAAAAATTTGACCGAAGAAGCCATCAGAGAGCATCAGATGGCCAAGACGGGCGGAACCCAGACTGACTTATTCACATGTGGCAAATGTAAAAAGAAGAATTGTACTTACACACAGGTACAAACTCGTAATGCTAATGAACCAATGACAACATTTGTTGTCTGCAGTGAATGTGGAAATCGATGGAAGTTCTGTTGAGTTGGAAGAATTGGCAAAGTGTCTGGACCATTGAGAAAATGGATTTTGTAACTAGCTTTAAAACTAGGCCAAGGAACTAATTTTTCCGCAAATCAGATTTTTAAAGAACATGCATCCCTTGGGTTAATCTTTGTTTTTGACATAGCATCCTTTCTTAAATGCCTTCTGTAGTTTCACATCAGTAGGGAGACTACACAATAATTGTATGGTAACTGTTTCAGTTTTTTTTAAATAAGTAATTGATATTAAACTTTTATCAATTAAACTTTTGGCAGTTTATTTTTACCTTTTTTTCTTCTTAAAGGAAAGTTACCTTAACTTTTTTACTGTCTGAAGCACAATAGAAATGTTATTCTTTTCAGTTAATAAATACGTGAAAATTACATTTATTTTCCTTATTGGCATGTACCTGAAAATATTAAAGAAGGAGAGAGGTAATATAATATGTTTATTAAATGTGCTATTTGACCAGCTTATCTAAATTGTATATAATATTTGAACTAGCATATGAAATTGTTTTTAACTATTATATTCACAAGTCTGGGATAATTAGATATTATTTTGCATTTGTAACCATGGTCATCATTTCTTGTAATTTCTTATACATGTTTATTACTTGTTCTTAATAGATTTTGCTTTTGGAAACATGACTTGGCTTGTTGGAATCAAAACAAAAGTTTGGTTTTGTTGTTTATTGACCTGTTTGACTTTATAGTATTTTAGTTGTAGAACACTGTTTAGTTTAGTAGGCTTTTCATAAATCCCAGCACAGGCAAAGAATGAAAGTGTATAATTATTTTTCCCTCATAGGAAGACATACTGGGAAGGAAATGTTAGCATTTTAGGAGAGTGTAGTTATTATAAGTAGTACATGACTTGATTTTGATTGGGAAATCTGTACTGGCAAAGGATTAAGTTTAAGGATTATATAAATCTTTCCATATTGAGGTTGATAGAAAATATTTTTGTCCTGAGTCTAAGAAGCGGACTTTTTCTGTTACACAATTAATTAGGTAGTTGAACAAACTGAATATATGGGCTGTAATGCAACTCATTTTATAGTATAGATGTTACAACTAAGTTTTACTTTTTGTTTAAGTGTGTACCATTTTCTCTGTTAGGAATAAGAAAAATTGATTTTCATATAGTTCCTTAGGGTATGCTTGCTCTAGCACATCTTAAAGGCCGCTGTTACAAAGTCCACAACGTATCGTGCTAAATCTGTATTCTATCAAACACCTACAGAAAGACCTCAGTACATGATTTCTCTCCCCTTTGCTCCCATTTTCTCTTTTCTTACTGGAAATCAATTTGATGTAATACAGAAGATAACATTTTTAAAAGTCCTTGTTAAGACCCCATATATAAGATTTGGCCCCTGATATCATTCCCTCTTTACCTTGTCAGTTCACAGATTAACCTTTTGTTTTATCATTTGAAAAATAAAGTACGTTATTGAAAAAATGAGTTTTAAGAAGAATAAAATTAAAATAGTTCCATTTTTAAATTAAGTGATGCATTTTAAAATTTGTAATTCAATAAAGTCTCTTGTTATTAATTTTGTAAAAAAAAAGAAAAAGACTTAACTAGAAGTGAGAATCAATAGGTTGATAAAAGACCTCATATGCTAAGAAAGTAATACTTTCTGCATTTAAATAAAGAATCAGGTTAAATCACTACAAGCAGCAGCAGCAGCATCTAGGGATAGATAAGTGTAGATGAACTAGTAAAAAGGACAAAACATCGAGCTTCATGGAGAAGGCAGATTTATTAATTAACGAAAGAGATATGCTTTGAGAACCACAACAGGGAACAGTATTCTCTGGATGAGTTTTCTAAAAGAAGTCCCATTGGACTAACTACATATTCTTTGCAAAGAGTAGAAAGTGATGTAAATTCAATAGACTTACTTGGTATCTCATCACAACTTTGAGTAAAGTAGAACAAAGGAGTCATTAAGAGCAGGTGCATAATCTGATAATCAGTTGAATTAATATAATTAAAGGATACTGACTGATAAATTATGGTCAACTTTTTGCAGGAAATCTACAAGAAATTCTGTCTTGAGTCTGGCCTTTTTCAAGTTTATAAAATAAATTACATAGACAAGGAAATATACACCTCATTAAAAATATAAAAGACATATAATTGGGAAGGAAAAGAATTATATTAAATAATATAATTAGGATCCAAGAAATATCATAGAGTCCACATATAATACATTGATACAGTGATGAAATATAAGTGATTAAGATTACATAGCAGTTTATTTCTGAAATAAAATAATTTATCACATAAAAACAGACCCAAGAATCTGCAGGTCATCCATATGTTTCCATTTCTGGAACAGTGTGTGTAAAGTTGTCATGATTTCTTCCTTAACGTTCTGGCAGAATTATTTAAGCTATCTGAGTCCACAGTTTTCATAGGGAAAATACTTTGAAATTACATAAACAACTACTTTAGCTGATGCAGGACTACTCAAATATTCTATTTCTTCTCTATTTCTGTTTTATGTTTCAGGTGTTTTAAAATTCAAAGTTGTCAAATTTATGGCCCTGCAGTTTTCATGTCTTTTTAATGGCTGAAATATTTGAAATATCTCCTTTTTATCATTTTTTTTTGTAAGTTTGTGGATGTTTAGCAATTTTATTTATTGACATCAAATAAATTGAATTTATACTTAATCTTCACACATGATTTTATTGCTGAATACTTTCATTTCTGAAAGACAATTTTTTCATACAAAATTATTTGCATTGTTTAAAATGTACTACTTGAAATGTCATCATGCTTTTTTTCTAACTTCTATATTTTTGTTGAAAACTCAGCCATTCATTTTACTGTTGCTATTGTGCAAGGAGTATGTCTTTACACCCACACTCCCTGGTTAATGATGAGATTATGTTTAAAACACTTGCTGTAGATAATCCAATACAATGCCACCATGTTAATATTATGAACACTGGAACATATCCTGTTTTATTATACCAAACATTAATATATATTTCTGTATATGTATATAATGTATTACTTTCTATAAATAGTTACTTGACATATATAAGACTTCATATTATACTAACAATATATATTAATTTCATTAACACTTCTGCCATTTTCCAGTTAAATCATGGGTGTGTGTATGTGTGATTCATTTGCTCAGGATTCACTGAATTACTAAAATCTGTGGGTTTCTGTCGTTCATAAATTTTGTAGAATTCTCATTCATTTTTCAGACAATTGTTTTGCTTCATTCTATATATCCTTTCTTTCCAGAACACTATGCAATATTACATACTTCGACAGTATCCCACATGCCTTTTAATTTTGGCAGTGGCTTTTATTCTTATCTTCTTTGTGCTTAAATTTCAATATTTTCTATTAACTTGCTTTTAATCCTGTTCTTTGCAATATCTCAGATTTAATTTAATTCATGATTTAAATTAATATCATAATTTCAGATATTGTTTTGCAATTCAAGAATAACAAATTTATTCTTTTTATTCTAATTCTTTATTAAAATTCTTTTAAATAATTTATTTTTCCTATATTTAAAATTATTTTATAATTTCCTTGCTATTTCTAACACCTGAACAATGTATGATGCTACTTCTAATAATAAGGGATTTCTTAGCAAACTATGTAAAAAACTTACTTTTAATTACCTTGCCTACCTTTCTGGGACTTAAATTCTAAACTCTCCCTCTAGGACCAGACAACTCCTTCAATATCTTCTTGGCATTTTAGCCACCTCCCTCCTTCCCACACGAGGCTCCTTGGAGACTCCCTCTGAACATATTGAGGAACTTGGGGATTTTTAGATATAGCAAATAACTTCTTTGCATATTTTGGGGCTCCCCCAAGGTTTCTTTACCATTAAAGTCTCTTCACCTCAATTTACATCAACTCTCTCTCTCTGCTTGTTTCTCACCCCCGCGGGTCTGTGTTTCCTACTGGCCTCTATGCTCTGATGTCCCTGTGACGGGACTGAAGGGGGCTCTGAGCAACGACGTCCATTCCTTCAAGAATCATGTACCACTCCGTTTCTGCCTGCTCTATCTGCTCTCTAGTACCTTCAAATAGTATTTCTTAATTTTTTTCCAGTTCTTATTTTTGTTTTCATCAGAAAGATTAATTAAAAAAATAAGCTACACCATGATTGAAACTTGATTTTCCCAATAAACCCCATAATTTATTGCATTAGTGTACCACCCACTCAGACAAAAAAAAAAAAGGAAACTCCCCAAATATGAGGGAATGTGAAGTATTTTAGAAAAGACAGTTTTAAAAATTACGAGGCACTGGACATGTGTGTGACAAGAAACACTGTTTCATGACAAGGCAAAAATATAGTTTTGAATGCAGCTTGAAAAATAATGGTTACATGATAAGCACCATTCCATGAAGAAAAGTTTAAAATTCTTGAGGTAAGGTCCATCCCAATTCTATCCAATAACCAAGGATATTTTGGGTGGGCTTTTTATTTTTCTTTTCATTAAAAAAATCTGACCTTAGAGATTAATGTATCCTATTTTTGAGGTAATTCAACCATAAGTATTTTAACCACTAATTGATAATATAAAAAACAAGCATTAGATGGATGGTTTTATATGATATTCTTTATGTAGCAATTCAAAGATTTGCTGATTTTCTAACTAAAAGAAAGAATGATGATACATTATGCACTTGTTTTTAGTACCTAGAAATCAAGAACATCACAGTGGATTAGAGATAATAGAAAGACTAGGATAGAAAGACTTTTAAAGACAAACATTAAAATTATTATTGTAAGGACAAATTGTAGGTATTTTAAAGATAAATTAGTCTATATCTCAGAATTCTCACATTCCCTTTCATTATAAATAAAGTTAGATAAAAGAAAGGTGAAATGGAGGATGCTTTTCCTTTGGGCAAGTAAAACAAGGTGATTAGGAAAGATGAAGTGTCTTCTCATCAAAACATCAAATGTATAAAAATAGTTATGATTCATGATCTCATAAAATATATGTGAAAAGTTTTAATAAATAACTGATGATTTCCATCTAATTTCATAGAACTTCCACAAGCAATAGTACCTCATCTTATTAAATATAACCACCGATATTTGTGCTTTGGGGAAAGGCTTAAATGATGCATGTATTTGTGTATGCATGTGAAGGTTACTTGGAAAATACTAATATTGTCAATTACTATTTAAGGCTAGTCTAGTAGACACACTTTGATAGAATGAGATGGTTTAACCTTTGATGTTACTTATTCTGCCATATATTCTGTAGCTTCCCTGTGACTAATAGCAAATAAGTTGTAGAGTTTGTAATGCAAGTCAGGTTTGTCTTGCTGCAAAATCTTTCCTTTTTTCAATACATGAAAACTATTCTTCCTGCTGTAACGCATCGTGCAATCACACACAAAAATGCCTAATTCAATTTCATGGTTCATGGTAAATGTTTAATTAATTCTTATAAGATAAACTGAATGCATATCAAATCTAAGCCAAACCATACCACAGTCAGAATAATAAAATACAACTTTCAAACCCATAAGCAATAGATTACAGCAAATTTTACTCCTTGATTTAGAGTTGTATCCCTTTTTAAAAATGTATTTATCAAATTTATTGGGGTGACATTAGTTAATAAAATTTTGTAAGTTTCAGGTGTACAATTCAATACATCATCTGTATATTTATTGCGTTCACCACCCTAGGTCAAGTCTCTGTCCATCACCATTTATCCCCCCTTAACCCACTTCTACCTCCCCCCACACCCCTTTCCCTCTGGTAATCACCGTACTGTTGTCTGTTCCTATGAATTTTTTTTTTGCTTAATCCCTTTACCTTTTTCACCCATTCCCCCAACCCCCTCCAGTCTGACAGCTGTCAGCTTGTTCTCTGTATCTGACTCTGTTTCTATTTTGTTAGTTTATGTTGTTCATCAGATTCCACATATAAGTGAAATCATATAGTAGTTATCTTTCTTTACCTTATTTCACTTAGCATAATATACTCCAGGTCCATCCATGCAGTCACAATGGGAAAGATTTCCTTCTTTATTATGGCTGAGTAGCCTTCCATTGTGTACATGTACCACAGCTTTTTTATCCACTCATCTACTGATGGACACTTGGGCTGCTTCCAGATCTTGGCTATTGTAAATAGTGCTGCAGTGAACATAGATGTGCATATATTCTTTCAAATCAGTGTTTCGGGTTTCTTTGGATATATAAGTAGAGTTGCTGGGTCATAGGCAGTTCCGTTTTTACTTTGAGGAAACTCCATACTGCTTTTCACAAAAGCTGCAACAATCTGCATTCCCACCAATAGTGCATGAGGGTTCCCCTTTCTCCACATCCTCGCCAACACTTGTTTGTTGGTTTATTGATGATAGCCATTCTGACAGGCATGAGGTGATATTTCACTGTGGTTTCAATTTCCAGTTCTCTGATACTTAGTGAAAATGAGCATCTTTCCATATGCCTATTGGCCTTCTGTATGTCTTCTTTGGAAAAGTGTTTATTCAGGTCCTTTGCCCATTTCTTAATTGGATTGTTTGTTTTCTTGGTATTGAGTTGTATAAGTTCTTTATAAATTTTGGATATTAGGCCCTTATCAGATGAATCATTGGCGAATATGTTTTCCCATTCAGTGGGTTATCTTTTCCTTTTGTTGATGGTTTCCTTTGCTGTGTGAAGACTTTTTAGTTTGATGTACTTCCATTTGTTTATTTATTTATTTTTTTGTTTGCCTTGCCTACAGTGATATAGCAGGAAAAATAATGCTATGAGAAATGTCTGAGATTTTACTGCCTATATTTTTTCTAGGGTTTTTAGGGTTTCAAGGCTAACATTTAAGTATTTAATCCATTTGAGTTTATTCTTGTGTAGGGTGTAAGAAGGTGGTCTAGTTTCTTTTTCTTTCTTTTTTTTGCATGTATCTGTCCAATTTTCCCAACACCATTTATTGAATAGACTATCTTTACTGCATTCCATGTTCTTGCCTCCTTTCTTAAATATTAATTGACCATAAAGACATGGGTTTATTTCTGGATTCTCTATTCTGTTACATTGATCTATATGTCTGTTTTATGCCAGTACCATGCTGTTTTGGTTATTATGGCCTTGTAGTATAGTTTGATAACAAGTAGTGTGATTCTTCCAACTTTGTTCTGCTTTCTCAAGATTGCTGTTGCTATTTGTGTTTCAATATAAATTTTTGAAATATTTGTTCTAGTTTTGTGAAATACTCCATGAGTATCTTGGTAGGAATTGCATTGAATATATAGATTGCTTTGAATATTCCACTTACTTGTGTCTTATAATTTTCTGAATATAGTTCTTTTACATTCTCAGTTAAATGTATACCTTTTTTTTTTTTTGAAGCAATTGGGAATGAGATTATTTTCTTAGTTTCTCTTTCTGATAGTTCATTATTGGTATATAAAAATGCAACTGATTTCTGGATATGTATTTTGTATTCTACTTCACTGAATTCATTTATCAGTTCTAGTAGCTTTTTGGTGGAATCTTTAGGGTTCTCTATGTATAGTACCATGCCATCTGCAAATAATGACAGTTTTACTCCTCTCTTTCCAATTTGGATGTGTTTTATTTATTTTTATTGTCTTATTGCTGTGGCAAGGACTTCCAGAACTGTGTCAAATAAGAGTGGCACACACCTGTCTTGTTCCTGATCTTAAGGGAAATGCTTGTAGTTTTTTCCCATTGAATATGATGGCTGTGGGTTTGTCATATATGGTCTTTATTACATTGAGCTATGTTCCCTCTATTCCCACTTTGCTGAGAGTTTTTATCATAAATGGGTGCTTCCCTGCCTTCCCCTCCCCCCCCTCCCGCCCACTGCAGGGCCTTTGCACCCTGCACCCTGCCCCTCCCTCCCCCAGGGCCACTGCAGGGCCTTTGCATCCTGCTCCCCCCCCCACCAGGGCACTGCTAAATCCTCAGCCAGCGCTGGCTCTGCTCCCACGTGCTCAGTGGGCCCTGACCCTGACCCTGACCTCCATTGAATTTGCCCATGCCACTGGCCCCACCTGCCTGGTTCAGCCCTCCTGGTCCCTCATCTCTCACTCTGGCTTTTGTGTTTTTCACTTCTAAGGAGGTCCAGGATCTTTGTTCTGCTGACTGCTGTAGCCCAGCACCCAGAGCAGAGACTGGCGCCGGGGATCCTCAGTCCTCAGTGCAGACAAGCCGCGGGAGCTGACGCTCGGGGCTGGGCGGTGCTGAGAAGGGGGCATCTGCAGCCCGGTGGGCCAGGCTGGTGCCCTCCACTCACTAGCGGCAGGACCTCGAGCAGCCACTGAGCTTTTGGTGCCACGTTCCTAAAACCACGACTGTAAAGCAGCTAAGTTAAGTTCTGATGTTTTAAACACGCGATGAATGGTAGTGAGTGGTGGTGTCACTGTGGCATGTCCCTGCTGTGACAGGCCAGCAGCCTCCGAGGACACCTCTGCAGCCCGGCTTCTCAGGAAACAACAAAAAAATAAAAAAATAAAAATAAAAAAAATAAATGGGTGCTTGATTTTATCAAATGCTTTTTCTGTGTTCAAGGGTAGGAAGAATTAATATTATTAATGTTATAACCCTTTCAATACTACTAAGTTGCCTGTACCGGGTTTCCCAGACCAGGAAAATTTACCTTGTCATGTAAATTATTACTATTCCTTTTATAAAATAAGGGACTAAAAGTAAGAGTGGTTAACTATCTTATCAAAATTTTGCCTATTAATTGATTTGGTAGGATTTTCATTTAGGTTCAAGTCTCTCTGAATCTAATATCTGGGTAACTCTTTGACTACTTAATAACCTGAGACTAAAGAAAAAATAATTATTGCACATAAAATTAGAGAAAATGCTAGCTCAATGTGTTGAAAATATTGTGCTGTCTTTAGATAGAAGGCGGAGTGTATCTCTTTATATGTGAAAAAAAGAAACATATTCTGAGAAGCATTAGCCACCTATTCAACAGAAATAAAAAGTTCTGATTATCCCAAAGAGGGCTATTTTCACTGATGTCCACAGCTGCTTTGTAGAATTACCCCAGAGCTCTATATGTTTTATCTTTTCTTTTCTCCTTTTCCTGTATTTAAGCCCAGCATCATTAATATTAAGGGTAAAGGTAAAACATTGTCTCACTGAATTGCATTATTCAAAAAATCCCATGTAATTGTAGATAATACATTACAACTTGCTAGGAAACTGTGCTGCAATAGTTTAAAAAGTAGTGTTTATGTGAGCAACTGTGTTATAATATCTAATAAAAAATAGCATTAGTTTTACACTTATTTAAAATGCAGTCTTTAGTACTGTGAATAATTAAGATACCAATTTCTCAATTAGCATAAAATTTCTTATTTTCTTCTACTGGAAAACATATTTATCACTGTAGACTGATTAACTTGAAAAAAACCGTATCTCCAGAAGAGGGGGTGGGGGAGGGGAGCGATGAACCACAGAACTTGTACACATGTACTCATAACCAGTGGACATGGACAACAAAACTGGGGATGGGGCAGGGAGGGAGGGGGAGGAGGGTGACAATGGGGTAAAAGGAGAAACATCTGTAACAAAAATAAATTAATAAAAAATTAAAAAACAAAACAAAACCATATCTCAATCAGTTTGACAGAAAAAAATCTATGTGACCACGTGTTTTGGAGTATATGTATGTGTGTTTATTTATCTGTATGTGTAAATGTGTATACTGTTTGTGAGAAAATAAATATATATATACAATAAGGTCTTATTAAACATTTTCAAGTATATGAGATGAGTCAGCAAGATATAAGAGAAAAGCATAACTTTTGCAATTAGATTGCTTAAATTTAAAAGTTGTAATTTATAATTTACTAATAATATAATTCTAGCAAGTTACTACCTCATATGCTACTGAGCCATATCTTTGTTAGAGTATGGCTATGAAGATAAAATGAAATATTATATGCAAATTGCATTATGTGTAAAATAAAGTACTCTGATATAAAAGTTAGTGATCCTGAAGACTATTTGTAACATATAGTGATGTTTTCCTGTCGTTATACTCCTTTAACCCCTTTGTTGATTTTGCAGTTTTCAGGCTAGAAGGCTGGCATAGCTATTTACTCTATACACAGCTAAACTCTTCTCTAACCAGCAGGCAGAGAGAATTAGGGGCAGCTGGTGTCCAGACAGTCAGTTACACCACTGTTTTAAATGAGCAGGATTTAAGCTACAAAGAATTGGCATAAAAGGAATGAGTAAACATTTTCTTACATCCTTGCTGACAGGATGGCAGAGTGTTTCTAAATTTAATGAGTGCTTAACTCATAAATCATATATGAAATCTGACGAAAGAGCAATTTAATGCTTTGAGTGAAAGCCATCTATTTAGATAGATAGATTAGATAGATAGATGGATAGACAGACAAAATGTTTTGTCCAAAATTTTACTCCCATTATCATGAATTGTTCTTCCAGACTCTCTGTCAGAGTAAGCTATTTGCAAGAACAATTCTTATTTCCCTCTTGGAGTAATAAAAGCACTTAGAACTGTAGGTAACTTTCCAAGAACTTCACTACCAGCTGATAATGACATTGCAGCAATTTTTCTCACTTGGGTAAAGTATTATTTCTGCTCAAAATAAAGCAAAATAAGTATTTGTTTTAGAATCCTGAATGAGGCATTCCATAACTTCCCATAGGTGATCTAAAGAAAAAAAAAACAAAACTTTATAGTACGATACTGAGTCAATAAGCACAAGATAAGAGGTCCAGCGTCTCTCACCAATGCTCTCCTTTTAGTCTTCATAGAAGGTACCAAGGAGCTTCTGTTGTAATAAAGGGCAGCACTTCCTCATAAGGCAAACCAGACTTCATTTACAATTTCTTCTAAAGATTGAGCATCTGGATCAAAACTAAACACTGAGCAGAAAAAGTCCAATAAGAAAATGCTTTCATTCTACAGTGCTGACAATACTGCTTTACCGTGTTTTCTGAAAATACCTTTTCAAAAATGTTGGCTAAGCTTAACTATGTAACGTCTTAACTAAGGCAGCACTACTGATGTAATTGTTGACGTCGGGATAGTAAACAGAATGTCCTGATGTTATGTTTTCATTAGGAAAATAAAAGTATGCTTCCCTAATCACCTCACTTCACTGCCCATTCACTTGTCCTCCTTTTAAAGGGTTGCACCAATTGTAGAAGGTAATGGGTGCAGGGTGCTAGCTACCTGCTGCTTCTGTTTATTCCCCAGCAAACATGGACAAGTTACTCTCCTAAATAACATTTAAGACTCAGGGCCCTGATATTCCACGTTCAGATCACAGAAGCAGGAAAATTTAATGATAATATTTTTAGAAGTGCTGTAAGCCACACTATAATTCGTTAACAAAGACAGTTATTGTGTAATGAAGGGGAAAACTACTTTTATTGGATTAGTCGATGATATTTTTTTCTAATTATAGCACTGCAGGTGTTTATATCTACAGATTGCATTGGTAAGGTAATTAGGTCCAGTAAGTGTGTGAATTATGTTAGTTTAAATTAGTTTATCTCCAGATAGGAATTTAATGAAGTGGAAATGTTTCTTTCCGGGTTATGTGCGAGTCATCAGGGCTTTCGTTGACCACTTAATAAGATGTTAGGAAATAAATTCAAATTTGGAAGCAGAATTTTCTTTGGACAAATCTCATTCTTAAGGACATTTATTTTTCTTTTGAGAAACATAAATCAAAATGATGAAATGGTGCAAATTTCTCAAATTTCTCCATCATCCGGTCTCTTATCCTGATAATCTCTGTCTCAACATTGTTGAGTATATTCAGACACACATTGACTCTGTATATAATCAGGTAAAATAGTCAAACCATTGTCTTTTTGATCTAGGTACTTTAGCTGCAAGAGAAATTTAGTCAGTTGTCCTAGCAGCCAAAACAAGATAGGAAAAAACCTCAATGACCCTGTGCCTAAATATTTCCACAAAAAAATAAGACTATGTTGACTTCTTTAACAATCAGTCCACTTTATTCATATGAAATAAAAGGTTCTAGTTTCCCTTTTGTCATGCCAAAACACATATATTAATCCTTTCCATTTTTCTTGTCTATCTGGACAACCATATCTAAATTTTATGCTTATTTAAAGTTCCCTTAAAATCCCTGTTCCAACAAATAAAGACCGCATACCAAGATCCAGGCAGTACAAGAGAAGCTGAAGTGAACGCAAAATAGAGCATGTGGACACTGCAGCGTTCAAATTCAAAATTTGCAAGTAGTCATTCTGCATCCTACCCTACTCTAACCCCCACTTTTATGATTTAGATTTTTGCCTTTATTCCTTATTCAGTGGCTTTAAGATATGAGTCTATGCATTTTATTATTCACCTCCTTATATTCTAAGTAGGTGGATTAAAGCAATTTTTTTTTACCTCTTTGTGTTTTTTAAAAGATCCAAATTCTAAACTAATAAGGGAAAAATAGAACATCAGTACACCTGTATCTGTTGTTCCCTGTGAGATCCTTTCACAAACCTTTCATCTGAACTGGAATGGCAATACTAAGTTGAAGGTGCTCATGCAAAGATCAATAATATAGAAAAGCTACCAATTAAATGATGCTAAACAAAGCAGCAGGTCACACGTTGGGAGACATCTTTAGAGGAGGGATAAGTCTCTAGTAAAATCAAAGGAAAACATAAAGTTGTTCATTAGGACTGCATAATACCCACACTTGAAAAGCCTACATGAGGTGAGTTTTCACAATGATGTTTGAAGAGATCATTAAGAAAGGAATTTCTCCTAAATAGTAAAGTCAATCAGAAATGGTCTGATGCAAGGTTAAAACTCATTAAAGCATAAGACATTTCTCTATTTTTGCTATCATTTTCTTGAGAAATTTTTTTGTTACCACATCAACAATATGAACTTGAACAAAACCAAACTATGGACTTGCAGCTACCATAAAAATAACCAGTTGACAATATACATGGGATCATGCATCTGTATATGTTGTTGTTGTTGTTTTTTACTTTAAAAAGTGCTTTCAGAATCATTATCTCATTTGATGTACTCACCAACTCTTGGAGGTAAATGGGTTATATTTTAAAATTAGAAATAAAGAAAATTGCAACACAGTGATTGAATGCTATATCTAAGGCTACGAAATAATGGGGTGTGGGGGCATTGAAAAGAAATAACACTCATTTGTTTTTAGTTCTAAATCAGTGGACTTCTTGGGAAAGAGTATATACATTCTATTAAGGCAAAATTAAAAATTATATTTTCATAGCTTTTTAAGATTCCTGTTGCTATGCAAACACTAAAAAATAAACTGGAATTCAGACTCTTAGAAAATTCTAATTCTCATTTTCCTACTGTTACTAGTCATGATGTGACAAATTATTTTACCATTTTTTATTAGCCTCATTTTTATTTGAAAGACATAAAAGGAAAGCATGTAATGGTATTACCTTATAGTATTAAACTGCTTTAAGCATAGGAAAAGTGTGCATTCCCCTATTGCAGATATACCTTTGAATGTAGAACCAACAAATTGGACAATCTAGGCCAAATGGACAAATTTCTAGAAACACACAGTCTCCCAAAACTGAACCTGGAAGAGATAGAAAACTTGAACAGACCAATAACAACAAAGACAACTGAAGATGTAATTAAGAAACTCCTAGCAAACAAAAGCCCAGGCCCAAATGGCTTCTTGGGGGAGTTTTACTGAATATTCAAAGAAGATCTAATACCCATTCTTCTCAAACTATTCCAGAAAATCCAATAAGATGGGACACTTCCATTGTCATTTTATGAGGCCTGCATAATCCTAATTCCAAAACCGGATAAAGACATTGCATAGAAAGAAAACTAGAGGCCAACATTGCTGAGGAACACAGATGCCAAAATCCTTAACAAAATATTAGCAAATCGGATCAAGCAATACATCAAAACAATTATCTACCATGACCAAGTGGTATTCATCCCGGGGATGCAAGGATGGTACAATATTTGTAAATCAATAAATGTGATACACCACATAAACAAAATGAAAGATAAAACCATGTGATCATATCAACAGATGCTGAAAAAGCATTCAACAAAATCCAGCACCTGTTTCTAATAAAAACGCTCACTATGAGGTAATGGAGGGATCATATCTCAACATAATAAAGGCCATATATGAAAAACCTACAGCCCACATCATACTCAATAGGCAAAAACTAAAAACATTTCCCTTAAGAACAGGAACAAGACAGGGAGGTTCACTTTCGCCACTCTTATTTAACATAGTATTGGAAGTCTTAGCCACAGAAATTTGACATGAAAAAAAGATAAAAAGGATCCAAATTGGAAACGAGGAAGTGAAACTGTCATTATTTGCAGATGATATGATATTATACATAGAAAACCCTAAAGATTCCATCAAAAATCTACTAGACCTAATAAATGAATTTGGCTAAGTAGCAAGATACAAAATTAACATCAAGAAGTTGATGGCATCCTTATACACCAACAATAAAATCACAGAAAGAGAAACTAAAAAAAAATCCCATTTACCATCACAGCAAAAAAAATTAAGATACCTAGGAATTAACTTAACCAAAGAAGTAAAGGATCTCTTCACAGAAAACTACAGGACATTGAAGAAAGAAATAGAGGAAGATATAAAAAAGTGGAAGCACATATCTTGTTCATGGATTGGAAGAATTAACATCATTAAAATGTCCATACTACCCAAAGCAATCTATAGATTCAATGCAGTCCACATCAAAATACCAATGATATACTACACAGAACTAGAACAAATACTCCAAAAGTTTATATGGAACCAAAAAGGGCCCTGAATAGCCACAGCAATCTTGAAAAAGAAGAACAAAGTAGGAGTGATCACATTATCAGACATCAGGTTATACTACAAAGCCACTGTAATCAAAACCACCTGGTACTGGCACAAGAACAGGCACAAAGATAAATGGAACAGAACAGAGAACCCAGAAATTGACCCAAGACAATATGCTCAATGAATATTTGACAAAGGTGGAAAGAGCATATAGTGGAGTCAAGATGGCCTCTTCAATAAATGGTGTTGGGAATATTGGACAGCTACATGCAAAAAAAGGAAGCTAGACCACCAATGTACACCATACACAAGAATGAACTCAAAATGGATAAAAGACTTAAATGTGACTCGTGATTCCATAAAAATTCTAGAAGAAAATGCAAGCAACAAAATTTCAGACATATGCAGCAGAATTTTCACTGATACATTACCTAAGGCAAGAAAAACAGAGGAAAAAATGAACACATGGGACTACATCAAACTCAAAAGCTTCTGCACAGCAAAAGAAACAACCATTGAAATGGAAAGGGAAACCACTATATGGGAGAGCATAATTGCCAATGATACATCAAATAAGGGGTTAATTTCCAAAATATATAGAGTACTCACACAACTCAAAAAAAAGAAGAAAAGAACCCAATTAGAAACTGGGCAGAGGTCCTAAATAGACACCTCACCAAACAGGACATACAAATGGCCAAGAGACATATGAAAAAATGCTCAATGTCACTAATCATCATAGAGATGCAAATTAAAACAACAATGAGGTATCACTTCACACCCCTCAGAATGGCCGCCATCAACAAATCATCAAAAAACAAGTGCTGGCGAGGGTGTGGAGAGAAGGGGACTCTGGTACACTGCTGGTGGGAATGCAGACTGGTGCAGTGACTATGGAAAACACTATGGTGATACCTCAAAAAATTAAAAATTGAACTGCCATTTGACCCAGTGATTCCACTTCTAGGAATATACCCTAAGAAGCCTGAAACACCAATCAGAAAGAATATATGTACCCCTATGTTCATAGCAGCACTATTTACAATAGCTAAGATCTGGAAACAGCCCAAGTGTCCATCAATAGACGAGTGGATAAAAAAGCTGTGGTACAGTCCAGCCTGTGTGGCTCAGCTGTTGAGCATTGACCCATGCACCAAGAGGTCGCCAGTTCAACTCTCGGTCAGGGCACATGCCCAGGTTGTGGGCCAAATCCCTGGTGGGGAACATGAAGGAGACAGGCAATAGATGTTCTCTCTCTCGTTATTTCTATCTCTCCCTCTCCCTACCTCTCAATCTCAAATCACTGAAGAAAATAAAATTTTTTTAAATAAATAAAAAAATAAAAAAGCCATGGTACATATACAGAATGGAGTACTATGCAGCTGTAAGAAAGAAGATCTGTCTTATCCTTTGAGACAACATGGAGGGACCTGGAAAGTATTGTCCTAAGCAAAACAAGCCAAGCAGAGAAAGACAAATATCACATGATCTCACTTATTTCTGGAATATAATGAACTAAACAAACTGAGGAACAAAATAGACCCAGAGTCATAGAAGTAGGGTACAGACTGACAAACCTCAGAAGGGGGTGGGGGGAGAGCAGGGATGGACCACAGAACTCACATGCATGTATGCATAACCAAAGGACATAGACAACAAAGCTGGGGACGGGATGGGGGGGATGGGAGGAGGGTGTCAATGGGGGAAAAAGGAGAAACATCTGTTACAAAAATAAAATAATAAAAAATAAAAATAGCCCTGGCCAGTTTGGCTCAGCCTTTGGATCGTCGGCCTGCGGACCAGAGAGTCCCAGGTTTGGTTCCCGCTAGGGGCACGTACCAAAAAATAAATAAATAAACATAAAAATAAAAAAATCAGTAAAAATTATAAAAAATAAAATAAAATAAAAAACAGTCTTCGCCCTGGCTGGTTTGGCTCAGCGGTTAGAGCTTCGGCCTGCGGTCTGGAGAGACCCGGGTTCGGTTTGCGCTGGGGGCGCGTACCTGGGTTGCAGTTTGTCCCCGGCCCTGGTTGGTCGTGCGGGTGGCAGCCACTCCATGTGTCCCTTTCACGTCGATGTTTCTCTCTCTCTCTCTCCCTCCCACTCTATCTGAACAGAAAATGAAAAAATGTCCTCGGGTGAGGATAAAAAAACAAACAAAAAAAAAACAGTCTTCAAAAAAGATAGAATGGCACAATATAAGATACAAACAATAACTTTTATTTATTACTTAAAATGAATTATGTCATGGGAAAATGAAAGCTAAGAACAGAAAAAACAAAATAATAAAAGCAAAACCCCACAAAACTCCTCATAATAAAAATAGAAAAATAAATACCCGAATCACACAATGAAGTAAAGACTGACATAAAAGTTAAAAGAAAAATGTCAAATTCTCCCAGTGGCAGAGGGAGGGCGAGCAGACACAGCCAGCGGCCCTGGAGCTGCCCTGATGCATTTTCCAGGGGCGCCTCCTCCTCCGTGGCAGGAACCAGGGCAGTTTCAGGAAAGGGCTGCTCAGGAGGAAGAGGACTGACTGGCAGGGTCCACCTCTAGGGAAATGAGGTTCCAGAGAGCACACGACCAGGATGCTCCCCACCCAACACCCGCAAGTGTACACACATGAACACGCACAGGCACCCACACATGCACACATGAGCGTGGGAACACAGGTACACACGCGTGCACATGCCGATACAACGTGCACACACAGGGAAAGGATTAGAACGGGGAGCACCCCTGTCAGGAATCTCCTCCCTGGAAGGACTTTGTTCGTGATTCTGAATTGCTTTAGAATTCATTATTGTACTATAATAAACCATTGTTTTTCTTGTCATGATTTTTTTAAGATTTAAAAACTGTAGATGGTACTTTACTCCATTGATGAGTGATAAATGGATACCATTGAACCTATGACTTCAGGACTTTTAGAACTCTCAAGGTCATACATGCATTATAAAAAATTTAGACATCACCTCAAGAAGATAAGAGCTGTGCAAGTCCCTCCCCAGAGGTGACCATCATGAGTGGCTGGTGGGCCTCTCTCAGGCTCCGCCTCTCTCATTGTGTTTGTCTGCCTCTGTCACAGGCAGACTCATTTTCACATATGCGTGTCTGCCTGTTGAAATCACGTGTTCGTGGTCTCACAGTTGGGATCCTGGATGCAGAGGGTTGGCCCACGTGTCTCACATGAGAGGACCTCTGAGGTCTTTATCTGCTGGCACACAGAGACCCCTGCACCCACTTTAGCAGCTGCTGAGCTTCCCTCGTCCATGTGGACCAGGATTGGTGGATCCCATCCCCTCTCCATGGACATCAGTGGTTTTTCCAATTCCCGGCTATTTCCTCAGTGCTCTGATGGGTGGTCTCGAAAATACATCTTTGAACACTGGTGCAAGAATTCCTGTGGGGTAACCTCCGTGGGTGAGCACTGCCAGGGGCAGGTGGGCACCTGTGGAACTTGGACGGGTCCTGCACACTTTTCCCAGAGGAGGGGCCCTCCCCCTTCTCTCCAGGGGACCTGCTGGGGCTTCTGCTGCCTCACTTTGTCCCCAGGGCTGGTCACCACCAGACCAGAAGCTGCCAGTCTGATGGAGACAGAGCTCTCTCCCCAGTGTTTACGGTGCATGTGTCCCCATTGTGAGGTCAGTATCTCTGACATGTAGAGGCGTGTGCACTGCCTCTCCTCAGAGTCATGTGTTTGCCCTCTGTCCCTTTACACAACAATGACTTTCAAGTTTTCTGCACCACAGAGATGTGAAATCTCTCTGACATGGAGAGGCGTGTGCACTGCCTCTCATTGGAAGTCATGTGTTTGCCCTCTGTCCCTTCAGACAACAATGACTTTTGAGAGTTTTCTGCACCACAGAGATGTGAAATCTCTCTATGGCCTTGGGTTCTGAGGAATGCTTTCCAGCTTGTGGTTTGTCTTTCCAGATTTCTGCATTTTTTTCTGTCTAGTTTTGGGCACAGGAAGAGCCAGCCATTACCTGACTGACTTCTGGTCCTGGGGTCACACTTAGCACATCTCTACACCGAGATGATGCTCACACTTACTAAGAGGGCTTCTTTCTTTACATCTGGTCTCTAATCCATCTGGAATTTCCCTTTCAAATAGCAAAAATGCTATTTTAGATAAAAACAAACAAAAATGTGAGCAGACACAAAACGGCACCTATGTCAGATTCCATTCATAGGAAACGTCCAGAACAGGTGAAGGAGCAGAGACAGGAAGCAGATCAGGGGTTGCCAGGGACAGGAGGATGGGGAGTGAGTACTTTCGGGGCAGGGTTCCTTTTGGGGTGATGGACCATCCTGCAACTAGACAGTGGTGATGCCTGCACAGCGTCGTGAGTGAGTGTCCTTCATGCTCAGGAATGGCACAACTTAAAATATGAACAATACTTTATTGGTTAAGAGTTACACAATGGGAAGAAGGCTAAGGATGGAAAAAAAGAAAATAATACAAGCAACTCCCACCCAAATCCCCCACATAACAAAAATTACAGAATTAAAAACTGACTCCCTCGAAGAAGAAAATAAAAATACAAGATAGAAGGGAAACAAAAGATAGAGGTCAGTGAGTGAAGCATCAGGTGGAGCACGTTCAATGAACAGCTCTGGAGCTGGCCCTGGAGGATGGTCCCGAAGCAGCTCCTCCTCTGAGGCAGGAACCAGGGCAGGTCCAGGGGAGGGTCCTTCAGCCAGGGGTGGTGGGGCCTCAGCCAGGTCGGGGGAGGCTGCCCAGGCCGGCCCCGGCTCCAGAGCCATAGCTGGAGCGGCTGCTGGAGGTGGCACGGCCTCTGGAGCTGGGCAGCACTCCGGGTCTGCCCCTGCATCAGGCTCCCTGGCACGGATGACAGCAGGCTCTGCCTCCTGGGCTGGTGCTGGAGTTGTGAGCAGAGAAAAGATCACCCATGTGCCTGCATTTCCATATGCCCCCCAAACAGAACACACTGCAGCCCAGGGCCCCCCAGGAATCCAGCAGATGGGTGGTCTGAGTCCAGTCTTTGCTCCTGGCCAGACTCTGGGGGTGCTCCCTGTGTGTCTGGCACTGACCCCACTCCATAAGCTCGCATGCACCTCCACCCCCCATCCCACACCCCCCTCCCCCACCTGCTCACCCCTGGGCTCTGCCTCCTTAGGCTCCAGGTCAGCCGGCCGTGCGCATGTTCCATCGGCTTCCCACTCCAGATCTTCATCCCAAAATCTGACCTTCTTGCCCATCCTGGGCTGCTTCGGGATTGGGGTCCCAGGGAGCCTGGGCGGCTTCAGGATTGAGGTCCTGTGGAGCCTGGGATGCTCCGGGGAAGGAAACCTCTTTCCACGCCAACGTAGAAGCCCTTGATCCCCAGAACCCCAATTGGCCACACTCACTTCAGGCCTGCTCGGGCCCTCCATGGTGTGGCTCACCTGCCCCTCATTGGTGGACATGGGGTGAAGGTCTTCATCGGTCAGCTGCCGAGCTTCCACTTTCTGGGTGGAAATCTGCAATGACAGTGACCGGCAGCCGGTCGGGAGGCCTCAAGTCATGCCTGGCCCTAGTCACTGCTGCCTCTGCCCACTGGACCTTCTGCTCCCGGATCAGGCCCAGCCCTGTGTCTGCACAGACCTCCACCCAGGGGAAATGAGGTTCACCTCCAGGGCTCGGGATCAATCTTGGGCAGAGGGTGCTGCCCATGCTCCCCGGTACCCAGCCAGCCTTGCCCTGCGGTGTGAACATGACCTGCCCACCAGTCTTCTGACCTCTTCACCTTCAACCTGTTTCTGCTGAGGACAGGCCCTTTCTATGTGAACCCCCTTCTGCACACACACACACACACACACACACACACACACACACATGCCACACACACACCACACACACTCGGAGGGGACATAGAGCTGGTGAGGTGGGATCAGAGTGGTGGCCGGGCCCCAACAAAACCTCCCTGGGCCTCGCTGAGTTACCTCTCGGTCCCGCCTTGAAAAGGGCCACAGGCAGCTGCGCTGAGTCCGGGCCCAGCAGCGCCCACAACCGAACCTGCTGTCATCACTGCCTCTTTTGAGGCCATGGCCTCGGGACACTGGAAGACAGCATGAGAACATGCTGTCCTCTCCAACGTCTTTACCCAAGTGAGCTGGGTAGGGGCTGTTAGAGGATGTCGCTGCCTGGTGACCAGGGTTCCAAGTTCTGTTGGGCTCCATTGTCAGGAAGTGAGGTCACTGCCTGGGTCATCTACCCCGAACATGTCAGACAATATCCATTTTGAGTTTATTCTTGGTATGGTGCAAGAAGTTGGTCTATTTTCATGTTTTTTGCACATACTTGTCCAATTTTCCCAACACCATTTATTGAATAAACTGTCTTTAGCCCACTGCATGTTTTTGCCTCCTTTGTCAAATAGTAGTTGACTATAAAGGTGTGAGTTTATTTCTGGGCTTTCTATGCTTTTCCAATGATCTATATGCCTGTTTTCATGCCAGTGCCATGCTGTTTTGATTATAATGGCCTTGCAGTATAGTTTGATATCAGGTAGCATGATTCCTCCAACTCTGTTCATCTTTCTCCGGATCACTGTTGCTACCACTGGACTAACCTAGACGATGTCACTGTCACTTCTAATTACCATAGCAGCTTACTAGTGAGCTCCTTCCCCTTCATTTGTCTCATCCAAAAATTCCTGAAACAAGAGCTAAGGTGTGTTGAGTTTTTTTGATACAATGATAGTATGCCTTTATTTCCAAGGGCTGCATATGAATTATTTTACTCCTTTATGAATCAGACAGTTTTTAAAGTTGATTTATGAATATACATTCTCCAAAGGCAAAGAAAATTCCCCCCATATTTGTATACTCATTCTACTCCCAACATAAATATAAGTTTGTAAAAAGTTCCTTGAATGTCTGCCCAACCATTGCCTCATGGGTCTAAAGCCCTAGCAGCGGTTCTCAACCTTCCTAATGCCACGACCCTTTAACACAGTTCCTCATGTTCTGGTGACCGCCAACCATAAAATTATTTCTGTTGCCACCTCATAACTGTAATTTTGCTGCTGTTATGTCTTAGGCGACCCCTGTGAAAGGGCCGTTCTACGCCCAAAGGGGTCGCGACCCCCAGGTTGAGAACCCTGCTTAGAGCCTTTAGCTCATTAACTGTAGTGGTGTTCAGGGGCAGGTCTGGTCATTCTAACATCCCTGCCGGGCCTGGGTTTATGCTTCCCTTGTCTCCTCAAGCTGTTTTTTGTATTTTTGGCTTTTTGGGGGGTGAAGGGGGGGTTGCCTTTTGACTTGCCTTGTGAATTTTCTTCTTGATTGGTGGACATCATGTCCTGGGGGAAAGATAATGCTCTGAATAAGACTAGTAATGTGGTGGTGATGGGTGGGGGCTGGGAAGAGCTCTCTAACCCTACCAGAGGCCTCAGTCTGCCAGTGAACCTGTGCCTCTGTGCTGTGAGCCCCACACAAGCTTGTCAGTTTTCCCTTCTTAGGCTGGGCAGGGGGATGGCTAGAGTGGGCTGGAGTTGGGGAGCCCCCAGGGGTAAGATACTTTTCTTCCCCAGATCAATTAGGCTGTGATAATACCCCAGCTGGTTCCTATCTGGTTAATGAGCTCCTCCTGAAGGCTGACCTCATTAAGAAGTGTAAAATGGTCTGGTGTGGTTCCTTAGTAGCTACTCTTTCTCTGCCCAGGCTGGAGGCAAACGGGGATTTCTCCAGAAATTCAGTGTGAGGGCCCCTGACCAGGGCCTCCCTGAATTTGTTCACACTTAGAGTAGACCATTCTGACCTTACAGCCATTTGTCCACTGCAGTTCTTGTTTCCCTGCCTGGCATGGGCTGTGAGGATGTTTTCTTCTCTGGTAAGTTGTGACTCTGCCTTTGTCCTTTTTTAAATTTTTTTTTTTCAGTAGTGGTTTGCTCTTTTAAGGATGCTCACTTCTTTTAAAGATGTAAGGAGACTTGTTAATTTTCAGTTTGGTCAGCTTCTAGTTAGGACAGCTTGTCAAACTTCTAAGACCCCTATTGGCTAGTTTGGCTTCACCAACTTTGTAAATTATTGAATTTTATAAACATATGTATATAAGCAGCAATGAGGACCAAAACTCAAAGTTTTATTTTCTCCTTATTTGGCATTTTGAATATATTTCACAGCGACATGTAATTTGTGAGGGGGAAAATTATTTGAAGGAAATGGAAGATAATTGTCATAACATTTTATTTCTTTTTATGTTTCAGATATAACACATTAGTATCAAAAGTTTGGAGTTTTGAAATTTCAGGGAAATGTTCACGCATTAAAATAATCTCACACCAAATTGGCTTTTTCTTGTGCGCACACACAAGAAAAAGCCAATTTGGTAGAAATATATACATTGTCAAAATCTTATTTAAAGAGTGGAAAAGCCTTTTCTTTGTAGGTCTAAGATTCATCTCTCTCTGACCAGTCGGCCTAGCTGGCCTGTGGTGTCCCCTGAAAGCCCGTCCAGGCTGAAGCCTGAAGAGGAAGGGCCAAGGGGCGGGCAGTGGGGCCTCTTGTCCCCTGCTTGGCAGGCACACAGGCCTGGACCGCTCCTGTGTGTGCAACTCCTTCTCCTGCCTGTGGATTTATGCTGGGAAGAGGCCCCTCCCCCTCTCACCCTCACTGTTTGCACGCAGCCCTCCCTGCTCCCCTCTGCTGCTCTCCTGGTCTGTCTCCATGTCTGCTCGGGACCCCGTTTGCGAGTGAAATTCTATCTCCGTGGCTTGTGCATACAACTGCTCTTGCAGCAGCCTTTGGTTTTTGTTATAGAGAAACACAGGTTCTCTGGACGCTTTCTAAGATTTACACCAAACCCTAGCTCCCCGTCTCTTCCTCTCCCCACATCTTGCACTGTGGCCCTGACGAGCTTGGTGAAGCGTGCTCAAGTAGCAGCAGAGAAGTGACCCATTGGGTCAGAAACTTTGATGTAATGCTCTGCTCTCCTAAAACCAGCCAAGATGTTTATGCATATCGTTTGATACAACAGAAATATCAGAAAAATGTGTTCAGGGTTGGAAGGATTATTGATGATTCCTTCCCATATTCTAACCTTCTATAACAAGAGAGAACATTTCTGTTAAGACTCTATCTTGTCAATGCATCCCCCCGAAGGAGAATGTTGTTTAATTGGCACGTGATCACCTTTTACTAATTTTTTACTAATTTTTGCTAAATTTTTTACTAATTTTTTTCGAAGAAGGTTCCAGAATATGTTTTTATTCTATCACCGTTTATTCAAACACCATATTCTCTCTATCTGGCTCTCTCCTCCTGGACTAGATAATATATTCCTCTGTCCACATTAATCACAGCATTGCAAATGTACGGGGGACTCTTGATATTTCAGACGGCAGGTTTATAGTGAGATTTTAGGCAGAGTAAAAGGTATGATCTGCCTCATCCAATGGGATTTCATGTTTGTTTTTCAAAATAAAGTTGAGTTAGCTGTGGCACAAATAAACTAAGTTTAACGATTTGATTAAAAATTACACTGAGGTTATTGAGTTCTGTCTTCCTCCTCGGTGCCCACAGCTTTCTGGGTATTTCTAGTGGAGCTGGAACTGTGCACACCTGCTCCCCAGCGTGGCTTGCTTGAGTACAGCTCTGTCTCCACTTCAATGACTGCCTTTCAGGGGGTGCCCTTAAAACCAAGTAAGCCTTAAAATAAATCCACAGATATTTTGGATTCTTTAAAATTTCCGAAGTGAGATTTCCTATATCACATTTCAAATTATCTCAAAGAACAGAGGTCAAGGGTGAGATGCTTTCAAGTTTTAAAGTAACCCATACAGCCCTACAAAAAAATCATATAAATTATTTCCATTCCAAATATTCATGATGGTATATCATTGACATGGAAATGATTACTCACACGTTTCTTTATCCCAAATGAATTTTGCAGTTATAAAGATGAGCAAAACAGACTTGATCAACCTAAAATAACTTTAGATGGGAAAATTCAAAAATAGGCCACAGTCTTGTGATACACAAGATGTTTTCTAAGTTTTTTGTGTTATAGAACAGAACAAAAATGTGAGGGGGGTGGGAACTGAGCATATCCTGTCTACTAGAGTTAATTTAATTAAATGGGAACAGGTGCAGGGAGCCGCCTCAGAAGTGTGCTGAGACTGTTCCTGGTTCGTTTGTTTTTACCCCGCCCCTGCCCCCCCAACTAATGAACTTAGCTTTCCCTGAGACTGAGAGGCCTGAACTGACAATTTTTAGTTTTGCTTCAGATTACTTCAAACGTCATTCAGAAATATTCACCAGGGGAAAAAAAAAATTGCAAGGCCAAGATCAAACTGACACAGAGTAAAGCCGTTGAAATAAAGCCTGGCACGAAAAGTTTTGTTTTTCTAATATTATATCTTTATATTGAAATATGTGAAATTTGTGTTGAAATGATGAATGGTAACTCGATATTGATAGCCAAGTGAGAAAAATAAATGATTGTAAAATATTGATGGTCCCATAGAGCTTAGTGAGGAACCTCCCTCCTTAGAAATCTTTGCTTTCTGAGTGTTAATTGCATTGCTAAGAGAGATGCAAAGCCATCTAATAGAAAAAAAAGGAGAGTTTCAAATTATCCCAAGTCAAATATAATCTAAATACATATACTACACAAATACAAGGTGGGGCAAAAGTAGGGTTACAGTTGTGAGTATGCAAAACAGACTCTATCTTGTCAATTCATCCCCCCCTCCCCCCCAAGGAGAATGGTGTTTATGCAGGTTAATGGGAATGTGATCACCTTTTACTAATTTTTTTCAAAGAAGCCTTCATAACATGTTTTTTTTATCACCTTGTTTATTGTCATTTATTAATTATTGTATCATGTTCTATACAAACAACTGTAATCCTCCTTTTCCCCTAACCTGTATAGAAAGAATGTACACTCAGAAGGAATGTTTCTCAGCCACTGAAGCAAAAGGAAGGCAGATTTAACTTGTCAGAATAAAAATCAGGGAGGTAAAGAGCTTCAGACAATTTTTGCAGGATTCACAGCTTCATTGCCTGGCTTCCATTATTCAGTTCACCCAATTTCCTCACATTTCATTTTTAGCTAACAGGAGCAAGTCTCCCATGATCTGATCAGGACAAACATGAACAAACTGCAGACATAAAAAGAAAATAGTGGGGGCAGCATAGGGAAAATGAAAATGTACAAAAGAAATCAACGAACTTATAGTATCTTAGGAGGAAAAGTAAAGTAATAGAAGAGCTATTTAGACATTATTCTTTATTATTGCTAACATGAGGAAAAGATAAAAAACATATTTTTTCTTATTTAATGTAATGTTTTTCCCTATATCTAAAAAGTTATTTGCTATTGTTTTCAACATTTTGTATCTGAAGCATTAAATCAGTATTTCATGCAACCATTATCTTATCAATGATAGTATGAAGATTACTTGTATAATTATTTTTTAGTCTTAAGCAGCCAATAATTATAATTGCAATTTATAATTTAATAAATTTATCAAATAATTTTGTTGTGCTCTTCTTAATCTATTATGTGTTTGGCTGTTTTACTAAGATAATATTGTTGGTTTCAAAATGAGATTATGAAAATGTATACTCTTTCTAACCATGTAATCATTATAAATGAATAAAGTAAAGAAAGTCTTTTATTTGGGCAGTAATCCACTCTATTACCTATTAGAATCATTGCTGATTGATATTCACAAAACATTGTAGAGAATATTATTTAACAGATGACAATTTATAAAGAAGAGATGATATGATAAATTTTATGTCCATTATGTTATCACATGTAATGGAAATAATACATATTTTTCTTTAGAAAAGAAGATGATTAATGTACTCTCTCAGCATAAAGAATGTATCACCATATTACACTTCTAACGTCGCCAAAACCAAAACCTGATTAATGATGAAGTTGGGATCAGTGGAGTGAGGTAGATGAGATAAAACTAATAGGCACACAGTGGAATTAATTTTTCTGTTCTTTAAAAGTTTACATTTCACATTTTAAATTATTTAATTCTGATTGAATCTTGATGTAAATTTCTAATCCAGGCTGCAAATTGATGTATGTCTTTGGATTAATGGAAAAGTCACTTGAACCTGTAATTAGAAAATTTAACATACTTTAATAAGACAGTGTAATTAGTTCACTAATAATCTATACATTTGGTAAATTTGGTGTTCAATATATTGTAACACAGATCTCACTTCTTTCTTCTGATTAGGATTTTGATGTGAATATTTAGATGTTTTGTTCATTTTGAGAGCATATATTAATTCAACATAACTATGTCAGTAATGGTTTAAAAATGAATATAGTTCTTGTGATTTAAAGAAACATTACTTAAGTATAATTAGTATTAACAATAAGTATTATTAGGAGACTATATTTTATTAGAATATATAACTTGTTTCAATTAGATATTATTTTTATATGTTGATTAAAGTGTCACAGTTTGGGTAGTTGGAAGGCCCATAATTTGGACTCTGTCTTCTCAAGAGATGCTCGTAGAATCTTTTTTTTTTTTTAATTTTTTTATTTATTGATTTTTAGAGAGGAAGGGAGAGAGAAAAAGATAAAAACATCTATGAGAGAGAACATCAACTGGCCGCCTCCTGCATGCCCCCCACTGGGGATTTGGCCCACAACCTGGGCATGTGCCCTAACCGGGAATCGAACTGGCAACCTCTTGGTGCATGGGATGACGCTCAACTACTGAGCCACACCCGGCCAGGCCACTTGTAGAATCTTTAACTTCCTTGCCCCATATATGAATTCTACTCTTCCCAAGTAAGCAAAACTCTTCCAATCAGGGTAAATGTCAAACCTTAATTTCTGTTAACTTCTATGATAAGAGCTAGAAAAGACAACAAAAATGTATAGACTCACACAATTTATTTTAAATCAGTACTTTAGTAATAATTTCTGTGCCTTTATAAATTTTAACTACACTTTTTTCTTGAACACTTGACTTAAAGCAATGTCAACAATATTTGAAGTGCGAGCCAGGATACTACTAACATTGCTCGTGGCCCTGGCCGAGTGGCTCAGCTGGTTGCAGCGTCACCCTGCACACCAAAAAGTGTGGGTTTGATTCCGGTCAGGGCTTATACCTTGGTTGTGGTTCCGTCCTCTGTTGGGGCTTGTACAGGAGGCAATTTTTTCACACTATGATTCATTTGTTTTATATTTTATTTCATTTTATTTTTTCAAACTAGTTTCTCTCTTTTGCTGTCTTTCCCAGTATATAGTTGATATTTTCCCTTATATTTATACTTTTCTTTGTTAAATAGTAGGTGACATTTTGTAAATATTCTTTCATTTGAAAATTATTTTCTCCATTTCTTGCTTGAATTGTTCTCATAGCCATATTTTTATTTGAAAAAGCTACTTAAGTTTATTTTTTTAATTATTGTTACAAATGCTTCTCCTTTTCCCCCATTGACCCCTTCCTCCTGATCCCGCCCCTGCACCAGTCCCCAGCATTGTTGTCCATGTCCATGGTTATGCATACATGCATATAAGTTCTGTGGTTTATCTCTTCTCTCCCCTCCCCCCGACTCCCCTTCTGACTTGTCAGTCTGTACCTTACTACTATGTCTCTGAGAATATTTTGTTTATCAGTTTGTTTTGTTCATTATATTCCACCAATAAGTGAGATCATGTGATATTTGTCTTTCTCTGCTTGGCTTGTTTTGCTTAGGAAAATACTCTCCAGGTCCCACCATGTTGTCTCAAAGGATAAGAGATCTTTCTTTCTTACACCTGCATAGTATTCCATTGTGTATATGCACCACAGCTTTTTTATCCATTCATCCACTGATGGACACTTGGGCTGTTTCCAGATCTTAGCTATTGTAAATAGTGCTGCTATGAACATGGGGGTACATGTATTCTTTCTGATTGGTGTTTCAGGCTTATTAGAATATATTCCTAGAAGTGGGATCACTGGGTCAAATGGCAGTTCTATTTTTAACTTTTTGAGGTAACACCATATTGTCTTCCATAGTGGCTACACCAGTCTGCATCACCACCAGGAGTGTACTAGAGTCCCCTTCTCTCCACACCCTTGCCAGCACTTGTTTGATGATTTGTTGATGGCAACCATTCTGACACGTGTGAGGTGATACCTCAGTGTTGTTTTAATTTGCATCTCTCTGATGATTAGTGATGCTGAGCATTTTTTCATATGTCTCTTGGCCATTTGTATGTCCTGTTTGGAGAGGTGTCTGTTTAGGTTGTCTGCCCATTTTTTAATTGGGTTCTTTGTCTTCCTTTTGTTGAGTTGTATGAATACTCCTTATATCTTGCAAAGTAACCCCTTATCTGATGTATCATTGGCATTTGTGCTCTCCCATATAGTGGGTTCCCTTTCCATTTTGATGGTGGTTTCTTTTGCTGTGCAGAAGCTTTTTAGTTTGACGTAGTCCCATGTGTTCATTTTTTCCTTTGTTTCTCTTGCATTAGGCATTGTGTCAGTGAAAATTCTGCTGCATTTGATGTCTGAAATTTTGTTGCCTACATTTTCTTCTAGGATATTTATGGATTCATGTGTCACATTTAAGTCTTTTATACATTTTCAGTTTATTCTTATGTATGGTGTAACTTGGTGGTCCAGCTTCATTTTTTTTTTTGCATGTAGGTGTCCAATTTTCCCAGCACCATTTATTAAAGAGGCTGTCTTTACTCCACTGTATGCTCTTGCCACCCTTGTCAAATATTGATTGAGCATATTGTCTTGGGTCAATTTCTGAGTTCTCTGTTCTGTTCCATTGATCTATATGCCTGTTCTTGTGCCAGTACCAGGCTGTTTTGATTACAGTGGCTTTGTAGTATAACCTGATATCCGGTATTGTGACCCGCCTACTTTGTCCTTCTTTTTCAAGGTTGCTGTTGCTATTCGGGGTCTTTTTTTGGTTCCATATAAACTTTTGGAGTATTTGTTTTAGTTCTGTGAAATATGTGGTTGGTATTTTAATAGGGATTGCAATCAATCTATAGATTGGTTTGGGTAGTATGGACATTTTAATGATGTTAAATCTTCCAATACATGTACACAGTATATGTTTCTACTTTTTTATATCTTCTTCTATTTCTTTTTTCAATGACCTGTAGTTTTCTGTGAAGAGGTCCTTTACTTCTTTGGTTAAGTTTATTCCTAGGTATCTTAATTTTTTTGCTGCAATGGTAAATGAGATTGTTAGTTTCTTTCTGTGAGTTCATTGTTGGTGTATAAGAATGCTGTCAATTTCTTGACATTAATTTTGTATCCTGCTACTTTGCCAAATTCATTTATTAAGTCTAATAGATTTTTGATGGAGTCTTTAGGGTTTTCTATGTACAGTACCATGTCATCTGCAAATAATGACAGTTTTACTTCCTCCTTTCCAATTTGGATTCCTTTTATTTTTTCTTCATGTCTAATTGCTGTGGCTAAGACTTCCAGTACTATGTTAAATAAGAGTGGTGAAAGTGGGCATCCCTGTCTTGTTCCTGTTCTTAAGGGAAATGCTTTTAGTTTTTGTCCATTGAGTATGATGTTGGCTGTAGGTCTTTCATATATGGCCTTTATTATGTCAAGATATGATCCCTCTATTCCCACATTGCTGAGTGTTTTTATCAGAAATGGGTGCTGGATTTTGTTGAATGTTTTTTCAGCGTCTATTGATATGATCATATGGTTTTTATCTTTCATTTTGTTTATGTGATGTATCACATTTATTGATTTGTGAATATTGTACCAGCTTTGCATCCCTGGGATGTATCCCATTTGACTTAGAGCTGTTTCCCCTGAACCTGTGTTAAAAGAAAAATCCACAACCTTCATCTCTCAGACAAAACTTTATGTTTCACTGATTCCCATTTAAATGCAGATATCCATGTCCTTGCATATAAAAGCACTACTTTGAAGGCTTTAAGAAAACAAAGCATCGCAGTGAAAGGTAAGTATGGACATGTATTCATCTGGAATTGCAAAGGTGAATATTGTGCAGGAAACACAATTGATTTTTAAATAATAACCTGCACTGTGTGCCATGTCCTGTGGTAAACATTTTACATGTTGTTATTAATCTTAAGGATAATAGGATATATAATATTATCTCCATTTTACAAATGAGAAAACTGGAAGTTAATTAAAAATCCCAAAGGAATATAGCCAGTAAATGGTGGGTTATAGGTTGCTAATCCCAGTCTGCCTAAACCTAAATCTATATTCTCTCCACTGTATTCTGTTGTCTAGACCTTAATGACTACACAAAACAATACAAATCATTTGGCATCTTTGACTTATAAGAAATATATATTTAGTTCTTGTTCACAGTTCCTGGCTCACAGCTCCTAAAAATCCTGAGAATTTCCTAAGTAAGGGAGTGCTAAAGGTGTCTTTTGTTCTGTTAATAAGATGGCTTTTGAACCACACCTAAAATAGAAAATCCAGCGAAATTATGGAAGAAGATAGAAAACTGTTTTATCCCAATGACTTCTGGAGACGAGAGGGGAACTGGAGGGGAACTGTAGGTTGAATCAGTCCCCAGAGACTTACGTATATGCCAGTATAATGAAAACTCCATAAAAACCGGAAAGGGTAGGGTTCAGAGAGCTTCTGTGTTGGAGATTCAGGGAGAGTGGTATGCCTAGAGAGGGCATAGAAGCTCCCTGCCCTTTCCCCATATGTTACCCTTTCATCCCATCTATCTGGCTGTTCCTGAGTTACATATAAGGTTAGGAGATCTTGGGGAACCAGAGAGGTTCCACATGCCTCCATGCTAGGCCCCAAATTCCACAAGGACAGAACCTCATTTGTTCAGGACCTTGCCTTATGTATCTCTTCATCTGGCTGTTGATTTGTATTCTTTAGTATCCTTTGTACTAAACCAGTAATCTAGTGAGTATGAAACAGAGTTAAGTGCTCAGTCTCTCTGACTCTATCTTGTTCAAGCCTGCTTTGTTCCCAAGACCTTCAGGCTAATAACTTATGCTTAGTCTTGCATATAGACATGCTAATTATTAGAGGAATTCTGTTTATGGCTTGAGTTTTACAAAAACAGCCCCTTATTTATCAAAGATTTGCAGAACCGCACGACTGGACTCATATCAAGTAGACTCAACAGACATCTTCCAGGGACCCCTGCTGACACCCAGATGTCTGCAGTCACCAATCACCTTTTGTCCCTCCCATTTCCTCTTCTCTGACATAAAAGAATCCTGAATTCTGTAGTTTCTGAAGATGGATTTGAAGATTAGGTCTCCCATTTTTTTGGTTGGTGGCTTCATGACCAATATATTTTTCTTTACTCCAAATTCTGAAGTTTTGAGTTATGGCCTTTTAAAGTGTTAGGCACACAGACTTTGGACTGGTAAAAAGTAAGTGGGTTTCTTGAATTCTGTGAGCCACTCTAGCAAATTATTGGAACTCAAAGTGGAGGTCATGGGAACTTCTGATTTATAGCCAGTCAGGGAAAAGTACAGGTAACCCACTGGGATTGTGATGGGCATCTGAAATAGAGAGTGATCTTATGGGACTGAGCCCTTTATCTGTGGAGTCTGATTGTAATCAGGTGAAAGCTTGAACTGCTAGCCACACAACAGCCAATAAGTTGAGTCAGGAGTTGGGGCAAGGAAAGCAACTTTATTTGAAAGCCTAGCAGACTGAGAAGATGGCAGAGTAGTGGCCTAAAGGGCCGTTTTGAGAAACTACAGAATTCAGGCTTCTTTTATATCAGAGGAAGTGGGGAAAATGGGAGGGATGTGAGGTCAGGAGGTGATCGATGATCACAGACATCGGGACACCAGCAAGGGTTCAGGAGGGACGATGAAACATCTTCAATTTTGGTCAACACACTCTGGTTTCCATGCTCCCAACCACAAGGTTCCTAGAACTCTTTTTAGAAACAATCATTATTTTTATACGTGCCTTCCTTATCTCCTTGGGGAAGTAGTTTTGAGCAGTAAGGTTGTCTCAGTAAGTCCCAGACTACACATTAGATCCCCTTTATGATGAGCACATCTGTGTGTAGGACTAAGCAAACGTTGCTCGTTGACATATTACAGGCACTGGTAGGTTCAAGCAAGATAGGGTCAGAAAGACTGATTATTTTATTCTATTACATATTTCCAGGTTTGTAGTCTCGGAATTGAGTTGAATCATAGGACACCCAACTGATGTCCAAGCATTCCTCGGCATGGGAAAATTCACACCCAAACATACATTGTAATTGGCACTAGAATCACTTTTAGCATCTAAATGCTTAAGTACTAACTACCAGTGTCACTAGAAGGAGCTAAGAACTTTGTATTAAACGAATGTGATTAAGAACTGTACAAATTGGACATTTTTTTTGACTCTCTGAGCCTTCCCTAACAGTCTTGAACTGAAGTCCATGGAAATCATGCCAGCCTTAAAATGTTATACCAGGCAATAAGCCAATTAGGAAACCTGACAATAAGAACTATCCTTGGTAATCATATATGACATCATTTTATATTTTATATTTTGCTTATCTTTTAAAATCCCCACAATTGTAAAAGTAAAAAAAAAAAATCCCAAAAGTTTTCTGTCCCTATTTCTTCAAACAGGTTCTCTATTCCTTTCTCCCATTCAAAGAACATAGATGCGTAACCAATGGACACAGACAACAGTACAATGAAGGCAGGGTGGGGGTTGGGGGCAGGTGGGGAGGAGGGTGTCAATGGGGGAAAAGAGGAGGGACATCTGTAATACTATCAACAATAAAGATACATTTTAAAAAAGAAAATCCGAAAGCACAATAAGGACGGGGTGGGGGGAGGGAGACAAAACTATTATGACTTAGAACAGAAAAAAAAAATCTAAAATAACACCTTTCAGGAACATTTAATTTGACTTCTCAAAGGAAGGGTTTCCTAAGCTTAAGAACACAATCCTGACTGAACACAAAACAATTAACAACAAACAGATGAGGACTATTTGTTTTCCGAAAAGGCATTGTAGGGGAGAGAACCTTGGAAGACTCTTACATCCCTTTTTGTTTCTCCTGATTTTCCTAGCAACAAAGTGAATGCAGCTACAATTGCCAAGTCAGAACTACAGTTTTGTTTTGTTTTTGAGTCAAAGCCCACCTCTCAGCAAATCGGTTTTGTTTACAACTAACTGCTTGACATTGGAGGCATATGAAGGTAAATCGAGATTTTTGAGGTCTGAATATGGCTAATTCTAGACATAGAAATGATCTGTTGCAGTTAACCTTTCTGGATATAAGGATGTATTAATTGAAAGTATATTTTTACCATTTTGGACACTCCTCCCAATCTGTTTGAAAGCCTCCTGGTACTTCTCACCCAATATCCAATTACTTTGTTTCCTTTCTGATGTCCTATTATATTTTTTCTTCCCACTGAATAATTTGAGGTCGGCTTCCTGGAAAGCTAACGGCATGTAGTACCAACATTTGTTCACTCTCTCTCTTTCGTATTAACACATACCTTTTCTAAGTCATAAGTTAATGCCTATCCTTGCTATTTACAGATGTCATTATATTAGTTCATCAAATGTCACTGTGTGTGTTTATTTATTTGATTCGAGAAACAGTTGTCTGGTTAAAAAAAGAATTATCAGGCAAGGCGTAAAGACCCTTGAACATCAAAATGCTATCATTCTAGTTATTTGACCTTCTGATTAAACCATGTAAGTTTTCATGGTTTTAGTTCTATCTTTAAGTCTTATTTTTCTCATTCCTTTATTTCTGGCTCTTTATATTCCACTATAGTTTAAACTTTTTTTTTCTTGCTCCATATTGCATTCTAGGCCTTCTTCTTTTAACACTCTATTTTCCTCCTGCAACAGGCAACGTTTGTGTCCTCCCCAGATTCATACATTAAAACCCAGTCACCAATGTGGTGGTGTTTGGAGGTGGATCCATTAGGGGGCTCTTAGATCATGAGGGCAGAGTCCTCATGAAAGGGATTACTGCCATTATAAAAGAGACTCTGGAGAGCTACCTCCCCCACCTCCCCCAAGTGAGGACATAGCTAGAAGATGACTGTCTATGACAAGGGTTCTCACCAGACACCATATCTGCTGGTTCCTTAATCTTGGGCTTCCAGCCTCAAGACCTGTGAGAAATAAATTTCTGTTGTTTATAAGGTACCTAGTCCATGGTATTTTTGTTATAGCACCCTAAATAGACTAAGATACCTCCCTCAGATGCTTTAAATCATGATATCTGTACTATAAATGTGTATAATAATCTAGACTGTACCCTTGAGATTTCCTCTGAGACACTTCCAATTGCCAATTTATTATTAGATATCCTAAAAGATCTTGACATTCAACATTTGTGGAAATAAGCCTTTCATCGTTTTGCCAAATCTGGGATCATTCTCTTATGTTCTCTATATTCATAATTTCTGCTGCTATATATCCATTTGGACAGAGCAGACATGGTATTTTCCTTTCCTATGGCTTTCAAATTCATTTAGTCATCCATCCATTTATCATTCATTAAATATTTTCAGTCACAAATTTAAATAATCCAAGTACTGATCTGCCAATTACTATTTATGTGCTGGATAGCAGTAAAAACTAAAAAAAATAAAAATAAAAAAATGGTCCTGCTTTAATAGTGCTTGAATTTTAACGCAGAAAGGTAAACAATTAATAAAATAAACACGTATAGTACAAAATCTAATAATACATGCTATAGAGAAGCATAAACCAATTAAGAAGCATAGTGAGTGCTAGGACAAAGTGGGCTTTATTTATGTATTTTTTAAATCGTTAAGGAAGACTTTTTAAATAAGGTGACAGCTGAACAGATCAGTAAAAGGAGTAAAGAAGTTATATAGTCTTTTGTTTTTTAAAGATAAAAATATGAAGGAAGACCATTATAATTAGAAAAGAATTCAAAGGTTCTGAGGTAGGAATATACTTGGCATGTTCAAGGAAAGTTAAGGGATCAGCATGATTGAAATGGGGTGAGGGAGGAGAGTGGTAGGAGATGAAATCATGGCAGTATGGAAGGACCATATCAAGCTAGTTTTGTAGGTCATGGTAAATATTCTTTTATCCGTTGATGTGCAATCAACTACCTAAAAATCAATTTATGATTAACTCTTTGCTCTGTTGGCTGATTCCGCTGCAGCTGGGATTCTTTTACTTTTTTCCAGCTTTATTGAAACATAATTGCCATGTAACATTGTGTAAGTTTAGATGTGCATTAGGTTGATTTTATATATTTATATATTGCAAAATGATTATCACCACATAAGCTACCATTTTCATCTCACCACATAATGATCAATTATTATTTGTAGAGAGAACACTTAAGATCTATTCTCGCCCAGCCAGTGTGGCTCAGTGGTTGAACATTGACCCATGCATCAAAAGGTCGCTAGTTCGATTCCTGGTCAGGACATATGCCCAGGCTGTGGGTCAAATCCCCAGTGAGGGGCATGCTGGAAGCTGCCAATCGATGTTTCTATCTCTCCCTTTCCCTTCCTCTCTAAAAATCAAGAAAGGAAAATATTTAAAAAGATCTCTCTTAGCAACTTGTAAGTATGTAATAGAGTATTATTAGCTATAATCACAATGCTGTACATTAAATCCCCAAACTTCTTAATCTTATACATGAAGTATGGGGGCATAAGACATGATTTTCTACCTTCTTCCTAAGTTATGGCT
This sequence comes from Tadarida brasiliensis, assembly GCA_030848825.1. Lineage (NCBI taxonomy): Eukaryota > Metazoa > Chordata > Mammalia > Chiroptera > Molossidae > Tadarida > Tadarida brasiliensis. The sequence continues at coordinate 70,551,287 of CM061269.1, read as the reverse complement.
AGGCTAATGATCAAATTAACATGAGACAGATTCACATGAGAAAATAGCCAAATTTACTGCATATGTACATATTGAGGTGCCATAAGAATTTGAGACCCAAGGACAAATTGAGCAGTTCAGCATATAGGCCAGCTTGAGCTAAGGAGAAGGGGGGAAGGGTTGTGGTTTGGTACTTGAAAGGTCAGGAAGGCAATTCACATGGCGATGGAAAAGCAAATGTTTGGTAAGTAAATGTTTGCTGGGCCATTTTTTACAATGGGACACAGAGGACTTGGGTTAAATGGGCCTTGCTAGGTCCTTCCCTGTGTGTCACACAGTAGCTTACATTAAACTATAGGAATCTATAATGGTATCTCCCTGGAGCAGGTCCTGTATCTAAACCTAAGTCTTTCCTTTCTGAACAATAACCAGCTTAATATCAGTATTTCAAAAGGTATATTTTTGGGGTGGCAAACTCTACCACCTTTGAGAAGTTTGTATCCTTTGACAAGTATCTTCCTATTTTCCCTACCCCACCCAAACCCTGCCAATCATCACTGGCTTTTTCAGATTCTACATATAAGTGATATCATACAGTATTGGTCTTTCTCTGTCTGACTTATTTTATTTAGCATGATGCCATCAAGTTTCATTCAAATCACAGGGTTTCCTTCATATAGCTGAATAATGTTCCACTGAATGTATATACCACATCTTCTTGATCCATTTATCCATTGAGAGATAGGTTGTTTTCATATCTTGACCACTGTGAATAGCGCTATAATAAAAATGGGAGTGCAGCTATTTCTATGAGAGCTTCATTTCAATTTATACACACACACACACACACACACACACACACACATATATATATATATATATCTCCAGAAATGGGATTGCTCGATCATATGGTAGTTCTATTTTTAATTTTTGAGAAACTTCCATACTGTTTTTAATAGTGCATGTACCAGTTTACATCCCCACCAACAGCCCTTGATGTTTTATCTTTTTGATGATAACCATTCTGCAGGTGTGAGGTGATATCTCATTTTGGTCTTGAATTGTATTAATATTTCTCAGTGAGTACAGTTGTGAGTACCTTTTCATATCTCTGTTAACCACTTGTATATCTTCTTGAGAAAATTAACTATTCAGTTCCTGTGCCCATTTTTTAAAAATTGGAATTTTGTTGTTGTTGTTATTGAGTAGTATGAGTTCTTTTATATTTTGGATATTAACTATTTATCATATGTATGATTTGGAAATATTTTCTCCGATTCTATAGGTTGCCTTCTCATTGTATTGATCTTTTTTCTTTTGCTGTGCAGTAGCTTTTAGTTTGATACCATCATGGTTATTTATTTTTTTTATTTTGTTGCTTGTGTTTTTGGTATACTGTCGAGGAAACTGCTGACAAGACCAATGTGAGGATGCTTGTTTCCTTTTAAAGTTTTAAGGTTTTAGGTCTTATGTTTAAGTTATAATCCCTTTTTTAATTTATTTGTTGGTACTACAAGATAGAGATTTAATCTTATTTCTCTACATGTAGTTATCCAGTTTCCAGCATCATTTTTTGAAGAGATTGTATTTTCCTCATTGAGTGTTCTTGTATTTCTTATCAAATGTTAGTTAACTCTATACATGGTTGTTTATTTCAGGGCTATCAATTATGTTCCTTTAGTCTACCTGTCTATTTTTCTGACAGACTGTACTGTTTTGATTACTACAGCTTTGTAATATAGTTTGAAATCAGGGAGTGTGTGTGATACCTCCAGTTTTTTCCTATCATAGGACACTTTGACTATTTGAGGTCTTTTGTGGCTCCATACAATTTTTAGGATTGCTTATTCTCTTTTTGTGAAAAGTGCCATTGGAGTTTTGAGAAGGATTTTATTGAGTTTATAGATGGCTTTGGGTAATATGGACATTTAAACAATATTAATTCTTTTGATCCATGAACACAGATATCTTTCAATTTGTGTCTTCTTCAATTTCTTTCATCAAAGTCTTACAGTTTTCAGTCTATAGATCTTTTACCTCCTTCATTAAATTTATTCTAAAGTATATCAAATGTTTTGATGCTACTGTGAATGGGATTTTTTTCTTTTTATTGAATTTATTGAGGTAACACTGGTTCACAAAATTATAAAGGTTTCATGTGCACAATTCCACAACACATCATCTATGCACTGTATTGTATGTTTACCACCCCAAGTCAAGTTTCTGTCCATTATCATTTAACCCCCCTATACCCTTCCCACCTGATGCTCCCTCCCCCTGACAATCACCACAATGTTGTTCATGCCCATGAATGTTTTCTCTTTCTCTTTTTTTGCTCAATCCTTCCACCCCTCAAATGTTTAATTATTAGTGTACAGAAATACAACTGTTTCTATATGTTGATTGTGTATCCTGCAACTTTACTGAATTTACTGATTAGTTTGAGCTGTGTTTTGTTTTGTTGTGTGGAATTTCAGGATGGATTTTCTATATAGAATATCATATCATCTGCCAAAAAAGAGCATTTTACTTCTTTCTTTCTTATTTCAATGTTTTCATTTATTTATTTTATCTTAACTGATTGGTCTGGATAGGCGTTCTAGTACTATGTTGAATAGGAATGGTGAGAATGGACACACTTATCGTGTTCCTGGTCATAGAAAAATCTTTGAATGTTTCACCATTGAGTATGATGTTGGCAGTGGATTTGTAATATATGGCTCTTATTTTGTTGAGGTATGTTCCTTCTATACTCAATTTGTTGAACCTTCTTATTACGAAGGAATGTTATAAATTGTCAAATGCTTTTTCTGGATTTATTGAGATGATCATCTGATTTTTATCTTTTATTCTAGTAATGTAGTGTATCCCATTTATTGATTAGTGGATATTGAATTATTCTTGCATCTCAAAGATAAATCCTACTTGATCATGGTGAATGATAATTTATTGTCTTATTGAAATAATTGTGCTAATATTGTATTGAGAATGTTTACATCTGTGTTCATCAGGAATATTCACCTGTAACTGTCTTTACTTACTGTGGTCTTATCTGGTTCTGGTATCAGAGTAATGCTGGCCTCATAAAATGAATATGGAAATGTTTCTTTCTGTTAAGATTTTTGGAAAAGTTTGAAAAGGATCAATATTAATTCTACTTTAAATTTTTGGTAGAGCCCTGGCCAGTGTGGCTCAGTTGGTTGGGTGTCAGCCCGTGCACTGAAAGGTTGCCAGTTTAATTCCTGGTTAGGGCACATGCCACGGTTGTAGGCTCCATCCCTGGTGGGGGATGTGCAAAAGGCAGCCAATTGATGTTTTGCTCTCCATTGATGTTTCTCTCTCTACCTCTCATGTTTCTTTTTATTTCTATGGTATCAGTTGTAATGTCTCCTCTTTCATTTCTAATTTTTTCCCCTAGGTAGTCTAGCTAGAATTTTGCCAATTTTGTTTATCTTTACAAAAATCAGCTCTTAGTTTTGTTGATCATTCCTATTATTATTATTTTCGTCTCTATTTTATTTATTTGCACTCTAATCTTTGCTATAACCATCCTTCCTTTAAGGCTTAGAATTGTTTTTTCTTTTTCTAGTTTCTTTTGTTGTAAAGTAAGATTGTTTGAGATCTTTCTTTTTTCTTAATGTAGTTATTTACCGCTATTAATTTACATCTTAGAGTGCCTTTACAACATTGTATAGGTTTGATATCTTGTGCTTCCATTTTCTTTTTTTCAAGCTATTTTTTTAAAACCATATTTTTTAATCCTCACCCAATGATATGATTTTGTTGATCTTAGAGAGAGGGGAAGAGAGAGAAAGATAGAGAGAGAAACATTTATTGGTTGCCTCTTGTATGTGCCCTGACCAGGGATCAAACCCACAACCTTTCATTGTATGGGACGATGCTTCAACCAACTGAGCCACCTGGCCAGGGCTTCACGCTATTTTTTTTTTTTATTTCCATTTGAATTCTTCTTTGACCCATTAGTTCTTTAGGAGCATGCTGTTTAGTTATTTTATTTTTTTATTCTCACCTGAAGATATTTTTCCATTGATTTTTTTTTTTTTTAGATAGAGTGGAAGGGAGGGAGGGAGAGAGAGAGAGAGAGAGAGAGAGAGAGAGAGAGAGAGAGAGAGAGAAACATCAATGTGAGAGAGAGACACATTAGTTAGACACACATTGTTAGACACATTAGTTAGAGACACATTGATTAGTTACCTTCTGCGCGAACCTGAATGGGGCAGGATTTGAACCTACAACTCTGGTACATGCCCTTGACCAGGAATCAAACCTGCTATCCTTTGATCCACAGGCCACACTATAACTGCTTAGCCAAACTGGCCAGGGCTTAGTCACCACTTAAAAAAATTTTTTTTTCCAGCTTTCCTCCTGTTATATTGATATCTGTTTTTATACCATTATGATCAGAAAAGATACTAGGTATGTTTTAATATTCTTAAATTTGCTGAGACTTATTTTGTGACCTATAGTGATCTTTCCTGGAGAATATTCCATGTGCACTTGAGAAAAACATGTATTCTGCTAGTTCCCTTTGATTTCAAGTGTGGTTCAAGTCTAAGGTTTTCTTATTGATTTTCTGTCTGTATGATCTATCCATTGCTGAAAATGGGGTATTGAATCATCTGCCATTATTTTTATAAATATGCTTTCTATCCCTTTTACCCATTTTTCTTCTTCTGGAACACCAATAATGCATACTTTTTTTTTTTAGAATATCTTATAATTCCCAAAAGCTTTCTTCATTCCTTTTCATTTTCTTTCTTTTTTGCTTCTTTAATTTCAGTTTACCTGTCTTCTAATTCACTGGTTCTCTCTTCTTCTTGTTCAAGTCAACTGTTGAAGTCCTCTGTTGAATTCTTTAGTTCACTCATTGTATTCTTCAGCTCCAAAATTTGTTTGGTTCTTTTTATGTTTTCTATTTCTTTGTTGAACTTCTCAATTTGTTCTTGTATTATTTTCCTGACATTATTAAATTGTTTATCTGTGTTCTCTTGTAGCTCTCTGAGCATCTATAGAATAGTTAGTTTGACTTCTTTGTCTGGCCATTCCTGGATCTCCATTTTTGGGGGGCCAGTTCATGAAGGTTTACTGGCCTCCACTGGTAGACACATGTTTTCTGGATTCTTTGTGACCCCTGTAACCTTTCACAGGTGTCTTTACATTGGAAGAAACAGTCATATATTCCAACCTTTATGGACTGACTTTGATTAAGGAAGCCTTTCATTTGTGGGTGGGGACATGCTGATTTATGCTGTGACCCTGGATCTAGTGGTCCAGGGTACCATGTGTAGATGCGTGTTTCTGCACTAAGTCCAGGGGGGTATTATATCTCTTCAGTTTAGGCCCCTGTGGCACACATTTTGATAACTGTATGGTCCTTGGCCAACACTGTGGAGGTGTTGCCTTCAGGTCTGGTTATGTGGAGGTTATGCTGGTCACTGGCTTCCTCATTGGTGTCTTTTGCTAAATTTGTCTGCTGAGCAGGTCTATGTGAACTGCAATAGCTCCTGCTACATGTCAGCTAATAATAGCCTCTGCTTTGCTTTCTTGTTCCTAGCCAATTCAATACAGCTCAGCTTTGCTGGTCTGGGTGGACTGAAACTGAAGGGGGACCTTCACACACTGTCCAGAGAGGCTGGAGAAGTTGATTGTTCACCCTGTTCTTAATTTTATTGCAAGAGGAACTCTTTGGGGCTGGTAAGTTTCTTCTTGTCACTGAACAATGCTGGCTTGCTGGATGAGATAATGCAGACAGAATGAAGTTGTCTTCCTTTTCTTATGCAGTTATCCTGGTGTTTTGTTGTTGTTGTCGTCGTAGTTGTTCCACAGTGCTAAACTTCACAAGTATATGCTAGAGGTCTCTCAGAGTTGTTTGTCTGAGGGTACCTGTTCAATTGTTGACCTTTGTCAGGGACAAGGAAGCTGGCCTTTCCTATGTCTCTATTTTTGTGAGGCGGTGGGAATCTCACTTGCATTTTCTTATGTGAATACACACAGACATCAGGTAGACCTGCAGTTATTTGAAGGTTCCACTGGGCTGTATGTAGATGTTTCTTGGCTGGATTGGTGTTGGCTATTGGTTGGGTGCTTATCCAGGACTTTCAAACTGAGAGCCTGTGTGTGGCTTATTTATGTCTTAAACTTATTGTAAGATGGGACCTGCATTTTAAGAGGGAGTGTTCCAGGAACAAGATTTTCAGAGTTGTGCATTTTAAGAAGCAGGAAATAGGAAGCTGCCAAGTTAGGTAAGGGCTGTTTCTAGAACTGGCGCATCATTATTTCTGCCAAATTTTATCAGTTGAAGCTGTCACTAGCCACCCACAGTCAAGGAATTGGAGAGATGAACTCATGGACTCAACCTTTCAGTGGAGAAGTGGAAAGATCACATTTCTGCAGAGAATATGAAATGGTAGATGTTGTTACAGCCACATTTGGAAAATAGAATATGCCACAGTTTTGGTACTGGATTACATTTGGAATATGTTTCAAAGGTACTGGAGCATTTTGAGAAGAGAAACAATATCAGATGACCTAAAGTTATTTTGTTGAGATACACTTTAGTGGTACAGAGTAGAAAAACTGAGATCAATTAAGAATGATCGACGTGAGAGAGATTAGTGACTTGATTAGGACATTAGGGGTAGAGGTGGAAAATCAAGGTTTATCCTGCATTTATTGTGAATAAGATTTTCTGATGGTTTGATGCAGGTTATGAGAAAAAGATAGCAGTCGAGCATTTTATCAACAAATTTGGCTGAGCTACTTGGAAAATCAAGTTCTCAATTACTGAGATTGCACAAACTCTAAGAAGAGCAAGTTTGGAGGATTTAAAATCAAGAGTTCAATGTACATGTTAAATTTGAAATGCTTATTAGAAATTAAAGTAGAGGCTAAGTTTTGGGAATTCAAGTGTTGTGTCCAGGATGGAGATATGAATTTGGGAGAAATTAAGATCTAGATGATTTTTAAATCATGAAACTTGAGAGGAGTTCACCTAGACATAACATAGATAGTAAGCATATATAACTAAGAGAAGAGCCACCAAGGCCTGGGTCCCTCAATGTCCAGAGCTTGGAGAAATGAAGAAAAGGGTGTTGGTAGCCAAGATTGTCACTCTATTATAACAATCCCCTAAGTATTCTTACTGACAATATTATAGGGGCCCTCTCCTCAATCCCACCCCCTCCTTATCCAATCTATTTACTCCTGCAGTTAGAATAATTTTCATAAGGATAGCTATATAGTTGAACAACATGGACTTAAAGTGCATGGGTCCACTTATACATGGATTCTTTTCAATAAATACTGTAAATTAAATGTACTTTTCTCTTCCTTATGATTTAACAATTTCTTTTTTCTATCTTTATTGTAAGAATACAGTATATAATATATATAAATATAACAAACAAAATATGTGTTAATCAGCTATTTACATATTGGTAAGGCTTCTTGTCTACCCTGGCTATTTAATAGTTAAGTTTTGGAGGAGTCAAAAGTTATACATGGATTTTTGACTGCACAGAATGTTAGCATTCCCCACCTACTGTGTTGTGCAAGGGTCAACTGTAGTTAGTCGTGTGACATTCTCGTTTAAAGCCATTTGTTAGTTATCAGGATAAAGCTCAAAGAGCTTAGCCTTCTTGAATCATTAGCCCCTGTAATATGTTCCTGTCTCATCTGCACATATTCTTCTCCTTACTACCTGCACCAGCTTCCACCTATATGTTCCTCCAGTCTCGGCATATTTGGCTTGCTCATCCCTCTGCCTAGCATCTCACCCCACTTCATTCCTTTATCAATTTAACTCTTACCTATAATTTCTCCACTTAAATGCCATATGCCCTGAGATCCCTTTGCTTTAGCCCCTATCCATCACTTTAAATAAATTTCTAGTTATATTATTCAGTATTTGTCTGATGAGTAAATATCTGTCATGCTCGTTAAACCTCAACAAAGTAGGCCGTGTATTTCTTTGACTCAGTTTTTGCCCAAGGTCTTGTACAGTGTCTGACACATAGAAATCACCGTTTGTTAAATAAACTTCCGTACAAAACTTCTTGATCTCCAAAATGGGATGAAGATTAAATAACCTAGGATGTAAAGGCATCTGTTATAAGGAAAAAGCAAATAGAAGTTATAATATAACTCAGTTAATAATCCTTAACTCACAATGTTACCCCATCTATGAAGCTTTCTGATATGTTAACATGGCGTATAAAGAAATCTTAGGGAAATCACCCTTCATGTTTTACTTCATTGGCTACTAATTAATCCACTTATTCATAAATCTGGATTTGGTGGATATGTTAGCAAATCAGGGTTGCCAGGCACAGGGTCCCTTAGCTCATTTGCAAGGTCCCACGGGCTCTTTTTTGAGCAGTGTTCACACTTTTAATGAATAGACAACCCCTCTTGATTGTCCAATGTATTATCCTGAATTCTTTTCTACTGTTTCCATTCCTAAGACTCCTCTGCTTTTTGGTCGTTCCTCATCTCTGTGAGTTGCAGGCATTTTCCCAATGTGTCTAGCAGGTGAAGACTTCTTCCTGAACCATTTCCACGTGTGGCAATATTTTCTCTTGGGCAGTTAGGCCTTTTATCTTTGCAGTTTGAGACAGAGGTAATTTACAGCACAGAGGCTCTGGGTATTGAAAGCATGATGGATGTCTTGTTTGCCGTGATTGTACCTGGCCTCTCTTTCAGGCCTGCACCAAATAGCCTGCCTTGTTGATGACTGTGACTCGAGTCACTAGCATTCAGCAGCAGTAGCTCAACTTCAGACTGGTCACCAGCTTTCAGTCCTCTGCCATTCTTCCTCCACTTAACTAAGAAATGTGTTCTTGCTTATGTTTGTATTGAATTTGTTTCTTTTCATTCTGATATAGGTCCTCAAGACCCTTCATAGCAATTAAAATCAGAATATATTCTCTACCTTATAGTGATGGTGTGCGTGTTTTCTCATCCTCATTCATATATTTTCATTTAAGTCACTTACTAAACTATAATTATTTACTTCATCAACATCATCACATATTTTTCTAGTTGCTGCCATGTGATATAAGAATTCATAGTCTCATTTTACCTTTCAATAAACCACATTTCCAAGCAAGCTTTACCTCTTCATCTACATATATCTGAAAGATTCTCAAGAACATTAGACTCTGGAAATAAAGAGTATAAAAAGATACATCTATTTTGTTAACTACATATAAATATTCAACATTTAGTTTATTAAATCTGAATCAGAAAAGGAATTTTAGAAATAATTTTTAATTGAGAGAGAGAGAGAGAGAGAGAGAGAGAGAGAAGCAAACATCATGTGAGAGAGAAACATTGATTGATTGATTGCCTCCCACACATGCCTGACCAGGGATCAAACTTCCAACCTGGGTATGTGCCCTGACCAGGAATCGAACCTGCCACCTTTTGGTATACAGGACAATGCCCAACCAACTAAGCCACACCAGCAAGGGCCAGAACAGGAATTTTAGAAGTATCTTTTATGTGTAAAATTCATAGCAAATATATCAGTTTATAATGTATTTAAAAGGGGTACAATCTGCTAGATATCTAATATTGTTTGAGGAATCAGGTTTATGAAATATTAGCTGTGATACCACAGTTTCTCACAAGTAAACATCATTATAAATTTTAGAAATAAGTGATCAATTGAAATCCAGTCTTTTAATTTAACCATGTAACAGTGTGTAAGGAGTAGAGGAAAGAATTATTCTCAAGCTGGTGTTTGTGATCATGTACAGTCTGAAAAATCAGCAATTCTGAGTTACTCATTAAGGTATCAGTATTCTACTCTGGAAAGTTGCTCTCTGATGTGACAAGAGTTGAGATTTGTTAAGGTTTTCTAGAGAGTCTGGGTAGGCATCTTTTTGTTGTTGTTAATCCTCATCAGAGGATATTTTTCTTTTCTTTCTTTGTTTATAATCCTCACCTGAGGATATTTTTCTATTTATCTTCAGATAGAGTGGGAGGGAGGGAGAGAGAGAGAAACATTGATGTGAGAGAGACACATCTATTGGTTGCCTCCTGACCAGGGCTGGGACTGAACCTGCCACCCAGGACCTGCCCTTGACTGGGAATGGAACTTGAGATCCATTAATGTTTGGGGTGGCACTCTAACCACTGAACCACACTGACCAGAGCTCTGGGTAGGCATCTTTAAGTAGCTATTGTATAGTGGTGAGTGCTGATGGTAGAGTAATAGGAGATTTTATTTACAGTAGAAAGCATTGGCTTGAAAAAAGGATAATTCTGTCATAATAATGTGTGACCATGGGATTGTAATGCAGAAAAAGCTAGTTTTGTAATGGCAGTGCCAATATATATATATATGTGTTGGGGGGGGGGGGATAAGCTTCTATGCACAAAAGTACTGACATAAGATATTTTATTTCCAATTTAGTTTTTCTGCTTTTTTATACACAGTGCAATTAACAAGTGAGAATCTGCCCACATGACACCAGCAGAGAACAGAATAACAGAGCTTTAAATGTATTTCAACACCTGACTTTTTAGTTAATAAAGCTATACAAATGTTAAAATTATACACTTACTTCATGTTTCAACCAATTAATTGAGTTAAATTAACAAATCTTATAAAAAGCATCTCTCCCCCAACACATACTGTACTAGTGGGTGCCAATCTGACAGATGAGAAGAGCAATAGTTTTGGGTCACGAATTTTAAATGTGATGATTTATTTCAAGAAATCATGTCTATTATAGCCATCTCTTGGTGATTTTAAGAATAGTTTGCTTGTTTGTTTATTTTTACAATCAGCGATTTTTCCCCCTTGTCAGTAATTCTTGAAAATTATGGGTGTTGATGTGTCATCCAGGATCCAAGAGAATGTATGGCACAGCTACATTAACATATTTATTCTTGGTATACAACAAGTTTGAAAATTGCTTTTTTCAGAACTCTGAAGCACTAACACATTGAATAATTAGGTGGAAACATATTTTATTTCTTTTATTTTGTAAGCTAGCTGCATAGGCAAGTGCTTCTCAAGTAACTATTTACTTTGCACCATCATCAGTCAGTTTTTATTTGTGATATATTCCAGTGATAGGAATTTTATCTGTTGCTGTGCAGACATTATTCGACACCTTCAAATTCAGGGAAGAGTTACTTTAACATCGATGTGACTGGATGCTGCCAGTAGGTGCAAACCTTTCTTTTGAGTGGCTCTTCTTTTTGTTCCCACTGGCTTGCTCAAGGTCATGCTAGTTTGGGCCTCAGACCCAAATAAAGTCCCTTCTATGATGGAAATCATTCACATGCAGTTTGAAAGTTGCTCATATTTTAAATTCAGAAACCACCCAGACTTTTTTTATTTTTTATTTAGAGGTACCCAATAACATAAACCTAGAATTCAGTGTCTTTACATGTTTCATAATTCCCATGCTTGGAAGTATCAGAAATTTCAAAACTAGAAGAAATAGCACATGATCTCACGTATATATGGAATCTAGTGAACTAAATAAACTCATGACTAGAATAGAACCAGAGGCATGGAAACATGGAACAGACTGATGAATCTCAGAGGGAAGGGGGGAGGGATTAACGAAAGAATGTATATGCATGTATGCATTGCCCATGGACACAGACAATAGGGGGGTGAAGGACTGGGGTGGGGCAGGAGCTGGGTAGAGCGGGACAATGGGAAGGAAAAAGGGGGGACATCTCTAATACGCTCAACAATAAATATAAAACACACACACACACACACACACAAGAAATAAACATGTTGACCCATGATTGGCAATTGATTATGCTCATTTTCTCTGACTTTCTTTCTTTTCATAAGCTAAGGAAATAGCAAGGCTAATCTTGTGATTGAGATAAATATCACTCCCCTCCTTAGAATCCTATCATTCATTGTACTCAAGGGAATGTTGTATTTTCTTAGCAGTACTTCTAAGGCCATGATTTCCTTCTTAGCCTCACTTGCACCACTCACAATATTCTACTTTCCAGTCACCCTGTTTTGTGCAGTCTCCAGCTGTTTGAAAATCCATCCATCCTCCCTCTCCTTCCCTCCCTCCTTTTCCTTCTTTTCTTCCTCCTCCTTCTCCTTCCCTCTCTCTCCCTCCCTACCTCCCTCTCTCTCCCTTTCTCCTGAGATACCTACCTACATATATCAAGCAAGCACTCATCCTTTCCCATATTCACCTCCATTTCTCCAGGTAAATGCCTGTTTATTGCTTCAGAAGCGACATTTCATTTCTGTTCCCACGTTGCCTGCTCTGAGAGGCCTAACCTTCCCTTCACAGACTAGGCAGGCTCTCTGTGGCTCTCGTGGCACCCATTGCTCTCCATGTCCCCAGCGTCACCCTACTCCAGCATCCAGAGCACACAGTCCTTACTGTTGGCTGTGTGCAATCTAGGCTTCAATGACAATTCTAATTACTGGCTCTGTATAACTAATTCAAGAATTGTCTGATTAATTAAATTGCAAACATTCTATAAAGCATAATATATTATTTGCTGCTTCCAGTTGCTCATCAATACTATGTTTTAACTCCTTTCAATCTGTTTTTTATCTCTACTTCTCTGAACTTAACTTCTCTCTGTTTTAAAAATTGATTTTAGAGAACAGGAAGGGAGGGAGGGAGAGAAAGAAACATCGATGGGAGAAACATGGACCAGTTGTCTCCCATGCGCGCCCTGATTGGGGGATTGAACCCGCAGCAACCTAGGTATGTGCCCTGACCAGGAATCGAACGCACCACCTTTTGGTGTAAGCAGACACTCCAACCAACTGAGCCACACTTGCCAGGGCTGAATTTAATTTAATCTCTTAACTGAGTCTTTCTAATTGTCAATCCACTTTTCTCCTTTTTGTCCTACTTTCTTTCACCTCATTGTAGAGGGCAACACAATTGGTCATTTCATTCTTGTTCAAAATATTGCTTTCCCTAAATTTCATTATATATATTGAAATTCCATATTGATGCTTTTTCTTGAAATTCTCACATAATGTATAGACATTTCTCAAGCTTCTCTTAGGGAACATTCTCTTTGTTAGTTTTTTGTCAGAGATCTCACTCAGGTCCACAGTCTCGACTCTTACTTCTGTGCCCTGAACTCTTAAATTATTCTTTAGAGTCTGACCTTTTTTTTCTTTCTTTCTTTTTTTTTTTTTTAGAGCTTTAGTCTGCATTTTCTGATTTGCAGTGATTCCCTTGATATTTTCACTTAAATGTTCTGCTTCTTCAATAGGCTTTTAAAATACTTCGTTTCACACCCCCAGAGAAGTTCATCTTAATATCCCAATTCTTAAAGCTGCCTAGACTTGAAAGCTTTTCTTTCTTTGGGGTTAGTTCTGACTTCTCTTTCAACTCCAGGGTTCCTAGGTTCTAATGACTCCATTTCTTCAGGATTTCAAGCATGAATATGCTCTTTCCTTTCTTCTACTAGTACTGTAGTTACAGCAGTAGGTATCTCTTGCCCTCATTAAAAAACAAAACTAAACACAATTTAACTGATGTTTCCACCTCTATTTTTTTACTATTCCTCTAATGAAACTTTCATCCTTCTCAGACATTTTAAGTGACTTTCTATGTTGAGAACAGCATCAAGTTAAAACACCTAAACCTAGCATTCCAAAATCAAAAGAATCTTGTCCCAAACAACCTATGGTGATACACCTCCCATTATTGCCTTTCTCAAAGTCCTTAAACCAGCCTGTCATTCTCAGTAAATCCTGTATTTTTCTGCCTTTGATATGTTTATACCATTCACTCAAACTGATGGGTGCATCATGACCTCTGCTTGTCTATTCTCTAAATACTGAGCTTAGTAATTTTCCTTCATGAAACTTTCTTAGCTTATTTTCAGATTGCAGCCCATATCACTCTTTGAAACAAGAATTCATAATTTATTCCTTTTATTTATCCCCCCATAAACCTAGTCCACCTTATAAATAAGTGCTCAGTATAAATTAGTTGATTTCACTTTGCTGCCAATGAAAGATAGTATCTAATTTGATTAATACTTTAATTGGAAAAGTATGTCTGGTGGGGAATTTGGAATCATTAAGTGAGCTAAAATAAGAAACTAAATCTTAATCGCTGTCACGTAGGATTTAAGAGAAAAAATACAGACTAACTGCTTTCTGTGAATAATATCAGAAGGTGTATCCAAATTAGCTAACTATTTCTAAAATTTTGTTCTTCAATTTATTTACTTGGCATTTAATGAAATGTAGGGAAATAGATCACAATTTTCATGAATACTTTAAAAATCGTCACAGTGCTTAAGGTCAGTTTTTGAAAGGGGATGTTACTTTATCATTTTGTCTTTGGGATGGAGCCTAATTAGTTACAAAAATACCAAAAATTCAAGTGAAGTCTTATATTGTTAATTATTGTCATGTAAAGCATTACCAATTATGATCTTTTGCTTTATATAGACTATGTGCACTCATATATAATTAAAATTTCTTATTCTTTATTATTGTGTTCTTTTGTATTCACTATTATTGTATTATAATCAGAATTCCTACCAAATGTATACAGTATTTATTGTCTCTTTAAACAATAGAATTACCTTTAAAAAGGCAAACAAAGCACATGTTTTACTTATAATTGACTATGTTTTTCCATTAATTATCTCTGCTCCTCTTAATAACGTCATGAGGTAAGGATTACTATTATTCGCCCATGTCAAGGTGAAAAATTATTTTAGAGAGATTCCGTGATCTAAGATGAGAAAGTCACTAAATGGCAGACAAATTATGTACATAAATATCCATGAATCCTGCATCAAACTCTCCTTGACTCTGTCATTTGGATCACTTGTATGCTCATGTTCTTCCACTTCCTGCCGCCTTTTCAAACTCTGGAACCGCTTCACAGGCAGGCAGCACACAGGGATAGTTGACACCATATATGTCCCAGTGCAGATGGGCAAACTAAGCTACAACATTGTCGTCACTCATCTACTGCGACCTCCCTAGTTACCTGAAGTTACTGCTGTGATGCAGATTCAATTGTGGGTATACTGTAGTAATAGTCAAAGGCTAGACCTACATCCTTGTCATTTGTTTCCTGTATTCTTTTCACTTTAGCTTACAAATTTCATGTTCCTGTGTACTAACCCAATATACTGCATTGCCCTTGGCTGCTGCTTCTCTTTATAGGTTCATGATATACATATATATCCTGATATATATGTATATCATCATATATATGTATCATATATACATGATATATATACATATATGTGTGATATATACATGGTGTATATATATATACATATATATATGTGTGTGTGTGTGAGACATAATTACACACAGGTAGAATTTATTCACAAATAATTTCCCACATCAAGTTTGGGCTATACACAGAATCAGAGAACAATATTTAATCTTAGATTTACTACTTATTAGCATTGTAATCTTTGTGTAATTATACATATGTATATACACATGTATTTATAATATGTGCATATATATTTAATTTTATTTTTTTATTTTTCACATAGTAACATTGAGTAGTTTTTCTTTAGGTGTACAATTCTATTAATTTTAACACACATTTAGATTTGTGTAACTACTACAATGCACTGAACAGTTCAGCATACAGAACAATGCCATCACTCCAAACATCCCCTTTGCTCTCTTTTGCGCTCACACCCTCCAACACCTCAGCCCTTGCTATCACTGATCTGCGCCCCACAACTATAGTTACTCTCTTGGAGAATGCCATATACTAGAACCATGCAATGGGTAACCCTTCAAGACTGGCGTCCTTTATTAGGCATAATTCCTTGAGGTTCATTCAAGTTGTGTGTACCAACAGTTTGTTCCTTTTTATTGCTAAGTGGTGTGATGTACCACCGTTTTATTTTTTTTTCACATTCCAATAAATTTATTCTGTAAAAACAATACATTTTTTAAAAAATTTTTTTACAGTAAACTTTTCAACTACAAACTTCGAGCACGTGAAATGTGTTCCAAGGACAAGCATAACAGGATTGAGGAAACCCAAACTGACTAAATGTGTTCTCACAATAGAAGCTGGCATAAAAATAAATAAAATTCTCTATGATCACAATAGCAACAAGAATGTACACATAATAATGGTTTGTGGATGGATATGAACTATTCTAATTGTAGCTCTGAAAGAAAACAAGTTCTTCTTAAAAGCCTGTATTTAAAAGTCAATGCTTTGTCTGGTTTCCCATAGGGCTGATGTCCAGCTTTAAAATGTAAAGTATCCACCTTGAGTGATTCGCTCAAACTGTATTGGCAGTGGGGAAAAATAAATTGTTGCCTTTATTCTGGAGTAACACAAAAAGACTCACTGACCTCACAGAAACTGGGTTTGTATACATAACAATATGAATTTTGAGAAGTATAAGCTGTCAACTGGCTAGTTCTAATACGGAATAGATATTTTACAATAGGATTAAACTTTACATATGGTCTCAAAAATGAAGAACAACTTCAATTTCATCTTCAATATGCCAACATTATGTATCTAGGAGTTGGTTCCTGGGTCCTGTCATAGAGGAAATACACATCATCTTGAGTGGTTATTTTTTTTTTAAATGCAAATTTATATTTAACTGAGTGTTTGGTGGAGGCAGAGTAAAGGCAGGAGAATTAGGAACATAACTGCCTTGATAACAGGATCCTAGACATGTGTAAGTTTGTGCAAAAATCTTGATAATCCTTAGTGGTTAAGGGCAACTTCATGCAACCAAATAACAAGAAATTAAATCAATGACCTTAAAAAAGGCTAAAATGTCTCTTTTTTCTTTTCTCTGAACACAACGGAGAGGAATGTGAATCAAGTACATACAAACTGGGGTTCTGTCCGTGACAAGGACCGTGTTGGTTCACGTCAAATCCGAGAATCTGAGACAACCAAAGCACAACCTTTCTGTGCTTTCCCTGTGGGCAGCATTCATCAGGGTGGTTAGGTCCCTTCAGGGCAGCATTCATCAGGGTGGTTAGGTCCCTGCGGGCAGCATTCATCAGGGTGGTTAGGTCCCTGCGGGCAGCATTCATCAGGGTGGTTAGGTCCCTGCGGGCAGCATTCATCAGGGTGGTTAGGTCCCTGCGGGCAGCATTCATCAGGGTGGTTAGGTCCCTTCAGGGCAGCATTCATCAGGGTGGTTAGGTCCCTGCGGGCAGCATTCATCAGGGTGGTTAGGTCCCTGCGGGCAGCATTCATCAGGGTGGTTAGGTCCCTGCGGGCAGCATTCATCAGGGTGGTTAGGTCCCTGCGGGCAGCATTCATCAGGGTGGTTAGGTCCCTGCGGGCAGCATTCATCAGGGTGGTTAGGTCCCTGCGGGCAGCATTCATCAGGGTGGTTAGGTCCCTTCAGGGCAGCATTCATCAGGGTGGTTAGGTCCCTGCGGGCAGCATTCATCAGGGTGGTTAGGTCCCTGCGGGCAGCATTCATCAGGGTGGTTAGGTCCCTTCACCGGTTTCCTGCGAGTCTGAAGTTGTGTTTCTCGTGTCACTGCCGGGTCTCCACCCTCCGAGCTGCTTTTGTTCTCCTCTTCTTTGCAGTCTTTGTCATCTTCATCTCCTGGAGGTTCCCGGGACTGTTCAGAGGATTTCTTTGAAGTGTAGGACTTTCTCCGTTTGGAGCCAGCTTTTTCATTCCTCCTTCTGCCTTTTCCATCTCCTTTAGCTCCATCTCCTTCTTCCCCGCTGCTGCCTCTGCAGCGCCCCGCCGTCTCCCCGGGTTTCTGAAGGCGCTGCTGCCGAGCTGCCTGCCGTCCAGGGGACTTGACTCCTGGGTTAGTTTCTATTTCCCGCAATCCTTCACTAAATCCTTTCAGTTTGACTTCCCAAACTCGTCTTTATGTTCCTTATATGAGAGAAGGTCTTTGGGACCTAGAAATGCAGTTTCATGGGTGCCAAAAAGAAGCTAGGATCCTTGTGTGCTGGAGGCTTCACCGCTCCCTCGGGGAGGTCATCAGTCCGGGCGGCCAGTGCGGGCAGCCCTGCATCTTGGGGACACCAGGTCGCCCCTTGTCCTCGCGGGCCGCGGACACCATCCCGCCGCTCCCCTGCCCGGTCGTCCTTGGTCCCAGCCGCTCCCCTGCCCGGTTGTCCTTGGTTACGCGAAGCCGGCAGGACCGCCCCCGCCCCCGCCCCCGCCGCCGCCCCCGCCGCCGCCGCCGCCGCCGCTCCCGCGGCCGCTCCCTGTGCCACCGGTTTAAAAGTCTGTTTACCCACTTACGGGCATTTGGGCTATTTCCCAAATAAATAAAATTCAAATTTTCCAAACGAATAAAGATGCTATAAATACTGATATACAAGTATTTGTGTGAACATGACCTTTTATTTTTCTGGGGTAAAAACCTAAGAGTGGGGTTTCTGGGTCCTAGTTAAGTGCTGATTGAACTTCCTAGGAACCGCCAAACTCACTCACAGGCTGTGCACCATGCTGTGCTCCCCCAGCAACTGCAGTTCCAGTTTCTCTCTCTCTTTGCCAGCAGTTTTATGTCAGTGTGTTTCTGTGTGCATATATATTTTGTGTATATGTGTGTGTGAGTAATATATATATATTATTACATACATACTTACATATGCAATATTTATTTTAGTCTTTTTAGTATGTGTATAGTGGTGTTAATTGTTAAGGGTGAGGAACATCTTTGGACTATAATGTAAAATTTTAATTTGTTTCTTATTCTATAAAATGCAAGTTACTAGAACATTTGTGCATAAAAGATTATGTGAAAATTAAGTTGCTTTATAAACAAATACTATAAAGTAGGATAAATTTTAGCTGTTTTTAATACTAGGTTATAACATAGAGTCGATCGTTTGAATTATTTTGCTGACAAAAGCCCAAGGAAGCAATACATTTGGAACCAAATAATTAAATATAATTTGAAATGTTTTTTAGAAGGAGTATTCAATATAGTACTAGCTTCTAAAATCTAAAGAGCAATTTTTATGGACCAAAAGTATGTCCATCAACTTTAGTAAACTATAACAAAGATGCAGTAGAATAGAAAAGACAGTGAATGTCTTAAAACCCTAGAATCTAATTAGAGCACTAGGAATACTGACTATATGCAAAATATTAGAGAAAAATTTAAGGATATATGGAAAATAGTAGGCTGTGCATATGGTCACTTTTCTTTGGCTCTTCTAGGAAACTCATTCAAAATATTTACTTTTAACTTTTCATATGATACAGATAATTTCAAACCACTCACTTTAGAACATTCTACTTTTTCTTTGGATCACCTAAAATGCATTTGCCTACCTAAAGACCCAAAATATGATTTCATAAACTTGAAGCTGTAGGGAAAATATCAGTCTATAGCAAGAGTTATTATCATCACAAAGTTGAATTTCAGATTCCTAAGAATGAACTATTTATTTCACATTCTGTTAAGAGGAATTTTTTTTTACTTTCATTAAAATGTCACTAATTCTCTTAAAGTTGTTAAACTTTAAAGTAAAGAACTTATTGGTTTGGTAACTAATAAGTTTTAAATATACTAAAAGTGTTATAAAACATTATTGTTTAATTTTTTTTTGAAAGGGTGTGAATTAGGATACATGTTGGAATAATTTAAAACAACACTAAAAGCAAACATTGATAAATATAAATGTGATTATACCACAACTAATTAGTATAATCTTTTAAGAGCAAACTATTTCCCTTGGCAGTTTAAATTTTTCTTATTATTTTACAGACACATTTTTTAGTTCTCAAATGCAGATAAAAGAAAATTAAACTCTAATTTTTTAACTTGATAAGGACGTGTAATCACTGTCACTCAAAAGTTTTTCACTTGGCAAGCAGTTAGACTTGCTATACAGTTCAACTTCTATATGAAACATTTAGCCATAAGTGTTTAGAAGGGGATATTCATGAATTTCTGATCCACAACAGGAGACAGAACTTGATTTGATGAAATCTGGAATTAAACAATCTGATAACACAGATTTTATTTATGGAGAAAAAAGTTTATTCCATTTTAGCTGTCAAAACAAGATATATTTTATAATAAAATTCAACATATTAAGAGAATTATGTCCTCAGGATGACACATGATGTATAAAATAAATTATAAGCTGTGGTACTGGTGACTTTTGGAGTTAATTTATATCACTCTGCAGTTCATAGATATAATAATCCAATATACATCAAAATATTCTTAGCTTATAAAATTGTAAATTATCATAGCTACAAACCTGACATTATTTCATTTTGTAGACCTGCCTGTGCATGTATTTAACTCTGTAGCTACAAAATGGCAGCTGGTTTATCTTACCCTTGTGACCCTTCAATGAGGAAAGCCATTATTAGCTTATTAGTTTGATTTTTCTCATTTTAGCTTGTCAGGTGTCCCATTGTACGTTTTTTGTTCTTTTGTTCATTTACACATTAAAATGTGGCATATGTGTGTATCTTACCGCAGAATTCTGCAGTTCTCATTTATAATAGTTAATGTGTTGCACTAGAAATCGACTCCTGTTTATTAAAATGTGTAGCCTTTTTTGGTTCAGAAGCCTGATGAGAATCCCTAGATAATATCAGAAAAATAACACAGCCGTTCTTTGTATTATGTCTCTCTTTCTCTGCCCATTGGAGCTACTCATATGCCATTGACTACACAATGTCTACTCTCTACCAACTTGAAAGATCAACCTCCTTTTTTATAATTTCAATAGAAACACTCTGTAGTTATTAGGTAAAAAGAGGATTTCTGTCATGCAGTAAGTCAGTTGAGTCAAATCTAGTGCTCTCTCTTTTTAAAAAAAAATTAAGTATAGTTGGTGTACAATTTTATATTAGTTTCAGATATAAAATGTAGTGACTCAACATTTATATACCTTACAATGATCACCTCCCTAAGTCTAGTAATTATCTGTCATGTGCAAACTTATCACAATGTTATTGACCTATTTCTCTTCACCTATTCTATCCTCATTCCCACTCTTCTCTCTGGCAAACATCAGTTTGGCCTCTGTTTCTATGAGTCTGTTTGGTTCTTAATGGGAATGACAATGGTTGGAGCCCGCTCCTGTCCATACCTGTAGCCTGAAGGGATTTTGGTGCAGACTAAGAACAAAGATTTTGGGGTTCTGAGGAACTAAATTCAGACGGCATCTGTGCCACATGTTAGCTGTGTAAGTTGCTAACTTGGTAAGACATTTTAAAAAATAAAGTAAGAAGATGAGCTATATAGAGTACTCCATGAATTAAATGGCCAGATTAAAGTTGTATGTCAACTGTAATTGAAAAATAAAAAAATGATTTAAAAATAAAAATGTATTCCGGCTCTCTAAACTTTGACAACTAAAATTCTCCACAAAGTGTTTCCATATTTAGTACCTCTTTGGCCACAAAACAGCAGTCAGTTAGATTGAAAATTCTTTTGGGCCTTGAATTTTGACATATTTATTTTTGTATCCACAATCAACAGCACCCATGGGAGAAAAAAAAAAAGGTATATTTTCTCTAAAAAAAGTCCCCTCATTTTTTTTTATAATGGAATTCTATTCTATAATTTCATTCATTCTATAATGGAATATCAACTCATAAATATAAAAATAAAATGCCAGTGGATTTGATAGCTTTCTTTACCCACCACCCCAAATAATTCATGGCCCTTGGAGACAAAGTTGCGGAATCTTTGTTTATATTCCTTATCCTCACTGAAATTTCCAGGCAATAATTACTATGTTTCAGTAGCTCTTAGGTTGCTTTCCCCAAATAATAATCTGCAGCAAAATAATGACCATGTGTGAACCATTCTCAAGTGACTTGTATTATTCAAACAAACATGGTACATGGACAAGGTGGTTAGTTGTCTGTGGGACGTTCTGTGTGTGGCACTTCAGGACTGTCTTGGCATCCATTCAGGTAGATGTTACCTTCTTATTTTCAACCAACAAGTGTGAGGCACCACAGGATCTGGTCCACTGTTACCTCTATGCTCATCTTTTTTCATCCTCACCTACCTATTCTGCTCCCATCACCCTGGTCTCCTTAAAGTTTCTGTGCCCCAAGCCTGGAAAGTAATTTCCCTTGGTCTGGAACTTTGCATTTGCTCTTTTCCCTCATTTCCTTCAGATTTGTACTCAAATGTAACATTCTCAGGGAGGACTTCCCTGACTACCTATTTAAAATCATTACCCTTACTACATTCCTATTCCCTTCCCCTGTATCTGTTGCTTTTCTCCTTAGTGCCTATCATTATCAAACATATCATGTATTTTCCTTATTGATTCTGTGTTTTGTTTGTATGTTCTACAAGAAGGTAAGCCTCTCGAGAACAGGGAGTGGCTCCTGTTTTTTTACTGCTGTAACTCCAGGGTTTTAGATCAGTGATAAGCAAGTATTAGGAGTTCGATAATATAGATTGAATGAGTGAAGGGACCTCTTAAAACTCCTCACATTTATTTTCCCCAATGAAGAATATATTTTCTTTTGTTGGCAGTTGCTTTTATTTTTCTACTTCATTCTTCAAAAATTCATTGAGCCAGCGTGCTGCTTAAAGGTTTTTCAGAAAATGAATGAAGTGAAAAAAGTCTACCAAATTTAAAGGAAAGTCTTTGATTAAATGGGCCTTTTCTCTTAGTGAACATTATGTAGTTTTCTTGAGTATCAGCTTGTTATTCTCTAGTGTGAACTTGGCTTCTTATATAGTTTTTCATAGTAGATATCTATTTCATAATAATGATAATGCTAATATATACAAAGTACTTTAAATATACTATCTTATTTATTTTTCACAATAAATCTGTGAAATAAATATTATTTTACCTGTGTTAGAAATGAGGAAATAGAATTTAAAGAGATTAAATAACTTTCCTACAGTTGCTTAGTTAATAGTGCTAACACTTAACTTTATTGTAAATAAAGCATATTATTTTAAACATAGTAGTTTCTCTTATTAAAAAGTACAGAATTATATAATGTGAGAGCTGGAAGTGATAAAATAAATTGTCTATAATCCTCATTATTCAGATAAAGAAATGAGAATTGGACTGATGTGTCCAGAGAGTTGATACTATTTAGTGGAGGAGAAAGAGCAGGAAATGCTTGTAAATACTTTTTCTGAAACACATTCTAGTACTTTTCTTCTACGCACAGAGTGGATAATGGTGTAACTATCTCCTCATATGTAGATGCAATGAGAAAATTATGAATTCTTTTCCACAGGGTTACTTTTAATGCAGAGTGACATTACCGCTTTGCAGTTGGTTGGACAGATATGGACCCACACACATACACACACAATGACCCTGGGTATGGTCCTTCAAGTCTTGAAATAATATCCAAGTCCATTTTAAGTCAAAGCAACAGTCAGATGTAAAATTTGAGACACAGCATGATGTTCTCCAGATATTATTCACAGATTCCTTCCTTACATACCCAGAAACTATTCCATTATCTGAACCACTTGGTAGTATAACATCCATTATACATTATTTAGGATCTTACATATTACTTTTGCCATCTTTTTATGTAAATCAGAAAAAAACAATACAAACAAACAAATAATGCTCAAATGCTTATAATTTGGTTTTATTGCCATAAACTAGAAATTATGTCAACAGCTAACTGAAATTAAAATTTTATTCAAGAGAGAAACCAGAGTTCAGACCAATTACTCTAAAATAAAATTATTTTTGCTACATATATTCTAAATGTGTATCCTTTTTATTTATTTTGAAGTAGTTTATTCTCACAAGAAGTTAAAAATTATACAGAGTTCATTTGCTTCGTTATACAGCTACCCCCAAAGATAACACCTTACATTACCATAGTGTATTATCAAAATCAGGGAACTTATATCAGTAGATTGCTATTAACTACAAACCATATTTGGATTTCACCAGTTTTTACATGTACTGTTTTTTGTTTTTGTTTTTTTGGTGGAGGGGGTGTATAGTCATATGAAAGATTATCACACATTTGTTCATGTAACCACCACCACAATCAGTATACAGATGTTGTCACAAAGTAACTGCTTCATGTCATTGTCCTATAGTCAAAGCCTCCCTCCAGCCATAACCCCTGGCAACTGCTGATTTGTGCTCTATAACTATTAATTCTCCAGGACATGAAAATCATCACTGTATTGGATAACTTTTGGTTTCACTTTTTAGGAGTATGTGGGATATTATTATTCAGTACATAACAATAATCTTCAAGTCAGGTAGGAGATAGTGATATTTATAGTTTTTTAGAGATTAATTATCAGGAATCTTAATGTTTGGATGCCGAAAGCAGAATCAGTGGTGTGGTTGTTATTACTGCTATCAACTCGATATTCAGCTCCCTTCACCCCCTTTTTAAAATTTAACTTATTTATTTTTCTTACAGATGTTTCTCCTTTTTCACCCATTGACACCTTGACACCCTCCTCCCTGCTCCTGTCCCCCACCCCTTCACAGTATTGTTGTCTATGTCCATTGGTTATGTATATATGCATATAAGTTCTTTGATTTATCTCTTCCCTCCCACCCCCCACTTCTTCCTCTGAGAATTGTCAGTCTGGGCCCTACTTCCATGTCTCTGGGTCTATTGTGTTCATTAGCTTATTTAGTTCAAATTAGTTAAGGAACAGACAGAACTTAAGCTAAGCCTTTACAAAATCACGTGTTTTTTGTTTCTTTTAGAAAACAGATATTTAGATGCATATCACCTGTCTCTATGGCATTTTATTAGCTTAGTTATTTTAGCCCAGTCACATAAATATTAGCAGAAAACCAAGTATGCACTGCAAAACTGATGGGTCATACTTCTATAATACATAAAGAGAAATCAACAGAAGAGCAACACTTAGAAATGTCTGTATTTCAGAATTGAACATTTTCACATCTTCCTATTGAAACATCCTTTAGTGTACAAAAAATATCAGACTTATGAATTGTCTATATCTGCATATCAGATTGCTCAAACTAACACACGGTAAATCAGTATTTCAGGTTTCGGGCCTGGAGTCCACGGCTCTACTCATTCTTGTTATGTAAGATAGCTGCTGCAGTCATGGCATTTCGGAGTGCAAGGAACACAGAGCACACACGCTAGCTTGAGAAAAGTTCAGTGTAGACATAGGAGATATGTCTCGAATTTAAGAACAAGAGCTATTAATACTAAACAAATAAGGCTTCAAAAGTAGTCCGGGCTAAAGATCCTCTTTTTCTAGCACTGATGCCACGGGGAGGATTAGATGCAGTCTGCTTACCCCAAACTTTCTACGAAGTATCCCACAGTCAGCCATGCAAGTAAGAGCGTGCTTACTCTGCAAGCTCAACACAAAGAGAATTTATGGAATTAACAGCAGTATGCCTGTCTCCTAAATGTTAAGTCAATTAGTCCTCACAGCAACTCTCCGAAGTAGGCCCTAGTGTTACCACCATTTTACAGATGAGAAAACAGACCAGAGAGGTTAAGCAGTTCCCCCAGGGTCAAATAGTTACTTAGCAGAGTTGAGATTTGAAACCAGGTGGTCGTAATGACCATAACCTTCAGCCTCTGAAACAACTGTATTTGACTCCAAAGTATCCCAGTCTGTAGAAATTATTTTCGCAATTTCTACCCCAAGGTTCAAGCTTCTTGTAATGTTTCTCAGCTTTCCAAAGTTCCCTCTTTCCTCCTCTGACTTTTCTCCTACCCTTGATTTCTAACTCCTTCCTTGTAGGAATAAAAGCAAAAACATCCCTTAAAAAAGCTTTTCCAAAGTATTGTGTAGAGCAGCTGAGCTTTCTCCTGTTTCCACTGTCAAACTTAATTGAAAAGTCTATTTGGATATTCAGGGACTAGGTTGAAGCTTAAAATTAATCTTCATAATCGTACCACCCATCTATTTAAGTTTTTAGCAAGACTTTCAAAGGCTTTATATGCAAAACATTCCCTTTTTAGAATCAATTGGTTCATAGATTGATTCTGTTCCTTTTCTCTCCTTATTTAGGTTGTGAGGTTTTCAAGAATATTGTGTTTGACTCACATCGCTAATTAATGGAATCCTAGCACTTTGAGGTTTGGAAAGCCACAGGCTTTACCTCCTTTTGGAAAAAATCTCATAAGATAAAAAATGAGCATTTTTTTCTTCTTTTTGTACACCGCGGAAAGGTATATGCTATTCAACATTATAAAGCTATTCTTACAAAAATTATTTCTAACAATAGTCTAGTGACACACCCAAATTATAATGATTCTATATTTGCTATGGATAACATTTAAGTTTTAACAAGAAGTCTATCATTTATATTGATTTTCTTAATATGTAGCCCTATTAAAAATTAAGTTAAAACCTCTATTTTCTGAAAAGAGAAAATATTAATGAAAAATATAATATAAATTTAAAATAATATAAACATAAATATAAAAGAAAAAATGTTAAGCAGTTAAGAGACTCATATTTTTATTTTTATTTATTTTTTTATCCTCACCTGAGGACATTTTTTTTTTTTTGCATTTATCTTCA
Organism: Tadarida brasiliensis; assembly: GCA_030848825.1. Classification (NCBI taxonomy): domain Eukaryota; kingdom Metazoa; phylum Chordata; class Mammalia; order Chiroptera; family Molossidae; genus Tadarida; species Tadarida brasiliensis. The sequence continues at coordinate 70,524,838 of CM061269.1, read as the reverse complement.
GATAGAGTGGGAGGGAGAGAGGGAGGAAGAGAGAGAGAAAAACATCAATGTGAGAGAGACACATCGACTGGTTGCCACCCACACAACCCCAGCCGGGCCAGGGACAAACTGCAACCGAGGTACGTGCCCTTAGTGGGAACTGAACCCGGGTCTCTCTGGACCACGCGTGGGGCGACGCTCCAACTGCTGAGCTAAACCGGCCAGGTCGGGACTCATATTTTTAAACCAAAAGTAGATTATTGACACATTTTTTTCTTCCTTATGCAAAGGGTCAAAAACAAGAAAATGACTTTTTATTTTTGTATTTAAACATATTAGTCTAATCTCATTTAAATGAATTAGACGTAAAATGTATATTTTCATTTTAGATATTTATATATATTCTCCGGCTACATTGGTTATTCATGTTTATAAATAACCACCTATTTTGACTATTATTGATAATTTAATTGTATTTATACATCCAAGATAAGAATCTCTATTCTTTGAGGAAAAATATAGATTTCTATGAGAAGTTGCTTGATCTTCATTGCTGTATGTGTGGCGAAACCGGTTCTCTGTTAGTGAGATGACATTCTGGGTGTCGAGTTACTTTGCTTTGACAGTGGTTTAGGTCACCTGAGACACTGCCCTTCTCCCACTTCAAAACTGACCCATTAGTAAGTGGCTTGTAGCTTTAGCCCCTTAGAAAACTTTGGGTACTGGCTGTTCTTAGATGAGGAACTGAATCAGTGACTCCACAGCCTTTTAACTAATTAACCAAGTAATTGCACAACTGCTCCAGTGCACATTTCCCAGACCCTGTTTACTCTGACCACTGTTCAGGCTACAAGCTTTTTTTTTTTTTTGAGGTCTTTTGTTTGGCTGACATAGGTCTGTTAATCAGGTTTCTTGAGTTTTACATTTAATCTGACTTCATGAGTTTTAAAATTTTTTTTCTATGCATATACACTCATTTATTTATTTATTTATTTATTTATTTATTTATTTATTTATTTACTGCATTTATCTTCAGCGGGAAGGAGAGAGGTGGGAAGAGAGAGAGAGAAACATCGACATGAGAGAGACACATCGAGTGGCTGCCACCCGCATGACCCCAACCGGGGCCGGGGCATTTTTCTGATTTTTCTTTTCTCGTAGTTTTATTCCTTTACTTTCCCAACAATCCCCGAGGTTTTATTATTATTATTATTATTATTATTATTATTGTTTGCTTATTAACTTTATTCTACCTAGGTATGCTACAAAGTCAAAATTGATTTTCTAGGCCGCATCCCAGAATGTTGAACATCCTTGCTGTCCTTTGTAGGTTTTTAAACATTTTTCACATTCATCAGAAAAGAGAATGTGATGAATAATTTTTTGCTTTGTAATATTCACCATTTATAAGAGCATAAATTAATACATTATTAATTTAAAAGACGCCCTTTTCCTCAGGATTGGAATTAAATAACACAAGGAGAAACATAGAGCCCTGTCCGGTTTGGCTCAGTGGTAAGAGCGTTGGCCTGCAGACCCATGAGTCTCTGGTTTGACTCTGGCCAAGGGCACGTACCTGGTTGCTGTTTGTCCCAGTCCTGGTGGGGGTGGTGCTGAAGGACACCAGTCGATGTGTCTCTCTCACAGTGATGTTTCTCTCTCTCTCCCTTTCTCTCCCTCCCACTCTGTCTGAAGATAAACAGAAAAATAGCCTCAGGTGAGGATTAAAAGAAAAGGAGAGAGCTAGAGACACAGCCCTATTCTGCTGACAAGACAAGAAAGGAACTTTCTTTTAATCAGAATAGAAAAGTAGAGAAAAGAGGATTAACATTATGTTGATCTGCATAACTTTATAAATAATTTTGAATGGGCAGGACTTGATAGGCTCAAAATAAAATAGAGCTATATTTCATCACTTTAAAATGTGCTCTCTCTGACTTTCTGTCCCAACTCCTGAACATCTGTATGAGGATTTCTACAATTAGGAAATATTTTGTGTTCATTAAAACATGTAGTCCAATATAATATAAACTCTCAATCTAATATACTATGCCAAGTATTTACCCTCTCGTCCATGCCATTATTTCCTTTGGCTCAGGACTCATGAGTGGCAACGGGAAGCTGGGTTTACTCTTGAACACTTCCTTTTGTCTCCTCTTCTCTCCTTGTTGTTTGAGTCATGGCTGGGCAGATGGACGAAAAGGTGCTAGGGCTGACTTACTTGCCTGGTGCTGTTTTAATTGCCTCTTTGGGTGATATTTGCTGGCCATCGTACTTGCTGCTGTTGCAGATATGCACGTGGTTGCTTTGCTGCCTTTATATTTGCTTTTTGACCCTACAGTGACATAGTGCACCGTTCTCTAATATGGCGCATGACCTCTCCTGCTGACCTTGTGACACCCCCCCCTTACCCTCACATTCTTATAGTTGTCTGCCACCCAGAACTTACTGCTGACGTTCTTCCACACTGGTAGGCCCTCCTAGTTTGGGGCCCGTCACAGATTGACTCAAGCCATTTATTCCTATGGTGTGCATTTGTTCCACACATTTGTGGTAATTTGTTACAGAAACAAGAGTAAACAAATGAGCCACACTATGTTCAGGAAGCTCTCTGAAGTTGGTTCTGTAAGTTTTGTAACCCAGCAATTTTATAACTCAAGGCTGTAATGCCTGGCTTTCCTTCTTGTAAACAATCTATAAAGGTGCAGTTTGGGGAGTAGAGGAGAAAACTCACAGTACTCTTGTAAAATTTATCAGTGAATCTCCTTCTGAGTTCTTGATTTCCTCTTCAGCAGTTTGGCAGAGTGATAAAGATGAAGGCTCCAGTACCATCTGTTCCATCCCTTTGTAGTTCCTGCATAGATGTCTGCAGTCCTTCTCAATGTTGGAAGATGCATACATCAAGTTCCCTGCAGCAAATAAATGGCACACTCAGTATTTTTCAAGAAGTGTTTAGTAATGGGACACTGACAAAGATGAAGAGAATCACAAAGGATAGTACAGTGTCCTGTGAGCTCTGACAACCTTAAGAAACAAAAGGAAGCATTTCTTAGGAACCTGAGAAGAAAGTTGATGGAGAGGATGCCTTGAGTGGGGTTGTGACCTTCCCCTGAGGGTTGCAGTTATTGCAGTTACTCCAAGGTGAACCACACACCTTTCCCTCTTATACTTTCTGTATCTGCTAAAACCACACAGGAGCCTGAGGTCAAGAGAATCCACAGTGTTTCATGTGGGGTAGAAAGATGGAGAAAGTTGGAGCGAAATCTTTTCTTTGTTGTTTTTAATCCTCACCCAAGGACATGCTTATTGATTTTTAGAGAGAAGGGAAGGAAGGGAGGGAGAGAGAGAGTGAAAAACAAAAACATTGATGCAAGAAAGAAACATCACTTTGTTGCCTACCCTATGCACCCTGAGCAGGGATTTAACCTGCAACCCCGGTATGTGCCCTGTCTGGGAATCGAACCCGCAGCCTCTTGGTGTATGGGATGATGCTCCAACACCAGCCAGGGCATGGAGAGTAATCTTGATGAGCAAATGAGAGACCTCTCACACCGAGTCCTTATAAACAATTTTCCTAAGTTTTAAAGCTTCATCCAAAATTCTGGAGAGTAGGAAAGACACAATTCAATGACATGTAACAAATAATTACACAAAATGGGAAATGTTATAATAGAAATAGAAATGAGTCACTAAGGAAACATGGAGGGGAACATTTCACTCCATTTGGAGACTCAAGGTAAGTAAGTATTTTTAGAATAGAAAACATCAGTCATTTGCAGTGAATTTTAAGGATAAGTGAGTGCAGTTCAAATGGGTCATGAGAAGGGGATCATTGTAGAAGAAAGCTTCTGTTAGGTCTCATGAATAAAACAGAAAACTGAAGTTAGAAAGGGAGCTTGACTTTTTATTTCATTCCTGATGTTTCTGGCCCTGAATAAAATAGTATTCTTTTTTTGTTTATGGTTCTTTAAAGGAGAGTTTGACTCCATTTTTGATATATGAATGCTGACCACGTTTAGGCCTCATCTGTCCCCTTTTCTCCCTTCTTTTTTATGACCTTCCTTTGTTTTTTCTTTTTAAAAATTTATTTTTTCTTTTCACCCATCCCATATCCCATCCCCTTTAGAAAATTATCAGTCTATTCTCTGTATGTATGGGTCTGTTTCTGTTTTGTTTGTTCATTTGTTGTTGTTTATTAACTTTCCAGGTAAAATCATATATTTCCCTTTCTCTGGATTACTTATGTCACTTAGCATAGTACCCTCTAAGCCCATCTGTGGTGACATGAGTTCATTATTTTTTATTGCTGAGTAAGAATACATTGAATGCCACATTTTCTGTACTCATTCATCTTCAGTGGATACATAGGTTGCTTCGTATCTTGGTTATTGTAAATAGTGCTGCAATGAACATAGAGGTGCATATATATTTTTGAATTAATGTTTTTGGTTAAATACAAAAGTGGTATTCTTGGGTCACGTCGCAGCTTTATTTTTAATTTTTTAGGACTTTCCATACTGGTTTCCATAATTGCTGAACTAATTTACAATCCCATCAACAGTGCGCATGAGGGTTCCCTTTTCTTCACGTACTCTCCAGCACTTATTATTTGTTGATTTATTGATGATAGTCACTTTGACAGATGTGAGGTTATATCTCATTCTGATTTTAATGTACATTTTTCTGATGACTAGTGATGTTGAGAATCTTTTCATATGTCTGTTGACTATCTGTATATCCTCTGGAGAAATGTCTATTCATGTCTTCCGCCCATTTTTAATCTTTTTTTTTTTTTGGTGTTAAGTTGTATGAGTTCCTTATATATTTCAAATATTAAAATACCCTTATCAGATATATCCTTTGCAAATATCCTCTTCCATAGATTTTTTCTTTTTGTTGATGGTTTTCCTCACTGTGGAAAGCCCTTCCCTTCTTGCCCCACACTTGGAGGAGCAAATAAGAATGCCTTCTGGCTGCCTCCTTTATTATTGGTGAGGACCTTTAAATTATGGAAACTTCAGCCCACAAAAGCTTCACCCTGCTCTGCTTGCCCAACCAAAATCAGAACCAAACATTTTACATAAGTTATTTCAGACCAGCTTGGGTGTCTACCCTGCTCTCTTTGGAAAACCTCAATATATGAGTAAGAAATTTTGTCATATCTTATTAGTGCATGTGTGGTGTCATCAGTCTGGACACCCAAATGAATTATGGATGGAGTTGGAGTTACTATTGTGTTCTGGGGACAATCCGCAAAACAAAGTTCAGAGAAAACTTGATTTAAAACCTTACCTTTAAGAAGAGAAGTGATACATTTTTAAGTAGATACGCCTTAATCAAAACCACTAAAGAATAATTGAGCCTCTGCTGTTTCTCTACAGGGTAAACAAGAGACTGAAAGATATTCTTTAACCATTGCACTGGTAGTTGAAATTATAATTCCATGCTTCCAAATATCAAATGTTTAATCAGTCTCTGTATCTGGGAGCTTGCCCTCACAGCAGGCTAACTATCTATTTGCTCCCCGGCCCTTCCCTATTCTGATAAGAGTGTGAGAAATACTGTCTTTTTATCTTATTTTCAATGGAGTAGTTAATAATTCAAACTCCTTTGCTAAGGATGCCCAATCTCTCTCTGCTAATTGCTCACTTGTTTTATGATAAGGTCAGGCTCATTATAAAAGCAAACTTGATTCCTAAATGATGTGCTGAAACATGGGTAGAGTCAAGGAAGGATTAGGATTTTAGTATGTGTAGACCTCTCTCTTAAACTAAAATGACCCAGCTATTTGACAGCTAAAAAGTTAATCACAGTATTTTTTCTTCCTTTAAGTGGGAGCAATCTGGGCCATCTACTTCCAACACTGGCCCTTTTCCCTACCCCTAACCCTTAACCATCCCAGGGTCTTTTTCCAGTGTCTTTTATGTTTGCTTCTGCTGACTAGTATTGCTACATTGTTTACACTATAGCAGTCTGAAAGTTTGAGGGAAAATGATGCTTTGAACCTCTGAGAGCCAGTTCCACTGTGATATGATTGCCTCAGTTACTAACTTACTTTCAGACTAATGAAGGTCATTTACTCATTTTCTCTTTTTCTTCATTTTCCTTCCTCCCTTCCTCCCTCCCTCCCTCCCTTGTTTCCTTCCGTCCTTCCTTCCACAGAGAGAGAGAGAAAGGGAGAGGGAGAGATAGATAGAAACATCAATGTGAGATAGAAACATCCCCCACTGGGATCGAGCCCACAACCCAAGCATGTGCCCTGACCTGGAATCGAACCAGGACCTCTCAGTCCACTGAGACACACCAGCCGTGCTCTCTGCTTTCATTTTTAACATGGGAACATGGCCTTACTTTATCTACCTCAGCAGACTCTTGTTTAGTTTCACTAATCAATAATGCTATAGTATTTTGAATCCTTTAAAGATGCTACAATGTTGGTGTTGATTTTTTTTTATTTTCCACAAATGTACACAATTCATGTGTTTGTTTTTTAGTTTGCAGACAATATATCTCATGGCATTATAAATTACTGCTAGTTTTTCCATTATTGTCTACGTTAGATTATGATACTTAGTTCTCATACTGGCAAGCAATGAGACCCAATAAAGGTTCTGAATATGTCTTATTCGTGTTAGAAAATGACATAGAATATTAGTGAACATCTCTCATAAATCCCATTGCCCTACCTGTAGTTCAAAGGCATAAATAAGATCAGAAAAATATATTCCATGAAAGCCAAAGGAAGAAAATTAAATTATGAGAAAAATTAGCTCTATCTAAGGAGCACACAGCATATACAGAAGATTTATGTAGTAAGTGTTTGCATATAAAATATTTATGAATGATGGGAAAATACTTTTTGGAAGTTTTGTTTAGTAGAATGATTAAATGGAGAATTGAAACAATATGTCTATTTGTTTATATTGAATTAATATAAGGGAAACAATTTTTAAAAACCCAACAAATGCTTATTTAAATAGATTGAACAGAAACTCCCAGGAAATTAAGTACTTGCATCTCGTCACTGTTTTACTGCCATTTATAATACTGTTTAAAAACTCATAACTTTTTCTGTTTTAAAAATTGAAGTAAAGCCCTGGCCGGGCAGCTCAGTTGGTTGGAGCATTGTTCTGCACACCAAAAGGTTTCGGGTTCCATCCCCAGTCCGGCACATGCGGGAGGCAACTGATCAATGTTTCTCACATCAGTGTTCCTCTTGCTCTCCCTCTCTCACTAAAATCAATAAGGTTTTGGGTGAGAAGTAAAAAAAAAAAATAAAGTGATAAAAATATTTCAGCTATTTACAAAGTTCCCTCTAGTAACTGGAGATATCAGAGTGGATCCCAATATAGTTTAACAACATAATATATACAACTCTGAAACTCTAACGATGAAATTATTTCTCTTTCTACTTTCTTTCAAACCTTTTTTTCAAGCCAATAGTTTTGTTCTGGTTTTCTTTTTGAACTCACTTATCTGTGCTGAGGCAACAATTCTGAAGGTGGCCTTTCCAGACAGTGACATAAAGAAAATATAATATCAGAAGCTTAATAATTCAACAGAACAGAAAACAATCCATTAATGCTCACAGAAAAGCAAAACAACGGCAGACCTCAGTGAAGGAAGTTTTTGTCTTAGGAAGCTATTAGAAATCACTTTCTTACTGATGAACCTTTTGAAATTAATCTGATAGGGTATCTGTCAAAATTTTAGAATAAAATTGTTATGTGATGGGAAAGAAGAATCACCTGTAGAATTATAGTTTCTAGAAAATTATGTATATTTGTATATATAAATATATAGAATTTTATCTTATTAATACAGACTATAAACTCACTTAATGTACTGCCATTGCTTTGTTTTATGGTCTTTATTATGAAACTGCCTTGTGCTAGGATGAATGCCTCATATATTTGGGCAGTTAAATAGATGGGCTACTTCATCTTGACCTTTGGAGAGTCTGTATGAGTTGCGGGCTCATTTCATTGCTTTTGCCATTAACAACTCTGTCTACCAATGGCAAGGGTGTCTCAAATGTTTTCTAATCAAGCATGTACCTTTACTAAAAGGTCAGAATACTAAAATGCTATATATCGGAGATTAAAATATGATTCATCATTCTCATGTAAGAAAGTCTAATTAGAAATGTACTGCATTCATTCTCTTGGGTCCAAGTTGGCCATGAATATGAAAGCATTGAATTTAGAACGATAGCACTCAGAAAGCAACACATTCTCTAAACCTTTGTTGACATATAATCTATCTTAATATTGTGTACATTTTAAAATAGATTTTTAAAATATCCTTTCAGATTGTTCTTCAGTCTTAACTGAAAGGCTAAGAATCCAAAACCCAAAGAGCATCATGCTGTTTTGTGGGTCAACTCAGAAGCTTATTTCCCCAAGGGAATATGGGTAATATTCTCCCATTCTACACAATTCCAAAAAGTAATATCAAAATCTGAGCAACGTGTATGCTAGAAGCAAAAAAGAGCAAGTCCCAGCTCTGCCAGCAGGTTGATCAAAACACAGTCTTAGAAAATGTTATGTAAAAAAGACATTTACAAGGCATAATGCCACAGATGCTAAACAGAACAAGAAATTTACTGTGCAAGCATGAGGGAAATAATAGATTTATTTATTTATAGCTATTTACATTATACGATGCTCATTTTTCTCACTTAAGATTATATTTTGATGATCATTATATAGAGTACATATAAATCTGTCACATTTTAAAATCACTCATAAAATATTGTATATAGTTCTACCACAATTTATTTAGTCTCACCCATACTGATGAATATATATATATATATATTTTTTTTTTTCAGCTTTTTACTATAATTTTATAAACCAAGAGTAAAATGTCCGTGTACACACACATATTTGCTCCCATATGCCTCTATTTGTGTACGGCAAATTTTCAGAGGTAGACTTGCAATGTCAAAAGCTAGATAATTACAAAAATTTGGAAAATATCACCAAATTTCCTACCAATGATTTTGCAAAAATTTAGGTTTCCCCCAATAATTGAGTGATGATTTTCTACACTTTTGTCCCTAATGCCTGCTCTAATCTATTTGATGTTTGTCAATATCTTAGGAGAAAATTGTTAGCACATCAGTAATAGTACGCACACACACTCTTGATTGTGCATTATATAAAAACAAATTTGTGTTCCAATGGAGAGCTATGCATTGTCTAAAGCATACCATTCCAGGTTATCAGATTCCAGCCCTTTTCATTATTTTTGAGCTCTTGTGTAACTTCCAACTAACTTTTTGTAAATTGTGGATAATTGAGGCGTTAGTAAATTCTGTCTTGTCTATTAATGATTTAATTGACTTGCTACCCACAAAAATTAGTTTGTCTTTATAGCAATTTATCTCAATATTCTTTTATTCCATATTAATTTTTGTTCTTTTGATTTTTTTCTTTGAACCATTTTTAACATCTTCCTAATTCTATCATGTCATTGAGTAAAACAAATTATTTAACATGATTAACTTCTATATCTTCATGTGAGACATATTACCTTCTTAGAAAGATTGTTTTTAGTGTGTATGTATATATGTAATATATATGCCATGCAGCATATATGAGTGTATGCAATATAAATGTGTATCATACATATTATATCTATCTACTTATGTAATTATATATATTTAATCTTTTCTGTCAAAGAAACATTGTACTGGATGTTGTTAAAACAGGAAATCAAGACTTGCAAGTATTGGAAATCAAGACTATTGCAGTAGGGATCAAAACTGTTGCAATAAGTCACAAAAACTTAACTCCATTGAAACAAAAGGTGAGAATGTTTTTTAAGTGCTGAGGTGAGATAGTGTAAAGCCTGTGGGATGGACATCAAGGGAGTTTGGGCTATGTGATTAGGGTATCTATGATTGCTAATTTGTGCTTTTTGAAATTAGGCACCTAACCTCCCACAGAGATTGGGAGATAAGAGAACTTTTTTTTTTTTTTGCATTTTTTTTCAATTGCAGTTTACTTTCAATATTATTTTTTACTGGTTTCAGGTGTGTAGCGTAGTGGATAGGCATTCATATCCTTTACGTGTTCCCCCAATATTTCCAGTACCTACCTGGCACCATACATAGTTATTATAGTCTTATTGACTATATTCCCTACGCTGTACTTTTACATCCCATGACTGTATTATAAATATTAATTTGTACTTCTTAATCCCTTCACCTTTCACTCAGTCCCCCAACCCTCCTCCCCACTGGCAACCTTCAGTCAACTCTGGATCTATGAGTCTGTTTTAATGTTGTTCTTTAGACTCTACATATAAGTGAAATCATACAGTATTTATCTTTCCCTGACTGACTTATTTCACTTAGCATAATCCTTCTAGGTCCATTCATTCTCTGTCAAAAGGTAAGATTTTTTTCTTCTTTATTGCCAAGTAATATACCGTTGTATATATGTACCACCACACTTTTATCTGCTTGTCTATTGATGGGCACTTGGGTTGCTTCCATATCTTGGCTATTGTAAATAATGCTGCAATGAACATAGGGGTGCATATATTCTTTTTAATTAGTGTTTTGGGTTTCTTTGAATAAATACCCAGAAGTGGAATCAATGGGTCATAAGGCAGTTCAATTTTTAATTTTTTGAGGACCCTCCATACTGTTTTTTTACAGTAGCTGTATCAATCTGCATTTCCACTAACAGTGCATAAAGGTTCCCCTTTCTCCACATCTTTGCCAACACTTGTCATTTGTGAATTTATTAATGATAGCCATTGTGACAGGTGTGAGGTGATATCTCATTGTGGTTTTAATTTGCATTTCTCTGATGATTAGTGATGTTGAGCATCTTTTTATATGTCTGTTTGCCAACTGTATGTTCTCTTTGGAGAAGTGCCTATTCAGGTCCTCTGCCCATTTTTAAATTGGATTATTTCTTTTCTTGGTATTGAATAATATGAGTTATTTATAAATTTTGGATATTAAACCCTTTTCAGATGTATCATTTGCCAAATATCTTCTCTATTCAGTTGGTTGTCTTTTTTGTTGTTGTTGTTGATTGATATAGACCAACTTGTTTATTTTTTGTTTTGTTTCCCCTGTCTGAGGAAACGTACTCCCCCCCCCCAAATATTCATAAGAGCAATGTCAAAGAATTTACTGTCTATGTTTTCTTCTAGGAGTTTTATGGTTTAGGCTTTCCATTTAAGTCTTTAATCTATTTTGAGTTTATTCTTGTATATGTTGTAAGAAGGTGGTCTAGTTTCACTTTTTTGCATGTATCTTTCCGGTTTCCCTAGCATCATTTATTGACTAGACTGTCTTTATCCCAATGTATGTTCTTGTCTCCTTTGTCAAATATTAATTGTTATAAAAATGTGGGTTCATTTCTGGACTCTCTATTCTGTTCCATTGATCTATATATCTGTTTTTTGTTTTATTTTGTTTTTGCTTTTGCCAGTACCATGCTGTTTTGATTACTATGGCCTTGTAGTATAGTTTGCTATCAGGTAGCATGATACCTCCAATTTGGTTCTTCTTTCTCAAGATTGCTGAGGCCATTTGGGGTGACAGAGACCCTTGCGTGATGACTATATTTTATAGGACTGGCTCCCAGACTCTTGAATAAGACATTTCTTGGATGTGAAACTGGCAAGATGCTAGAAAAAAAAATACCTCTCAAAGGTATAGGAAAAAAATATATATTTTCAAGTTTTCTTTAAATAAAAGGGAAGTTAGGGACCTAGAGTCACAAGAATCCTGTCTAAAATTTAATCCAGCTGAGGAGAACATTAGGCAATCTTGATCTTTTTAAAAATATCATACAGCAAGCTAATAATAGAACCTTAATTCTGATGGAGCCCTCTGGAGCCTTTTTTAGTGCTCACACTGTTTTTGACATTTGTCATTCTTTTCCATTGCTCGGCATCTAACCTCCATTTCTGTGTTGACAGTTCTTCATCTCCTATCATCGAAGCTGATAATACCAGTTCTTTACTCTCTCAGCCTTCTGTGTTTGTAAGACTTAGTACATTCTGAAGGATCTTCAAGTTGGCTGTGCTCTTTCCTTGAAATAAATCACAATTTAGTGAACAAACAAGGTCTTAACATAACCCCTATTAAGAAGCACAGCAGTGGGAGCCACACTTAACTGCAAGTGGGTATAGAAGCAAAAGTACTAGCTGTGACAGTCAGTGGCCAGTAGGGTGGTACAAGCCGTCAAGAGTGCGATATTTGGCATTATTTTAGCATTTCTCCTAGATATATGGCCCCCAAAGTTGTTTCTTTGTTTCTTCTGAATAAATGAGTCACTTCCTCTTTTAACAGTCCCCTTACCTACTTAAGTTAGCTGGAGGATATTTCCAATACTTGCAAGTAAAAAGCCAACAGGTTCTACTTAACAGCTGCTTCCACACAATTGGAAGATAAAGGCTTTACTCTTTTAAAGAACAACATTTGTGTATATCCTTTTTTATATATACTACCTTAAGAGAGGTAAATCCACACATGCATTTAAAAATAATTTCTTATTTAGCACATTTAGTTTTTGTGATTATTTTACTTTTCCAGGATACATTTTTATAGTACTTTTATAAATGAGTTTTATAATGTAGCAACTGCAACATTTTTTACACTTCCAGTGAACAAGGATTCTAATTTTTCCACATCCTTCGTAATGCTTGTTATTATTACTTTTTAGTTAATTGTCATTCTAAAGAATATGAAGTTTATCTCATGGTTTTGATTTGCATTTCTCTAATTAGTGATGTTGAGCATCTTTTCATGTGCTTTTCACTATTTGTATGTGTTCTTTGGAGAAAAATTTTTTCATTGAGTTGTTTATTTTTGTTGTTGAATTTCAGGAATTCTCTGTGTATTTTGAGTATCAATCTCTAATATGATATGCACTTTAAAGTTTTTTTCTCCCATTGTGTGGGTTTCCATTTTATTTTATTTTTTTCAGATAGAGTGGGAGGGAGAGAGAGGAAGAGAGAGAGAAACATCAATGTGAAAGGGACACACCGAGTGGCTGCCTCCCGCACGACCCAACCAGGGCCGGGGACAAACTGCAACCGAGGTACGTGCCCCCAGCGGGAACCGAACCCGGGCCTCTCTGGACCGCAGGCCGACGCTCCAACCGCTGAGCCAAACTGGCCAGGGCTCCTTTTTAAATTATTGGTAATATCCTTCGATGAACAAAAGTTTTTCATTTTTATGAAATCCAATGTGTCTTTTTCTTTCTATTGTGCCCTGTGCTTTTGGTGTCATATCCAAGATATCAATGCCAAGACCATTGTCATGAAGATGTTCCCTTATTTTCCTTTGAGAGTTTTATAGTGTTAGTTCTTATGTTTAGGTCTTTGATTCATTCCAGTTCATTTGTGTATATGGTGTTAGTTAAAGGCCCAACTTCATTTTTTGCATTTGGGGTTCCAGTTTTCCCAGAACCATTTGTTGAAAGCACTGTCCTCTTTTCAAGATTGTCTTAGCTACTTGGGGTCCCTTGAGATTCCATACAAATTTTAGTATGAATTTTTCTATTTCTGAAAAAATGTCCTGGGATTTTGATAGGGATTGCTTTGAATATGTATGTAGATTGCTTAGAGCAGTTTTGACATCGTAACAATATTGAGTTTTCTAATCAATTAACATGATATAGCTTCTACTTATGTCTCTAATTTCTTTCATTATTGTTCTGTAGTTTTAATTTTACAAGTCTTTCCCCACTCTGGTTAATTCCTAAGTAATCTTTTTTGATGCTATTATAAAAGGAATTAACAAGGGTACTTTATTCACTCTGAGGATACATTTTTAACCCTACAGAAGTTTTGTCATACTAAGACATCATGGAGTAAGCAGCAAAACTGGAAATATACTTAAGATCCAGTTCATTTGCTGTTATTTTAAACTGTAGATTCTGCAATATTATTAATTTTACATACAAGAAACTAGTAGTTGAAATATTAGTCATTTTGAATCAGAAGGACACTAATTTTGTAAAGTGCTCCAAAATTCTGTCATTTTGCTACAAGCAAACTTTATGAGAGAATTCTAATAATTATCCTACCTAGTCAATTGTGGAATCAGAGCTCCAATGGGATAACAGCTCATCAAATGGATTCTGTGTTTAGTAGATGTTGTAGTTCATTTGGAACTCTGATATAGCATCTGAAAATGGAAACAGCATTTGAAAGCTAAACCCAAGAGAAACACTCATGTTCCTATTGAAAAAGAACTAATGTTTTCTGAATGGTACAATCAGGTATTACATTCCTGGTTTGAGATTTTTAAAAATTATTATTGGAATACAAACAATTAATGCCACTTTAAATTTGCAATGATATTATTATTAATTTTATTTATCTCAATACTCAGATTAATAATATACAGCATACTGTAACATTTCAGAAGTAAAATCTTCAGGACCTTCCAGAAACTATTAGTGACTAATGACATGTGCTTTAACAGTTATCCTTTAAAAAAAAAACAGGGAGGGAGTATTATTTGTCATCTATAAAATTGTCAAATATTTCTGTAACTGATCATATGCCATGTTTACAATTGTTTGGTAACAGTTTTTCTTATTAGAGCTGGCTGGAATTGGTCAAAATTTTGAGAATATTAACATGGCAGTATGAATCAAGAGCCTCCATAAAATCCACAGACTCTGTCGGAGTAATACATTTTAAAAATGTAAAATGTAGGAATAATGAAATAAGTGATTTCATGAATTTTCCATAGAAGGAAATGCACTGACTTTTTTTGTAACAGCATGAAATGGAAAGTCAGTTTGAAATAGACTATTATACAACAATTAAAAACAATGATGCTAAAAAAATGTACAGGGTTTAAAACTAAACATACACTTTAATTGAAAAAAATCAGGATAAAATATTATATAAGTAGATTATTTTATTGTATAAAATAGCTAAAACATACATACTACATACTATGAACACACACACATGTGTATATACACTGCAGGGGACTGACCGGAAGGAAATAAGTTAAATGTGAATGCTGATTTCTTTACATATTAGGATTACAGTTCATGGTAATTTTTAATTTTCTTTTTTTAGAAATGTGTTAAAACAATCACGTCTTAAATGAAGATGTAAAAATTTTAAATTTATGTATTTTATATGTGAATCTTATATATTTAAAAGTAAATCCTTCAAATTATGCTATCACAGAAAATCAGAAAAATCTTTTCTATAGAATATAGTATAGCCATTTTATATAGGTTCACCCTAAATTAATGAAATGTGTATTTTAAAACTAAGGACACATTTATTTTCTGACAATGTAAAACACAAAAAAGCACATTTTTAATCTCCTTCAACACTAATTGTTTCTATTGTAGCAATGTTTTTCTTTAGGGTTAGTTTTCCAAGTTGGCAATGCCTGGTTTCATTGTTTTTCCTTACCTATATAATTGAGATACACAGACATTGTGATGTTTATTTTTCATATGGAATACTTTTGTTGACAGTTAATAATTTACCAGTTGTGCTTTTTCTGTGCAGAGAGGGTGTTGGAATTTCCCTGAGGGCCTTTAACAGTGGTCTTAAAATTCAGTTATTTTTAAATTGAGGTTTCTGTATCATCCATGCAGAGTGGAACTTCTGAATATTTAATGAGAACTGATTAACTACAAACTGAAGTAAGTTTTCTTCTTTTCTTTAAATGTCTTTTTAAAGGTTTTATTTTTATTAAAAAAATTTTTTTTTGTAGTTGTATTTTGTTTTTATTTTTGTAACACAAAGAGGGAGACAGGAGGCAAAGGAGCAGGGCCCAACCAGTCCCCACAACAGTTTCTGAGGCACATGTCTCTTGCGGATTTGTTTTGAAAAGACCATTTCAGGTCTGTTTCAGGAAAACTCCCTGGACTGTCAATCTCGGGGCAAAAAGCTTAAAATGGAAACCTGCCCGGCTGTTTGCCACACGGGGATCCAACAAGCGCTACAAAATGTTTTCCTGTTTGGAAAATGCCCCAGTTAGCACGAGGGTGCGGCTGGAAACACATTGACACACAAACCTTCCAGGAATCAAGGTGGCTGCAACTTCACAAAATCAAAAACACCAAATAACATTTCCAACTGTAAAAATGCTGGCTTTAAAGAAAAGAACTTAAGGCCCTGGCCGGGTGGCTCAGTTGGTTGGAGCATCCTCCTGTACACCAAAAGGCTAAGGTGTCCTGTTCCTGGTCAGGGCACACACCAAGGTTTCCAGTTCATTCCCAATTGGGGCGCATGCGGGAGGCAGCCCATCCATATTCATGTTTTTCTGTCGCATCCTCTTTCTCCCTTCCTCTCCCAAATCAATAAAAAAAAAAAAGAAAGAAAGAAAAAAGGATTTAACATAAAGAGGAGGATCACAAAATGCACAGGCAGGGGTTCCCCCAACATCAGCCTGTTTTTCTGGTCTGAACAGACTTACGGACTGGAGCAGACTTGCAGCCTGGCGGGGGAGGGCTGCGGGCTCTGGAGGGTGCAGCCCGGCTCCCTGTTTGCCCGCCTGCCTGCCCGCTTCTTTCCTGGCTGACCTCTGCGGGTGCCTAGGAGCCGCCTCCGCCAGGGTCACCAAACACACCTCACCTGGCATCTGCTGCGCAGCCTTCCTGCCGCTTCACGACCCTGGGCCACCACCTCTTCCTTGACCATGTCGTGATCTCCGTGGGGATGCGCAGGTACTTGATGGTGCTGCCGGGGATGTAGCACTCGGGCATCCGCCAGACCTTGTCCCCATCGGTCAATGTTCAGATCACCTCCCCGGGTTGCTGTTCATCTAGTTGCCGCAGCTTACCTGGTGCCCATTGCACATTTCCCCGTTTTTAAGCTTCATGAACATGGGGTGATTCTGAGCCATCTTCCGCAGCGACAGCGGGAGCATGGGGTCCGCAGGGACCTCGCCCCCCCCTCCCTTCCGCCGCCACTGCCGCTGTTCACGCGCCCTAAAGGTTTTATTTTTTATAATTAATTATCTTTCCTCGTGTCATATTCAAATTTAGGACCAATTTAAGAAAAAGGTATTTTAGGCACTTCTGTGTATAGGGGGAGAAGGGATAGAACAAAGATTAATCAGAAACAAGTAATTCTTTAAAAAATTTTGGATATTGTTGAATGAAGCAGGCCTCATTGGAGTCTGTTATTCATAAAATAAATAGAAAGCTGAATGTCAAAGGAATGATCATATGCTAGCATTTTGAATTAACTGGCATTCTTATACTTCCAACGTGCCTAAAACTCTTCCATTTTGTACAGACCAAACGCTTCACAAACTGACAGCATGGGAGAGCTGCATGGGAGCTCAGGCATCTTCTGTAGCAAATACCTTGGCTTATAGGTATAGAAACTAAGTTCGAGAAAATAAAGTAACCTGTATTCTTTAGCATTAGCATTCTGATGGGGGAAAAAAAAGAAAAGTTTATTTCACCTTTAATTTTAAGTTGAACTATAAAGCTAGGTAAGCAATTTAGGGACATGGTCACCACTGTCCCCAGCAATTCTGTGTTACTTCACACAACTGAGGTGTAGAGGTTAGTGCAACAGTTACTCGTTCACAGTTCAGTTCTATCTCAGCCTCCTACTGAAAGGCGAAGCGTAAATGACTGCTCGCGCTAGAGAAAAGCAGCTGAGAGACCAAAAGTACAAACTGGCAATGGCTAAACCATACATACCAAAGAATGGGACGCACAGTCTGCAGCAACTGTAGCCTAAAAATAGTCAGAGCTTAGTCCATAACCACTAGCTTCCCTCATATGTCACCCGCCTTCCAATTCAGGACCTGTCAGAGAAAGCCAAATATCTCCCCACCCCAAACTCATAGGAGGTCTGCTTCTAGTTAGTGTACCGCCAGGTGACCCAGGCTAACAGCCTCCAATCAGAGCACAACTTGAAGTCCTCCCTTGTGTTCACCATAAAGCTTTTCGTTCTCTGCCCAGTGCAAACAGTGGTGGCTGACTCCCTTGCCATAGCAAGCTGAGAATGAACAACTTCTGCCTGTCCACATTTGGGTGGCCTGTGTTTTATTGCCATATTATTATTGTTACTATTATTTTTTACTGAGCACTATTACAAATTTTCCTAATTTTTCCCACCTGCACCCAGACCCCAGCCTACCTCCCTCTGGCCATCACCACACTGTTGTTTGTGACCGTGGGCTATGCATATATGTTCTTTAACTAATATCTTCACCTTCTGCCACATTAGATTTAAGTGACCATAACATTTATTGTCCATTTTTGACCATTGGTGAGAGTAAAAGAGAATGCTGGTAATAAGATTATCAGAATACTAGATGTAATTTGTGAGTTTTTGCAAAAACTTGAATGATTAGTCTGATCCAGGGAAAACAACCAGGAGCCGGAAGCAAATCCACACTGTACTTGATGAGATGAGATTTAACATGAAAGCAGATAGGTAGCAGGTTTGGGGGGAGGAGGTAATTTGGGATCTTCCCAGGAAGATACTGTATGTGCTCTACTTGGAGTCAGCTCGCGCTTACACAACTTTTCTACTTGGTGTGTAAGCCCACCAAGTGCCTTGTGTCCACACGTGTGCCCGGTACCTCTTTCCCCTGCCAGAGCACACGATTGCCCGCACAGATTCCATCATTTCCTTCCTTGTGAGGTCTTTCCTCCTTTCTCTCTTTCACCTGCTATATTCTCAGTTCTTTCCTTTCTACACCTCCCTCACCCTCCTTTCCTTAGCATCATTCTGTACTTTAAACAATCAGTTTGTTTTTGTGGGTTAAGATTAGATGCTCTGTTGTAAAATTAAAATCTATGTGTCAGCCATTTTATTAACGAGATTAATTTGTTTACAACAATATATATATGCTGTCAACTTTTAAAAAATATAGAGTTGATACAGTCCAATCAAATAATGAAAGTAATAAAAGGGGCAAGAGAAAGAAATGAAGAGAGAATAATCTACATCTGATGTGTGTATGTATGTGTGTGTGTTGGACACTGTCCTGTACTTTGAGATCATGATTATGGTATATTTCTATTATTTTACTTTATTTTGTTCCTATAATTCTTTTAGACTATATTGAAGAAAGGGTTGTACAAATATTTGTACTTTTACTGCTTAATGATGTGAATCTTCTCCCACTCCTGTAATAATAAAATACTAGCTATACATCATTGCCTTCTATAGCACGTGCTTGAGTTAATGAGAAGATGGTTACAGCCTAAATAGCCCATTGCCATTAACTTCTGTATAGTTCTCTTCAATGCAAAGGTCATCAGCACATTTTGACATTCTAATTAGTTCTAGGGCTGAGTTTTACAAAAGTATTGGGATCAGCAGGAGGAATTGCCAGGGTTTGGCTTTTCCAGAAATAAATTCCCTTAATTAATCACCATATATCATAGCAACAGAATGTTAGGAAATGGGAAAATCTTAATGATTAAACTGAGTAGGGCCACCTGGTGATTCAGTTGAACCATGATCTCGGTTTGGTCTAAATCAAGATTTCTGATTTCCTTTAATCACTTGTATTATAAAAATAAGTGCTTTACCCCTTCAAGACATTGCAGGATCTTCAGAATGAGTTATTGACTAATATATGTAAAATGGCTTTCACCAAACAGCAATTCCCTACTTTGTACCTCTTTAATGTGTCAAAATATAAATAATTCTGTAGAAAATAAGTCAATTTTAAAATACTTTCTATATTAACAGTTATTCACTTGAAAAGAATGTGTTCTCTATGAATATTTTTTTGGTAGCACACATAAACTTCGAAGCTATAATTGGATTATGAATAAGCTAACCAAAAGGAAATTGTTTTTTTACTGTATCCAAGCAATACTTGAAAAGAACATAAACAATGACACCTCACAGCCATTGTATTTATCAAAGTTTTTATAGTATTGTTGAGGGCCTAGTTCTGTCAGGCTCCAGCATATAGTCTGCTTAATAAGGAAATGACACATGTATCCTAAACATTAATAGTAAAACACAAAAGGACAACTCCTGTCAGGTACTTGCCTTTCGTACGGGTATTCTTTACAATGGTCATTGTGCTGCAAAGATCTGAACCCTGATATATTTCTCCTGTAGAAATTCTTGAGCAGTACATATAATACCTAATTTTTAAATTAATTATATTATTGGAATATACAGAAATCTGTATGATTCTGCTCTAAGTCCTTAATTACTGCGAAGATGCTATTTCTGTATTTAGCACCAAGCATACCATAAAAGAAATCTTAAGTTAGCCTTTTTGATAGTTTTTTTTTTTTCCTATAGGCTTTCTGAAACAGTTTAAAAGTTTAAAAAGGTTAAAAAGAAAAACAACTTTAGAAATTACAGGTTAGAGAATGCAGTGGAACAGTGGGTGCCCGTTTCTTTTTTGTTTGTTTGCTAATGCCCACCAAAGGATATTTTTCCATTGGTTTTTAGATAGAGTAGAAGGGAGGGAGTGAGAGTGAAACAGAAAGCAACATTGATGTGAGAGACCTGCAACCCGGATACATGCTCTTGGCTGGGAATCAAACCTGAGACCCTTCAGTCCGCTGGCCGACGCTCTAACAGCTGAGCCAACTGTCCAGGCTGGATGCCAGTTTCTTATCTTCTGCAATCGGCGGCTTCCATAACGTACAATTGCTTTTGTAGCCAATACTTAACATATTTTGGGCAAACTTCCTTTTGAAATCATATCATGAATAAATCACATTAACTTGTCAAAACTGTTCATTTAATTCAAGGTCAGGAGCCCATGGTATTTATTTCCTGATACACCATATTCGGGTATACTGCCAGGCACACAGTCAGTATATTGTCTGAGAATTGAACGGGAATTTGGCATGTGATGCTTTATCTCCCACTTCTTGCCCCACCCTCCAGGGAGATTTAAAATTCTGTAATAAGATTTTGAAGGATCCTTTTAGTTCTCTAAATGGACTCAGCCTACATATATTTTGTGAAGTAAGTAATATTGATTTTTAATAAAAGATATGACCTTTCTTCTCTAATGTATCTGAGATCTTTTAAGATTTTCATCCTCAAAAGAGACAGCACTACTTCAAGTAGATACTAGGTTGAGCCTGTTTCAGAAATGAAACCTTGCCCTCAAATGGATGTCCTTATAACCTTGAGTCCATGCATATACTCGAGAGTATGTAATTTGATAAAGCTTTGTTTTTGCTATTTGTTGAATAGTATAAATACCTAAAAGAGCTTCCTAAAATATATAGCCTTTCATAGAGGCTTGGAGCTGACTACTACATTTTATATATTAAGAAATGAAAACAAAATAAGTATGGCTTAAAGGCAGAGTTTTTTAAAAATAAAATTACTTTTTTTACTGAATGTATTTCATAAAGGAGAATTTAAAAGTAAGATACGCATTTATAGATCATTATATGAAAAATATATAGAGATGTAATTTCATTTCCTTTGTTTTCCTTACATGTTATAAAAAATAATATCTATTTATTTATTGCTTAGAATAAGAGATGAAACATATATATATGGCTTAAAGGCAGTATTTAAAATATTGAAATCACTCTTTTCACTCATTTTATAACCTAGAGTTCAGAAAATACATGATAGACATGTATAGGTTATTCTATGAAATAAATATATATGTATTATAAGCTCATATATAATTTAATTCCCTTTATATTTTATCCTAATATATAATTAATTTAAAACATTTATTTCACCTGTTCTTTGAAGTAACATCTTTAGGTGAGGCAGAAGAGCTTTTGGGGCATGAGGTCCCTTGCCCATTCTTTTGAAGGGAGAAGTTTGGAGAAGGGAAGCTATTATGGAAGTCTGGTTTTTAGAAATAAAAATGGGAGTAGAAGTCTAATAATGTCTTAATTTGCCATATCCAAAGGGTCCTGAGACTAGAGAACTGACACTTTCCCTTATGCTTCGTGTGCATATTTGCTACTTTTGTTAATTCTGCAATGTTTAGTAGAAAGAAATGTTAGTCAAAAACTTCTACTTGACTTTATAATTGGAATGACAGAACTATTTCATTCACAAGTCAGACAAGGATTAAGGGTAAGAAAGCTCCACAAGGCAGCATTTCTCAAACAGTTACTCAGACATAATCTATGGGTTTTTCCTTTTGTTATAATCCTTAATAAACTGTCCCATGATTACAGTAACTCAGATATGCCTTTGTGCTTTTGGTCTATAGTGAAGCCTAATTGTGCTAACATACTATATTCAAATTACTGAAGAAAGTGTGGGAATAAAATAATAGGTGAAGGATGCCTTTATACTAAGGAAGACACACTTTTTGTTATAACATTCAGTGTTTTTTTTTTTTAAACTAAATTTAATAAAGAAAAATGTAAATTAGGCAGTCGCACAGCACATTAGTTATGAGCAAGCCGAACTTTACCCGGCAACCAGTTCCATGTCTCTCATTGTTTTGGGTGAATTGCATTCTGAGGGACAGTCACTGAGGACTATCTATTTTACTTCTGAAGTACCCCTCATCTGTTCCTTTCCATCTTTAACATCAACATCACGCTGGTGCTGTAGCTCTCTCCTTTGCTGGTTGACTCCACTGACCTCCGGCATCGTCTACATTCATTCACTTTTTCCTGCAGACGGTCTCCACACTCCAACAACAGTGATTTTCACAAAACAGAAAACTCCTTACATGATCGCATGGGTAAAAAAAAACCTCAATAGCTTCTCACTGATTCTAGAGATAAATACTATGAGACTTAAATGGTCTCTCATATTCTTATGATCCAGGTCTTAACTTTTCCAGCCTCATTCCTACCGAGTCACAAAACTGTGCACCAGCCACACAGCAGCCTTTCTGGTCCTCAAAGATGACATACACTTTCCTGTCAGGATAACCTTCCCAAACTCCGTATGTTTAATTTACTCGATTCCTCTTTTAGCTCTTACAGCAAACCTGTTTTCCTGTTGCAGACTTCAATGCCTCCAAGTCCAGTCCCTATTAGGTGTTATGACAAAATGTGTATTTCCTTCAGTATTCATTCAAGTTTGTAATCAGACAAGTATCACGATATTAATTACTGACTGACTGAGCATACCAAAATGTAAGCTCTCGTTTACTGTGTTTGAGGATATGGTTAGAATTTATTAAATATTCATCACATATGATAGGACAGAATAAATCTGATTAACATTTATTTTCATGTTTCTCTCACTATATATGATGAATCTTTCTCTTTCTTCTTTCTTCCAAGAAATGGTAAATAAAATAAAAAAGATGATGTTTCTCTTAATATTTTAAAGTATATTATAAATACTTAGAAATTATAATTACTGTAGTAAAAATTAACATACATATATATAAAAGAGGGTAAGCACTTTTTTTTTTAAATAAAGAGTCATGGTCAAATTTAGGATAGGACAATTTTAGTCTGTTTGATTTTCATTTTCCTCTCTTCTTCCCCTTTCTTTTTCCATTTTTAAAATACATATTATTTTATCTTATTTATTTTTTTAAACAAACCTTCGGTTTTTATTTTTTATTTATTTATTTTTTTTATCCTCACCCGAGGACATTTTTCCACTTTTTGTTCAGATAGAGTGGGAAGGAGAGAGAGGAAGAGAGAGAGGGAGAGAAACATCGACATGAGAGGGATACATCGACATGAGAGGGATCCATCGAGTGGCTGCCTCCTGCACGACCAACCAGGGCCGGGGACAAACTGCAACCGAGGTACATGCCCTTAGCGGGAACCGAACCCGGGTCTGTCTGGACCGCAGGCCGACGCTCTAACCGCTGAGCCAAACCGGCCAGGGCTAAATACATATTCTTTTAAAAGGTAAAAACCATTCTTAACTTGAGGCTGTACAAAAACATATCACAGGCCATATTTGGCCTGTGGACTGTAGTTTGTCATTGTCTGAACTATTGCATAAAGTCAGGGGTAATAGGACATATAGTATTGCCAAGCACATGAATAATACAAATTTATCATGTGTATGAAAAGTTAAAGGTGAATATTTTAATTTGAGCAAACTCTAAAGACATTGCAAAGAGTGGATAGGAAAATGCCAAAATATAAAACACATCTAATATATTTAAAATGAATGAAGTCATCTTCTATATATTCTATGAACCTGCTGGGGTCCAGCCTCGGCAGGTCCAGGGGTTCCCAAAGGTATGGACAGAGTCGGAGAGAGAGAGAGAGAGAGAGAGAGAGAGAGAGAGAGAGAGAGAGAGAGATAGCGCGCGCAACATGGGAGACAGAAAATACTGGATCTTTCTTCTGCTTAGTCTTAATGCTTCTGCTTCTGCTTCTGCCTCAGACTAGCACAGCCTTTAGATCCACAGGTTACATTGTTTCCCCCAAACCTTTTAGGCAAAAAAGTACAGACATTCTTTTGGTTGTTTACCCAACTCTTATGTATATTACATGTTAATTACTATTTTCACCCTTCACCCAGACATCCTCTTAAAACTCCTGACCTTTCCTCCTATCTAAGATCCTTTTAAGCTTTCACATTTCTATCCTAAATCTTTATTATATTTTCTTGCTTTTCTTCCTGCAATCTTTTCTACCATCTACATCATTAGTCATCTATATGTTACTTCTATAATAATTTCTAACAGACAGCTAACAGATAGACAGAGAAAGCAAAGATTAGTCTCCTTCAGTTGCCATCCTGCATTTTTATTTTCCCATTTACTTTATATCTTCAGTCACTGTTCTTCGTGATTCCAGCCACGCAGTGAATCCACTTCTCCAGGGACAATGTCAAACCATGGAGCTCACCCGGGACTATGTCAAACCATGGTGGTTGCTCCCATGGTTGCTCCCAGTGACACCGCTCCCAACATGAACCCAATGAAATGTGACTAGAAATTGAAACAATGAGATAATTAGAAAAAATATTTAAAAATTAGGCCACGTAATATAAATAATCAATGGGTCAAATGGTAATAACAAGGTTTTTAGAAAATAATAGGAAATAGTATATATTGTTTTGGGGATTCAGGCAAAACAGTGTTTGGAGGGAATTTGAGAGCTTTAAAAATTTGTATGAGAAAGAAAGCTCCAAAATCAATGATCTAATAATATTCCTCTTAAGGAAGCTGGGAAAAGAGCAATGTAAACCCAAAATAAGGAGAAAGAAGGAAATAATAAGTGTTAGAAAAGTACTTAATGATTTTAAACAAAAATAATAAAGAATATTAACAAATGTTGGTTCCTTGAAAAGATCAACAAATTGCCAGTGATGAGCTGGAAGGTAAGAAAGTGTTATTGCCAAACTCAACATAAAAATATCTTTCAGCCCTGGCCAGGTGGTTCCGTTGGTTGAGTGTCATCCAATGCACCATGCAACAAAAGGTTGCCAGTTCCATTCCCAGTCAGGGCACACACATAGGTTATAGGTTCAATCCCTGGTGGGGGTGCATACTGGAGGCAATAAATTGATGTTTCTCTCTCTCTCCCTCTTCCTTGTTCTCTCTCTAAAATCAACAGAAACATATTTAAAAAATATATATGTATATATATATATATTTCATAGTTTATCAAATATTCAAGAAAATCTAGACACTAAGGAAACATTATTTTATCGAATGTTAATGTTTTCAAATTTATGTTAACATTCAATGAGGCCAGAATATGAAATAATCAGTAAAATATTGCATCTGGATGTGCAAGTAGTGGGCCTGCCCATTGATTGAGTGGCATGAGTTCTACGACTGCTTAACTTAGACATCGACTCGAATCGTGTTGTGAGCTGATGTCCACTGTATGAGAATTTCCATTTGTCCTGCTGCTCTTGTTTGCAGTAATAAATCAAAGTTGCATAGCCACATGCCAAGGAGAAACTGATATCAGTTTTGGAGAAATGGGAAGAAAAGTTCAGATCCAAAACAGGGTGGTGGACTCAAGGAGTGTACTCAAGAGCCATCAGCACAAGCTCCGAAGGAAGTACTAAGTAAAATGGTTGAGCCAATTAAAAGGCAGCCACGATTACAACTGGAAAAGACCAATGTGTTAATAAAAGATGGAAAAATAGTATGCTGAATCTGTTTTTTCCTATGTGCATCTTCCTGCAACCTAAAGGTACCACATGGCAATAATTCTTATACTGCCAATACTGCTAGTGAGAATATGGTGTGGGAAAAGTTTTCTGGTAAAAAAAATAATTAGCTATTGGTTTCTCACTTTGGTTGTATTAGAAACAATTGAAAGTTATAATAAGGAGATATTTAAACCCACATTTTATAACCCACAGAAGAACACTAAAACCTGACATTATGAGCTTGATAGTTTAAAATTGGATGGGTCCTTTGATAAATACTTCCCAGTAAAGGAAAATTTGGTTTTCTTTTACTGTTCAAATCAAACATTTTAAAATCTGTACTTTAGGTATCATCAAATAAAAACACTATGACTAGAGAATAATCTGATTTAGATTTAGATTGTTGAATTATTTATTTCTCCTAACATAGTTTATGGGGTGGTAGTTTTCTATTATTCTCTAGTCATAGAAATCTGGGAAAAATAAATGAATTCCACTTGCTATTCCTTTAAAAGCTAAATAAAGATGTATTTGGTGATTGGACTGAGAACACATTTAAATATGACTTTGAAGTTAAATGTCAGATGGGTTATAGAATTAATTTTTTTTGTCATTAAGTCTAAAAAAAAAGAAAAGAAACCACTCTATAGGGCAAGCCTATGGAGAGAGAATTACTTTTTAACAAAAAAAACACTCACCTATTGTATTCAATTCATTTTCAAATTAAGAATAGATCTTTAATTGCCTTCTTATTTAACCAATTCCTATTTTAAGCAAGTTGTAGGTCTAAACACTAATCATTTTGTGTTTTTTATTTTATTTTATTTTATTTTTTACATTTAAGTGATTACAGCAGCATGCACTTTAATTACTTGGAAATGTTTCCACATCTTGTAAGATGAGAATTTAAAAGACTAGTTCCAGATCTCTTAACAGCTTGCCCCCCCTTTTCAGAAAATTTAACAATTTAAAATATACTTCTTTTTAAGTCTTACTCCTTATCAAGCCATACTCTGATATGACATGACATTGTTGTATGACACATTGGTTGATCCTAAGTGAATAAGATTCATCCTCCACATTTTGCTGGTAAGAGTTAGAAAGAATTTTCCTTTTGCTGATGGGATGAACTTTAATAAGAACTGACGTGTACATTAACTTAACCCTGTACGAAAATCAATGTAAACTAAGAAAATTAACAATATGGAATTAAAGGACAAATGGATAGGTATACACTGAATAGAAGCATGCAAGTTAAGGTATTTTGCTGTTTAAAAAAATGTCTGAATTTATACTCAAAAACTTACACAGGAAAGAGCAACACAGGTAGAGAGTAGTATAATCATTTCTAGTTTGTCAATACAGCTAAGAAACTACCCATTACCCAATATGTATTTGGAGAGCCTGAAAGTAATTTCTCATTTTCTAGCATGAAGCTCTAGCTCTTGCCCCAGAAAACACACCTGTGTAATTCACATGCCTGTTTTATTCAAGTACAATTGGCATAAGCCTGTGCAAAAGCCACTTTCATTAACCTCTTTCTTGAATTTACTTTCCTATACCTTATTTCATCATTTCATGAGGAAGTTTGTCATAATGCAGCAGCACTTTTTTTCTAACTTTCAACAAAATTTCTCACTATTTATTTTCCTTTTGTCCAAATGAGACCCATCCTTTTCACTTTGGGTAACTGTGACAATTTTAGCTCTCTGTCTCTCTCTTTTTTTTAACACTTTGAAAGTTGTGTTATATATATATATAATATATATATATATATGGTAAAGTACTGGTCTACAACTATTTTTACTTGTGCTATCTGATATAGTATTTCTTATGCAGACAGGGTGATACAACCTGATACTATTTCAGTTCAAGGAGTAACAGTCCTTTTCCATGTGCCCTGCTTACATATTAGATGTCCCTCTAAATTGGGCACTAAATTGCAACACTTTTAATTACTTAGTTTCCTATCTCAGAAGAAGGTTGGGGGACTATATGTCTATATTTTCATTATATTTAAAATTCTCTTCAGGTATTCATTCCAATCATCGTAGCAACTGCTCTATCCCTCCTAAACACATAGGAAAGAACTGAGGACTTAGATCTAGACAAGGTCAATTTCTGGAGATTGGGGGCTCAATCAGAAAGACCCCAATAGCAGTCTGCCAGTGCCATTATTTGGTAGCACACAGGGCTGCAAAGCTTCATTGTGTTCACCTGCTCTAGTCCAACTTCAAACATTTTTCTTAAGAAAGGTTGAAAGCTGATTGTTCCAGATCAAAACATCATCTCAAGTTAAAGCTATGTGCTTCCATTTTATCAATACAGTTTTCAACTATTCAACACCAACTTCAAGGCAAGTTTTGAAGCTATACAGTTAGATGGCAATGATATGTTTAAGATATCTCAGTAAATGTCTGAAGGAACTCATACGAGTAAAGGAAATGACCTGAGTGGGTACATTATAAAGAATATAATCTGGTTGCCAACAGCAGGGTTGGTTAGAAACACTACAGTTCATTTCTCTGTCTTTTCCCATGGTAAAGCAATAATTTTTTGGTCAATTCATAATTTGCTTTATAGAAACACAGTCATTAAGTCTTACATGGCAATGTTTTGCCTCTTTGCTTGGCATTGGGATCCAGGTGTCATTCTGATCTTTCTTATTTCTCTTTTTGGTAACTGACCTCCACCCCCAAAACAAGCTAAAATATATCAGTCAATATGAACTCATGATAAAAAGAAACTGAGATCTATGATAGTGATTTTACTTTAAGCAGTTAACTATGCTAATGCCAGCTGCCCAGATATTCGTTCACTGTTTTGTTTCTCTGTTGTTCACCTGTGCAACTGTTCCCAAAGATCATCAAACTTGCACAGGAATTTCTGGATTTCCAGATCCAAAGTTTACAGAATCCAGGTTTCGTATAATCCCCACCTCCTCTCTCCTCTGCTCCCCATACACATTCCCGTTGAAACTTCTACCATTCACCAGCTCTTATTTGGAAAAAAAAAAACAAGGGCAAACCGCCAGTGGTGAGTTATCATCTCCAGGTACCACGAGCTGTGTCATACACCTTCGGAATCAAAAAATAAACAAACCAAAAAGTCAAGTTCAAGTAGATGCCTGCGTTCAAAAGCGCCCTGAAAGCCTTAGCCTCTTAGCTACTGACACGAATCTCGCCGAGTCCTCCCCAGGAAGGGGTTACAGGAACGAAAGGGGCTTGGGTGGGTGCTTTTGCCTCTGCACAGACCCAGCAGGTAAGCAAGTTAACCCAGGAGCTAAGTTGAGCGACCACACACCTAACACAGAGGATCCGGAGCCCGCAAAAGCTCCAAGCCCCAGAGTCAGCGCGGAGGGAAGTGTTGGAAAGCGAATTCTCATTCCAACATGTGCAGCGCTTGGGATGCGGGGGGCAGAAGTGCGCAGTCAAGTCCAGACGCCCCGGGAGGCCCAAATCAGGACTGGTGACCGGCGAAGGAGACAGCTGTGGGCCAGCCGAACACTCTGGCACCTGGTTCCGAGATCTCCCACTGCACCCCTCACCCTCCTGGAGGCCAGCGCACAGTGGCCAACTGGATCCAGGGAGCGGGCGCAAGGACTAAGTTTCACACTCACTTATCTGTCTGCAAGCATCTTCCAGCAGGAAAGCCGAGGAAGAAAGGGGAGGCGGGGGTCTCCTGACCTAGGTCTGCTCCCACCGTCAGCACCTTGGCGATCTGGCAATAATCCCGAGAGAGTGAGGACAGCGAGGAGAAACTCGGACATTGCGGTTGCTGGTGAGGAAGCCTGCCCTGGGGACAGCTCGGTGGCACCCTCGGCTGGCGGCAGCGGCAGCGGCTCTGAGCCCGGAATAGAGCCCCTTCATTTACAAATGTCACTGGAAATTCTTCAGCTCAATGAGCCCAGCCAGTCCGCCTTCTCCTGCCTGGAGCAGGATGTGGAAGGTGCACGGATGCACGCGTGTGGGAGAGAGTGCGTGTGAGAGCGAGCCAGCCGCTCTGTCTTGACTTTTCAATGCAGGGTACATCTGATCTTACATCAGCAAGAGGGGCAGTGAGATGCCAGCGGATGGGAATTCACTGATTAATCACCGAACCCGCCGCACACTCCTGCGTCCTCCACATCAATGACGTCTATTACTTAGTAAGAGGCATTTAACACAACAGGAAAATACCACCCCGAACTGAGAGCGCCACAAATCACAATTATGTCGCTCTCCTTGAAGGGAAAGTAACTCCAGGCTGGTTCTGTAGGGATTTGGGTCTATTGAGAAGGGGGAGACTTCTGCATTGGGCTGAGCCAGCCAGGCGCCCGGGAAGCTCTGCATTTAACAGCCAACTGGAAATTATCAGCTACAGCGCCGGGATGCTTCTCTCGCTGGGCCAAGCAGTTTTGATCCCTTCTTCCCTGGAAGCTTCTTTCCCAGGAAGGGAGAACAAGCCAAGTAACTGAGCTCTTAGGGAAGTGGTTTCCACCTCTTGACACACAAATGCCACGCTTTCTGAATTGCAGTTTTAACTTTTATGCTGAGTAGCACCTATGTGTAGCCTGGACTGGAGTTGGTCTGCGTTTAAATTATGAAGTGGCCCAGGCATTCGAACTCGCACCCTCCAGGCTCCAGCATGGGGGAGGCAGCTTGAAAGGAACCAGAGTCATATGGGGAAGAACTGAGCTGTTTGGCATCCGAACAAGGCCTGGAGAGGCAGCTTTCTCTGGACAGACGTGCTATCAGAGGCTTTTGTTCCTTTGGTCTCATTTTGTGTTTTGAGCAAGGTAAGTAAACTTACCACATTCAAGTATTTACTGTTCTTAATATGTACTAAATATATACACAATTGCATATTTATAATATATATAACATATGTATATATAGTATATATGAAAACATTTCTCAAGGAATAGAAAAATCAACTGAATGTAGCCATTATTTCACAATGCCACCTTTAAAAAGAAGAAACTTCACTAAGAAAGGCTATAGTTATCATTCTCCTCTAATTCATAGGGCCTGGCCATGTTGAACATTTTCAGGTTTTTGTCCACTGTCTATCCCAATGGGACTGAGCCATAGGGGAGGCAGATTGGAGGCCTAGAAATACCCTGAATGCAAATGCAAAAGAATAAAATAAAAAGAAGTTAAAAAGAAAGACAAAGAACAAACCCTGGGTTTATAAAAAAATTTTCAGACACTGTTTTTCCCTAAAATTTTTCTTAAGAATAGAACATGACTCGTTAACATAATAAATAATTTTGGGGTGTTCTGTTTCACTGGACATTCTGTGGAGTACTAGAGCACTAATTATGAACTGGAGGTGATAGTATAGGGAACCATACTCAGACTCGGGTTCTTTCATATATATATATATATATATATATAAAATATCCACCTCCCCTTTTATTGATTTTTTTTTTTAAGAGAGAGAGGAAGGGAGAAGGAGAGAAAGGTAGAAACATCAATTGGCCGCCTCCTGCATGGCCCACACTGGGGGTCGGGCCCACAACCTGGGCATGTGCCTTGACTGGGAATTGAACCAGTGACCTCTTGGTGCATGTGTCGATACTCAACCACTGAGACACACTGGCAGGGCCAGGTTCGGGCTCTTAAAGCTACATTTTGTTGCTACACTTCCTCATATCTACAGACAACCTCTGTATTTCTGAAGAAAGACTGGTGATTACTTTCAAGTTCCTACCATCTTGATATTTTCAAGCTGATTACTTTTAACAATCTCCTTGTCTTTAATCTGGCTTAATCCACCGTAGACAAACCAGTCTCTAAATAATGTAAAAAAAGAACTTGTGAACCATATTCCAACCAAGTCCATCCAATTCTCCAATTCTGTCCCTTCAATATTAATACCATCTCAGATCAGAATTCAGCTTTGTCCACGGCCTCTGACTTGTCAGGTATCATGCTTCTCTTCTGAGGAAAGAGATTTCTTTTGTTCTGGAAATGAAATGCTCTCTGTTCACATTTGTATCACTTTCTTTGAGTTACTTTGAATAACATCATCATTCATGGATGATGAGACTACACTGCACCTAACAAGCGCTCTCTACCAGGGGTTCTTAAATATTTTGGTGTCAAGAGTCCCTTTGTTCCCTTAAAAACTGAAGACCCCATAGAGTTTCATGTTGATTATATTAATATTTAAAACATTATAAAATAAAAGCTATTGATTAAAATGACCAATTCTATAGCCTGCTAAGAGAAGTAATATATCTTTGAATAAGAATTATTTTTATAAAAATGTGAGAATAGCTGTGTTACATTTCTTTCAAATCTCTTTGATGTCTGGCTTACCTGCTCCCACATGCAGTCTCTTGAAACATATCATTTTGGTTGAGATATTAAAGGCAATTTGCCCTCACACAGGTAATGTAATTAGAAAGGGGAGAAATAGTTTATTGACTTTTTTTATTATGATTGTGTTTTTTATTTTATTTTCCTTTATTGATTTTAGGGAGAGAGGAAGGAAGAGGGAGAGATAGAAACATTGATGAGAGATAAAATCGACTGGTCACCTCCTACATGCCCCCACTGGGGATCGGGCCCACAACCTGGGCATGTGCCCTGACCGGGAATCCAACTGGCGACCTCTTGGTGCATGGGTCAACGCACAACCACTGAGCCACACCGGCCAGGCATTTTATTGATTTTTTAGATAACATTGGATTTTGTTCTATGATAACCATACCTAAACTTGTCAAGTAACACTTAGGTTGCTTCCATATCTTTGTTATTGTATATAGTGCTGCAGTGAACATAGGGGTGCATATATTTTTTTCAAATTGGCATTTTCGATTCCTTCAGGTAAATACCCAGAAGTGAAATTGCTGAGTCACATGGTACTTCCATTTTTAATTTTCTGAGGAACCTCCATAATGTTTTCCGTAGTTGCTGCACTAATCTGCATTCCCACCTGCAGTGCATGCGGGTTCCCTTTTCCCCACATAATCGCCAACACATGTTTGCTGATTTATTGATGATAGCCATTTTGACCAGGTGTGAATTGATAGCTCATTGTGGTTTTAATTTCCATTTCCCTGACGGTTAGTGATACTGAGCATCTTTTCATGTATCTATTGGTAATCTGTATATCCTTTTTGGAGAAATGTATATTCAGTACTCTGCCCATTTTTAAAGGGGACTGTTTGTATTTTAGTGTTAACTTGCATGAGTTACTTATGTTTTGGATATTAACCCCTTATCAGATATATCATTGCTGAATATCTTCTCCTATTCAGTGGGTTGTCTTTTTGTTTTGTTGATAGTTTCCTTTGCTATGCAAAAATTTTTAGTTTGATATAGACCAATTTGTTTATTTTTTTCATTTTCATTGCCTGAGGAAACATAGCCTACCCACCCCCCAAATATTACTGAGAGTGAGGTCAAAGAATGTATTGCCTGTGTTTTCTTCTAGGAGTCTTATGGTTTCAGGCCTTACATTTAAGTCTCTAATCCATTTTGAGTTTATTCTTGTGCATGGTGTAAGAACATGGTCTAGTTTCACTTTTTGCATGTATCTGTCCAATTTTTCCAGCACCATTTATTAAATAGACTGTCTTTGCCCCATTGTTTGTTCTTGCTTTCTTTGTCATAGATTAATTGACTATATAGGTGTGAGTTTATTTCTGAGCTTTTTAATATGTCTTTTTATGCCAGTGCTATGCTGCTTTGATCACTATGGTCCTGTAGTACAGTTTGACATAAGGTAGCATGATAACTTCGACTTTGTTCTTCATTCTGCACATGCTGTGGCTATTCCAGGTCTTTTGTGGTTCCATATAAATCTGAATTATTTGTTCTAGTTCTGTGAAAAATGCCATTAGTATTTTGATAGGAATTGCATTGATTCTATAGATTGTTTTGGATAGTATGGACACTTTAATGGTGTTAATTTATCCTATCCATGAGCATTGTATATGCACTTGAAAAGACCATATATTCTGCTGCTTTTGAGTGAAAGGTCCTAAAAATATAAATTAAGTCTATGTAGTCGAATGTGTCATTTTAGGTTGCTGTTTCTTTGTTGAGTTTCTGTCTGTATGATCTCTCTATTGATTTCAATGGGGTGTTAATTTCTACTACTATGATTATATTATTGTCAATCTTTTCCTTTATGTCCATCAATATTCCTTAATGTATTTTGGTGCTACTACATTGTGTGTGTGAATGTTTATTAGAGTTATATCTTCTTGTTGGATTGATGCCTTTATCATTATGAAATGCCCTTCTTTATCTCTAGTGACAGCCCTTATTTTAATGTCCATTATGTCTGAGATAAGTATCCCTACCCCAGCTTTATTTTCATTTGCATGAAATATATATTTTTTCCCCATTCCTTTACTTTCAGTCTGTGTGTGTCTTTTGATCTGAAGTGGGTCTCTTGTAGGAACCATATGTATGTGTCTTTTTTATTCATTCAGTCACCTATGTCTTTTGATTGGAGCATTTAGTCTATTTACATTTAAAGTAATAATTGAAAGGTATGTAGATATTGCCATTGAATTAACTGTTTCTTGATTGCTTTTGTAGTCCCCTGTTCCTTTCTTATTCTCTCACTTTCTTGTACACCGATGACTTTCTATAGTTTCATGTTTGGATTCCTTTATCTTTGTTTCTTGCATATCTCTTGTAGATTTTGTGTTTGTAGTTATCGTGTACTTTATATATACCAAGCTATTTTTACAGTAGACCGTTGTTGTTTAAGTTCAAATACAATCTAAAATCACTACAATTTTTACTCATCCAATCCATTTTTATGTTTTTGTCATTTTTTTTACTTCTGTTTTTTGTGTGTGCATATCCCTAATTTTATTTTTTAAATTACACATGATCTGCCTGCATGTGCCTTTTAATTTTTACACAAGCTGTATACTTGTTGATCCACCATTTTTACTAAATGTTAGAGTGTGTCAGTGAGAATTGTTTTCTTTCCTACATTTTCTTATTCACATTTTTTATCTTCCCCACACCCTAAATTTAATGAAGTCTCTTTAACATTTTTTGTAATACTGGTTTAGTGATGAAGGACTCCTTTAGCATTTCCCTGTCTGGGGAATGCATTATCTCTCCTTCCATTCTAAATTACATCCTTGCTAGGCAGAGTGATCTGGTTATAGGTTCTTGCTTTTCAATACTTAGAATATTGCATGGCAATCCCTTCTGGCCTGCAAAGTTTCTACTGAGAAATCAGCTGGACTTGTATGTCTATTTCCTTTGCCAGGTTAGGAAGGTTTTTAGTCAATATTTTTTCAAATAAGTTTTTAATTTCTTGCTCACTGTCTTCTCTTTCTGGTACCCTTATGATATGAATGTTGTTATACTTGTTGTTGTCACAGAGGTCTCTTAAACTATCCTCATGTTTTTGGATTCTTTTTTCTGTTCTGATTGGGTGTTTTCATCTTCCAGATCACTGATCTGCTTTATCCAATCTGGTGTTGGTTTCCTCTAATGTAGACATTTCTAATTGGCTATTTTTTATAGTTACTGCAGTTGTTGAAGTTTTCAATGAGTTCATCTTTTCTTCCCCTAAGTTCATTAAGCATTCTTATACTCAGTGTTTTCAACTCTATGTCTGGTGGATTGCTTCTCTTCACTTTGTTTAGTTCTCTTTCTGGAGTTTTGTCCTGTTTCATTTGGGACATGTTTATCTCCTCATTTTGGCTGACTCCCTGTGTTAGTTTCTAGACTAGGTAGATCTGCAGCATCAATCAGTCTTGACAGGGTGGCCATATTTAGAAGGTACCCTGTGAATCCCAGTAGTGCAGTCTCCCTGTTCATCTGAGCTGGGTGGATGTGTGTGCCCTCCTGTTGTAGTTGAGCTTTGTTGTTGGAACATCAGTGGGTGGGATTGACCCTCAGACTGGCTGGCTGTAAGGGCTGGCTATGACTACAGTGGACAAGCTGTTCTGTGGGAGCTTACCCCATGAAGCAGGAGTCACTTTAGTGGGGCATGGTGCCAGCCAAGTCTGCCCTTTGGGTTTGTCATTTGTGGAGCTTGTTAGTTCATCTGACCACCCAGCTCAGATAAACAGGGAGACTGTGCTACTGGGATTCACAGGGTACCTTCTAAATATGGCCACCCTGTCAAGACTGATTGATGCTGGTGTGGTCTGAAGCTGGACACCAGGCGTGTTTTTCCTGGAGTCTCTTGAGAGGGCCTCTGGTACAGACGAACTTCAACTGTCATCTGTGCCAAGTTTAGCACCACCTGATGGAGCTAAGTAAGTGACCTGGAGTTTGTTGCTGCTTGTGCTGGCTTGGAGGTTCATGGGAGAAGCTATGCCTCATGTTGAGGCCAGCTGCCACTGCTGCCAGGCTTGGAACCCTTTGGTGGGATCTACAGTCTGAGCTGAGGCCAACTGCCAGTTGTGTCAAGTTTATGGCCACCTAGTTGAAGCTACGTTCCATGCCAACACTGGCCTCAACTTGTATCAGGCTTGGTGCCACATGAAGGAAGTTATAATGCATGCTGGACTGGTCACTACTTATGCTGTTTGGTGCTACTTAGCAAGAGGTACAGGGTACACTGAAGCTAACTAATGCTTGTTTGGGTTTTTGGACATTTGAGAGCTTTTAGTAAAGTCTTCATCATGAGCTGAAGCAGACCACTTGTGTGGAAAAGTGGCAGGAACTAGCTTGGACTGAGCACACAAGTTGAGTGGGGCAGGGTCTCAGGGAATCACCAGGGTAGGGTGAATGGTGTTAGTCTGGTTAATGGAGAACTCAGATTAGGTGCCCTCTGAGCCTGCCAGCTGGGTAGGGTAAAGGAGCAATGGCCCCTATTATCTCTTTCATCCTTGGAAAGTGCCACCCTGATTTCTGTCCCTCCAGCCCTCACCCTGAAGCTAGTCAATTCTGTTACTACCTATATGTCCCAGGTTCTCTTTGAGATGCTGCCTCCATTTTGGAGCCCAAGTGAGTCTGTATGTAAAAGACTTTGTGTACAAGCCTCTCAAGAGGAATACCTGGGACTCCTGCAGCCCTCAGATGCAATTTCCGCTGGATTTCACAGCCAGATGCTGTGTGGACTACTCTTCCCAGCACTGGTGACCTAGACTGAGAAGCCCAGTGAGGGACTGGAACCCCTTGTTCCTCAGGGGAACCTCTATAGCCAAAATTTCTTTCAAAATTAAAAATTCTTGTTTCACTTTTTTTTAGTTTTCAGTGATGTTGATGAAATAACTGATTCCAAATTAACTCGTAGTTTTTGTGATATGTGGATGTATGAAATAATCTATTCATCTTTCTGTCTGTCTGTTATTGCTTTTAAAATCCTCTGTTTACCTGTGATGATAATCTGGCAATTCACTGAAAAATGTTTAAATGTGAATCTTTATTTATTCATGCTTATCAGCATTGATGAGACCATTCAAACCAAAGATTAATATTTATTCAATTATTGGAACTCTTGTTATTTACATATTATATAACTTAATTGATGTAATAACAGTCAAAATTAGGCATTTTCCTTCATTTCACATATGGTAAAATTGAGTTTCTACATATGTCTCATATGTGGCTATAGTCAGGATAAGAACCCAATGTGTGTGTATAAAAGGTCAATGCCACATACTTTTTTACTTTGGAAATTGCACTGCTGTTTTAAAATATGATTGTGAATGTTAATTTTGGATAAGAATACTCAGTTGTCACCAGTGTTCACAGACATTAGCTAACCAATGCTCACAGACATAGGAACACTGTGAACAAATCTCATAGAATATACAGAAAAGAAAAGAAGTTAGGCAGTTGAGAACATAGCCTAGATTAGGACAGATGAGTAGTCTCATATAGTTATAATATCACTGGTTCTACCACCACTAAAGAACTGCCACAATGAACATAACCCTCAGCTGGATACTCACCACTGCAGACATCCTTTTCTCATCCTAATCTTACCTGGAATGCTTTCAGTCAGTCCCTCAGCCAGCAAGCGTGATGTTGGTGCTTGATGTTTCATAGATTTCCTTTAACAGGTTGAGGTAATTACCTTTTATTTGCTCCTATTTTACAGAGACTTGTTTTCAGGAATTGATGTTGAGTTTTCTCATATGTGCTTTCCTACTGTATGGAGATGACCGTATGAATTTTAATTTTCAGTTTGTTGACATGCTAAATTACATTGATTGCTTTTTTGTAATGTTAAATCCAAACCTGTATTCTTGGTATGAAACCTGTATGAAGCCCAGTGCAGTCACAGGGTGTCACTGGCTTCTTCTGCCTCTCACGTGGACGCTCAACCACCGAGCCACACCGGCTGAGCATACACCATATTTTTTTATCCATTTATCTGTCGATGGGCACTTAAGTGTTTCCATGTCTTAGCTATTATAAATAATGTTACTAAAAACAAGAGGGTACAGAGTTCTTTTCAATTTACTGTTTTTTAATTCCTTTGGATATACTTCCAGAAGTGGAATTGGTAAATCATATGGGAGTTTTATTTTTAATCATTTGATGATCCTCCATATCATTTTCCATAATATTTATAGCAGTTTACAACCCACCAACAGTGCACCAGGGTTTCCTTTCCTCCACATCCTTGCCAGCACTTGCCAACATTTGTTTTGTCTTGTTTTTTGTTTGTTTGTTTGTTTATAAAAGTCTCCTAATAGATGAGAGGTGATATTGTGGTCTCAATTTGTATTTCTCCAAAAAAAAACAGTAATGCAGAGCATATTTTAATGTACCTGTTGGCCATCTGTATATTTTCTTTGTAAAGATATCTATTCATCATTTGCCTTTTTTTTGGTCTGATTCTTTTTTGTTTTTGTGTTTTTGCTATTGAGTTGTATGAGTACTATATACATGTTGGATTATTTGTATCAGATGTATGATTTATAAATATGTTCTCTCATTCAGTAGGTTGCCTTTTTATTTTGTTGATGGTTTCCTTTGCTGTGCAGAAACGTTTTAGTTTGATGTAGTCCCCACTGGTTATTTTTGCTTTTGTTGCTTCTGCTTTTGAAGACAGATCCAAAAAATCATCACCAAGGCCAATGTCGTAGCTTACCACAAATATCTTCTTCTAGGAGTTTTAAAGTTTCAGATCGTATGCTCAAGGGTTTGATCCACTTTGAGTTATTTTTTGTGTATGATATAAGATAGAGGTTCAGTTTCACACTTTTGCATGTGGTTGTCTAGTTTTCCCAGCAACATTTCTTAAAAAGGCTGTTTTTCCACATTTTATATTCTTGGTTCTTTTGTCATAAATTAATTGACCAGAAATGCAGTGGTCTATTTTTGGGCTCTCTGCTCTGTTTTATTCATCTGTGTTTTCTACTTTATGCCATTATTATACTGTTGTGATTACTATAGGTTTGTAGCATGGCTTGAAATCAGGTATTGTGATGCCTCCAGCTTTGTTCTCCTTCTCAGTATTGTTTTGGTTATTTGGGATGTATTGTGATTCCAAATTAATTTCAGGATTTTTTTCTTATTTCTGTGAAAAAAAATGTTATTGGAATTTTGATTAGGACTGCATTAAATTTGTAGATCATTCTGAGTAGTATGGCTATTTTCACAATATTACTTGTTTCAATCCAGTTCAACATTCTGTATTTTTCCATTTTATGGGTCTTCTTAAATCTCTTTCATCAGTGTCTTATGGTTTTCAGTGTACAAGACTTTCACATCTTGGGTTGAATTTATTCCTAAGTATTTTGTTGTTTTTGAAACTATTATAGATGGGATTGCTTTTATAAGTTCTCCTTCAGATAGTTTTTGTTAGTATGGAACTACAACTGATTTCTGTTTGTTGATTTTGTATGCAGCAACTTAATTCATTTATTCTAACAGTTTTCAGTGGAGTCTTTAGGGTTTTCTGTATATAAGATGATGTCTTTTGTAAATAGGGGTCATTTTACTTCTTCCTTTCAAATATAGGTGACTTTTTTTCTTTTTTTTCTTACCGAATTGTTCTGGCTAGGACTTCCAGTACTGTGTTGAATGAATAGAAATACTGAGAGTGGACATCCCTGTCTTGTTCCTGATCTTAGAGAAAAAGATTTTCACTTTTTACCACTGAATAAGGGTATTTGTTCTTATATGGCCCTTATTATGCTGAGGAACATTTCTTCTATACCTGATTTGTTGAGCATTTTTCTCATGAAAGAATGTTGTATTTGTAAAAATGCTTTTTCTATGTCTATTGAGTTGACCATAAGGTATTTATGTTTCATTCTATAATGTGGAGTACCACATTTATTGATTTGCATATGCTGAATAATCCTTGCATCCCAAAGATAAATCCCACTTGGTCATGGTGAATGATGCTGCTGAATTGAGTTTGCTAATCTTTTGGTGAGACTTTTTAAATCTATATTCATCAAGGATATTTGCCTTTAATTTTCTTTTTTTGTATTTACTGTCTGGCTCTGATATCAGGATAACACTGGCCTCCTGTAAGAAGATTGAGATTGTTTCTTTGTCTTCCATTGTAATGGAACCATTTGAAAAGGATTGGTGTTAATTCTTCTTTAGAAGTTTGGTAAAATTCGCCAGGACTACCTGGTCCTGGGCTTTTCTCTTTGTGAGGTTTTGGATTGCTGAATTTATTTATTTGGATTTTCTCTCTCCTCTTCTTAGTTAGGTTTATCAATTTTGTTTGTCTTTTAAGAGAACCAGCTCTTAGTTTCATTAATTTTCTCTCTTGTTTTTCTGGTCTCTATTTCATGTATTTTTGCTTCTTAAAAATGTCCTTTCTTCTGCTAATTTTGGTTTCATTTGTTCTATTTTCTAGTTTATTGAGGTTTCAAGTGAATTTATTTGAGATCCTTTTTTGTTTGTTAATGTAGATATTTATCACAATAGACTTTTGCCTCCCAACTGCTTTTGCAACACCCCATAGATTTTGATATATTGTGCTTCCATTTTTGTTTGCTTCAGGGTATCTCCTTATTTTGCACTTGACTTCTTTTACCAATTAGCCTTTTAAGATCATGTTGTGTAATCTTTATGTATTTGTGAATTTCTCCACTTTCCTCCTCTTACTGATTTTATACCATTGTGGTCAGAAACATACTTGGAATGATTTCAGCATTCTTAAATTTGCTAAGAGGTGTTGTGTGACATTTCATGTAATCTACCCTGGAGACTGTTCTATGTGTGTTTGAGAAGAGTGTGTATTCTGCTGCTGTTGAATGTAATGCTCTATATGTCTGTTAGGTCCATTGGTTTAAAATGTCTCAGATCCATTATTTCCTTATTGGTGTTCTAGCTCATGATCTATCCATTGTAAAAAGTATTGTATTCAAGTCCCCTCCTATTACTGCATTGCTGTCTATTTTTCTCTTCAGATCTGTTAATGATGATTTAATATATTCTGGTGCTCCAGTAATGGGTGCATATGTTTACAATTGTTATATCCTCCTGATGAATTGACTCCTTTGTCCTTATACAATGACCTTTTGTGTCTCTTGTTAATTTTTGACTTAAGGTATATTTTGTCTATATAAATATAGCTACCCTATTCTCCTTTGGCTTACATTTGCTTGATATATATTTTTCATCTCTTTTTACTTTCTGCCTGGGAGTGTAGTTAACACTTCAGTGAATCTCTTGTAGGGAGCATATAAATGGGTATTGTATTCTTTTTTATCCATTAAGCCACTCTGTGTTGATTATTTGGAGAATTAAACCATTTATATTTAAAGTAATTATTGATAGCTAAGGACTTACTATTGCCATTTCAAAAATGCTTTCTAATAGTTTCATACTTAGTTTCTTTCTTCCTCTCTGGCTGTCTTTCTTTGTAAGAAGTGGTTTGCTTTGAGTCTTTTCTATTTATTATTTGTGTATCTATTATAGGTCTTTGCTCAGTGGTTACCATGAGTCTTTCATAATATATATTATAGATACAACTGTCTATTTAAAGCTGATCACAACTTAATTTCGGTTACATATAAAAGCTTTATGTATTTACTTGCCCCCACCTCAAGATTTATGTTGATGTCCCAATATTTATCTTTATATATTGTGTGTCTATTAATGTAACATTGTAGCATAGCATCTTTGTTTTCAACTTGAAGAACTCCCTTTACCATTTTTTTTTTAGGGCAGGTCTAGTGGATATAAATTTCCCCACTTTTTATATCTGGGAAAGTATCTCTCCTTCATTTCTGAATGATAGCTTTGCTGGGTAGAGTATTTTTGGTTGACAGTTTAATTTATTTCTTTGAGCCCTTTGACTATATCATCCCACTCACTCCTAGCCTACATTTTTTTTTGTGAGAAATCTGCTCATAGCTTTATCAGGATTTCCTTGAACGTGATGATTCTTTTTTCTCTTGCTGTTTTCTCTCTTGGATTTTTGACAGCTTGATTTACAGCCTTGTGCCATTTAACAATGACCAAAGGTTTATCAATGGGGATACGTTCTGAGAAATTCATCATTAGGCAAACATCACAGGGTAGTTACATAAACCTAGATGGTATAGCCTACAACTGTAATTGTATGTGCTGTACTTCTATACAACAGGTTTGTTTACATCAGCATCACCAAATACACGTGAGTAATGTGTTGTGCTATATGTTAGGATGGCTACAACACCACTAAATGGTGGAAATTTTTCAGTTTCATTATATACTGTCATACATGTGGCCCATCCTTGACCAAACTCACATTATGCAGCAGGTAACTGTATAATGCTTCTTGGTGATTTCTCTTTGTTTTGGGATCTTTCAGCTTCCTATACCTGGATGGCTGTATCTTTCCTAAGATTTAGGGAGTTTTCAGCCATTATTTTATTAAGGTTTCTGCCCCCTTTTCCCTCTTTTTACTTGTGAGACTCCTATAATTGGATATTGGGTTGTTTTTTTGTCTGTTTTTTTTGTTTTGTTTTGGTTTGATTTTGGTACGTGCCCTTAGCGGGAACCGAACCCGGGACTCTCTGGTCCACAGGCCGACACTCCAACCGCTGAGCCAAACCGGCCAGGGCTTTTTTTGTCTGTTTTTTATGTGTGTGTGTCCTACAGATCACAGACTTTTTACTCTTTTTCATGTTATTTAAAAAAAATTTTTTTTTCTTTACTCAATTTTAGAGAGAGAGAAAGGTAGGAGAGAGAAATAGAAACATCAGTGAGAGAGAACATCAATTGGCCACCTCCTGCATGCTCCCCACTGGGTATTTAGCCCACAACCTGGGCATGTGCCCTGACCGGAAATCAAATCAGTGATCTCCTGGTGCATGGGTCAATGCTCAACCACTGAGCTACACCAGCCAGGCTCATGCTAATTTATTGATTCTCCTCTGATTGGATACTATCAAGGGGTCTGTCTTCAAGATTACAGATTTTCTTTTCACCTGATTAAGCCTACTTTTGAAACAGTCTATTGCATTATATATTTCATTCATGCGTTCTTCATTTCCATAATTTTGTTTTTATTCTGTTTCTTTGTTGAATTTCTCATTTTGTTTTGCTGATTCCATTGATTTATCTGTGTTCTCTTGAATCTTGCTGAGTGTCTTTAGGGTCATTGTTTTGAATTCTTTTTCAGGGAATTCACAGATCTCCATGTCTTTGGAGTCAGATAGTAGAGTATTACTGTGTTCCTTTGGTAGTGTCACATTTCTTTGCTTTTTCATGTTTCTGATGGGTTTGCATTGATATCTGTGCATTTGAGGGCGCAATCTCTTCTTCTACTATTTTTGAACTGACTTCAATAGGGAAAGATACTCACTGGAGGTGGTTATATGGACATTGGCCAGTTTATGGGGACCTCCTGTGGCCGCAAAAACCTTGCAGGTCGCAAGTGGCAGGTAGGGCTATTGGATCTTTGGAGGCTGAAGCTGCTGGGGTCTTCCCATTCTCCCTACTTTGTTTTTCTATTTTTGTCTGTAG
The DNA here is from genome assembly GCA_030848825.1 of Tadarida brasiliensis. Taxonomy (NCBI): domain Eukaryota; kingdom Metazoa; phylum Chordata; class Mammalia; order Chiroptera; family Molossidae; genus Tadarida; species Tadarida brasiliensis. The sequence continues at coordinate 70,481,015 of CM061269.1, read as the reverse complement.
GGGGAAGTTCTAGATGAGGAGATCCTTCCTGTGATCTGGTCTGGTGTGCTAACACTCAGAGACCTCAGAGCAGTATTTGAACCAGGATCCTAGAATCAGGTGCATGTGAAACTATCATAGCACCTGGATCTTGGGTCACAGGTATACTTACTGTGTACCTGGTTCTCAGGGACTTACTGCTGTGACTCCAGCTTGTGAGGAAAATGCAGCAGTGGCACAGGCCCTGAGTTTACAAGGTATAGCTGTGGCCTGGGCTCAGGGTGCATTAGTAACACAACTCTGATCCCTGGAGGCAGTGACAGGGTAGTAGCAGAACAACTCTGGTGGTGGTCTGTTAAATCCACATGTCAGTACCTGGGGAGATGGACAAGGCAGGGACAACATGACCCTGGCAATGAAAGTTCAGAACCATGACCTACAGGGGTAGAGCTCAGGGCAGGGTAGCATGGTCTCAGCATTAATGGGCTAGAGACTCAACTTGCCATGAGTGAGTGCATTGCTCAGGGTATCAGCAGCACCTTGATAATGCTCTGTCAGACCTCTTACCTGGAATGCAGGAGGCAGGGTTTAGGGCTAGCAAGAGTTCATCTCAGCAATAATAGTTTAGAGTCTTGACCTGGGATGGGGTGGTGGAGTTCAGGAGAACATCAGCCCCCTGGTGATGGCTACTTAGAGCTGTGACCTGGCACCCAGTTGGTGGGATTATGGGGTTAGGGCAGTGGCAGCAAGGCCCTGATAATGCTGGTCAAAGCAAGACTTGGGACCCGGGGAGTGGAGCTCAGGGCAGAGACAGCAGCCCTGGCACTGAGGATTCAGTACTTAAACCTGGAAGCTGGTGGGTGCTGCTAAATGGATCGGTATCTCTGTGATTCTATTAGCCTTTCTCTTGTTATCAGTAGAATTCTGCCACAACTCTGAAAATTAAGGCATAATTTGATATAAGAAGAGGAGAGAGAAGTGTGTGAAGGGGGGGAGTGGCATCAACCATTTCTGATCTCTCGCATCAGAGATTTTCTAGAACATCTTCACTTTGTCCACTCCCTAGTCTTTTCTATATATTATCATCCAGAAGGATAACAACTTTCTACACTCAACTGTAGTAATGCTGGAATAAAGAGCATTTATAATTCTGGGGCTGTCTTTTAAAGTCAGGTAATGGAAAAGGTGATTGGGACATGATTTCTGGTTAGGCAAATTAGAATGTCTGGTGTAGCTATTATTTAAATATTCATATGTATCAGTTTGTGTAGTAGACACTATTTAATCTGCTGGAAACCATTGCAATGTGAGAAGGATTACCCATGCTTCACAAATACACATTGGGACTTAAATAATTTCTGTTACTTGTCCAAAGTCACTCAAAATATGATGTGTGCGGATGAAGAGCCACTAAACTCCAATGCTAAAATACTACTTAAAACATTAGCTCTTAAGTTTCAAACTCTAGCCATGTTGGAACACAGAGTTCCTACTTAAGGGAATTTTTATATATACATGCCAACTAAAACTTAATGAAGTATTGAAGTATATTTTTAATGTTCTATGCTAATTCAAGTGGGCTTATCATAACCAAAAATTCATAACATTGTTAATACAAAAAATATCAGATTCTTTGGGCATATTGCTCATGAGAGCTTCATTCTCTGACCTTTAGCTATAGTAATAATACAAACTGTCTTTAGGGTTTTTCATTCTTCAGCATGAGCAGATCATAGCCACTCTTCAGTAATAGCTATCTCACTTCTTACTGTAAGTCATTCTTGGACCTATTTGTCTTCCTGCCAACTCAATTATGCTTACAAACTCAAAATTGCACTTCTAACACTATTAAGTATTTCATCTCTCTTTATACAACATCTTCTTTTGTGCTGGTGTCATTTTGGGTTTCCCTGAAGTCTAACCTAGAAGAGATTCATTTAAACGATCTTTGGGATCAATAATAATTAAACAGAGACATTTCCTGTGAGCACTCTAAACTCAAGGAGTAAGTCAAATTAGGTGGCCAGTTACTCAACGGTTAACAGTTTGGCTAGGAAAAATTTGAATCCTATACAACATGATCTTGTTAGAATAAAAAAATGCCATAAACAAATCTATTTTGTTCATGATAGTTTTTCTAAGAACTAATCAATACTTACAAAGAGATGTTAGTCTCATTTGTTCTGCGCTGGCTGATTATGTTCATAGGTCTATGAGAAAACCACTTATTGCTAATGTTTAGATTAATATTCCACATTTCCATCTTTGCCACATATCAATTAATATATTTTAAATAGACATTTGTAATTTGAGAATGGCAAGTCTATTTTGACATGATCATGAAAATGAAAGTTTGGATTTAGCACCTGGGGCTTTGGGTGTGCTCAAGGTCCAGCAGGGTGATCCTCAAGTGTGGGAGGCCATAGCCTCCTTTGAGGTCCTATCCACCCACCTTTGGATGCACAAGCAGGTGAATCTCCCTGGTATCTTGGTATACTGTACGGAGGCCTTTTGTTCAGTTATGGATGTATAGTTAATTGTAAGTCAAAGGGGAGAGAGAAAAAGAAGTGACTTCTGCCACCATGATACTGACATCCAACTGTATATTTTTTTACTACTTTTGTCCTGTAACCTTTCTATTAGAGTTAGTTAACATGCTACCATATTACCTTAGAGTATTCTGAATATGACTACATGCTTACCTTTACCAATATGTTGTATATTTTCATGTTTTTATGGCACTAATGTTTCAGCTTTTCTTTTCTTCTTTTTTCCAGCAACTATTTTTAGTTAGGTTAGTTGTTGATGAATTCCTTCAGCTTTATTTATGAGGGAAAGTCCTTATTGCAAGTTTTCTGTGTAAAGTATTCTTGGTCAGTAGTTTCTTTCTTTCATTACTTTGAATATGTCATCCATCCCTTTTTTCTGGACTGCAAGGTTGTCGCTGAGAAAGCTTCTGATAGCTTGTGGGGATTGCTCTGTGTGTGTGTGTGTGTGTGTGTGTGTGTGTGTGTAAATATATAAAGAGAAGGTTGTCTATTACTTTTGAAATCCTTTCTTTGATTTTAGATAGTTTTATTATAAGTGTCTTGAATGAGATCATTTTGGGTTGTAATTTTGGTGTAACTTATTAGCTTCATGTACTTGGATGCCCCAGGTTTGGGAACTTTACAGCCATTTTATTCCTCAAATAATTTTTTTTTTTTTTTTTTTTTTTTTACCTATTTCTTCCTTTCTTTTTCTTCTGGGACTCCAATGATGTCTACATTGTCTCTTGATGATGTCCCACGAGTCCCTATAGGCTTTCTTTTTTCATTCTTTTTATTTTGGCTCCTGTATCTGGATAATTTTAATTTATTTCTCTTCTAGCTCACTGATTCATTCTTTGCTTTGTCAAGTCTGTTGTTGGAGTATTCTATTAAATCCTTCAACCTCAAACTTTCTGTTTGGTTCTTTTAAAATATTTTCTCTCTCTCTGTTGAAAATTTCATGTGTTTATATACTGTTTTCTGATTTTATTAAATTGTTTAGCTGTGTTCTCTCATAGCTAGGTGTCTGAGCATCTTTATAACAATTGTTTAAATTCTTTGTTGGGTAACTCCTGGATCTCCAATTCTTTTGTGCCAGTTACTGGGAGTTTGGTAAAGTCATGTCTCTCTGATTCATCATGATCCCTGTAGTCTTGCATAGGTATCTGCAGATTTGAAGAAGCAGTAGTCACCTCTTCCAGATTTTATGGACTGACTTTGCTCAGGAAAGACTTTGACCGTGGATAGGGGCATCCTTGAGCCTGCTATGACCCCTGTTCTAGTGGCACAGGGCTCCAAGTGCAAGTTGTGTGTGGCAACATTGCATCCAATGGTCTGTGAAGTCAGTTTAGCTCAAACCTCTGTGGTTCACAGCATCAACAACTGTGTGTTACTTGATGAGCACTATGAGGGATCCACAGTGGCTGCAAGAGCTTATGTCCTTAGTGATACTTGCCAATTCAGCAGCTGAGGACCAAGGCAGGCAATGGTGGTGGCTAGATCTGCTGGGGTGCAAACATTCAGCTATGAAGAATAGCTGAAGGTGCCTGTATGGTGGTGGGGACCAGGTCATTCAGCAAATACTGAGGCCAACTATGGGCTCACGGGCAACTATAGGGGCCTTGGCTATTGACATACTCTCTGGTGGCTGGAATGTCTCTCTTCCTAGACAGGTACCAGGTTGGCAGTGTACAAGGACACAGCTGGAGGGACTTGTCTCACGCTCTTGGCCATCAGTGGTGGTTATTAGCAGGGTTCTAGTCTGATGTCTTGCTCTCACATAGCCACAGAAGCCTGGGCTGGCTGCTCACATGAGCAAATGTATATACCTATGGCGTGAAATCTGATGGGTACGTGTCCTGGCTTTGCTGGCCGTTAGTTTTTTCAACGGTGAGATCTGCTGGGTTTGTCTGCAGAGCAGGTCACTATGATCCACCATTGCTCCTGCTGCACGGCTACTATTGGTAGCCACTGCTTTTCTTTCTTGTTCCTATTCATCTCTATCAGTCTCAGCTTTAATGGTCTGGGTGGAATGAAACTGAAGTGAGACCATGTGGTGTCCCAAAAGCCTGAAGGAGCTAGTTGTTCACAGTACTCTTTCTTTCCTGGTGCAGTGAACTCTTCCTAGCTGGAAAGTTTCCTCTTGATGCTGAACAATGCTGGCTATATCTTTTCTTGTGTGGTTGTTTTTAGGGCTTTAGTTCCACTGTGTTGCTAAAGTTTCTTAAGTGGATACCAGAGTTCTGTCAAGCTGCCTGTCTTTGTGGATTGCTGCTTAATTGTTGACCTTTGCTGGAGGACAGAGCATAGTGTTCTCCTACATCTCCATTTTGGTCGTTAGTCCTGTGATTTATTCTCGAGAAATATGAAAATAAAAACAGGATTTGACAATCAAAAGGAATAGCATGAGAATAGGATGAAATGTATGAAACAGGCTGATATTTTTGGAACTATAAATACAATAGATCCTGATGATTACCAACTTTATATCCAGAGGTATTTGTGTATTTACAGATATGTTGATTGAATTTGTGGTATATATTTTTACCAATAAAAATAACTTTTATTTTGCAAAGAATTAGACAGTTATTTGAAATAGTGTCACAAATTACCTCTTTGTATTTCTAAACATTTGTATACTGCCATTTGCAATGGCATGGATGGACCTTGAGAATATTGTGCTAAGTGAGATAAGTCAGGCAGACAAAGCTAAGAACCATATAATTTCACTCATATATGGGATATAAAACTGAAACTTGTGGACACAAACAGCAGTGTGATGGTTGCCAGAGGGAAGAGGGTGAAGGGGACCTAGTACATGGTGACAGAAGATTATTTGACTTTGGGTGGTGGGCACACAGATCTTGTAACATAGAAATCCACACCTGAAACCTATATGATCCTATTAACCACTGTCACCCCAATAAATTTAATTTAAAAAAATCCACATAGAACTGGCAAAAGTAAAATGTTATGGGGGAAAAAAAGCGTAACAACAAAAATCAAACAAACACAAAAATTGTGGGTTTCTTAATATTCTTTATATTTGATTTAATATTTTCTTTTTATTTATGAAGTCTTACTGTTATTAATGCCAACATTTGCAATTGATTTTATTTTAAGGACACTGTTGGAAACAGAAAGAACATTTTTTATCCATTATGAGTATTGAATGTATGTGTACCAGTATATGTACTATGTTCAGAGCACTATATTTCAGCCCCACTGGCCTTTTTTTATTCTTCTAACATATCACGTGCAGTCCTATTTTTGGGTTGTTGCCCTTGCTCTTCCTATATGCCTTTCAAGTTTAACCCTAAACCTAGAATGTTGTGCTTCCAACTCTTTCACATTCAGTTCTCAGCTTATCTCAGATTACTTTCGTCACTATCCAATCATATGCAGCTCGGAAATCTCTCAGGAAACTTCTATCATTTATTCTTACTCAATTATCTTCATAGTTAATTTCAGATAGTGCAATTTTATGTTTCTATATGTGAGTTTACTTTCTTTCCTCTCCCAATTGGAACAGGTATTATAAGAGGACAAGTATGGCTTTCTTACTTGCTGCTGTGACTCATGACCAAAATAGGGACTGACCAAATGCAGCTCTCTTCCAAAATCCCAATTTCCTTCCTCTCTGAGCAAAGATGCTGCTTGGGCTCACTGCCAGCTGGCTCACAGCCTTCGCTCTGCAAGGGACTAAGCACTGAGACTTTGGGTCAAGTTTTGTCACTATATTTGGTATCAGCACCAGGACAAGATAGAGCATCAGGGCATAAGAAATGGAGTAATTCTATATAGAAATGACCTTCATTTATCAGGAAACCTGCAAGGGAAACTTGTCATCGTAGTTGCACAATGTGTCTGATATCCTGGGCTCCATATAGTGAAGGAAGTGACGTTGTAGACGGAGGCCTCTTTTAGGCTCCTCAGCAGGGCCTGCCTATTTCTACCCAGTAGTCAGCTGAGGGAACAACTGCATTGTCTCATGTCAAACACAGTGTCTTTCAATAACTATCTCATACTCGGAGCTAGCTTGGTAGGCTAACAAAAGTATAGTATAGCCATTAAAATGTCTCCATTAACCAGAGAGATAGTAGTCAGTCAGAACAATCTAAGCACAGTCCTAAAGAACTAGAGCTTGTTGGAGGGAAAAAATGGATACAGATGATAACGAGTAATTAAGAGAGAGAACTCAAATAAGGCTTTTAAGGATAAAAAAAGTGATGCCACAAAAAATGATATAGTAGATAAACTAAAGGAGCTAAGCATTCTTCAGACTTATATGTACAGATCTTTTAGATTGAGTACAAAAATATTTCAAAGCAATGGAGGAAAAGTATAAACATTTGGAAGTTTCAAGGAATAGGAAAAAATACAATTAGAGGATCTAACATTCAGTAGCTGCAGAAGAAAATAAATTAAAGACATACAAAAAGTAAATAAGCAACGGAATCATCTATTTTTTTTTTTTATCCTCACCCGAGGACATTTTTTCATTTTTTGTTCAGACAGAGTAGGAGGGAGAGAGAGGAAGAGAGAGAGAGAGAGAGGAACATCGACGTGAAAAGGGCCACATCGAGTGGCTGCCACCTGCACGACCAACCAGGGCCAGGGACAAACCGCAACCGAGGTACATGCCCTTAGCGGGAACCGAACCCGGGTCTCTCCGGACCGCAGGCTGACGCTCTAACCGCTGAGCCAAACCGGCCAGGGCGAATCATCTATTCTTGATATAAAGTCTCAAATCTATATATTCAAAGGCCCTTAGGGATGAGTAAAAGAGAGCTTGCATGATAAGAATACATTTAATTGGAAGTTTTATATTAGTAATTCTTTCACAGAAATGGACCAATTCAGTAGACAAAAAAAGGACAAGGAGGACCTGAATATTAATAAACTCGAAGTGTATTGTTTATGTGTGTGTGTATTTGTGTAGAGAGAACATAGCATCAAAATTAAGAGATATTACAAGCCATTATCTCTAATCATATAAAATTAGAAATGCATAATAAAAAATTGATACTCTAAAAACCTAAACTTGTAGGAAATTAAGAAACACAATGAGCTAAAAGTTGAATAGAAGTCAAATAGAAATTACAAAATATGAAAGAAAATGGATTTTTAATAGGAGATGTTTCCTTGTCAGACAAGTGACCCCTTTAACAAACAGGTGTTTCACTTATCTACATTAGTCATAACATATGCTATTTAAAGTTGTCCCTCAGAAAAATAATAAATTCTTCATGTCGTGAGCCTTTGCAATTGCGAACAGTGTCACAACCAAGGCTAGTAAATGCTCAATGCCAACAATCTAATGGATGTCAACATATTTTCACCTGAGTATGTGAGTGAAGAGAAGGCTTGATTATGACCTGTCATCCCCTAATTCCATTGCTGCCCCTCATCTTTGCTTTCTAAGTTGTGCCCCATAATGTATCTTTGGTGGGAGACAAATCAGGCAAGGTATCAACATTTATTCCATGGAGTCCTGCTCACTGTTGTTGGTGAATATGTGCTAATATATAAATTGATAAATTTCTAGTCAATAGATTTGCATTTTAATAAGGCCCTTACTCAAAGTAATATGAATAAAATACCAAAAAAAAAAAAACAAACCAAAAAACAAAAAAAACCAGACAACACTGAGCAAAGAGATCCATTTCGCCTAAGGAGACTTGGGTGCCTTCATATTAGTGTGCAGAGGTTCAGTCTGCCTGCTCACGGTATCTGCACCTAAAGTCTGTTTCACCAGAGCACTAGAAGAGCTAAATGGTAAAAGGCTGAAAGAGCAGAAAGATCATCTGGTGACTGCTGTTATAAGTATGCAGTCTTTCTGTCATGTAAATTATGCGGTATAAATTAGAAATTGAGAAATATATGAAGTAGTTGTTAAAATTAATGCTTAGTCTTGGTTCTGATTTTTAGCAAGTGTTTTTATTTTATTTTTTTATTTTTATTTTTTAGAGGAGGACAACACATTTAGTTTTATTTCAATTAAGTCACAACACTTTCTTTTCCAACTGCTGCAAAGTGCATCTACAATTTGCTATTACAGATCCACTTTTAAAAGGTTTCCTGTGACATTATAGCAAGCCTGTTTTTTTCCCCCAAACAGAAATATTCCCAAATTCTTCCTCAAGTAAAAATAAATCCATTTCAGTAAATGGTAATACATGAAATCACAGTAAACCAGACACTTAAAAGGACAGCCAAGAAGTCTTCCAACAGTTTATTAGAAAGAATGTAGACATTAAAAAAAATTCCCACTGTCATGAACATAAATTGAGGTTTTCAGCCCTGGTACAAGCTGGATCAAAAAAAAAGAAATAAAAAAATCCAATAGTGTACTGACATTTTTTTCCACTCATTTGCCATACTGACAGTGCAAATACAAATTTGGTCTAAATGTACAGACTCTCAAGCAACAATATACAGCCTTTCTTTGTCCTCCATGCTAAGAGATGTAAAAGTTTAAGGGTCAAAAAGTACCAAATGTACAGGCTTCAAAAACCATCTAAGTTAGGGCATTCACTAGTTTAGCTAAGATACATTTGGAACACTGACAAGTGATCACTTCTGTACAACATTGTGAAGTAAAGTTTTTGAAAAATAAAACTTTAGTGGAACAATCCTGAAGAATATACCAGAGGAACAACAGATTACCAGTTTAAGGCATCAACCAATTCATTTCAGCCAGGTTGAGTCCATGTTCTAAAATCTAAAACTTGTTATCTTCCCATAATCCAAGACCTTCCTACCATGTCAGTATCTATGTTATGAAGTAAAGGAGATTTAGGTGAAATGTTTGTATTTATCACAACTGCTGTATCAGTTGCCTAGGACCTCAACAGCATCATGGAAGTCTGGGAAATGTTCATGCATAAGGTTATTGCCTTAGCTGACTTAAAATTGCCCCATACAATGGTACATATCAACCCTTAGTGAAGCCTTTAAGAAAACAAACAGGTTGAAAAATGGGTTAAAGGAGGCAAATGCAGCATCTGCCTTTAGAGCTATCAACTCAGGAATTCTCTCAATTATGAAATCTTGCAGAGAAGTTATTTTTCTTCCTTAAAATCCAGTGATGACATTCCTTATTCCAGATCTGGCATTTTTTCATCATCACTGTCTTGTGAATCATCATCTGCTCCATCTACTTCTGGTAAATCTACATCCTCATCACCACCCATGTTGTTCATCATCTCAGAGAAACGATCAAAATTAGACATGTCTTCATCTGAATCATCTTCCCAGTCTTTCCAATTATTGAAGTCCACACTAAGCCAATTAAGCTTTGCCCTTTCTTTTGTTAATCTTGGCCATGACTGGCCAGATTCTCCTTTTCGTAAACAACATAAAATTGATCTGTCTGTTCTTTTATGCTTGGAATCATTTGGATCAATACAGTGAAAAAGATCAATTTCATTTAAATGTTTAAAATTATCACTTCCTCCAAGACAACTGAAAGTAAGTTTGGATTTTTCAAAATTTACATTAACATCTTTACTGTCTTCGACACAAAATTCAATGAAGACATAGTCCCTTCGATCGTACCACTTTGCAGAAGCAGGCTGCATCGTGAACGGGGCAGGGGGACGGGTGAATGGGTGGGTGGGCCTCTCCGGGGCAGCTGCTGGGCAGTGCACTGAACTCCAGTGGCGACTCCGGCGTTGCGGCCTCTTCTCGCTTCCCTCAGGCGACGGCGGCAGCGGCGGGCTCGACCTGGGTCCCCAGAATCTAGCAAGTGTTTTTAAGTGAGTTTCCCAAATGCTTTTTTGATAATAGCCTCTTAAGCTTTGGTTACTCTATATTGTCTCAGAGGCAGAGAGTGGAAAATAGTGAAGGACAAAAGAGAAAATGAGTCACTAAGGAAGCTGACACCTCATTAGCTTAAAAAATTCAGTTGGCTTTTCCATGAATACCATTAAAGCCCTGAAAAGACTAAAATGTTCTATCAAATTCCAGGCAATGAGAGCAAATGAAATAGTCCAACTAGTTCAAGGATGTATGCACTTACCAGGGCTGAATCAAGATTAATTTAATATCCTAGTAAGGAACTGTAGGATACCTGCTATTTTTAAAAGAAATCATTTAAAAAATATATATTTAAGTGTTTTAACCTCTGTAATTTATGAAAACTTTCCAAGCAGAACTGTTTCTACATATAAAACTGATCAAATAAGAGTCACATCTTTATCAGATATTTACCCAGCAAGCCTCTCTTAGGTACTTACTGTGTGCAGAGCAGTATAAAGAGTAAACTAGGATATACACACATATGTAGAAATATACAGAGGAGAAATAGTCCCTATTACAAGATACTTAATGTCCATTGAGGAACACAAATTATATGTACATTAAATTGCCAGAGAATATAAGTCAGTTGAAAACATTATACACAAATGTAATTCAAAACCAGAAAACAATTAGTATAGCAGTAAGAGGACTTGTCTTGGACTTAACAAAACAGTATCCAGTATATCTTCTACTTACTTGGTGGATGACCTTGGTCAAGCGTCTTTCAATTCCAGTCATTCACCAACTAAGAACGAGTAATAAAATTGACCTGATAGGTTTGATGTGGGGATTTAATGAGGCAAGGAATATGACTGTGCTTTAACAATTGTAAATGAACAATAAAGTGAAAAGTTTTGTCAGGAAGGGTCATTTTACTCTGGGGTGCATATTTCTGGGAGGGACCATTTTACAGATAATTAAACTGTGGCTCACAACAGTTAATATACATTTTATCTTATTTTTAAAAAATAGGCTCCTGGAACACAGTAATAAGTAGAAACATGTAGCTGTTATTACTTCTCACTTAGGTTTTTGTAAATCAGCACTTTATTCTTTCTGACATTAGATATGCAAAATTTTTGGCCCTACCCCTCAAGAAGTTCAACTACTAGAGGGAAGGCAACTATTAGTTACACACCCCCCCAAATATTTAATTATTGGTGCACATTAATGGTTGTGGGTAGAAATATAAGATGACAGTTTTCTTAACTTAGAAATATATGCCACAATATATCTAAACACACTTTAATTTTAGATCATATTTCTATACTTTGTTAGATGCAATTTTCCCCTTTACATGTAAGTTAGAAATTCTTGCCATTGAGATCAGCCCTCTATTTTGTCCTTAATCGTCTATTGATGGGCAGAAAAGTCATTTAAAGTAAACAATGTTATGAAAAAATAACGTTCTTAATTTTATTCTAATTTTCTGAATATATTTGCTTAAAAGATTACTCCTGTCCAGCATTATTAATAATAACCATAGATTAGATTGCTTGTAAAGACTATTTAAAAACTTGCAAAGTCTATTTGGAAAGGTTTTCATATCTAGTTAATCATTTAAGTTTTGTCTTAGCCAAAGGTTATAAGTCCTATTAATTCTATCTAAAGTGCCAGAATTCTTTAAAGACTATACATGGGTTGCTACAACTTTTTTTTTTTCCTTCTTGCACAAAAATACTTTGGTATGTAAATAAGTTCTTACAGTCAATTTTGGTAGCTTGTATGTTTCAAGAAATACTAGATTCTTTTTATCCTTTGTATTTGCATATTATCAATTATAATGCCTTCTGTTTCATTCATAATTCTATTTATTAAAATCCTCTCAGTTTTTTAGCAAAGATTTGTCTATTTTTATTATTTTTACAAAAACAACCTCCTTCTTTTATTCATCTTTTCTGTTGTCTTTTTACTTAATTTTCTTTCTTTCTGCTGTGATCTTTCTTAATGCATTCTTCTATTAATACTAACATTGAGCTTCAGTTGTTCTTTTTTTTTTTTAAATCAGTTCTCTAATGTATAAAGTTAGGTTGTTGTTTGAGATAGGACAGCATTGCTGGGTAGAGTTCTTGGCTGGCAAAAGTTTTTCATTACTGTGAATATGTCATCTCTCTTCTGGCCTGCAGATGTTTCTGCTGAACAATTCTCTGACAGTCCAAGAGGGTTCCCTTGTACATAACAAGTTGCTGTTAAGATTCTCTCCTTGTCTTTAAATTTTAACAATTTAATTATAAGCTATTTTGATTTATATTTGTTTAGATATATCTTCTTTGGTGGTACTTTTGGGGCTTCCTGGATCTAGAGGACTGTTTATTTCTATAGGTTAAGGAAGTTTTCAGATACTACTTCCTTGAAAAGTTTTCTGCCCCTTCTCCTTCTGGGACCCCTTTAATGCATATATTGGGCCATTTGATGGTGTCTCATAAGTCCCTTAACCTATCTTCACTCATTTTCAGTCTGTTTTTCCTTTTTGCTCCTTTAGTTGAATGAATTCCACTGCCATCTGATATTAAACCTCAGAAATGTATTTTTCAGTTAAGTTGTAGTCTTCAGCTCTATGATTACTGTTTGGTACTTTTAAATATTCTCTCTTTCACTCCTAATATTCTCACTTTGTTCATGCATTGCTCTCCTGACCTCAGTGTGCATCTTTAGGACCATTAATTGGAACTCTCTCAGGTATATCACTTTTTTCCTGGAGTTTTATCTTGTTCTTTTGTTTGGAATGTAGTCCTTTGTTTCTTCATTTTTCTTAACTACATGTTTTGGTTTCTGTACATTACATAGAACACCCACCACTACAAGCCTTCATAAAGTGAGGGGTTTTGTGTTAGAAATGAATCTCATCAATCAGCCTGGTTCAAGCTGCTGGTTGCCGCTCAAACCTTTGAATAATCTAAGCCATCATTTTTGTTGGTAGTGGCTCCCAGTAGTTGAGAGTGTGCCCAGACCCATCAGTGTCCCAAACAGGAGAATCAGTCAGCACTTGATCCAGGCTGATTAGAAGCTGGACTGTCAACAGCTGCTAGAAAAGTATGCAGCTAAGCCCCTTCCTGGGAGGTGGGCATTTTTGCCTGCTCCCTGTATGCTGGATTGAGGTGTACAGTATGGAATTAGTGCACCTGTACCTATTGTAACTGCTTCGTGGTTTGCTACAGTCCTGTGGGACTTGTGAATGCAAACCTCAATGGCTATCAGAGCTAGTGATTAGGGGGCTGTCCCTCAGGTGGCAGCCACAGTAGTTTTGGTGCTAGACATATGTACAAACTTCTCAAGAGAGATGTTAGCAACCTGGTTTCATTGTTGGAGCTAGCAAGAGGGAGATGTGTCCTCTAGCCGGCAGCTTTTAAAGTACGAAGGAAAGTACCTTTCCGGGAAAGGCTGGGCAATGACAGTTTTTGCCTGTTCCTTCTACACTACCTGGGGTGCCCAATTAAAAACTGACTCTTTGTTTGCTTCAGTTATATGTTACAGATAATGTATATATAATGTGCAGGTGAGATGATATATATAAATTTACTAAAGTTGCAGGATACAAGATCAACGTACAAAAATCAGTTGTTTTTCTATACGCTAATAACAGACCCTCAGAAAGATAAATTAAGAAAACATATCCATTTATAATTGCATCAAAAAGAATAAAATACCTACGAATACATTTTTTAAAAGTGAAACTTATAAGACACTGATGAAAGAAAGCATAAAGAGATATTCCATGCTCATGGACTGGAAAATTAATATTGTTGCAATTGTCCATACTACCCAAAGCAATCTACAAATTTAATGTAATCGCTACCAAAATTTCAATGACATTTTTTCACAGAAATAGAACCACAAAAGACCCCAAGTAGCCCGAGGAAAAAGATCAAAGCCAGAGATATCACAATTCTCAGTATCTAATGATACTACCAAGCTGTAGTAATAAAAACAGTATGGTGCTGGCACATAAAGCCATACACCAGAATCCAGAATCAAATCCCTGCATCTATGTAGTCAAATAATATTCAAAAGGGGAGCCAAGGACACCCAGGGGTGAAACGATAATCTCTTCAACAAGAGGTGCTGGGAAAACTGGACTCCTGTCTTCCACCACTCACAAAAATTAACTCAAAATGGAGTACAGACTTGAACATAAGACCTGAAATTATAAAACTCCTAGAGGAAAACATAGGCGGTAAGCTCTTTGACGCTGGAATGGGTGATGATTTTTGGATTTGATGCTAAAAGCACAGGCAAGGAGTGGAGTCCTGCGCTACTTCCCCGCGCGTGACCGCCTCCGCCCGCTCCCCGGTGTCCTCGCAACCTGGCCGCCGGCACGTCTCAGGCCGAGTCTGACAAAGCTGCTGAGGGTGTTCCCACCTCAAGACCAAGCCAGCAGATGGTGAGATGCTGTTCATCCACAGCCGCTGCAAACAAGCAACTGTGGGTGACGTAAATACAGAACGACCTGGGGTGTTGGACCTCAAAGGCAAGGCCAAGTGCGATGCCTGGAACGAGCTCAGAGGGACTTCCAAGGAAGACGCCTGAAAGCCTACATCAGCAAAGTAGAAGAACTAAAGAAAAAATACGGAGTGTAGGGACTGGATTTGGCTGCCGGCCATGCATTTCATCTAAACTGATAATCATGCCTTGTTTTTCTAACATGGTGGATGAAGTGAAGTAACGAAATTAACCCTCTTCCTGAACACTGTCCAGGATACGGCTCTAACAGATCAAGGAGCGGAAATGGTTACTCACCTTGCTGAGTAGTTTTTATCTATAGATCAATTAAAATGGCATTTGTTACAATAAATAAATAAATAAATAAATAAATAAATAAATAAATAAATAAATAAAAGCACAGGCAACAAAAGTAAAAAGTGGACCTACCTCAACCCAAAACCTGCATAAGAAAGGAAACCATCAACATAATTCAAAGGTGAGTTATGGAATGAGAGAAAATATTTGTAATTCATATGTCTGATATAGAGTCAATATCCAAAATATATAATGAATTCATACAACTTTAACAACAACGAACTCTGATCAAATAGTGGACATATTGTGCTGCCTTTGTCATTTAAAAATAAGCAGCGTGAGGGAGATTAAGAACCGTAGCAATCTCCAAGTGCAGGAACACAGTTGTATGTTATAGACAGAAATAGGGCTTCAAAAGAGGGGTAATTTTTCTGAGCTGGAGAGCTACCCCTCAACCCTACTCTGCAGCTTATAGGCTGCGGATCACTGGAGGAGCTCCAGAGCTGTCTGGTGGCCACAGCTGTCATGCGCAGTAGCTGGGTGAGCATTCTATAAACTATTTGAGTCTGTGCTTTCAGTGTTCAGACCATCATCTAGTTGAATGAACAAGATAGGAGAAAAGTAATTTTGATGAAACAATTCCACTTGTTAGTCCAACTCAGGGGATGACACTTATTTCACTTAATTCAATCATTCAGCAAGCATAAATTCCATTTTTTTCCAGTTCCTGTGTTAGGAATATCATTTGTGGTTTTTCCTGGAGATGTGATTAATTAACCTGGACTACCTCTCACATACATAAGCATACCATTTATAGTACGTATTTATAATCCAAAAGGGTAATTGATAGATGGACTCTATTACAGCATAAAGAATCCAGAATTTTAGTCATTTACGAAAGAAAAAGCACCTCCTTTGAAGCCCTGAGACCAGGTTCAGCTTCTGAGAATGTATATGCAGTGTATCTCTCTGTGTCTCGTTGGTTTCTTCACTGTTCAAACCTTGAAAATAATGCCTCCCCTGAAACAGCAAAGAGATGTTTTGGAAATTAAATACAATATATACCAGGCAAAGTTTAAAGCACTAAACACATTTAAACTTCCATTAAATGTCTTTTAACTTAACAAAATTTCTTTCCTGATATCACAATGGTAGGATCTGCAGTCATTCACAGAAGCGGAAGTGGCAAAGTTCCTAAAATGGGAAAATAATCATTTTATCCTCACCCAAGGATATGCTTATTGATTTAGAGTGAGAGGAAGGAAGGGAGAGAGAAACATCTATCGCTTGCCACCCATGTCCCGACCAGGGATTGAACCCACAACCTTCTGGTGTATGGGACAATGCTCCAACCAACTGAGCCACCTGGCCAGGGTGGAAATGAATCTTGATTCAAATAAAACTTCTTGAAATAGTTGTAAAACCTTTTTATAGATGTATTTTAGCATAAACATGGATTGCCTTCCTTTAGTGTTTCATTTTCTTAAATTCCAGTCAAATGCTAATTTGATATTTTGACAAAATGATGGCAAAGCCTTTTCATGCCCATAATAGCTGTCCATCTGAAAAAAATTATTTTTTAAATCACTGTCTAATCCTGAATGACAAAACAGTGGGTTCCATATCATAAACATCTCATATGGAGCAAGTTGTTTTCTAGGTATTGGAATTTCCTTTTAAGATTTTTATGGTTTCAAGTCTAACATTTAAGTCTTTAATTCATTTTGAGTTTATTCTTGTGTATGGTGTAAGAAGGTGGTCTAGTTTCATTTTATTGCATGTATCTGTCCAATTTTCCCAGCACCACTTTGAATAGACTGTCTTTACCCCATTGTATGTTGTTGCCCCCTTTGTCAAATATTAATTGACCATAGAGGTGTGAGATTATTTCTGGGCTCTTTATTGTCCTCCATTGAGCTCTATGCTTCTTTTGATGCCAGGACCATGCTGTTTTGATTACTATGGCCTTGTTATCAGGTAGCATGATTCCTCCAACTTTGTTCTTCTTAAGATTGTTGTTGGTATTTGGGTTCTTTATGGTTCCATATACTATTTTTGGAATATCTGTTCTAGTTTTGTGAAATACGCCATTGGTATATTGATAGCAATGGCATTGAATCTATAGATTGTTTTGGGTAGTATGGACATTTTAATGATAATTCCTCCTATCTATGAATACAGTATATGCTTCCACTTATTTTTTTGTTCTTCAATTTCTTTCTTCAGTGTCTTATAAATTACTGAGTACAGGTCTTTTATATCCTAGGCTAAATTTATTCATAGGTATTTTATTATTTTTCTGAGGCAAATGTGAATGGGACAGTTGGTTTTTTTTAATGTTTTTATTGATTTTAGTGAGAAAGGAAGGGAGAGGGAGAGAGAGAGAGAAACATCAATGAGAGAAACATTGGTTGACTATCTCCTGCTCCTCCCCTACAGGAGAGCAAGCCCTCAACCTGGGCATGTGCCCTGACTAGGAATCAAACCAGTGACCTCTCTGTGCACGGGACAACACTCAACAAACTGAACCATACTGGCCAGGGCTGAAATTGATTTCTTAGTTTCCCTTTCTGATAGTTCATTATTGCTGTATAAAAATGCAACTGATTTCTGGATATTTATTTTGTATCCTGTTACAGTACTGACTTTATCAGTTATAGTAGTTTTTTGGTGGAATCTATAGGGTTCTCTGTACAGTAGCATACCATCTGCAAATAATAACAGTTTTACTACTTCCTTTTCAATTTGGATGCCTTTTATATCTTCTTCTAGTGTGATTTCTGTGACTAGGACTTCCTGTACTATGTTGAATAACAATAGTGAACGTACATCCTTGTATTGTTCCTGATCTTAAGGGAAACACTTTTAGTTTTTCCTCATTGAGTTTGATGTTGGCTGTGGGTTTGTTATATATGTCCTTTACTATGTTAAGGTATGTTCACTCTATTGCTACTTTGTTGGGAGTTTTCAATATAAGTGGGTGTTACATTTTATCAAATGCTTTTTCTGCATCTATTGACATGTTCATGTGTTTTTTCCCTTCATTTTATGTATGTGGAGTATCTTGTTCATTGATTTGTAGATATTATACCAACCATGTATCCTGAGAAGACTCAAGAAAACATCTATTGTAAGGGTCCATTTATAGCTCAGCCAGTGTGGCTCAGTGCTTGAGCATTGATCTATGCACCAAGAGGTTGCAGGCTTGATTCCCAGTCAGGGCACAGGCCCAGGTTGTGGGCCCGATCCCCAGTGGGGGGCATGCAGGGTGGCCAATCGATGTTCTCTCTTCTTGATGTTTCTATCTTTCTTTCCCTCTTCCTTCCTCTCTCTCTAAATTCAATAAAAAATAAATAAATAAATAAATAAATAAATAAATAAATAAAAGATTCCATTTATAGAAAACCTCTAGATTAGGTACAGAAACAGAAAGTAGATCAGGAGTTACCAGGGGCAGGAGGAATGGGGAGCGAGTACTTCTGGGGCAGGGTTTCCTTTGGGGTGATGGAACATTCTGTAGCTAGGTGGTGTGATGTGCACAGCATCATGAGTGTGCTGCATGCTCAAGATGGCACGATTTAGGCGGGGGTCGCAGCCTGCCCAGGCTCCAGGCTTGCGGCAGTACAGAGGCCAGCCCAGGCTCCAGGCCCTAGGTGGCACGCAGCCAGCCCAGGATTCAGGACCAAGTCGGTGCAGAGCCCTGGCCAGGCTCCAGGCCCGGCCAGACTCCAGGCCTGCGGCAGCGCAACCACCCACCCAGGCTCAAGGCGGCCCTCCCAGTGTCGAAAGGGCACTAACACTACCTTGGGAGCCCGGAACCTCCCCCCACGGCAACAGTAATTGGGCAGGAGTGGAACCCACTCCCAGTAGGCATTAGCAGATCAGACTGGCAGCTGAAACCATCCCCAGTGGCATCAGCAAAGGCTGACAAAGAGTGGTGCCTGAGACCAAGCAGCAGGGCTAGGGCAGCTGAGACCTGCCCCTGACAACTCCAGCAGCAGCAAAATTCTGGTTGTGGATCATCCTCAGCCCCCAACAGCAGTAAAGGATTGAGACCTGAGAGCACCCCCTGGCGGCAGCAGCAGCAGCAGCAGCAGAAGTAGCAGAGCGAACCAGGAGCTGACACTCACCCCCAGCAGCTACTGATCAGGAGCTCAGCCCCACCAGGCAGCAGGGTTCCCCAACAGAACACCAGTGGTACCCACACACCCCAGCAGAATACTAGAGGGACTCATGAACCCCAGCAGTGCAACAGGGGAACCCACGAACCCCAGCAGCATACCAACAAAACCCATGAACCCCAGCAGGATACCAGCTGGACCCACAGACCCCAGCAGAATACCAGAAGGACCCACAAACCCCAGTAGCAAGCCAGTGGAACCCACACACCCCAACAGTGTACTAGTGGAACCCCACACACCCCAGTCACATACTAGTGGGTCCCACACACTCCAGCAGGGCACAAGATGGACCCATGCACCCCAGGCAGCAGCAGCACATATCGGCAGCTAAGACCCATCCACAGCAACATCAGCAGAAGCAGCAGCGAGTATCAGGGAGCCAAGAACTGCATGATAGACCAATTCCAGCTGCCAGGTGTCAACCCTCCAGGACCCACAGCAGACAAGTGGAGCCATACACCAGAACAGGCTGGGAGGCACAGCAGCCTTAACTGATACACACTGACCTGCCTACACATTCCAACATCCCTCAACAGGCTTAGAACTACCAGATTGCTAAAATGGTGAGACAAAGAAACAACACCCAAATGAAAAAAAAAGAGGAATTCCCAGAAAAGGAACTACAGGAACTAGAAGAAAGCAACTTGTCAGATAAAGAATTCAAAGCAATGATTATAAGTGTGTTCAAACAGTTTGGTGAGAACCACAAGCAACTTAATAAGAATTATGAAGAGCTCACTGGGAACTACTTCAGCTTTAAAAAAGAATTAGAAGCTATACATAAAGAGGTAGAACCTATACAAAAAATCAAGAGGAAATAAAGAATGACATAGCTGTTATGAAAAATACCTTAGAAGGGTTGAATAGTAGATTAGAAGAAGCGGAAGACGGAATCAGCGACTTAGAAGATAAGGTAGAGAAAAACACCCAAATAGAGCAGCAAATGGAAAAAAAGTTTAAAAAGCAGGAGGACAGTTTAAGGGAGCTGTGAGACAATACAAAACATAACAACATTTGCATTATATGGGTACCGGAAGGAGAAGAATCAGAGAAAGGAATAGAGAACCTCTTTGAAAAAATAATGACAGAAAACTTCCCTAAACTGGTGAAGGAAAAAGTCATACACGTCCAGGAAACACAGAGAGTCCCAAGCAAGATGAACCCCAGAAGACCCACAGCTAGACACATCATAATAAAAATGACAAACATTAAAGACAAAGAAAGAATCTTAAAGGAAGCAAGAGAGAGACAGAAAGTTACCTACAAGGGAGCTCCCATTAGACTGACAGCTGATGATTTTTCAATAGAAACGATGCAGGCCAGAGGGAGTGGCATGAAGTGTACAAAGTAATGCAAAGCAAGGGTCTGAATCCAAGACTACTCTATCCAGCAAGGCTATCATTCAAAATTGAAGTACAAAAAAAGAGCTTCACGGATAAAGAAGAAGAAGAAAAAAAGCTAAAGGAATTTACCACCACCAAAGCAGCACTGCAAGCAAGAAGAAGAAGAAAGAGAGAGAGAGAAAGAGAAACACAGGCATAAAATAAAAATGGCAACTAATAACTATCTATCAATAATAACCATAAAAGTAAATGACTTAAATGCTCCAATCAAAAGACCCAGGGTAGCTGATTGGATAGGAAAACACGACCCATATATATGCTGTCTACAGGAGACTCACCTCACAGCAAAAGAATCACATAGGATGAAAGTGAAGGGTTGGGAAGAAATGTACCAAGCAAATGGAAATGAAAAAAAAGCTGGTGTAGCAATACTCATATTTGACAAGATAGACTTCAAAACGAGGGCCGTAATAAGAGAGAAAGAAGGTCACTACATAATATTAAAAGGATCAATCCAACAAGAGGATATAACCCTGGTAAACATATACGTACCAAATATGGGAGCTCCAAAATATATTACAAAACTTCTGGAGGACTTCAAGGGAGAGATCAATAGCAATACGATCTTAGTGGGTGATTTTAACACCCTGCTTACACCACTGTATAGATCTTCCAGACAAAAATTTAACAGGGACATAGAATCCTTAACTGATGACCCAGATAAGTTGGACTTAATTGATATTTACAGAACATTTCACCCCAACACTGCAGAATATGCATTCTTCTCAAGTGCACACGGGACATTCTCAAAGATAGACCATGTGTTAGGATACAAAGTAAGTCTCTACAAATTCAAAAAGACTGAAATCATATCAAACATCTTCTCGGACCACAATGGCATGAAACTAGAACTCAATTACAACAAAAACGCACAAAAACATTCCAACACTTGGAGGCTAAACAGCATGTTATCAAACAAAAAATGGGTTACCAACGAGATCAAGGAAGAAATTAAAACCTTCCTGGAATCCAATAAAAATGAACACACAACAACACAAAATCTATGGGATGCAGCGAAAGCAGTCCTGAGAGGGAAGTTCATAGCACTACAGGCCTACCTCAAGAAACAAGAAAAATTCCTAACTGACTCTCTAGCCCTACTACTTAAAGATCTAGAAAGAAAACAAAAAGAAAAACCCAGAGCAAATAGAAGGAAAGAAATAGTAAAGGTCACAGCAGAAATAAATGACATAGATACTAACAAAACAGTTCAAAAGATCAATGAAACAAAAAGCTGGTTCTTTGAAAAGATAAACAAAATCGATGAACCTTTAGCCAGACTCACCAGGAACAAAAGGGAGGACCCAAATTAACAAAATCAGAAACAAAAGAGGAGAAGTAACAACTGACACCACAGAAATACAAAGGATCATCGAAACATACTATGAACAATTGTACGCCAACAAATTGGACAATCTGGGCAAAATGGACAAATTTCTAGAAACACACAGTCTCCCAAAGCTGAACTGGAAGAGGTAGAAAACTTGAACAGACCAATAACAACAAAGACAATTGAAGATGTAATTAAGAAACTCCCAGCAAACAAAAGCCCAGGCCCGGATGGCTTCTCAGGGGAGTTTTACAGAACATTCAAAGATCTAATACCCATTCTTCTCAAACTATTCCAGAAAATCCAATAAGATGGAACACTTCCAATGTCATTTTATGAGGCCTGCATAATCCTAATTCCAAAACCAGATAAAGACATTACAAAGAAAGAAAACTACAGGCCAATATCGCTGATGAACACAGACGCCAAAATCCTTAACAAAATATTAGCAAATTGGATCAAGCAATACATCCAAAAAATTATCTGCCATAACCAAGTGGTATTTATCCCAGGGATGCAAGGCTGGAACAATATTTGTAAATCAATAAATGTGATACACCACATAAACAAAATGAAAGTTAAAATCCATGTGATTATATCAATAGATGCTGAAAAAGCATTCAACAAAATCCAGCACCCGTTTCTGATAAAAGCACTCAATATGAGGTAATGGAGGGATCATATCTCAACATAATAAAGGCCATATATGAAAAACCTGCAGCCAACATCATACTCAATAGGGAAAAACTAAAACATTTCCCTTAAGAACGGGAAGAAGACAGGGATGTTCAATTTCGCCACTCTTATGTAACATAGTATTGGAAGTCTTAGCCACAGCAATTTGACATGAAGAAAAGATAAAAAGGGTCCACATTGGAAACGAGGAAGTGAAACTGTCATTATTTGCAGATGACATGATATTATACATAGAAAACCCTAAAGACTCCATCAAAAATCTGCTAGACTTAATAAATGAATTTGGCTAAGTAGCAAGATACAAAATTAATGTCAAGAAAATGATGGCATTCTTATACACCAACAATAAAATCACAGAAAGAGAAACTAAAAAAAATCCCATTTACCATCGCAGCAAAAAAAATTAAGATACATAGGTACTAACTTAACCAAAGAAGTAAAGGATCTCTTCACAGAAAACTACAGGACATTGAAAAAAGAAATAGAGGAAGATATAAAAAAGTGGAAGCATATATCTTGTACATGGATTGGAAGAATTAACATCATTAAAATATCCATACTACCCAAAGCAATCTATAGATTCAATGCAATCCACATCAAAATATCAACGATATACTTCACAGAACTAGAACAATTACTCCAAAAGTTTATATGGAACCAAAAAGGGCCCTGAATAGCCACAGCAATCTTGAAAAAGAAGAACAAAGTAGGAGTGATCACATTATCAGACATCAGGTTATACTACAAAGCCACTGTAATCAAAACCACCTGGTACTGGCACAAGAACAGGCACAAAGATAAATGGAACAGAACAGAGAATCCAGAAATTGACCCAAGACAATATGCTCAATTAATATTTGACAAAGGTGGCAAGAGCATGCAGTGGAGTGAAGACAGCCTCTTCAATAAATGGTGTTGGGAAAATTGGACAGCTACATGCAAAAAAACGAAGCTAGACCACCAATGTACACCATACACAAGAATGAACTCAAAATGGATAAAATACTTAAATGTGACTCATGATTTCATAAAAATCCTAGAAGAAAATGCAGTCAACAAAATTTCAGACATCATACGCAGCAGAATTTTCACTTATACATTACGTAAGGCAACAGAAACAAAGGAAAAAAATGAACACATGGGACTACATCAAACTCAAAAGCTTCTGCACAGCAAAAGAAACAACCCTAAAATGGAAAGGGAACCCACTATATGGGAGAGCATAATTGCCAATGATACATCAAATAAGGGGTTAATTTCCAAAATATATAGAGTACTCACACAACTCAAAAAAAGAAAGACAAAGAACCCAATTAGAAACTGGGCAGAGGTCCTAAATAGACACCTCACCAAACAGGACATACAAATGGCCAAGAGACATATGAAAAAATGCTCAACATCACTAATCATCATAGAGATGCAAATTAAAACAACAATGAGGTATCACTTCACACCCCTCAGAATGGCTGCCATCAACAAATCATCAAACAACAAGTGCTGGTGAGGGTGTGGAGAAAAGGGGACTCTGGTACACTGCTGGTGGGAATTCAGACTGGTGCAGTGACTATGGAAAACACTATGGTGTTACCTCAAAAAATTAAAAATTGAAATGTCATTTGACCCAGTGATTCCACTTCTAGGAATATACCCTAAGAAGCCTGAAACACCAATCAGAAAGAATATATGTACCCCTATGTTCGTAGCAGCACTATTTACAAGAGCTAAGATCTGGAAACAGCCCAAGTGTCCATCAGTAGATGAGTTGATAAAAAAGCTGTGGGACAGTTCGGCCCGTGTGGCTCAGCTGTTGAGCGTCCACCCATGCGCCAAGAGGTCACCAGTTCAATTCTCGGTCAGGGCACGTGCCCAGGTTGTGGGCCAAATCTCCGGTGGGGAACATGAAGGAGACGGCCAATCGATGTTCTCTCTCATCATTGTTTCTATCTCTCTCTCCCTCTCCCTACCTCTCAATCTCAAATCAATAAAGAAAAAAAATTTTTTTTTAAAAATAAAAAAGCCATGGTACATATACAGAATGGAGTACTTTGCAGCTGTAAGAAAGAAAGATCTCTCTTATTCTTTGAGACAACATGGAGGGACCTGGAAAGTATTGTCCTAAGCAAAACAAGCCAAGCAGAGAAAGACAAATATCACATGATCTCACTTATTTCTGGAATATAATGAACTAAACAAACTGAGGAACAAAATAGACCCAGAGTCATAGAAGTAGGGTACAGACGGACAATCCTCATAAGGGGATTGGGGGAGAGCAGGGATGGACCACAGGACTCACATGCATGTATGCATAACCGAAGGACATAGACTACAAAGCTGGGGGCGGGGTGGGGGGGATGGGAGGAGGGTGTCAATGGGGGGAAAAAGGAGAAACATCTGTTACAAAAATAAAATAATAAAAAATAAAAATAGCCCTGGCCAGTTTGGCTCAGCCTTTGGAGCGTCGGCCTGCGGACCAGAGAGTCCCGGGATTGGTTCCTGCTAGGGGCACGTACCAAAAAAAATAAATAAATAAAAATAAAAATAAAATAAATCAGTAAAAATTATAAAAAATAAAATAAAAAACAGTCTTCAAAAAAGATAGAATGGCACAATATAATATACAAACAATAACTTTTATTTATTACTTAAAATGAATTATGCCATGAGAAAATGTAAACTAAGAACAGGAAAAAGAAAATAATAAAAGCAAAACCCCACAAACCTCCTCATAATAAAAATAGAAAAATAAATACCCGATTTACTTCATTGTTTACACAATGAAGTAAACACACATAAATGTTAAAAGAAAAATGTCAAATTCTTCCAGTGGCAGAGGGCGAGCAGACACAGCCAGCGGCCCTGGAGCTGCCCTGACGCGTTTTCCAGGGGCGCCTCCTCCTCCGTGGCAGGAACCAGGGCAGCCAACAGAACTTCCTTTAGTATTTATTGTAAGGCAGATCAGCTAGAAACAAATATATATATATACATATACATATATATATTTTTTCTTTATATAGTACATATATATATTTAAATGATAAAAGTTTCACATCATCTTAATTTGGCAATGAAAGTTTTGCTGGATACAGAATTCTTAGTTGACTGAGTTTTTTTGAACATTGAATATGTTAACCACTGCCTTCTGATTTCTCCTGAGATATCAGCTGTTAATCTTGTTGGGGTTTCATTGAAGTGATGCATTGTTTTTCTTTTCATGCTTTCAAGATTTTCCTTTGTTTTTGACTGTTAGCATTCTTAGAAGGGTGTGTCTGTTTATGGCTCTCTTTTTGTTTCTACTTGGAGTAAGTTGAGCTACAAATAAAGCCTTTTCTTTTGGAAGATATTAGGAACCGTCTATTTTACAGTCTCTTCTTCCCTAAGCAGAATTTCTGAGTTAGAGTTCTGAATCTGGCCATGGAGACATTGACAAGCATTTTTCTGAGTGACACCCCTTATCTTGGAGTTTGGAGTTGAGTGCTTGGTGAAGAAAATGCAGATATTTTAGGGATGGAAATAGAGACTATAGAAAGTGAGAGAGAACCCTGTGGTATTAGATTAGAATTACAAATATCAGGATAAAACACACAAACACACACAGACACACACACACACACACACACACACACACCCCTACAGATACTGGTTATTTTATTGTTTTTTTCTGGTACTCTTCTCTTTTAGAAGCTTTGGTGAGGCAAAAAAGGTCCTATGTAGTTGTAATAGTTATGTTAATAATATGTGGCTGACAATATATTTTGCATTAAATCAGAGACAAAGGCTCATTTACTCAGTAAATTAGTTGAGTTTTCTTTATCATAGGTTATTTTTGCAAACACATTTTCTTATATGTACAGAAGACTAGATAAAAAGCATGAAATTAATTTTCATTAGAGGGGGTACAAACTATATCCTCTTCCTGACAATTTTTCTAAGATCAAGTAAGTATAGTTTCAAAGTTAAATATAAATTTAATCTTGACAAACTTGTAAGATTTTCATGGATATAAAATTTGCTTTCTGTGTAGGATTGATGATTTTCATGAATCCCAATTTCACATATGTTTTTCTTTACACATTAATGAACCATTCACACTATATGTGATAGGAAGCAGTAAAAAATAGAAGTAAATGACATTAAAATGATTTTTTTTAATGGTGGGTGTAGATTTGCATTATTGATCTTGTGTGAAAATAAAGGTTACTGCTTCCTCCTTTCTGAGAAAGTATTAAATATCTTAGAGGGAGGGATGGAGAAAGAATGAGAGAGAGGGAGAGAGAATCAATTCAAGCAAACATTTTTTGTACACATTTTTGAGGTAACAAAGGGAACTTAAAAAAATATAATCACTGGGTGAAAGAGGTGAAAGGATAAAGAAGTACACATTAGTAGTTACAAAATAGTCACAAGGATATAAGGTACAGCGTAGGGAATGTAGTCAGTAATACTGCAATAACTGTGTATATTGTAAGGTGGGTACTAAAAATATTGGGGGAAATACTTTGTGAAATATAAGATTGTCTAACGATTATGTTGTTCACCTGAATCTAATGCAAAATAAGAGTGAATGTAAACTATAATTGAAAAATAAAAAAATCTAATTAATAGCTTAATTTTTTTACAGTTTATGTAATACAAGTGCATCAAAAATGATATATGATACATAATGAATATTATTCTAATTATTCCTCAATTTTAAATAACAATCCACATACTAGGCTAATCAAGTGGAAAACATAAACATATCAAATATGTCCTGAGAAGTTTATTAGTGTTCAAATATCTCTGCACATCAAAAGAAAAATGAGTAACAATAATTGTTTTTAATACTTACCATGCTCATTGGTAAGCTTACTTTTAATCATATTCCAGAAATATTTTGGACTTAGATTTGGAGTAGCAAATTTCTGTACAAAGGAAGACTTTGGAAGCCTATGAAATATGAGAGAAGAAAAACAAGGTTGTTCAGTAAAAGTATTTCCATCATTAAATCTTAGAACATGTCAATCAAAATCTAGTTATTTCTGAAGTTGGAAAGATACCGTGTTGCAAATTCCCCATAGTACATTCTAAACTTTGCCATTCAGAGGGGACTGTTTGAACACCCACATTTTGTGCTTCACTTCCTTCTATTTCCTGAGTTCATTCCCTTTTATTTCTATTAGTAGCTCTTAGGCTGATCCTCCCTGCTTTGAATAATTCACCATCTAAATAAAAGTAACAACATCAAAGCAGCCCAGACGCTCACTCCACTCTAGCGTGGGCTCCTATGGATTGATCTGAAGGAGACTGAAGAATTAATCACCCAGGATAACAGCCTCAGGCTTTTTATACATTTAATGTTCAAGTCTCTTTCAGAAAAAAATTCTCTTTCCCTTTTGTTTTTGTGTTTAGTTTTCTAAACACTGTCATTCTGTTTCTACTTCAGCTCCAAATCCCCAGGATGTCTTGGCACCAAACACATGTAAAACAAATAAACACCTTCTTGCACACTCTAACAAGTGCGGCAATTAGTCTCCAAGCACAGCTTGCTTCTCTACCACGGCATCTCATTTGGTGCTGGTTGTTATTGCAGGAGAACAACTTTGAATCAGCAACATTTGTTTGATTCTCCAGTTTTCACCCATCAGCATGGCGGCTTCTGTACATCCTTTTCATATCACGAGTTCTGCGCCCCTATGAAATGAGCTGCCACCCAGCATATAACATGTAACTCCTGTATGGCACCTTGTCACACCCTCCTGGAACTTTCAGCAGTGGGTGATCTTCACTCCATCTGGGCTGTACTAACTACTCGCTGTGGTGTGAATTGCAGATGATTTCAGTCTGGACATTTGCCACGGGGGAACCCAGGCGGAGCAGGGGAGCCGGGCGACCTGCCCACCGAGGGGGAACCCAGGGGGAGCGGGGGTGCCGGGCGATCCCCCCCACCGCGGGGGAACCCAGGCGGAGCGGGGGAGCCGCGACCCCGCCACCAACGGAGGAAGCTGGCAACGCACAGGAGAACTGAGCAAACTGAACAACGAAATTGACCCAGAGACATGGAGGGTGGAGTACGGGATGACGGGTCTCAGAGGAGGGGGGGAGGCGGGGGAAAGAGATAAATCACAGAGCCTATGTGCATGGGTGCATAACCAATGGTCATGGACAACAGGGATAGGGAGGAGGAGAAGGGGAGGGGGAGGAGGGTGTCAATGGGGGAAAAAGAAAAACATCTGTAACAAAAACAAATTAATAATAAAATAAATTATTTAAAAAATATATATATGTAAAAAAAAAAAAAAAAGAAATGTAACCAGATCCCAAAACATTACTTCTTTCCCAGCCCATGTGGCTCAGTGGATTGAGCATTGCCCCATGTACTGAAAGGTCCTGGTTTGATTCCTGGTCAGGGCACATTGTGGGCTCTATCCCCTTAGAGGGTGTGAAGGAGGCAGCCAATCGATATCTGTCTCTGACATTGATGTTTCTATCTCTCTCTCCCTTCCTCCCTCTCTAAAAAATCAATAAAAACATATTTTAAAAAATTAGTTCTCACATTGATTCATTATGCATGGCTGTTAAAAACATAGATTTTAGAACAAGGTCTATCTCAAAGTTTATTAGTTAGTTAAATCCTTTAAAATTCAATTTTTAAATTTGTGAAATGAGGGTAATCATATCACCCTCCTGCTGCTATTATAAATATTAAATGCAATAATACAAAATTATTAACATTCATACATTACTAATACTACAGCTGAATTTTTTAGGTGGTTATTTCATTTAATATCTTATAGTAACCTCTTGAAGAACACTGAAGTGGATGTTATTATTACTTTCATTTAACAGCAATAACAAAAGGTTTAGAGATTAAGCAATTTGCCCAAGATTATAACTCATAAGCAGTAGGGTAAAAATTTGAACCCAACATTGACTTCAAATTTTATGGTCTTAATCAGTGAAATCTAATGTTCATAAGCATTTAGTACAATGATCAGCTCCTATTAAGTATTTAATAAGTAATAGCAATTTTATTAGAATAAAGAATGTCTTATCATATAAGATTTGAGGGCCTGCTGATGAATGACTGAATGAATGCATTCTAGTCTCTCTTTCAACTGTTACACATATTCATGAATTCTATACTATTTTAGCAAGATTTTCCTATAATGTATTCCTTAGTAAATTTCTCATTCCCAGCCAGCCCTATTATCAAACAGTGAATCAAACATACTTTTCTCTAACAACTTTACAGCATTAAGAATAAGTATTCCATATTCTCATTTGATTTCTAAAAAAAGAAATACATCACGGACTCTAATCTTAGCTTTGGAATTAACGAATGTTGTGACCTTGAGAGTGTTATTTTTTATCACTTCAGGTTGTATTTTTCACACTCCAAAAAAAGAAAAGAAAAAAATGCTTGGTTATTTATTTTCCATTGTCATTCCCAAAGATTTTAGAATAGGCTTAAATATGGAATTAGAACTCTGAGTAAAAACACATATTTGTAATTGTGGGGAAAAAAAGGAACTAACTGTAGGAACACTAGTTTTGTGTTCAAGTATTTTAGTGATTACAGATCTTTAGCATTCTCTCCATGACATGTTTTTCCTTTAATTATTCCAAAGGAAAGCTTTTCCTTTTGTTTCCTTTTATTTTTTTTTTCCTGAAAGCAGTTGCATCTTAGGGGGCTTGCATTTCTAAGAATTGTTTAAGTTCTCACCACACCCTTCCTCTTCCATGGGTAAATGAAAGAACAGTTTAGGATCAAGAGAATGAGACAACAGAATGCAAGCATTTGGCACATTTACACTATTTGCTGTTTGTTGTGTCGTTCTCCAATCTGTTTCAATAACACAATTATTAATAATTCATTAGAACCTTTCTCTTCATGAGTAATTAGCCAAACAGCACTGAAACAAGTTCTAAGAGGAAGATGTTCACAGACCAAGAAGCCATGGATATAAATTAGGTTTATGATCATTTTATTTTAGAAAGTGACAGCATGTACTACTTATTTCTGACACTCAGAGGTCAACAAGGGCAACACTGATGATTTACCTGAGTTGTGCTCATCTGTTTACACTTTCACATTCAATAAAACTATGCAGTTACTATGGCAATTGGAAGGCTATAGGATCTGTTTCAAAACCTGTGCTTGGCAATTTATATGCATAAATCTTCTACCCACTGATATAAGGCTCTAGTCCTGTGTTTTATTGATTTGTGTTTTCTTTGTATCTTGGATGGTATTTTCTTTTATAAACTATGATGTCAAGAGGAAATTGGTTAAAGAAACAAATTCTCTTGAAAGTCTAACTTTGGAGTCTTAGAGAAGTCTTGTTTATTAGTGTGAAAATGAAGCACAAAGCTTGGCATTCCAGATATCTTACATAGATATTAACATTATCTCCCCCCCCCCCCAAACAGGGCAAAGCATTGGATCTTTTGCAACTCAGGTTCCTAAGCAGTTCAATATTCTCATCCTGGAAGGTGGAAACCCAACTACTGGTTTCCAGAGGAGAATGAGCAGCAATGGAATGTGTTTTTCTTCTTAATATTGATATATAAACTTTGTACTGATAGTTCTATGAAATGATAAACTGTTCTGAGACAGGTGAGAGGCACCATTGTTGTCCAGAAAAAAGGATCATTAGAGAAAGAGCTCAACTAACCCTAATCCAGCCTGAATATCTCCAACTTTCTCAATACACTCCTTTATATTTCAAAGTGTCCATAATTTTCAATACTTTCTCTAGCAAATATTTGCTGAGGAAGTGTGGTCAGTATGGGTCAGTGTAATCTACTTGAACAAGTATGTCTTTAGGGTGAGACCTTGGTTTGAAATCTGGTTCTTCTACTTTCTAAATATATCCACTTGACCTTTCTGAGTCTCTGTACCTCATCTGAGAAATTCAGATAAGAATATATATTCCCAGGGTTGTTGTTAGATTTTCTGTACATATTAAATATTTCCAATTATGGTAAAGTAAAAATAATATAAAATTTACCATTTTAACCATTTTCAGTGAACAGTTCAGTGGCATTAAGTGCATTTACATCATCATCATCCATCTCCAAAACTTTTTTTTATCTTGTAAAACTGAAACTCTGTAGCCATTAAAAATAAGTTCTCGTTTCCTCCTTCCCCTAGCCCCTGGCAACTACCATTCTACTTTTTGTGTCTATAAATTTAAGTATTTTAGTTACCACATATAAATGGAAGCATACAGTATTTGTCCTTTTGTGATTGGCTTATTTCACTTAGCATATTATCCATGTTGTAGTAGGTGTCAAATATTCCTTCCTTTTTAAGGCTTAATACTATTCTATTTCACGTATACACCTCATTTTGTTTATTTATTTATCTGTCAATGGACACCTGGTTTGCGTTCACATTTTGACTGTTGTGAATAAGGCTGCTATGCACTTGGATGTAGAAGAATCTCTTCAAGTCATTGATTTCAATTCTTTTGGGTATATACCCAGAGTGAAATTGTTGGATCGTATGATAATTATAGTTTTAATTTTTTAGGGAGATACTAAACTCTTTTCCACAGTGGTTGCACCATTTTACATTCCCACCAGCAGTGTGGGTTCCAATTTCTCCACCACATCTTTACTAACACTTTCTGTTTTGTTTTTCTGTATTTGTCTATAATAATAGCCATCCTAATGAATGTAAAGTGGTATCCCATTTTGGTTTTGATTTGCATTTCCTTAGTGATTAGTGATGTTGAGCATAGTTTCATGTGCCTGTTGACAATAAGTATATCTTTGGGAAAATATCTATTCAAGTCGTTATAGGCTGAATTATTCACGGTAGAAGCCCTAACTCCCAGAACCTCAGAATGTAACCATATTTAGAAAGAAGGTCTTTAAAGAGGTAATTACGTTATAATGAAATCTTTAGAATGGGCCCAATTTCAATATGATTGATGTCCTTATAAGAAGAGGAAACTGGGACACACATGTGTGCACACAGAGGAAAGACCGAGTAAGAATCGAGGGAGAAGACTGTTATCTACAATCCAAGGAGAGAAGCCTCAGAAGAAGTAGGATACGAAATTAACACTCAGAGCCCGGCCGGTGTGGCTCAGTGGTTGAGCGTTGACCCATGCACCAAGAGGTTGCCAGTTCGTTGCCCAGGTTGTGGCCAAATCCCCATTGGGGGGCATGCAGGAGGCGGCCAATCGATGTTCTCTCTCATCAATTTTTCCATCTCTCTCTACCTCTCCCTTCCTCTCTCTCTAAAATCAATAAAGAAAAAAAATTTTTTAAAGGTATCGGTTTTCATGTTGATAAAGTTTCCACTAAGTTCACTATAGTTCTCACTAAGTTGTTTAAGAATCCTTATAACCATTACTTTGAACTCTCTATGTGATAAATTGCTTGCCTCCATTTCGTTTAGCTCTATTTCTAGAGATTCCTCCTGTTCTTTTATTTAGGGCCTCTTTCTTTGTTTCCCTATTTTTGTTGTTTCTTTTCTTTTCTTTTTCTTTCTTTCTTTTTTTCTCTGTATCAGATAAGACTGCTATTCCTCTCAGTCTTGGTGGGGTGGCCTTCTTGTAGGACCCAGTTCAGTAGTCTTGATCTTCTGAACTAGATGCTCTAGGAATGCGCAGTATGAAGGTTATGTGGGCTCTCCTGTTGAATTGGGTTTTGATTGTTATTGTCCAGTTGTGAGTGGGCTCAGCCCTCAGGGTTGTTGAATGTGAGTCTCAATCCTGACCCTATTGTGCCAGCTGTTACATAGGTGCTGACAGAACAAAATAAGGCAAAACCAGACCAAACCTAAAAGAACCCCCCAAAATATCAGCAACAATAATAAAAACAGACACTACAAAAAATAAAATTAATAGATAAAATAAACACACACACACACACACACACACACACACACACACACACACACACAACACACCACACAAATAATACTAGAAGACACAAGACCAAAAGAATTAGAGGAGGGAAAATATAAGAATATGAAAGCAAGGAAGGCAAAGACCAGAAATAGGTTAAGTATAAAAAGTAAAAGGTAGAAAATAATGGATGAAAGAACAGTAATGATTTTAGAAAATAACAGTGCAAATAAAATAAAATAGAATAGGAAAGTAAAAAATGGGAAAATAAAAGAAGAAAAAAATTAATTAAAAATAAATAAACACAAAAACCACCACCACAACTACAGGACAAAACCTTGGATCTGCTGTTTGTGTAGCTCACTGGATTTTGCTTCAATGTTATTGGATTTGCCCCCTTGTTGTGTGAGTCCCTGTGCTCTTGGGCAATTCTCTGGTGCAGGCCATTGTGAGTTGATGTCCCTGCCTGGGCTTGGGCAACCTGGCTGAAACCCTGCAGGGCAGGACCCCAAGTAGTCTGGTGGATAGGGTTTCCCTAGCCCAGAGGCTGGGTCTGCTTCAGGACTTACCCCTTGAATGTAGTTGTTCTGGGCTGCTTTCCTTTCCCCAAAGAACTGGGCTCTGTGGGATATCAGGTCCGGTCAGGATAGTTTAAACAGATTTGTGTTGGGGGTGGTGCCTGTAGCTTGTAGGGGGTGCAGACAGTCGCTTCCTCTCCTTCCAATGCCTCAGCTCTGCCTGGGTTGCTGGCACCCCCTGGTCACCACCCACTCTGTGTCTTCTTTTGTCCCCTCTCCAGGTTCCCCACGTGCAATATTTTCAATCAGCTATTTTCAGGTGGTTTTTGAAGTCTAATGTTCTGCAATTTAGCCTCAAGTCTGGTCCAGTGCTAGGAACAAGTGGACAGAACTTCCTTAGGCTTCAACCATCTTGCCTTTCCCAAAGAAATTCCTTACATTTCAAGATCACGTTGCACTGAGAAAGATACTAGCCTTCTTCATCTTAAAATATTTCATGGAATCATAATTTCTGTAGAAATCTGCATATGCCTTCTCTCTTGGTTCAGCCACAGCAAACTTATACAAAGCTGCAACCCCCATGGATACAATGATGGCTCCAACATTATGAAATCACAGACACTTGGCCAGAAAGCCATGCATCTGAGGTTTTGTCAAAGCACTGGAAGACATGCTAGTTATATTCTCCTCAACATCATTGTCCTTCCTAATGAAGAAATGGAGACCGCCTTTTATAATTATCTCTTCCCTTCCTTATATACTCGGTGATGGATAAAAACAATGTCTCCCAAACCAGTATAATCTCTGTCTCAGGCTATTTACATATTGCTTACCTTAAATTACTTCCATTGCTTTTCTTCTTTTGGCCAGAAGATAACTTACACTGGATCTTCCAAAGGCCAAATTGGATAAGGCCTTGTAGGACATTATAAGAAACATTAGTTATATTTATGGCTCAACAACACAAAATTGCATATAGATCCAAAATATACCCTCAGATAGATTTCATCAGTAAGATATGCTATCTCTGTATCTTATATAAAATGCAATGCCCCACTCTTTAGTCTCTTTTAAAACACATTGAAATCTTCAAGGGTTTATTTGCCAAATGTCTGTCCCTAGCACTTAGGAAAGTAGCTGGTTTAGAGCAGATATTTAAAACATGTTTGTTGAATTGCACATTGTATTGATTTGTTACAGATAGAGAATTGGAACATGTTTCTTTATGTCAAGTTCTGTTTATGCTGTTTTGTAATTGCACAAAAAAATCAGAAATAATGAAGGATGATTTAAATAACACAGCAGAACTGTAGCTTATTGATTAACCAGAGCTATGATGATCAATCTACCAAAAATCTTGTTTCTAATTCAAAGTATTTGAATAATGATGGTTTATAGTAGCGTAGGGGAGTAGCAAACTTTCTTTTACTCTCAAGGTTCTTGTGGCTGGTCTAATAATAAAGTAGACATGAAGAAGATTAGCAAGAGAAATTGAATACACACTCTATGTATGGAAACCACACGTACATGCCAGAAACAGAGACCCTACATGCTGGAGAGGCTCAGAGACACAAAGGGGGATTGAGGTGTACAAGACACCCTGAGCTAGGGATGAGGAAATGCATCTTGGGGGCTTCAAAGGGTCATTATAGGATGAAAGGAAGAACAGACATTTAGTAAACAGCAGTTTTCCCTGCCTTATAGATAGATCAAAGGAAGTTATCTTTGCTAATGTCTTATTATGGACGAGGCCTCTGACTGAAGTTCTTGTAGTACCTGTGGAGAATATGTATTTCCACTTGATGAGATTTTTAATATGAATATAATAAAATCTTGTAAAAAGATTAACTTCATTTTATAAATACCTGTAGTGTGAAATGAAGATTTAAGCACATTTTCACATATCAAATAGAATCTTTTAAATAAAGTTTTTTTCTGGTTTATATTAAAATTTTTTGTGATTTTTATAAAATAATATGATGTACATGATTGTACCTATTATATATGTTATATACTATATCATAAAGGAATATAAAGTAAGATAAATTTGGTATGCAATGATAACCATATATAACAATATTATATTATAAATATTTGATATAATGGGATACCTGTATAATTAAAATATAATAATATTTTCAAGAACAATACATGTTCCCAGACATTATTCTAGGTACTTCACACCCTTTAATGCATGTGATTCTCATGAAAACCATATGCAATATATTCTATTGCTATGTATTTAATATAAAAGAAAAAAATGTCTAGAGAGAGATATAAATGCAGAGCAATAAGCAGTCCAACCAAGTTCTGGTTTTGTTTTTAAAACTATACCCTTAGCCACTTAATTTTCATCATATTAATCTATTTGTTAGAATTTGTATTCTAGGAAGACAAGGACAAATAATTTTTGTAAAGGGTCATAGCTACACAGTCAAGGATGTTGTGAAATGAGTATGAAAGCCTGAACTTAGGTATTAAAAAATCCATAGGCACATAATCAGTGTTACATTCTTTTCAGATGGCTGATTAATATCATGTTGAATATACTAAGGTAATATGATTATGAATAATTTTAAAAGTGATACTCCTGTTGATATCAAGTTTCCATAAGTTTTATGAGTCAGAATGGGTTAACAGAGGGATTCTTGCAGAGAAATTGAAAATGAAGGTTGATATAAACTTTTAATACAATACGATTGTTTATTCTAGTGAAGGTCAAAGGATGGCCATGAAATAGATTTCTGTGATCTGGAAAACATATAAAGGAAAAAGGTAGATATATTTTCAATTGTATGGTACCATAATAGGAATAAATGGGCTTATTTCAGCAATAAAGAATTTGATTATACATAAGGAGAGCTGTGATTGGTATAACTGTGTTTTATACTGGAAACATACATACGTTCATATGTTGATTATTTGGATTTCTGATAGAGTAGTGTTTAAAAATGAGTAATAGCATTATTAGTATTAGATTATTTAGAATTACCAAATTTTAGAGTTCTGGTGTTGGTTAGATACAAATGAGGAAACTGACCCAGAATGGGTGAGCCAATAATAGAATGGGCTTCTTCTGATTTCTAATGTAGTGCACGTGACAGCGGTAGTTAGGAACACACCAGATTCATGCAGAGACAGGGCCAGATCATCTCTTGGGACTTAAAGCTGAAAATTAATTTAGTTGTATACTACAGAGTTAGTGGGATCCTATTAGCCACAGTAGATCCTGAGTCAGTGGCTTACACAACCTATTTTGCTCAGCATAGCTAAAGAGATGAAAGAATGGAAAGCTAATTTTTAATTGAAATAGGTAATATTTATCCTGTTGGAAAATAATTTTTACTTTTCATATTTTCCTTTCCTTAAATTTTTTTTTAAACTCCACAACATTCCATATATGTAAAAAGGTCAAATGTGGAGTCTGATTTTTAGTTGTTGACTAAATTACACATACCCATTTTCATTTCTTTTTGTGTAGTCATTTTAACTGTAAATATCCTTGACAGTTTTCTTTAATAAGAGAGGCTTTGCATAGGTTTTGCACATTGAGGGTGTTTGTTCTCTATTTGTTTTGTTGTCACTGACATAATAATTTGTTATGCATATTTTAATAACTTTGTTATCATGCACTTGCAGAACAATTTTCCAATTAGTTGCTCTAGTTTTACCACAGCTTTATTACCTCTGTCTTGATTGTGATAACTCTTGATACAGTTTCCCTGTAATAATGTGTATGTAATATCCTACTTCAAATACTTTTCCTCACTTCCAAATGTAGCACGTACTATGTTTGAAACCAGTAAGATTTATTTAGTAAACAAACTAGTCATCCATTAGAAAGAAGCAAATTATATAATAGAAGGAAAGCTCTGTATTTGTTAAGTAATCTGTGTAAATACCTGCATGTGTGCAAAACTTGTGTCCTGTTCTAATGAGTGAAAGCTGTATTTCCACTCATAACAGTAAGACTGTACTATTTTGAAAATAACTTTACACTCTTAAAATTATATTTGGAGAGCCATCTTTTTAAAGTTATATTTTACATGAGCATTTTTAAAATATTTAAAAAAACCACTAAACAGTATATACAAAAATCTCTTTTGTGTTACATATATTAACATGCTTCTATAGTAGTCTTTATTTCTAGCATAATATTTATATAATTATATGTTACATAATTATAATTATATAATTATATATTTATATAATTATAATTATATAATTACTCGTTGAATTGACTAATGTTAGTCAATTAGTGACATTAAGTGGTGTTTTTGTGATGAAACCATTTCTTCAGTGATGAATTGTTCCTTTTGATGTCCTTTAATAATGAAGCAGTCCTACTCACAGGGGAGATTATATGGTTTTACCCAAACTGATTTTCTAGATTTTTTTCAAAAGTAATAAAACCTCATGAAAATAATATTAGGTGATATTATACTTCTTAAAAATAACAATTTCAAGGCAATATTTGCTCTAGGGGCCGGGCACATAAAATTCTTTAAAATAGAATAAGCAGGACTATCTCCACTATACTTCTTAAATTAAATGTAGCATTGATATCAGAGATTATTTTTCCTAGTAATTTCCTTCTCAGTTAATACCTAAACCATGCATATGGTAGGAAACGATTAGACAAGATAACAACAAGAATGCCCATCAAATGTCAAAACTAAAGTGCAGAGCAATCAATGTGTTTTGTGTTGGCTAGGAGTAGCTGACGAAATAACTAGAAGATGTGACATGATGTCTCTTTCATCTTTAAAAGTATCAGCTCAGAGGTTATGCTTCATTAGCTTCAAATTTAGCATGCATAATAAAGGAGAAATTCAGAGCAGTTCTTTGATTCATTGTGAAAAAGCCTATCAGATCCCCTTTCAAGTGTCAGTTTATTAAAAAGGTGAATAATGAAAAATATTCCAACTAAAACGGAACTATAACCCCTTATTTGGCACTTGATTGCAAAGTACAGACAACAGTGCTGTACCTTCATTTTGTGTGATTACAAACTAAATAGGAAGAGGAGATAGGCAGGCAATATTCCTTGAATTTAATGACTTTTTCAATTTTCTCTTTACTTCTGCCTTTTTTCATCTTTTTATATTAAATAGTTAATTGAATCTGAAAAAGTGATGGGAAAATGACTTTATTGCAAAATATCAGAATACTTTCACTTCCTCAACATGGAGATGGTCAAGTTAAATATGTGAGACATACCTAGAGAAACCATGGTTCCACCTACATTCTTCACTGTTCTTGGATATTCTTCGCAAAGGCCTTGTCTTCAGGCAGTATCTTTCTCATTTGTTCAATGATTTATTTATTTATTTATTTATTTTTTGTTAGAACAACTCAGCAAAATAAAATTCCTGTTTATTGTTGGACAACATTGTTTCACACATACATCAAACAGGCCAAAAAAAATAAACAGCAACTTCATAGACAAAAAAAGGAAAAAAAAGAAACCTTTTTATCTTTGGCCTTTTTAACCATCTCATACAAACCAACTACTTATAGTACAGCTAAGTACATACACAAAAAGTTACTGGAATGCTCGGAATAAGATTGTTTTTTTTGTTGTTGTTTTTGCTTTTTTTACAAGGTTTTTTTTCTCCTTTGAGATTATAATGAACATGGTCACACCACAAGTAAAGTCAGAAGTAGGACAGAGAACGCTCCAAAGGCTGGTTTGGTCATCCCGAGATCATTAAAAATGGCTGACCCCTAACAATATGTACAAAAATATAAAATGTAAATAAAAAATACAAACAAATTTTCCTTTTTAAAGTACTTTTAAGAAAAAAAGCAGGGCCTTGGAAGTTTTGGTTCTTTTTCCCTCCCCTGTTGCAAATTCACGTTGTGGTTTTGGTTGGGTGGTGGCGAGTGCGTGTCATCTGCGGGTGGCACTGCCGCAGTGGGCAGGCAGGCGGGTGGGACTCTCTACTCGAAGGTGACCACGTTTAGATTCTGAGACGGGAAGTGGAGGGTGAATAGGTCACGGAGGCCTTTGTTTTTTTTTGTTTTGTTTTTTAAGTTCAACTTTTCCTTTTTTTGCTGTCTAGTCATCCTCATCGGTCTTCTGCTTCTTGGTGTCAACATTGTCATCCTCATCATCTTCAGCTGCCCGTTTGCCTGCAGCTGCCTCAGCCTCCTCATCTTCATCTCCATCCTCTTCCTTACCATCACCTTCCTCCTCTTCCTCCTCCTCCTCCTCCCCTCCTTCTTCCTCTTCTTCATCTACCTCGTTGTCAGCCTCCTGCTCCCCATTTTCCTCATTAGCGTTCCCATTAGCAGGTGCGTCTCTTCCATTCTCTGCCTCCTGCACAACTTCCTTCTCCTTTAAGTCCCTGGTGGTGATCTCGGAGCTGGTGTCCAGGCCGCGTCTGACATGGTGGGCACGCGGTGATCCGATGCAGCGGATTTTAAAAAGAAGAGCGAGAGTTCGAGGACTCTGGCGAAGAAGCTGCCGGAATCCGCGGGGCGGAGGCGGCTGCGGGAGCGGAGAGGCGGCTGCGAGCGGAGAGGCGGCCACAGGAACAATGCAAAGATGGCTTTTCAGAACAGCCAGTCCATGATTCACTTATTAGTTTATTGTTTCATTCATTTATTCATCACTTCTATCAACCCAATCAACAAAATATTTTATCATGTTGTGTTTTATAATGAATTCAAAAAGCCTTAGATTCTAAAATGTAAACATGGCCATTGCTCTTATAGATATTACAGTCTAAAATAATGTTTAACATTTTTTGTGAGTTTAGGAATTCTTCTACTATAAAAATAATGCCAAGCTGCCTTCTCTACCTACATGCTCCTACTTTCAAAATAGGTGAAATGTTTATCACTTCCTATGGCAAGACTAGTTGTCCTTGAATTGTACTCTAATATCTCCAAGTGTATCCTCAATAGTAGCATTTATTAGGCTATGGAATTATTTCTGGTTATTAACCTTTTTTTTTTCCTGGCTCTGAAGTCAGATCCTGTAATATTTATCCACACTGTACCACCAAAACCTAATAACAAGTTTAGGCAGTTTCATAAAGTGGTTAAAAGTGCAGAATCGAGTAAAGACAAGAAAACTTCTCTAGTTCTTGCTACTTTTGTGACCTTGATTGAATTTCTTAATTTCTCCAAGTCTCAGTTTCCCTCTCTGCTTGGGAATATACAACTGTACCTCATAGGGTTGAAAAAAATTAAACTATTTCCTGATAATTAGTAACTATTATATATTAACAACTACTAATATTTAGTTAATGTTAATTGAAAGACAAATTGGCTTTTTATTTTAAAATAGTTTAAATTCTGGCAATAAAAATGCACAATATCAAGATATTCTTCGGGCAATGTTCAAAGCTTAATGAACCCTAAAAAGAAAAAATTAAACAGGAAAAATATTCACCATGTTCTGATGCCTTATCAATTTGAGCTCCATGATTTGTAAAATGCTATGGAAATTTAGAGAAAGAAGAGATTGTATTCAGCTGGACCTATCAGGAATGGGTGCTTTGTGAAGAAAATGTATTTGATTTGGTTAATTGAATCTATAATAGCTGAACTCTAGTGTGGACATTCCGACCAAAGGCAACTGAATGCACAGTAGGGCCATGAAGTGCAAAGTGTGTTTGGAGGCAGTGGATGGTGTATGTAGAGAAAGATAACAAGAAAAGAGAAGTTTGATCAGAATGCAGAGAACTGTGAATTATAATAACCGTGAACAGGTATTATTGAGTAAGGGCTTTTTAAAATGGAAGATGAGTGGGGAATACAGATGTACTTGAATTTTATAAGCAGGGAAATAAGTTATTATAGTTATGCTTAAAATGAAGTAATATGACAGTGTATAAGATGAATTCAAATTTGACTTCTAGACAGACATATTTAGATAATCTGTTTTTCTCCAGTATTCTTACTTTTAGAAATAAGTTTTTCACATTTGCTGTCAGGAAACATGGAATTGCCTTGAATACTGAGTATACTTCTTTTATTTTATTGAATTTATTGGGGTGACATTGGTGAATAAATTATAAAGGTTTCAGGTGCACAATTCTATAATGCATCACCTGTATATTGTATTGTGTGTTCACTACCCCAAGTTAAGCCTCTTTCCATCACCATTCATCCCTCCCTTGAACCTCTTTCTTGTCCTCCCACCTTGCTTTCCCTCTGATAATCACCATACTGTTGTCTGTGTCTATGAGTTTATGAGAATGCTTCAGTTGGTGCAGATATTCATTCTACTGGATAAAGCTCACAATGTGCTTATTCTGAAATATGTCTGAAATAACTGTAACTGGTATGAGCAGACTTGGAAATTCTGCAATTAAACTGCTGATGAGAGTTTTCCAGATGTTTGCTGCAGTTTAATATGCTTTATTGCCACTTAATCTCCGATAAAAACATTTAGATAGTCATTAAAAAAAACAACAGTGCTAATGCTTCATAAATATCAATCTCATTTACAGTCAAGCTAGTGGAGTGGTTAGAAATTTGGTTCTCCCATTTGGTGATACAACTTTCTTAATTACAGCTTTTCATTGATTCGTGCCACTCAAGTGCATCTGTCAACCAATTGCAAGGTCAAGTATGATGGCAGAGGATCCACTAAAGCTTTTGTTGAGTCAAAGGTTCTCTTCCTTGTGAACTATTTTGTGAATTATGTTTCCTAAAATCAACTGGGCTACAGATATGAGTGTCATGAAAATATTGCCTTTCATTCTTTAGCTTTTTTCTGAACAAAATCACTACTGAGCTCACAAGATAAACTAAAGGAAAACCTCCTGCAGCCGTGTATGATCATTGAATGGACAGAAGGTCATTGGGAGCATCAGGAGATGTGTTCTGTTGCACTTTCTGATATCCACTTAATCATCTAGACACAGTGGCATTCCTTTCTACTTATTAGAAATGTCAATTATGCAAATTGTCTAATTACTTTTATCTTTTTACTGAAATCTTCACATTACAGAGCTGGATAGTTTAAATTCCTAACCTGTTTTTTCTATGAAGTTGCATGTTATTTATCTTTACTAAACTATTGGGGTCATCACTTTGTAAGTTATAGAAATGTTTAATCACTATGTTGTACTCCTGAAACTAATATAATATTGAATTTCAAATGTAATTTAAAAGTACAAAAAAAATTGGCCTGGCCTGGTGGCTCAGTTGCTTGTAGGTTCCCATACACCAAAAGGTTGCAGGTTCAATTCTTGTTCAGGGCACATATCTAGGTTGTGGATTCAGTCTGGGTGTTTTCGGGAGGTAACAGATTGGTGTTTCTCTGTCATATAGATCTCTCTCTC
Organism: Tadarida brasiliensis; assembly: GCA_030848825.1. NCBI lineage: Eukaryota > Metazoa > Chordata > Mammalia > Chiroptera > Molossidae > Tadarida > Tadarida brasiliensis. The sequence goes on along the minus strand of CM061269.1, from coordinate 70,437,697 downwards.
TCTTTCTCAAACCATTAAACATATCCTTGGGTGAGGATTAAAAACTTTTTAAAATTATCTTTTCTATTTATAATAAATAATGCAGATATTTTAATAGATGAGGAACTTATATAATCACATTTCACTGTATTCAGTGTTATTATTAATAGCTAATATATCCCAACCATAAAAATGTATGATAATTATAATACCTAAATAGAAACCTTTACCACCCCAAGAAAACATATGTAAAAATTGACCCAGTTACATGTTTTAATATTGAACTAACATAGCAAGTTAGAAACAATTTCTTTACATTGACTGGAAAAATGTTTTGTTTTTATACTTCTAATATGTAACATTTAGACCAATCAGTAAGAAAGGAAGATCCTGTGAGGCTACATTTATATCTCACCAATCTCACACAACAAATGAATTCTTATCCTTTGATTTAATTTTATTCTGTAATCTTGGTACCAATTAGCAGACTTTGTATCATTTCATGGGCTGGCTATTTTAGGAGAAAAATGTGACTGCTTTAACACTTCCCCTGACACCTACTAAGAAAGTAGAAAAGTGCACTTTTTAAAAAAATTAAAAATCTTTAGTAATTTTTTTTAGGGAGAAAGATAATTATCAGAATGTGGCCTTTTTTTGGTTCATTCCATAGCACTGTGTGATAATAAGTAGAGAATAATGTCATCAAAGATCAAAGAATAATTAGAAAGCAGAACAATAATTTGAGTCACTTTTTTAATGACTGAGGCTGAAGACTCAGGGTCTTTCTTGTAAACTGACTTTTGGCTGCTTATTAGCGGCATGATGTTTGTCAATTCATTTAACATGTGCACCTAAGTTCTTCATCTGTAAAATGAGCCGCATGACCTGTTTTGCTTCTATGTTTAAGAATTTAGTAAAATAACATGCATAAAAACACTTTCTAAGTGATCCTTGAGAAACATGATGCATCAAAGTACTTAATAATTATTACTAACCTTCAAAATCAGTATAGAGACAACCATGTTCTTCATTTATCTTAAGTTTGTTGATCCCTATTTGTAAAAGGAAAAATTAATTAAACTCATAAAAGGTTAGGTGTGGAAAATAATTTAGAGAATAGTCCAATCTGCTCATTTTAAGTAAGAATTTTTTTAAAAGATTTTTTAAAAAGGCGGCATCTTTAGGAAGATTGGACCTGGGTTTCTGTTTATCATAGTTCAGAGTCATGGGAGGCAATTACAAGTTGACTGGTCCCTTTGCTTTCTAGGGACCTGTCACAAAAATTAAGGTTAATTAGCCATATTATAAATTATTGTATGTGCTTTCTTTTTCCACTACTTATTTTCTCAACATCTCATTACTTCATAATGTATTTACAGATTATTTGGCAAGGAGTGAAAAGTTAAAATGTTCATTATTACTGTTATTTGGCAATCTTTGAGTCATTTAGTACTTTTTAATTATTTAGCACTTTTTAAATTCTACCTTTTATTGGAGCTCATTGTTACAAATCTCTTCCACAAGATTGTAAACATCTTGAAAGCAAGGTTCTTGTTCAATTTGGAGACTGCGTAGTACCAAGCTAAGGGGCTGGCCCATAGAGATACCCTCAGGAAATATTTGCTGAAATGAACCCTTCTATCTTTGCATAATCCTGAACAGTTCCAAACTAATAATTATTTTGTGAGAGAATTTAATTCAAATTAAGACAATTTAATGTGTTAAATCTCTATAGCCCTATCCTTGAGAATTTTAGTCTAGTATGAAAAACAAAAAATTAAAACATATAATTAGTAATTTTTTAATTAAAAAGTAACATTCTCATGTGGGTAGTACAGCTTGTGGAATCACAAACACCTGGTGATAAATTTTGTCCATCTCACTTCAAGCTAATTACTGCCTCGAGTCCATTATTTAATTGTTTGATCCTCATTTTTTATTTTTTACAAAAGAGAAATCAAATGCTGTTTAATGTGGTCAATGGGGCTAAAAGAAATAACCTCAAATACTCTAGACAAGAGGGACGATGTGAATATGTTAAAAACAAAACAAAATAAAAAACAACTAGATACACCAGATAATGTATTTAAAGAGGAAAGATATGACACTTCCCATCATTTTTGTTCCCTCTGCACTTTTTACAGATTTTGACTCTGAAGAGAATATCTCTATCCTGTCATTGGTTATGAACCACGGTGCCATTACCATCTAAGGCTTTTGATTGCTAACTACATGGTGCATTTGCATGACAATTTAAGTGAAATACATCTCTAATAGGGAGAGAAAGCTGTTATGCAAATTATTCTAGAAATTTGTCTCTAAAATGTCAGTGTAAAAATAACCTCTCAGTAATGGTAGTTTTTCTAAATCATATAGGTGAGAAGAGAAGCATTAAGGTAAATCTTTTGGAGAATCTTGCATTCTGGGTCTGAAACAATGAGAATGTAGGGGAAAATCAACTGAATTTAAACACTTTTAATTTTAATTCTTTTTTCCCCCTAGAGTTTTATTGAGGTAAAATTGACAGATAAAATTTATGTGCTGTATTTAAAGTGCACCACATGATGATTTGATGTATGTATACATTACAAAATGATTAGCACAATCAGGTTAATTAACATATCCATCACATCACATAGTAAATTTTACTTTTTTTTTTGGTAAAAACACATATTAAGACATATTTTTTAAGCAAATTTTAAGGATGTAATGCAGTATTATTAAATATCGTTAGCTCCTCAGAAATTATTCATCATATAACTAAATATTATACTCTTTGATGAAAATCTGCCCATATTTGTTCAACTCCAGTCCCTGGAAACCAGCATTCCATTCTGTTTCTGTGAGTTCAGTTTTCCATGCTTCTATTTATAGAAGTTAACCATATAGAAGAATGGAAGACTTGTAAAAATTAAGGAAAAATTTATTTAATAGAAAAAATTAGTTTGAACAATACAAAGATAACTGTCTTTTAAAAATTGACAAGTTTATGGCAAATTTCATTAAGAAAAATATAGGGAACACAAGATCAACATTAGGTTGGACAAAGTAAATATGCAACCTAAAACCAGGAAAGTATTAATGGGATTATATGCTAATAAAATTAAAAATTCAGATAAAATTAATATTCTAGAAAGTTGTAGAGATGACCAACATTGAATAGGAAGGTTTAGAAAATGGGAAATAATTTAGAAAAATAATAAGCCCATATAGTATTGAGACTTCTATTAAACCTTCAAACAAGAAATGGTATCTCTAATTTTAAATGTCCAGAGAAGGTAAATACTTCAATTTATTATATGATTACTATAATTCTGGCATACAGTCTAATAAAATATTGAACTGACAAATAAACATAGGAAAATATTTAAATTGAAATATAAGATGTTTAATACAGCACTAGTTAAAAGAGTTATGTGGTATGATTTAGAAATTTTTAATCTATGATTACAAGGATCATTGATGATGGGAAAAACCACTTATGTGATTAACTACATTAATTAATGTAATCACCATAGATATGAAAATGACATCTGATAATTTCAACACTCATTCTTGGTTAAATAATAAAACTCATATGAATTTAAAATTAGAGAAAATCTTCTCATTATCATGAGAAAAATGTATCTTTTAGAATTTAATAGCAAACATGATACCTAATGAGGAAACTCTTAAAAATATTTCTATTGAAATTAGGAACAAGTTATGGAAACCAATAATCATTGGCATACTTGTAATATGTCCTCATCATAACCAACATGATAAAGTAATAGATTAAGATAAAAAAATATTTAAAAAGGGATAAAATGTATTATTTTTGGATGATATGATTGTTTAACCTTCAAATTCAAGGGCGTATGTATTAGTAAAATCTTTCAGAAGGCAATTTGTTCATTCCTACTCAAATAATGAATGTACATTCAGCTCTTATAGGCCTATTGATAGATACTCATGGAAAGAGTATATTTAAAAAATATATTCATTTACAAAAATATACATTACAGAAAACACTGACTAAATAAAGTAATGTATCTATTATATGGAACATTATACAGTTTATTAAAACAATAATTTATATCTCTGTGTACTGATGTGGCAAATTATTACATAGTGTGGAAATATTTAAAAATATATAAAACATATGTAAATGAGATATGTATATTATATATAAATGAAGACCATGCTATACAATGTATATTACATATATGTGTGTGTATGTGTATAGATATATATATGTATATATATACTCAAAATAATACTTATTTTATGTTTGATTAACTCAATTCAATTTGAAACACATATACTAAAATCTTTATTACTCTAGGATATGTTAGAGGTTTAAACATTTTAAAAGAATGCTTCCTTTGCTTTTCAAAAATTATAGTCCTAAAAATAGAAAGTTTACCAATGAATAAAATTTTGAATGTTGAGCTGAGAGTAGTCCTTATAAAATCAGGATTATGTAAATGTCATAGTCTAGCTTTGTTTCAATTAAGTGTTAAAGTAATAATTGAAAACAATTTTTAATATTTTAATTAAAATAGAAAGTGATTTTGTGGAAACTAGTGCACTGAACTGTTCACAAGTGACTTTTAGATGATATATTATTAATTGAGGGTCATATACCTAATAGTTCTCTGAACTAAGGGACCAAAATATTTAGTTTGATTCTCCCCCAGAAAATAGTTTACCCTGGATTTGTCTACTTTGCATACATTATTCAGAAAATACAATTATCAAGATGAAAGAATTTGCATAGTACAAAGACTTGTTTTCAATCAGTTTTCTTTTATTAAGTAACATGTACATTTTGACACATTTTATCAAAAGGGGTTTATATCCACATAGTGAAGTAGCCCCTTAATCAATGTTAATGCATCAAATTATAAAATATAATTTTGATTTTAAACAATCACTAGATATTATAGTCTATCTATAAATGAATATTTATATTATTTTTGTTTGTTTCCCTTTCTTGCAGATTTTTCAGAGGAATCATTGAGAACAGTTTTTGTTTTTTTTATAAAAAAAGTATCAAATTTATTTCAATATCTTTCATTTTTTAATTAAAGCTGTTTGACAATTTCTGTAATTTAAAATTCATTACCAGAGATGAGGAAAATATTAATAAGCTATTAAATTGACAGCAAGTAAAATTATTGAACCATGCATTTATAAAAGCCCCATTTCATAGTAAAAACTTCCAATTATACTTAAGGAAATATCCTTTAGCTTTAGCTTTGTATTTCTAATTACAACACATTCTCATTTTGACATAATTTATCTTTTTCACCCAATTAGTACTATGCCGAACAAAAATTTTCCAAATTGTTAAGCCTTTCTTTACCACTTATGACTCTTTAAGAGTTCCTTAAAATAAATTTGAAATTTTAATTTTCACCGTGAACTTGTTTGATCAAAAATTATAGGACATCACTACCACAAGTTAAAACAAAGAAGGGAATAAAAATTAAAAGTGGTATCTATATAATCAGCAAATTATCAGATAAGACATTTTAACTACTTCACATTTCTTCTTAGCACAAGTAAAAATAAACTGATTCCAAAGTACTACAAGTTTCAGCATTTTTAATGCAAGCTTTAAATCATAGTGTTCTCTATTCAACAAGTCACCTCTAAGTAAATGGCAGTGTTCATAAATATAAAAATTGTTAGTAGGTGGCATTCTGTATAGTCCAGATAATAAGAGAATTTTTAAATAAAATTTGATTTTAAAAAAGGCAGAATGTCTGATAATTACCAGTGTCTCAAAGGCTAAAATGAGAAAAATGCAGAAAATTGAAGTACTCATTGATTAATAATATTTTGCTTTGAGAAAGCCAGAAATGACTCTAAGAAATAAGCAATAATGATAAACAATTTAATTAATATACTATATCTCTTTTTAAGCCAAAGCACACTTTTCACCTCAAGACAGTTCTCATTTTTACATTCTTAGTTTCCTTTGTCCAAAACAGGACCCCTTTTTGGGCCAGTATTTGAAGAGTTCATAACCTAGAGGCATTTTTCTCCACAGGATGTTTTGAGCTGCGAAATGGCAAATGACTAAATCAGTTATAAAGAATTTATAGCATAATAAATGCCAATTTACAATAACTGTCAATAGACTTCTATACCGAAGCCTAAAAGTTGCTACAGTAGAGGTCAGACTAACATGATTCTTCCATATGCTCAAGCTTTGTTGACTAAATATTGTCATAAATGCAGAAAAGAAACCTTAGAGGGTCCTTCAAAAGCTGCATAATTTCCCAAATGAGTTTCCTCTGGTTGCAGAGCCTGTTCATTCCTTCAGTCCTTTTTTGGTCATTTAGCTTTTGCAATATTTTCTTGACGTTTTTGTTTTTTCTTTTGCTCCTTTTCCTTGGCCTCAATCATCTTGGCCAATTTCCAGGACAGTACAGCACTTGCTAGAAACAATGGAGTAAGGGCCAAAATAACTGTTGTAAGGAAGCCATATGGGTCCTTTGCAGCCCATTCCACAACACACTCAGCCCCAGCCTTTAAGTCAAGCACCTTATGCTTGAGTTGTGATCTCTAACTTTGTCCTGGGATTATTAGTGAGCCAATTACACTGTCAGATGGATGACCCGTGGTTGGTTTTCTTCTTCTTTAGCTCTACAGTACACTTCTGAGAGAAGGTGTAAATTCTATATGCTCCCGTGTGCCTAGCACACTCTCAGGAATAAATATTACTCTTTCCTGTCGTAGGGGGTTCCCCGGGCTTGATCTCTGGACCAGACCCGCGCCCGCAGCTGTAGTTGATGGCACTTCACGGCCACCCGCACCGCCGCTTCTCCCTTAGGTTTCCCCTCGCTCATTCTTCCTCCGCGACCCGCCCGCCGCCAGTCCCTGGGTCCCCATTCACCGGCCCTCTGGGCCTCGGCGAGTGCGGGCTGCGGGACTCGCTGAGCGGCCGCCCCGGGATCGGGATAGGCCGCCACCCCTCCCGGATGGGGATAGGCCCGCCACCCCTCCCGGATCGGGATAGGCCCGCCACCCCTGCCACCCCTGCGTCCCCGGGCCGAGGCCGCCTCCGCTGGGCGCCAGGGCGAAACTACCCCAGAGCAGCCCGCCGGCATCCGCACATCGCGCCCAGGACCACAGTTTTTGTTTTTAAGACCTTAAACTGTAAGAGACTAAATGAAAACTTCCCAATATAATTTAGGATGTGGAAAGTTTAAGTTGTACAATATCTTAGAATGGGGTGGAGGGAAGAAAAAGAGTTAAGAGATCAAGGGAGAGAGAAAAAGACCATTCCCGACATCATCTTCAGTCAAGTTTTTGGTTGTCAGACAGAATCCACTTATAAATTGAAGCATGTTTTTCAATGCTATTTTCTAATTTCATGGATTCATCTGCATTTCACATACATCAAGTCCGAAGAGCTGTAAATTGGGTGATATTCGCATTGTTGAAAATAGAATTAAGAGAGAGGGGACAAGCATTTTTACTATTTATTCAACTAAATAGTAGGTTCATATTGATATACTTGAAAATATCTTTTCCTCTGAGTTCAGTAAGGCAAGCATTTATTTGGTTCATTGCTGTCAAGAGCACTTCTCTGGAGATAATTCTCTTCCTCTGGATATAGAGTGATAGGTTTATAATCCTTTGTAGAGTTTCAGTAGCAACTCAGAATTTATTCTTTTACCTGTCACACCTAGTATGCAAGTAGCCATTTCCTGTAACTGTAGAAGGTTTCTGATGCCTAGAGGACCAGTGGTAAATGTCAATCAAACTATTTAAAGGCTCCTATATGTCCAAGGTATTAATTGGATAGAAAATTGGGAAAATAATTTAAAAAGAAGAAATTAAGTCCAACAAGCCCTGAATAGGATATATATTTGTAGGTTGAGAACAAGTTCAGGCTATGTTCAATCTCATGAAATAAAAGCTGGTAGAATTCATTTTGGGTGAGATAGTTTCATTGTCAGTTCAGGATGCTATAACAGATTACCATAGACAGGGTAGTTTAAATAATAAACATATTTCTCACAGTTATGGGGGCTGGAATGTTCAAGATCAAGGTGTCAGCAGATCTGGTGTCTGAAGGGAGCCTCTTCTTAGTTTGTAGATGGCCTTTTTCTCATTCAATCCTTATATGGCAAAGAGCAGAGAAAGAAAGCAAACTCTCTTTTTTGTCTTTTCTTATAAAGGAACTAATTCCATCATGATGGCTCCACCCTCATGACTTCATCTAATCCTTACCTCCCAAAGGTTTTACCTCCTAATACCACCACGTTGGGGAATAGGGTTTCAACATATGAACTTTGAGGAAACATCAACATTCAGCCTATAGCATAAGTTACCACAATTTATTTGGAATTATCATTTTGGTCTCTGCTCGCCTCTTACCGGTTTGCTCATGTGTTGTACCCAGAAGCTTGCAAAGATATAAATATTGAGTTTAATTTTCAAACATATTCATATTCCATTTGCTTCTGTGAGGTTTCTATAAAGCTTAAGCATAGCAGCAATATCAAGTTTCCTGTATGTGTGTAACAGAATAAGTATGCAAAACCCCAGACCACTATGTTGATGTCTTGCAGGAAAAGGAAAAGGAAACTTCAGTTCGCTAGGCACCCTATTTGTATACGGAGGATCATTAAATAACCAGAGTCATGTCTTTGACAATGTGTGCTTTACTGTTACCCCCATACTATTTCGTAACAATATGACTATTTTATATAAAGGTCTATATCAAGTGAAAACACGACCTATTACAAATTCTCCTTGAATTAAATATTTCAAGTGCCTCTTATATGCTGTCAAGAAAGAGTAGGTAACATAGCAAATATTATCTACCTTGAAGATACTTAGCATATGTAGAGATTCATAGTGCCCCATGCTTAGATTATATGACCATGATAATTGTAATAATCTTATGTTTAAGCAATGAATAAAGAAAAATGAAATAAGGCAGTTGAACATATATATGATCCACATTATTTATTTCTCAAAACAGATTAATAAATTGTCATTATGTTATCAGAGAAATGCATGGATGGTCTTTCTCCATTGCTCATTGGAGTGGGGTTCTTGGAGTACCACTGGAATAAGTATTTCCAGAGGCCCCCGCAGGAGTGAGAATGGTAGAAAGCTTTATTTCTGTGGAATTACATCCCTTCAGTAAAGCTACAAGCAAAGCCAGAGTCCAGAGTTCCCATTCCGTGTTGGAACTGGGTCCAGTACAACAACAGGCTAGCTGCAGCTTGTTAATCCATTCTGTGTGGGGTCCACATGGGTGTGAGCCATGGGGGCGAATGCAGGAGCATGAGAGCCCAGCAAGCCAGTAGTCATCCAAGAGGGAGTCAGAGGCCAAGAGCACAAGAGAGGAAACTCCTTTGTTTAGAAAATTAAATACCTCAAATCTTCCTAAGCTTGCAGTGGCCACGCCTACTCTGGCCAATGAAGGGTTCCCAGGTGTGACTGACAGGCAAGCACCTTCCCTATTCCACCCATACCTTACTGAGCATGTGCCTGTTCTCCCCTGCCCAGTCCCTTCCCCCAGCCATCTGTGGGAATAGACCCATGATTTCCTGAGGAGTGTTAAATTGCAGCTTCCTGACAAAGCTGTACAAATGGCATGCCTCTAATATTTGACCTTCCCTTTGCTTTCTTCCAGTTATTCATAACTATGTTAATTACAACAGTATCAGCTAGACTGTTGGCAATGTGTGGTGGGATGTACAAGAACTTTAGTAAATAACAGAAGTAAATATATTAAATTAGAAACAATAAAAACATTGTTGAATGAATAAATGCCCTAATGAAATTGAATGAGCTCAGAAACTAGGAGGCTTAGATTTGAGTTTCAGTTCTTAGACTTGTTCCCTGCCTCAATAGTACCAGTCATCTAATCTTTCAAGGCCTTATTTTAATTTTTTTACAGTGGAATTTGGTTAGATTATCTGTAGGACAATTTTTGTAGTACTACTTGTGATCAGGACTGCACTAATGAAAAACACCATGCCTGAAATCTTATAATTTAGAAAACTGTATCAGGAATATTTTGATGTAAATGTTTTATTAAATATATCATGCTTACAGCTCAAATTTCCACAAATTAAACAAATCTCTTTAACCAGCAGCCAGTTCAAGATATAGAATATTTCCAATACCCTCAAAGTTATAGAGTCACTACACCCCAAAGCTAAATATTTTGATGACTTTTGTCATCATAGATATGCTTTTTAAAAATTTAGTATGTCTGATATTTTTCACTTAACATTTTTTTATATTCATCAATTTTTTTTGCATATAGCATTATCTTTTTTATTCTCATTGCTTTATGCCATTAATTGATCCTATATCTATTTTTATATTTATATATCAGTTAATATATAATAACTGGTATATATGTTGATATATATATATATTAATATATATCATATATCCATATGTAGGGTATCCCCCAAAAATATATGCAGGATGTCTGGCCTTATAATTATTCAAAGTATCTATACATGTTTTTGGGATACGTTGTATACATATATCTGTACATATACATGCCATATATATAAATATATAATTATATACATACTATATAAATTTATTGATTCATTGTAATGTTGATACAGATATGGGTTGTTTCTAGTTCAGGCTCTTATGAAGAGTGTTACTTAGAATATTCTTATATCTACTCTACTAGGAGTGATTTTTTTAATTATAGGATAATTAAAGCTTTAGTAGATACTGCTAAATAGTTTCCCCCCAAATTATAATAATGTACATTCCCATCAGAATTATTTGATTGTTATAGTTACTTCACATGATTGTCAAGAAAAAATAATATTGACTTTAAAAATTGTAATCCTTCTTGTAAGTATATGGTGGTCTTTCTTTGTGTTGTTGTTAATCCTCACCCAAAGATATTTTGTCCATTGATTTTTAGAGAAAGTGGAAAGGAGGGAGGGAGGAGGAGAGAGAGAGAGAGAGGGACACAAAGAGAGAAACATCGATGTGAGAGAGACACATTGATCAGCACGTGCCCAACGGGGCTGGGCATTAAACTTGCAACCCAGGTATATGCGCTTGACTGGAAATTGAATCCGTGACCCTTCAGTGCTTGGTCTGAGCCACATTGGCCATGACATATGCTGGTATGTTAATATAGTTTGGATTTGTATTTCACTGCTAAGTATTGATGATGAAACAGTTTTTAAAGTTTATTAGAAATTTTGTTTTCCACTTTTGTAAGATGTGTATATAAATCTTTAAGTAGTTTTTTTTAAATTATTGATATTTAGACATTCTTTATCAATACTAGTCAATTGTTAGATGTATGTATTATAAATATATGGTCCCACTGTGGCTTTCCTTTTTATTCTCTTAACGAGAACTTGAATGAACAAAATTTATTATATGAAAAAATAAAATGATAAATTGTTTTTCAAAATCTAGGCCAGTGGTTATGGTAGTCAGTCTGTGTTATATTTTAATTTAATATCTATACAAAGAAAGTAGCAAATATATTTCATTATCCTAACAATTTTTAACTAAGGAGACAATTTTACTGTTTCATCCAATGATATACCCATATATTATCATTATGCACTTTAAACTACTAGAAGAACCACATTATTTTATAATAAAAGGAAATTTTATTTGATATGAGGAGTAATAAATGAATTATTAATTGCATACTTTCTTGCAAGATGCACTATGAAACTTAAGGTTCAGAATATTACCAAGAAATTAAGTAATTTAAACCAGGTAATTAGTTTTTCCAGCTTTTAGTTGATATTGCTAAGCACACACACACACACACACACACACACACACACACACACAAATTATTTCAAGAACTTCTGATAGTTATGTCTTGTGCTAGGTTAGATGCGGAAACAATTTTTCTTTGCTAGAAATATTTGATATCATATCACAGACCCTTTTACAGTATATCCTGTTTTCATGATAAATGTCAACTTAGAAAGAAATAAGAAACCTTTATAAATTACAATACTGAAATCCAATCTCTGGAGCTTTGGGGTAAAGAGAAATGTTCTTGATCTTTAGGTAGGTGGTAATTAGTTCCTAAAACTAAATCTAATGAAGTCCTGTTAATATTCAATCTAAGTAGTGATCTACAGACTTGCATGCCTAGTGACTGACATGTCTGGCAGTATCTCTGAACTTTGCGTTGACCAGGAGGCAGCCTAACTGATCTTCTGAACCATAACATTCCTGTCCTCTGTTAAGAAATAGTTTAATACCTTCTGTAATAAGGTGACAAATCAGACATTCTCAAAAAGGATCATTAATATCATATTATATTTATTATTTGGTAATTCAACAAGAGATTGAGAAGACTACAAAGCAAGTTAATGAGACCTAACATTTTAGGAGTATCAAACAGGGAACCCAAAACGGACATTTTGTGTAGTACGTGTGGTAGTTGATGACATATATTTAAACATACATTTAAATAATAGTCTTGAAAGTTTGGTCATGAGATCATTTAATGTAAATAGTGTCTCTGTGCATATGTCACATTGGAAGTTTTCCATTACCTATTTGTTATCAAAACTATAGTTGTGATCACTTCTTTTTTCTCCTCTTCCCATTCTCTTTTCTCTTCTCTTCTCATCTCATCTCTTCCTGACCAATTCAGACATAAAGCCATTAGGGGGACAGAAAAAAAATGAACATCATAAGTCAGAAGTGGGGGAGATGAGGCACCTTATGGCTTAGAACAGGGAGTTAGAGCTTAAGCAGGAGGGTGAAATCCACTCAGAGGACTCATTAGTATAGGGAGTCAGAGCATATCTGGGGATGGTCCAGAGAAGGTGTATAGCCCAAGCAATATGAAGAGGAATCCACATGGTGGGCTGAGTTGTAGCCTAATCAGGGTGATGAAAGCACTCATGGAGATGGTGTTGGGGATGGAGAAGGTAGATTTACAGGGAGATCGATCAAATGTATGAATGTATGTATGTACATAATGTATATAAAAAGGATATTGATATCTAAGTATATCACTTTCAAAGAAAGATGCTACAAGTATGAAAATAGAAAAAAAATGAGATAAAAACCTATGATAATGGGCTATAGTTGGAAGAATAGGTATGAACTCATGGTTTTTAAAATATATAGATACATATAGAAAAGATGTAGATATAAATATCTCTGCGTATGTGTGTCCAGTTCTGTCCACTGACAGAATGTAGAAGCAGAGTCACCACCATAGTGATGAGTATATCTAGCACCTACAACTTGACTTATAAAGATCATTAAAAGAGACAGAATCTTCTCTGAAAATTGACTGATACCATGGCTGACAAGTTTATGTGCTACATGAACCTGAGACATCTTTTTGTACCCGAAAGTAACAAAGTGCTCAAAAAATAACAGGGACATATCAAAAGGACACAGGAATAGGCTTAAATATGCTCTCACTGGCCAACTCTTGGACAATTTGATCATCAAAGTAAAATTTTAATAATGATTTTAACACATTTAATAAAATAGCAATCTATGAATCAACACATACAAATATATTAAATAATTATTGAAATTTGAATAAGAACCAGCCCTGTCCGGTTTGGCTCAGCGGTTAGAGCGTCGGCCTGCGGTCCAGAGAGACCCGGGTTCGGTTCCCGCTAAGGGCATGTACCTTGGTTGCAGTTTGTCCCTGGCCCTGGTTGGTCGTGCGGGTGGCAGCCACTCGATGTGTCCCTTTCACGTCGATGTTTCTCTCTCTCTCTCTTCCTCTCTCTCCCTCCCACTCTATCTGAACAAAAAATGAAAAAATGTCCTCAGGTGAGGATAAAAAAAAAAAAAGAAAGAAATTTGAATAAGAACCAGATCACAGTGATAATGGCAAATAGCACATTAGAGAGTTGAAAATGGGAAAAAGATATCTGTGTTTTGATGAATGGACAAGTGACTACAAATTCTAAACTTAATAGCAAAAATATTGCAGCATCATATCCTAATACTACATTAATACTAATATTTATGAAATAGTTGGTGTCAGGAACTGTGCTTAAAGTATTTTATTTTATATATAATTATATCCTGCCCCCCAAAATAAGTTAGTTATCATCATCTACCCCATCTTTACAGATGAGTAAAATGAGAACTAGCAATTGAAGAATCTGCTTAATATGGTGGAGTTGCTTACTCCATCACAGTTTGCTACCCTGTATTGTATTGGTTTCTATCTCAAAAACATAACTTGTAGCTTTTAGCTACTATTTTGTGCTATATTTGTAGGGACACATCAGCTAAGATGTTCCAAGTTTGTTAATTGCCCCTTTTTAGACCTTTCTGAGAATATTGAGAACTAAAAATAAGACAGAATCAAGAAAGCCATCTCTGCCTGATGTTGTCATTATTATAGTAAAGCCTATGTTTGAGACAACTTTTTAGAGTTCCTGATTACATATAACATGTTTTATTGTATTTGAATCTCCATGAATAACTTAGCACATGTTACTTTTTACTGGTAAGAACTTTTCTATTTTTTTATTACCTAGTTGTTTTTTTTGGGGGGGGGAAGCTTGTGCCTATATTAAAGAAAATAAAATAGTGTGAAATCTCAAAAATATATTTCCCTATGCAAAGGATGGCGAAAGCTCTAATTATTTATACACTGAAGATAAAAAGAAATATCAACTGAAGGTAGATATATGAATGTTAATATTCTAATATTCTGAGGACCCTGGCCCATTTGGCTCAGCTATTAGAGTGTCCACCCATTCTATCTAATATTCTGGTAGGCCTTATAACCTCTTCTATCATTTTCTTTGTGTTAAATGAAACTTAATCAAAAATATCATTTGAAAATTATTTTATTGTATATTGGCATGTGAACTAGATTTATGTTGTAACTCTGCTACTTTCATTGTCCTTATTCTCTTCTGAATTCTGGCAAAGGTAATTTCTGATTTCCTTGGGTAATTTCATGTACTGTGTGTGTATATGTATACTTATATATACACTGGCAATTCTTCATACATTTAGAGGGATGAGATTTTAATTCTCCTTACTCTGAAAGTATTAAGCATGACATCTTCTTTCATTGTTGGACAATATTGCTTATTTTTGTCAAAATGTTTATGCACTCATTTAGGTGAATATGGGGCACATGCTAATTTTATGCAAAGCACTGAACCAGGTTTTAGGTTGACTCATGAAATTGCCAACATACAACCACTTTTGACCTACAAAACTTCAGTCTTATAGGGTTCAGTCTGACATATGAGATGCTATGACTATTAGAAAAAAAAGGCTAGGGTGACGAGGGAAGATTTTTTTTGGAGGTAGTGACATTTAGAATTTGGCCTAGCATGATTAGATTTCAAGACAAATATAGTAAGGAGACTATTCCAGACACGGAGGCCACGGAACACATGAGGAAGACATCCATTTCTGGGACTAAGGCAGAACAGTTTGTTGGGACCAATCCTTCATGAAACTAGGTATTCTATGTCAAGTACAAAAACCTCCCACAACTAAAAATTCTGAATCAAATAAAAATAATAAAAAATGTGAAAGATAGAAGATAGTAAAGAAGATATACAGATTGTAAATAAAGGCATCAAAGGGCTGATAAGAGATTAAAAACCATAAGACCTAGGAGGAAAATGGGAGCCCAGAGTCAGTACTGTTGCCCTCGGGGCCTTTGCCAATTTCTGCCAAGCTGAACTTTGATTTTTGACATCAAGTCCCCAGTGCATGCTGAATGGGGAGAGTAAAATAGGGGCCCTCTCCACTAAACTGAGATTCCAAAGGTATCTCAGTTTGTCTGAGAAGACAAAAGGTGAACTCATTCATTCCCCCCCACCACCCAAAGGAAGCCCAAGTGTCTGGAGGTGCTGGCCAGAGCCGAGGGGGAAGACAGTCTTTCCAGCTGTTACTGGTGCTGGTGAAGATTGGCAGACTGCATTCACATCCTCTAAGTAGTTTAAAAAATATCAAACCATGATTTTAGTTTAATTTTCATCTAAATTGGTCTCAGACGAGTAAGCCTGCAGGCTCCTGACAGAAGTGTAAATAAAAGTGTTTTCTGAAAGAAAGTACCTTCATTCGAGGCCTCAAAGGTTCTTCACATAGAGTGTGTCAAAGACAATATGCACCAACAGTCTAAAAACCATAAAGCATATAAGAAAACAAGGTACTGGGTGTGAGGAAAAAATGGGAAAATAGCAGAAAGCCAGCCATGTGACAATAGATGAGAATTTTCAGCAAATATTTTACAAAAATTATATTTGACAAGTGTAAATAAATTAAGGAAAAGCTTGCAAATACCTGCAGGGAATAGGTATTTATAAAAAGGTAACATAGCATATTTTTAAAAGAGTGAAATGTAGCTTTTAGAAATAGAAATTATAATAATATGTCATTAAGGAAGTGCAAATTATGACAACGATCAGATACCACGACACACCTATTAGAATGGCCCAAATCCAATGCGCTAGCAACACGAATGCTGGCAAACATGTGAAACATTCCAAAACTTGGAAGCAACCAATGTTTGGGGAGAAAATGGTTAAAAATTTTTCAAAAATAAAAGTGGGAAAAAGTTACCCAAAGAACCTCAGCATCCACTATAAATCACTTCTGTACAGGAATTAGGAGTAGGAGAATAGGGAGCAAAATGGTGAGGACTGTTTTCTCGTCTCCTTACGGTTCACTGAGAGGGAAAGAGCTTCAGCACCTGGTCCGGGATCCATTTACTTTCTTTGGGAGTGTTGGGAGAAACTCTCCCAGGGGAAAGAAAAAAAGGGCGGTAATTCAGTCCAGATAAATAGACTCATACTATTTGCTAAAAGGAAGGGTTCTTGTCTGTATCATATCTTAGTAGGATGTCCTTGCTAAGGATTACTTAGTAATAAACCCAGAATCTATAGATCTATGACCCACGACTGCCTAAAGAATACCACGTAAGTTACATAACTCTCTGGAATATAAAGTGGAGATATTTCCTAATTTAAGCACAACCTTACCTGGAACCTCATCTGTTATTCTGAGTCAGAGAGTACATGTCTGATGTGGAGAGAAAGGATCCGTGGAACTGCCTTTGATGTCCCAGACTTCTGTCTACTTTGTGCCTCTTGATTGCCCACATTCTGAAATTATTGCTAAAGTTTGTTAACGGTTGTGTACCCTTCTAGTGAGTCTGATTTGACAGTCTGATCTTGTGTATTAGCCCACTCATGAGATCAATACAGGGAGTTTTAAAATTCAATGCTTGTTCTCTCTCTCTTCCTCTCTCTAAAACCAATTAAAAAAACTCAGTGCTTGGTGCTGCTGTGCTTTATTCTGCTGAGCCCTGTGGATAGACGAGGCAGCAAGTTATTAACCCTCAGAAATTATTCTGCAGCATTCTAGGATGTGTGACTATCTTTGTGTTATCTCTGATATAAAATCAATATATATGATATAATATAAAAACTTAAGAAAATATCCTAGAAAAAGATCAGAAGAACATAATGCCACAATAGTAGCAGTAGTTATCTGTAGGTAGTGATATATAGGGTAATATTCATTTCTTACTTTATTTTGTCTATTTTCCCAAAATATTTTATAACTTCGGGCATATTTCCTTTTATAAATCATAAAAAACTTTCAAAACTATAATCAATTTTGTATGATACAAGTTTGACAATTATGTTTAAAAAGAGTGAACGGGCCCTGGCCAGTTCCGTTCAGTGGTTAGAGCGTCGGCCTGTGGACCAAGAGTCGCTGGTTCGATTCCAGTCAAGGGCATGTACCTTGGTTGCGGTTTGTCCCCAGCTCTGGTCGGGGTCATGCAGGAAGCAACCAGTCGATGTGTCCCTCTTATGTCAATATTTCTCTCTCTCCCTCCCTCCACTTATCTGAAGATAAAATAGAAAAATATCCTCAGGTGAGGATTAAAAAAAAAAAAAGAACCAAAAAGAGTGAATGGAAATACACTATATGTTACCTAAGATTTTCTTGAAATGATTGGGATTTGAATGATTTGTTTATGTTTTCAGTGTTTCTAAAATTTCTATAATGAGCATGAATTATCTTTCTAATGAAAAAAAAGCTAAATTTTAATGGCAGAGTATATACTATGAAATAGATTTTGAACAGGGCATTTCTCCCTGTCTGCCCCTTTTTAACCCACTTATTTCTATACACTTTATGTTTAATAGGCATAAAGAAAGTGCAAAGCTTCTAGATTCAGCATTAAGAATGAATGGTCTCTCCCTGGCTGGTTTGGCTCAGCAGTTAGAGCATCAGACTGAGGACTGAAGGGTTTGATTCCTGGCCCTGGTTGGGGTCATGCAGTGCGGGAGGCAGCCAATTGATGTGTGTCTCTCATATCAATGTTTCTCACTCTCCCTCCCTCCCTCCCTTTCACTCAATCTAAAAATCCATGGAAAAATATCCTCAGGTGAGGATTAACAACAACAACAACAAAAATGAATGAATGATCTCAAAGCCACCAATACCTTTTTGCTCCTATTAGAGTCTATAAAAAGTCTGTTGATTCCATGATTCTATGTATTTATTTAATCCTACCTATACAAGTTTTATTTTGGCTATTTGTAATGATGAAGAAATTAGTCTAAGAATTTTTAAAAATATCTTCTTCACAATCATCTTAAAAATACACTTTTTATATACTTCCTTTAAGTATCATGGTCAGTGTTGAACGAATATGCCATCTCCAAAAATATATGGAAGTCTCCCCTCTCTTTTCTTCCATTGTGTTCTAAGCACTACAGCAACTTCCTGAAATAGTTGTATGTTTATTTTTGTTTTCTTGAATAGCAGTTTCAGGGAAATAGCTCAGGAATAAACTAAAGCATTTATTCTAGTGCCAGAGCAAAGAGTATAGACTCAAACCCATGTGATCATACAGCTTTGCTCAGTTCCATGGATAGAGACTAATCTTACCTGGCGTCTGCTTGAAAAGACAATGGAAGTATACAAATTTACACCATTCATTCATTCATTCATTCATTCATTCATTCATTCATTCATTCACCGCTACCATAATCTCTAGCAACAAGTATGATGAGGGAGGCTCAGGAATGTTCAATGGTAAACAATATCAGCACAATCCCTGCTATTATCAGATCTTACATTTTAGGGAGAGAGGGAGACATTAAAGAAACAATCACAAAATTAAGTATAACTTCTTCTAATGGCTATAAAGGGTCCTGTGGAAAAACAGTACAGGGGTGCCTGGTTTGGGCTGGAGAGTCAAAAAAGGCCTCTTTGGAAATGACATTTAACCAGGCTCAAAATGTAAGTAGGAGCAGAGAGAATACTTGAGTCAGATGGACGAAGGCGGGGAACACCCTGAGAAAGGAAGCAGCGTGGAGTACCGGAGAAACCGGAGAAGGCCTGAGGGGTTGAAACAAGTAAGTGAAGGAGCACAGAATAAAGGACAGTCCTAGTGTTCAGGGACTCGCAGATTTTGGGATTTTTATCCAAGAGCAATGGAAATGTATTCAAGGATATGGAACAGGGGAATAACCTTCCTGGAGAAGTAAATGAAAATGAATGCCATCTTTACGTTCAAAGTAGCCCCATGTCAAGGTTGAAGCACTAGGTCCCATCTCTTTGAAAAAAATAACTGTACGTGGTCTGTGCAAACATCAGCATAATAAAGTCTGAGTGTATGGAATCAAGTATGTATTCTAACATACTGGTTAAGACTTCAGGCTTTGAAATCATACTGTCCTGGGTCTGCCACTTCCTGGGTGAATGACTCTAGGCAAGCTTCTAAATATGTACCATGTGAATAAGAATTTGTTGTTATGAGAACTAGATGAATAATGCATATAAAAGGTAAATATGTTGTTGGGTACATAGTAAGTGAACAAAATAATAGCTATCATTTCCTGACTCACTGTTGTAGGAAAAATATAAAATTATCACACAGTGGACCTTTACACTCCTTACACAAGCGAATGCTAGATGCATTTTTAGTGAGCTAAATTGTACTCAGTGTTTTCAGACTAATGAGCCAAATACATTAACTAACTCTTCTGGAAACAGATGAAGCCTGACTATTTGACTAAATACAGAGATAATTAGAGTCTAGACTCTATCTTTTGATAGGATTTAGGAAGCATAATGAAAATCATCATGCTATAATAGAATAATACACAAAGCTAAAACAAATAAAAAATTTCACAACACAGATGAAAAACAAATAATTTTATGGATGCCAGGAAAACATTATTAGCTGAGTCTTCTTACGATCTTATGATGTTTGTTTCATGTTGCAATGGCTTCCCAATAGCATGATCAATTGTGTCTTTCTGTTTTTCTACTGAAGCCTTTTCTCTTCTCCACACATAGTTAGGCAAAATTACCAAATGTTGGATGAAATCCTTTTCCTGTGCTTTTATAATATGCATTAGGAGCACTTATTCTTTGATGTAGTTGAGGATAGAGATGAAAGGTCCTTGTAGGTACTTTTTATTCAAAGCCAAGAATTATTTTCTATAGGAAAAGTATTACTATTATGCCAGGTATCAAGCAAGGCCTGACTACATATTTGCATTTTGTTAGTGAAGCAATTCATGTTACCAGGAAAGCACCAATGTTATTGGATAACACACATGTAAAGAAATCTACAATGCCAATGTGTTGAATGGAAAGGAGAAAGCCCAGGCTATAAAATTTTGCACTCTGTACAGCCTCAGAATGGAGAACCAGCTGTAAATATCAGAATTGCGGGCATTCATCTCCAGCAGTGTGGGAGGATGTGACAGGACGTAACCGATGCAGAGACCGTCTTGATTCTTTATTTTATACATCAGAGTCCAGTCCGGGTGCAGCCCAAAGTCTGGAACACCACAGTGTGAGGCAAATGAAACAACTAAGCTTCATTCGGGCTGAACTTGGAAAGTGGTGAGTTAGGGCCTACAGCGCAGGCTTGCAAATATCGCCAGTCACCACCAGTCCATGGTTAATTTCTCACTAGTCCTTGGTGAAGTGAGAAAGGGAAAGACAATGCAATTAGTTTTTCATAGGGTAAATTCTTCAGGGGATGTTATTCTGAATTTGCATCCTTCTATTCTTTCTTACATAGCATAATAGCAGCAGAGAATGATGTTTTTAAAAATGAATGTTCTTTACTTGGCAAGATAAAAGGCTGCTAAGATTATGCCAACTTGAAAAATATTTAAACTTTGACTTATTTGTTTATTTAATCCATGAAATCTAAAATGCTAGGATCCACTGATAGTAAGGACATGCAGCAGTGATAGTCCGGAAGATAGAAAGTCATAGTAAACTCCTGAAGCCAAAGTCTGGAACCCCCATAAAATCAGATTATTATGATACATGCATTGAAAACACTGGAGGTTGGAAGCTGGAGGCTTTGGTTCAGGTCAGGCCTGAAGGCAAACACATACTCCATGGGACAGTACCACCTGTCAGCACAGACTCGGGCTCCAGTGCCAAGGTAGGGCTCGGGGGCTGCTGTGCCAGGAGCTCATCTTTATGGTGGAGACGTGGCTGGAAGGGGCAGGGACACTAAAAAGGGACTGGGTAGCCAGGCACTTTGGACACCCAGAGCAGTTGCTTTTTACCAACTGGTGTAGAAGTCTTTTTATAATTTAGCAACTGGTATGGCTTTCTAGTTGGCTGAATGTCATCCTTAGGTATTTAGAATGGAGACAAATACCTTAAATACCAGCACGGAGAATGCCTGAGAACTTTCATAAGCTGGCCCTAATATTTGAGCTCCTTTCCCAGACTGAGTTTTGTGAATTAATCCTTAATGTTGAACCTTACCTCCAAAGGGAGGTCTGGCTTGAATGCGAACTAATCCCGGCTCTGGAGGGTACCGTGGAGGTCAGATTGATTCCACGACCATTAGCCCTGTTCTTTGAAGGATTAACCTTAGCATGGATATAAACTCCCAAACAGATTCTGTTTTTGTAAATAATGAAGTCCAGCTCAGTTTGCCCACTCACCTTCTTCTCCAAGTACTGACCAAGATAGATTTGACCTCATAGTTAATAGAAGATAATCTTTTCAAGGAATCTTGTTTTTCTTTATTTCTGGAGGAAAACAGGAAGGCACAGAGATAATATAATCTGTCCAGAGCCATTGGGATGTAGCAAGACAATAAAGAGACTCCTGGGCCCCCAAACCCCAATGTTTATACTGCCTCTAACCAAGATTACTTGTATATGTAACTCCTCAATTTTCTCAGAACTGTTCACCCTGTAGAACTTATCTTTGAAATAAACCACTGTAATTATTCAACTCATGTCCTGAGGAAAAAATGCCCTTCACCACACCAATAGTATAACATTCTAGAAATTGTACTTATAATCTTTAAAAGGGGAGTCAGTGATACTTAAGTTACAATCAAATCTCAAATGTCTTTTATTGTTCTGTGGTTGCTGGGTTAGACACAGTCATGATCTCGTCAAGAAATTATGATATAGTTATAATACACTTTAATAGTCTCAGATAAAATGTGTTGTATCAGTGCATTATAATTAAACTGCATTATTAGAGAAACTCTATTTGCTTTTGCTATATTTAACATTTTTAATTTGCAACATATTGCTATCTCTAATTGCTCTTTCTCAGAATTACTGATGAGATGAATGAGAATTGTACTTGTGTACATTGTCCTTTTGAATAGGAAAGGAAGGAAAATTCAGCAGACTCGTTTAGGTCACACAAATGAAAGACGAGAGCCGGCTGTGCGAGACTCCTGCTTGTGGCAATAAAGTAGCGCTCGAAGACCTGAAAGAACCTAGACCTGTTGGACCGTTGATTCAAAGAAAGCAAATGAAGTTTCTGTTTCAGAAATGTAGCTGCACAGGAGACCAGGGCACAGAGGGTATGAGCTGATGCTGCAGCTGGGCGTGGGGTGAAGGCCTTGCTCTGGGTAGACTAGAAGTCTGGCTTTATTATCCACAGGGGATAGTAAACAAAGGATTGACCTACTATGGACTGACTGTGCCCTACCCTCCCCCCACCAATTCGTACGTTTAAGCCCTAACTCCTAATATGATAATATACAGAGATAGGGCATTTGGAGTTATTTATGGTTAGATGAGGTCATGAGGGAAGGGCCTTGGTTTGGTGGGATTAGTGCTCTTTCAAGAAGTGCTCCCTGCCCCACCCCCCCAAACCTCTCTTTCATTCATATGAGGACATAGTGAGAAAGTGGCAACCTGCAAACTAGGAAGGGAGCCCTCTCCAGAACCTGACGATACTGACAGCTGATATACTTCCAGTCTCCCCACCTGTGGGAAAATATGTTTCTGTTGTTTAAGCCACTCAGTCTATGGTATTTTGTTATAGCAGCTCAAGCAGACTAATACACAGCCCCAAATAAGGAGGAATCTTGGAGCTGTTTCCTCACATAAAGCTGATGCCTAAAAGGACTGCACCTTCAGTGAAAGGGTGGATCAAAAAATACATTTGTCCCCTACCATAGAGAGACAACAAATACATTTACATATGTTTCTGCCTAGGTTCCGGGAAATCAAAACAAAAGAATTTTTTCTGATAAGTTAATAACACAGACCTGTGCTTCAAATAGACTGAGGGTTTGAACTTAGCCTACCCAAGAAGGTTAAATCCTCGACCCCAGGTTGAGGAATTAACATAAAAATTAATCTAAGCCAAAAATACTGTGAGCTCCTTCCCAAAACCAAGCATTCCAGAGGGACATTTCCACAATACAGGTCATATGGGGAAATGTAGGAAAAAGTAGTCATGCTACAGAAGAGAGCTCATGATAAAAGAAAATTACAAACCACACAAGGAACACACTCACTGTGAGTGAGAATGAGCAAAACTAGCAGAATTATCACCCGAGAACAACTTGAGATAACAGAATGACAATCTGAAGTAGAATACAAATTATGTTTAAAATAAGACATGAAAGAATTGAAACCTTAACAAGGAACCAGAAAAAAAAAAAATTAAAGTAGGTATATTAAGAAAAAGAACAGAAAAGAAAAATATAGCAGATAATGTTTTCAACTGATGAATGAACAGTAGATTAGACATTTAAAGAACTGGTGAACTAGAAACTCTGAGGATGTTAGATATAATGTAGCACTGGAAAATTCAGAAATGAAAGCAGATTAAGATTTAAGAAAAATGGAAAGTAGAATTAGAAGGTCCCCATACCCCTGATAAAAGTCCAGTTGAATACAATAGAAAAATAGAGCATTCTTGAAGGGCTGTGAAAATTTTCCAGAGATGAAGAAATATATGAATCCATAGAATCAAGAATTACATCATTTCCAAGGATGATAAATAAAAAGAAATCTACACCAAAATACACCACAGTGAAGCTATAGAACATAAAATCTTAAAAGCAACAACAAATAAAAGACAATTAACAATGGCACAACAATTAGATTTTTTAAAAACTTGTCAATAGCAAAAGTAAAGACCAGAACAGTGTAGAATAATACCTTCCAGGTGCTAAGGAAAAGTAACTATCAGCTTAGATTTGTAACTGAGCTAAATTGTTATTTAAGAATCTGTTTCAAGCTCCGGCTGGTTTGGCTCAGAGGTTAGAGCATCAGCAGACCAATGAGTCACAGGTTCGATTCCGGTCCAGGGCATGTACCTCAGTTGCGGTTTGTCCGTCCCCAGCCCTGGTCAGGGCCCTGCTGGAGGCAACCAGTCGATGTGTCTCATCGATGTTTCTCTCTCTCTCCTTCTCTCCCTCCTATCTGAACAAAAATGGAAAAATATCCTCAGGTGAGGATTAAAAAAAAAAGAATCTGTTTCAAGCAAATAACTAGAAACTGTTATCACTCAAAGACCCCTACTAAAAAGAACTAATAAATGATGTATATCATAAAGAAGGAAATTGAATTAATGAAGGAGTGGATAAAACAGTAATGAGCAGTCACAGTCATAAAAGCATGGATATATCTAAGCATTAACAATGACAAGAGTGACAAATTTGAGGATTTAAAAATAAGATGAAAAAGTACCAGAAAACTAAAGAATGTAAAGAAAAATCAAGTTTAGAGTTAAAGAATTCTCAGATCTTTTCAATTTTCAGGAGCTAGTAAAACATTGATTGAGTTTAGACCATGTATTATAGAATCGTACATTTGAAACCTACATAATCTTATTAACCAATGTCACCCCGATAAATTTAATCAAAAAAGGAAAAATATCTATGAAAAACATAAACCTAAAATAATAAAAATACATGACAAAAGTACAACTAAAAATTGACAAATCCATAATTATATTGTAAGACTTTAATACAGTTCTTTCTATAATTCATGAATCAAATAAAAAATTGTAAAGATTTAAAATATGCTTCAGGAAAATTAAGAAGTTTGATCTAATATACTTATGTAGTACTCTATACCTAATAGTTAAAGAATACACATACTTTAAAAAAAAATTTTTTTTTCTTTATTGATTTTAGAGAGAGAGGAAGGGAGAGGGAGAGAGATAGAAACATCGATTGGCTGCCTCCTGCATGCCCCCCACTGGGGACTGGGCCCACAACCTGGGCACGTGCCCTGACCAGGAATCGAACCGTGGAGCTCTTGGTGCATGGGTCGACGCTCAACCACTGAGTCACACCAGCTGGGCTACACATTCTTTTTTTTTCCTCACCCGAGGACATTTTTCCATTTTTTGTTCAGATAGAGTGGGAGGGAGAGAGAGAGAGAAACATCAGTGTGAGAGAGACACATCGAGTGGCCGCCACCCACACGACTCAACCAGGGCCGGGGACAAACTGCAGCCGAGGCATGCGCCCCTAGCGGGAACCAAACCCGGGACTCTCTGGTCCGCAGGCCGACGCTCCAACCACTGAGCCAAACTGGCCAGGGCTACACATTCTTTTTAAACACATTATACCTCATTTACAAAAACTGGCCACATAATGGTTCCAAAATAAGTCTTAACAAACACCAGTGGGTCTAGATTTCTACATCATGCAGATAATAATCTCAATTCTCAATGCAGAAAAATCTAAATGAATGGCCAAAAGACAGTCATCCTTCTGTATTTAGAAATTTTAAAATATACTTCTACACAAAGAGATTGTTATATCAAAACTTGTAGGTTATGTAAAATAAATGTATATCACAATGTTAATTTTTAAAGATAATGTCCTAATCCAACATGTTTTTACCCAACAATTTACAATAAAATTGTGGTTTCCATTTCAAGTGGGATCTCCTAACTGGTCTTTCCCAGCGCTAATTGTTTTTTCATAGGAAGTACCTCATGAAACTACATATGGGGTTATTGGGAATCTTAACTGAAATAATTTATGTAGTTACATGTGCCTGGCCCACAGTAAGCCTTCAATACTAGCAGTTAACCATCCTTTACTAAGTCATGGATCAAAAATACTTGATTAAAAAAACCCTCCATGCAAACTCTCAATGTACTCTTCCAACATTGTTGCCCAGTATTGTCCTTCATAAAGTCCAGATCTACAAATTAAACCCTTCTCCATTTTCCACACATCTCTAACACAGTCCACCTCATGTTCTGTTTTTGCCCCAAATGTCTTTCCTGAAACATCTAAATTCTACAAGGTTCAGCTTAAATACATCTTACAAAACTTCTTCTCTACCACTTCAATTACAAATAATCCCTCCTTCCCTTGTATTCTGTATTCTAGCATTACAGTGTATAACTCTGTGCTGGCACTTATATTGATTAAGAAGGGTTATTTATGTCTTGTTTCCCTTACTAGATTGCAGTCTCTCTTAAGAGCAGGTCCCACATTTATCTTATTATCGTCAGAGCACCTTGCACCATGGCTGCCACATACTATCCATTCGTCCACTCATTCATTCACAGACATTTAGGGAATGACAAAAATAGTCTGATTTAATTATTGCGCATTCATTGAGTGAATGAATTCAAGATATGGCAGCCAATTAAGTGAGCATAATAGCAAGTTTTCTTTTGGCTTGCAGGCAGGATCTCTTCTCAATCTTTTCTAAACTTTGAGAACATACAGGATCCTGGATGCTGTTCCAGAGATGCGCTTGAGGGAGTAGCATGTGTTATTCATTACATCACATATAACCTTTTCAAGTTTACAATCAATCTTGCTCAGAAGGCTAGTGTCATTTAAAAAGTACAGCTGTGTGCTGGAAGGAGAGACAATCTGAGCTAGCTACAGGCTGTGAATTCAAATGCCCTATTTAAAGGTGCAAACATGAAGAAAGAGGATGTACTAAACACATCATTTTCCTTCCCAGTGATTGAAAAGGGATGGTACATTGAAGCTTTGTTGGGTTTCAATGCATTGATTTTCTCACTATCTATTTTTCTCAGGTTTGCCAGGTACTTAAGAGTCTATCTCAAGTTGCCTGCAGACTCCTTTTCTCGTGTTTCCTAAAATTATTTGTGATTAAATCACCCACATTGTCTTCTAGGCTCTAATGATTCTCTTCCTGCAGAACCTGTTTGTTTTGTTTTTGTTTGTTTTTTCTTTACTTTGTTCTGGTTCTCACATCTTTACTTTTCAATCCACTGCTTGCTTTTGGTATCCCCATCCATTTTTCTGTTTCTTGGTTCTCTGTACAGACTCATATTCGTTCACCTATCTGTCTATTCTTTTTGCATTCAGTTATGAACACCTTCCAGGGTCAGATAGTGCTCTGGTCCCTACACCAAGGGAGATTGCAATCTAAAGTGGAGGTGGGAGCCCTGGCCGGTTTGGCTCAGCGGTTAGAGCATTGGCCTGAGGACCAGAGAGTCCCGGGTTCTGTTCCTGCTAAGGGCACGTACCTCGGTTGCAGTTTGTCCCCAGCCCCGGGTTGGGGTCGTGTGGGTGGCAGCCACTCGATGTGTCTCTCTCACGTTGATGTTTCTCTCTCTCTCTTCCCACCTCTCTCCCTCCCACTCTATCTGAAGATAAAATAAAAAATGTCCTCGGGTGAGGATAAAAAAAAAAAAATAATAAAGTGGAGATGGGAGACTGGGGAACATAATGTCACATGACATAATGAGTAAACACAGAATACCACTGAGCATATCATCATGTAGTCATCTCTATCAAAATGCTGGAGAAGTACCTTGATTATGAAGTAGAATTGATAGCTAAGGATTCTTGGTAGAAATTAGTATTAAACTGGGATTTTTAAGTCAACAGTGGGTAAAAAGAGGAATTCAGGTATACCAAGTAGAATAACAAAGACAGCAGGTGTTGGTTGCCAAGGGGCCTGATTGAGGACAGTGTTCCTGGTGCTGCCCTTGGACCAACGACATCAGGATCATCTAGAATGTTTTAAAAGTCACAGATATGTGACTATCTCCAAATCTATCAAGCTGAGGTCTCTGGAAGTAGGTACAACTTATCTTTAACAAACACCTCAGATTATTTATAGGCATGGCAAAGTTGAAAAGCATTATATAGAGATAAGAAAGCATGGGTAGTAACAGGCATGTTGATTTGACTGACAAATGAAGAGGAGTTTGTAAGTAAAAGGCAGCTGGGGACACCCCCAACCATTATTAACATTATTTCATATCTTATCTGGATTCCATTTGAGAAGTGGATGTTAAATTTTTGGTGAGCCTTCTAGGTCTGGGTATGGTGTTAGGTACTCTCTGAATGAAATCAAATTTATCTGCTCAAAACAATTAATCCATCTTTTATGTTTCTGGGCTTCTATGTTCTGGGATGCTGAGTACTGTTAGAGAAAAGCATACGACCACGCAGATCGATTTCACTACCGGTATGTGGTCCTCCCCCTCATTTAGTTTTATTTTTTTATGTGTATGTGTGGAATTCTTACTTTTTATTATTAAAATTGTTTAATGTTGACACTATTTCAGGTGTCCCCCTTCCGCCAGTCACTATACCCACCTCCTCCCACCTCTGCCTCCCTCTCCCTTGGCCTTCACCACATGGTGTCCATGGGGTATGCAAATATGTCCTTTAGCTGATCCCTTCACCTTCTTTATCCAGTCACCTCCACCCCTCTCCCCTTGGACACCGGCCAGTCTGTTCCATGTCTCCATGCTTCTGGTTGCATTTTGTTCTCCAGTTTATTTTGTTCATTAGATTCTACATATTAGTGAGATGATATGGTATTTGTCTTTCTTTGACTGGCTTATTTCGCTTAGCATGATACTCTCCAGGTCCATCCGTGCTGTTGCAAAGGGTAAGAGTTCCTTCTTTCTTCCAGCTGCATAGTATTCCGCTGCGTAAATGTACCACAGCTTTTTTATCCACTCATATGCTGATGGGCACTTGGGCTGTTTCCAGGCCTTGGCAATTATAAATAATGCAGTTATGAACACAGGGGTGCAAATATTCTTTCTGATTCGTGTTTCGCCACTGTCTGACATTCTATACTTTTCTAGCTGTCTCTTTCCATCATTTCCCACAGCTACCACAAACTTTTCCCATTCCCCTCCAATATCCTACCGCACTGCCTCTATCCTAACTTATTCTTTTACTTACTAGATTGCCAGTTTATTTTCAAAGAATATTACTTAGTGATCACCAGATCGAAGAGATGCATAGGAAGGGAAGGGGCGTGGCTCTCCGAGCCAGCAGCTCTCCCGAATCCCCACGTGTTTACCAACTCCAAAACTCAATCTTAATTCCTCATCAATAAGTTCAAACCCTACCGCACTGGGAGAAGGAAACACTTAAGACAGTACTCCTCAACTTCTTTCTGGCCCCCGTACGGAAAGCTGGCTCTGCACCCACTCTCGTTCCCACCCAGTCCCCTGCCTAGAGTTAATCCTTCCGAACTGAGACCTCAGACAGCAGCAGCAGCGTCACCTGATAACTTGTTAGAAACGCAGAACCTCAGACCTCACCCAGATCTACTGAGTCAAAATTTGCAGTTTAACAAGATGATTCAAGTTTGGGAAACTCAGCTAAAAAAGTAAGCCCCCCTCCCCCCTCCCTGCCTCTTCAGGTGCCTGGCTTCATCAAACTCCCTGTGTCTTCTGTACCTGCACATTTTCTCTTTGTGGGGCTCTCTCAATAGCATTTTAGTCTCTCCCATTCTAAATCAACAAACAAACCTTTTTTTTTTTTTTTTTTTTAATGGTGCTGTGTGTGACCTCTTTTGGTTGTTTACCCAACTCTTATGTATATTACATGTTAATTACTAACTATTTTCACCCTTCACCCAGACATCCTCTTAAAACTCCTGACCTTTCCTCCTATCTAAGATCCTTTTAAGCTTCCACATTTCTATCCTAAATCTTCATTATTTTCTTGCTTTTCTTCCTGCAATCTTTTCTACCATCTACATCATTAGTCATCTATATGTTACTTCTATAATAATTTCTAACAGACAGCTAACAGATAGACAGAGAAAGCAAAGATTAGTCTCCTTCAGTTGCCATCCTGCATTTTTATTTTCCCATTTACTTTAGATCTTCAGTCACTGTTCTTCGTGATTCCTGCCACGCAGTGAATCCACTTCTCCAGGGACAATGTCAAACCATGGAGCTCACCCAGGACTATGTCAAACCGTGGTGGTTGCTGTTCCAGTGACACCGCTCCCAACACCTGGCCTCAGTCAGGGTTGTGTGGGAGGCAATCAATTAATGTGTCTCTCTTACATCAATGTTTCTCTGTCTTCCTCCCTCTCTTCCACTCTATCTAGAAATCAATGGGAAACTGTCCTTGGGTGAGGATTATTAAAAAAAAAAAAAAGGCATGATACAACCTGGTATATAAATTACATATTAAAAATATAATTTAACTTGGGTTTTGTATATGGTAGTACTTGACTGATTGGGATTTCAATTCTAACAATTATTAATCATACTAGCCTAAGCAATAATATTTTCATTGATTATGAACATCTCTTATTGTCTAAAGTAGAACACCAATTTAGCCATTTGGAGATCCATGTCAGTTATCATTTTAGGAACTCATTGGCAAGAGTCTCACTGGCCCACATAGGTCCTGGCATGGAGCAAGGAACCATTCTATGCTTATACTTATGCACAAGGTTGCACTTTGGGTTCTTAACTGACAGTGAAATCTGACTAATAACCAACAAAAGGCTAAAAACAAACAAACAAACAAAAAAACAGAGAGTCCTCCATCTGCTGTAGGATAAATAGATTGGAGATATGGAGAACGTTTTTTACAGAAGTGATAATAGTTTTACTAGTTTGAATACCCTACTAAGTTCTTGAGAATTAAACAATATCCAGAAGGGAAACAAGCACAGAATAAATGCTATAACAACAACAACAAAAAGGGGAAATAGAAAAGTTAAATAACCATGTCTCTGACCCCTAGAAAATAAAAAGGGAAAGATAAGCTTCTCAAACTCCGGGTGTAAGATAAAAAGCTTATGGAGGTCAGATTTCCTTACAGAGGAGATAGAAACTGAAAGGCTACTGGGAAAGAGGGAGTCAGCCAAGCTACTTTAGTGGCAAATTAACTGGTGACAGGCATGTGGGGAAAAGGTAAACAAATCCTACCCTGCCCAAATTAAGTGAGATGAGGTCCACACCTAGCAGTGCACCAGAGCAGTTAGGGAAAGGCATTTGGATCATATTATAAATGGAATAAGATATTACTGGAGAGTTTAAGCAGGGGAGAGATGTGAAAGACTGCTCTGGTGATTCAACAAAGATTGAGTAGTAGGAGTAAATCAGAGAAACTAGTTAGAAGCTCTTATTGTAATCTCGGATAGGGAGATGACTATTGTTTATCTGGAATGGGGGTTGTGTAAAAGATGAGAATTGAAGTACTTTAGAACTTAGTTTTAGAGATAGAATCAAAAGGAAAAATCAAGTCCTTGGGTGAGGATTATAAAAAAAATAAATAAATAAAAAAAGCATGATACAACCTGGTAGGGTTTTGACTTAAGCAACTAGATGGGTGAAATTGCCAAATACTAAGATAGAAAACACTGAAGGATTTGACAGACTGGGGGAGGAGCAGGGGAAAATATCAACATTTCTGTTCAAACATGGAAAGATTAAGTTGCCTGCTGGGCATCCAGCTGAAGGAGATGTCTAGCAAGCAGTTAGATACATGAAGTATGGAGTTGAGGGCAAATTATATTAATATAAATAATCATGTTATTATTATAATATGTTATACTATATTTTATATACAATTTATTTTATATATTTATATATAATTTATATATAAAAATCCCTGAATATATATGTATATATATCTGAAAGAATATGTGTATGTGTGTGTGTATATATATATATATATATATATCTGAAAAAAATATAGTACATATATGAGAGAGAGGAGAGAGAGATTAAATATAATTTCTAAAATCAGAGGTCTGGATTTGACATTCAATCTATCACCCTGTTCTACTCTCCACAACACATTAACTGGTTTGATTATAAGAGAAAATATTCAGTTTAGCAGTGGCTCTGCTATAGGATATAATCTAGTCTATATCATACTTTACATAGATTAAAATAAAGGAAAAATCAACTTGAAACATTTTTAGTGACTGTTCTGTTCATTATATAAATTTAATTTATTGGGGAATACTATATACAAATTAACAATTTAAAATATGGGATTAATCTAATCTTAAAAACATTTTTGATAAATTGGACTACAATGAAATTCATTAAAATTAAATTAAATGAAATTTAATAGAATTTTAAAATTATAGTGTTTGCCTCCGGACTTCTCTGGGGCCAGCAGCCGCCCGACCTGGGCCCGGCCGCGGGCTTAGCTGACTGCCATGGGCTCCGTGTCAAACCAGCAGTTTGCAGGTGGCTGCGCGGAGGCGCCGGAGGAGGCGGAGGACGCGCCCGCCGCAGAGGAACCGCAGCCGCCGCACGGTGCCGGCCTCTGTAAATGGTTCAACGTGCGCATGGGGTTCGGCTTCCTGTCCGTGACCGCCCGCGTCGGGTCGCACTCGGCCCACCGGTGGATGTCTGTGCACCAGAGGAAGCTGCACATGGAGGGCTTCCGGAGCCTGAAGGAGGGTGAGGCAGTGGAGTTCACCTTTAAGAAGTCCGCCAAGGGCCTGGAATCTGTCCGAGCCACTGGCCCTGGTGGGGTGTTCTGTATTGGAAGTGAGAGGCGGCCAAAAGGAAAGAACATGCAGAAGCGCAGAGCAAAGGGAGACAGGTGCTACAACTGTGGAGGTCTAGACCATCATGCCAAGGAATGCAAGCTGCCACCCCAGCCCAAGAAGTGCCACTTCTGCCAGAGCATCAGCCATATGGCGGCCTCGTGTCCACTGAAGGCCCAGCAGGCCCCCAGCTCACAGGGAAAGCCAGCCTACTTTCGGGATGAAGAAGAAGAGATTCATAGCCCTGCCCTGCTCCCAGATGCCCAGAATTGAGCCACAGTGGGTGGGGGGGGGGCTATCCTTTTGTGATGAGGAAATTTCAAGGAGCAGGCATCAATCGGCAGAATGGAGAAAGTGGGGACAGGGTGGGTAGGGGGCGGCTGGCACTGCCATGTATCTCTGGCTGGGTTCCACAGCATCACCCCCTCTTCCCTCTTGGCAGGGGGGGAGGGGTGAGGCAAAGGAACTCCAACCACTCTATCCAAATGCATGTGAAGGGTTTTGGGGGAAATCCCTCCCTACATGCTTTATTTGAGTCTCCACCCCCAGAATCTCCAGCTTTTGAAAGTGGCCTGGTTAGGGATGTTGTTTTTCTTTTAAAGAAGGATATGTAATAATAATATTTCCCCTGCCAGAGTGAAAAGATTAGCATGAGGCCAGATTGATGAACCCAGCCCACAAGTGACTACATTCTGTGGGAGGGAATCTCAGGGGTACCACAGGGTTTTTCCACATTTCGTCTCCTTATAACCCACTCTTGGGCTAGGGTGCTGAGAATTGTCCCAAGCAATGGGTTGTGACGATAGACAAAAGGGATGATTGGGGAACAGGTGCAGACCTGCTGCTCCTAAGCTCACTCTCACCCCATTTCTGGACCAATACAATTTTATTTATTTGGTCCCTTGGATAACTGCACCTTGGGTCCCACTTTCTCCAGAATGCCAACTGCACTAGCTGTGTGCGAATGACGTATCTTGTGCATTTTAACTTTTTTTTTTTTCGTAATATAAGTATTCTGGTTTTGTATTTTTTGTGTTTTAATCTAAGGCCCTCATTCCTGCACTGTGTTCTCAGGTACACGAGCAATCTCAGGGATAAGTGGGCAGCAGCTCCGGGTCTGCACAGCAGGAATACTTTTTGTTGTTTTATCATCAGGGAGAACAACTATTTGGAGTGTATAGTCTATTGAACTACCTCATTTTTGCCAATTAGAGCTGGCTTGTCTGCCACAGTGTCCTCTTGAAACCCCTCCACCTTCAAAATTATGTGGAACACTAGATTTTAACGGGGTGGCCCCATTACTTGACCTCCTTCTACTGGAAGATTGGAAATTGGTCTGAACAGGAATAGGTTGTAGGTAAAAGGCGCAGAGGGGAAGCCAAGATTAGGTGTGGGTTGTCTATACGTGTGTAACCAAGGATTCCTGTTCCAGACCTATAATCCCAGGGTTTGGGACTCACATTACGTACCAGATCCATCCCTCACTGGTTTGGGCTAGGCCTACCATGCACAACAAAGGTGTGCATGCGTGTGTGTGTGCGTGCGTGTGTGTGTGTATGTAAAAATATGAGTTGGTAAAGATAGCTTTTGAGAACAAATACCTCTCTGCCCATCTTGAGCTGCCCAGGGATGGATATATGAAGCAATGACTAAATTCCTTAACCTTTCAAAATTCTTTGCTTTTCCTCCTTGGCTACCAGAGAAACCATAAGCGATGGTTTCTTTGTGGTGCCCAGAGTCAGTGTCCTGCCCTGCTGCAGCAGTGATTAGTGTCACAGTAGGTAAAGGAGAAAAGCGGGTTTAGTTTACATGCTGTGAGATCACCGAAAACCTACCTCACTGTGTTGAAACGGGGCAGATGCAATAGAATGCATTGGGTGATGTGTGTCTGATCCTGGGTTCTTGTCTCCCTCAATTGCTGCCCCCTCTAGTTATTGTATTTGTCTGGGCTTTGTAGGACTTCACAGTAGCTGATTTGGTGATTGCTAGGTGACCTAGTTTGTGTAAATGTGTTGGTCTTTCTCCATGTTCTTTTGGGGTTTTATTGTTTACAAACATCTTTTTGTATTGAGAAAAATAATAGCCAAAGCATCTTTGACAAAAGGTTCTGCACCAGGCAAAAAGGATCTGAAACACAAGCTTGGGGACCCCTCTTCTTAAAGTGGGGGTCTTGGACCATCCTTTCTTTTGTTTCCTCTGCCCCTATTTCCTATTTTGGACCAGATCTTCTGTCCTAAAAACTTGATGCCTACACTATCTCCTCTTCTATCTGCACCCCCAAAAGCCCAATACCCACACACATACATATTTATTGTGTGGGGTGTCACCCCATCTATTAAATGATTGAAAAAATCCTGAAGCAGCTAAGAATACTCCATCCCTTCCCAATATCCTGAGTCAAGACCATTCATTCCTTGTTATGTGATTCATGCCAAACAGATGCTATATTTTAATCTCTAATCCTAGGGTCAAGAGAAGCAATGAGGGGGCCTTTCATTTTGAAAGTGAGGTTGGGAGACCAAGAAAGGGAAGATGAATGTATATCTAAATCACTCAGGAACTTTTATGCAGGTGCAAAAAACTTATGTCAAAGTAGCCACAAGATTGTTTAATAGGAGACGGACGAATGTAACTCCATGTTTACTGCTAGAAACCAAAGCTTTGTGTGAAATCTTGAATTTATGGGGTGGGTGGGAGGGAGGGTAGGAAAGCATGTACGTGTCTGTTCTTTCCCTGATTACTTCTCATTTCTGAACTGCAGGAGACTGAGCCCCCTTGGGCTTTGGTGACCTCCATCACTGGGGACTGTTTATTGGATGGTTGATTTTGCAGTGCCGGGTACTTCCATTTGCTATCTATCATTTTGTGAAACACATGCTGACTTTTTCCCTTCCCCTTTTCCCTGGGAAAATAAAATGAATGAATAAAGAAAAAAAAAATTATAGCCCAACCAGTGTGGCTCAGTGGTTGAGTGTTGACCCATGCACCAAGAGGTCGCCGGTTCCATTCCTGGCAGGGCACATGCTCAGGTTGTGGGCCAAATCCCCAGTGGGGGGCATGCAGGAAGCAGCCAGTTGATGTTCCCTCTCATCGATGTTTCTATCTCTCTCTCCCTCTCCCTTCCTCTGTCTCCAAAAATCAATAAAGAAAAAAACTTTTTAAAATTATAATATATAATCTAATATTGAAACACAACTACAAATCTATTTTTATTTATTTTTAATGGGATTTTATTTGTTTATTTATTTAGTGTTGAAAGTATTACAGATGCCCCCTCTTTTTTCCCCCATTGAGCCCCTTCTCTCTGCTCCCACCCTCTCCTGCTTTCTCCAATCTAATGTCTGTGTCTGTTGGTTGTGCATATATGCATATAACTTCTTTGGTTTATCTCTTCCCACCCCTCTCACCCCCCCATCCCTCTGAGGTTTGTCAGTCTGTTCCCTACTTCCATGACTTTGGATCTATTTTGATCGACAGCTTATTTTGTACATGATGTTCCATAAATAAGTGAGATCATGTGGTACTTGTCTTTCTCTGACTGGCTTATTTCACTAAACATAATACTCTCCAGGTTCCTCCATTTCATCTCAGAGGGTAAGAGATCTTTCTTCCTTACAGCTGCATAGTGCTCCATTGTGTAAATGTACCACAGCTTTTTTATCCCCTCATCTACTAATGGACACTTGGGTTGTTTCCAGATCTTAGCTATTGTAAATAGCACTGCTATGAGCATAGGGGTGCATATATTATTTCTGATTGGTGTATCAGGCTTCTTAGGATATATTCCTAGAAGTGGAAACACTGAGTCAAATGGTAATTCCATTTTTAATTTTTTAAGGAAGCACCATATTGTTTTCCATAGTGGCTACACAAGTCTGCGTTCCCACCAGCAGGTGCTAGAGTCCCCTATTCTCCACATTCTCACCAGCACTTGTTGTTTGAGGATTTGTTGATGGCCGCCATTCTGGCAGGTGTGAAGTGATACCTCATAGCCATTTTAATTTGCATCTCTCTGATGATTAGAGATGTTGAGCATTTTTTCATATGTCTCCTGGCCATTTGTATGTCCAGTTTGGAGAAGTGTCTATTCAGATCCTCTGCCCATTTTTTATTTTTATTTTTTAAAATATTTTTTCTTTATTGATATTCAAGAGAGAAGAAGGGAGGGAGTGGGAGATGGAAACATCGATGAGAGAGAACATCGACTGGCTGCCTCCTGCATGCCACCCACTGGGGATTGGGCCCACAACCTGGGCATGTACCCTGAACGGGAATCAAACTGGCAACCTCTTAGTGCATGGGTCGATGCTCAACCAGTGAGCCACACCGGCTGGGCTCTGTCCATTTTTAATTGGATTTTTTGTCTTCCTTTTGTTGAGCTGTATGAGTACTTTATATATTTTGGATATTAATCACTTATCCAATGTATCACTGGCAAATATGTTCTCCCATACAGTGGACTCCCTTTTCATTTTGATGCTGCTTTCTTTTGCAGTAAATTAACATGCAGAAATCAATGGCATTCTTATATACCAATAATGTACACTCAGAAAAGGAAACTAAAAAAAAAATCCCATTTACCATTGCGACAACAAAAAAATAAGATACCTAGGAATAAACTTAACCAAGGAGGTAAAAGACCTGGTGTCAGAAAACTACAGAACATTGAAAAAAGAAATAGAGGAAGATATTAAAAAAAATGGAAACATGTACCATGTTCGTGGATTGGAAGAATCAACATCATTAAAATGCCCATATTACCCAAAGCAATCTACAGATTCAATGCAATCCCTATTAAAGTATCAACGGCATACTTCACAGATCTAGAGCAAATACTTAAAAAGTTTATATGGAACCAAAAAAGGCCGCAGATAGCCACAGCAATCTTGAAAAAGAAAAACAAAGTGGGAGGGATCACAAAACCAGATATCAAGTTATACTACAAAGCCATCATCATCAAAACAGGCTGCTACTAGAATAAGAACAGGCATATAGATCAATGAAACAGAACAGAGAACCCAGGTATCAACCCAGGACAGTATGCACAATTAATATTTGACAAAGGAGGCAAGAGCATACAATGGAGTAAAGCAAGTCTCTTCAATAAATGGTGTTGGGAGAATTGGACAGGTACATGCAAAAAAAATGAAACTAGACCACCAACTTACACCATACACAAGAATAAACTCAAAATGAATAAAAGACTTAAATGTAACTCGTGAAACCGTAAAAATCCTAGAAGAAATGTAGGCGGAAAAATCTCAGACATCATATGTAGTGGATTTTCACTGATACATTGCTTAGGGCAAGAGAAACAAAGGGAAAAATTAATGAATGGGACTACAAATCTATTTTTAAAAGCAGACAATACACAGAAAATCAAATAAAAGTCTTGAACAGAAATTTCACAAATGATGACATAAAAGTAGTCAATAAAATATAAAAAGATATTCAACTCTGACATCAATGAAATGCAACTAGTACCACAATATATCTCTATTCACTCACCAAAATGGCTAATGTTAAAAGAAAAGGCAGATAAGAGCAATATTAACTAGGGTGTGGAGCAAACAAAACTCTTGTTTATGGCTATGTGTATAGATTGATAAAAATCCATTAGGAAAACTGGAAAAAAAATCCACTAATGTTGGGAGCGGTGTCACTGGAACAGCAACCACCACGGTTTGACACAGTCCCTGGTGAGCTCCATGGTCCGACATTGTCCCTGGAGAAGTGGATTCACTGTATGGCAGGAATCACGAAGAACAGTGACTGAAGATATAAAGTAAATGGGAAAATAAAAATGCAGGATGGCAACTGAAGGAGACTAATCTTTGCTTTCTCTATCTGTTAGCTGTCTGTTAGAAATTATTATAGAAGTAACATATAGATGACTAATGATGTAGATGGTAGAAAAGATTGCAGGAAGAAAAGCAAGAAAATTATGAAGATTTAGGATAGAAATGTGGAAGCTTAAAAGGATCTTAGGAGGAAAGGTCAGGAGTTTTAAGAGGATGTCTGGGTGAAGGGTGAAAATAGTTAGTAATTAACATGTAATATACATAAGAGTTGGGTAAACAACCAAAAGAATGTCTGTGCTTATTTGCCTAAAAGGTTTGGGAGAAACAATGTAACCTGTGGATCTATATATATAATAAAAAGAGATTCTGTTATTCAGAGGCAGAAGCAGAAGCAATAAGACTAAGCAGAGAAAAGATCAAGTATTTTCTGTCTCCCAGGTTGCGCTCGCTCTCTCTCTCTCTCTCTCTCTCTCTCTCTCTCTCTCTCTCTCTCTCTCTCTCACTCCATCCACACCTTTGGGAACCCCTGGACCTGCCCAGGCTGGACCCCGGCAAGTGGCGCCCGAACAGGGACTATGTCAAACCATGGAGCTCACCCGGGACTATGTCAAACCCTGGTGGTTGCTGTTCCAGTGACACCGCTCCCAACAGCCAGGGATAGAACCTGCAACCCAGGTACGAGCCCTTGACCGGGAATTGAACCTGAGACCCTTTGGTCTGCAGATTAATACTCTAATCGCTGAGCCACACCAGCCAGGACTACATTATGCTTTTTAATTTTAATGCAGAATGTTGAGGATGGATTTTGAGTTAAAATAATTTACTATATTTTATTCTTGAAAAAATATTTTAAAAGAAAATTTTAATTTAAGTATAATTGGTATACAATATTATATTGGTTATATTAGTTTCAGGTGTACAATATAGTGATTTGACTTTTTTTTATACCTTACAATGTGATCACCCCACTAATTCTAATAATCATTTGTCACAGCGCAAACTTATAACAACATTATTGCCTATACTCACCTTCCCTTTTTACCTATCTCCTCACCCACTCCCTTCTGGTAACCATCTCTTTGGTCTCTGTTTTTATGAGTCTGGTTTTGTTTTGTATATTCATTTGTTTTACTTTTTTTTTCATTCCACATATAGATGAAACCATATGATATTTGTCTTTCTCTGCCTGATTTATTTTACTTAGTATAATGCCCTCTAGATCCATCCATGTTGCAAATGGCAAGATTCTTTTTTGAGACTAACATTCCATTGTATATACATACAATCTCTTTATCCATTTTCTATCAGTGGACACCCAGATTGCTTTCATATCGTGCTATTGTAAATAATGCTACAATGAACATAGGGGTGTGTATATCTTTTCAAAGTTGTGTTTTTGTTTTCTTTGGAATTGCTGGGTCATATAGCATATCTATTTTTAGTTTATTGAGAAATCTCCATGTTGTTTTCCACAGTGACCACACCAATTTACAATCACACCAACAGTGCATGAGGGTTTCCTTTCTCAGCATCCTCATCAACACATGCTATCTGTTGACTTTTTATAGCAGCCATTTTGGCAGGTGTGAGATGGTATCTCATTGTGCTTTTGATTTGCATTTCCCTGATCATTAGTGATGTTGAGCATCTTTTCATAAGTCTGTGGGCCTTCTGTAGGTCTCTTTTGGAGAAATACCTCTTTATGTTTTTTGCCCATTTTTGATGATTTTTTTGTTTGATATTGAGTTATAACAATCTCATATATTTTGGATATCAATCCCTTATTGGATATATTATTTGTGAACATATTCTTCCATTTATTAGGTTGCCTTTTTGTTTTGTTGAAGGTTCCTTCACTGTATACAGCTTTTTAGTTTGATGAAGTCCCATTTCCTTATTTTTGCTCTAGTTTTCCTTGTGCAAGGACACATATCCAAAAATACATTAATAAGACTGGTGTCAAATAGTTTATTTCCTATATTTTTTTCTAGGAGTTTTGTGGTTTCAGGTCTTACATTTAAGTCTATAACCCATTTTGAACTTATTTTTGTATATGATACAAGAGAGTGGTCCAGTTCCGTTGGTGTGTGTGTGTGTGTGTGTATCTGTCCAGTTTTCTCAGCTTCATTTATTGAAGAAATGGTTGTTACTCCATTGTATATGTTTACCTCTTTTGTTATAGATTAGTTGATCAAATAAGTGAGATTTTTTTTTCTGAGCTCTCTAGTCTGTGTTATCGATCTATGTGTCTGTTTTTGTTCCAGTACCACACTGTTTTTACCTTTATAGCTAGCTTTGTAGTATATACTTTGCGATCAGACAGCAGGATACTTCCAACTTTGTTCTTTTTTCTCAAATTGTTTTGCTATTCAGGTTCTTTTGTGGTTCCATATAAATTTTAGGATTATTTGTTCTGGTTCTGAGAAAAATAACATTGGTATTTTGACAGGAATTATATTAAATCTGTAGATTGCATTGAGTAGTATGGTCATTATAACAATATTAATCCTTCAAATCCATAAGCACATGATATATCTTTCCATTTATTTGTGTTCTTTTCAATTTCTTTCTTTAATGTCTTATAATATCAGAGTGCAGGCATTTTACTTCCTTGGTTAAATGTAATCCTAGCTATTTTATACTTTTCAATGCAATTGAAAATGGGATGTTTTCTTAACATCTTCTCTGTTCATTATCAGTGTACAGAAATGTGGTGGATTTCTGTATATTAGTTTTGTATCCTGCTGCTTTACTGAATTCTTTTATTAATTCTATTAATTTTTTTGGTGAATTCTTATGCTTTTCTATATGTAGTATCATGTCACCTGCAAATAGTGACAGTCTGACTTGTTTCTTTCCAATTTGGTTGCCTTTGATTCTTTTTTTTTTTTTAATTGATGTGGCCAGGACTTCCAGTACTGTATCGAATGAGAGTGGGCATCCTTTACTTGTTCCTGATCTTAAATATGTTTTTATTGATTTTTTAGAGAGAGAAGAAGGGAGAGAGAGAGAAACATCCATGTGAGAAAGAAACATCTATCGGCTGCCTTCTGGACACCTCATACTGGGGACTGAGCCTGCAACCTAGGCATGTGCCCTAATGGGGAATCAAACCAGGATCTCTCAGACCATGGGTCAATGCTCAATCCACTGAGCCACACCGGCCAGGCTACTAGTTCCTGATCTGAGAAAAAAAGCTTTCCACTTTTCACTGTTGAGTATGATCTTAGCTGTGGGATTGTCATATATAGCCTTTATAAAGATGAGATAAGTTCTTCCTGTACCCACTTTGTTGAGAGTTTTTATCATAAAGGGATTTTGAATTGTGTCAAATCCTTTTTCTGCATCTATTGAGATAATCATAGGTTTTTTATCCTTGTTTTGTTGATGCGATGAATCAATTAATTGTTTTGTGGGTGTTGAGCCTCCCTGGCATAAGTTATATAAATCCTACTTGATCATGGTGTATAATCCTTTTAATATACTGTTGAATTCATTTTGCTAGTATTTTATTGAGAATTTGGCATCTCGATCCTTTAAGGATTTGGGCCTGTAATTCTTTTTTTGTAGTGTCTTTGTCTGGTTTTGGTATGAGAGCAATGCTGGCCTTTAGAATGAGTTTGGAAGCATCCATTCCTTTTTCAATTTTTTTAAAATAGTTTGAGAAGGATAAGCATTAATTCTTTTTTTAATGGGAGAATTCAGCTGTGAAGTTGTCTTGTCCTGGGCTTTTGTTAATTGAGAGTGTTTTGGTTACTGCTTCAATTTCATTGCTAGTAATGGGTCTGTTCAGATTCTTTGGTTCTTCCTGGTTTAGTCTGAAAGGTTGTATGTTTCTAAAAATTTATCTATTTCTTCTAGATCGTCAAATTTGTTGGCATATAATTTGTTCATAGTAGTCTTTAATGATCCTTTGTAATTCTATGGTATCTGATGTAATCTCTCCTTTTTCATTTCTGATTTTATTTATTTGTGTTCTTTTTCTTTCCTGCTTGATGAATCTTGCTATAAGCTTGTCAATTTTATTTGTCCTTTCAAAGAACCAGCTTAGTTTCATTAATATGTCTATTTTTTTCTACTTTTTATTTTATTTCCACTCTGATCTTTATTATTCCCTTCCTTCCATTTACTCTGGGTTTGGTTTATTCCTCTTTTTCTAGGTTCTTTAGGTGTACATTTAGATTGCTTATTTGGAATTTTTTTCTACTTCTTGAAGTAGGCTTGCATAGCTATAAAATGTTCTCTTATAACTGCTTTTTCTGCATGCCATATACTTTATAATGTTATGTTTTCATTTGTCTCAAGGTAGTTTTTTTTTTTTTTTTTTACAGTGTAAACTTCAGAATACTTTATTGGCTGCCTTGTACAAAATAGGAAGCTCTATCCCGGCCCATTTCGAGGACACTGTATGAAACTATTAACTGTCTTTCAGAGACGTTTTTCTAGTATGAACATGATTTTTAAAAAAGTTTTTAAATATCTGTAAGATACCCACAAATAGGCTTGACGCACCAATTATAATATTGTATCAACAACAACAAAAACCAAAACAAATCTCCTGAAAAACAAAAAAAAAGACGGAGGGGATTCAGGGAGTTGACGGGAGCATCAGTTTCCCCGCGAGGACCGGTGCGCGCCCGGGGAAGCTCCCCGCAGGACCCAGCTCCCTGCCCTGCGCCACCCTCCCCGGGGGACCCCGGGCCACCGCCTGGCCAGGCCTGAGTCCGAGTCCTCTAGGAGGGTAGTACACGCCTAGGCGGTGCTGGGCGCGGCAGGAGTCCCGCACTTGCGGCAGGGTGCCCTGGCACCGCCATAAGCCTCGGGAGCCTTGCAGGTGTGTGCCCGGGGGAAGGGCAGGGTGAGCGGGCAGCACGGGCTTGGCCGCCAGCTTCAGCTTCTCCAGCTCGGCCTCCTGCAGCCGCGGGGCCTTGGCTGGCGGCTCTGAAACCAGATGTCACCTGCGTCTGGTGAGGCTCAGGCTGCTGGAGAGCTCTGCGCTGGCGATGGGCAGGTCCTGCTTCTGGCCACTTGCGCTCCGGGGCCAGCAGCTGCGGGTGGTGAAGGGCGCCGGCTTGCGGTTGTTCTTGTGTTTTCGGAGGGTGCGGGGCGGGGGCCTGGGGGCGCGTGGGGAGGAGGAGCGGGCGGCAGCGGGTACCAGGCCGGGTCTCCGTGGCGCCCCGCGGCCTCTCCTCCCCGGGCTCCGCGGGCTCGGGCCCAACCGGTGCTGCGCCTCCAGCAGCGATTCCACACTGAAGGGCAGTGGGCTGGGCCCCCACGGTCCCCGCCACGTGTCCTGAGCCCAGAGGAGCCCCGCACGGTCCCGCCACATGTCCTGAGCCCAGAGGAGCCCCGCACGGTCCCCGCCACATGTCCTGAGCCCAGAGGAGCCCCGCACGGTCCCGCCACATGTCCTGAGCCCAGAGGAGTTCATGAGGAGCGATGCCCGGGCCATGCGCGAGCCGGCGGGTGCGGGGCTTGCAGGGCGGCAGGCACAATATGGGGACAGCACGTCGTGCAACTCTCAAGGTAGTTTTTATGTTCCTGTTTGGCTTCATCTTTGATCCACTGGTTGTTTAGAAGCATGGTATTTAATCTCCATGTATTTATGTTTTTTCCTGTGGTTGATTTTTAGTTACTTGCCATTATCGTCAGAAAATATACTTGATATAACTTCAATATGTTTGAATTTATTGAGGCTTGTTTTCTGGCCTACTATCTGACTGTCCTAGGAAAGTTGCCATGTGAACTTCAGAAAAATGTTTAACCTGCAGTTTTTGGATAAAATGTTCTAGAAATGCCTATTAATGTGGCAGTTAAGGCCATTATTTTCTTATTAATCTTCTGTCTGGATGATCTATCCATTGAAGCAAGTGAAGCATTAAAGCCCAAACTATTATAATATTACTGCTAATTTCGGCCTTTATGTCCATGAATGTTTGCTTTATATACTTGGGTGCTCCTATGTTGGGTGCATAGATATTTACAATTGTTACACCCTCTTCTTGGATTGATCCCTTTAAAACTGTGTAATGTCCTTCTTTGTCTTTCTTTAGTTTTGAAGTATATTTTATCTTATATGAGTATTGCTACCCCAGCTTT
Source organism: Tadarida brasiliensis (assembly GCA_030848825.1). Classification (NCBI taxonomy): domain Eukaryota; kingdom Metazoa; phylum Chordata; class Mammalia; order Chiroptera; family Molossidae; genus Tadarida; species Tadarida brasiliensis. The sequence continues at coordinate 70,392,828 of CM061269.1, read as the reverse complement.
CTTTTTTTTTTTTTTTTTATCCTCACCCGAGGACATTTTTTCATTTTTTGTTCAGATAGAGTGGGAGGGAGAGAGGGGAAGAGAGAGAGAGAGATAGAAACATTGACGTGAAAGGGACACATCGAGTGGCTGCCGCCCGCACAACCAACCAGGGCCGGGGACAAACTGCAACCGAGGCACATGCCCTTAGCGAGGACCGAACCCGGGTCTCTCTGGACCACAGTCCAACGCTCTAACCGCTGAGCCAAACCGGCCAGGGCTACCCCAGCTTTCTTATTAAGAACATATTTTTATTGAATTTTAGAGAGAGGAAGGGAAAGGGGGAGAGAGAGAGAAACACTGATGTGAGAGCGAAACACTGATTGGCTGCCTCCTGCATGCCACCCACCAGGGATCAAGCCTACAACCTAGGCACATGCCCTGACCAGGAATCATATGCGCAACCTTTCAGTGCACAGGACAATGCCCAACCCATGGAGCCACACCAGCGAGAGCAACCCCCATTCTCTTTTTATTTCTGTTTGCATGAAATACTGTTCCCACCCCTTTACTTTCAGTCCATGTGTGCCTCAATATGACATTCAACAATCACCTCATCAACAATTTGGACCTTGGACAAAACTTCAATTCTATTACCCCAGAAACAGCTATGTTCTTACAATAGCAAAGAAGAATTAACTTCCTTAGATAAAAGGCAATATTTTCTCTCATATCAATTCAGAAAGTTTCCTTCATTCCTAAATTTCACTTGCTTACTACTGCTCATTTATTTCTATTTTCATCTAAAAATTTTTGAAGTGCTTTTCGCCATTGATAATAGAGAATAAATTTATTTTTGGATTTTATCATTTTTAGTGCTTGAGTTTTTAAGCAAAGCAAGACACCTTTCTTCTTTCTTAGGGTTGACCCTTTTTGTGAGAGAGAAATATTGGTTACTTCCTGCACTTGCCTTAACCGGGGCTCGAACTCGCAACCTAGGTATGGGCCCGGACTGGGAATTGAACCTGCAACTTTTTTGTGTGCAAGATGATGCTCTGACCAACTCAGCCACCCAGACCAGGCCCTTTTTTCTTGGAGATAATGCTTCACACAAATCAATTGCAGGGATCCAGTTTAAATAAGTATTTCTTCACAACTGACATTAAATGTAATTTTTAAGTTTGTTTGTGATTCTGATCACAAACATCCAACTAAAACAGGCTATACTATGTGAAATTTACACCTAATACAGCTACAGGTCAATAAGGCTAAGTAACAAGTCAATTTTTTAAAATTTATTTCTGTTACATATGTTTTTCCGTTTTCCCCCCAGACACCCTCCTCCCCATCCAGCCCCCTCACTCCCCTGCATTGTTGTCTATGTCAATTGGTTATGCATACAGGCATATAAATTCTTTGGTCCATCTCCTCCATCCCCCCCAGCCCCCTACCCTGAGGTTTGTAGTCTGAACCATACTGTTTTCTATGTCTCTGGGTCTATTTCATTCCTCAGCCCACCTTGTTCATTATAACAAGTCAGTTTTTAAAAGGCTATAATTGTTTTAAGGAAAAAGAGAAAATTAGATTTTCAGGCAATTAACTTGGGCAAACATTTTCTCCTCCAATGTAACCTAGTTATCACCATATTGTTTTCATGATTCCGTTTCATCCCTATGAAATAAGCAGAAAACATCCTAAATCTCCACAGTGTTGTTAGGCTCAAAGGGATGGTGTGTGTGGTAGTATATCATGGTGCTTAAGAAAGACTAAAACCAAAGCCCAGTGCTGGCCCTATGACAGGCATGACATTACCGAGTCCTCAAAACCTCATTTCCCGTTGCAGTAATGGGAATAATTATAACTATCTGATTAAAGATTATTGTTTTATAAAACAGCATAATACATTGCAGGGATTCAATAAATTGTAGTTATGTAAAACTACTTCATAAACTTGTAAACAGCAATAAAGTCTATGACTGATAATTGCTATCATTTTATTCAAATACTAAGATGGAAGTTATCTACTGTATGATTCTAGCCATTCCAAATTCAGTTTCTGTAAGTAATAATCCAATTAAAATTCTAAAGATACAAAAGATTCTTGTGGTCTAAGGCTACACATCCTCCATGCTATTTCAGTGGGTTCTGACCTTAATGATTTTATACAAAATTTTCTTTTCTCATATTTGACAGAAATTAAGTCACAGATTAAGTAAATATGTACTGGTTGAAATTTGTAAATAAAACAATAGAGCATTTCTCTAAGTTCAGTTTATCTTCTACTTATACTCATATCTGAAAAACTGCAGTTAATTTTTTTTTTTTATGTCACATACGATGTTTCAGTGTCTTTCAAGCGTTACTCAGTTACAATAGGTGGGTCTTAGATCCACTTTATTGCTGAGCATTTACTCTTACAGACTTGAACTTTCCCAATTTCACACCAGTAGAAAGGGTAAGAATTTTGAATCAAGCCTAGTTTTTATCACTCTGAAACTAGAATTTGTTGCTACTGACAAAAAACATTCAAATACATATGTCTATGTAATTTATTTTTATCTGAATATTTCTATTAATGTGGCATGGCCACATGTATAATAATAAAAAGAATATGTTTAGCACCGTGTATTTTAAAATGTACTTTTGTTTAAAGAGCTACTCCCACTCCCAAAATCAATTCATTTGATCTCTTAAAATTTGTTTTGCTTTTTTAAAAATTAAATTCATATTCTTACAGTATCATATATTTTATATATTCAATTTATTAAAACTTTTCAGCGCTAGATGTGCTTGCCCATGTTTGCCTGAGTTCAGGTAATTAGTAACCTGTCTGATGTAATATGCAGCATAATTAATGTAACTTAATGGAAAGTAATTTTTAAACCCTCATATACTAGTCAGAATTACAATAATGAAATTAGTATCTAAAGGTCACAATAATGTCATTTTGGGAAAGCATTCATTCAGAAATGAATTAAGCCTGAGTCATATTTTCTCATGTGATTGATTAAAAAATAAAATCAGACATTTTTTTAAAGCTGATTTATACATTAATGTTCACATTATTGTTGACATTTAATTTTGGTAAATAAATTGATCTTACAATCTCCAAAGTCGATGAAAAATTTGTACAAGCCTAAATTATTGGTATAAAATTGTGTGAAGTTATCAAAATAATATAAATGTAATGTTTGACTGAATTTGTAAATACACTTTTATACTCAGTTAAAATGAATTGATAATATTTCATTTGTTTAACTTACAACTAGCTAGTGTCACAGTGATGATAGTAGTGAGCTGAAAGATTACTGTGTGCATTCTGAACCATAAATATAATCAATCATATATGTATATTTTAATTTTTAGTTTCATTGTATTATGTTCTATGTCTACTAAATTGTTAATCTGATTATTGCCACCAAATAGTAACAAATAATAGTTAAATATTATATTTTAAACTTTAGGATGCAATGCTAGAATTGATAACTGTTTTTAAAACAATGACTATATCAGCATATTTCTCAACCAGCTAACTTTACAGGATTATAAAACAAAATAGCAATATGTAATAACGTGAAATTTTAGTACGTAGTGCTAGTCTTCATTTTGGACTTCCTGAAAATTTAAACACCACGTGTGGGCAGTTTTTCCTTTTCTTTTCTGTATTTCCATTTTTGTACGTTTATGAAAGAAACAACTTGTGAGAAATTGAATAACATAAACAAGATGACTGCTGAATTTGTAACAAAACAAATGTTATCACAATTAAAATACAACAAAAATGGCACAGTTATGATTATGCAGCATAATTTTTCATGGAAAGCCCAAAATAGTACAATAAATTAACTGATCTTACTAGGAGAGGCTTCAACTTTTTTATTCCTGTAATTTTTTCTTTTCTTTTTTTTGTGTGCCAGTTATGCAGTATCTTTCCAAGAGTAAGATGGCTTTTTACGATTATGTATTCTTAAATGTTTTAGTAGTGCTGCTACATACAAAGGATTTACTTATAAATTATTGTCTTCCATGAAGCGGGATTTAATAGACTATGCTAGCACTATTTGCAGTTGTCTGTATTGATCATTTGAAAATAATAATGGTGGTTTCTTTCCCCTTTTTTTGATTTTTAAATACTTTAATTTTAAGGATTCTTAAAAGTAACAATTTTTTAAATTAATTTATTTTTTAATTTTTGACATTATTACAGATGTCCCCATTCCTCACTCTCTTTGCCCACCTAACCCAGCCCCCAACCCCCCTTCCCTCTAGCCATCACCACACTGTTGTCTGTGTCTATGTGTTTTGTATACATATTCTTTGGCTAATCCTTAACCTTTTTTCATCCAGTCCTCCCCACCTCCTTCTCCTCTTGACTCCTGTCAGTCTATTCCATGTATCCATGCCTCTGGTTCTGTTTTGTTTATCAGTTTATTTTGTTCATTATATTCCACATATTAGTGAGAATATATGGTATTTGTTTTTCTCTGACTGGCTTATTTTGCTTAGCATAATCTCCAGGTCCATCCATGCTGTCGCAAAAGGTGTGGTTTCTTAATAGTCTAAATATTGATTTTATTTCATATACCTATTAATCTATAACAATTAAGTCTTTGTATCACCCAGATCTTTCTAAATTGGGGCTATAATGATTAAAATGATTAATCAATTTATTAGAATAGAGATGGAAATGAGTTCTGAATTAAAATATAAAATTTATAATGTTTTAATTAAATGATAGAATATACATTTTATGTTAGGAATGCATGGATTCTTCTTACAGATTCAGTAGCCTTATATCATTTATGAATATGAAAATGATTTACATTGGAGTTATATATTCCTTTCTTTGTGTAATATTAAATTTTTGTGATATTTCCATAATGAAACCAAGGTTTATACCTAGCAATTCTCACATTTTGCAATTTATTTTCAAAAGTGGAACTAGATTGTTTAAAATCTGAGTGAGAAATATGTAAAGATGTATTTCAATTTTAAGAATTTTAGTAGAAAAAATGGAGTTTAATAAAATGCCAGTACTTATCTACTTCCAGATAGTACTTACCACTTTCTTTGATCATTTAAAACTATTTTTTAGGATAATAGATGAACTAACATTTAGAATAATTATTTTTAGAAAAATATATTGTTGCCCTGGCTGGTTTGGCTCAGCGGTTAGAGCGTCGGCCTGCGGACCAGAGAGTCCCGGGTTCAGTTCCCGCTAAGGGCACGTATCTCAGTTGCAGTTTGTCCCCGGCCTGGTTGGGGTTGTGTGGGTGGCAATCAGTTGATGTGTCTCTCTCGCGGCGATGTTTCTCTCTCTCTTTCTCCGTCTCTCCCTCCTGCTCTATCTGAAGATAAAATGCAAAAATGTCCTCGAGTGAGGATTAAAAAAAAAAAAAGAAAGAAAAGTACATTGTTTACTCCCTAGAAAATATATTTTCTGAAGAATTATTTGTCCCTCTGTACCAAATTTTCCCAAACAATTAGCCATACACAGTTTCTCCTATTCCTCTTCTGGTCTCTCTTAAATCCTCTCTCCATTAAAATCTCAATAGGACACTTTGGTAAATCAAATGGATGATTTTCCGTCCTCATTTATGTTACCAGACAACAGGATTTAATATGGTTAATCCTACTCTCTTCCTTAGCATATGATTGCTAAGACCTCATTTTCTTTTGGAATTCACTTATGTTGTAAGGCAATGGTTGATCAATTCTCATCCTCTTCTCCTCTCTATCAATACTCACTCCCTCAGTAATTTATGTAGTATGCCAGCTTTCGATTCAATCCACCTATCAAACTCTCTAAAATTTATATCTTTAATCCAGACCTCTCTCTGAAACCCAGAATTAATAGTACAATTGTTCATTTGATATCTTGACTCTTGTGCCCAGTAGTTATTCCTTATTGATCATATCCAAAATTAGTCTCCTGGTCTTTTTCAAACCTGCTCTACTCACAGCCTTCTCCATCTCAGTATTGGTTATCAAAGTATTTTGTGTCTTGCTTGATTCTGCCTTTTACTCATATCCCAGGTAGATAGGATATGCAACATTTCACCATCTCCACTGTTAACCCTCTGGGACAAGCTACTGGCACCCTCCTCTCATGTGTAACTACAACAGTCTTTCTATTGATCTCCTTGCTTCTAACTTCATTCCCCTAAAGTCTTAATCATTCAGCAAAAAGCGTGAACCTTTTAAAATTATGTAATTTAGCCCAGCCCGTGAGGCTCAGTGGTTGAGCCTCAACCCATGCACCAAAAGGCTACCGGTTTGATTCCAGGTCAGGGCACATGCCCAGTTTGTGGGCCAAATCCCCAGTGGGGGGCATGCAGGAAGTGGCCAAACAATGTTCTGTCTCATCAATGTTTCTAGCTCCCTCTCCCTCTCCCTTCCTCTCTCTAAAAGAAAAGAAAGAAAGAAAGAAAAAAAATGTAATTATGTAATTTATTTATTTGTTATTTTTACAATAAAAATTGTACACATTGAAGTGTAAACATGATTTGGTATATATATTCATAGCAAAATGATTACTACACTCAAGCTAATTAATATGGTTACCTTTTTAATAGTAAGAGTACCTAAAATCTCTTAGCAAATTTCCAATATTCAATACAGTATTAATAACTATAGTCATCATGCTGTATATTTGATCTCTGGATTTATTCACCCTACATAATTACAACTTTGTACCCTCTGACCAAAACCTCTCCATTTCCTCTATATCTCTGCCCTGATAACCACTGTTCTATGCTCTGCTTCTATGTATTTGACTTTTTTTTAGATTCCACATATAGGTGAGATCCTGAAGATTTCTTTTTTTATTTGTGTGTGTTTCTGAGTCTGCCTTATAAGGTCCTCCAGGTCATCCATGTTGTTGCAAATGGCAGGATCTTTCTTTTCATGGCTGATATAGAGTGAGATGCGTGTGCGTGTGTGTGTGTGTGTGTGTGTGTGTGTGTGTATTATATACATTTCTTCATTCATCTGTTAATGTAACTTAGGTTGTTTCCATATCTTGGCAATTGGGAATAATGCTACAATAAACATGGGCATGCAGGTAACTCTTCAAAATACTGATTTCATTTCCTTTGGCTGTCTACTCACAAGGGGGATTGGACTTTAAAAATGTAAATCAACTCATCCTTTTCTTGGGCTCCCTATTTATTCAGAGTAAAACCTAAAATATTGCAATCTCTACATGGTCTTGTATGATCTGGCCTTCCCAGTTCTGTCTTTGACTTCATATTTTATTTCATTTATCTCCAGCCATACTGTCTTCTTTGCTTTCCTACAATATGACAAATATAATTACACATTTTCATTGTTGTCTGGAAATATCTTTCAACAGAAACCTGTATGGTCAACGACTTAGCTTCTTTAAGTCTTCTCACTGTGAAACACCCTGTGATTCTATTTAGAATCGCAAACTGCTCTTTAGCACCCTTATTTTGACTTTTCTTCTTCCCAAAGCATTCATTGCCTTCTAACACATTGTTTAGTTTGCTCGTTTACTGTTTTCATTGTTTATTTTTCTTTCTCCCTGACATTTAGAATCAAGCCTCTTAAAGGCAGGGATCTTTGTATACTTTGAGCACGTAAAATGAAGTAAGCACAGAACAGCCTCTCCAAAAATATTCATTAAATGACTGCATATCAGAAGTTCAATGGAAGGATAAATAGCTGTATTTTGATATGGCATGAAAAGCTGTTGAATATATCATGCTTAACATAGAATGCATCAAAAAATGGTTTATAAAAGTATGAACATTAGTGAGCATTCCAGATCTAGTCCATGGAAGCTGTCCACATATGTACTGTTCTGGCTAGTAAGACTGGATACAATCACAGGGACAACCCAGGAAGGCACATATTGAAGGCCTTCGATCAGCCTAGGTTTCTAATTTGTACTGGAAGGTGGATTTCATAGACTGATAGAAAGTGATTAAGAAAAAGTCTAGGGATGTAAAGTCAACACAGTGGAACACACACAAAAAGATACTAATGTGAGGTGATGGAAGTGTTAACTAACCTATTGTGGTAATCATTTTGTAACATATATGTCTATCAAATCATCATGAATGTCTTAAATGTACAATGTTATGTGTCAATTATATCTCAATAAAGCTGGAAAAAATAAAATAATGAGCAAATATTAGACAACTATATAAAAATGTAAATGAAGTTTTCTCTTACATATGAGTTATTTAATTTTAACTGTAAATGTTTTTTTCTTTTGTTTTTATTAATTTATTTTCATTACAGATGTTTCTCCTTTTTTCCCCATTGACACCCTCCTCCCCATCCCCCCCACCCTGTTGTCCATGTCCCAGCTTTGTTGTCCATGTCCATCGGTTATGCGTACATGCATATAAGTTCTGCGGTTTATATCTTCCCTCCCTCCCTCCCCCTCTTCTGAGTTAACTGTATATGTTTTAAATGCCTGTTACCTTTCTGTGTTTAGCCTATAACATATAATTGATCATCATTAAATTAACATATTACTTATTGTCTTTCATAAACAACTTCTGCTCTTATACCCCTTCAACCAATTTTCCAGGGTGAAGTATTATCTTTTTGAAATATAAATCCAGTATAGTTTCCATTGCTTAAGCATCTTCAAACAGTTATCATCGTGAAGATCAGATACTTGAATAGGGCATGTATGCTCCATCACAATTTGTCTTTTCTTACTCTATCATCCAGTCTATTCCCAAGTGTTATAGGACTCTTGCTTCTGGACATAATGAGTACCTTCTGTCAGGTCAATGCTTCTATCAAAAAAGTAGAAAAGACATCCTTGAAGTCACCAGAGAGCTGCTGAGACAAAAATGTTCTGAGGGTAAGATGGCAGAAAGAAAGGAATAATGTGGTGTGAGGTGAAATTTTACAAGTAGCTTTTCTTTCTGGTCATTTATCTATTATTAGAGCAGGGGAGATATTGAAAATATCAGTTAGCTACAGCCATGTAACTGACAAATCAGAAGTTTTGGGCATCTCATAGAGCTGCAGAAGCAAAGAACAGGCTTTGGGATAACCAAAGTAGACCGGACTTGAGGGGTGGGGGAGAAGGTCAATATTTCAGTGAGAAAGGATATGAAGGGGAAGTGAACCCCACCCTCAGCAATTTCTACCACCGGGCCTTTACAGATTAGTAATTCTGTAAAACTAAGCAGAATATTGCTGAAATGGATGGTAGTTCATAGCAATTTTACAGCAATGAAGAAACAAATATTGGAATTCAGAAACTTCCAAAAAAGAGAAGCCCTGGCAAACTTCCTAGGCTCTCAAGTAGTTCTCCTGGGGAACTACACACATGTAGGCAGAGCTTAACTAAAAGTCCAGTCCAGCATCTGATCAGCTCAGCCTCTACTTAGGTAACAGTTCCATTCCTGTCCTATTTGTTTACCAGAGAATAGGATTCAGCCTTTCTTCAAATACGATGATAAAATGCCTGACATTCTATCAAAAATTACCCTACAGAACAAGAATCAGAATCAAGAGACAAGGCCACTGACAGATGCCTCAAATAATTGAACTTACAAGTCACAGATTTGAAGCACTTGCATTATATATTGAAAAAGGACATCAGAAGGACTTCAGCAGAGAATAGGATTACATATTCTTTAAAAATCAAAAGAGTAATCTATAACTGACAAATACAATTAAGAATTCAGTATATAGCCTTGGTTGGTTTGGCTCAGCGGTTGGAGCGTAGGCCCACGGACCAGAGTCATGGGTTCGATTCCGGTCAAGGGCACGTACCTCAGTTGTGGTTTGGTCCCGGGCCCAGGTCAAGGTCATGTGGGAGGCAACTAGTCAATATGTCCCTCTCATATTGATGTTTTTCTCTCTCCTTCCCTCCCTCCCACTCTGTCTGAAAATAAGTGGAAAATACCCTTGGGTGAGGGTTCAAAAACAAAAGAAGAAGAAGAAGAAAAAAATTCAGTGTATACTAGTATATGGAGCCATCAGAAAAGAGGATTGGTGAACTAAATAGAGGCCAATAGAAATTTTTAGTTTGAATCATGGAGAACAAAACAGATGGAAAAGAGAAAAGAGTATCAGAAACATTGAGACACAGTGAAAAGTTCTAATATACCAAGAATTGGAGTCCCAGTGAGAGAGAAGAGAGAAAATGTGATCAAAGTGATATTTGGTCAAGGGAATTTTAGTCATTTCTTACATATCCACCCCAATTTCCACTCTGTTCAAATCATCCATTTTTGCTCTTCACCTGTCCTTCAAGGTGCTTTGTTCTTATTTATAACTTTCTTACCATTAGATGTTGCAGTTATTTATGTATCCACAATACTTAGCACAAGAATTTCTTAAAACATCTTTTCTAATTGACTAAATGTTTACAGATATACTGTATAGCACAGAGTTCTCTTTCATTATATACTTCTTTTGCTGTTAAAGTTAATATTTCAGTTAAGTAATACCTCTCTGTAATGATTTGGGTGGAGGAAGATACAAATACACTCTGTGTGGAGCATCAGTTGATTAAATTTCAGAAATCATTTAAAAAATATTTGTTGAAGACAAAACACAAAGACATCCTACCAAAAGGGAGAAGATATTCACCCATGATACATTTGATAAGGGATTAATATCCAAAATTTATAAAGAATTTATGTAACTTAACACTAAAAATAAACAATTCAGTTAAAAAACAGCCAGAGGACCTAAATAGACATTTCTCCAAAGAGAACATACAGATGGCCAATAGACATATGAAAAGATGCTCAAGGTCACTAATCATCATAGAAGTGCAAATTAAAACCACAATGAGATAGGACCTCACACTTGTCAGAATGGCTATCATCAGTCAATCAACAAACAAGAAGTGTTGGGAGAATGTGGAGAAAAGAGAACCCTCATACATTGTTAGTAGGATTGCAAATTTGTGCAATCGCTATGAAAAAACAGTGTGTGGGGGGTCTTCAAAAATATAAAAATCGAGTTACCTTATGACCCAGAAATTCCGCTTCTGGGTATTTATTTGAAGAAATTCAAAACACTAACTCAAAATGATATATGTACACCTATGCTCATTATCATTATTTACATTAGTAAGGTATGGAAGCAACTCAAGTGCCCATAAATAGATGAGAGGATAAGAAAGTGGTAGTATGGCCCTGGCTGGTTTGGCTCAGTGGTTAGAGTGTTGGCCTGCAGACCAAAGGGTCACAGGTTCAATTCCAGTCAAAGGCACATACCTGGGTTGCAGGTTTGATCCCTGGCCCTGGTTGAGGTTGTCCAGGAGGCAGCCAATTGATGTGTCTCTCTTGCATTGTTGTTTCTCTCTCTCTCTCTCTCTCTCTCTCTCTCTCTCTCTCTCTCTCTCTCTCTCTCTCCACTCTATCTAAAAATCAATGGAACAGTATCCTCAGGAGAGGATTTAAAAAATGTAGTGGTATATAATATACAATGGAATATTACTCAGCCATAAAAAAGAATGAAGTTTTATAATTTACAATAACATGGATAGACCTAGAGGGTATTATCCCTCTAGTGAAATAAGTCAGACAGAGAAAGACAAATACCATATGATTTCACTTATATGTGGAATATGAAGAACAAAATAAATGAGTAAACAAAACAGACTCACAGATACAGAGAATAAACTGATGGTTGCTAGGTAGGAGTCAGGTTGGGGACTGGGTGAAAAAGGTGAAGGGATTAAGAAATACAAATTTGCAGGTTTACAATAGTTATAGGGATGCAAATTATAGCATAGGGAAAATAGTCAATAATATTGCAATATCTATGTATGGTGCCAGGTGGGAACTAGACTTATAGAGGGATCACTTCATAAATGTTTATGCTGTACACCTGAAACTAATATAAAATAATATTGAATTTCAGCTGTAACTGACAAAGAAATATTTGTTGAAGAGAATTATAGTAGAAATGAAATCCCTTAAGTGCAAGAGAAATAGTATGTTTTCAACTTATCACTTTGCATCAGGGGGCAGCACAATATTCATTTTCACCCCTAATTGCCAATATACGAACTTTGAGATTCTTTCATTATTACAGACTTCCATATGGCTTTATGTCATAAAAGCAAAATGAGACAATAAAATTAAGAGCAAAGTACCATTTTCCTTTTCATCATTTAACAATTTATAAATATCATCAATAATGTGGTTTTGAACAGCAGTGACAGTGGTAAATTTCCAAAGTGAAATGAAGACAATATTCCATTTGCCTTCATGAGGCCTTTATAGTTTTAAAAAACATAATGTAGTTAAAAGCATGTTGAGACTTAAGTTCACTCTCTGTGCAGTTTAATCAGGGAACAAGAAAAAACAGCCTTTGTCTTCTCTGTCTTGCAGAAAATTGCCCTTGTACTTATGAGACCTGCTGGGTCAAACGTGAAGTTAAGTCAATGTTGCATCTTTGGTTTATAGACAATTCTAACAGATGCAATCAGTAAAGTTGTTATGAATGTGTACCCAGATAGAAGGGCACTTGGCACATCCTACATAATTGATTTTAAAACTGATTTAAACCTGCATGATTCTTACTTTAAGATTTTGAAAACCCAAAGCCATAAACAAAAGATTTTGTTAACACTGAAGATTCTAATTTGCAGTGTGCTTCTCTGACAAACCAAGCAGACAATTTTGTCCCTATTATGGCATAAATTAGAAAGCGCAGGAGCAAAAGTAATTGCTAATTGCTCTGAGAGTAGTAGAATGAAAGTAATAATGTCAGAGCCTCTAGACTGGGATTAGTGGTTTCTTAAACAATACAGAAAAATCTCTTGAACTATAATCAATTTTACCTGGTAGAAGATATTATTGGCAATTAGTGACCATGGAACTTTGAAATCAATGAGGTCTGCCAAAAGAAATTATGGAGTTCACACTATTTTAACAATTTAGGTAATTTGGCTCAAGATTTTTATAAAAAGTAGCTTGGGTAATTGTAAGATTGTGATGAAATGATACATGAACAAGAAGCAGGAATTTGAGAAGGCTATACCTGATGTATGACTTGTTTCTACTAGAAATAAACATAGGTTAGCTATATTATTGGAAGTATATAACATTTGTAACATTATGTTTGCAAATATTAAAAATAACATATAAGTGGGTTTATTCTATTTCTACTTTAATAATAATATTTCATTATATTTTTATTTCTATCACAATACAGAAATGAATTTCCCTTGATTAGATTCACTATAGCGTCTTGTCATAATAGTATCATTTTGACAGCATGACCATTTCCTCTGCATCAACAATGTTCATAAGAAATACTAAGGCCTCTGTTAAGTATAGCATTTAATATAAAATATTCTAAACATGAAATAGTAAATATTCCATTCATCCTAACTTTAACACAAAATATAGACATTTACATATTTCTTTAAGATAAGATTTTTTTCCCATTAGTTAAATAAAAACATTTTTATTTATTTTATTATTTGTCTACGTTTTATGTTGAAAGCCATGATTTTAGGCTTAGCTCTAAAACTGTTAAACTGTCATAAAGAATGTCCATGCCATTAGGCTTCCAAGTTGAAACCAATTTACATAAAGTGGAAATTTCAAAGTAGATGTCAAAATTATGAGTTGGTCTCAATTTGTCACTTTCTGTGAAACATCAAGCATCTGATCTGCTTATGATATTGATTGTCTTATGCTCCTTGACCCCTGAATAAGAGAGACCTTATGGAGCCTTACCCAAAACTTCAAGTAGTCAAATAAGTAATGGAACATCCCTTGGGAAGGGTGATGCTGAGAACCTGGTTTGATAATTGTGTCTTCAGGAAACAATCTTTTAATTAAGAAATTATAGAGGATATGAGTCTTGGAGTTCAAAAAAAGAGCTATACAGCCTAGTATACTTGGTAAAATGATGTTCCATGGGAAATCATGGAAATAGAGAATCTGTTTTAACTGATTATACTCCTGCCCAGAAAACCAACATGCACAGTGATGGAGAAATGCAAAAAGGTATTTGCAGTCCTCAATTGGTCAACCTTAGGACCAATATTTTTATTGGGAAGAATGGGAGATTGTCCCTGAGATGTGCCTGAAGGAAGGCAGGATACATCATCTGATGCTCAGAGGACAAGAGAAAGCATAACTATTTCAAGGTCACTAAGCTTCTAGGTGACAGAGTCGGGATTAAAACTGAGACTGATCAGATTCTACCTTTGTTACAATCACTACACCAATGCTTTTTAAATTGTTGTGTTTTTGTTTTTTATTTTTGTTACAGATGTTTCTCCCTTTTCCCCCGTTGACACCCTCCTTCCGATCCACCCCCCACAGCATTGTTGTCTATGTCCATTAGTTATGTGTATATGCATATAAGTTCTTTGGTTTATCCCTTCCCTCCCCCTGGGCCCTGTCCTCTGAGGTTTCTCAGTCTGAAAAACTGTTGTTGTTTTTTAAAATGTTTTTATTGATTTTTTTTAGAGAGAGAAAGGAAGGGAGAGAAAGAAACATTGATGTGAGAGAGAAGCATCAATCAGCTGCCCTCTACTGGGGATCGAGCCCACAACCTGGGCATGTGCCCTGACCAGGACTCGAACCAGGACCTCTCAGTCCATGGGACGACACTCAATCCACTGAGCCACACCGGTCAGCCTTCAAACCATTTTTAACAGCTGAATTTTGTATTGAATTGGATAGCGTCAAGTAAAACCGTATTAAAAACTGCGCTGCACAGGGTGAAGTTGGAGTGAGGAGTTGTCCATTGTTTCTGTGTGCACAACAAGCTCACCCATCCCTGCACTGCACAGCGATCTCCAAGGCCCCTAGCACGGCCCCTAGCTATCTCTAAAAGTGTTTAAAATTACTGCATTGAAGACATTAGAGGCTATATTAATATATCATTTTTTCTATGGACATATTAATGTGCATTTCCATTATTACATTAGAATAAATTAGTTTATTAGTTGGTTAACTGAAATCAGAGAAGAAAACTCAGTGTTCATCATTACTTGATAACAGTCAGACTATTCTGAAATATATGTGAAATTTTGGCTTGGTTGTGAGGACTAAATGGTGTCACTACTTAGTGGATAGATCTAAAAGCCCATTGCAAGGGTAAGCAAAGTGGTCTACGAGGAAACACAATCAGAAAATTGGTGATACGGAATTATAAAGCAGCTATTCTGAGCTCTTTCACTTATTTTTTTCTTTCAGGCCAAAATATTATAAAATATGGTCAAGTGTGACAAGTGTTATACGTAAGAAAATGTGAAATATTAAACTTAGAAGTGGGTGACAGCACTTTTTCAGGTAAACTTACTGGAAAGACATTCATACATGTAGTGATATATAATCTGGGCTATATAGAACAGAGGCGGAGTTGGAGGAAGTGGGATACAGCGTAGATATACCAAGGCATCATTAATTATTATTTCTCTTACCTCTCATAGTTCTTGAAATTTCCTGTAATATAGTACTATTCACTTTAGATAATAATATTTCTTAATATTTGTATAACCACAAAGAAAATCTTACCAATCTTACCATTTCCTGTGATGTTTTATTCCCCTCAATAATTCCTTCAGCCCGGCTGGTGTGGCTCAGTGGTTGAGCGTCGACCATGCACCAAGTGGTCTCCGGTTCCATTCTTGGTCAGGGCACATGCCCAGGTTGTGGGCCTGATCCCCAATGGGGGGCATGCAGGAGGTAGCCAATCGATATTCTCTCCCATCGATGTTTCTCTCTCTCTCTCCCTCTCTCTTCCTCTCTCTCTAAAATCAATTAAGGAATAAATAAATAAATAAATAAATAAATAAATAAATAAATAAATAAATCCTTCAAGTTGATCAATGCAAACATCCTGGACAGTCTGTTTCCTAAAGCAAAAATATTGTATGGTAAAACTGATATGTAAAACCTCTCAAAATCTACCCCACTCCTCAGCCTTAAGATTGGGAAACCACTGTAGTCAGAAGCGTGGGCCCTCCAGAAAACAGAATGGTGCAGAAACTGCCAATAAATTGGAAAAAACCTCCTCAGTCACTTGTCGCTAGAGTCATGAATGAAACTGACAAACTCTCCTAAGTGCACTGGTATTACACCTTCAATATTTAGCTTTGAAAGTCATAGATGGGATGTTCTCTTGTGATTTAGACACTGCCTGGTCATCTGCAAAGAAAGGGAGTCAATTCTTCATGGGTGAGTTTGCCTCCAATCTATTACTGGGAAATTTCCTGGTCCTTCTCATATCTCTCCAATCTGACCTTTGTAATTTTCTTGTCACTCTCCCATACATATTTACTCCACCCAGGAGATTCTGAGGCATGAATGATTACACAATAGTTTCACCAACATTGTCCCATACATGACATTTCTATGATTAATTCCAAGACACTAGCACAAAAAATAAATAATACAAGTAGCCATGTACACCTGTGGAATGACAGCTTCTGAGAATCATTTATCCTAGTACACTCTACCAGTCTGTGAACTTCTCTAAGGCATGGAGATTATTTTATTCTCTTGATTGACTATATCACCTGGCTTAGTTTCAGGCAAGCAGTGGATAAATATTTGTTTAGTGAATGATTTTAGTTTTTTTGATCAAATATTCAACGAAACAGCTCATTTACCAGTTCGTATGTTGCCATGTATTAATCTTTATGTTAAAGTTGTGTTATGAATTAATCAATATGTTTAGTCTTATTTACAAATAAGAGTGTATGTAGACTAATGATTATAAATTATTTGAGAAACATACTTGAATCAAGTTCCCCAGATGCACAGCTTACAACCTCAAAATGCCAAGATTTTGCTTACATTTTCTAATGGAAACATTACAGAGTATATTAGCTATATGTAAAAAAATCATTTAGAATAGTCATACAGTATTCTTAAAAAGAGAGTCATAAAAGGTTAGGCAAAAATTGTGTCTGTGTTGAAAGATCGCTACCTTAGGGAGATATTTGAGTTTACGTATAGTAAATGTCAATGAATATAAATGAATACAGGGTGGTGCAAATATAAGTTTATAGTTGTTCATATGGAAAATAATGCAACAATAATAATACAGATAAATTCTGTGTTTCTTGTACTCACAACTGTAAACCTACTTTTGCCTCACCCTGTATTTACTGGATGGATAGATAGTTGGTTGAAAAATACATACATTAAAAACATTGCTAGGAAGAGTGTAGTAGGTTGAAAACTGTTCAGCAATTTCAGCTAAAACGATGCATATAATCACAGAAACAAGAAGATTGGAATACTTGGGAGTGAGCCAAATTCCAGGTTATTAGATTTTTTAGCATCTCGTGTAGTGTGTGATAGGCTTCCAAGAAAAGGACAGAACAAGACAGCTTTTCTCCTCTTCTACTCCCTTTTCTTCACCACTTCCCTTCACCTTCTCTTTTTTCTTTATTTCTTAAGCCTATCTTCTATTTTCATTAATTTTTCAAAATAATCAAGAAATCACATAGACAAATTGGAAATCTGTTTTAAGCAAGGGAGTGGGATTTCTCAAATAGTAAATTTAGTTACAAAAGACCTGAATAAGTAAATTTGAGGGATAATTTAAAGGACAAGAATTCTATGAATATAGTCATAATACAAATATATTTATTGACATCTTTTCTTTTCTTTTTTTTTCCTTCCTGAAAATAATCATTGAGTTAGAAGAAAGTGATCACAGACAGACCTACAGGAGTCCAGGGGACATATCTAAAAGCAATGACTTCAACCCTTAAATTTCTTTGAGGTTTAATAATTTTCTGATAAATTGATGTAAAATTTTCATTCTACTCCATGATACATTGATTTTTTGATGTAAAAATAGGTTTTTATATCAAAATCTTTGAACTTTCTTGGTAACCAAATAAAAAAAATTATATTTATTTTGTTTTATTTTTCACCCATTATATGAAGAGTATTTGTAGGCCAATTTGAGAGGAATTATAACTTTATGATATTTTCTTTAAGCACTTAAGAGGGTAGAAAGTGAATGAAATTTTGATCATCATGTGGTGCTAAAAATTTAAGCAGCCCTTACATGCAAGTGTTTGATGCAGTCCCTGAGTGTAGGCACAGAGTGAGGACATGAGATACAGTCAATAATTTCAGCAAAATCAATGTGAGATAATAAAGGCTCTCCCTCCTATGGTAAATTTATAATCATGAATTTAGTCCATGAAACCTGGACCATAACATTAATTCTTCACTGAGGAATTTTTTTTTAATGAAATTATATTATTAAGGCATAAGTGAGTGGTAAAGACTATATAATAATATATTCACAACATTTTGTGCTTCCAGGGATCTCTCAAGCAGGTAGTAATCAATAATTAGTCTATATGATTTGGAATAGTTTGCATTGGATTTTGTTGAAATGATATTCTTTTGGTATTTTAAATCATTACTGGTTTTAGCAAAATAAGTAAGTAAAACCAAGCAAAGATATCACTCTGAAGCATTTTTAAGAGGAAGATTGTCAATTGGTTCTTGTATAATTATATAGGGAGAGGTAACAGTTAGCCACATGCATTTACACATACACACACACACTGTCTTTTCCTATACATATGACTGTCTATAGATATGTAGCCATCAACATATATGTGCATAGATTTAGATGTTTTTTCAAGGGCTACTACACAGTTTGGGTAAAAGTTATGGATGCTAATCCAAAAAGAAAAAAAAAAGGTAATGTCCCTGGGGCATTTTTGCTTTCTACCTAGACATGTTTTGGCAATATATTTCACCTTTACTAAAAACAAAACAAAAAAAAAAACAGGATTTTTTTTTATACTAATAAACTGATCAAGTCCCACATCCTATGTTATGGTGTGCCATTTAAAGTTATTGCCCAGCTTCTCATTACTTTTATTTTTAATTTCTGAAAATCATAATTTATATCCAATGTGTCCATCCTTTCACCAAACTTTTCTAATCCTATATATAGATTTTTCTAATCTAACTAATCTAAATCTCACTATAAACTTTCTAATCTACTGATATTTTTTCAAATGTTAATATTTACCTCATGTCAAATCTAGTCTGCTAACCATTAATCTTCCTTTTCTAGTCCCATTGGTAGGGATTTTTATAGTTTCTTACCTATCTTTTTCCATGTCTATTGTCTGTAACCTGGATTTCCTTATTAGGAAATATTTCAAGTCTGAAGTCAGACTAGGGTTAAATACCTACAAGTCCACTTACTAGCTTTGCAGCCTTGTTAGTTAACCACTCTGCATCTTGCTTTCTTCAGTTGATAGATAGGAATGATAATAGTTGAAATGGACCAAGCATATATTTACAGCACATATTTGATACATTTAAAAATCAAGAATCTTGTCTGATACATAGTAAGAACTACACAAGTATCAGCTATTATTATTCTCATATTATTTTATTCCCATAAGTAAGTTAATTTTATTCCCATAAACCTACTAGGCTGTGTTTGTAAGTAATTAATATGAAGAAATTTGCTTTTCACTGACTTGGGTTTGCACAACTTTTCTTTTAGGTGTAAGCATAGAATGACTCATATGCTATCAGAAAAGTAATGGGAAGAGGGCCAAGTGGGTAACCGAAGGAGTAGAAAAAGAAAAGATAATTAATGTTTTATTAGTGAGGTGTCAGCTACAATGCTTGAATGGTAGTCTACATAGATTGTTTATTTCTCTTGCACATAGCACTTGACTGTTGAGGAATACAGGATGTTAGGACTATGGTCCTCAGCAGAGTCTTTCAAGGGCCCAGTTTACCATAACTTGCTTACATTCTCATTGCACTGTCATTCATTCCCCAGAGTAGTATCCTCATCTACATGGTTGACGAGGATCCATTAATTTATCTATCTTCCACCCCCCAGGAAAGATTATGGAGGAAATTCAGGGTAAATATCATCGGAAGTCATACACATCTCTTCTAGCACATCCCATAGGATGGGCTTAAGTCAATAACATACTTATATGCAAGAGAAGTTATGAAATGGTTGATAACTAGATAGTCATATGCCTAGATTAAATTTGGAGTCTTCCTTACTGAAAGGTAAAAGGAAAAAAAATCATGTTGATCGTAGCGGTGTTTGCTACAGTATTTAAATTTGTACCCAGTGAAAATGACTTTAATAATTGCTCATTCTATAATGTGCAAACGTGTTTCTTTGTTTGGTATGCAGTGAAGATGACAAAGAGGTTATAACTGTAAAATATTTTCCCATCTATATCATACTGTTTTTGTAATAATCATGCTTATGTGATACTTGTTAAATCCATATCTCTTATTACAGTGTTGACTCTAAATTGTATTATATTTGATATGAAAAATGTATCCATTTGATGATAGTTCATTCCAGAATTATATTCATTCAGGATTTTCCTTTGAATCCTTCCAATGCTCAGGATTGTTAATAAGGCACCCTGCCCTGTTCTATATATGTCTAGGTGGATTTAAAATTCACTTTTCTCAGAAGTAGATATATCAGCATTTGAGTTCTGAAAATTACTGTGTGACCTTTTGATAAGATAAACTTTCTCTAAGAAAATTTTATAACCTTTTAAATAGGGTATTATTATCTCTGGATGTTAGAAGAATTAAATATAGTCGCGATCTTAACACAGAAGCTGCTACTCAATAAATGTAAATTTTCTTCCTCTCCACCCTTTCTCCTATTTGTGGATCGAGAATTATTTCCATTTTCTAGGCAGGGAATTGGAAATGGGAGCCTACATGAAACTGGTGAACTGATGAAGTTTTCCATGTCACCACACTAACAAGGTCTTAGTGTTCATCATCCTTTTCCAAATCCTTCATGAAGACATTCCCAAATCTTTTCAATTCTATCTGCCTTCTTTTCTTTCCACAGGTCTGAAGCACCAAGGAGTCTCATTTTGCACGTGAAGAAGAACCCACAAAGAAAGATACATTTTAAACCTTCTTTTCGTCTGAAAAACTCAATTTCAGCTAACTGATTTCACCACTATGTAAGTAATTTCAGTTAATTAATCACCATGTCCACTTTCATGGTTGGGAATTTCAAGGCAAATGCATGGAAATTTCCAAGTATAGAAAGTCAAACATCTGGTATTTACAATCTGTTCATATTGATCACCAGAGTGAATGATGGAAAAGTAGTATAAAGTTGAATTTCCAAAATATTTCAATAATCATAAAAACTATATGTTACTAATAAAAATGTATAGAACAAAATTGATATTAATATGCTATTATACTATCTTATGTCAGTTGAAAGGTTTATTAAAACACAAATAACCACCATTATATCTTAGAGATTCAACATGCAATTGGTTATGTTCACTGGTATGTGATTTATATAAACACTAATAATTCTTTCTACATTGGCTTTGCTCTAGACTGAAAAGAATATTGAACAAATGTGTCTTTTTAAATAAAAATGAGCCTGCAAATGTCTCATTGAACATATAATTCATATATACAGTAATGTTATATACCAAGGAAAAGTGAATCACATTTTCTAAACACTATCTTGCTGAAACAAGTCTATGGATGAGAAATAATACCTGTGCAATATCATGTAATGAAATGAAAATAGTGAAATGTTCTTTAAAAATACGATAGACTATAGAGTCACATATTTCTTGAAAGCCAGGTTCAAAATTAAGGTGCAAATTACTGGCATAAAAAATTGCATCTGTATGTCCTTTAAATGACCTATAACATGTACTATAGATGGAAATATGTACAGTAAATTTTATGGAAAAAATGATTTAAAAACAACAGAGCTAGAGAATAGGTACAAATTTAAAATAACACTATGTGCATATATCTGTCCTTTCAAACTATTTTGATTTCATAATTACTATTAAATAATAATTATATGAAAGTATATTGAGTACCTAGCACATTTCTAATTACTTTACATGTTTTAGTTTAATTTATCCTTACTAAATACAGTGAAATTCTCTTATGATTCAATGATGCTTATTAACATTATTATCAAATGCCTCACTTTGAATCAACATTTTTGATATTTGTATGCTTACATGCAGGGTTTATTAGATTTTGATTTTACATTGTTTCTAAAATCTAAATTTGCATTTGTGTGTGTGGAGGGGTTGGTCTATACATAAAAAGATTGAATTTGATTTCAAATTGCACCAGATTGACCAACAGGAGCTCTTTCAAGCAGCATTCACTTTTTTTTACATGATTCCATTAGTTTTTTGAATGCTTCATGCATAACAAAATACATCAGTCTTAAAACTTGCATTTTTCCTGCCATAGAACTATATTCATCTGTTTCTTCAAGGTGTCCTACTTTTCTTTAGTGGCAAATGGTAGTTGCAAACTCAGACATGGGTGCTAGGTGTGCTAATTGCTTTTGAAGTGTCATTGCTTTTAGACCTTTTCAGTGAACAGATATAGAATATATTTTTAAAGGAAACTTTATATTTTAGAACACTTTTAGATTTACAGGACTATTGCAAAAAGAGTAAAGTTTCCATATGCTCTGCACTCATTTTCCCTTATAATTAACATCTAACATTTGTTTGATGTATTTGTTATAATTAATTAACCAATATTGAAACATTATTAACTAAAGTCCACATTTTATTCAGATTTTATTAAATTTCCCTTATAGTCCCTTTTCTGTTCCAGGATCTCATCCAAGATACGTATTGTATTTAGTCATCATGTCTCCTTAGACTTCTCTTGGCTGTAAGAGTTTCCCAGACATTCCTTATTTTCTGTGACCTTGAAAGCCATGGGGAGTGCTGTTTAGGTGTTTTGTAGAAAGTTTCTCAATTAGAATGGTCTCAATTAGACTGAGAAAATCTGATGATGTTTTTCTCCTGATTAGACTGTTGTTATGGGATTTTAGAAGGAAGGCCAAAGGTGAAGTGCCATTTTCAGCACATTACATCAAGGGTACCTAGGATCCTGTCTTATTGTTGCTGTTAACCTTGATCTCCCGGCTGAAGTAGTGATTTGTCAAATTTCTCCACTTTCAAGTTACTTTTTCCTCATTTTCATAACAATCTTTGGAGAAGTCACAATATGAAGACAACACTTCAGGGAGTGTGGAATTAAACTCCACCTCCTAGAAGGCAGATTAAGTACATAAATTATTTGAATTTCTTTATTTTATTTTATTTTTTTGGAAATTTGTCTCTTCTCCCTCATTTGCTTTTTTATTTATTAATTCAACAATTTATTTATATTAGTATGGACTCATGAATATTTACATTCTACTTTGGGTTAAAATGCAATACTTATTTATTTTGTTGCTAAAATTATTTGGGAGGTCTTTTAGTTGCTTTTGGGTTGCTTTAATTTCCACGTCATTGTTTTGTTTCATTTTACTCTGCTTTGATTTTTTAGGACTTCCTTACTTTCCTACTTAAAGATGTTCCAGGCTCATTTGGCATATTTGCTATCCTAGTCCTAGAATCCATTCATCCATAGAATTTCAGTTCCTTATTTTGGAGGTTGGAATTAGAAAACAAGATCTGGACAATAGGTATTGAGGTGGTTAATTTTATGTGTCAACTTGACTGAGCTCAGGAATACCCAGATGGCTGGTAAAACAATATTCCTGAGTGTGTCTATGAAAGTATTTGCAGAGAGATTAGCATTTGAATGAATAGACTGAGTAAAGAAGATCACCTTTGCCAATGTAGTGGGGCATCATCTAATCCATCGAGGGCCTGAATAGAGCAAAAAGGCAGAGTTCTCTCCTTGAGCTGGGACATTAATCTTCTCTTGTCTTTAGACATTGGTTCTCCTGGTTCTCAGACATTTGAACTGAGACTGAAACTTGCACCATTGACTCCCTTGATTCTAGAGCATTTGAATTGGACTAGAACTATACCACCAGCTTTTCTGGACCTTCAGTTTGCAAATGGCAACTAGGGAGACTTCTCAACCTCCAAAATTACATAAGGCATTGGCTCAACAACCTATTGGTCCTGTTTCTCTTGAGACTCCTCACTAATATAGGTGAATTCATTGCTACCGGGGTATCTTTGCTTCTAGGTCCCCTTAGTTGTCAGAGCAGGAAATACATGTGTCTTGTATAGTAACACATATCGGTCTTTTGCAATTCCATAGTAACTTAGAAAGAATCAATTTGTCAGTATCTATAAAATAGGTTCCTGGGATTTTAGTTGGGATTGTATTGAATCTGTAAATCAAGTTGGGAAGGATAACTTTTTAACAATATTATCTTTCAGTCAGTCAATATGAACTCTCTCTCTCCATTTATTTAGATCTTGTTTCATTTCTTTCATTAGAATTCTATAGTTTTCACATAAAGATTCTATGCATAATTGGTTTGATTTATACCTAAGTATTTATATTTTAGGGGGTGCTGTTACAAATGGTATTGATTTTAATTTCAAATTCAAATTTTGTTTATTGCTAGTGTATAGAAAGGAATTACCTTTTGTATAATAACTTTGTGTCCTATTACCTTGCTGTATTGGATTATTAGTTCCAAGAATTTATTTGTTGATTCTTTAAGAATTTCTAAAGAAATTATCCTGACCTTTGAGAATAAAGACAGTTTTACTGCTTTCTTCTAAATCTGTATACATTTTCTTGTCTTACTGAGCTAGGTAGAACTTCCGGTACAATGTTGAATAGGAGTAATGAGAAAGGAAACGTTTGACTTGTTCGAATCCTTGGGGAGGAAGCACCGAGTGTCTCACCATTAAATATGATGTTCATTATGTTTTTATAGATGTTCTTTATCAAGTTGAGAAAGTTCTCTATTCCTAGTATGCTGAGAGTTTTTATCCTTAATGGATATTGGATTTTGTCTAATTATCTTTCTGTTTCAATTGTTAATATGGTGAATGCATTGATTTTTGAATGTTGAAACAGCCCTGAATACCTGGAATAAATCCCACTTGGGTGTGGGATATAACTGTTTGGAAAGATTACTGAATTTTATCTGCTAATATTTTGTTGAGGATTTTTGGCATCTATAGAGGTATTAGTTTGTAGTTTCCCTTTCTTGTCATATGTCTCTCATTTGGTATTAAGTTACTGATGATTTAGTAGAATAAATAAAATAAGCATAGGAAGTATTTCTTATGCTTTTATATTCTAGAAGATATTGTATAGAATTGATATCATTACTCCCTTAAATATTAGGAAGGATTTACCAATGAAACCATTTGGGTGTAGTGATTTGCTCCTTACAAGGTTATTAGTTATTGATTCAATTTCTTTAATAGATATTGGTCTATACAGATTCTCTATTTTTCACTATATGGATTTTATAATTTGTGTCTTTCAGAGATTTGTTTTATTTCATCTGAATTGTTGAATTTGTGCACATAAAAAGTTGTTGAAATTTCCTATTATGTTAGTGGACTTGTCTGTTTCTCTTTGAAGATGTATAAGTTTTTCTACATGTATTTTGTTTCTCTGTTAGATGCATACACATTAAGGACTGAAATGTCCTCCGGGATAATTGACCCATTTATCACTTTAGTGTCTGTCTTTATCCCTGATTAATTTCCTTGTTCCAAAATTTAATTTATCTAAATTAATATGGCTACTTCTGTTGTTTTTTTATTAGCATTAGCATGCTATGTCTTTCTCTAATCCTTTCATATGAAACAATATTTTGGAGGCGATATGTAGTTGTATCTTTTTAAAAAAATTCATTCTGACAGTCTGTTTTATAATTGTAGAATGTTGGCCATTCACATATAAAGTGATTAATGGTTTAGTTAGACTAATATCTACTATGTTTGTAACTGTTTTCTGTGCCTTATATTAGTTCTTTTTTTCTTTTCCTGTCATTTTCTGCCTTAACTGAGTTTGATTTAATCTCCTCTCTAAGCATATTGATTATAATTTTTTTCTCTCTTTTTATTTTTATTTTTTGGTTCTCAGGTAAATGACAATATACATTTTATCTAATCTAAGTCCACCTTCAAATGACGCTGTACTGCTTCATCTGTAATAGTTATACCTATAACAGAATATTCTCAATTTCTCCTTGACCTATTTCTTATGGCATCGTTGTTATTCTTTTTACTTATTCATATTCTGTAATCACTCAATACATTGTTACTATTTGTACTTCAAAGAAACAGTTATCTTATGAGTTTAATTAAGAATAAGAAAAATTAAAGATTTTTCTCTGCCACTCTCTTTCTTTATGGACATCCGAGTTCCTGACATTGATTTGTTCCTTTTTATGAAGAACTTTTAACATGTATTGCAGGATTTCTTGCAATGATTTCCCTAAGTTTTGTATAAAGTAGTCTTTATTTCTCTTTCATTTATGAAGGATTAGCTTGCTGATAAAGAATCTACATTGGTGAATATTGCTTTTCAACACTTTACATATATATTACTTTATATATAAAAATGTGTAATATATCTATATCTATTATTCTCTCTCTCTCTCTCTCTCTCTCTCTCGTATGGTTTCTAATGAGAATACAATTGTATTTCTTATTTCTATTCCTCAGGCAGTTTTTTCCTCTGGTTCCTTTCAAGATTTTCTGTCTTTGTTTTCCTGTAGTTTGAATTTGATGTGCCTAGGTATACATTTTCTGGGAATTTGCTGCTTTGTGTTCTGTCAGCTTCCTGGATCTGTGTTTTATCATGTCATTAGTTTTGTAACATTTTCACCCATTATTGCTTTCCCCAATGGCTGTAACAACTGACAGCGTTGCTAGCCGTGTTCGAGTGTGTTTGTGTGGCAGACTGCATTTTCGGAAGATGACAGCAAGGATAGCTCCATCCCACGTGACTTTTCCCATGTGACCTTGACACTCCTTTCATCAGGAGGCGGTGCCTCTCCCCGTGCTCTGTGAGTCTAGGTGGCAGTGACTCCTTGCAGCTAATAGGAGAGGACGCAGCAGGAGCTGCCTCATGGCTCCTGAGGGAGACGGGACAGGCAAGGCAGCTCCGCGTTGTCTTCTGGAATCCTCATGCTGGGCCGTTAGCTGTCAGGTCAGAAGTCTGGGTATCTTAAGGTCGCCATCTCAAGCACACATGCCAAAAACATGGAGGGGCCACATGTCATCGACTCTCTGGATGGTAGTCTTAGGTTTTCAGTCTCCAGTCCAGGGGCCGGACATGTGTGAACCAGAGTTGAGATGATTACGTTCCCCAGCCTTTGGGGTCACCCCCAGGCCTCTGAGTCTTCTCTCCTGGAGCCCCAGTGGCAGGGGAGCAGAGAGGCTGTCTTTGTTGAGCCCTTGAAAGACACAGACCCTCAGTTTGGGGGAAGTTTGTTACACAGTAGTATCAACTGGAAAATAAATTAGCAACAATCCTGCCAGCTTTATATGTTTTCATTAACATTTTTAGCCAAAAATTTTGTTTTTCATTGTTTTTTTAATTTGGTATTTTTTTTTCTAAGTGAGAATTGGTATATTTCCAGAAGTTAGTTTAATATTTGTACATCGGTACACTTTTAGATATATTTTTGCTCATATATCTCTTGAAGTCTTAACGCTTGATTTTTCACATGTATTTGAATACACTCCCTATAAAGTATTGATACCATATTAGGTGTAAACATATTTTCTCAATCACATGTCATTCCTTTAATTTTAGTTTATGCTCCCAGCTTTTCCTTTATGATGGTTTCTCTTACTTGAACACTAAAAAATTATTTGTCTAAAGATTTGATAAACACAGAGTTTGATTCCTGATCATTTTATATTCAGTTTTGATATTTCACTTATTAAATTCATCTGGAGCTTGGTTCAAGCTGCGGACATTTCACATGTATCCCCTCAGTACTTATTAAGTAAATATGCCTCGTCCACTTACTCTCAGGAGCTTTCTTTCTCGTAGTTTGATGTCATTTGTGGGGTGGATCATGCGAACTAGTCATCCCCTGCATTAGCTTGTATTTTCTTCTTGTGGCAGCATCACACTGTTCTGGTTATTGTTGCTTTCTTGAAGGTTTATACTTTTCTCACTGTCTGTTTGAATTTTGTTTTCAATTTTGTTCTTACTTACTTCCAAATGAATTTCAAAGCTTATTTAAAGAAACCAAACACCTCCTTGAATTAAGTTATAGATAAGATGTAAATCAATATAAAATCTGACACTTTCTTTAAATATGAAGAGATGAAGATAGAAATATAGCTAAATGTAATAGAACAACTATAAGGGTGTTCAACCCACATCTTATCTAAAATTATGATAAAGAGAGGAGAAAGAAGTGAGTGCAGGAAAATATTCCAGAAAGAAGGAACAGAATGTTAAAATTTGGGGTGGCAAGAAATTGGATAGCAAATAGGTGGAGGTGATGTAATGCAGACAGAAGCCTGGGACGCTGGTGGTGATGGGAGGTGGGAGAAGGGGAGAGAAGCAGGGCAGAGCATGGAGGTCCTTTAGCTTTGTGAAGAAGTTTCCCAGAAGAAAGGATTGAGAAAAGGAAGTGTGGGGATCCAGGTTGTCTGTAAAAAGGGTAGAGAGGACCAGAGAAATAGGTAGAAGATGACATTTCTGTTAGTCAGTTTGTTTTAAAATTTGGGAGGAATTTGGGCCAGTTTTAAAAAAAGGAAAATGTTAATCATTTTGAGAGACTAGTATTAAGGATCTGAGTTCTAGTTTCTTGACTAACTAGAAATTGAAGTCAGTTTAGTTGCTTAGAACAGTTTGGTTACCTTAAGCTATTACTTTTGAGCTCTTTTTCATTTTTTGAAAAGAATTTAAATGGAGTCAAAAGAAGTCAAATGCATTAAAATGCGTAAATATGTAACTCCTTGCTTTTTGAAGTGTCCAATTTAGAATAATTTAATCTAAAATGAATCCAATTAGAGGCAAAAATGTTTAAATTAAGAGGAAATATTTTGAAAATATATTGTCTTATGAAGATAAACACTACATTTAAAATATGCACCCTTGCACTTGACATATTTATTCATTTTTTTCAAATAGTAACTGCTTTAACAAATGTTGCAAATGTAGAGAAATACATTTACTTTACATCAAAGGGCAAAGAACTTACAAATGGCAATAAGAGACCAGTTGTATTTAAGATGTCTGATATTGCTGCATGTCTGTATTAATAATAAAATATTCTTATGCACTATTTCTCCTCATGGAAAAAGCTGCTGTCCTTATTCATATACAAATAAAGTTGAAGGGGAATCTGGATGCTTCTGTGCCTCCCAGAAGCTTTTTCCGGAATGGATTTGATGAGAAAATTTATACTTTCTAACCAGCCTTTTCTACAGGTATACTTTTCACTATTTTTACCCCTGGAGTCCTGGATACTTCAGTGGTTTTGATACAGTAGATCACACACACGTTTGTTCCAGAGCGTTTAAACATACATTATTGATTTTATCTTTTGAAGGTAAAAATGCTTTCAGAAGAAACTTGGAAAACAAGTCTAAATCTACTGAATTTAAAGACCAGCAGAAGTCCCTAGATATGGTTTCCACAGCAACAGTTTGAATGTTGAATTTTCCTTTGCACATAAGAGGTAAGTAATGGCTTCATTGATTTAACCAAACATTTTGGAACCTACTATGTTAGGTAGCTAGAAGCAAAAAGAATTAGGCCAAACTACGCCTTGTTCCCAGCCCTTCCTGTCCCGCTGCGGCCACCAGAGAGTTCACCATCTACTCAGGTGCCAGGCAACTAAAGACTTTAAGAAGAATGTGATATGTGCCCTGGTAAAGGTGGGAAAATGTACTTTGAAAGCACAGAAAGAAGAAACTCAATCTGTCAGTAGAGAATGAATGCGGAGAAGAGTGATTTTATCACCTGGTGAAGCAGTGGAGAGAAGGCCTTGGAGTTTCATGCTCCAGATGAGAACTGTTTGCAGGATGGATTGAGGGTGTGGCAGGGTGGGAGGAGGGAAGGATGCCCTTTTCCGAGGAAACACGTGTAAAGGCGAGGAGCTATGTTAGGGCAGTGTGGTTTTGGAGTGCTCCTGTGGTTTCCAGGCTGATGGGACAGAAGCACAGGGTGTGTTGAGGGAGTGGAAGTTATGCTGGAAGGGTAGGTAGAAACGAGTAAACATTTTCAAGATGTTGTAAGGAGTTTGCACTTTACGCTACAGTTGGTGTGGAAGGATGAGTGACCAATGATTTCTATCAAATGTAAACATTAGCATCAGGAAAATTGCAGCAAGAGAAAATAGGACTTCATGACAAAAGGTGATCATTGTTTCTCTCTGCCTTACAAAAAAAGTGATCATTAAATAAGGCATTGCTGGTGGCTGTTTCTTTCATGTAAAAGAGTCTGGGAGATGCCCCCTTGTAACTTATTGTGGCATTTCATAGTTTTTACAACCAGGACGTAATTGTGCATGCTAAATCTCACAGTTTGTAATTAAATTTTATGCCTCTTACATCCTCGTGGAGATGAAGACCTCCTTTCAGTGGCTTTAATTCACTCGAAGGCCATTTCAAATTATGTCTTGGACTTTGCACTTTAGGCGACATAATTCTCTCTCATTTACATTTTCCCTATGACTTCTATGTTATGGCCCTTTAAGCGATTTTAGTTGTTATTTTCTGGATCTTTTCCAGTTTTTTTTGACATCTTCCTTATATGTAGTAAAATAAAAAAGGTAGCATAGTGTTTTAAAAAGATTCTAGGTAATGTATCAGTGAAAATTCTGCTGTGTATAATGTCTGAAATTTTGTTGCCTACATTTTCTTCTAGGATTTTCATGGATTCACAAGTCACATTTAAGTCTTTCATCCATTTTGAGTTTATTCTTGTGTATGGTGTAAGTGGGTGGTCTAGCTTCATTTTTTTGCATGTAGCTGTCCAATTTTCCCAACACCATTTATTGAAGAGGCCATCTTGACTCCACTGTATGCTCTTGCCACCTTTGTCAAATATTAATTGAGCATAATGTTTTGGGTAAATTTCTGGGTTCTCTGTTCTGTTCCATTGATCTATATGCCTGTTCTTGTGCCAGTACCAGGCTGTTTTGATTAAACTGGCTTTGTAGTATAACCTGATATCCGGTATTGTGATCTCTCCTACTTTGTCCTTCTTTTTAAAGATTGCTGTGGCTATTTGGGCTCTTTTTTGGTTCCATATAAACTTTTGGTGTATTTCTTCTAGTTCTGTGAAGTATATCATTGGTATTTTGATGGGGATTGCATTGAGTCTACTGATTGCTTTGGGTAGTATGGACATTTTAATGATGTTAATTCTTCCAATCCATGAACATGATATATGCTTCCACTTTTATATATCTTCCTATATTTCTTTTTTTCTGTGACCAGTAGTTTTCTGAAAAGAGGTCCTTTACTTCTTTGGTTAAGTTTATTCCTAGGTATCTTAATTTTTTTGCCGCAATTGTAAATGGGATTTGTTTTTTACTTTCTCTTTCTGTGAGTTCATTGTTGGTGTATAAGAATGCTGTCGATTTCTTGACATTAATTTTGTATCCTGCTACTTTGCCAAATTCATTTATTAAGTCTAGTAGATTTTTGATGGCGTCTTTAGGGTTTTCTATGTACAATACCATGTCATCTACAAATAATGACAGTGTCACTTCCTCCTTTCCAATTTGGATCCCTTTTATTTTTTTTTTTCATGTCTAATTGCTGTGGCTAAGACTTCCAGTACTGTGTCAAATAAGAGTGGCAAAAGTGGGCATCCCTGTCTTGTTCCAGTTTTTAAGGGAAATGCTTTTAGTTTTTGCCCATTGAGTATGATGTTGGCTGTAGGTCTTTCACATATGGCCTTTATTATGTCGAGATATGATCTCTCTCTTCCCACATTGCTGAGTGTTCTTATCAGAAATTGATGGTGGATTTTGTTGAATGTTTTTTCAGCGTCTATTGATAAGATCATATGTTGTTTTTTTTAAATGCATTATTTACTTATTTATTTATTTGTATTTTGAGAGAGGCGAAAGGGAGGGAGAGAGAGAGAGAGAGACAGAGACAGAGACAGAGAGACAGAGACAGAAACACATCCATCCCATGCCTCCGATGCACACCCCAACTGGGAACCGAACCTGAAACCTGGGCCTGTGCCCTGACCCGGAAATGAAGAGAGCCATGTGACCTGCCGGTGCACGGGGCCAAGCTCCAAGAAACCGACCAAGGCTGCCCTCTCCCGGTTGCTTCTTGGATGCACCCTGACAGGGCATCGGACCCACAACCACAGTGAATCCGGAGGACGCGGTTGCCAACTGAACCACCACAGGGCCAGCCAGGGCCGGCTTGATTGATGGATTGATTTTGTAAGATTCATGGCACGGTGCTTTGCGCCATCCACGTTCAGCTCCTTGCAAGCATACACAATGTCACACCCCTGCCACGTTGTGGTGCTGGTCCTTAAGGTGAGCCACGGTGAAGTCCTCGCACCCACCCACATTACCCCAACGTTCCCCGCCCCCACCCCCTTGTTGGTTTGGGCTTTGTTGTGGAACAGAAAGGTGTGTACATATACACACGCACGTGCGTGTGCGTGCGTGTATACACAGACAGGTCCCTCTTACACTTCCTTACCGCGGGCTTTGTGCGCAGGCCTGGGAAATGCCTCCTCCCCCGTTGTCAAGAACAGATTCGGGGTGGGGGCATGGAGGGTGCACACCCCACTGAAAACAAAAGAAAGGGGGCGGAGGGGGGATACCTGGGGACCAGAGGGAGGGAAAGAGACTTCACATACTTTGGGCGCTGAATGCTGCATGCCCGATGACGGCAGATACAATATACAGATGTTGTTTCCGTGAATTGCACACTTGAAACAATTGCGTGGTTTTGACTTTTATCACGAATCCCCGCCCCACCCCACCCCCAGTTCCACACGAAGCTGTCTTTTTTTTCCTTTTCTTTTCTTCTCTCTCTTCCATTCCTTTCTTTGGAAACCCCGAGTTGCACACTTGAAACAACTGTGTGGTTTTGACCTTTCTCCCCGCCCCCCTGTCCCCGGGATTTCCAAATGGACCTGTCTTTTTCTTCTTCTGTCTTTCTCTTCCTTTCTTTTCTCTCTCAACCTTTGTGTTTAGACTAATCGTTGTGTCCGCCGTAGATCCCATTAAAAATGAAATCTAAAGGAAAGAAAAGAAAAGAGAAGAGGGGGGAGAAGGAGAAGTAAGAGATGAAAAGATTGGTCCGTCCGTTGCTGTGCCGTGAGGACTCGCCTGGTTTCGGTTTCTCGGACCCCGGGTGCGATGTTTGCTGTGGGGCTCTGGGGAGCTCGGGCCGGCCTATGCGTCCCCGCCTGCCGGCGACTCCGGGGTGTTCTTTCGTCTCCGAGTCGCCCTCCCGGTCCTCCGTTCCGGCCGCCTACTGGAGTTGACCCGGGAGGAGACTGGTCCTCCGAGCCGGCGGCGGGGCGCACTCGCTCGTCCGGCGACTGCGGCCGCATCCTCTCCGACCCCGCCGGGGCTCCGGGGCCAGGGCTGGGACGGGGGACAGGGGACGGGGGAAGGCGGTGGGCGGTGGCGGCAGATCGCGGGCCTGGGGCCGGGGACCCCTTCCCCAGGGGGACGCGAGCCGCCTCCCCTCCTCTCTCCTGCCTCATTCCGGGTCGACCAGCAGGACCTCGGGCCGGTGCGAGGGACCGATGGCGACAAAGGGTGGGTGCCGCGCGGCCGGGGTCATCAAAGGCGGCCCGGGGCACCGGTTGCCCAGTTGCCTGGCACCAGACATTGCCGCGTGAACGGCGAGCCACCGGGTCCACCAGTTAACCGGATCTCTACCAGGCCGCTGGGGAGGTGTGGACGGGAGGGAGACAGGAAGGGAGGGAGAGTGTGCGCTCGGCTGGGTGGGAGAGTGTATGCGTCTGTAAGATCATATAGTTTTTATCTTTGATTTTGTTTATGTGGTGTATCACATTTATTGATTTACAAATATTGTACCATCCTTGCATCCCTGGGATGAATACCACTTGGTCATGGTGGATAATTTTTTTGATGTATTGCTTGATCCGATTTGCTAATATTTTGTTAAGGATTTTGGCATCTGTGTTCACCAGTGATATTGGCCTATAGTTTTCTTTCTTTGTAATGTCTTTATCCAGTTTTGGAATTAGGATTACGCAGGCCTCATAAAATGACATTGAACGTGTCCCGTCTTCTTGGATTTTCTGGAATAGTTTGAGAACAATGGGTATTAGATCTTCTTTGAATGTTCAGTAAAACTCCCCTGAGAAGCCATCCGGAGCTGGGCTTTTGTTTGCTGGGAGTTTCTTAATTACATCTTCGATTGTCTTTGTTGTTATTGGTCTGTTCAAGTTTTCTGTCTCTTCCAGGTTCAGTTTTGGGAGACTGTGTGTTTCTAGAAATTTGTCCATTTCGCCTAGATTGCCCAATTTGTTGGCGTATAACTGTTCATAGTATGTTTCGATGATCCTTTGTATTTCTGTGGTGTCAGTTGTTGCTTCTCCTCTTTCATTTCTGATTTTGTTAATTTGAGTCCTCCGTTTTTATTCTTGGTCAGTCTGGCTAAAGGTCCATCGATCTTGTTTATCTTTTCAAAGAACCAGCTTTTTGTTTCACTGATCTTTTGAACTGTTTTGTTAGTATCTATGTCATTTATTTCTGCTGTGACCTTTACTATTTCTTTCCTTTTACTTGCTCTGAGTTTTTCTTTTTGTTTTCTTTCTAGATCTTTAAGTTGTAGGGCTAGAGAGTCAGTTAGAAATTTTTCTTGTTTCTTGAGGTAGGCCTGTAGTGCTATGAACTTCCCTCTCAGGACTGCTTTCGCTGCATCCCATAGATTTTGTGTTTTCATTTTTATTGGTTTCCAGGAAGTTTTTAATTTCTTCCTTGATCTCGTTGGTAACCCATTTTTTGTTTAATAACATGCTATTTAGCTTCCAAGTGTTTGAATGTTTTTGTTGTAATTGAGTTCTAGTTTTATGCCATTGTGATCTGAGATGATGCTTGATATGATTTCAGTCTTCTTGAATTTGTAGAGACTTACTTTGTGTCCTAATGTATGGTCTGTCTTTGAGAATGTCCCATGTGCATTTGGGAAGAATGTATATTCTGCAGCTTTAGGGTGAAATGTTCTGTAAATAGCCATGAAGTCCAACTGATCTATTCGTCATTTAAGGACTCTATGTCTTTGTTAATTTTTTGTCTAGAAGATCTATCCAGTGGTGTCAGTGGGGTGTTAAAGTCACCCACTATGATAGTATTGCTATTGATCTCTCCCTTGAAGTCCTCCAGAAGTTTTTTTTAAATGTATTTTGTTTCTCCCGTATCTGGTGTGTATATGTTTTCCAGGGTTATATCCTCTTGTTGGATTGATTCATGTAATATTATATAGTGACCTTCTTTGTCTCTTATTATGGCCCTCGTTTTGAAGTCTATCTTGTCAGATATGAGTATTGCTACACCAGCTTTTTTTCATTTCCATTTGCTTGGAAAATTTTTTTCCATGTCTTCACTTTCATCCTGTGTGAGTCTTTTGTTGTGAGGTGGCTCTCTTGTACACAGGATATATGTGGGTTGTGTTTCTTTATCCAATCAGCTACCCTTTGTCTTTTGATTGGAGCATTTAAGCCATTTACATTTAAGGTTATTATTGATAGATAGTTATTTGTTGCCATTTTTTATTTTATGCCTGTGTTCCTCTCTCTCTCTCTCTCTCTCTCTCTCTGTTTCTTCTTCTTACAACAGTCCCTTCAGCATTTCCTGCAGTGCTGGTTTGGTGGTGGTAAATTCCTTTAGCTTTTTAATTTTTTTTTTATATCTGTAAAGCTCTTTATTTCTCCTTCAATTTTGACTGATAGCCTTGCTGGATAGAATAGTCTTGGATTCAGACTCTTGCCTTGCATTACTTTGTACATTTCATGCCACTCCCTTCTGACCTGCAGTGTTTCTATTAGAAATCAGCT
Organism: Tadarida brasiliensis; assembly: GCA_030848825.1. Classification (NCBI taxonomy): domain Eukaryota; kingdom Metazoa; phylum Chordata; class Mammalia; order Chiroptera; family Molossidae; genus Tadarida; species Tadarida brasiliensis. The sequence continues at coordinate 70,357,090 of CM061269.1, read as the reverse complement.
GTCAGTCTAATGGGAGCTCCCTTGTAGATAACTTTCTGTCTCTCTCTTGCTTCCTCTAAGATTCTTTCTTTGTCTTTAATGTTTGCCATTTTTATTATGATGTGTCTAGCTGTAGGTCTTTTGGGTTTCATCTTGCTTGGAACTCTCTGGGTTTCCTGGACTTGTGTCACTTTTTCCTTCACCAGTTTAGGGAAGTTTTCTGTCATTATTTCTTCAAACAGGTTCTCTATTCCTTTCTTCTTCTCCTTCTGGTACCCCTATAATGAGAATGTTGTTACATTTTGTACTGTCCCAAAGCTCCCTTAAACTCTCCTCATGCTTTTTAATTTTTTTCCCCCATTTGCTGCTCTATTTGGGTGTTTTTTTCTACCTTGTCTTTAAGTCACTGATTCAGTCTTCAGCTTCTTCTAATCTACTATTGAACCCTTCTAAGGTATTTTTCATAACAGCTATGTCATTCTTTATTTCTTCTTGATATTTATGCATAGGTTCTATGTCTTTTTTTAAGCTGAAGTAGTTCCCACTGAGCTCCTCATAATTCTTATTAAGTTGCCTGTAGTTCTCATCAAATTGTTTGAGCACCCTTAAAATCATTGCTTTGAATTCTTTATCTGACAAGTTCCTTTCTTCCATTTCCTGTAGTTCCTTTTCTGGTGATTCCTCATTTTCCTTCCTTTGGGTGTTGTTTCTTTGTCTCACCATTTTAGCAATCTGGTATATCTAGGCCCGGTGACAGATGTTGGAGTAGGTAGGCAGGTCAGTATGTATCAAATAAGGCTGCAATGCCTCCCAGACTGTTTTGGTGTATGGCACCTCTTGCCTGCACCGATGGTGCAAGTCGCTCTGGTGGACTCCGGTTGCTCGGCCCTAGCTGCTCCCTGCTTCCTCCTCCCAGGGAAGACCAGAGATCTTCCAAAACGGTGGGCTCCTGGCTGCGTAGGGAGAAGCTCGCTGAGGAGCCGCTTACCGTGGTAGCCAGCTGCTTTCTGTCCACAACACAGGAACCTTCTGCCGTGCATCTCTGCACTGCTCGAGGTTGGTCTTCCACACTCGCATTCACTCACACTCTCTCACACTCGTTCACTCTCTCACACACTCACCCTTGCTCTGGTCCTGCTGCCGCCTTCTTCCCGAATCATATTTGGATTTTTCCTTCTTAATAAGGATTTTCAACTTTCACCTCACTAAATTCCAGCTCTCTCACACCCTGATCCACACATGGAGAGTGTAGCTGGATCCACCTGTCATTATGCTGGAGAGAGCATCCTCACTGCTCAGCTCCTCGTGCCAGGCCCACCTCAGAGGCCACTGGTCTTCATGAATGTTTGAATCAAATACTCACCTGGCAGAAAAACCACAAAACCCCAAACAGTACCAGGAGCATTATTTACTTGTCTCTTGACTTACTTGATGTCAGGGATGCAGATTGTTGCTCATCTCAGCTCTGGAAGGCAGGCATGATTCTTGTCCCTGTTCCTTACATATGGAAACACACACTCAGAGAAGTTAAATGGTGACAGAGCTCAATACTCAAACTCAGCTCTAAGTTCAAAACCCATGCCATTAACCACTGAAATATGGCAGAAGCCAGGCCACAGGGTCATGGATTCAAAGCCCAGAGATCTTTGCACACAGATGCCCACAGCAGGAGCCTGTAGGGATGGTGGATGCCTTGTGGCTCTTCAGGGGTGGAGCTGGGGGGCATTTTCACCAACAGGCCTTCCAGCACACATAATTTCTTGGCAGCACAATGGAGACTAGTGTTAAATAGGAGATTATCCTATTTAACACAATTTGTTGGTGCATTGAAGATGTGTAACAAAACTCTACACTTCTAACTTCAAAGCACTTGTGTAATGATAGAAATCGTGCTGGACATGGACTTGCAGGACCTGGGGCTCGTACTCCAGTCCTGGAACTTACTGACCTTTACATTTTGGAAAAATCACTCAATGTCTTACTTTATTTATCTTTAAAACTGGTTGATCTCAATTTTAAAAGAACAGTTGCACAGACTGAACTTTTTAAGAAGATAAGATTATTTTGATAAATGCTTTGTATTTGATAGGAATTGAGTAAATTAGTAGCTTGTCTCTTATTTCGTCAAAGAAAGACAACATCTGGCCACATAAAACAAAAAAGAGAGAAACCCTCTTAATTGAAATATACACACACATGAAAGTAAAGAAATAATGTGTTCAGCTGAATTAATTATCTCAAAATGAACTCACTTGTGAAGACTTCCCTACTCCTGAAGCAGAACACTTGCCAGCACCCTAAAGGCCCTACTCATGCCCCCTCGTGATCACCAAGCTCTCTGGCCTCCCCAGAAGTAACTACTGTTGTGACTTCTATCAGCATAGATTGGTTTGGCTTACTTTTGTTTTTCTTTAGCTTTGTGTAAATGAAGTTATATACAGTGTATTCTTTTGTACCTGGCTTCTTTTGCTAAATTATGTTTGCAAGATTCATTCTTGTAATTGCATGTGGGTGTAGTTTGTTCTTTTTAAGGCTGTAGTGTGTTTCATTATATGAATGTCTCATTTTATTTATTTTACAGTTGATGGGCATTTGGGTTGTTTCTACTTTTTGGCAATTACAAATAATGTTGCTATGAATGTTCTCGCATATGTCTTTGGATTGATATGCGCATGTTGAGTTGCTGGATCACTAGGTGTGATATCTTTAACTTGTGTAGAGAATGCCCAGCAGATATCCAGAACGGTTTTCCATTTCTGCCAGTAGTGTGTGACAGCTTGTTGCTCCTCAGCCTAGCCAACCCTTAGCATTTTCAGTCTCGAAATTGTGATGAGTTTGTAGAGGTTGGTCTTTACCTTTCCTTGACTACTGATGTGAATGAGTCCCTTTCCTATGTTTGCTGGACATTTGGAGATCCTCGTTCATAGAAGCCTTGTCTACAGTCTCTTGTTCATCTTTTTGATTGAGTTCTGGCCTTTCCTTATTTTGGTTTCTTTATTTATTCTCTGTAATAACCCTTTGTTGATGATATGTGTTGCAAATATTATCTCACAGTCTTCGGTTTGACTTCACTTTCTTAATATCACTTGATGAAAAGAAGTTCTTAATTTTTTAAATATGTTTTTTTATTGTGGTTTTTTTTTTTTTTTTGAGAGAGAGAGAAGAAGGGAGAGAGATAGAAACATCATGTGTGAGAGAAACATTGATCAGCTGCCTCCTGCATGCCCTCCACTGGGGATCTAGCCCGCAACTCGGGCATGTGCCCTGACCGGGAATCGAACCAGGACCTCTCAATCCATGGCATGACACTTAATCCTCTGAGCCACACCGGCCAGGCAAAAAGTTCTCAATTTTAATGTAGCCCAATTTATTAATTTCTTTTCTTTGGCTAGTGCCTTTTGTTCTCTGTTCAGGAAACATTTCTTAACCTCAAAATCATTTAGAAGATATTCACTTGCATTATCACCTAGAAGCTATTGTTTTTATTTTTATATTTACCACTACAATCCTCCTGGAATGGATTTTTACATATAGCGTGAGATAAAAGTCTAGTACATTGTTCTTTGTTTTTATTATTATTTTTTGTTAATCCTCACTGGAGGATATTTTTCCATTGATTTTTAGATAGAGTGGAAGGGAAAGAGGGAGGGAGAGAGAGAAACATCGATGTGAGAGAGACACACAGATTGGTTGCCTCCCACATGACCTTGACCAGGGCCAGGGATCAAACCTGCAACCCAGGTATGTGCCCTTGACAAGGAATCAAACCCAAGACCCTTCGGTCTGAGGGCCAACATTCTAAAAGCTGAGCCAAACCAGCCAGGGCAGTACATTTTTCTGTCTGTGTTTGATTCCAGGTCTTCTCTCCTTAATGGAAAACAAATGAGACTATGGCCTGAGGAAGATATGACTCTTCCTTCATACATTTGTGCTCTCTATAACTGTCTTTCCGCACAGTACCACATTTCCCCCAACTTACATTCCATTTCTCTTGAGTTTATTTGACACATAGGATGAGTTTCTGAAATAATGTTTTAGTACTCTTGCTTCTTAAGGAGATTAGGACAAGAACATTCTACAAAACCCTTGAGGAGAACAGAGCAGTTACAAAAGATATATACAGTGACTTATTCAGAGAGGTGCAGATTATTTCTTTTCAAAATTCATCCTACTGTATTCTGATAATTCACTCTCGAACCTAGTATTACTCTCAGTACCTGAACTTAATCTGGAATGATAGCTCTCCTGTCTGATGGTGAGCAATATGCAAGAAAGCTGGGGATCCCCCCATATTTTATAATAGAACTTGATAGGCATTGTGACATCACAGTGATGCTTCTGGACTGTGGAGAAGAGCAGGACTACTCAGTGCGCGCTGCACCTTTTGTTTAGTGGAGAGTCTTTCTGTGGTGGGTTAAAAACACAATCACCGCCCGGCAGGTGTGGCTCAGTGGTTGAGCGTTGACCCATGCACCAAGAGGTCGCTGGTTTGATTCCTGGTCAGGGCACATGCCCAGGTTGTGGGCCCGATCCCCAGTGGGGGGCATGCAGGAGGCGGCCAGTCGATGTTCTCTCTCATCAATGTTTCTATCTCTCCTTCTCCCTTCTTCTCTCTAAAAATCAATAAAGAAAAAAGAAAGAAAACACAATCACCACAGAGGCTATATTGTTGGAAGACATTCCATCATGAAGTAGGCATCCTCTAGATTTTGGGGGAGGGGGATACTGCTGCTTTACTTTCCAAATTAAAGACTGTTTTGAACTCAAACCTTCGGCTCATCAACGCAGGTGTTAGAGGATGCACACGTGGCGGCCTGCCTGCGGCCGTGCGCACGTTCCTCACAGGCCACGCTGCCGTTTCTGCCCTCTTCTGGGCCCTTGCTACAGTAATTTTAATGTTAACATTTTCGTGTTTCCCTAAACAGTGGCATTTTTTTAAAATTGTAGGTCAAAAACGCAAATGTATAGATAGATTTTAAGTTTGCTTTCTAGAGTTGACAGAAGGAAGTTGACCGAGGAACAAGGTGTGAGCGAGTCTGCCGGAGGCCAGCTCCCTTCTAGCTCTCCAGGAGAGGCCTGTTCTGTCTGTGCCGGGTGCACTTCTGAAGGGCAGGTAATAGAGGTCACTCTGAGAGAGGGAAAGGTCGACTAGTGCTTCCTCACTAGTTTTAAAAACTTCTGACTTCTCGAGTTGTGTGAGTGTGTTCACAGACATAATTGTTAAGAGCTCACCCTGTAACTTAGTAAAAAATAGTGTGTTTTTTCCTCTAGCATTGGCCTTTGAAAATGTCAGTAACTTTGTTAATTCCAAACCAATTATTTTCACACTTTTCAAGGCAAAACTCACACTGGTCATATGTATCTTTATATTGGGATGTGTATATGTATATACACTCACACATATACATGCATACATCTACTTATGACATTCATTTCTAGGAACAATACCATTGTTGTCATTACTTTAATGTATTCAAGACTGGTCAGTGTTAAATGCTGGTGGTAAAAAGATAAGTAAGAGATTCTTACCTGATAGGATAAGGCATGCCAATCAAAAGGTAAGCCTGGCCTACAGTATTTTCACTTATATCTTATATCCTGTGGACCTTCTCTAATGTTATTCCATTCACCTGAAAGAGCTCCTACCCATCTTTTATGTCTTAGATTTAAGAATGATTCTTTAGAAGGGATTTTTCCTGACCTCCTGTCAAGACAAGATCCCATGACTAGACAGTTTTAAAGCTGTCTTGCATTGCAGTTTTTATAATTTAAACATTTATCTGTAGTATTGCTGTTATGATTTTCATAGTTTCTCCCTACCTGGATTTAAGATCCATGAAGTTAGAGTAGCATTGTCATTATTATGTATATGCAACACCCAGCATAATACTTAGCACATACTGAATACTCGATAAATATTTGTTGAATAACTGATAAATCCAAAGAATAATTTGACAAGCATGTTCATGCATTATAGGTTTATAACTGGGACTGGTTTCGTACATCCAGATACATTGTTGTTCCTTTATGAGTTTTGTTTGTTATGTAAATAGAGAGAAGTCATTACTGATTAAATTTAGACATGAAACATTCCTAAATATAAGTAATTTAAAGACATGTTAGGTCATCTGGAAAAGAAGACCTTGAATTGGAGGATTTCTTTTTCTTTGATCCAAAGATGAATCAGTCCTCCGCTGCCATCCCATGATTCTCATCGTGTAAGTAATGAAATGGTGAAAATGAAAGTTTTATTTAGTAACCATAGAGGCATTGGTTTTTTTTTTTTTTTTTTTTAAATAACCACTACACTTTATTTATTTATTTATTTATTTTAATCCTCACCCAAGGACATTTTTCCATTTTTTGTTCAGATAGAGTAGGAGGGAGAGAGAGGAAGAGAGAGAGAGAGAAACATCGACGTGAAAGGGACACATCGAGTGGCTGCCTCCTGCATGACCCAACCAGGGCGGGGACAAACTGCAACCGAGGTACATGCCCTTAGCGGGAACCGAACCCGGGTTCTCTGGACCGCAGGCTGACGCTCTAACCGCTGAGCCAAACTGGCCAGGGCAAGAGGCATTGGTTTTATATAAAGTAAGTATGAAATTTAATGGAACTTTGCAGAGTATGCCTTACAAATGAATATTCCTATGTTGTCCAAATACTATTTCATTCACTGTAGGCCTCTTCAAGAGCAAGGATGACAGTGTATACAAGCTTTCCATAAAACTGCAAACCTTTTCTACCTGGGGGACTGACTGTCTCAAGCTTCTATATATCTCTGTATGAGAGGACTGGGAGAAAACAGCTCACTCAAATAGTGTAATTCAAGACTGTTTCATAGGAGACTATTGAAGTGGTAAGGGTAGGATTAAAGAAAAACAATAAGGGATGGTGGCAAGCCCCAGGGATGGTATCAGTGGAGTCCTGTAGCCAGCCCCGGACATGAGGGTGCCAGGGTAGAGAAAAGTTTTTGGAACTTAAGAAACTGAGCCACCTGACAGGAGCCGTGCCTCTGGCGGACGGGCACAACTCACCCAGGGTAACGCGGCAGAGGGAGAGATGGGGAATCCGTTCTTCCTTGTGTTTTCTTTTTACTTTGTGATCTTCTGGAATGTTTCAGTAGTTGAAACCAACTAAAAACGAGAGGGGAAGGTAGCCTCTGTATGTTATTCACAGAGGTCATAAAGGTCATGGGACCCAAAGTCGGGTGGTGAAATGTAGAGAGAGGATTTGGAGGATGATGATGAACAGAAAATATCTAGCATGCTCTGATGAAGCTAGAATTTATATTTTTTAGAATATATACACACACACACACATATATGCATATGAGAGAGAGAATATTAATTTTCCTTATTTTCAGTTTCCACGCCAGTACTTATAGCACCATCTGTAGAACCTTGATTTTCTCTACTACTTTGTGAATCCACTTAAATTATTATGTACAATAGTCTGTTCTGGGATATGTGTTCTGGGTGATGTTCTTCACTGTTTGTAATAGTGCATAAAATGCTTGCTAGTCGATTTAACAAGCTTTATTATATATATATTTTTTTCAGATTTAAGAGTTTCTCATTTATCATTTGTGGATTTAAACAAAATTTTAATATAGACCTAGATCACTAAAAGTTTTCAAACTGTATGGGGAAAATACCATGTTTCTACCATTATATGTAACACCTTTTACAAATATGTGGAACACAATATCAAGTATGTTATAGGCATACATAAAGAATAAAGGATGTCTGAGTAAATGAATATAAATTTATTTAACAATATACTGAAGTGTATATATTCTGAAAGAGTAGAAGAAAACAACATGTACTACGGGTAAGACTGAAGACATTTAATGACATTTACTTAAATGGGAAAAGATGGATTTATATTTTAAAATATCAGGACAAATAGATTTTATATGAATAAAAGGCCCAAACAAGCCCGGCCAGTGTGGCTCAGTAGTTGAGTGTGTCAACCCATGCACTAAGAGGTCACTGGTTCGATTCCCAGTCAGGGCACATGCCCGGGTTGTGGGCCAGGACCCCAGTGGGGGGCATGCAGAAGGCGGCCAACCAATGTTCTCTCTGATCGATGTTTCTATCTCTCTCCCTCTCCATCCCTCTCTCTCTTTCAAATCAATATAGAAAAAAAAAATGATGGAGAACTTTAAAAAAAGGCCCAAACAAAACATAACATTGGTCAACTTGATGTTATTAAATTGATCATGCAAGACGTTCTTACCTGAATATAAGGGGATTGAAATCTAGGGACACATTTAAATAGGATCCTTTGTCCAGATACAAGCATCCCTCAAGGTGTTTGGGGGTTTCCCTGGACTTCACATCAGAGAGGATTCAAGTACTAGATGTCTGGTCCAGGCTGCTCCAAGACTCAGAAGGGAGTACTCAAAAGTACTTACACTTCTCTGGGTATGCAGGCGAAGCCTTGAAACTTCTATCTAGGACATCTGTCTAGGACATTTCTATCTCCTCCCTAATTCTTTATCCTACTGAGTTACTTTTATTATTTACCTTTGAAAATTTATACCTCTTATGAGAAAGCTTTCTTTTACAAACGCTTTCCTCATCTCTATTGTGTGTCCTCAGTGTGCCTGTAAATTCTTGGAATGGTGACATCATCATAGCATCATCATCATCAGACATCATCTTCTTCATCATAGTTGTCATAATCATCTGATACTAGTATTTATTTAAATTACTGTGTGCCAGAAATTTTATTAAATAATTTATATAGATTACTTCATTTAATTCTTACAATTAAAGGTGATAGAATTGTAAGTATTTTTAGAGATGCTCACAGTATACTGTTACTAATCTTTTTTTTTTAATCCTCACCTGAGGATATTTTTTTTTCCATTTATCTTCAGACAGAGTGGGAAGGAGAGAGAGAGAGAGAGAGAGAGAGACACAGACATGGATGTGAGAGAGACTGGTTGCCTCCCGCCTGACCCTGACCAGGGCCGGGGATCAAACCGCAACTGAGGTATGTGCCCTTGACCAGAATCGAACCTGAGACTCTTTGGTCCACGGCGGACACTCTAAGCGCTGAGCCAAACAGGCCAGGGCTACTGTTGCTAATCTTTTTACTTGTCTTCCACTCTACACTGTGAGGTCATGGAGGGCTTAGACAGTATATCTTTTATTTTGTATCTCTGCATCCCTGGCACTGAGAATAGCAATCATTACATGTAGCTATACTCCGAATATTTGAATGGATCCTGGTTGAGTCTAGGTTGATCTAATTTCTAGATGTGGCTCTGATATGATTATTTAAAAATAAAGTACCACTTGATTCTTATCATGCAAAGCCAGTACATTTCTGGGACAATAACTTATTTTATTAAATTCACTAAAATATTTGTCAAATTTAAATAAAATCTCCCTTGGGTTTTAGTTCTCTGTTCTGTATGTGTGTTTAATTCAAATGAGATAAAAGACTGATAATCATGGATTCCTGCTATTGAAGAAAATGGGATAAAAGACTTCTTGGCAAAATAGTCACAAGTTTTTCAACTTGCAAATGAAATTAGAGTGTAGATTTGCTATCTTGCCCCCCATTAACTTCTTGCTCTCTTTGGCTTTCTGAGCACCTTGGGATCAGATTTCTGTGGCCTTTTATGACAGGCTATCCATCACACCTCTGCCTTGCTACCCTTACCTCTCGGTACAAATTAGCTTGTGTCAATTGGAGGTGGAAGATAATTAACTTATGCTCACATTGAAATTAGATGCATTCTAAAAGGAGACCGTCACTTGGCCTTATATCCCTGAGCTCTACCAATCTGGGGATGTGAACTCCTGAGCTAACATTCCAAAGTTTCATAGATATGTATATATGTTACATGTTACATATGTGTGTACTGGCGTGAGAAGGATTGGACGGTACCGGAAAATAAACTGTAGTGGTGATCTTTGTAAAATTTCTACACAGTTTTAATCATACTGAGTCTCAAAGTTGAAATTATATGCTCTTTTAATTTTTTTGGAAGTGAATAAAGATAAAACGATCTTTTTTTTTATTATTAATTAACTTTTGTTACAGATGTTTCTCCTTTTTCCCCCATTGACACCCTCCTCCCCCTCCCTCCCTGCCCCGTCCCCATTTTTGTTGTCCATGTCCATTGGTTATGAGTACATGAGTACAAGTTCTGTGTTCATTGCTCCCCTCCCCCACCCCCTCTTCTGGCAAATGTCAGTCTGTACCCTATTTCCACGTCTCTGGGACTACCCTGTTCCTCACACTGTTATGTTCATTATATTCCAGAAATAAGTGAGATCATATGATATTTGTCTTTCTCTGCTTGGCTTGTTTCACTTAGGATAATAGTTTCCAGGTCCTCCCATGTCGTCGCAAAGGATAAGAGATCGTTCTTTCTTACAGCTGCATAGTACTCCATTGTGTATATGTACCACAGCTTTTTTATCCATTCGTCTACTGATGGACACTTGGGCTGTTTCCAGATCTTAGCTATTGTAAATAGCACTGCAATGAACATGAGGTTACATGTATTCTTTCTGATTGGTATTTCAGGCTTCTTAGGGTATATTCCTAGGAGTGGGATCACTGGGTCAAATGGTAATTCAATTTTTAATTTTTTGAGGTAGCACCATAGTGTTTTCCATAGTGGCTGCACCAGTCTGCACTCCCACCAGCAGTGTACTAGAGTCCCCTTTTCTCCACACCCTCGCCAACACTTGTTGTTTGATGCTTTGTTGATGGCGGCTATTCTGACAGGTGTGAGGTGACATCTCATTGTTGTTTTAATTTGCATCTCTCTGATGATTAGTGAAGTTGAGCATTTCTTCATATGTCTCTTGGCCGTTTGTATGTCCTGTTTGGAGAGGTGTCTATTTAGTTCCTCTGCCCATTCTTTAATTGGGTTCTTTGTCTTCCTTTTGTTGAGATGTATGAGCACTCTATATATTTTGGAAATTAGTCCCTTATCTGATATATCATAGGCAATTATGCTCTCCCATACAGTGGGTTGCCTTTCCACTTTGATGGTTGTTTCTTTTGCTGTGCAGAAGCTTTTGAGTTTGATGTAGTTCCATGTGTTCATTTTTCCCTTTGTTTCTGTTGCCTTAGGTGATATATCAGTGAAAATTTTGCTGCATATGATGTCTGAAATTTTGTTGCCTGCATTTTCTTCTAGGATTTTTATGGATTCATGAGTCACATTTAAGTCTCTTATCCATTTTGAGTTTATTCTTGTGTATGGTGTAAGCTGATGATCTAGTTTCATTTTTTTGCATGTAGCTGTCCAATTTTCCCAACACCATTTATTAAAGAGGCTGTCTTTACTCCATTGTATGCTCTTGCCACCTTTGTCGAATATTAATTGAGCATAATGTTTTGGGTCAATTTCTGGGTTCTCTGTTCTATTCCATTGATCTGTGTGCCTGTTCTTGTGCCAGTACCAGGCTATTTTGATTACAGTAGCTTTGTAGTATAACCTGATGTCCGGTATTGTGATCCCTCCTACTTTGTTCTTCTTTTTCAAGATTGCTGTAGCTATTCGGGGTCTTTTTTGGTTCCATATGAACTTCTGAAGTATTTGTTCTAGTTCTGTGACATATGTCGTTGGTATTTTGATGGGGATTGCATTAAATCTATAGATTGCTTTGGGTAGTATGGACATTTTAATGATGTTAATTCTTCCAATCCATGAACAAGGTATGTGCTTCCAGAACTCTTTTATATCTTCCTCTATTTCTTTTTTCAATGTCCTGTAGTTTTCTGCAAATAGGTCCTTTACTTCTTTGGTTAAGTTTATTCCTAGGTATCTTAATTTTTTTGCTGCGATGGTAAATGGGATTATTTTTTTAGTTTCTCTTTCTGTGAGTTCATCATTGGTGTATAAGAATGCCGTCGATTTCTTGGCGTTAATTTTGTATCCTGATACTTTTCCAAATTCATTAATTAAGTCTAGTAGATTTTTGATGGAGTCTTTAGGGTTTTCTATGTATAATATCATGTCATCTGCGAATAATGACAGTTTCACTTCCTCCTTTCCAATTTGGATCCCTTTTATTTTTCCTTCATGTCTGATTGCTGTGGCTAAGACTTCCATTACTATGTTAAATAAGAGTGGTGAAAGTGGGCATCCTTGTCTTGTTCCTGTTCTTAAGGGAAATGCTTTTAGTTTTTGTCCATTGAGTATGATGTTGGCTGTAGGTCTTTCATATATGGCCTTTATAATGTTGAGATATGATCCCTCTATTCCCAAATTGCTGAGTGTTTTTATCAGAAATGGGTGCTGGATTTTGTCAAATGCTTTTTCAGCATCTATTGATATGATCATATGGTTTTTATCTTTCATTTTGTTTATGTGATGTATCACATTTATTGATTTGCGTATATTGTACCAGCCTTGCATCCCTGGGATGAATCCCACTTGGTCATGGTGAATAATTTTTTTGATGTATTGCTGGATCCGATTTGCTAGTATTTTGTTAAGGATTTTGGCATCTATGTTCATCAGGGATATTGGCCTGTAGTTTTCTTTCTTTTTAGTGTCTTTTTCTGGTTTTGGAATTAGAATTATGCTGGCTTCATAAAATGAGTTTGGAAGTCTTCCTTCTTCTTGAATTTTTTGGAATAGTTTGAGGAGAATGGGTGTTCTTCTTTGAATGTTCGGTAAAACTCGCCCGTGAAGCCGTCAGGGCCTGGGCTTTTGTTTGCTGGGAGGGTCTTGATTACATCTTCAATTTCCTTCGTTGTTAAGATAAAACTATCTTTATTCACAAATTCCATGATCTTGTATATAGAAACTTGTAAAGAATTCCACTCCCACCCCCACCCCCAAATAACTATTAGACCTAATACATTCAGCAAGGTTGCAGGATACAAGATCAGCATAAATAATTATTGTATTTTTATACACTAGCAATGCACAATCCAAAAATGATATTAAGAACACAATTCCATTTACAATAACATAAAAAAATAAAATACTTAGGCATGCATTTCAGAAATTTAACCAAAGAGTGTAAGACTTGTAACCTGAAAACTATAAAACACTATTGAAATTGTAAAAACCTAAATAAATGGAAAGATATTCCTTGTTTGTATATTGGAAGATTTCTGTTGTAAGGATGCCAATACTCCCCAAATTGATCTACAGGTTCTTTATAATTCCTATATAAAAACACTGCTATATATTTTTTTTTTTTTGCGGAAATTGGCAAGCTGATCCTGAAATTCATATGGAAATACCCACAATAGCTAAAGCAATCTTGAAAAATGGGAACAAAATTGGAAGACTTATACTTGCCAATTTAAAAACTTATTAGAAAGCTACAGTAATGAAGACTCAGAGGTACTAGCATAAGGATACACACAACAATCTATGGAAATTATACACTCTTGTAATATTGGAAACTTCTTCAAATGCATAGAAACAGTGTGAGACGTGAGATAACTGGGCAGGAGAATAAGTCTTTTCTATTATGACTGCATGTTGTTCTTTCCCCTACAATATCTACAAGTGTATGTTCATAAGTCACTTCCGGTTACAGCCTTGAGGACATCACTACTTTAGAATCAAAGATGTTATTATAAAATAAAGTGCAAGTCATGGAACTATTAATAATATGCTTATAAACAAGTTGTTTTCTCTACTGCTTATAGTTCTACTTTCAAGCTAAATAATGTATTGAAGCACAGAGTCAGTACTGTTCTTGAGCAGAATGACAGGAGCCTCCAAGAAACAGGCTAGACCGTTCCACTCCCCAGCTGGCCTTCCCGAATGCTGGTCAAGGACTGCAGTCAGATACATGAACATGCAGTGAGGCCTCCAGGGGAAGTGATATTCATTTCCAACACTAAGAGAGAAGGAGTGAATAGATCTTACAATGGGGTTCTTTCTTTTTTTTTCTTTATTGATTTTAGAGAGAGGGAAAGGGAGAGAGAGAGAGAGAGAGAGAGACACACACACACACACACACACACACACACACACACACACATATTGACTGGTTGTCTCCCACACAATCCCAACCAGGGCCGGGGGCTAACCGCAACCAAGGTACATGACCTTGACCAGAATCAAACCCGAGACTCCATTGGACCTCAGGCCGACGCTCTAACCGCTGAGCCAAACAGGCCAGGGCTCAGAAATATAGTTCAAACATGAAACAACTTGTATTAAGATCTGCATCAGTTCAGATGATCTTCAGGAATCAATTACTTCAGGTCAAATTTCTCCCAAAATGTGATTTAAAAAATCTGCATATAGTGGGAAAATTCAATCACTAATTCATTGTGCCTCGCTCTGTGCCAGGCACATTGAAGGTAGTTGAAATAAAGATGACTTGGTGCTTGACCTTAGGTGTTATTATTCAAGTACACAGGCTGGAAAATCTCACTTGGAGGAGAGAACCCAAGGTAAGCCCTTTGTTTTCTTTTGTTTGTTTGTTGTTAAACAGTGTTTTTTTTTAATAGGAGACTCAGGGACAGAAGGAAGTTTATAGAGAGACTATTGTTGGCTTACTGGCTGCCAGAAAGGAGAAAAATAAGTGGAGATTTTGCCCAGTGTGCCTATGATAGGGGAGCTGTGTTTGAGTAGGCTGATGTTTTATGATGTTAGGATGCCAAGGAATACTGGTGGTATGGTCTGATCTATTCAAGAAGTAACAGTGTTATAAAGAGGTCCTTTGGCTTCATGTGATGGTTTCGTTTTCTTTGAAGCATTGTCATCTTTTCTGTGGGGCAGCACAGACTGAGTGACAGGATACAGCATGCTAAGTCCTTTCCTTGTGCCTAGATGTGGAGGTAAAGAAGTGCTTTTTCAAAACCCAGACGGGAAGGCTTTGTGTTCACAATTTCTGGAAGATGAAGTTAACTGAAAATATGAAACTACCCAATCTTTTTAGCTACTCTTTTGATTTTGTTTTTTCTTAAATGCTTTAGATAACCACATTAAACAGTGTACAACACCTCTGACGATCTGGGCAATAAATGAGAAAGGTCCACATGCTGCTCTTATCCTTCAGGGTCAACTAATATAAGTTAATAGCAAGTCCTTCCCCAAGATGCCTTCAGGCAGTTTGTCCATGTTGATCAGCATTTTGACTAACAATGTATTAAAATGAAAATCCTAGAAGGCTGGATCCCAAGGGAAAAAAGGAATGTGAATCTAACAACTTTTATGTAGAAACTTAAACTGTAAAAATATTAATTTCTTGGATAAAGGGAGAGGAATTTTTAAATGTCATAATCTGCACAGATTTGTGGGTTTATGAACCCACTATGAAATATATTAAATAAGTATTTATTTATATACATACATATATATGTATCTGCAAATGGTGAGAAAAGGAACTTTGTCATTTCTCTCTTCATCTTCAGCACTTGGCAGAGTGCCTGGCCCGTGGAGGGGCTCAGTCAGTGTTGAAGGATTAAATGAACGAACGAACGAATGAATGAATGAAACCCTGGTTGATTTAAGCTCCTGGGTTGATTTAAGCTTCTCTACATTCCATATGTAAACAACATCAGCTATTTTTGGCAAGACAAAAGACCAATGAACACACTAATTAATTGAAGTTCTCTTTGCCAACTTTTTAAGTAATTGAAATCAGTATGTTTCCTGTCTTCCTAGTACCTTAAACAATTGCTGGCACAGAATAGTGCAGATTACTTGTGTGAGTGAATGACTGTTCTAGTGAGACTGGACATTCTCACCAGTTGCATTCACTATATTCTAAATCCTCCCTTATTATCTATATTCAGGTCCCTCATTTTCTATGAAGGCAGATTTCATCTGATTCTTTCACTTATAGTTTAGTTGTTCTCTTTCTCTGAACTTTGGTACATACCATATTTACAACTTATTTGGCTTTATATTTTTTATTGACATCTAGAAAGGACAATAATTTACCTTTATCTGTGTCTGGGAATTTATCATGAAGGCAGATTTTTAAATATTGGGCAAATTAATTTGGAAGAGGCTCATTTCATTGTTTTTCTTTTAGCATGAAACTGCTGTACCCTGCTTTACCATCTTGAGTACAGAGTGAGATCAGATTTCCTTTCAACATTCACCGCCAATGAATCTGAGCTGCTATCTTGCTTTCTCATCCCAGAATTCTTCTCCCAAGTTAAGTTCAAGGTCTCAGGAATATTTATTTGGTCCAAAGAATTTATTATAACATTACTGAAAAAGATCTGTAAAAAAATAATCTATTCACCTCATGAAAGGACTTGTTCTTTGTGGCTGACATGGCTGTTGCTGTCATATGGAGTTGTTTCTGAAAATACAAAGTCCAAAATCAGGGTCTGTAAGACCACTGGATTCCCCATGGCAAACAAGGAACTGAGCTGTTCCCAATTTGGCAATTGTTTCTTTGTGTGCAGGGAAAGAAGTCACTTTTTCCTATAATATGTTTGCTTCACATCAAAGTCGATGTTGGCCTCCAGATGTTACAGTTCTTAGTGATAAGCTCATTGGGCACACACACGCAGCTGTTAGGCTTAGGGCACATCAGGCGTGGCTTCAGTGTCAGCCCAATGCTGCAGAACCAGCCCTTCTTTTCAACGCCCCAGAGCTTTTTTGTGGATTTTCTCTTGGGGCACTTGTACTTTCCCATGATCTGGCTTTAGGTAACTTCCACTAGCATTAAGCATCCTAAGGGATAGGTTCTTCTTTTCGAAGACTTGTTCATTGGCCCTACACAAATTTTTAGAGCACCTGGCTTTGTGGGAAAGGAGTTTTGCCTAATTCCACTTGTATTTTAAGTCCTAGACACATATTTTTAAAATTTGCTATCTTCTTGGGTGGATACTTACTATTTTATATTGTAAACCAAAGTGTCATTCATTTTGCTCTCCCCAAACCAAGGGTCTCTCTAAGGTAACTGATATCTTCATGAAGGAACTGCTACTAAGTGTACAGGATATTTTTCTCTCTCAAAAATTATAGTCTGCTTCACTGGGCACATAGCTACACCAGCATACAAAATGGAAATAATTCCAAGGTCCAAAAATAGAATAATGACTAAGTAAACTGGTTGGTATTCTTACTTAATTGAATATTATGCAGACATTAAAATTGAGGTTATGAAGACTATATAATGATATTCAATATGCCTATGAGCTACTAAATAAAAGAAACAGGGACAGGTCACAAATTTGTGCATACATTTCTTTGTTGAATATATATGTATATATCTAGTCTCCAAGATATATTATATAACCACTTTACCATGCTCTTAATTTTTGGAAGGACATACAGTCCATTACTGGAAAGTCTTAGATGATCGAATGCACACACAGTGGCCAGAAAATGGTGCAGTACCACTCTGCTTTTTTCCTCAGGTCACTTTGAGGTCCATTATGAGTCCATTTGGATGGAGATCAAGGAGTCTCTTCTGTCTGGGCTGTTCACCTCCCTCCCTCCCTGAATGTGCCTTTGTTGTTACCCTTCAGCCATTCTCTCAGGGTCAGGTCTCTCTTCCCTCATGGCCATGAGGTTCCGTTCGGCTTGTTTCTCATAAAGCTGACCCGTCTGTGTGTGTGAATGACAAGTCTCAGTCCTGCCTCATGGATAAACATCCCCAAGACAAACAAAATTCCCAACTACTAAGACGAAGGCGCCTCAGGAAATGTAATTGTTCTCTTTGTTTCTCTTTGCCTGCTATTTTGCTAACATAGTCTGAGTCCCATAATGATACAGCCACTTATTTTCTCCAAAAATGAGAGAGGCGAGAAGGAAACTCTGCCTTCCTGTATTAAGGGAGATGGCACAAGAAAGGAATCTTACCAAAAGATTTATGGCTTTTATTAGATGGCATATTGCATTTAGTATTTTTTTCCAATTTTTTTTGAATCCCAAAGTGTATATAATGGGTTATATTACTTTTATAATAAGGAAAAATAGAATAGAAAATTGTAAAACATTAGTAGATGAAAAGACTATTTTATTGATTAGGAAGCTGATTTTTAGGCCAGTTAAGTGAGGTATCCAAGAACAACTAGTGAATGGCAGAACCAGGACTAATACCAAGGAGGAAACACACTCTTTTGTAGGCAGGCAAGTGTTGGTGACAAATGTAATTTCTTACAATGGCCCTACCATATTCCAGCTGCATTGCATAGGAAAATCTTTTCCTGTCTTTCAGCCTCAGTTTCCTCACTTATAAATGGAGATACCTGATTGGATTGTGACTTCCTTGCGCTTTATACATGATAACACATGGAAAGTGTCTAGCATGGATACTATCACATAATGGTAAACAGTAGATATTTTTTCCTTCCCTTTCCAGTTGTTCTGATACCTAGAGCAGAGCCTTCCCAGTAAACCAGCATCTTATCTTCAGTTACTGTAGTATGTTATGCTTTAATCTACTTAACACGCAATACCTTGGGTTATGGGGTGAATTGTGTCTCCCGCCTAAATTTGAATGTTGAAGCTCTAATTGCCAGTGTCTCAAAATGTGACCTTATTTGGAGATAGGGACTTTAAGGAGGTAATTAAGTTAAATTAAGCCTTTAGGGTGGGCCCTAATGCAATCTGACTTGTGTGCTCAAAGGAGAGGAAATTTGGACACATGGGAAGACACCAGGGGTGTGTGCCCACAGAGGTAAAACCTAGTGGGGACTCAGAGAGAAGGTGACCATGTAAAAGCCAAGGAGAGAGGCTTCAGTTGAAAACCAAACCTGCCAACACCTTGATCTTGGACTTCTGGCCTCCAGAACTGTGAGAAAATAAATTCCTGTTGTGTCAGATACCCTCTGTGGTATTCTGTTACGGCAGCTCTAGCAAAGTAATGAGCCTTCCAGCCTTCGAAGCTGCTGGAGGGAACATGCTTTGCATTCCTTTGTAAGCAGTGGATGATCAAGAATTTCTTGATGAATACTATGATTTTTATTAAGGATAGGAACTGTTTTATATTTACATATCCTCTGAGGATCTAAATTTTCTCATTAGTAAACTGAAGTGTTACCAGGAAATCTCTGTGGTTCCTTCTAGCTTTTAAAGGATTTTCTGATTCTACAGAATAGTGAGGACAGTGAAAATAACGCAAGGGAGGCAGATTGAGTAGTAAAATGAGCGTAGTCTTTGGAGCTAGAAAATCTCAGATTGAACCCTGGCTGAACTTTATTCCGAAGAGATCTAGGGAGAGAGGGCAAAACTTCCTTAGTAATTCTCATTTGCAGAAGACCTACTTTATAGTTTTATGAGGATTAATGTAATAACATGATCAAAATGCCTGTAGTTTCTGGCACACTGTGAGTATTTAATCAATGTTAATTTCTGTTTCCATTTTATTTTGCTCTGATTAGCAGAAGCTAGTTGATATCTCTTAAAGGGATCCTCACATATTCAGGCATTGTTGAATCATTCTCAAAATATACCATGGCCAAGATGTGCAAGATGGAGTGAAGGGGAGAAATAGATTAAGGCCTCATATAGCCAAGATATTTTATATTTGGTAACAGTGTCTGTGTGCTTGTTTTCTTCAAAGAGAAAGTCATTTCATAAACTCTTGCCATAGTGGCCTCAGCTGCTTTTCTACCTCGAATGACCTTTCAGTTGTGCCTAATTATGAACACTGATACCACCCCACCTGCCTGGTCAGCACCTTTGCTTATGAAGGGACGTTTCTTACACAACAGTTCTCTTGCATTTCACTTCACAGCCAAGGTTTATTAATCAGGGTCTGTAGGGAGCAGTCCTCATATGAAGACTGTGGTGCTTTTATAAGCACATACTGTACCACATTTATAGAGAGGTGGGGCCATATAAAGAATGCCAGAAGAGGCCGTGCTGCTCAGTTGGCTCTAAAAGAAGCTGAGAGCAGAGTCTCTAAGCTCTAGTGGAAGTCAGTCCCCCTCACTTCATTCTGGGGACTTGCTGTTTGGTTTCATTCTCTCTATCCAGCATTTCTAGACCAGTTTCACAGAAGCTTAAATCCTTTGATTTGTTTGTCTTTAATCTTCACCTGAGGATATGTGTTTATTTATTTTATTATTATTATTTTTTAATCCTCACTTACATTGATTGGCTGCCCTCCTTGCGAGCCCAACATGGGAATCAAACACGCAGCCCAGGTGTGTGCCCTGACGTGGAATTGAACTGGCAAACTTCCGGTGCACAGGATGATGCTCAACCAACTGAGCCACTCTGGCTGAGCTACTTTTATTGATTTTAGGGAAAGAGGGGAGGGGGAAGGAAGAGAGAGAGGGAGGGAGAGAGAGAGAGAGAGAGAGAGAGAGAGAGAGAGAGAGAGAGAAACATCAATGTGAGAGAGAAACATCGATCAATTGCCTCCCGTAGGTGCCCAGACCGGGTATCCAACCTGCAACCTAGGTATGTGCCCTGACCAGGAATCAAACCCACAACCTTTTTGGTGTATGGGACAATGCTCCAACCAACTGAGCCACCTGGCCAGGGCCAAATGGGTGACATTTTAACTCTCAATCCTGTTTTTAAAATAAACAACAAAAAAATAAAGCAAAACCAGACTTTATTTAATTATTTTTTAAAAAAGAGAATCAGTGAGAGATTCTTTTCACAGTAAAACAAAAGTTTTCAAAAGTTTTCTAGTCATTATATTAAAGATAACTACTGAGAGAAGGCAGGAAGATTTATGGAATATAAGTGATAATCTTTCAGCACAGTAATAGTATGTTGCAAACAAATTAAGAGTAGCCATTATAAAAATGGAAAAGGATGTTACTTTTCATGTCTAGGGTATATTTTCAGGAGAACATGTTGGTGTGAGAAGCCAGCATGAATATCTGTGATTATATGAATATGCTGTGATTACCTTCACTGATAGTAAGCCTGCTAATGTGACAGGCTGGGGTGGAGAGCGCCAGTGTGGAAAGGTAGGGACAAAATTGCAGTCACTGAGACAGTATTTCTTCACCTGCTGTATATTTCCCACAGTCAAATAACTGGTGATGTTGTTCTTTGGAAAACCAGCGAGTGACTTTCTATGCTAATCGCTATCCCAGGCCTACAGAATTGTTATATACACTCCTTAGAATAGTAGTCAAAGACATTTCATTAAGAAAAAAAAAGCTTCCATTGTCAAATAAGTTTGGAAATACTGAATATTTTATCGTATCACGTACAATCACAATATATATTAGCATATGAAAAACTGTGAGAAGTTCTCCAGTTAACAAAAGGGAAATAATTAGGGAATAGTTCAATGATTCCCTAATTTTAACATTGGCATTCCTTATCAATAAATTGAAAAAAAAACAAAAAAAAACCATCCTCTTCCTTTCTAATTTGGATACTTTTTATTTTTTCTTCTTGTATGATTGCTGTGGCTGGGTTGTTCAGTACTCTGTTGGGTAAGAGTGGTGAAAGTGGGCATCCCTGTCTTGTTTTTGATCTTAAGGAAAATGCATTTAGTTTCTGGCCATTGAGTATGATGTTGGCTGTAGGTTTGTCATATATGTCCTTTATTACGTTTAAGTATGATCCCTCTATTCCCACTTTGCTGAGAGTTTGTATCATAAGTGGGTGCTGGATTTTATCAAATGCTTTTTCTGTATCTATTGATATGATCATATGATTTTTCTTCTTCATTTTGTTTATGTGGTGTATCACATTTATTGATTTGCAAATAGTATACCAACCTTGCATCCCCGGAATAAATCCCACTTGATCATGGTGTATGATCTTTTAGAATATATTGCTGGATCCGGTGTGCTAATATTTTGTTGAGGATTTTAGCATCTATGTTCATCAAGGATATTGGCCTGTAATTTTCTTTCTTTGTAAGTGTCTTTATCTAGTTTTGGAATTAGGATAAGTCTGGCCTTGTAAAATGAGCTTGGTGGTTTTCCCTCCTCTTAAATTTTTCAGAATAGTTTGAGGATTGATGTTATTCTTCTTTGAAAGTTTAGTAAAATTCACATATGAAGCCATCCAGTCCAGAACTTCTGTTTTTTGGGGAGCTTTTTGATTACTGCTTCTATTTCATTAGTGGTAATTGGTCTATTCAGTGGTTTTTTTTATAGGAATTTATTCATTTCTTCAAAGTTGTCCAATTTGTTGGCGTATAGTTGTTCATAATGTTTTCTTACAATCCTTTGTATTTCTGTGGTGTTAGTTATTACTTCTCTTTCATTTCTGATTTTATTTATTTGGGTCCTTTCTCTTTTTTTCCTGAAAAGTGTGATTAAAGTTTTGTCAATCTTGTTTATCTTTTCAAAGATACAGCTCTTGGTTTCAATTGATCTTTGTATTAGTTGTTTTTTGTTTGTTTTTTTTAACTCTGTTTAGTTTATTTCTGCTCTGACCTTTATTATTTCCTTTATCCTATTCACCTTGGGCTTTGTTTGTTGTTCTTTTTCTAGTTCCTTTAAGTATGAAGTTAGATAGTTTATTGAGATTTCTCTTGTTCTTTGAGGTAAGCTTGTAATGCTATGAATTTCCTTCTTAGGACAGCTTTTGCTGTATCCCGTGGATTTTGAGTTGTTGTGTTCTCATTTTCATTTGTTTCAAGGTGTCTTTTGATATTCCCTTTGATCTTGTTGTTAACCCATTCATTGTTTAGTAATATGTTATTTAGCCACCATGTGTTTGTGTGTTTTTCAGTTTTCTTTTTGTGATTGATTTCTAGTTTCATATTACTGTGGTCAGAGAAGATGTTTGATATTATTTCAATCTTCTTAAATTTATTGAGACTTATTTTGTGTCCTAATGTGGTCTATCCTAGAAAATGTTCCATGTGCACTTGAAAAGAATGTATATTCTGCTGTTTTAGGGTGAAATGCTCTGAAGATATCAACTAAATCCATCTCACCAGGTGTGTCACTGAAGGATGCTGTTTCCTTGTTGATTTTCTGTCTGTAGGATCTATCCATTGATGTCAATAGAGTGTTAAAATCCCCTACTATGTATTGCTGTCTCTCTCTATGTTCATCAAGACTAGCTTTATATATTTAGGTGTTCCTATATTTAGGATGCATACATATTTACAAAGGTTATATTCTCAGGTTGGATTGCTCCCTTTATCAATATGCAGTGTCTTTCTTTGTCTTTTACCATAGCTTTTGCTTTAAAGTCTATTTTGTCTGATATAAATATAGCTACCCCACCTTTTTCTCCCCCATTTCCATTTGTATGAAATAAAATTTTCCGTACCTTTATTTTTAGTGTGTGTATATTGTTCATTCTGAGTTTGGTCAGAGGTGGGAGTAGAGGAGATGAAAATACCTGGGAGTGACAAACCCATCTGGAAGGTCCTGTCCATCCTGCCTCTGCTCTGTTCCATGTCCCAGCACCTTCAACCCCTAGCCCACACCAGTTCCACACTGCTCCATAACTCAACTGAGCAAAGCAGCCTGGTCCTGCCATCCAGGATACAAGAGGGAGGCTGCCTCTGTAACTATTTCTGTGTATTAGGTAGATCTATTCTGTCTCCCAGTCTTGGTGTGCTGGCCTTATGTAGTAGGTGTCTTGTGGGGCTCGGGTGCATTCTCCCTGATCACCTGAGCTCGGTACTCCAGGAATGTCGCTTCTGTGGGTTATGTGAACCCTCCTGTTGTAGTTGAGTCTTGATGGCTGTTAGCCCATCCATGGGTAGGATTGGCCCTCAGGCTGGCTATGACAATCATTTCTGACCACAATCTATGAGCTGGGGGGAGGGGACTGACCTCACAAGGCTGAATTTGGCTCAGCACATTCAGGTGACTGCCAAGATGCCCCCTTGGCTGCACCATTTGTGGAGCTGATTGGGTCATGCTGTAATGTAGTCTGAAGCCTGCCACCAGGTAAGTTGATTCTGGGGCCTTTTAAGAGGGACTCAGGTGCAGGTGAATGTCAAATGGTGCCTGTGAATGTCCCTGGGCTACCTTTTAGGAGGTAAAAAGCGATCCACAGTTTGTGGTTTCCTCTGCTGAGCCTGAGCGTGTGTGGGAGGGATCAAGCTGCATACTAAGGCCGGCTTCCACCAGCACAGAGCCTGGGGACAGGTCAGCAAAAGGCTGAAGTCACCCCAAGATCTGCCTTAGTTTGCCAGATGCCTTTTAGGCTCAGTCACTGAAATAGACTATGGAAGAATGCTAGTTGCATGAGTAGGTTCTCAGTAAGTCAAGAGGTAGAGGCAAGTAGCGTTCACCAGTGGTGTTCACAGATTCAAACGTGGCACAAGTGCTGGGCCTGAGGCCCCTCAGCAACAGTCTCAGAGTACACCAAGGCCAGCTTCCACCCCCATGGGACCTGCTGACATTACAGATGGAGTGGGATCTCAGAATGTCATCAGGTTGAGGCCAGAAGGGTTCATCAAGGTAAAACAGATTAAGGTTTTGCCATGTGGAGGGACAGCTCTGCACTAGAATGGTAGTGTCTGTTGGGCATGCAAGCCTTATAACTCAGTCTCACTCTGCATCTCTGCCACCCCCTGAATCTGCCCGGATCTGCTTGAGAGTTTTCCAAGAAAGTGCACCAGGGACCCAGGCTGGACACATCCAGCTGACTCCTCCACAGGGTTAGAGCTGAGCAGGATGGGGCCACAGGAAGTCAAGAGGGTGGGGCTAGTGGATCTCTTGAGGTGGGGCAGTCCTGGTCAGGCATGTGGGTTACAAATGGGCCTCACCCATGAGCCACACAACTGTCTCTCCCTGTGCATCACTGACACCCCTGGGTCTTCCTGGACGGCCTCAAGAGCCCACCAAGAAGTCTACACCTTGGGCCCAGAATGTCTGTACCAGCAGACTCCTCTACAGGGCTTGAGCTTGGCAGGCTGGGGCCAAAAGGAGTTAGGAGAGTGAGACTAGTGCATTCCCCCAGGCTGATGCTGTATGGGGGTGTGCTTGACCCAGGAATGATGGTGACTGTGAGCAGTGTTGGGATGGACTCGGCACCGGCATCTTGCCAGCTGTCTTTCCAGCCCTCTCCCTATATAACTCCAATATCCTCTGAGCCACTGTCCCTCCACCAGAACCCAAGATGAGAGCCTGAAAATGAGATTTTGGGCGCTGAACCTATAAGAGGGCACCTTTGTTCCTACCAGATCCCTCTCTCTTCCTGGTGGACAGAATCTCCACTGATTTTCACAGCCAGATGTTACGTGGGTGCCTCTTCTCAGCGCTGGTGTTCCTGCCTGGGGAGCCTGGCATGAGGTTGAAATTACTCACTTTTCAGAGGAAACCTTTGCAGCTGAGATATCCCTGTGGATTTTTACTGTTGCACATGGGAGCAGGGCCAGTCCTTTTGGCATCTCCATCCTTCCTACCAGTCTGGATGCGGCTTCTTTATAATCCTTGGTTAGGAGACTTCTTTACATCTAGCCTTCAGTTGGCTGATTTTTCTATAATTTAGTTGTAATTGCAGTTTGGTCCAGGGAGGAGGTGAGTGTAACTTCCACCCACTTTGCCACCATCATGCATCCCCTGCCATCTGTGTACCTTCTGTGGGGAGGTGTCTTCCCAGAGCTTATACCCATTTCTTATTTGAGTTGGTTGTTTTCTTATTGCTGAGGATTGAGAGTTAAAAAATATATATTTGGATACCAGTTGTTTATCAGACACCTTCTCCAAGTCAGTGGCTTATCTTGTAATTGGTTAGAAGACTGACATCCACAAAACTGTCTTCCTCTCCCCTCTTTTCTGCCCCCCCTACAGTCAGGGGCTTCTCCCTCTTCCTCCAAGGAGAGCCTGGTGAGTCTCCACCTTGAGGACCTCTATTCTCTACTTGTGGGAGTGGAGGGGAGCATTTCTGTGCAGATAAGAGACATGTCACTGACCGTAAACTCACCTGTCAGCCTACTGCCCTGACTTTGAAGGAGATGAGGGCTCTCTCCCTCATCCCCACTGAGCGGAGCCCCCCTCACAGAAGTTGAATGTGTGCTCACTTCGGCAGCATGTATACTAAAATTGCAATGATACAGAGAAGATTAGCATGGCCCCTGTGCAAGGATGACATGCAAATTTGTGAAGCATTCCATATTTAAAACAAAAAAGAAGTTGAATGTGCTGGGTATGTGCGCTGGGTGCTGGCATAGGGCTGGGTATGTGGGCTGGGGGCCGGCATAGGGCTGGGGAAGAGGTCACTGTCAGAGAACCCTGAGGTGTGGTTTGGGCACTGTGGTGTGCCCCAAAGACTTGAGTCTGATGCTATGACCTTCAGGCACTTTCCATGAGGCCTCCTGTAAGGTCCCTTCTGCTCACACAAGCTCAAGTGGGTCCTGCTCTTGTAACTGAGAACATCACCAGGATAGAGCACGTTCATGGTGGTCCCTGTGACTGGCTGAGCCTCTTAGACCTACTTTCTTGATTGAGAGAAATGGTCTCCGTGTTTGGAGGGAGAGGGAGCAGGCCAGAAAGCCCAGGTCCTCACCCTCCTGTGTGCTGGATGGCAGCACCAGGTTGCTTACTCAGCTGAGTTGTGTAACATGGTAGGGCTGGTGTGGGCTATGGGTGGGGTGTGGCATCATGGGACATTACAGAGGCAGGACAGATGGGACCTTCCAGCTGGCATGTCACTCCTAGATACCTTCATCTCCTCCATGTTCAGCCCACCCTACCCCCCTCCTCCCAAGCTCTCAGCCCCAGGTCTCGGCACCCCTGCTTTCCCAAACATGGCTCAAAGTGGATAAGGTTGTAGGGAGTTGTGCCCAATACCTTACAATTGTGTTTGCTTTAGATTAAGAATCTCCATTTCTAGAGCCCTGTCCTGAATAAATTAATACTTATGGACACAGATGTTCCCTTCACGTATAATGGGCGTGAAAAATTGGAAATGGCCCGTGTTCCACTGAAGGGGCTTTTGAAGTGAGGACACAGGAAATTCCAAGGAGAAAGAGGACTGACTGGTAGTGTCCCCCGCTTATGAAATGAGATTCCTGAAGGGCACACAACAGAAAATCCTCCCTAACTGCTACTCACAAATGCACATGCACAATCATGTGAACACATACATGCACCCACACATGCATGCATGGGCACAAAAACAGTTGAACACATGTGCACATACCCACACAATGTGCACACACTGGGAAAGGACTGGAAAGGGAGCACCCCAGTCAGGGCTCTCCTCCCGGGAAGGACTTTGCTCTTTACTTGATTCTGAATTCCTTTAGAAATCGTTGTTGTACTATAATAAACCTTTAATTTACTGATGATAATTCATTTAAAATGAAAACTAAATAATGCACTTTACTCCATAGATGAGATATAAAATGATAACATTGAACATATGACTTCAAAATTTTTAGATCTATCAAGGTCACAAATGCATTATAAAAATTTAGATATCACCCCAAGGAGAAGATAAGGGATTTGCAAGCCCCACCCCAGAGGTGACCATCAGGAGTAGCCTGGCAGGTATCTCTCAGGCTCCGCCTCTCTCACAGGCAGACACATTTTCACATATGTGTATCTGCCTGTTGAAATCACATATATGGGTTCTAACAGGTGGGATCCTGGATGCAGATGTTGGTCCACATGTCTCACGTGAGAGGATCCCTGAGGTCTTTATCTGTTGGCATGAGGAGACCCCTGCACCCACTTTAAGAGCTGCTGAGCTTCCCTCCTCCATGTGGACCAGGATGGGAGGATGCCATCCCCTCTCCATGGACATTAGTCATTTTCCCAGTTCCTAGATATTCCATTAGTGCTCTGATGGGTAGTCTAGAAAACATATCTTTGAAAACTTGTGCAAGAAGTCCTGTGGGGTTACCTCCTAGGGTGTGCACAGCCAGGTGAAGGGTGCACCTGGGGAACTGGACGGGCCTGCACACTGTTCTCCCACAGGAGGGGCCTTTCCCCTTCTCTCCAGGGGACCTGCTGGGGCCTCTGCTGCCTCACTTTGTCCCCAGGGCTGGTCACCACCAGACCAGAAGCCTGCCAGTCTGATGACGACGTGCTCTCTCCCCAGTGTTCACAGTGCGTGTGTCCCCATCGTGGAGGTGGGCATCTCTGACATGTCCTGGTGTGTGCACTGCCTCTCCTTGGAAGTGCCTGTTTGCCCTCTGTCCCCTTAGAAAACACCGACTTTCGAGAGTTTTCTGCACCACAGGGATGTTACACCTCCCTCTGGCCTTGGGCTGTGAGGAATGCTTTCCAGCGTGTGGTGTGTCTGTCCAGCCTTCTGCATTCTTCTCTTTTTTGTATGGTCACAGGAAGAGCAAGCCATTGCCGGCCTGGCCTCTGGCCCCGGGGTCACACTCAGCACAACCATCTCTACCCCGACATGATGCACAAACTTACTAAAAGGGCTTCTGTTCTTCACATCTGATCTATAATCCATCCGAGATTTCCCTTTCAAATAACAAAAATGCTATTTCAGGTAAAAACAAACAAAAATATTTGTGGGGCCACAAAAGGGCACCTATGGTAAGGTCCCATTTAGAGGAAACGTCCAGAACAGGTGAAGGAGCAGAGACAGGAAGCAGGTCAGGGCTGCCAGGAGTGAGGACGGGGAGTGAGTATTTTGGTGCAGATTTTGCTTGGGGAGTTGGGCCTTCTGCAACTGGACAGTGGTGGTGTTCTCACAGCATCGTGGGCGTACTTCATGCTCAGGAACAGCACAATTTAAAATGCAAACAATTACTTTTATTTACTACTTAAAATGAATCATGCCATTATAAAACGAAAAATAAAAAAAGAGGATAAGAAAATAACCCAAAAAACAGCCAAATAATACATATAAAAATATAAATAAGTCGCATTAGTCCAGGAAGAAAAGAAAAACGTAACAATTACAGAAAATAGAAGAAAAAGGTCAAAGAGTGGGGGTAAAATGAATTCTTCCGATGGCATAGAGAACTCAGGGTCAACAAGCAGCTCTGGGTCTGGCCCTGACGCCTCCTCCAGACACAGCAACTCCTCTGTGTCAGGACCCAGGGCCGGCTCCGGGGAGGGCTCTTCGGGCAGGGGTGCTGGGGCCTCAGCCAGGTCAGGGGAGGCTGCACAGGCCGGCCCCGGCTCCAGAGCTGCGGCTGGGGTGGCTGCTGGAGGAGGCACGACCGCTGGAGGTGGACACCCCTCCAGGTCTGGAGCAGAGGCCAGGTCTTCCCCTGCATGGCGCTCCTCAGGATGGGCGAGAGGGGGAGGAGCAGGAGCTGGGGGCTCTGCCTCCTGGGCTGGTGCTGGAGTTGCAAGAGGAGAAAGGATCACCCAGGTGCCTGCATTTCCATGTTCCCCGCCCCCAAAGACAGAACACAGCCACAGCCCAGGACCCACCACAGGATGTCCTCCTGGCCGGCAGCCCAGCAGATGGCTGGTCTGAGGCCGGTCTTTGCTCCTGGCCAGCATCTGGGGTGCTCCCAGCCCCTCCCAATAATCTCCCATGCATCTCCACCCCAGTCCCACCACCACCTCCTCCACCTTCTCACCCTTTGGCTCTGCCTCCCTGGGCTCCAGGTCATCCGGCCCAGTTACTTTAATGTGGACCTGGCGCTCCACGTTGGAGCTGGAAATGGTGAGCTTCCTCTGGCGCCCGGGTGACTTCAGGGGAGCAGTCCTCCGGCCATCCATCGGCTCTCGTTCACCAGACCCCGAGGTGGCCACACACACGGCAGGCCTGCTCTGCCCCTCAATGGTGGAGATGGGTAGGGGGTCTCCAATGGCCACCTGCTTCCTGCTGTCTTTGGTTGTGCCCTGCATTGACAGTGACCAGCAGCCAGTTGGGAGGCTCAAGCCTTTCCCAGCCTCAGTCGCTGCTGCTTCTCCCCTCTGGACCTTCTGCTCCCGGATCAGGCCCAGCCCTGTATCTGCGCAGACCTCCACCCAGGGGAAATGAGAGTCACCTCCAGGACTCAAGATAAACCTCGGGCAGAGGGCACTGCCCACACTCCATGTCCACCAGCCAGTCTTGACCTGGGGTGTGAACAGACAGGCCCACCAGGCTCCTGACCCTCCCATCCCTTAGCCTCTTTCTGCTTGGGGCAGGCCCTCCCCACATGACCCCCTTACACACACACTCAGGGACGGGACATGGGGCTGCTCCTGTGGGATCAGAGTGGTGATCCTGCCTGAACAAAAACACATTAGGTCTCCCTGTGTTACCTCTGGGTTGCCTTGTGAAAAGGGCCCCTGGCCCCTGGGCTGCATGCGGACCCAGCGGTCACCATGACGGATAAGTCTCCCACTGCTGCCTCGTTTGAGGCCATGGCCACGAGACACTGGCAGAGAGCGGGAGAACATGCTGTCCTCCCCAATGTCTCTACCAAGTGAGCTGGGCAGCGGCTGTTATAGAATGTAGCTGCCTGGTGACCAGGGCTCCAAGTTCCGTGGGCTCCGTCGTCAGGAAGTGAGGTCACTGCTCCATGTAGCGGGTCACTGCTCTGATCAGGAAAACATACTTTTGGAAATCCTGTGATAGGTACTTAGGATTTACTTCATATTACATATGTGGTAATTGGAAGGCCTGGGTTTGGGGGAAGATGGACAGTTGCCATTTCTCATTCTCTGAAATGTGCTCCTGCTTTGTCAGTGCTAATACTTTAGTCATCAGGAATGAATCCACTGGAATCTTTTGGTTCTGGCTTATGACAGATGAAATAATTTTTTGTATTACTATAGCATTACACAAAATCCAGTTATTCATCATTTTGTTTTTCAGATTAAGGCACAAGAGCTAGATCTCATTGTCTGGTGAAGTATTATTTTGAGGTTTGGTTCTACAGCTTTCGTGTTGTGATGCAGCTTTCTTTTTAAACTAAAACAATTTTCTTAATTTGAGCAAGTCTCCAGGTTGAAGAAACTTGTAAGCACTGTTAGTACTTGTCAGGAGTAAATGGGACTTTGGAGAGTTCTTTGAAATAGGAAATATTTGAACAGAATATCATCTTGCTTTCACTGCAGAAGAAACACCAAAGACATCTTGCCAGAGCAGAGAGCAGGCAGAGCAGGGTGGAGTGGAATTGTGTAGAAGGGGCCTGGCCCAGGGGCCACCTCTTCCCGGGGCCACCTCTGGCCTCCTCACAGCCCTGCTGCTTCATAACTGAGCTGCTGCACAGCACTGCTGTTCTCATAGCCACCCTGTATCACATCTGAGCTGTTTTCATTGAACAAAATGTGTTCTTCATCCCATCCCAAATTGGAGATTCCTATTGGGGTTGAATTGGAGCCAGCATTGGTTGACAATATATTTTCTCACAACTCTGGAGGCAAAGGCCCACCCTAATGATCTCATCTTACCTTGATTACATCTTCAAAGTGCCAGTTTCCAAATAAGGACACCTACATAGGTCCTGGGGGTTAGGATTTCAACATTTCTTTTTGAGAGGCATGATTTAATCCATGACACTTGGAAAGAACCTTTTTCCTCTGGAATTTTAATTCATCTTGTCTTTGCTTTCAACACTTTCTAATATACTTATAAAATTTTTTCTAATTTTTACTTTTTAAATTGTAGTGGACATACAATATTATTAGTTTCAGGTGTACAATACAGTGCTTCAGCATTTACAGACCTTGATGTGATCCCCATGATAAGTCTAACCATCTGTCACTGTGCCAAGTTATTGTGATATTATTGAGATAGTGTATGTACTGTATTTATTTTATAACTGGAATTTTGTACTTTTTATTTCCTTTCATCATTTTCACCCATTTTCCCCACACCCCTCTGCTCTGGCAACCATCATTTTTTTCTCTGTTTCTATGAGTCTGTTTCTGTTTTGTTTTTCACTTGTTTTGATTTTTAGAGTCCACATATAATTGAAACCATATGGTATTTTTCTTTCTCTGACTTATTTCACGTAGCATAATACCTTCTAGGTCCAGCCCAGTTGTCACAAATGGCAAGATTTCATTCTTTTTATGGCTGAGTAATATTCCATTGTATATATATCTTGGCTATTGTAAATTGTGCTGAAATGAACATAGGGGTGTGCATATCTTTTCAAATCAGTGTTTTTGACTTCTTCAAATAAATACCAAGAAGTGGAAATGCTGGGTTGTATGGTAGTTCTATTTTTAATATTTGGAGAAACCTCCATACTGTTGTCCATATTGCCTGCACCAGTTTACAATCCCATCAACAGTGTACAAGGGTTCCCTTTTCTCTACATCCTCACCGACACTTGTCATTTGTTGTCTTTTGATAATAGTCATTCTGGCATGTGTGAGGTGATATTTCATTGTAGTTTGATTTGCATTTCCCTGATGATTAGTGATATGGGGCCTCTATTCATCTGTCTTTGGACATTTGTATGTCTTTTGAGAAATGTCTAGTTATGTCCTCTGCACATTTAAAAATCAGACTATTTTTTGGATGTTGACTTATGTGAGATTTTTATATATTTTGGATATTAACCCCTTCTCAGCTATATCATGTATGAATAGCTTCTCTCATTCAGTAGGTTGCTGTTTCATTTTGTTGATAGTTTCCTTCACTGTGAAAAATCTTTTTAGTTTGATGTATTCCCATTTGGTTATTTATTTCTTGTGTGGCCCTTGTTTGAGGAGACATTTCAAAAATACATTGCTAGGAGTGATGTTAAAGAGTATACTGCCTATTTTTTCTTTTAGGATTTTTATGGTTAGAGACTTATATTTAAGTCTCTAATCATTTTGAGTTTATTTTTATATATGATGTACAAAAGTGGTCTAGTTTCATTTTTTTGCAGGTATTTGTCCAGTCTTCCCAATACCATTTATTCAGAAGACTATATTTTTCCCCATTGTATATCTTTACCTCCTTTTTCAAAGATTAATTGACCATATAAGCATGGGTTTATTTCTGGGCTGTGTATTCTGTTCCATTGGTCTGTGTGTCTGTTTTTATGCCCCAAATTGGCTGTTTTGATGATATAGCTTTGTAGTATAGTTTGAAATCAGGAAGCATGATACCTTCAACTTTGCACTTTTTCCTCAAGATTGCTTTGGCTATTTGGGGTCTTTTGTGGTTCTGTACAAATTTTAGGATTATTTGTTCTAGTTCTGTGAAAAGTGTCACATCCTCTCTGACAGTTGTTATTTCTTCTTTTGCTGATAATAGCTATTCAAATAAGTGTGAGGTAGAATCTCATTGTTGTTTTGGTTTGCATATCCCCTATAGTTCATGAAGTTGAGCATCTTATCACATATCTCAGTTGGCCATTTGTATATCTTCTTGGGGAAAGTGTCTGTTCAGGTTTCTTGCTCATTTTTTTTTTCTTTATTGATTTGAGAGTGAGAGGAAGGGAGAGGGAGAGATAGAAACATCGATGAGAGAGAATATTGATTGGCCACCTCCTGTCTGCCCCCCACTGGGGATTTGTCACACAACCTGGGCATGTGCCCTGACCAGGAATCAAACCAGCAACCTCTTGGTATATGGGTCGACGAGCCACACTGGCCAGGCTCTTGCTAATTTTTAATGGGATTTGTTATTGTTTCTGAGTTGTGTAAGTTCTTTATATACAGGGTAGGGTAAAAGTAGGTTTACAGTTGTGAGTATATGAGACACAGAGTTTATTCTTGTGTTATTATTTATTAATTATTATATTATTTTTCATATGAATAAATGTAAGCCTACTTTTGCCCCACCCTGCATTTTGGATATTAACATTTTATCAGAGATATTATTTGCAAATATCTTCTTCCATTTGGTTGATTGCCCTTTTGTTTTGTTGATGATTTCTTTTGTTGTGCAGAAGCTTTTTAGTTTGATAAAGTCCCATAGATTTATTTTTGCTTTTGAGTCCCTTGCTTTTAGGGTCAAATTCATAAAACCTCTCGGATACCAAGGTCTTTAAAGTTTAGTACCTATGATTTTTTTCTATGTATTTGTTTCAGGTCTTATATTTAGATCTTTGATCTGTTTTGAGTTCATTTTTGTGTGTGGTGTAGAAAAACACTCTAATTGAATTCTTTTGCATGTGGCTTTCTGATTTTTCAAACATCATTTATTGAAGTTTTTTTTTCTTCTCCATTGTATGTTTCTGGCTCTTTTGGTAAAAAATTAGTTGCCCATATATGTGTGGTTTTATTTCTGAGCTCTCAATTCCAGTCCATTGGTCCGATTTTCTGCTAATACCATAGTGTTTTGATTATTATAGTATAATTTGAAGTCAGGGAGTGTGATATCTACAGCTCTATTCTTTTTCTTTCATGATTGCTTGGCTATGTGGGGTCTTTTGTGCTTCCATTTAAATTTGATTTTTTGTTCTGTTTCTTTGATTATCATTAGAATTTTGATAGGCATTCATTAAATCTGTGTATTCCCTTGAATAATATGGCCAATATTTCCTTGTTGATTCTTGTCTGGATGATCTACCCATTTATGTAAGTGAGAGTATTAAAGACCTTACTAATATTTTAATACTGTCAGTCTCTTCCTTTATGTATTTAGGTGCTCCTCTATTGGGTGCATAGATATTTGCAAGTGCTATTGTCTCTTGTTGGATTGATCCCTTTATCAATATGTAATGTCTTTCTTTGTCTCTTTTTGCAGTCTTTGTTTTAAAGTCCATTTATCTTTATTTTTCTACTTGTTGCCAGCTACAACATACCATATCCACTGAAATGCAAATTTCAACTGATATTTTAAAATTCCATTTTATAACCTTTATATTTAGTGTAAATTCACTCCAGATTTTGAAGTAGTTTGACTCTTAGTTCAGTTTTCTGAATTTTTATATTTTTCTGTTTTCATGAATATTTAAGTAGAACATGTGGTAGAGGTTCAAGAAGGATCATTGGGCTAGTTTATAGTAGCTGGTGTTGGAGTACTTTCTATGTTTTATACACTGTCTTAAACACTTAAAATACAGTATATAATTTAATTTGCACAGCAGATTATGAAAATGTTACATTCATCATATGCATTTTAACCATGGTTATAATGATAATTACAGGTCGTATTAAAACATTCACTTGTTAGTTGGTATATCAAGATACCAAATTCTGTTTCTCCCATTTTATAAAGTTAAAAATGGTACATAGGATTATTAGAGCTATGTTTACAAGTTCAATGCTTATCTTATTGTATTAGCTATTTAAATTTCTATGTTTCCCACTAAGTATGAGCTATTTTAAGACAAAAACCAAATCTTATCCATTTTTGTATTACCCATAGCTAGCATCACATGATACTTATAGTGCTTGTTGGATAAATAAATGTAGAAAATATATAACATTGTAATTATATCATAATAGTGTATGTATTTGGCAATCTGAATAAATTTGGTGAGGATAAACATTAGCGCACACATGGCAAACACTGAACACACTTGCCATTGTCCTCATTCTTATGTCCATGGCAGATATGACTAATCAGTTAAGAAACCCTTTTCCTCTAAACCTGGATATGGCCAACAGTTGCCTCTTTAACCATGTAATTCATGCAGCCACTACCAAATTATGTGGGTTTGCCTATTCATAGACTGTTACTTACTACTTCTGGTATTAGTGAGAACACTGGACTGGGTATCTGGAAACATAGTAAAAAGTCTGGCTTTTAACCCTATTAGGTACATGATTTTGAGTGTATTATATAATTTTTTTAGTCCTCTATTGCTTTATCTGTCAAAGGGGAATAATATGTGGTTTATTAGGTTTATCAGTAGCTATGTGGTTTAGAGGACTGAAAAAGAGCAGAAGGGCATATTGAATACTCAAGACAGCTTATGAGTAAGGGACTCTGGTCACAGTCCTGGATCAAGCGCTTATTATCCAGGTGAACTTAAACAAGTGTGTAAACCTCACAATAACAGCATCCGCATATATTTTGTTTTCCTCCCTGTCCCCAGCATAGCACTTACTTAGTACGTATGCAGATGGTATTTATTGAATTGAATGTTTTGTCAGATTAGGGATTTTAGAATATTATACTTGAGGTCTTTTTTGTTTGGGTATAATTATTGATAATAGGTATGTAAGTATTTTGAAGGGTAACGGGCACATTTGTAAGGAAATATATATTTTAAAATTGTGGTTGGATTATTACTATGAAGCTGCTGAAGCAGAAGAAAGAGACATTTATTGATACTAATGCTAGATAACCAGTGTCAGGTTTACATTTTTCAATAGACAAGCAAAACCCAGAGTAAAAACTATAAAATTCTGTTGGATTAAATAATAGTCATTTCTATATCAATATTAGATAGAGCACCCTCACCCAATGTGTTTTAAAAGTGCTTGCTTGTGACATGGAGGTGTATATGTTCTCTCTGCTTGGTGTTTCAGGCTTCTTAGGACATATTCCTAGAAGTGGGATCCCTGGGACAAAGGGCAGTTCCATTTTTAATTTTTTTGAGGAAACAACATATTATTTTCCATAGTGGCTGCACCAGTCTGCATTCCCACCACCAGCGTACTATAATAGCTAAGATCTGGAAACTGCCTAAGTGTCCATCAGTAGATGAGTGGATAAAAAAGATGTGGTGCATATACACAGTGGAGTACTATGCAGCTGTAAGAAAGAAAGATCTCTTACCCTCTGAGACGACACGGATGGACCTGGAGAGTATTATGCTAAGCGAAATAAGCCAGTCAGAGAAAGACAAGTACCACATGATCTCACTTTTTTATGGAACATTATGAACAAAATAAGCTGATGAACAAAATAGATCCAGAGTCATGGAAATAGGGAACAGACTAACAAACCTCAGAGAGAAAGGGGGTGGGTACGGGGGAGCCAAGAAGAGATCAACCAATCGACACAGACAACAGTGTGTGATGAAGTGGGGTGGGCAGCGGAGCAGGAGTGGAAAGGAAGATGTCAGTGGGGGCAAAAGGAGGGACATCTGTAATGAAAAGAAGTGCTTGCTTAATGAGTCTAAGATAAATATAGCAAACCTATCTAACAGTAATATATTGGGCCTTCCCCCCACACCCAGTTCCTTTTGAATGTCAGTAAGGTTATACTTGGTTCTCATCTAACAAGAAATACTCTTTTGGTGCTATTTTGTAGGAATGGTTTGTCTAAAATTGGTATCCAATAGATAATTAATTATGTATATGCCTCTGGATGTAAGCAATAATAATCTTAAATAATGCATCTTATGGTTATTATTTCTAGAACATAATAGTTTTAATCTGTTGCAAAGAGATTAAGTTAATTTTCAGTCTCCTTTAAATCCTCCAAAGTCAGGCCACTAAAAAGAGTGTTTTTTGACATGTACATTCTGTACACTTTGAATCTTAACCTGCATATTAAAAAATCAGATAGCATGATAATGATACTGGTAAACCTGAACAAGTTTTAAAGCTTTTCTTCTGTTAATGGAGGACATTATCTGCTTTCTTTTTGACTGTGAAAGATTCAGGTCAGCAAAGATAGACCAGCATGCGTATTGCTGTAGATTTCCTTTGTTGTCCCCTGCTGCTGGGGGCACTGTCAGATGTGAAAAAGAAAATGACTGCATCTTTTAATTTCCTTTTCCCATCTTTTAAAATAAGATACCTGTCTGGTGTGTGTGTTCTTGACAAAATATCATTTATGGAGTGTGTGTGTGTAGTGGGGGCGGGGGCAGTGTGTGTTTAATAGGCACAAGGAGAGAGAAAGCTGGAAGGTAGATTTATTTATTTTATTTTTTTGCTTTCCTTAGGCAAACATTTTTCCTCTTTGGTTTTAGTTCTGCTCAGTGTTAACAACAAGTTCGAAATCATGACTTTTGGAACGATACATTTTCACAGACACTTTAGGGACTTTATGTTAAATTCTAGTTTCTTTATATAACTACATAATAAATATAGTCTTTGGTAGAACATTAGGGTTACAACTACTTTTAAGATAATCTGTTTAACAATTCTTGTTTTACAAATGAGAGAGTTGTGGATGGGGAGCCAATGATTGAGTCAAGGACCTCACTGCTTTAGAAGTAACAAGGCCCCTATGAAATACCAGATCTCGCATTTCATAGTTCGTTCTGTTTTCAGTTGTATTACATACAACATCATAGGATTTCCATAAACATCTCCAGAAATTAGCCTTAGGTTTTCCCTGCCACCCACCCACCCCCAGCTCCCATGGTAATAGGACTGTAGCTTGAACTTCCCCTGAGTGTGGTGTTGAGACAACATGGAGGGACCTGGAGAGTATGATGCTGAGTGAAATAAGCCAGTTAGAGTAAGACAAGTACCACATGATCTCACTTATTTAGGGAACATCATGAACGAAACAAGCTGTCGGCCAAAATAGATCCAGAGTCATGGAAGTAGGGAACAGACTAACAAACCTCAGGGAGATGGGGCTGGGAGGGGTGGGAAGAGATAAATCAAAGAATTTATATGCATATATGCACAACCATTGGACACAGACATTAGCTTAGGGAAAGCCGGAGGGGGTGGGAGCAGGGAGGAGGGGTCAAGGGGACATCTGTAATAGTTTCAACAATAAAAAATATAAAAATTTCTCTCTTCTGCCTCCATGATGCAGTGGAAAGAGAATTTATTTGCAGTCGTTTATTCATGCATATTTATTGAATGCCTTCTCTGTGCCAAGCATGAGACTAGGACGTGGGAATAGTAAAGTAAATGAGAACATAATCTGATGTTTGCAGTCTGTTTGAATTTCTAGTCTTGCCATTTAACAGTTTTTTATCTGAGGCAAATCTTAGGAATTTCTCTTCTCTGAGACTCCACTTTCTGATCTTTAAAATAAGGGTAAATTCTGTTTTTCAAAGTTGTGAGGATTAATTAAGATTAAAAAAAATGTATATCTCTTGACACATTTTTGACTACAGTTGGCTTTCACTAAGAAATGTTAATGACTTCCCTTCTACATCTAAGGGTGACTGTGAAAACCAAATAAGATGATGGACATGAAAATGCTTCGTGAGTTGGAAACGTGTAGTTGTAGACAAAGTTGGAGTTTCATACAGTCAACAGTTACTACCTCTTCCTTCACCTTGCAAGTTCAAGTCAAATGAGAAGAGGCAGACACATCAAAATTAAAGTGGCAACTTAATTACAGATTAAAGCTGTATTGGAGATTACAGTTTTGATGTGCTTCTCAAGCTTTACTCCAGAATCACCTGCTCAGGCACAGGCAGATGTGCGTAGGCACAAGTCTACCCACTGGGACAGGAAGCAGAGAGCAGAGTGACCGCTTCCTGCACAGAGGCCGGGAGCCCTGAAGGAGCGGAGCTGCGCAGAACGATGCTGCTTTCAACCTCCCGGGTCAGAGGAGAACACTCCACCTCCCTGGGAAAGAAACTGCGAGTACTATTTTTTGGAAGACTTTCTGCATGGAAAGAAAACATGAGGACAGAAAAGATAGGTTTCTCTAACAGACACATACACCTGGCTGTGGAGACATTAAAATTCATCTTCCTTCCTCCAAACTTTCATTCTTACTTAAGGCCCTGGGACTGCTATCTCATACACTGAAATGCCCTTCTATGTCCTTCAAAGCTGTTTAAAGCTCTTTCCCCAGCCTATAATATGTTCAGTGAAAAATGCAGCTTAGAAAATTGTTTTATTAAAGTGTATAATATATTCTGTATACATAATATATATTGTATGTATGGGTGTGTGTGTGTGTGTGTGTGTTTGTGTGTACTAAAAGAATGTATATTTATATGGAGAAGGAAATTAAAATGCCCAATGGGACCATCATAAGGTGTGATTATGGGTGATTGGTAATATTATGTTTTTTGTCCATTTCAGAATTTGTTAATGATGTGTTTTTTAAAAGTTGACACTCCTCTCACTCCCCCCTCCCAATCCAACTATATATATAAAAACAGGACAAAGCAAAAACCAAACCCAGCCATATTGTTTCCTCTTCCCCAGTTCTGGCAAACTCTTCTAATTTTTTTCTAGCTATTTTATAACAGTGATCTAACCACCTCACTCTGTGCACTAAACAGTGATGGAAGAAAAATTCACCTGACGACTAATCAAACATTATCAAATTGCAAGTTGCAAATGTTAGAAGTGACATTGTATCCCTAAATACTCACCTTGCAGTTATTTGTGAATAATTGTAAGTCCCTGAAATTCTCATTTTCTTGCAGGATGTCAGCTAAGGGCTACTTTCTGCTCCTAGAAGCTGCCCACTTCATTTCTTTTCAAGTGGCCTTTTCATTTTTAAACCATAATGGACAAGTTGACTCCTTGTGCTTCTAATCGCTCTGACTTCCTCTTCCACCGTTGCTAAAGGAATTAGGTCCACCCAAATAGTCTTCCTTTTGAGTAACTCAAAGTCACTTGATTAGTAGCTTTGAAAATATCTGCAAATCCTTTTTTGGCATGTCAAAGGCATGTTAAAAAGGGAGTGATCTCTTGCCCTGACTGGTGAGCTCAGTGGTTAGAGCATGGGCCCATGCACGGAAGGGTCACAGGTTTGATTCCTGGTCAAGGGCATGTACCTGGGTTGCAGGCTTGATTCCCGGCCCTGGTCAGGTCCCATATAGGAGGCAACCCATCTATGTGTCTCTCACATCGATGTTTCCCTCTCTCTCTCCCTGCCCTTCCACTCTTTCTAAAAATCAGTTGAAAAAATATACTCAAGGTGAGGATTAACAGAAAAGAAAAAAAAAAGGAAGTGATCTCTATCATATTACAAGCCCCTGAATTAGGATGGGAAATAATGGGAGTGTGGCATTCTGAAATTCTGCTTACCACAGTCATAAACCTATTCTATCAAGTATTATAATCAGTGTTATCCTCAGGAAGATATTTGCCTGACATGCTTACCTCTCTGTAATAGTCTGATTTAATCTAGTTTTTAAGGCCTATGAAAGGCGCTCAATATATAAGCAATTCCTTAATCACATTACAAATCGACATAAAGATTTAAATTTTAGACCAATAAAAATGAGGAGAAAAAACCTGAATGTGAGATTATAAATTAGAAAAGAAACAGAAGGCAATGCTATGGTTGAGAATAGAAAAGGGTGAAGATTTCACTTTAATACAGTTATTTTTATAGAACACACAGTTTTAATATTTGTTACAATCACATGTTGATAGCATATGCCCTCTCGTACATCAGTGCAGAACCTAGATTTCAAACTCAGTTAGTTAAAACTGAAGTCTGTAAAATGACCTGTATAGTTAATAATACTCACATAGTGACTTATAATGTTGATCTCAGTGTTTTGGAGGTCCACACCTTGGTCAGCAATATTTATAGTTGAGAAGCTAATAGAAAAAACTCAGAAAAAAGATAAACTTGTGTCTTGCTATCTTGGGACATATAATACCAATATAATATCAACCTTGACCTACAAGCTGCTCTGATTTCCCTCAGTCCTTTTCTGTCTGGAAAATTCTGATTTATCCATCAAATATTAACTTAGGTGTTACCTTATGGGAAAAACCTACACCAAACAAATCTAATGTTTCTCATCCTTCTTCCTACTGTTCTGTGCACATGTTTACATTAAATTGATAATTATATTGAATCCCAACTTTTGACAGATATTTCATTGTCCCACTTTTAAACATTTTTACATTTTATATATTTTTGTTTACTTTTTTTCTTTATTTATTTTAGAGAGAGAAGAAGGGAGAGAGAGAGAGAGAGCTAGAAACATCAGTGAGAGAGAACATCAATTGGCTGCTTCCTGCATGCCTCTCACTGGGGATTTGGCCCACAACCCAGCCATGTGCCCTGACCGGGAATCGAACTAGCAACTTCTTGGTGCATGGGTCGATGCTCAACCACTGAGCCACACTGGCTGGGCACATTTTATATTTTAATTACAGTTTATAATCAATATTTTGTATTAGTTTCAGGTTTACAGCATAGTGGTTATACAATCATGTACTTTTTAAATTGGTCCCCCTGATATTTTAAATACACACATGGCCTCATACATATGTATTACAGTATTATTGAATTGACTATATTCCCTATGTTGTACCTTACATCCCCGTGACTATTTTGTAACTACCAATTTGTGCTTCTTTATCTCTTCACCTTTTTTACCCAGCTCCCAAACCCCCTTCCCCCAGCAACCATCAGCCTATTCTCTGTACCCATGAATATGTTTCTATGTTGTTTGTTAATTAATTTTGTTTTTTAGATTCTACATATAAGTAAAATCATAGGTATTTGTCTTTTCTCTGTCTGACTTACTTCATTTAGCATAATATCCTCTAGTTCCGTCCATGTAGTCCAAAATAGTAAGATTTTATTCGTTTTTATGGCTGAGTAATATTCCATTGTATATATGTACCACACTTCTTTATTCACCCATCTATTGATAGGCACTTGGATTCCTTTCTTATCTTGGTTATTGTAAATAATGAAGCTATGAGCATAGTGGTTTATATATTCTTTTCTGTTGTTGTTAATTCTCACCCAAGGATGTTTTTTCATTAATTTTTAGATAGAGTGGAAGGGAGGGAGAGGGGAGAGAGAGAGAGAAACATTGATGTGAGAGAGATACATTGTTTGGTTGCCTCCTGCTTGACCCTGACCAGGGCCAGAGATGGAACCTACAACCCAGGTACATGCCCTTGATCAGGAATCAAACCCAAGACCCTTTGGTCTGGGGACCTACGCTCTTAATTGCTGAGCCAAACCAGCCAGGGCCATATATTCTTTTTTAAATTAAATTTTTGGGGATGACATTGGTTAATAAAATTATATAGATTTCAAGTGTATAAATATATGATACATCATCTGTATATTGCATTGTGTGCTTACCGCCCAAAGTCAAATCTTCTGTCACCATATATTTTACCCCCTTTACCCTTTAAAACCCCCCACCCCTACCCTCTGCTGTCTATGAATTTTGTTTTTTTTCTTGTTTGTTCAGTTGTTTTTAGTTTTATATCCACATATGAATGAAATCATATCCTCCCTGACTTTCTGTCTGACTTATTGTGATTAGCATGATATTTTCAAGATCCACCCATGTTGTTGTAAATGGCAGTATTTCATATTTTCTTATGGCTGATTAGTATTCCATTGTACATATGTACCACACATTCTTTATCCGATTATCTATATATGGAACTTCAGTTATTCGCATGTCTTGACCATCATCTTATTCAACACAATGCTGGAAGCCTTAGCCAAAGCATCAGACAAAAGAAAGAAATAAAAGGCATCCAAATTGGGAATGAAGAAGTATAATTGTCACTTTTTTCAAATGACATGATTCTTTACATAGAAAACCCTAAACACTCCACCAAAAAACTCTTAGGTACAATTAACAAATACAGTGAAATTGCAGGATACAAAATCAACATACAAAAAGTGTTTGCATTCCTATATACTGACAGTGAAATTTCAGAAAAAGAAATGGGAAAAAAAAAGAACAGCCTTTGCAATTGCAACAAAATGAAGCAAGTATCTAGGAATAGCTTAAAGGATGTGAAGGACCTATACACTGAAAATTATAAGGCATTATACTTTTGAATTTCTGATTTTGTTGGCAAGGATGTGGAGAAAAGGGAACCCTCGTTCACTGTTGGTGGGAATGCAGATTGGTACAGCCACTGTGGAAAATCATATGGAAATTCCTCATAAAATTAAAACTAGAACTGCCTTATGACCAAGTGATTCCATTTCTGGGTATATATCTAAAGAAACCCAACACACTGATTAACTGACTTTTTATGCAGTCTTCTTAAGGGGAAATGTGCATTTTTTTACTTGTATCCATAAGTGTCCAAAACTAAGTAATAGGTAAACAATTAATATTTTGTAATTGCCCCACTACCCAAATATTTTTAATTATAAAATTAGCCTACCATCATGGGTATAGTTTAAAACACAACTGTTCATTAAACACTCTGTACTTTTGAAGAATCCTTAACTATATGTATACTTTTTGAGGGGAAGATATAGGCATTATTACCACATTTAAAGTGCAGTAAATAGGATGTGATTTCATGACTTAAGTTTGACCAGTTAG
Source organism: Tadarida brasiliensis (assembly GCA_030848825.1). Lineage (NCBI taxonomy): Eukaryota > Metazoa > Chordata > Mammalia > Chiroptera > Molossidae > Tadarida > Tadarida brasiliensis. The sequence goes on along the minus strand of CM061269.1, from coordinate 70,313,372 downwards.
ATCCACCGATTTGTGAGTTTGACCGTTGGGCTAATGAGAGTGTCCAGGGGAAGAGGCTGTTCCTGCGGTGTGGCTTCCCTGTGTCTATGAAAAATTCTACTGGCATTCTGAGTGAAATGTCATGGTATTCATATAATTTGGGGAAAATTCTCAGCTATAATAAATTTTTAGTATTTATACATATAAAAATGGTTTTTTGCATTTAATATTTTATTTACTATTATTATAGGCATATTTCAATAAAGATCTAATATTTCATATTTTAAATGATCAACAATGTAATTTATTAACAATATAATTAATTAATTTTTTGAATTATTTGTTTTGCTAACAAATATGTTAACTTTTGTATTTTGTTCTTGTAGTCATCAAATTTTTCAATTTTCTTATTATAATCTAAAATATTTTAAATGTTTATATTTAATGCTTTATATCAAATAATTTTACTGCAGTGATGCAGATAATATTAATTTTTTACCCTTAAAGATTTCAGTGTGAATTTTGTAGTGAATGGATTCTATTATATATATCAAAAGTATAAAATTAGCATTGAAAATACACTATTTTGTAAATTGCAAACCTTATTCTTATTTGGCAGTTGGGCAAATAATGTCCCCTAGAATGAATCAAAAGTTATAATTATGAATTGCATTTAGTTGTTGGCATGTCTCTTTGGATTCCTCTAGTATAAAACAGTCCCTTAATTTTTCATTGTGCTTTATGAAATTGCTATTTTTAAACAGCATATGCTGTGCATTTTTTAAAACACCCCTCAACTTAGTTTTATATTTTCTCATGTCTAAATACCATGAACACAAAAGAAGTGAGGCTGTATTTGTCTCATTGCATCATATATATATTTGCATTCGTATAGATTATTGATTCTTGCTTTAGTCAATGATTATAGTTATTTATTTATTTTTTTGATTCTTAGATTTCTCCAGTTTTGTCCAATAAATCAAATTTTCCTAGATTTTACCCTTTGAAACCAGCTTGTTTCATTTTGACATGCCCCTGCAATTATTTAAGAAGTTCCTTTTTTAAAAACAATATGAAAATGTCCCAGGCTAATTTTATGCTATATCATGTCTAAACTCAGTAAGTGGCCATTTCTCCCAGGATCCCTAGTTCCTATTAATGGATAACAACACTGAATAACAAAATGTGGGCGCTAGTTGTTTTCATTGCTAATGAGGTGTTGTTGCATCCAAACTCTTTCCACTGACAAGAAATAAAGCACAACTATGTATTCACACACACATATCTATACATGTGCATGCACAGACATATCAGAACACCCAGGGATCATTTAAGAATGTGTAAATGGGCAGTTTAAATCTAGTGAAATCAGCTAGGCATCCTTATTTGGTTAGGTAACATGTGGCACATAAAAGACCCCAGTAAAGATATTTTCCTTAGCTCTGCTGAAATAAAGATTCCGCATGCTAAAACTTAGTGGTTTGTAATTTGGAAATAAAATTCCTCCTGTGCAACTAATAAAGGATCCTAGGTAATTGTGCCTGAAAGTTACTGAGTACCCCAAAGCTTGACTGTGATTCATGTTTTCTGCTGTATCATGTCTTTTACCTGTATTAAAGCACAGCATGTTGATGCTCTATTTTTTTTTTTTTTATCCTCACCTGAGGACATTTTTTCATTTTTTGTCCAGATAGAGTGGGAGGGAGAGAGAGAGAGAAACATCGACGTGAAAGGGACACATCGAGTGGCTGCCACCCGCACGACCAACCAGGGCCGGGGACAAACTGCAACCGAAGTACATGCCCTTAGCGGGAACCGAACCCGGGTCTCTCTGGACCGCAGGCCGACGCTCTAACCGCTGAGCCAAACTGGCCAGGGCATGTTGATGCTCTATTGAGTCTTGTGATTCCTTTAAATTATCCAACCTGTGTAATTTTTGCAACACATATTTACCAGTTCTATTTCCATTTTTATATCAGACTATCTAAAAATGCCTAGAAAAAGTCAGATTACATTGACAACGTCAGTCCCCATCCAATGCCACAATGTGGCTGCTTTCCTTTGTCCTTTCCATATTTGCAATTCTCTACTTTGACAATAAGAAATATAGTCGCATCATCCAAAATATATTCACTTATTTCTAAAATCTTGAACATAGCCTGGCTGGTGTGGCTCAGTGGTTGAGCATTGATCCATCCACCAAGAGGTCGCTGGTTCAATTCCCTGTCAGGGCACATGGCCAAGTTGTGGGCCCAATCCCCAGAGGGGGGCATGCAGGAGGCAGCCAATCCATGTTCTCTCTCATGGATGTTTCTATCTTTCTCTCCCTCTCCCTTCCTCTCTCTCTCAAATGAATAAGGAAAAATTTTAAATCTTGAACATAAAAATGTAGTTTCATTTAATATTATGTAGTGACCTTCTCTGTCTCTTATTATGGCCCTTGTTTTGAAGTCTATCTTGTCAGATATGAGTATTGCTACACTAGCTTTTTTTCCATTTCCATTTGCTTGGAAACTTTTTTTCCATACCTTCACTTTCTTCCTGTGTGAGTCTTTTGTTATGAGGTGGATCTCTTGTAGACAGCATATATATGGGTCATATTTTCTTATCCAATCAGCTACCCTATGTCTTTTGATTGGAGCATTTACATTTAAGGTCAACATCACTAATCATCAGAGAGATGCAAATTAAAACAACTATGAGGTATCACCTCACACCTGTCAGAATGGCCACCATCAACAAATCATCAAACAGCAAGTGTTGGCGAGGGTGTGGAGAAAAGGGGACTCTAGTACACTGCTGGTGGGAGTGCAGACTGGTGCAGCCACTATGGAAAACACTATGGTGTTACCTCAAAAAATTAAAAATTGAATTACCATTTGACCCAGTGATCCCACTCCTAGGAATATACCCTAAGAAGCCTGAAACACCAACCAGAAAGAATACATGTACCCCCATGTTCATAGCAGCACTATTTACAATAGCTAAGATCTAGAAACAGCCCAAGTGTCCATCAGTGGATGAATGGATAAAAAAGCTGTGGTACATATACACAATGGAGTACTATGCAGCTGTAAGAAAGAAAGATCTCTTATCCTTTCAGACGACATGGAGGGACCTCGAGAGTATTATCCTAAGCGAAACAAGCCAAGCAGAGAAAGACAAATATCACATGATCTCACTTATTTGTGGAATATAATGAACATAACAGTCTGAGGAACAGGGTAGACCCAGAGATGTGGAAGTAGGGTATAAACTGACACCCCTCAGAAGAGGGGGTGGGGGGGAGGGAAGAGATAAACCACAGAACTTATGCGCATGTATGCATAAGTGATGGACATGGACAACAAAGCTGGGGACAGGGTGGGGGGATGGGGAGGAGGGTGTCAATGGGGATAAAAGGAGAAACATCTGTAACAAAAATAAATTAATAAAAATAAATAAATAAATAAATAAATAAATAAATAAATAAAATAAAAATAAAATAGGTTTGGTAAAGGTCATTTTGTTTTGTTTTGTTTTTCCCTTTAACACATCTGATTCCCTAGGTACAGTATCTTATATATAGTATCTTAAAAATATTTGGGGCGGAAAAGGAAAATATTCACATGGAGACCAGATTAAATATACTTCTTATGTTTATCTGTGGAATATTTTATTTATTAAACTGATAAATGTCTTCAGAAATAATACACCACTTCGCTGAACATTTTTGACTTTCACATATTGAAACCAAAAAAGAGGCAGGCATTCAGCATTGTATTATGGGAACAATCAATGTATTCTTTATGTGAAGTTCAAGGAATTTGTTTCAAATGTATCTTAATAGCATGGTGTAGTCCTAAGACCTACCTCATTATGCTATAACTATATGCAATTATAAAAATAAATGCTCTTCTTAAGATCTCCACTATTGGAAAACATATTTTGGAGTGTAAATCATGACAAATATTTTTTTTGAATTTGATAACTTTGTAATACATGCAATTGATGTGCAGATAGATAAGTGCATGCTTGCACATACACATGTGCATACATACACATACACACACATGCACACACCAGCTTTCATTTTTTGCTGCATAACAAACCACTTCAAAACAAGATGACCTAACTTACATGGAAATCGATTTTGCAAGCTATAGGCTGGGACCATCTCTCCACAGGATCTTTCATCTCCCATAGAAGCTAGTTTGAGTTTCATTACATTTCTGTTTTAAAATATGAAAATTAGTACAGCAAAATCTGAAATACCCTTTGGACATTGCACAGTGTCACATCTGCCATATCATATGGGTCCAAACAAATCAAAGCCCACAGCCAGTCCAGATTCAAGGAGGTGGAAAATAGACTTCACCTCTTAAATGAAGAGTAGCATAGTGACATTGCAAAGATGCATGTATAAAGATGGAAATGATTTAGCAGCTGAATTTGCAAACAATCTACCATAACTGCTGTAAGTCTTCTGTTAATTCTGGCAATGACATGGAAGTTCTTACAACCAAGGTGGCTACACAGAGCAAGGTCATAACCATGTGCATCTTTTCTTCATATAAAACTGCTTAAGGGCTATAAGTCTGATGTTGTCACTGTCAAGATAGGTAAGATCATGCATTTATGCTGTGCCTCCACCTTATGTTTGCAGCCTACATCAACATTTGGTTAGAACTTACATCAAGAAACTGTATGCTCCTATTTAAGGAAAAGTTGACACCCCTCTCTTTTGTTTTATTTTTCTAACTTACTTGTTTGGTTGTTTGATTTTTCCAAACTTAGAAACCAAAGGGAGAAAAAATGGTCAATGAACAAACAGGTGTACCGAAATCATGTATGACACCAAATTTCCAACATCCAGAAAGTCCATATTCTTGCAGTCTGAGACATTTTACTTGAAATAAGAGAAGCATTATTACCTCTTGTGCTTTCCTGGTTTTCATTGACTTTTAGATATATCCCAATCAAGTATCAATCATTTGTTTTTAGTATTACAAAGAGGTTAAATAATTAAGTGATTCTATTATAAATGTCTATTACAGTTGACATTTAATATTATATTAGTTTCAGGTGTACAACATTGTGCTTAGACATTAATATAATTTTCAAAGTGATCCCCCCAATAAGTGTTGCACCCACCTGATGCCATGTATAATTATTACAATAATATTGACTATATTCCCTAAGCAGTAATTTATATCCCCATAACTATTTTGTAACTCCCAATTTGTACTTCTTAATCCCTTCACATTTTTTCATCCAGTTCCACTATCCCTCACATCTGGCAACCATCAGTTTGTTCCCTGCGTCTATGAGTTTGCTTCTATCTTGCTTGTTTGTTTTTTGTTTTTGTTTTTTGTGGGTTATTTTTGTAGATTCCACATATATGTGGAATCATATAGTATGTAGTTCTTCTCTGTTTCTTAATCTCTTGCTTTCTTCTCGTGTATGTTGTTAACTCTCTATGCTGTTGTGTTTGAATTCCTTTCTCTTTATTTCATGTATATTTTTGTTTTGTGGTTAAAGTATGCTTCATATATACCAAGTTATGTTTATAGCAGTCTATTTTAACTTGATGTTTGCTTAAGCTTGAACACATTCTATAATCACTACCATTTTTACTCAACCCTTCCATGTTTATGTTTGGTAATTATTTTTTATTTCTTGTGTGTATGTGTGTGTGTGTGTGTGTGTGTGTGTGTTTGTGTCTCTCCCTTAATTTGCCATTTTAATTACACATGATCATCCCACTTTTTCCTTTTAACCTTTGTACTAGATTCAGTGTTGGTTGATCCACTGCATTTATTATGTGTTGGCCTTCTTCAGTGAGAATTTCTTTCCTTTGTGATATTTTCTCATTCATATTTTCTGCTGCTGCTTCTTAAAGAAGACCCTTTAACATCTTATAATACTGGTTTGATGGTAATGAACTCCTTCAGCTTTTTCTTGTCTGGGAAGCTCTTTATCTTTCCTTTAATCTAAATGCTAGGTAGAGTAATCTTGGTTGTAGTTCCTTGCTGTTCATCACTTTGAATATTTTGTGCCAATCCATTCTGGCCTGAAATTTTTCTGTTGAGATATCAGCTGATAGTCTTATGGGAGCTCCCTTGTAGTTAACTAACTGCTTTTCTCTTGCTGCTTTTAAGATTCTCTTTTTTCTTTAACCTTTGGCATTTTAATTACAATGTGTCATGGTGTGGGCCTCTTTGGGTTCATCTTATTATAGATTCTTTGCACTTCCTGGACTTGTATGTCTAGTTTCTTCACCAGGTTAAGGAAGTTTTCAGTCATTTTTTCAAATAGATTTTCAATCCCTTGCTCTGTCTCTTCTTTCACCTCTATGGTGAAAATGTTGTTATGGTTGATGTTGTCCCAGAGATCCATTAAACTATCTTTTCTTCTTCCTCCTCCTCCTCCTCCTCCTCCTCCTCCTCCTCCTCCTCCTCCTCCTCCTTCTCCTCTTCTTCTTCCTATTCCAACTGGGGATTTCTGCTATATCATCTTCCAAATCATTGATTTGATTCTTTGTTTCATCTAGTCTGCTATTGAATCCATCTAAGGTATTCTTTATTTCAATTATTATATCCATTTCAGACTGGTAGTTTTCTATGTTTTATGTCTTATTTTTTATGTTTTATATTTCTCTTGAAGTTCTCCTGAGAAAATCTACTCTTCCCCTAAGTTCATTGAGTATCCTTATAACCAGTGTTTTTAACTCTGCATCTGGTAGATTGCTTGTCTCCATTTCGCTTAGCTTTCTTTGCAGTTTGGTCTTGTTCTTTAATTTGGAACACATTTCTTTGTTTCCTCCTTTTGTCTGCTGCCCTGTGTTTGTATCTATGTATTATGTAGTTATGCTCTGTCTCCAAGTCTTTACAGAGTGGTCTTATGTGGTAAGTGTCTTATGTGGCCCACTGTTTCAGTCTTCCCATTCACCTGAGCCAGGTGCTCCAGGAGTGTGGATTTTGTGTACTCTCCTGTTGTGGTTGACCTTGCTGTAGGGCCATCAGTGGGTGGGATTGACCTTCAGGCTGACTAGCTCTGAGGACTGGCCATAACTTCAGCCAACAGACTGTTGTGTTGCGGCTTAACCATGGAGCCAGATTTGCTTTAGCATGGCTCAGGTGCTTACTGAGTCCGCCCTCTGAGTGTATCATTTGTGGCACTAATTTCTTGATACTCTGGTGTGGTCTGAAGCTGGTCATCAGATGTGTTAGTTCTGGGACCTCTTGGGAGGGGCTCTGGTGCAGGTTTGTGTCTAGCCTGGGGTCAGCTTATGTTTTTTTGGTTTGTAGCTATCTGTGCTGGGCTTGGAGCCACCTGGGAGTGATTATGCTGTGAACCAGGGGCAGATGCCATCAGTGCTAGGCTTGGGTCACTTAGCAAGAGGTACAGGGTATGCCAAGGCCAGTTGCTGCTTCTTTGGAGTTTTTGGACTTTTGAGAAATTTTAGGAAAGTCTTCAGAGCAGGCCCAGGCTGGCCCCTTATGTGAGTTAGCCTCTAAAAGAGGTTTCGGCCAGGTGTATGAATTGAGTGAGGTAGTGTCTCAGAGCATCTCCAGGGTGGAGTGAGAGTGGTGTTAGCTGGGTAAATGGAAACTTAGACTTGGTGGGTACCTGTGCCTGCAGGCTGAGTGGGAGGAGTGCTCAACGAAAGAAAAATAGAGTCTGCTGTCACTGAGGAGAGCTGCTCATCCAGCCCTCACCCTGAAGCCAGGCACTCCAGCTCTTCTTCATCTGTCCCTGGCATTTGCAAGCTGTTGTATCTTCTCTGGAGCTTAGAATGTATGTTTATGAGTGTGAGTCTGTGAGCTGGCCACTTAAGAAGTTGCCTGGAATTTCACTTATATGCGGAATCTAATGAACAAAAATAAACAAACAAAATAGAAATAGACTCATAGACACAGAGAACAGACTGACAGATGTTAGAGGGGATGGGGTTTGGGGGACTGGGTGAAAAAGATGAAGGGATTAAGCAAAAAAAAAAAAAAGAAAGGCTCAAAGACACAGATAATAGTGTGGTGATTACCACAGGGAAAGGGGGTAGGGGCAAGTAGAAGAGGGTAAAGGGGGGATAAATGGTGATGGAAGGAGACTTGACTTGGGGTGGTGAACACACAATACAATATACAGATGATGTATTATAGAACTGTACACCTGAAACCTACATAATTTTATTAATCAATGTCACCCAATTTCACATTTCAGCAAAGAAGCCATAATATAAAATATGGTTTGGATTCCTGAAAAATTCACAAAAGGGCATGTTTTCCAAAAGATGGCTTAAGTCAAGTCTAAGAATTAATGAATTTATTTACTATATTATTTACTTAATACTTACTAAACAACTACAGTGGGCCAATAACTATTCTTGATTTTGACTTAAAACTGTGAAAGAGATAGACAAGATGGTAGCAAGGTCTGTTGTGGTGGATTGGAATAGTAGGTTCAGATTCTGTGATGGTGAAATTGCACAGTTTGCCAGCTTACTCGTGAATGGTGATAGAGCAGTGTAGGTCAAACCATGGAGTCGTTCATCAGGTTAGTGATGATAAAGAAAAATTAATGTTGCATCTGTTTATGTAAATTTAAATACTGGTATAATTTAGAGGCACAATGCATACATCTTATAATATTTTCTAAAGACATACAACACATGACATCCAAGAAGCTATTCAGATATCATTCATGTAGCTCTCATTACTCAGATTTAGATAGTGAAGCTCAAAGTGGTTGTTAGGAGTGACAGTTTTTACAAAGTAGATTGCAGAACCCTAAATTCTAATTTTCAGTTTAGTATTAATTTTTAGAATACTATGGGGATAGTTGTCAACTCATTGGCATATGTTATGTGCCACATACTTGTCTTGGTCTCTTTATAATTTTACTATCACAGCAACCATATGGTTGAGTAGCATTATTCTGAATTCACAGATAAGAAAAAAACAGTATGCAGTGAAGATTTTTAACAAGTGGGTCCTAAAGCAAATTAAGCCTGAAACATTCTGGAAGCAAACATGACAAAACAAACTGTCCTACTTCAGTAATATCATGAGAAGGCAGAGTTCTTTGGAAAAGACAAGAATGCTGAGAAAATAGAAGACAGCTGGAAGAAAGGCAGATCCCATAGAAGATGGGTTGACTCCATAAAAGAAGCCATAGGTGACCTGGCCAGTGCAGCTCAGTTGGTTTAGCATCATACCATGTGCTGAAAGGTCACCAGTTTGATTCCTGGTCAGGGCACATGTTCAGGTGGTGGCTTCAGTCCCCGGTCGGGTGCATACAGGAGACAGTGAACCGATGTTTCTCTCTTATGTAGATGTTTCTTTCTCACCCCCTCTCTTCCTTCCTCTCTCTCTAAAATCAATAAATACATTTTTTTTAAAGCCATAGGCATGAGTCTGTAGGAGCTGAGCAGGGTTGATGAGGATGGGACATAGTGAACGTCATTCTTTCATATGGCTGACAGGAGTTAGAGCTGACTCAATGATGTAACACAGACATTTAGCAAAGCAAATATAAAGAGTCTTTGAAATGACAATCCAAGTTTTTCTGATGCCAAAGTTTAAGCCTTTAATATCTTGACTTCATTGCCTGATAAACTACTCTGCCTGATTTTCTGAGAGAAAAAGAGGAAGAAAAATGTTAAGTTTAATTGTCAGAAATCTCATATTTTCCTTTCCCTGTACCCTGCACCAGGCATAACTGACTTAAAAAATACTCAATTTCACTAATTTAAAACTACAGTGAGGTATCACTTTATACATGCCAGAATGGGTACCATCAATAAATCAGTAGACAACAAGTGCTGGCGAGGATGTGGAGAAAAAGGAACCCTAGTACACTGCTAGTGGGAATGCAAACTGGCAGAGCCACTGTTGAAGACAGTATAGCGTTTCTTCAGAAAATTATAAATGAAACTGCCATTTGACCCAGTGATCCCACTTCTGGGAATATATCCTAAGAATCCTGAAATACTAATCAGAAAGAATATGTGCACCCCTATATTCATAGCAGCATTATTTACAGTAGCTAAGATCTGGAAACAGCCCAAGTGCCCATCAGTAGATGAGTGGATAAAAAAGCTGTGGTACATTTACACAATGGAATACTATGCAGCTTTATAAAAGGAAGATCTCTTACCCTTTGAGACAGCATGGAGGGACCTGGAGAGTATTATGCTAAGCAAAATAAGCCAGTCAAAGAAAGACATGATCTCACTTATATGTGGAACCTAATGAACAAAATAAACTGAAGAACAAAATAGGTCCAGAGACATAGATGCATGGAACAGACTGACAGATCTCAGAGGGAAGTAGGGGTGGATGAACCAAAGAACTTATATGCATATATGCTTAGCCCATGGGGTGGGGTGGGGGCTGGGAGATATTTGTAATACTGTCAACAATAAAAATAATTAAGACCCACTATAACATTTTTACTCTTCCAGTTTTCTTTTCAGAAATCCCCAATATATATCTTTGCTCTAATAATGCTGGTCAATATTCTCTCCTATACAAAACACACACACACACACATTATAAATCTATTTTGATGACTTGGATTATACCTAGAATTTGCTTCCCACTTTTCCTTTCCCACATCTCATAGAAAATATCAAATTTCTTCTCTATAAGCTTAGTATATTTCCTTTATTTTAGCACTCAGGTATATTTTTAAAGAAATTTTGCCTTGACATTCTTATTTCAAAGAATAAAAATAGTATGTCTCTAGTTGCTTTGTAGAATGACGCAGCTTTTATATAACAGAGGGTCTAACTTTTAAATATGAATCATATAAGTCTTTAACTGTTTTAAAATGCCAACCCATTAGCAGTTGAATATATTTTTGTGAAGCAAGTTCTGTAAAACTGTGTGATGGTGAGAAATAGCTGTGTCTCACTTCAGAGACCAGGTCAGACCTGGGTTCAGCCACAGGAACAGTGCACTATAATATTTGTCTTTGGGTTTGGAGCATTTTCCAAGATATGTTATTGAAAGGGTCTCCTACTACCAAGGAGGCTGGATGAACATACACTAATATAGGAAGCTGCTACCCCACAACTCGTTCTGAAAAAATGGAATGATTGATCTCATTTGGTTATAAAGGACTGGAATGGGATTGGATTCTTTAGCCACTGGCAGCTCTCTTTAGAACACCCACTGACTAGGACATAACCTCTAATGACAGTACTACCTATCTCTTGAAACTGGATAATAAAAATTTAAATGAATGAAATACTGTTTAGGGGTAGTTTGAATAGGAAATGGGGATGAGTCCGCAATTGGTAGTGGGAGCAGCAATTTCTTCTCATCCATAGAGAAGAAGGTACCCAGAACTCCTGTGTAAGCAGAATCTTGGGTCCAGTGCAGGCATCATAGGGTAGCTGTACTCAGAGGAATAGAATTACCAAATGGCACAATAGAGTAAGGACTAACACATATCTACTGCTGGATCACCAAATAGGTAAGTTTGTAACTAAAGCTGCATTGGATTTTATATTTCTACTTTGACATAAGCCTAACCCTCAAGCAAATTCAACTGTTTCCTTACATTTTTAGGTTTTTAATTCACAAAACCTCTACCATAAATACAGGGAATTGCCATCTGTTCTTACTAAAAGTGCTTGCCTAGCATCAAAGCCAATAGAGACTAGATTAGGTGTCAAGGGAAGGGGGTGATATTAACACTACAAGATGGATGGTTGAAAGGAGTTTGAGGGAGGACGTTTAAGCACAAATTTCAAGACAAGTATACAAATGATCGATTCAACAGCTCCGAATATGCAATATTAATTTTATGCTGAGCCTACTGTAGCCTCTCAAGAGGGTAAGGGGGATAGATTTTTAAAAGAATTTCAAAATTCTGGACAATTACTAGCTCAAACATTCGTCAATTATATTTAAGTATATTTTGAAATTTCTTTCAAAATGTAATTCTAATAAAATTTTGATTTACCAATATTCATTTTAGTAATGGGAAATGTGATTTTCAATAGTAGTTATTTTAATCTATCTGATGTTAGTTCATAGTGTATTTAAATTCAGAAATATCCCATAACACTTACTAAACTTGATATATAACAAGTAATGCTAAGTGTTTACTCTAATAATTAGAAGTCTTCACTTTATTTAGCTTTTAAGATGATAAAGTGCAAAGCATTGCTAAGTTGAGAAGCAAAACAACTAAATTAAGGGGCTTTAAACTACTATTTGAACTGTCATGTGAAATTTGTGAAATAATATTTTCTACTTCGTTTATCATTTGGCAAAAACAGTAATTATATTTTTGAAAGATTTTTGATTCCTATTACATATTCAGAATATAAAAAAAAACTGGAAAAACTGACAGTTCAGAATGTATATTATAGTGTTATTTACATGACAATCTTTGTGTAATGAGGAATAAATGAGATTGAAGCACTGTTGTAACAGCTGTATAAATCATCTTTTTAAATCCTGACTCTTGTTGTTTTATGGGTTCCTCAGAGCAAGTTTTCAATGCAGTATAGACATCTGAAAATACTAGCATATTCTTTGTTCCTCGTCTCTTGGATCTGTATGTGCTCCTAGCTTCATGTTTTTATTAGTGACTCGAATACTTTGTTCGCATGACTGACCAAATGAACACACACATTAAATAAGATGTTCCATACAATAAGAATAGTAAGACAACTGAAATCTATTTTTTTCTGGATACCCAAATGATAAAAGTATATCAAAGACTAAACTGTAGCCCTAAATATTTAACAGATATCTTTATTTACTGTTACTCCAACAGATAATAAATATATACCTTAGTATTAAGTACTTACTATTTTATGTTTTGGCAATACTATGGTAAATCTACTAAAAGCTTTTTTTTTTTTTTACGTTATGGAATGGAAGGTATAATCTTTTTCGCACCAGCACAGCAAGGCCATTTCTTCAGATGACATTGTCTTCTATTCCTTGAAATAACACCTGTTTGTAAAATAATGTATACTTAGGCAATGCATTCTGAGTTGAGAATGCAACAATGTTGGCTTCAGGTGTTATGGAAAATGAAAACATGGTTTATTTAACATATTTAGTCAAGAATAGGGGTTTTAGTCAGGAATAGAAATTTTAACTCTTTAGTTTAGCAATGCACTTTATTCTGAACAAAATTACAGAGGATAATATTAACCCTTCATGGGAAATGGTATGTTTACTACTATTCTAATAACTCTTGTTTAATTAATATTAAAGAATTCTTACTGACACTTAGTTGAATGCTTGAAAATTTAACATACCTGCTCCTATGACTTCTTCTCATTCACCTGGGAATGGGATAAAAGTGCAGGGTGTCATTACAAGGTATTCATTTAACACATAATTATTGAACATTATTTGTCAATATGTTGGCAAATATTAAGAATCCGGAATTTAAGAAGTTTGTTGTCTGTGACTCCATGAAACACAGAGCTTATGGTGAAAAATGCTCACCCTCCTTCAGCCCAGCTTCTGAGCCTTAAGTCATGGACATGAAGAAGACCAGAATGTCTGATCCCCGAAGAGCACAATGCCTGCTTGTCTGGAAACCTCTGCATTGGGGGCATTTCTGCTAAGCTCAAGCTTACTGGATGACTATAGAACCTAACGTTCAGAGAGAAAGAGACAAGAAAAAAGTGCTTGAATAATTTATTTTTATGCAGAGAATACCTTTAAATGGTAAAGGGACCAAGTGAAGTATATTTGAAGACTTGGAGTTACAGAAAATATAAATTTTAAAGCAATACATGATTAGGTGCAGCTCAAGTAAGATCAATATTAAGATACATAGATATATAAATGTGAAAATAACTGTAAATATATATTTTTGAGCAGAGCACCTGTTAAAATCTATTTTAAATATTGACTAGTTCATGGGCTAGGATAATGGAAATTATTTTGGAAAAAATATAACATATACCAAATGTATTTATGGGCAGATTGTAGAATATTGGTAACCAAGTGGCTGCTGAGGATTTATGAAAGGAGAGAACTGAATCATAGATAATTATAATATGTTCATCTTGAAAAAGATGTAGATGGTGGTGTCATTTACTTCTGTAGGAAATTGGATAAAAAATGAAAAAAAAGCATACAGTCGGCCCTGGTGTATCATAGTTAATCAGTTCCAGACTCTACCATGATAAATGAATTTCTGCAAAGTAGGATTCTTTATTTGTACACAGTCGTCCCTCGCCACCTCGCCTTTCAACTTTCGCAGCTTCACTCTCTGGCGGTTAACCGGTTAACCACCATAGAGTGAAGCTGCCAAAATCGAAGCGTGAACTGGCGAGGGACGACTGTATACTTGTTAAATGAATGGGAAAATGGAGGAAAGCTATAGAAAAATGGGAGATAGATTAGTATGTAGATATAGATATGTTGGATTGCATTTGAGGTATTTGTGGGCCGACTAGCTTGGAATAACAATGACAGCAAGCCATATTAAATAAGGGAATCTCAAAATCAAGGTCTTGCTAGAGGGTTCTAATTTTGAAAAGCCTTAAGACAAAAGTGGTAGTGGAAGCCAGACACATGAATGTCACTTCATGGAAGGAATAGGGCATTGTAGACAGGGTTGAAATACAGCCAGTGGCTGGCAATAAACTCTACAGTGAAAAATACCCTATCTATCTTTCCACCACTATATTGCAAACAACTAAGCTAATTCTAGGCTTATTTTATTATTTTCATAATCTTTAATAAATTAATTTCTTTAACCTACCCAGTGGCTTCCCTTCAGTTTTATTTTAACTTAAGAGAAGTAGCCCTTATTAAATGTACTAATTACTTTATATGAGATATGACCTGTGTTCAACTTCTGGTAACAGATAACCAAAATAACAGTAGTGTTAGCATGCCAAGGGGTTATGTTTGTTTGCTTGTTTTTTCATATCAAAAAAGCAGAAGAAAGGTACACCAGGTTTTCAGCGTAGAAATACTGAAAATTTAGCTTTTCCCTGCCTGACACCGCCGAGGCACGCGTGAGGTGTCTCCGCCGCCGCCACCGCCGCCGAGATGCGCTACGTCGCCTCCTACCTGCTGGCCGCCCTCGGGGGCAACGCCTCCCCCAGCGCCAAGGACATCAAGAAGATCCTGGACAGCGTGGGCATCCAGACGGACGACGACCGGCTCAACAAGGTCATCAGTGAGCTGAATGGAAAAAACATCGAAGATGTCATTGCTCAGGGTATTGGCAAGCTGGCCAGTGTTCCCGCTGGCGGGGCTGTGGCCGTCTCCGCCGCCCCGGGGTCTGCAGCTCCTGCTGCTGGCTCTGCCCCAGCTGCAGCAGAGGAGAAGAAAGACGAGAAGAAGGAGGAGTCCGAGGAGTCCGATGACGACATGGGATTTGGCTTGTTCGATTAGAGTCTCATTGCCCTACAAATGAAACCCTTTTTACATGTAAAAGAAATACTGAAAATTTAAACTCCTGTTTTCTGCTCCATATTTCTTATTGGGTGACTTCCATGCTCAAGGTTATCTTGTTACTGCAAGATGGCCTACCTCAGCTATTATATTCATATTCCAGGCAGAAAGGCAGGAAGAAGATGGACAACTGTTTTCTGAGTCAGTCCTAGCCAAGGGCTTTGGCTTACATTATTAACCAGCCCTATATGCAAGATAGAATGAAGAATACAATTTTTAAAAATTGTGTATTTGTACAAACTCACAGCTAACATCTTACTTAATGATGAAAGGTTGAAAGCTTTCTCCCTAAGAGTAGAAAATAAATAAGGGTGCTCACTCTCTCCATTCCCATTCATCCTAGTACAGTAAGTCCTAGCAAGAGCAATCGGGCAAGAAAATACATACATAAATACATACATACATACATTCATAAATACATAAATAAATAAATAAAAGCATCTTAATCAGAAGAGAAACAAAGAAAATCATATCTGTTTACAGATGACATAATTAAATATGTAGGAAATCCTAAAGACTTCACTAAAAATCTGATAGGACTGATTCTAACAATGAACAAATTCAGTAAAGCTGCAGGATATAATATCAACATACAAAAATAAGTAGCATATCTATATCCTAACAATTAATTATCTGAAAAAGAAAGAAAGAAAAAATCGCATTTACAGTAGCATCATAAAACAATAAAATGCTCAGGAATAAATGTAACCAGTGAGGTGAAAGATCTGCACACTGAAAACTATAAGGCACTGATGTAAGAAGTTGAGGAAGACTCAAATAAATGGGAAAATAGCTGTGTTCATGGATAAGAAAAATTAATATTGTTAAAATGTCAGTATCACCCAAAGTCATCTATAGATTCAATACAATCCCTTTCAAGATTCCAATGGCATTTTTTTTTACAGAATAGAAAATTAATTCAAACATTCATATAAAGTCACAGATCCTGAATAGCCAATGCAATCTTGAGAAAGAACAAAGCTGAAAACAGCACAGGGCCTGATTTAAAACTATATTATAAAGCTATAATAATCAAAACAGTATGGTACTGGCATTTAAAAAAGACACATGAATTAGTGGAACAGAATTGAAAGCCCTGAAATAAACCCATGCATATATGATCAACTAATATTTGACAAGGGATGTAAGAATGCTCAGTGGAGAAAAGATAGTTTCTTAAGTAATGGTGCTGAGAAAATTGGATATTCACATGTAAGAGAGTTTGCTCCTTATCTTACATTACTCACAAAAATTAACTCAAAGTGAACTAAATACTTAAATGTAAAATCTTAAACCATACAACTCCTAGAAGAAAACAGGGAAAGCTCTTTGACTTTGATTGTGGCAATTAGTTGTTAGATATGACACTTAAAGCACAAGCAACAGAAGCAGAAATGAGTAAGTGGGACTACATCAAACTACAACTAAAAAGCTTTTACATAGCAAAAGAAATAATAAAATGAAAGTGCAACCTACAGGATGGGAGAAAATACTTGTAAACCACATATCTGATAAGGTGTTAATATCATATCATATAACTGATATATATAACTGATATAATTCAATAGTAAAAAAATAAAACCCCAAATAATCCAATTTAAAATGGGCAAAGGACCAGAAAATATTCAAATGCCCAATAGATACATGAAAAAGGGCTCAACATCACTAGTCATCAGGGTAATACAAATTAAACCCTTGTCCACTATTGATGAGAATGCACAGCCACTATGGAAAACAGTATGGTTGGTCCCTCAAACAATAAAAAGTAGAACTACTGTGTGATCCAGCAATTCTACTTCTGAATATACATATATCCATAGGAAATTAAATCACTATTTGAAGAGATATCTGTACCCCTGTTCTCATTGCAACATCATTTATAATAGCCAAGATATAGAAACAGTCTAAGTATTTGACAATGAATGAATAAAGAAAATATGATATATGACAACGGGATATTATTCAGTCATGAAAAGAAGGAAAACTAGCCCAGCTGCTGTGGCTCAGTGGAATGAGCATCATCCCTTGGACTGAGAGGTCCTGGTTCTATTCCTGGTCAGGGCACATGTGTGAGTTGTGGGCTTGATCCCCAGTAGGGGACGTGCAGGAGGCAGCCAATCAATGTTTTTCTTTCACATAGATGTTTCTATCTCTGTCTCCCTTCCTCTCTCTCTAAAAAAAATCAATTAAAACATATTTTTTTAAAAAAGAAGGAAAACTAGCTATTTATGACAAACTAGATGAATCTTTAGGGGCACTATGCTAAGCAAAGTAAGTCAGATGGAGAAAGACAAATGTTGTATAATCTCACTTATACATGGAATCTAAAAGAGAGAGAAAATGAACTCACAGAAGGAGAGAACAGGTTGGTGGTTGCCAGAAGCAAGGGGTGGAGGAGTGGGAAACATGAGTGAAGGTGATCAAAAGGTACAAACTGCCAATTAAAAGATAAATATGTTCTGGAGATAGAATGTACAGCATGAGGACTATAATTAACAATACTGTATTGTGTATTTAAGAGTTACTAAGAGAGTAGATCTTAAAATGTCTCATTACGAGAAAAAATTTACCTATGTGAGGTGATGGACATATTAACTAAATTTGTTGTGATAATCATTTTTGCAATATATATATCAAATCAAATCATTATGTTGTACACCTTAAACTAATACAATGCTATGTCAAATATGTCTCAATAAATGAATATCTCAAAAATAAAATAAATTGCATACTTTCATCTCCCACATATTCACAGTGGAGAATGGACAAATAATTTTAGGTAGGCACATATCAGTATCTAACATATACTGTTTGTCACTTAATGCAAAAGAAACATTGAGTCCTAGTCTTAAGTGAGTGCTCAACAGAATTCCACCCGGTATGCCAGCCTTCTATCTGAAGACACTTTCTCACATAGTTACCTCTGAGTAATTCTGTCTCTGCTCTGTGTGGACTCAAGTTTCTTGTTCAGCATTGTTGTTGTTTTTATGATCTCAACCACTTAGCAACTTTATAACTTACATTTCCAACCCAGACTTCACTTGTCAAAGACCTGTGTATCCAACTCCCTAGTCAACATTTTCTTCTCATTTTTTACAGGAGTCAACATATAATCTAAATATTGAAAATTAATATCATCCTAATCATACCAAAACCTGCATCTTATCTCATATTCAAATATATATTTGCATGTGTATATATATTTATGACATAACAGTTTATGTTAGATATTGATATTTGTCTACCTAAAATTATTTTTAGGTAATTTCTCCACTATGAATATGTGGGAGAATAGAAAAAACATATATGTACATCCCTCTACATCTACGTTCTGAATCCAGACAATTCAGAGAAATATCAGTAGGAGTCAGTACATTTCCTGTGTATAAGACCATAAGGTTAATTTTGCTCACCATTTCATCACTATGCTGTACAGCTATCTACCAACAAAGAAAAAAAACCCTAAAAAAGAGAAAAAAGAACCATAGTAGAGGGGGAGGACATAAGTATGGGCTATTAATAAAAATCTTGTAATAAAAAGCCAGTAATAAAAATCCTGATTTTTATAGAGCCATAACAACTTTTGATAAAAAAGGCCTATGCATGATGAGATACAGAGCAGTAAATCATTCATGAAGTACAAAAATAAATCTTTTTTGAAGTGCTTAGTTGTAAGGTCCTTGTTTTAAATCTCGGTTTCATAGCCCTTATAATATGGCACCAAATCTACCCAGGAGAGTTGGGAGATTTTGTGTTTAAAGAATGAAAAGCACTCAAGCATTTCTACACAAGACATTTAGGATTCAACTTGATGTTTTTCTTCTCAGAACGCATCCCCCCTTTTTTTTCTTTTTTAGAAAATCAGAGTGCAAAACAATGGGAGAATCATTGATGGGCATTCAGGAGAAATATGTCCCTAAATCATAAAGACATACTAGGTTGTACGACTATTTGCAAGTGAACAGAAGTATTAACTTGAAATGGGTTAAAGACTTAAATATGAGACCCGAAACCATAAAACTTCTAGAAGAAAACATAGGGGCAAAAAACTCCTTGACATTGTTCTTGGCAATGATTTTTTAGATGACACCAAAAGCAAAAATCAATAAGTGGAACTGCATCAAATTGAAAAGGTCTGCACAGCAAAATAAACAATCAGCAAAAAGTGAAAAGGCACCTGCAGAATGAAAGAAATTACTTTTAAACCTTATGTTTGGTAAGAGATGAAATCCAAAATATATAGAGGACTCATAAAACTCAATAATAGAAATGAAGCAATCTGATTAAAAAATGGGTGGAGAAACTTAATAGACATTTTTTCCCCAAGGAAGATATATGAATAGTTAAAAGGTACATGGCAAGATGTTCAATATTTCTTATCATCAAGGAAATACAAATTAAAATCACAATGAGATATCACCTCACACTGTTATCATCAATAAGAATGGTTATCATCAATAAGACAAAGGTTGCCTTGAAGTAGGAAAAAAAGGAATGTTTGTACACTGTTGGTGGTAGTATGAATTTGTACAGTCACTGTGGGAAACAGTATGTAGGTGCCTCAAAAAATTCAAAACAGAGCTACCATATCATACAGCAATGCCACTTCTTGGTATTTATCCAAAAGAAATAAAAACAGAATCTTGAAGAGATAGCTGCACCCCCCTTGTTTATTTCAGCATTATTCACAGTAGCCAAGATGAAACAACCTGAATTTCTATAAATTGATGAATAGGTAGAGAGGATACTATACCTATCTAATCTATCTATCATCTATCTATCTATCTATCTATCTATCTATCTATCTATATCTATCTATCTATCTATCTATCTATCTATCTATCTATCTATCTATCTATCTATCTATCTATCTATCTATATTGTTCAGCCACGAGAAAAGAAGAAAATCCTGCCATTTGCAACAACATGGCAGCACTATGCTATGTGAAATGTTAGAGAGAGAAACAAAAAACTGTATGGTATCACTTATATGAGGAATCTAAAAAAGCCAAACTCATAGAGACAGAGGGTAGAGTGGTGGTTCCAGTGGATGAGAAGCGGGAAATGGAAAGATGTTGGTCAAATGGTGCGAACTTCCATTTAGGAAATGATTAAGTTCTAGCCATCTAATGCACAGCACTATGATTACAGTTAATATTGTATTACATACTTGAAAGTTGCTAAGAGAGTAAATCTTAAATGTCCCCAATCCCAAAAGAAATGGTAATTATGTGACATGTTGGAGGTGTTCACTAATACCATGGTGGTAATCATTTTGCATATGTACATGTATCAGTAAACAAGTACATTTTAAATTTAATCTCTGACTTATATGTCAAACGTATCAATAAAGCTGGAAAAAAATGCCACCAATGATAATATGTTTTATTGGGTGAATAAAGAATTTGGAGAATAAAAGAGTTAGAGAAAGCCGAATACTATAAAAAGATGTTCTTTCTTGACAGAGAAGGCTCAGATGGGATATAAACTATGAGAAAAAAGACAGAGAAAAGGGAGTGAGTCAGCCTGGCTGGTGTGGCTCAGTGGTTGAGCATCGACCCATGTTGCCAGTTCGATTCCCAGTCAGGGCACGTGCCCAGGTTGTAGCCAAATCCCCAGTGGGGAGCATGCAGGAGGCAGCCAATCAATGTTCTCTCTCATCGATGTTTCTATCTCTCTCTCCCTCCCTCTCTAAAATCAATAAAGAAAAAACCATTAAAAAAAAGTGGAGGAGTGAATCAGAAACAAGCATTACCCTACAGAACTAATGATGTAGTTTCTTTAAACAGATGTAACTTGAGAAACTAAAAGCAAAAGTTGATTCAGATTCCTAGGCTGCTAGCAGTTGTCTTCTTGGATATGATCTCCATTGGCCCATTGTCTTAAACAAGTCATTCAATAGACAAAATTACTACACTACATCTTAATGATGGGCAGAATTATTCAAGATTAATTTATAATATGGGTCAAAGCATATACAAATAATTCAAAAGTTAGTACATTTCTGGTGATATTAATATGGAATATCTTATTTCATAGAGTTTGTTCCAATAATTACAGTCCCTCTCTAATTAAGAACATGACACTCTACCTTTTTACTCGCTTCTTTTATATTTTTGATGTCATAATTTACATATTTTATAGTGTGTATTCATGAACAGAGTATAGTATAGTTATTTTAGGACTCTTTTCTTTGAACTATAATTAAGTAGTTAACACACCATCACGTTACAGAATTAGAGTTTTCTAAATCTGACTGTATATTCATCTTTACTATTGTGTTGTATATTTTTCCATGTTTTCATGTTACTAATTAGCTTCTTTCTTATAACTTAATTCAAAATTTTTTTTGTTACTCCTTACCCAATGATATATTTTTTTTCATTGATCTTTACGTAGAGTAGGAGGGAGGGAAGGGGAGAGAGAGACATCAATGTGAGGAAGACAGAGGTTGGTTGCCTCCCACATGCACCTGGACAGGGGCTGAGGATCGAACCTGCAATCCAGGTACATACCCTTGACCAGGAAGCAAACTTGTCACACGGGCTGACGCTCTAACCACTGAGCCACACTGGCCAGGGCAACTTTCATTTTTTTATTTAAGTATAGTTGGTATACAATCTTATAATGGTTATATTAGTTTCAGGTGTACAATATAGTGACTAGACATGTTTTACCTTACAGTGTGAGCACCCCACTAAATTTAGTAATCATCTGTTACCTGTAAACTTATCACAATATTATTCCCTATATTTCCCTTCCTCTTTTTATTTATTGTCCCTATTCCCTCCCTTCTAGTAACCATCCCTTTGGTGTCTGTTTTTGTGTTATTTGTTTGTTTGTTTTAGATTTCACATACAAGAAAAACCATATGGTATTTATCTTTCTCTGCCTGACTTAAGTCACTTAGCATAATACTCTCTAGGCTAGATCCATCCATGTTATACATGTATCATGTCTTTATCCATTTATCTGTCTATGGACACATAGGCTGCTTCAGTTAGCTGCTGCTGCTGCTTTTTTTTTTTCTTTTTTTTTTCAGCTTCATATTTTCAGTATTTCTTATAAGGCAGGTTTGGTGGAGATGAAACTCTCAGTTTTTGTTTTTTCTGGGATAGTATTAATTTTTCTTCATTCCTGAAGGATAATTTTGTGGGTAGAGTACTCCTGTTGAATTTTTTTTTCTTTTAGCACTTTGAATATATCACTGCACTATTTCTGCTGAGAAATCTGCTGAAAACCTAATGGGGGTTTCTTTGTAAATTATAATCTTTTTTTCTCTTGTAGTTTATAGTATTCTCCTTGTCTTTGATTTTGACAATGTCATAATAATGTGTTTTAATGAAGATTGGCTAGACATATTGTCCAATGGAATAGAATTGAATGCTCAGGAATTAACTGTTAATTCTGTGATCAATTAAATTTTCACAATGGTGCCAAGTCATATAATAGAAAAGTCTTGTCAAAAAATGATCCTTGGAAAACTCTATATATACATTCAAAAGAATGAAGTTTGGCTCTCACTTTATGCCATGTTGAAAAATAATTAAAAATGGATCAAATAACTAAATTAACGCTGAAGCTATTAAACTCTTAGAGGAAAACATAGGGGCAAATATTTACAACCTTATGTACCAGCACTTAACACAGTGGCCTTTGCTATCTCTTAACCTTATATAAAATATTAAACTTTATCTGCTTTTTTTGGTTAAGTTTTTTATTTGAAAAATATATACATTTCTTTATAAACCTTCTGAATTGAAGCAATCAATTCGATGGTGCTTGCCCCCAGATCACACAGCCAGATGTGACCAAAACTTTGTATTCCCTAATACTGATTTGTGTTCCAGAGGGAATAAAGTATACCTGCCTGTCCCTGTCACAATCTGTGTCTTTCTGTTGTTTCAAGTATTTATGTGAATCTTTGGAAGATGCTGCTTATGTATAGCAACCAAAGACTTAAACCATTTTTTGTATGTTATATTTGAAAATAATAGTGTTTATTTCATGATTAACAAGCTGAGAAGAGACATAGCACATTCAAAATAGATCATTTTAATACTTTTGTGAGTGTTGACTGCTCCTTTATTTCGTTGTTACCCAGTGACAAGTTCACATGGATGAGAAAATGAACACTTTGGTTCTCAGAATATGGTAAAAGACAAGGGGATGTTTTCAAAACTATACAAAATAATCTCTCTATGAATTTTATGCTCAAGAAAATGGAAATTTTGAGGGAGAGTCACAACTATTAAGTTAATTTCTTAAAAATTAGAAGCATAATCTGCAGAGGAATTAGTACAAGTCATTTAGAAAGACAGCTCGGCAATTGTGAATATATGAAGAACACATAATGCTTTGGCATCTTTTTGGAAAAAAGATTCTTTACTTGTCATCCAAACCTTTAATTGTCAAGCATTCTTGATACTATAAATTCCCATTTGAGTATATGGCTATTCAAAGAGGTTAAAATATGAAAATGACTTGCACATCATCGTTTGAGGCCTACATTGCAGAATTATTAAAATTATATACAAAAATTAAAATTATTAAAATGTTAATACAAATTATTAAAATTATATACAAAACTATATACATTAAAATGATAAACACTAAATTAGTGTTTTCTCTCTAATTGTTTTGAGTTTAAAACAAAATATGCTTAATGTGGACACAGAGGCAATATATAAAACATTAAGCTATACACGAATCCTGATTACAGATATTTTTTAGTAAAGGAGACTTAAATCATACTCATGCTGTTTCGAGAGCTGTTACAAATTTCCACAGGATATTACATTGGAAATCACTGGGTCACATTAAAATTGCATAATGAGGTGACATGAGGAACAGTGGTATAGTAAGAATGGGATGGATCGCCAGTCAGGAAAACAGGAAAAGACAGCCACTGGTCTAGTGCAGCCAGAGCGGACATAGCTACTTAATTCCATGGAAGGCTTCTCCCATAATGTTTTTCTCAAAAATGTTAATCTCACATTTCCAGAGTAAGACTGCAGCAATGCAAGGCCTTTCCTATAATAAGTATACGTCAGGCACACTGCTGCCTAGCTTCAAATGCTGGGTCTTCAGACATATATGTTCTAAATTGCAAGGAAGGGGAAAGAGCTAAAAGTTCGGTTTGGTTGGTTTTTCTTCTCTATATTGTCAGTCTTTTTACTGAAGGTAATGTTATCTGAGAAGAAATATATATAACAAGGGTAGACTTATTCTTTTGATTCAGGAGCCAAACTTAATCCCATCACTGGCAAAGTGTGTGTGTATGTGTGTGTGTGTGTGTGTGTGTGTGTGTGTGTGTGTTGGGATAGAGGCAGATGTGTAGATAACTCCAAGCAGGTCCAGAAGGTTACTTAGCCCCACCAAATCCAGCTTGCCATTTATCTATCACCATAACATTCCACACTATAATAGCCTTCAAAAGAGAAGATGTGAATTCTTCACATTTAAAGCCATGTCTTTTTCAGTGTTTTACCTTTAGCACCTGTTGTAATACTGCCTTATAATATAAACTATAAACATAAATGTGGGTATGCACATACACACACATATATGCAAAATAAACATAAGCATACGTACATGACGTTTTAATTTTTCTGTATCACATTGGCTAATTTGGGCCTTTTCCTTTCTATATAAAGTTTGGGATCAATTTGTCAATATCTACAAAATAGCGTGTTGTAATTTTAACTGGGAAGAATAAGTTACTTTCTAACTGTTAAGTGAAACCTATGGACTTACTATATTTAAATATTTCCCCTTTTACATTATTTCTTTATTAATTTATCTTGCTGATACTTGACTGACAAAAACAGTAAAGGCTTATGGTTCAACCTAATGGAATCTCAGATTTTGTAAACCCCAAGATGTAGTTTGTATAATAAATACCTTTTAAATGAAAATTTAGGCAAAATATGTATAGTAACCCATAGAAGACTTAGAAACAATTTAGTACTAGAACTCAAACTCAAACCTAATCTATTCACTGCCAATTCAGCACTTTTACAAAATTAATCTTCTCAACCACCAATCCATCTAATCATTCAACAAAAAAGTCTTGATTGCATATCCCTTATTAATTTTTGCTACCTTAGAGTTGCAATGATAAATGAGAACTGCCCTGTCCTGATGATTCTCAAATGTAATATTCTGCCATGTGCCTACTATTTACTCTTTATAGAGAAGGCACTCAGTAGGTTCTTGTCTACTGAGAAATTAATATTTTCTTTTTACTATCTGCTTTGCACACACTCCCTTTCTTTTTAAAAGAAAATAAATTTGAATTTTTGGAGAAAATGTATATTAAAGCCTAAAGACTCTGTTCATATCTTGATTTATAGTTTCCCTCTTATGACTATCAGTAATCTTTTTTAGAAACAAATTTTTAGAAACAACATTAAATTCTCTATTTAATTTTGTAAATGCCACATTCCCCAATGGTGTTGTTTTAACTTTTGTTTTCTTTTTATTTATTTATTTATTTTTTTTTTTAAGGCAGATTCTCAGTCGGTGCTAGTCCATATGACTTATTTAAGAAACTACTAACCTTAAAGACCTATATACTAATATTTACATTATCTTAAAATCACTTTAGTGCTAGAATTCTATGTAGACAAGACCTGAAATTCTCCTAATTCTTAGAAAATTAAGCTAGTGATAATAATGACACATGCAACTGTTTATTCTTTCTGTTTATTTTCCTTTCTTATTATTCTTTTGTGGAGGAATACATGCCTAAACATATTAGATGACATCTTTTTTTTTTTTTTTTTTTTTTTAGCAAATACAGTGCTTTCCAACATTTATATGAAATTACTTTGTATAAATTACTCATAACATAATAGGGAAAATGGTATTTTCACAGTGCTTTATTTGGACCACAGGTTTATTAGATTTTGTCTTATAATTTATCTTGCTTAGAATAAGATTATTGCCTTGTTAAACAGCAAGACTGTTATTATTGCTTAATTTGAGAATCAATTGGAAAATAATTTTTGTCTTATTTATATACATGTATAGCATGATACAAATCACATATTACCCTGTCACTTTTGCCTCAAAAATTCCTCTGACTCCAAATAACAGAACTCTTTTTGTTTAATAATAATTTAAATGTAGCATCTTTATTTTTTAAGTTTCGTATATTAAAGAATTATTCAAATAATATGATTATCATGATATTTAACATGACAAAATATCAAAAAATATGCTGTGAAAACAGATGTAATGCAAGAAACTGCTGAATCAAAACCTAAGCAAGTCAAGACAAGGATGTTGAAAGAAAGACAGAGAAGGAGAGAAGGAGGAAGAGAGTACTGAAGGAAGGGAAGGGGAAAAGAAGGAAGAGAAAAAAGGAGCACAGTTTCAATCCCAAATCATTAGTGATCTCTTGTCACTTTGGTTGAGGAATCAGTGACTCCGATTTCTACCAATATTTAATTGTCACTTTTGAATATTCCTGCAGTAAAGTAAAAGTTCTTGCTACAAATGCATTTACCTTTGGCTTTAACAAAGATATATGAACGCATACAGAGACACACATAGCCATTCAAACACAGGTACTAGGACTTAAAATAGGTTTAGTGAAACACGTTATACCATCAATAAGTATATATACTATTAAAGTACAATTATAGCAGTCTTGAAAAATCCTAAGTCAACCTTCAGATTAGGTTAGTTTATTCTATGTTTATGATATTTCCTTGAAATATTTTATCCCTGTCTATTAGAACAGTTTTAGGTTCACAGCAAAACTGGGCGGAAGGTGAAAAGATTTCCTATTACACCCCTTGCTCCTACACACGCAGAACTTCCCCTACTAGCAACATCTCCCAACAGAGTGGTACCTTTGCTATAATTTGTGAACCTACATTGATACATCACAGTCACCCAAGGTCCACAGTTTACCTGAGAGTTCACTTTTGGTGTTGTACATTCTGTGGGTTAGGACAAGCATAATGACATGTGTCCCTCACTGCGGTACGCAGAATAGCTTCCCCACTCTACAAATCCTCTGCGCTCCACCTGTGCATCCCTACCTTTCCCCAAACCCTGGCAACCACTTATCTTTTTTAATGTCTCCAGAGTGTTGACTTTACCAGAATGGCAAATAATTAAAATCACATCCTCTTGACCCTTTTCTGATAGGCTTCTTTCACTTAGTAATATGTGCTAAGATTCTTCTATGTGTGTTCATGGCTTGATAGCTCATTTCTTTTTAGGACTGAGTCACAGTACATTGGCTGTGCCACAGTTTATTTATCCATTCACCTACCAAAGGTCATCTCGGTGACTTCCAAGTTTTGGCAATTATAAATAAATAAAGCTGGTATAGTCACCTGCGTGGCTTCTAATGTGGGCATATGTTTTCAGCTCCTTTGGCTAAACGCCAAGGAGAGCAAGCGCTGCATCGTGACTTAGTGCAGGTGTTCTCAACTTCGACTCTATTGACATTTGAGATAGAGAATTCCCTATTCAGGGGAGTCTCCTGTGTAATACAGGAGATAGCAGCACCCCTCTGCCCACTAGAAACCAGAAGCATCTCCCCTTCTGTCCCTGTTTTGACAACCAAAAAATTCTCCAGATAATGCTAAATGTCTCCAGAGAGGCAACTTCTCTGAGAACCTCTGACTTACAGGTATCATTTAAGAACTGGCTCTTGTGATTGGAAAAATAAGTTATCTAAAATAAAGCAGTTCTCGAATTCATTTTTTCTTTACCTACTATGTTTAAATAGAATGGCATTTAGTAATTTTTTCATTGAACTATTATTGTATTTTCTTTTGTTTCCCTTGTCTAGTTTGGTATAAACAATTAGCCAAATCATCAGTATCAAGAGAAATTTACTCAGATGTTTGACTATTATGTTTTCTGAAACTAAGTACATTATTTCTGAAGATCCAGCATGACACTGAAAGCAGGAAATCTAAATATAATTAGTTACATGAATCTCAATATTTTAATAAAGGAGCAAATTTTCCCAAGAGTCTTTAAGTTAATTAAGCATCAGAGAGTTAAGATTAAAATTGGTGTAAGACAAGATATTAGTATTTCCTATCAATACACAGGTCAGTTTGGAACTTGGACAAGTACAGGCTTGGAGATTTTGCCTTAGCATGGGCAAACTGTGTTGGGCCTCGGTTTTACTGCTTTAGGCCCAACATGTTTACCAGAGACTGCTGTTCTCATGTATCAGCAATGCTCATACTGAACACTAGTTGCCCAACAGACTACAAGTTCAGAGTTTGTTATGATTTTGCTCACTGCTCTAACCAATGTGCCAATAACCCCTTGGGGCATATAGTAAACGCTTAATTAATGTTGTATGTGTGGAAGTAGTCAGACAGTTGAGCTGCAGTGTGTTGTTCTTAACTCTGAATTATCCATTCAGTGCAAGTTTCTATTATACAACAATGTGTTACTAATGATTCTCTAACAATTTTGAGAGACGTTAAGCATCAAATCATTGAAAACAGCTTTGATTTAGGTGATTTCCTTTAGTTTTCTGTTCTAAGGAATCACATCTGCTTGGACTTCACTATTTTATTCTCAAGTCCTGGAAATCCATCCAAATTTAAAATGACATATTAAGCTGTACCTACAGAAGGATAAAGAAATATTTATTTAAAAAATTTATGAGAAATTTTTGACACATTGCTCTGCTTCCCTATTTCTTCCCCTTATTCTCTGTAACACATGGAATTGTGTCAAAATGTGGGAAACACACCATCTCTGCAAACTGAAATCTGTATTTAATTAGCCTAGTTTCAAATAAACAACATTTTTCATTTGAAACTTGAGATTTGCAAGCTCCTTAAAGGATGAGGCTCTGCAATAGGAGGGGAAAGAGCTCCTCTTGTGGATTTTGGGCCAGGTTTGTAATGTTCTCTTAATATGATTTCGCTTTTAGAATCATTTCAGGCATTACAGTTAATCATGTTTATGAGTAAGTACTCAGGGACTTGTAAGTATGCAAATTATTTAGCTGGCACATATACAGACTAATGAAATCTTACTAAATATAGAGCTATCATTATGAGGAACTAGCTTATAATATTTTAGTATGCATATCTACAACATATATTTTATGTATTTTATTAATTGTATTTTATTAATTATAATAAGGTTAACTTATAAAGGTAACGTTTCAGAAGCAAGGCTTTCCAACTATGTTTTATGTGATATACAAAAAACTGTTTCTTTTATACTCTTCATTATTTCTCCGTTTGTAATTAGAGTTTTCTCTATTTTATTAATATTTCTTGTAGTTACAAAGTCTAAGGTGTTTCCTTTGTTCTAAAAAAATCCATTTACATTCTGCATTTATATAATATATGTTTGTTCATCAAAACAAGAGTAACATGTAAATTTAGTCTGTTTTGCAATAAAAAATGCTTCTCTACTATGGGTGAAAATTCGGGTGCAGTGCTTGGTTGGGTCAGGGATTAGAAAATATTCCTCACTCTCTTGAGACGATGAAGGGAGGATTCATTTGGTTTCTGAACTCTGTATGTCACTCTGTGTGCTTGTTGTCCTGCCTCCAGGTAGAATCCAAGGAGCATACAGGACAGTACTGGCAAGGATCCTGTGGTCTTTTTTTTTTTTTTTTTAATATGTTTTTATTGATATTTTGGAGAAAGAGGAAGGGAAAGGGAGAGGGTGATAGAAACATCAATGAGAGAGAAACATCAATCGGCTGCCTCCTGCATGCCCCCTACTGGGGATTGAACCTGCAACCTGGGCATGTGCCCTGAGCAGGAATGGAACAAATGACATCGTGGTGCATGGGACCAAGCTCAATCCACTGAGCCACACTGGCTGGGTGTATCCTGTAATCTTGAAGTGACACATAGCACTGAAAACCTTTTATTAATTTGTTTTAGAGCTTTTAAAAACTGCTATTTAAACCTAGGGCTATTAATACTTTTAAAAAAAATCTTAGTAGCTGAATGCAGTCGTCACATTGTTATATCTTGTGATTCTCTTATAGTTGAGGATTTAACTCTTTTCTCGTATCTTAGCTCAACTTCCTCATGTCCTTAATGTTTTTAATGTTGTCTGCATTCCAATTTTACCCTCTCTAGTCAATATTTGTGTTATGGTTATGTAAGATAATTTCACTACTGAGTTTAATAGTGTAGTGTAATTACATTTACTTTCTTGAAGAAAATTCTAAGTTTTTAGTTAAAAATTATTTAACTGTTTTTTATTTGTTTAGTTTTTATATACAGTTTCTGTAATGTTTAAATTTCAAACAGAATTGCTACATACTTATAAATAATATTTCAAATGAAATTTGTTCTAATGTGCTGTTATGTTTTTGTAATTTCTTGGAAATCTTTCACTTTCACATTTGTCACATGGCTACAGTCTAGATGTATAGGCTGGGTGCACATCTGTAACCAGGAACATCCCGTCCTCATTCTCCTAGTTTGAGTCCCCTGGTTGCTAGATTTCATGTAGTCCTGTGCCTTGCATGCTGATGAACACAGGACAGTAACTCCTAAAGTAAATTAGCAGGGAAATAAAAGTTTACTTTACCTTTCTAAAACAAACGGGAGGCAAATTGGTTGAGTTGTTACAGATCTGAAAATGTCTTCACTCCCTCTTCACAAATGATTTGAGGTTAACTTTGTATAAAAGAAAGTCTAATTTTTAGAAAAAAATAATTTTCCTTTGTGTTTTTCTCCAATTTATTATCATTACTCAGTGTTGCTGAGAAGTCTGATGGCATCAGATTCCAATTCTTTTGTAACTGATCCCCAAATACCAGTAGATGCTAGGTAACTGTTCTGGAATTAGTAGTTTTCTCTAAAGAATTATGATCAAATTTGCCATTTCTGTGCTATCATTGTGACTTGTAGAATTTTGGAGCAGATAGTGGAAGTGAAACAAAGCAGCAGTGTTTGTGATCATTCTCTCGAAATTGAAGAATGAGTGCATGGACCAAGAGTAAGCAATAGGAAAGTTTATTTGAAAGGCAGACAGACTCCCCACAGTGGGGAGGGGACCCAAGTGGGTTGCCCGTGGGGCTCTGTTGTCTAGGGGTAGATATATACATTGCTAGCCTCTGATTGGTCCTTTCCAGGAATTCTGCCTCAGCGACATCCATACATTTTAAAGCTTGTGTTTTCCTCCTGACTGGGTTCAGCCCTAGGTCATCTATAGGGTCTTCCCTTTTTATGATCATTTCAATTTCAGACTATCAGTGAGGAGGAGGGGAAACTCCCTTGGAGCAACCCTATGCTTGCTTTTGGTTTCTTTTCTAAGTCCAGTTTTGGTTTTCTATAATCGTTTTGAAAGTGACCTGGCTTTCTGCAATAGGAACACACTATAGTTTCACAGAACTCATTCAGCAATCCCATTGTCTTGCTTGAAAACAGACTTTCTGGGTTTTGTTGCTGTTGTGTAATTGATCTGTTCTCCTTCCAGTTGCATTTTTATCAAGGGGGCTGGGAGTTTCTGGCCTGGGAGCTCAGTGCCCATGTTGATTTTAGTTTTATTTTGAGATATAGAGTCCGAATAAACCTCCAGATATGCTGTGTACCGGGTTGCCTGCCTCTGTGCTGAGCTCCACATCATTTTAAACTTCCCGCATGTCTCAGCCTTCCCTTCCCATGGTCCCGTCCCTCACTGCCTAACCTGCCTCTGTCTCCTCAGAAGGATCTTATCCTTCAGTAGCAGACTTGATCTTTCTTTTTTTATTATTAATTAATTAATTTTTGTTACAGATGTTTCTCCTTTTTCTCCCATTGACACCCTCCTCCCCGCTCCTGCCCCCACCTTCACAGTACTGTTGTCTGTGTCCATTGGTTATGCATATAAATTCTTTGGTTTATCCCCCACCCACCCGGTTTGTTGGTCTGATCCCTACTTCTATGTCTCTGGGTGAGTCGATCTTTCTTTTTATGTCATTTCTACTCCACTCTGCCTAGTAATTCCAGTTTTCTGCCTTTCACCTTCAATGAGTAAGATGTTAATTATTCTTTGGTTTCTTCCATAGATGAA
The DNA here is from genome assembly GCA_030848825.1 of Tadarida brasiliensis. Classification (NCBI taxonomy): domain Eukaryota; kingdom Metazoa; phylum Chordata; class Mammalia; order Chiroptera; family Molossidae; genus Tadarida; species Tadarida brasiliensis. Next base: position 70,280,940 of record CM061269.1, on the reverse strand, counting down.
TGAATAAAAGTTGCAGGTTTATACAAAATGGGAAATAAGAGTTTCTGTTGAGGAAAATAGGGTTTCTGTTTTTGTCAGACTGAGGAATTCAAGTGAATGTATAACAATTTTCCAGTTGTAAGATTTTGTCACACACTTTTGCCTATAATGTGGAATTTAGTCTAATGATTTATTGAAATTTATTTAAATACAATGAAAAATTAATTCATAGGGTCTTATTAAGATTTCACAGTGTTCTGTCTTCCTTTTGAGAAATTATATCTCAACAGATATAGAAATAAATTAATTTAAACATGAGATAATTTTTTAATGGAAGAAATATGAATGTCCTCCAAAATGGAAATAGTTAATTCTAACTCAGTGTATTCACCAGATGGAAATAAATGTTCTTTACTTTGCAAGGAAATCACAACCTTTCTTTCAGTTTGTCCTCTTTGGGAAGTATATTGGATAATTATGTAATCATATGTAGAACAAAACTAGAAATAAATACGCCTGAACATTTGATAATGTTTGGATTATGATTGATTTATTATCGTTCTAACTTTTTTTTCATAAAATGACTATGTATTGGTTCTAAAACCAGGAAAATAAAATGACTTAAAAATATCTGTGTAGGCAATATAGCTTTTCATATTTCAAAATAACTATTTTTAAAAATATGACAAGTAATTCTATTTATTGGTGTAAAAAAGCATTTTAAACTTTTAAATATTAATTTTGGGGAAAAATATTAATTATGATCTAGAAGTCCTTCTAAGTTTAGGCTACTGACTGTGGTATTGAGTAGGAAAGCCCCAAAATAAAAGAAGGAAAAGGTTAATATACTGTGTTTCTGAGACACATTTAAATGGCTTGTCTCTTTCGCCTGTCTCCATCCTCTTTTAGTTCCCCTTGGTTATAAGTTAATTGCATTGTTGATCCAAGATATCTGTTTACATGAAAGGAAAAGAGTGAAGAGCAGCAAACACATAAGAGAAGAAAAGAAGATTACAATGTTGTGGGAGAAATTCGGTCGGCGGGAAGAGACAGACTGCGTGCACTCAGAGGATTAGAAAATGACTGTTTAATGCGCACTGGTGCTGGCCCAGCAGAGTCACCTCCAAAGGCTGAGCCCCGAGCCCGGGTTCAAGCTGCCTTTTGTACATGATAAGCTTCTGGGCATTTGGGGACTTTCTAGTTCCCCTGTAGTTTAGGTGGTTGGCAGATGTTAGGGAATTACAAAAGCCAGGGGCGGGGTCTCTGCAGTGCCTAAGGGGGCTGTCTGCATCTGGCTTGCCTTCTCAACCTAGGCACAAATACTGAACTTTTGAGAATCAATTTCATTCTTATTCTTGAAACTGATTTTCAGTATTTATTTAGCATATAGGCATCACCAGCTTTGGGGCACTTGTAACTCACATCTTTACCACTTTCTGGCTCTGTAACCCTGAATCTCAGTTTCTTCATTGTTGAGATACAACTAGTAATAGTTATTCTTGCTTACCTTTAAACAATTTAGTGATTTTAAAGTGAAGTGGAAAATACAATAAATTATAATTTGAAGGTAACAGGATGAATATTATTCCCTTTGGATTTCATTCAAGAATAAAAATCTCTAAAACATTTTAATATTGTCAACTAATAAATCTAAAAACCTTACTAGTAAAAATTGAAAATTTAACTATAAATAATAGTTTCTCTTTGAAAATGTCATCTCTATTGCGGCATAATTTAATAATTTTCACAGACAATCCTCAACTCTTTTTACTTGTTGTGGTAGTTTGCATATAAAAGGGTGAAAAAACAAACCATTACTCCAATTATTAAAACTATTTTTTAATTGAAAACACTGTAATGATATCAAGCTGTACAGTAATCTTTGAAAAGGCAATCCGAAAATAAAATAATTTGTATGAAAGTTGAAACAAAATCATTTTTAAGTCATTATCTACCTAATAAAGCAATATATAATCACTTTTCTCAATGGGATCAATATATTCAGCTTTCTTTTCTTCACCTACATTTAGAACCAAGTGAAGACTACAGAGAGTAGTAAGAAGACAGATGGATATCAAAATGTTTCTTTTATAACAGATGTAGCTATATTCATCCAAAGGGACTTACTTATGTGTCCCATGCCTTGAAATAGAAATATTCCCCAAAACAGGAGATTGATCCCATAGGACGTTGGCATGGAAAATTAGGCTTACAACATACTGACCAGAAAGTACTATTCCAAAGATGGGAGAAGGGTTTCAAAAACTGGGGATGGGAGACTGAGTTAGGCATTCTCAATTTTCTCGAACCAAATTCATCAATAGGATAGGAGTAATAGTGGCCTGAGCTATTTTTTGTGAACAGACTTCTCCCCACATTGTACTGTAAGTAGGTGAAGTCTGTTTTGTTTATTACTGCTTCCGAGGACGTATAACAGTGTCTGATATAGAAGAGTGTGAAATATTTGTTGAATGGTAATATGATGAATGAATAAAGTATTCAAAATAGGTTTGGTGAACAACTATTTCTATGTTATGAAATCATTGTACTTAAAACAGAAATGATTATGTACTTCAGAATATTACAATCAAAATCTGATTTAGTTAATTAAATGCTGCCTCCTTTTCAAAGTCCTAAAAGAATACATGTTTTTTTCACTTTATATTAAATGTTAATGGAAATAATTTATGAGTACATTCTCATTGTAAACTGTGTAAGAAACAGTGACATACATTAATAGAAAGTAAAACTTCTTAATAAATTGTATTCTACCCTACCATATATATTGTTATGACACTATTTTATTTTATTAATGATATTGGGCATATTTTCTATCTTTGTATATATACTTCTGTTTGAGTACTTTTAATGGATTCATTGAAATGTCACATTATTTAACCATTCTTTTATTGTCCCATTGTAAGTGTATTTTCCAATTATTTTGCAATAATGCAATTAACCATATGCATGACATTTTAGGAACATATAAAACTATTTTTCTAGAATATGTATCCAGAAGATGAATTGCTGTGTCAGTTTTGGAAAATTTTCATCAAAATAGTGTGCTTTAACCTTGTTATAGATATTCACTACTTTGGCCGATGTCATGGATCAGAATATTTTATTGATAATTTATTTGACACATTCAATATTATCAGGGAATTGTTATCATGTATGAAATGAGGTTACTGGCAATTTGTAGCTCTTAGTCTATAAATTGATGAAACAGTCTATGCTGTGCTCCGGGTGAGGGTTCTTCAGTGTGCTTCCATTCTCCTAATGTCATTGCCAGTGGCCTTCTCCTTAGCTATGGCCAGCTCCTTAGTGAGGTGGGAATTTCAATATCAAGTTTTGCTTTGATCCCATTTTATATCTACCCCCACTAGGAGCCTTCCTTCAGACTGGTAGTTCACTTTCTCTAAGAGCACAGTTCATGATTGTGACTGTTGTGTTCTTGGATCTGCTTTTTTTTTTTTCTCACCCAAGGATATTTTTCTACCCATCATCAGACAGAGTGGGAGGGAGGGAGAGAGAGAGACAGAGAGAAACATCGATGTGATAGAGCCACATCGACTGGTTGCCTCCAGCACGGGGACGAACTGCAACCAAGGTATGTGCCCGTGACAGGAATCGAACCCGCGACTCATTGGTCCGCGGGCTGCCGCTCTAACTGCTGAGCCAAACTGGCCAGGACTACAGTTTCTTTTTAAATGACCCTAAAAATTTTTCCAACGCCTTCCCTTTATTTATTGGTTTTTTACTCTGAACTCAGAGTTTTTGGAAGCACTTAGAGAATTCTTTTCTTATATGTGTATTCTTAGCTGTGATTTATTTTGATCTTGTCAGTGTGAGTCCATCAAATTATCCTTTCCAGAGATTTCTCACAACTTGTAGTTTGCTTATGGTGCCTCTTCTTGTTTTCCTTGCTAATTATCTCATTCATATATTTTTTTTTCATTTTAAGTAATTTGGAACTGGAGTTAAAGATTGTACTCAACCTATCATCTCTACAGATTTTCATAAAGACTCTAAGAGAGATGGGGGTTGGTAAGGGGGAGGAGAGATAAATATATTATATATAAGATTATATATAAATATATATATGTATATGGAGAGAGAGACAGATTAGTTTATTCATTTTTAACTTGAGTTTGTGAAACAGGATTAGGCAGTTGAATGTACTTAAAATCTTACGGGGGCGGGGAATCCTGGCAGTCACTTAGAGTACTAGGCAGTCAGCTTTTAGAGAGCTCAGGATGAGCTGCTCTAAGAAACCCTTTTAAACACACATCAGAAGAGACAGGTGAGAGACACTAAGGTGCTATGACCCAAGCAGAAGAACAACTCTGGGATTCCTTTTGTAAGAGCGCTAATTCCATTTATGAAAGCTCTGCCCGCATAATGTAATCCCTTCCCAAAGCTCCCTCTCCTAATACTGTCACAGTGTGCATTGTCAACATGTGAATATTGAAGGGACACAAACATTCAATCATAGCACCAGGGATTTTAATGCTTATTGTTTTTAAAAATTATTTCATTATATTTTGTTGATTTTTAGAGAGAAGGGACATCAATATTTTGTTGTTCCACTTATGTATGCATTCATTGGTTGATTCTTGTATGTGCCCTTTCTGGGGATTGAACCCGAAACCTTGGCATATAAGGACGGTGCTCTAACCAGCAGAGCTACCTGCCCAGGGTTTACTGCTCATTGTTAGCGAAGACAAATAATCCTGTAATTTCATCCTACAAAGGAAAAACATTGAGGCTGAAAGAGGCTGCGAAGATGCATCACAAGGAGAGCAAGTTCTCAAGACACTTGAGGCCTCGTGCGGAAGGTCAGCCCTGCAAACAAAACTGCACTGCAGACGTTCCGTGTGCTCAGTCGCTGTCTACTGTCATGGGATGTCAGTGACACTGCTTCCACTTCACCAACACATCTATTTAATGTGTTCACTGCAAAGCCACTGATGCATCACTGACATATTGGCATTTTATCACTTTCTTATCAATATCACATAACAGTAATTTTGAAGAAGTGATGAGGACAAAAAATAAACAAAGGAACAAAGTGAAATAATAATTCTTTATTAAAAAATGGTCTCAATTAGGAATTTAACTCTTACTGTTGGTGATACAAAAGGAGATAAAGTAAGAATTTAAATAAATTATAGTTTACCTAATAACAGTATTTACTAAACAGAATAGGAGAATATCAAAGTTGCCAGTTGTTTGGATAGCTGAAATAACTTTTTTATAGGAAATAAAAAATAAACTGAGATGTGTGTCATAAAGTCAAATATTTGTAGATATTCATGAGAAATGGCAATGCTATTTTCAGGGTATCAGTTCTTATGATTTCCTTTTGAAATTTGAGTATTAAATCTGTATAAAATATAAATTTTAATATTTTTATTTTGAGTTCTTTAGAGTCCAGGTGTAATTATATTTTCAGCATATTTGGCTGCCTAACCTTGAATCTAGTAGTGAAATTCTCACTCAGAATTTCACCTAGCTATGATCTTTTAATTTTAAATGTGATCAACATTAGTGAAATTTTCAGGCCAGCTTACAATACAACATTTAATTATGTCATTCATGAAAACTGACATGCATGTATTATTGCATTAAGTAAAATTATAATTCTTTTGTGGATATGAGCAGAGGGTTATTTAATATTTGCTGAAAATTTCTTAGCAATTAGATAACAGTTGATTTTCAGTTAAATAATAACATTAACAATACTATATCTGCTATTTTATCTAATTAGAAATTATGAAGTTTTGAAATATAAATGTAAGAACATAGTTTCATGCATTTCTAACAAATACCAGAAATAAGACTGTTGTTATCTAAATATATATTGAAAAGTAATCAATACAACTGGGGAAAAGCAGTTTAAATAGTGGATGGGATTATTTTTCAGTAAGAATCAAAATACTGAAGTTCCTAATTCAAGCCACCTATAAATTACAAGGCTTTCTAGAGTTGAAGTTATTTTTCACATGGCAGTTAATAAAATATCTTATTAAAACATTAAGCTCATATGAAAAAATAATAATACTGTCTAACAGAACAATTAAAGAGATTTATATATGCTGCCATCTCATGTATCATCAGACTATTTGTGAAAAGACATTTTATGTAAGACATAAGCCCCAAATGATGAGGGCACTGATTACATCCTGAAATTTTAATACTTTTAGATTGTATGGCCAATCTGCTTTCCCCAGAAACCCACTTCTAATCCTTGTTCTTTGGTTAAGAATAATCATGTATTGGCCAGCAGAAAATTTACAAAAGATTAAACAGAAAAGTAGACTTCAGAATAAAAAGCAGCATCTTGGAACTAATCCACGTATTTTGACTCAAAATCACATAGAAACTTAATCTTGGAGTCTGATGAAAGTGTAGTTTCATATCAAATCTGTAGCCTATATAGCTAAAAAGGGTTATATTCTTGGAAGATCTTCAGCATTGGATCATATAATTCATTTTTTCTCATAGTTCCTATCCTTTAAAACTGAGTTTTCTGAATCCCAGAGGCTGGGAGCTCATTCATGTTTTGCTATGCCATTTTCCAAGAGGAAAATATTTTTTAACTCTTGATATTTTTCAATCATGTAATACATTTTTATGCATCATTTAATCTTTAATTTTTATCTTACCCCTCATTAACAAATGGCATGCAGTTAGAAGAAAGCATTTTGCAAATATGTATAGTTGATAAAATAAAGGAAATAAGCACCAGAATTAGCCAGTCATTTTTTTTTTTTATCCTCACCCAAGGACATTTTTGCATTTATCTTCAGATAAAGCGGGAGGGAAAGAGGGATGAAGAAAGAGAGAGAAACATCGACGTGAGAGAGACACATCGAGTGGTTGCCACCCACACGACCCCAACCTGGGCCGGGACAAACTGCAACCGAGGTACGTGCCCTTAGCAGAAACTGAACCCGGGACTCTCTGGTCCATGGGCCGACGCTCTAACCGCTGAGCCACACTGGCCAGGGCTAGCCATTCATTTAATATGTGTTTTACAAATCTTACCTTACCAATACATTTTTAAAAAGATTGAAGCACTTTTTAATCAGAATGTTATATTTCAGGTGTGCTTTGTATGACATCTTAATCTAAAATGTCATTTTATTGACCTAAAATGTCATTAGTGACATTAGTTGTCCCTTGACAACTGTTAGATTATTGAAGTATTTTCTTATTTATTATAGGAGTTATGTTTTCTCTTAAAATTAATAATTTTAGAAGATCAGATGAGTTGCAAACTAGGACTAAAGCCTGGCCAGTGTAGCTCAGTGGACGAACACCCTATGTACTGAGAGGTCCCAGTTCCATTCCTGGTCAGGGCCCATGCCTGGATGGAGGGCTCGATCCCCAGTAGGTGGCGTGCAGGAGGCAGCCTAGCTACATCTCTCTCTCTCTCACATCAATGTTTCTATCTCTGTCTCCCTTCCTCTCTCTAAAAAAAAATAAATAAAAACATATTTTAAAAAAATAGGACTAAAGAGTAAGAGTGTATCTCACTACAGTAAAAAGCTAAGATATTTGGAGGAACTATTTGGTGGACAATTAAAATAGTCTTTATTTTATTTTATTTTTATTTAAAAAAAATTTTTTTTCTTTATTGATTTTTAGAGAGGAAGGGAGAGGGAGAGAGAGATAAAAACATCGATGAGAGAGAACATCAACTGGCCGCCTCCTGCATGCCCCCCACTGGGGATTTGGCCCACAACCTGGGCATGTGCCCTGACCAGGAATCAAACCGGCAACCTCTTGGTGCATGGGTGGATGCTCAACCACGGAGCCACACCATCCAGGCTAAAATAGTCTTTAAAATTTCATAATTATATGGTTAAATAATCTTGGTTATAAATATGTGAAATCATATTTAAAAAAAACCCTTGCTAGAATTTAAAATCCAGGATTTTTTATTAGTGTTGTCCAAAGATACATTCCCAACTATCAACAACAGTATCATGTACCTGCACTGGCAAGTGCTCTATAAATAATGGTTAAATGAAATATTTTTAAAAAACTGTTTTTAGTTGAATGACTTGATGAGTTTAAGATGCATTGCTTTTGGGGAAAATAGTATTACTATAGCAAAGTATTGTTTAGGGTTAAATAATAGGGAATAAAATCTACTCTAAGGATATCCTATTGGGTTCTAAATAGCTTACAAAATTATTCAGAAGACTGAAAAAGCTGACTGTAGGTTAATCTTTCAGAAAGGGACTACAAAAGCTGAGCTGTAGAATGAAGCCATCAAGAAAGCTACTTCTAGGAAAACCAGCATGTTCATAAAATCACTGCAATCAGTTAATGGTCATGATGAGGATGCCACCACAGGAAACCCGACACTTCCACAATGACAGCTGCCAGCAGAAAAGGGAGGAAGTATGCCTTCCACCTCACTTCTGCCATGCAAATCTGTTAAAACAATGGCAAAAATAACTAAATTAATACCTTCAATATCTTGAAGTTTAGGAACTGTCATTTTCTGTCTTAGCAGGGTGATCATTTGGAGTTTGGGAAGAGAATATAAAGTTTCCATATCTGTTTATTTTTTAAAAATTTTGGTAATACCTGTTTTCACATGATTTATCAACTTCATCTTATAATAGCAAAGTACTGTTCTTACATAATAAATATAAATAAATAAAAATTTTAGGGTGCATGCTAAATTTTTTTTTGCACTAAATATGCAAGATCAAGAGTTTGTACACTACTAGCCCAGCAAAATCATGAGCGATTATTGTATTCCTATGGGGCAATTTACACAAATTGAACACTTCAAACATTATCATACATATTTACTTCAAGTACTTGCATGTAGAGAAAATGTATTATTCAACTAATTCTGCCTATGGGGTATAATATATACTCACTGTATGTTTATTAATGAGTGAATACATACGTTTAAAGAGCTGTTATGCAGAAAAAGGTATATAATTGTTTTTAATTTGATCCAATATACAGAACTAGAAAGACTATGTGGCAATTAGAGGATAATCATTGAAACTGGAATTTTCTAAAAAAAAAAAAATCTGTTTAGATGGCTAAAACAGAGTCCCCATAAACTTTCTGATCCTTTGATTATAAAATTATTTTTGCGAAAACCCAAGTTTGGAAAGTATAATTTTTTAAAATTTGAATCTCAACCCAACAACTTTAGATAAAATTGGTTTAGACTCAGGACTAAAATACAATAGACATTAAAAATTAAATAAAGCTGAAATAAATGTTGGTTATAGATGATAAGATGTTCATAGGAATACACTGCTGGATTCTATTTTGAGGACTTCCACATTACAGTCTTTTAAAATTCAAGAAATGTATCACTACTCTACTTAAACCTCAAAATGTCACATTCAAGATGTATGTCTCCACATCAAGTTTGGAATTTATCCCACTTAAAAAATATATAAGATGCATGAAGGATGTGACTCATCTCTCTTTTCAAAATTACATGAGAAAAGTTTATAGAAAGAAAGATTATATCTATCTCAAGCTCTGAGACATTTTAAATTAGTAATTGTCATTCTTTATACCTATGAAAATGACAAGACCCTGACATGGTGCATAATCCATTTGTCTTTTCTGAAATAGACAGATAATAACTCAAAGTAACTTATCAAAGAGTCCTGCCATGACAGTAGCAGACAGAGCAAATACACCTGTCTTCCTTATCTATCATTAGCTGAGTTTGAGTTCATAGTAGACCTAGCAACACTTGACAGATCCAGCTTGATTTCTAATAGGCACATAAGCCTGTGTGTTTACCTTTCATGTGATGCACACTTTTTTTGGAGCAACACAACCATTGTTTGTAAAGAATATCGAAACAATTATCACCTGAAGAAATTTTTAACATTTCTTTCTAAATGAAATAAAATTTTGTTGGTTACATATTAATACCAATATTCACAAAGTTAGTAGGATGAAGATAGTAAAAATGATGGCTTATATTACTTGTTCCATGACAGGCAGATAATAAGATGTATGATTTAATAGATTGCTCCCATATCTACTGCCTGTCATGCTAAGGCTGGAGGCAGACAGAACATGCTCTCCCTGTTTCTCTCTCTTTTAACCTTAGTTCGGCATGTTTTCTTGCTACGAAATCAAACAAAACCATTTTTTAAAGAATTCCTTCAACTCCTGAAAAATGTTAATTTCTTCAATGGTTGAAAATATCTCCCTGCTTATAAATACTGTTTCTAACAGAAATTGGGAATTTTACTGAGAACCACGTGGGAGAGCAAAGATAAGAATATATTTCCTCCTCTCTTTGCAGGACAGGTGTAAAGGCAATGGGAACACGACTTAAAGAACAAAGTGTGAGCGGAAGTATGGTTGAGAAAGGGATTGCTCACTATGGTGCCAGGGTGCCCCAGGAAGAACACTTACTGGAGATTGCCAAAGGTAAACATATTGAAAAATATAGTCATAATTATTTTAAAGTGGAACTGAAAACCTATCCAGTTATTAATAGATGGAGTGATCAAATTGGTTCAAAATCAAGTATATAAGAATATGTTAAGAAAGCAATTCAGGACTAAGGTTGTGATGGAAAAATGTGTCAAATCTGTCTTCTTTAACATTGCTTTGAGTTTTAGTACTTGTTGGAGTGAGTGCTCACAAGAACAGAGTTGGACATGTACAATGTTCAATTTTGAACTATCTAAAGTAATTAAAGTACATTGTAAAGTATTCTGATTTCACATATGTAAGTTCTACTAAAACTTGTGCCATTAAGAAAGAGTATTTCTTGTGCTACATTTTATCAGACATTTTACACTTAGTGACTTGATATGTCTACCTCACATTTCCTTCAGTGAGGTTCTGTTCTGTTCAGCACATTTGTCTTGATCACTTACTATATGCATGTGTTTTCATCATATATTTATTTTTTTAATTATTTATTGAATGCCTCTATATTTTTGGTAGGTAATTGTTATAGTCATCCGTCTAATGTTATGTTTGGGGTCAACTGATTCCTAGAAGAGCCCTCAGTACTATATTTTCTATGGTTCAACAGGCTACAGAGAGCTAAATATGATGAATATCTTCCATTTGCTAAAAACTGGCTTATGCGTGTGTATAAAATTAGCACATATATCTCATTTAATTCCAACTATAGCTTTACAAGTCTAGCATCATTTTCTAGTTTCTTTAATTTCTTTAGTAAAAGTCAGATCCTTTGAAATAAGTTTTACAATACAAATGACCTTTTTCTTAAATCCAGAAAAATTCTTAAAGAATTTCCTGTATAGCCCTGGCCAGTTTGGCTCCGCGGTTAGAGCGTCGGCCTGCGGTCCAGAGAGATCCGGGTTCGGTTCCCGCTAAGGGCATGTACTTCAGTTGCAGTTTGTCCCCGGCCCTGGTTGGTCGTGCGGGTGGCAGCCACTCGATGTGTCACTTTCACATCGATGTTTCTCTCTCTCTTTCTCTTCCTCTCTCTCCCTCCCACTCTATCTGAACAAAAAATGAAAAAATGTCCTCGGGTGAGGATAAAAAAAAAAAGAAAAAAAAAAAAAAAGAATTTCCTGTATAATTTAGTCATAAGGTACTGTCCTATTCAAAGAAGGACATTCCAATCAGGGATTCTGATTTTTACAGTCATCTCCCCCACAATTATAATAATCCAAGTGTAAAAGTATAACCACTCTTTGAAACGGCCAATATTTTCTAATTCTCTACTACCTTAAAAATGTGTAGGCTTTTGACCCGTGTCCTTCAAAAGAATCCCTTTCCCAACCTTTGGCCTTATAATACCACCACCCACCTGTCTCTCAGTCACTAGTTCATATCTGGTCCACGTGTTCATGGCCTTTATGATCTTAATCCTAAAAACAATGGGCACCAGGGGTCTAAGCAGAGTAATAAAGGCAATTTTATACCCCCAATCAACTGGATTGTTTCCATGGAAACCCAATCCCAGATGAAGTTTTACAGCAATTCTTGACCTACTTCTAAACATAAAAGGTGTCTCAGACTAACTGTGACTGCTTTAGAAATCATCCGTATTTAAATTTAGGTACCAATTCACTAGCAATTTGTGAATTGTGCAAGAAATACTGATATAGATATATAAGGGTATTGCTTTTTCTACTAAAGTCCATATAACAAAAAAGCAATATTAGTCCTAATTAATGATTAAATGAAGTTTTCTAATGCATATAAATATATTTCTAGTTCTTCTAGATGTGATTTTCTAAATATTATTTAAATTATTTCTAAAATTATTCTAATATTCCTTTACCAGTGTTTACTAGACTTGTAATTATGATTTATGAAGACACCACCTATCAGTATATTTCAACTAGAAAACATTCTACTGAATACTTCGACTTTTGATTTGTGTGTATATTTGCTTCTTGTCTAAACTTAGCTTCAGCTACTCTTCTAAAATATTATTTACAGGACTTTTACTATTATGTTAGGAATATTTCTGTGAGCTCTATAAAATTATTAACTAAATTCTTATTCTTGATTATTTGCTTTTGCTTTTCTGTGTGCTATTTTTCAAACAGCACCTATTCCAAATTCTTCTCATTGAGTTCCTTTGGGGTTTTTTTGGAAGCATATTGTTTTCAGTGAAAATAGAATTCATTTATTCATAATAGAAAATAGATTCATGGAGAAAAATATTTTCTATTCCAGGGAGCAAGGAAAGATAACAGCAGGAAGGTATATGCAGGAGAGGACAGTAAGAAAAAAATTTTTTAATTATTAGCATATATTCAAATTATATTCTCTCACCTTTTCACTGTATCCCAAGTCCTTTCATCATCATTAAATTTTTCACAATTTAAAATTCAGATAACATTAAAATTTAGATTGTGTTTGTGTGATTATATGATCTCCACGTCTAATCAATACCTGGTAAAATTTTACATATAGTAACATTGTTCTATGTGATTATATGTTATCTATTTATCTTATACATCATTGCTGAAATTCATGCTATGTTGATAAGTGATTATAATTAGTCAGCTAAGGCTGATATAACAGAACACCAGAGACTGGGTGACTTAAACAAGAGACATTATCTTCTCACAGTTCTGGAGGCGGGAGGTTCAAGATCAAGATGCTGGCAGAGTTGATTTCCGGTGAGACCTCTTTCCTGGTTTGCAAACAGGCAGTCACCTCTCACTGTGTTCTCACATGGCCTTTCCTCTGTACAGGCACACCCCTGGTGTTTCTTCTTCTTATGAGGACACAATCCTATTAGATTCTGGCTTGCTATGGACTGTTGGTGTCTCCCCCAAATTCATATGCTGAGACCTAATTCCCAGTGCAAGGGTATTTGGAGGTGGTGATTAGGTCATGAGTGTTCCGCATGAATGAGATTAGCATCCTTATAAAAGAGAAGCAGAGGATTCCTTTGTGCCTTCAGACACCTGAGGACACAATGAGAAGACAGCCATTTATGAACCAGGAAGCGAGTCCTCACCAGACACCTTGATCTTGGACTTCTTACCCTCTAGAACTGTGCGAAATAACAATCTGTTGTTTCTAAGCCACCCAGTCAGCGGTATTTTTGTTATAGTGACCCATACTAAGTAAGACAAAGCCCCACTGATGACTTTATTTAACCTTAATTACCTCTTTACAGGCCCTGTCTCCAAATACAGTCACATTGAGGGTTAAGCTTCAACCTGCAGATTTTGGGTGAACACAATTCAGTCCATATGTTCCTGGAAATATTGCCATGCAAATATTCCCCCATTATATTATACAATCATTGTCACATTTTCTTTCATCTACCTGTTTCATGTATACTTATTTCACATTAATATGAAAAGGATTTAAAAATGTATAAAATAATACAAATTTTAAAAAATACTCAAATGAGCTTTCCAAAGGGGACCAAGATCAATTATATGATTGTCATTTTTCACTAGCATTTATAGAAAATAATACTTTCTTAATCATTGTCACTGAATGGTAGAGCAGGCAATGTCCTCAGCAATAGCTGATGATTAAGTAATGTCCCTCAAAGAAATCCTAGGACATATATAAACATACAGTGCAATGAAAGCTATTAATTGGTATTTCATACGAAATGTCCTTTGATGAAGCCATTCAGAGCCAAGACAATAAATCCAAGTGCCAAGAAAACTATATAAATGTGCAGAATTGCAGAGCATAAAGCCGTAGAAGTAAAATAAATATTGCAGGCATTCAGATGTATGCAGTGTTTGAAAACCATGTGTCAGGGAAACTAAATTCTTTGGGGGATAAAATTTAGGCTCCAGACCCCAAATTTCTATTCTCTCTTCTAATCCATGAAGAATGAGGAAGTATTTTTCTCTTTAAACATCTTTAAAAAATCTTTTATGGTTTTAGGCTTTGGTTAAAATACAGTTTGCAGTCTATAATAAGGGCTAAATTTCCTATCTAGTACATGAAATAAAGGTTTACTTTGTTCTTATTTCAAGATGGATCCTGAGACAAAAATCAAGGCATGTTTTATGCTGCCGTAAGAAAGTACCACACACTGGGAGTATTAAACATCAGAAATCAATTGTGTCACAGTCCTGGAGCTTAGAAGTTGGAGACCAACGTGTTGGCAGGATGGTTTCTTTCTGAGGGCTGTGAGGGAGAATCTTTCCCAGCCTCACGTCCACACTCTGAGCATTTACTAGAATAGTCGCTGCTCATTGGCTTCTGCTGAATCACCCTGATCTCCTCCTTCATCTTGACATGGTGTTCTCTCTGTGTACATGTCTGGGTCCAAATTTCCCTTTTTTATAGACACTAGTCACATTGTGTTAGGGGCCCAGTATGACCTCACCTTAACTGATTACATATACAGTGACCCTATTCTCAAATAAGGTGACATTTCTTAGGTATAGAGGTTTAAGACTTCAACACATGAATTTTGATAGAACACAATTCAATCCATAACATAAGGGTCAAATCAAATAAGGTTCTTGACTGAAAGAATGACACCCCTATTTGTCACATTGAGCTCTGACCTTAAGGTAAGCTCATTCACTTTCCTTCACTTATTATGTAAATTAATGAATAAATACAATTTTAAGAGTCTAAGTTTCCTTCTTCATGTAATTAAGAGAGTTTCTAAATTTCTACAACACAGAGCATGCAGAGGCTGATTAAAATGCAATTGAAAATTCCTCCAAACCCATTACAGTTGTGGGTG
Source organism: Tadarida brasiliensis (assembly GCA_030848825.1). Lineage (NCBI taxonomy): Eukaryota > Metazoa > Chordata > Mammalia > Chiroptera > Molossidae > Tadarida > Tadarida brasiliensis. The sequence goes on along the minus strand of CM061269.1, from coordinate 70,265,771 downwards.
GGTATCAAGGAACAGATGTTTGCATTGTAAGGGAGTATGTCAAGGGTGAGGTTGGATATTTTTTGCTGGGTATTGGGAGATGATCCTTGAAATGGAAGCCAAGTAGAAAAGGTTTTTCACTTCAGAGAGAACTGGAGATGAGCTGGAAACAAAAACTCTTCACCTCTGGGGACACAGGAAATAGGAGCATGGATTTCTAGATCAGAGACTTCCAGGGTTTTGTAGCAGCTCTCCTGGAGCTCCTGAGATAACAGATGCTAGAAATAGCCAAGAGAATAAATAACCCCAGAGTGCATCGGTCAGGCCAGGAGCATTCCAGAGGTTTTAAACACACTGATTAGAGGGAAGGGGCTGACCTCAGGGGAAGCCTTTTGCTAGCTAATCCTCATGTAGACAGCTCCTCACTCAGTACATTTCTGACCAAAACAACCAAAACAATATATAGACTCTCATAACTTCTACTTTCATGGGAAAGCCTGATGCCTTTTAGTTCCAGGTAAATATGCCCCAGACCCAAGCCCCTATATTTAACTCTCAAGTCTAACCTACCAAGAACCTCACTGTTTTCAAATTTGGCCTGTTATATGTAGTAGATAGTAATCATTCACCCTGGCCAGCTAACAGTGTAAAGACTAGGTAAATATTTTTTTGTGGAGACCCTTACATGAGGAATAGCTGATTCTGGGACTTGGTAGCTAAATAAGGAGAAACCAAGTTCCATCCTGAGTCCATAAGGGAATTAATGGACGAAGTAATGGCTCACATGTGCCTGAATTCAACAATGGTCTCAGTTGCATGGGGCCAGCTGCTCTGTTCCTGGCTTGGGTAGATCTTAGGTTCTCTAAGATATTGGCATGCCTCAGAATCACATGGTGAGGTAGTTACAACACCAGTTTCAGATATTTTGGTGTAGAACGTCCAGATTCAGGACAGATGTGGAAACTTAATTTTGATACTGTTACATGTGATAGATTTACTTGCTGATTTACTTATTGGACAGTTTGATTAGATTAAGTGGCATTTTCTTTCAAGGTTCTACTCTTTAATTACGTTTATTACTGCACAACAAATAGATGAATAAAATATTGTTTTTTAAAAAATAAATAGAAATTAAAACTTTTCCTTTGATCTTGCTCAAACTTAGACCCCTTTCCTGAGATTATTGCTTTGTTATGTAGCTTTTTAAAAGACTCCTTTGAAAGTATTCATATACTTATGAATGTTGAAAACAATATTTTGTTTTATTGAGGTGGGTTTTTTCATATGTATAGATACTATATGTATTTCTGGAAATCGTTATATTTTTTTCAAAATTTTTTTCCTTATTGATGTTAAAGAGAGAGGAATGGAGAGGGAGAGATAGAAACATTGATAAGAGGGAAACATCTATTGGCTGCCTCCTGTATACCCCTCACTGGGGATCAGACCCACAACCTGGGCATGTGCCCTGACCGGGAATCGAACCGCGACCTCTTGGTGCATGGGTCAATGCTCAACCACGGAGCCACACCAGCTGGGTGGGAAATTGTTACTTTTACTCTCAGTCTCAGATTGGATTTTAATTAATGCCAAAAATCTGCAATAATATAAAAACAATGCTTGTTGTATTCCCACATTTTTACTTGATACTTTAATTGAACTTTTTATGTGTGCAAGTGTTTCCCAATATCACTTAAAAATGTTAGTAATACTTTGTACTAATTTTCTGGTAGACAGTTAAATAAATGTAAGCATTAGTGTCCAGATGCTATAATTTTCCATATCCTGGTTGCTTTGGGAATGTTGGCACTTTATTAGGTTGATGACAAGATAAAATGTTATCTACTTTATATTATTACAAGGTATATTATTGATTTATTACCTTGATATTAATAATAGAATTGGCAATTTTACATTAAATATGATATTCATGTCTTATTATAAGACTTTTCTTCTGGAAGCAACACATTGGAAGCAAATTATGATATACTGTACAGAGAAATTATGTAAATAAAAATTATGTAAAAAATATATCATCTTTGAAAGAAAAAATGATGGCAGAGTGAATGGAAGCTACACAGATGATCTCCCAGGACCAAATGGGAATTACAACTAATATAAAGACAAATCATCAGAAAAAAACAAAAGAAAAGCAGCGGGAGAGGACCATATAACCAGGGACACTGGTAGAATCTGCTGAGGTGCGAGAGGGTGGTGGGCTGGGAGCCCATGGACAGCAGAGGCCTTAGCTGTGAGCAGTGCCCTTGGGGTTAAAATCCCAAGCCAGCTCCGCAGCGCAGGGGGCTGGGGACAGAACACTAGATTAGCTACAGCCACTCACCTCGGGCTCCAATAGATGAAAGGTGGAATGGACTGGAACTCTGTGGGGACACCCAGGATTTGGAGGGTGCTCAGAGTTTTTGCTGAGTCGCAGCCACAAAGGACGGTGGTGAGCTTGCCCCTTCCCATAGCTGTAGGGAAAAGCAGCAGCCCCTCCCTCAGCGATTCAACCCCACCCAGGTGAGCCAAAGAAATGCAAATTGAGGCTCATTAACAACCAGCATCTGCCCCACCCTCTGGAAATCCTCTTATGCAGAACACTTGAGAGCTACATCTCAGGCCCTGAGTAACTGAGACTAATAGCCTCCAGGCAAAGAGCTAGAGGATAACTGAACCTTTCCTGGGCTTGTAAATCTACCCAGGAGAGTAAGGCTTGATAGTGATGTTTAACATAGGCCCTTCTGCGCTCATCCAAACCCAGTAGAAGGAGGCACAAATAGCAGAACACCAACACCCACAGGTAAAATTTGGCAGGCTCCACAACCCACTGAGATAGCCAAAATGGGGAAACAAAGAAAGAAATCCCAAATGAAAGAACAAGAGAGCTCTACCGCAGATGAGGTAAATGAAATGCAGTTAAGGAAGTTATCAGAGGTAGAGTTCAGAGCCATGATCTTGAGGAAGCTAAACAGCATGAGTAAGCACATGAATGCCATGAGTAAAGACATAGAAACATTGAAAACCAACCAAGTGGAAATGAAGAATGACATAGCAGAAATAAGGAACATATTGTAAGGACTAACCAGCAGAGTAGAGGAAGCTGAGGACCAGATCAGTGAACTAGAAGACAGGGTAGAAAAAAATGAAGCAAAGAGAAAACAAAAAGGAAAAAACAATTATAAAACAGGAAAACAGCTTAAGAGAACTGTGGGACAACTGGAAACGTAACAACATTCGCATCACAGCAGTCCCTGAAGAAGAAATGAGCAAGGGTTAGAGAATATATTTGAAGAAATAGTGACAGACAACTTTCCTAACTTGGTGAAGGAAGAAGGCATTCAAGTTCAAGAAGCACAGAGAGCCCCAAGTAAGAAGAACCCAAACAGGCCCACACCAAGACACATTGTAATTAAAATGCCAAAAATTAAAGACAAAGAGAGAATCCTATACACAGCAAAAGATAAGCAACTGGTTACCTACAAAGGAACCCCCATAAGGCTATTGGCTGACTTCTCAACAGAAGCACTTCAGGCCAGAAGGGAATGGCATGAAGTAGTCAAAGTCATGAAAAACAAGGATCTGAATCCAAGACTACTCTATCCAGCAAGGCTATCATTCAAAATAGAAGGTCAAATAAAGAGCTCCCCAGACAAAAAAGGCTAAGGGAATATTAGCACCAAACCAGCACTGCAAGAAATGTTAAAAGGACTGCTGTAATTAGTAGAAGAAATAGGAAAAAAATAGAACCATACTAAACAAAAATGGTAATAAATAAGTACATATCACCCTGGCCGGTTTGGCTCAGCAGTTAGAGCGTCGGCCTGCGGTACAGAAAGACCCGGGTTCGGTTCCCGCTACGGGCATGTACCTCAGTTGCAGTTTGTCCCCAGCCCTGGTTGGTCATGCGGGTGGCAGCCACTCGATGTGTCCCTTTCATGTCGATGTTTCTCTCTCTCTCTCTCTCTTCCTCTCTCACCCTCCCACTCTATCTGAACAAAAAATGAAAAAAAAAAAATGTCCTCAGGTGAGGATAAAAAAAAATAATAATAATAAGTACATATCAGTAATCACCTTAAATGTAAATGGATTGAATGCTCCGATAAAAAGACACAGAGTAGCTGACTGGATAAGAAAGCATGACTCACATATATATTGTTTACAAGAGACCCACCTCACAACAAAAGACTCAGATAGGTTGAAAGTAAAGGGATGGAAAAAAATCTTCCAAGCAAACATAAAGGAAAAAAAAACTGGGGTAGCAATACTCGTAGCTGATAAATTAGACTTCAAAATGAAGGCCATAACTAGAGACAAAGAAGACCACTACGTAATACTGAAAGGATCTATCCACCAGGAAGATATAACCTTGGTAAACATATATGCACCCAATATAGGAGCACCAAAATATATTAAAAATCTTCTGGAGGACTTCAAAGGAGAAATCGACAGCAATACAATCATAGCAGGCGACGTCAACACTCTGCTGACATCACTGGATAGATCATCTAGACAAAAATTAACAAGGAAACAGAGACTCTAAAGGAAGCACTAGATGAAATAGATTTAATAGATATCTACAGAGAATTACACCCCAAAAGTGCAGAATTCACATTCTTCTCAAGTGCTCATGGGACATTCTCAAAGATAGACCACATGTTAGGGCACAAACTAAGTCTCTACAAGTTCAAGAAGATTGAAATCATATCAAAGCATCTTCTCAGATCACAATGGCATGAATCCAGAAATCAATTGCAACAAGAACATGCAAAGACATTTGAAAACATAGAGGCTAAATTATATGTTATTGAACAATGAATGGGTTACCATGGAGATCATGGAAGAAATTAAAAACTTCCTGAAAACCAATGAAAATGAACACACAACACAAAATCTATGGGATGCAGCAAAAGCAGTTCTAACAAGGAAGTTCATAGCACTACAGGTCCATCTCAAGAAACAAGAAAAATTTCTAATTGACTACCTAACCTCAAAACTTAAAGAACTAGAAAGGAAACAAAAAGAAAACCCCAGAGCAAGTAGAAGGAAGGAAATAGTAAAGATCAGAGCAGAAATAAACAACATGGAGACCAAAAAAACAATTGAAAGGATCAATGAAACAATGAGCTGGTTTTTTGAAGATAAACAAGATTGATGGACCCTTAGTTAGACTCACCAAGAAACAAAGAGAGAAAACCCAAATACATAAAATCAGAAATGAAAGAGAAGAAGTAATAACTGACACCACAGAAATACAAAAGATCATTAACAAATACTATGAACAATTATACGGCAACAAATTGGACAATCTAAGTGAAATGGACACATTTCTAGAAACACATAGTCTCCCAAAACTAAACCGAGAAGAGATAGAAAACTTGAACAGACCAATAACAAGGAAATTGAAGATGCAATCAAGACTCTCTCAGCAAACAAAAACCCAGACCTGGACGGCTTCACAGGGGAGTTTTACCGAACATTAAAAGAAGAACTAACACCCATTCTCCTCAAACTATTCCTAAAAATTCAAGAAGAAGGAAGACTTCCAAACTTGTTTTATGAGGCCAGCATAATTCTAATTCCAAAGCCAGAAAAAAACACTACAAAGAAAGAAAACTACAGGCCAATATCCCTGATGAACATAGATGCCAAAATCTTGAACAAAATACTAGCAAATCAGATCTAGCAATACATCAAAAAATTATTCACTATGACCAAGTGGGATTCATCCCAGAGATGCAAGACTGGTACAATATTTGCAAATCAATAAATGTGATACACCACATAAACAAAATGAAAGATAAAAACCACATGATCATATCAATAGACACTGAAAAAGCATTCGACAAAATCCAGCACCCATTTCTGATAAAAACGCTCAGTAATTTGGGAATAGAGGGATCATATCTCAACATAATAAAGGCCATGTATGAAAAACCTACAGCCAACATCATACTCAATGGACAAAAACTAAAAGCATTTCCCTTAAGAACAGGAACAAGACAAGGAAACCCACTTTCACCACTCTTATTTAACATAGTACTTGAAGACTTAGCCACAGCAATCAGACATGAAGAAAAAATAAAAGGGATCCAAATTGGAAAGGAGGAAGTGAAACTGTCATTATTCACAGATGACATGATCTTATACATAGAAAACCCTAAAGACTCCATCAAAAATCTACTAGACTTAATAAATGAATTTGCAAAGTAGCAGGATACAAAATTAACCTCAAGAAATTGATGGCATTCGTATACACCAATGATGAACTCACAGAAACAGAAACTAAAAAAACAATCCCATTTACCATCGCAGCAAGATAACTAAGATACCGAGGAGTAAACTTAACCAAAGAAATAAAGGACCTGTTCACAGAAAACTACAGGTCATTGAAAAAAGAAATAGAGGAAGATATAAAAAAGTGGAAGCACATACCTTGTTCATAGATTGGAAGAATTAACATCACTAAAATGTCCATATTACCCTAAGCTATATATAGATTCAATGCAATCCCCATCAAAATACCAAGGACATATATCACAGAACTAGAACAAATACTTCAAAAGTTCATATGGAACCAATAAAGACCCTGAATAGCCACAGCAATCTTGAAAAAGAAGGACAAAGTAGGCGGGATCACAATACCGGATATCAGGTTATACTACAAAGCCACTGTAATCAAAACAGCCTGGTACTGGCACAAGAACAGTCACATAGATCAATGGAATAGAACAGAGAACCCAGAAATTGACCCAAAACATTATGCTCAATTAATATTTGACAAAGATGGCAAGAGCATACAGTGGAGTAAAGACAGCCTCTTTAATAAATGGTGTTGGGAAAATTGGACAGCTACATGCAAAAAAATGAAACTAGATCATCAGCTTACACCATACACAAGAAGAAACTCAAAATGGATTAGAGACTTAAATGTGACTCGTGAATTCATAAAAATCCTAGAAGAAAATGTAGGCAACAGAATTTCAGACATCATACACTGCAGAATCTTCACTGATACATCACCTAAGGCAACAGAAACAAAGGAAAAATGAACACATGGGACTACATCAAACTCAAAAGCTTCTGCACAGCAAAAGAAACAACCATCAAAATGGAAAGGGAACACACTGTATGGGAGAGCATAATTGCCAATGATACATCAGATAAGGGGTTAATTTCCAAAGTATATAGAGTGCTCATACAACTCAACAAAAGGAAGACAAACACTTCAATTAAAAAGTGGGCAGAGGATCTAAATAGACACCTCTCCAAACAGGACATACAAATGACCAAGAGACATATGAAGAAATGCTCAGCATCACTAATCATCAGAGAGATGCAAATTAAAATAACAAGGAAGCCCTGTCCGGTTTGGCTCAGCTGTTAAAGCGTCGGCCTGCGGTCCAGAGAGACCCGGGTTCAGTTCCTGCTAAGGGCATGTACTTTGGTTGCAGTTTGTCCCCTGCCCTGGTTGGTCGTGTGGGTGGCAGCCACTCGATGTGTCCCTTTCACGTCGATGTTTCTCTCTCTCTCTTCCTCTCTCTCCCTCCCACTCTATCTGAACAAAAAAATGAAAAAATGTCCTCGGGTGAGGATAAAAAATAAAATAATAAAATAAAATAAAATAAAAACAAGGAAGTATCACCTCACACCTGTCAGAATGGCCGCCATCAATAAACCATCAAACACCAAGTGTTGGCGAGAGTATGGAAAAAAGGGGACTCTAGTACAGTGCTGGTGGGAATACAGACTGGTGCAGACACTATGGAAAACACTGTGGTGTTACCTCAAAAAATTAAAAATTGAATTGCCATTTGACCCAATGATCCCACTTCTAGGCATATACCCTAAAAAGTCTGAAACACCAATCAGAAAGAATACAAGTACCCCCATGTTCATAGCAGCACTATTTACAATAGCTAAGATCTGGAAACAGCCCAAGTGTCCATCAGTAGACGAATGGATAAAAAAGCTGTGGTATATATATACAATGGAGTACTATGCAGCTGTAAGAAAGAAAGATCTCTTATTCTTTGAGATGACATGGAAGGACCTGGAAAGTATTATCCTATGCAAAACAAGCCAAGCAGATAAAGACAAATATCATATGATCTCAATTATTTGTGAAATATAATGAACATAACAGTCTGAGGAACAGGGTAGTCCCAGAGATGTGGAAGTAGGGTACAGACTGACAATCCCCAGATGAGGGGGTGGGGGTGGAGAAATAAACCACAGAACTTATACACACATATGCATAACCAATGTACATGGACAACAAAGCTGGGGACGGGGTGGGGAGGAGGGGGGAGGAGGTTGGCAATGGGGCAAAAAGAAGAAACATTTGTAACAAAAATAAATAAATAAATAAATAAATAAATAAATAAATAAATAAATAATAAAATATATCATCTTTGAAACAGTATAGTGAGGTACTGAAAGCTGGTTTTATTTACAATGCTGTTTTAAGTAAAACTGATCTCTGTTTCTCTAATTCTTTCTGTATCATTGGGTAGTTATTTTATTTTTTCTGTGTGTATGACATCTTCCTAACAGCCTGTAAACATTTTGAGAGAAGAATTTTGTTGTTATTTCTCTAAGACATCCAAGAGCGAATCCCGAGCACCGCACTTGGTCTACAATGGCTGTAGAAAATGTAGAGTGAGTTTTCTATAAGTGCCTTTTATTTGTAAGCTACTTAACACTCAATCCTCAGTGGGTCTTTTTGAATGCTACTTATTGTGCCATTTAGAAATCTCTCACACCAGATAGTATTAACATTATCTCATCCACAGACTAACCTTTTTACACGTAGCACTTTCCTATGTGCAAGAGATTTTAAACACTGTATTATTGTTTAATGTTTCATATTTTTGTATAACTTATACCCTATTATTTTTCATTAGCAATAGTGCACCTTAACCTCACCCTCATCAGTGCCAGCCCTCCTTTTCCAACAGCACTGCCATAGATAATCCTCTTTGACAGGCATTCTGCCTCTTTTCAGAGTATTTAAAGTAGACCATCCTATGTGGAGGTAAAGCTAGTGACCATCCTTAGAATGGAGTGTATTTTTACTTTTCGGTTTCTAGTCATCTTCTCTTATTATCTATGTTTAATGTCATTTATATGGAAATTATGGTCATAACAAATGTCCAGTTGGACTGAGATAGTGGAATGAGTCTTTCCCTGATAAGTTTGAGAAGGAGAGGATTTGGTGCTTTAGATAAAAATGATAAGGTAACTCACTCTAGAAAAGCCTTAAGGGTGCTTTTCTTTCTAGGTGTGTTTTTGTATTTGGGGGCATATACCTAACATCAGGTAATGTGTGAACAAGAAAGAACCTTATTGTAAATCACTTTTCATGTAAGGAACCTGAGACTGATTGGTGTTCAATGGATTTGCTAAAGTTAGCATACAAATAGTGTTTTAGCTTTATCCTGTTTCCCATAAATGTCAAGGATAGCTTTACTCCATTCTCTACACTGTGATATATAATTCATCCTTTCTAAGATTAATAACCTTTGCCAAGATTGGACTTGATTTATGCTCTGGATAGTTTGGCAACAGAGGCCTCCCTACCCCAGCCCTCATCAGCTACATTGATTGGGCATCAGAGCTTCCCCAGGCCTACTGCTTAAGCAGGTGTTAATGGGCAAATGAGCAACTGCAGGGGGCCAGGCTGGAGTGATCTTCATTCATTAGCAACTGTTCAAGCAGCAGGCTGAGCTAATCTGCAGATGCTGAGAAAGACACTAGGATGAACACTGACCTCAAAGGTACTTGAGAACAAAACTTGAATTTTCTACCAGAAGGTTATGTTGCTGTGTTTACCAAAATTCATATCCTGTCATATATGATATTTAATGGGTTTTCATTCTTTTTCAAGCCCCTGTTTTCTCATATTTATGCCAATGTACACATCAAAGTCAATCAAAGTCAGATTCTAAGCCAGTGTCTTGTGAAATTGCCTAATCATAATAATAACATCAGGTCTTGCAAACCTCAGATTCTAATGCAGTGGGTCAGGAGGAAGCATTAGAGAATCTGTATTATTAAGAAGTGTCATGAGATATTTTATGATGTAGTAAGGAGAGAACACACTTTTCTAAGCAAGACACTTGAAATTGTTGTCCAGTAGCTTCTTGGTCACAAACACCCACATGCATGCTAAAAATACAACAAAAGTACATCTCCCCAGGCCTACTGAATGAGAATCTCTGGGGAAACTGAGGAATCTATGTTTAAGCAACTTTTTCAGGCTCAAGATTGAGAAGTGTGGCTGAATTAAAAGCAAAAGTCTGGTCAAAGGGCAGATTCTATATTATTTGAAAGTATTGAGAATTCTTTGAAATGAGTTCTTTCTTCCTGATGGATCAAAGGCAGAATTATAATCCAACTGCTAAATTATTAGCTTGCCTTCTGAACATTGAATGCTATAGTTGTGTTAATCCTTCCCCCCTTTCACTGATGTCTGGTTTTTGTTGTTGTTTTGTTCTTTGATTTTTTTGTGTTGGTTTTTTTTTGTGTGTGTGTTTTTTTCTGAAATACTACAATACAACTTTGAAAATTCTCAGGAAACATTCTCTATAATCACCTCTGAAGTCAATGTATGCAAACTTTAGGAGATGGTCCTTGTTGGATTATTTGGATTGTAATATACAGTTATCATTGATGATTGATATATTGCTAATTAAAATTGTGACCAAGTGTCTCACTTAGTGCCAGATCACTGTAATAGATTCCCATGGTTGTTGTGACAAGTTAGCCCAAACTTGGTGTCTAAGCGAGACACTTGAAATTGTTGGCTTAAACAGCACAAATTTATTCTTTCACAGTCTGGAGGCCAGAATCTGAAATCAAGTTGTCAGTGGGTTGCTTCCTTCTGGAGGATTTGGGGGAGAATCTGTTTAATGTCTCACTCCTAGTTTCTGGGTGCTGGCAGTCTTGGATGTTCCTTTACTTGCAGATGTATCATTTTAATCTCTGCCTTTGTCATCACATGGCTTTCTTCCTCTTGCCTCTAGTCTCCAATCTCTCTCTCTCTTTTCTATTTTAAAGACATTCATCATTGGATTTAGGGCCCACAGTAAGCCCAGAATGACCTCATTTCAATATTCAGTAAATTCACGTTTATAGATATCTGGAGTTGTGATTTGGTCGTATCTTTTGGAGACATACTTTTTAATCCACTAAAATTACTACATTCTAAAGACATGTATCTTATAAATGGCATGTATGCACTATTTACCATAGCCATATACTTTTGTTAATTATTTATCTTATACATGTTTTTCAAGTCTTTCTTTTAAAGCAAATATATAATAAAATAGTATGTCTATGTTTTTTGAAAGAGTTTAAATGTTCATCTAACTTAAAAGGCATTAACCACCTTTACATCTCTATGTGATATATGCATGAATCACAAATTAAGCTGAAATTTTAGAACTGAAATAAATTTAGCATGGGCATTTCCTGTTAGATGTATATAATTATCAAACTCAGTCACCCACTATACTGAATTTTGGTGCTATTCAGATATATTCATGTCTTGTCAGCTTTTAGAAGTGAATTTTTTCAAATTAATTTTTATGTGAACTTAGAGGGAAATATTTTGAGCAACATATCTAATGTTTGTTCAAATCCATGTCAGCCTTTGCTATTCAAAATATACTGAAAGCACCCCAAAAACCCTAATCCTTATTTCAGAAATGGCAATGACTATGAGTTGAGATGAGCATATAACCATGGATATTTGTTTTTTGTTTTTAAATTATTTTAGTTAACATAATTCTACAATGATCTGAAAATTTCAAGGCAGCCATTAATATGTGCTTGTATTCTCATTCTATTTCTCTCACTATTAGAGCTCATGTGATATCTGTTTTTACATTGTTGGTTGATTCAGTTGATGAAGGAAGAAAATAGGTCTGTAGCACACCCCTTGCCAAACACCGGAAATATAGCTTTCCCATTGTGAATTCACACTGTGTGGTCCTTCTGGCCCCAGGGGGCCTGGGCTGCTTTACCTTGCTGCTATAATGAGGATATACTGACACATTTTCATTATTAGATTGAAGGAAAAGGACAGTCCATGAAGTCACTTGCAAATGAAATATCAAAATTGGCTGGAGTATACACTTTAATTCTAATCAGACACCATTCTCTTTTTCCAGAATCAATAGAGGAAACCAAAGAGAGGAGACACGTGGTCTGAAATTAATACAGCTGATGAAATCAGACTTAAAGAGGGTCTGTTTATTTACAGTTGACTTGAATAACTGAAACATGGATTTTATAATTAGAATGTCTTGGAAAAAGCAACATAATTTGTAGGAAAGATGCAAAATATAACACGTTGGCTTTATTAGTTTTAGTATGGAGTTGTATTATATTCTTAATTTGGTAATACCAGGTGAAATAGATGAAACAGATTATTTCAAATGATCATTTTCTTTCAAATATAGCAACCACTCTTTCAATTACATATATATTTAAAAAATTGAAGCTATTATGTTTTTAAATATCGGTTTATATTCAGTGAGTCTAGTTCAAAGTCAACTGGATTCTTGTTCATTGCTACTATCATTGGTTCATGACTAGTGTCACCAACTATAAGAAACCAACAAAATGTTTTACTAGAGAAAGGTGAGATTTGAGTTTGTTGTACTGCTCAGAGTTGAGTAGAACATATCAGTGCTCTCAAATTTATATGCCAAATCCTTAATACCTTAGGGCATGTTCTCTGAAAAACTGCTTACACTGCCGCAATTAGAGAAGTCTATAATTTGCTCAAGGCATTTTTTCCCCACTGACTGCAAAATCCAGATGATCTTAGGTGTGAGTGCTTGGATCTATATAAAAATAATGTGTGGCATATGTATGGGAATATACTCACTCATTTACTCCATTGGTCAGACATTTAGAAAAAACACATATATCTAAGTATATATTGTATGTACCACTTAACATCTGAGCATAAATATTATGTATTTATGGGTGTAAACAATCAAGTTGATTAGAATAGATTTGGTTATGGTTGCGATTGTCCTGTTTCTCAGCTCAGTTGGGTATTATAAATTTCTTCCTGGGTTCTTTTTCTCTTTAACCTGACCTGGAGTTGCCAGCCTTCCCCACTGAAAGTCAATGGACAGATCATTATATTCAGTAGTTGTAGGGATGCTGCCATATTTATGGCCTTGCCAAGATAATTGCTATAGTAACCAGATTGGCACAAAATTTTAAGCAATATCAAAGGTTGGTGATCATAACTATTTCTGTGTTAGCAGGTTTTAATTCAGCATTATGAGTCCTCACATAAAGCTCACAAATTTCTATAATTTCAGAGAGGGATATTAAGGTAAGCAGCAGTGTCATCTTATAAAGTATATTTTCCTAAAAAAATATATTGTGTTTCATTGGGAAGAGGATAAAGAGGTCAGAAGCAATGCATATCTCTAGGCATCTTAGCAAAGTTTGAATTGCATCTAAAACAGTTAATCTGGCATTTGAGGTTCAATCAAGATTCTGTAATTTTCATGATTTCAGTTCAGCATTAAAAGGATAACAGTATAACTAACGTGTGGGTTATATGCAATAAATGGAGAATAGACATGCAGGCTCCATAAATCTACATTTCTAAGTAAAATGTTGAACAGATATTTTAAAAAATAGTTCAGCCCAGCCTGAGTGGCTCAGTTGGTTGGAGCATTGCCCAGTGCACACCAAAAGATGGTTGGTTAGATCCCTGGTCAGGGCACATGCCCAGGTTGCACAATAGATCCCATCAGGGGTGCATACAGAAGGCAGCTGATTCGATGTTTGTCTCACATCAATGTCTCTGTCTCTGTCTCTGTCTCTGTCTCCGTCTCTCTCTCTCTCTCTCTCCCTTCCTCTTTCTAAACATGTCCTTGGGTGAGGATTAAAAACTATAGTTCATAGGCTTTATGTATATTTTTGGAGAAAAAAAATAAATCTCAATTAATGAACAATGCGAGCACTAGAAGATCCAATAAAATTTTAGTCCAATTATCTCCTCTGGAATTCTGCTTCTCATAAAAAAATTATTTTAGATTACTAAGGCCCCAAAATAATATGGCAAAGACATTTGTATTTGGAACATTCTATTAGAGACCAATTACCCTTTGGCTAATTACTAAAAGCAAGGAATGATCATAGCTACTCAGCTACACTGTAATAAATGTATCATAATCTTCATTACAGTAATATTAAGGGGGCTATTTTCAATGTGAAATGAAGAGGTTTCCACATATGATTCATTTTATTCTTAATTGTAATCACATGGCTCTAGTCTCAGGCAACATAAAGAAAATGTGCACCCAAGGGTTTGACTATATTCTCAAAACTAAAGTATTATTATCTGGGTCATTACTTTATTGTTTTCCCTCATTTGGAAGAGACATTATGACAATTTAATAATAATTATGCATCTGACACTTCTCCACGATACCTAAGAATTAAATTCTCCTATGCTTCAGTTGGGCCCATTTAAAGTTTACATTCATTCTTTAGAAACACTTTACCAGCATTCATTTAATTTATGCAGCACACCCTTGAACAATCTGTTTCAGGAGACTGGAAACCAGTTAGTGTAAACTTCATAAATACTTCTTGGCTCAGATGTAATTTGTCTGACATTGAATGCTTTAGTTTCTGAGGCTTTTGTTTCTTTCTTTAAAATGTCCACCTTGGCCCTGGCCAGTTTGTCTCAGCAGTTAGAGAGTTGGCCCAAGGGCCAAAGGGTCAAGCGTCTGATACCTTGTCAAGGGCATATACCTGGGTTGCAGGTTCAATCCCCAGCCCTGTTGGGGTCATGCAGGAGGCAACCAATTGATGGATCTCTCTCACATTGATGTTTCTTTCTCTCTCTCCCCCTCCCTCCCTTCCACTCTATCTAAAAATCAATGGAAAAATATCCTCAGGTGAGGATGAACAAAAAATGTCCACCTTGCATTGGTGGCTGGCCTAGTATGACCGTGATATCACTTAACCTAAATATAAACCCTGAGTCATTTGGTTTTCTTGAGTTGACTGAGAATTCTGTTAAGATCAAGTCACTTTGGGAAAAGCTAAAGGAGATTTTAGATTTGGGTGCTTTCCTCTGAATAAACAGGTTTTATGGGATTTTAACTCTCCAAGATTTGAGACTACAGGATAATTTAGTTAGATTTGAACTTTTAAACAATTTCCACAAATAAAACAAACAAACAAAAGACTCAAATTAACTCTAGGTTCCTCAATGTGACTCATTGCCTGTGCCAGCTCTTCAGGATCACCATGATCATCAATTCACATTTCAAAACAAATTTGAAAAAGAAGAACAAAGTTGAAAGACAATTACTACTTTGTGTTAAGACATTGTAAGGAAATAGTAATACGGACAATTTATTATTGGTGTAAAGATAGACTAATAGAGCAAACAAAAATAAACTCCACATTACTCAAATTAAAAACTTCTATTTAAGAGACACTGGTGAGATAATGAAAAGTCAAGCCATAGATGAGGAGAAAATATTTACAAATCACATATTTTTAAAAGGCCTAATAGCCCAAATGACAATCTTCAGACTCAATGATAAGAAAAGAAACAAGAGTGATAAATAACTGAACAAAAGAATGGAATAGACACATTACCAAAGAAGATGCAGGGATGGATGGAAATAAACACATGAAAAGATTTTCAACATAATTAGTCATTAAGGAAATGCAAATTAATACCTCAGTAGGTTACCATGACAGACCTATTGGACCTTGGGAGGGGGAATGGACATGTCTATTTTTTTTTTGATATAGTGGTGATTTTAAAGGTCTATTCATGTTAAAAGCTATCAACTGTACACTTTAAATATACCCAATTTATTGTATGTCAATTGTAATTTTACGCTATTAGAAAATCATAAAATTTTCTATGGATGAAGATAGGCAACAGAGGTTCTTGTAAGGGAATCCAATAAACCTGGATTAAAACAATCCCCAGCATTTATTAACCATATTGCCATAAGAAAATCAAGAACCTTTCTTTCCTCACCCTATAAAATGGGAAAACATTTTTTTACTTACCCAAAGGTCCTAGCTTAGGGTTTAAGTGTCTTAACGTATATAAATGCTTTATATAACACCTAGCACATATTAGATTCTCAATAAATATTAATTGCCTTCCCCATAGTAATTGTAATCTCTAATGGACATATTATGCCACAAGTAAAAAACACTGGAAAAGGGCTAAGTTAAGAACTGTACAAATTATAATTTTTATTTTCCCCAGAAATGTCATAAACCACAAAATGAATGGCACTAAGTATGTACATGACAGGCAGCACTTAGCAGGCAAGTTTGAAAAGTCATCACTTTCATTTAAAATCATACCCTGAAGGAAAAAAATAGGTGTCAGAAATAGCACCCAAATAAGAAACACCTACAGGCCCAGATGAAAAGACAAGGTCTAAAACAGGTAACAGACCCTGTCATGAACAGGAGGAATTAGGTTATGACTAGAGACAGTAATAGTCCTTCCCTATAACCTAAGAGTTGGGAAAGTTTAAGCTCTCTAAAACTGAAAATGTGATCACAAGCACTGGAATGAAAAATGGCTGAGTCGGGGATTTTGGCAAAGTTAATGACAGAACTAGACCAACTGAAAATTCACTCTGGCCCATGATTTAAGGGTAGATCGTTAAAATATCAGGGAGAGCCCTGGCCGGTTTGGCTCAGCGGTTAGAGCGTCGGCCTGCGGTACAGAGAGACCCGGGTTCGGTTCCCGCTAAGGGCATGTACCTCGGTTGCAGTTTGTCCCCGGCCCTGGTTGGTCGTGTGGGTGGCAGCCACTCGATGTGTCCCTTTCACGTCGATGTTTCTCTCTCTCTCTCTCTCTCTCTTCCTCTCTCTCCCTCCCACTCTATCTGAAAAAAAAAGTCCTCAGGGGAGGATAAAAAATATATATATATATATATCAGGGAGAAAAATGACCAAACTTTTTAACACTAAGATTGTGACTTAACTAAGATCGCGTAAAGACAAAGCCAACATATTATTTATAATATATGCACTAGCATCTTTAGAAATAAATTGCTTTAGTTACTCAGAAAATTCAATTTAATGGATTATGAAAGAGTTTTCATTATACAAAGCTTTAAAATATATAGCGAAATAACTCAAAGTAACTAGTTAGCAGCTATGATGAAAAAAATCATATGAGAATAATGATAAGTCCCTGTATCATTTTATGTAAAAGATAAGTATCTGCATCAGTTTATGTAATGGAAGTTTGTCTTCAAAAAAAGAACATATTAGATTTTGGAAATAACATAATTCTCCAGAAACAATCTAAATGATCACCATTTACTGGAATCCTATAATAAATCATGCTTTATAATACTAATAATATTTTAAAAAACATAATCACCTTTGAATTATCTTTTGCTAATCTATATATTTCTATACAATTTCTTGCATTCATATAACATTTTGGAAAATATAAACACCTTACTTCTACATTGTCTTAATGAGTTTTGTTTTAGAAAAGGTAAAATGTCCAAAAAATAGCTTTTAAAACTCAACAATAAGAAAATGAACAACCAGATAAAAAATGAACTAAAGACATTATCAGAACCTCACCAAAGAAGATGTACAGATAGAAAATAAGCATATAAAAAGATGTTCCACAAAATATGTCTGTAGGGAAGTGCAAATTAAACAACAATGAGATACTACACCACACCTAGCAGAAAGGCCAGAATCCAGAAGAACAATGCCAACTGTTGGCAAGGATGTGGAGCAACAGGAGCTCTCGTTTATTGCTGGTGGGAATGAAAAATAATACATTTACTTTGGAAGACAGTTTAGTGCTTTTTTACAAAACTAATGACATGCTGAAAGAGGCAAAACTATGGAGACAGTGAAATGATAAGTGGTTGCCAGGGGTTAGTGAGAAGGTAGGGGTGAACAGGTAGAGCACAGAGGCTTTTTAGGGCAGAGAAATAATGCTATATGATGCTATAATGATGGGTATATGTTATATATCTTCAACCCCATAGAATGTATAACAACAAGAGTAAACCCTAATGGAAATTATGGACTCCGAGTGATAATATTTCAAGCTGTATTAATCAATTGTAACAAATGTACAACTGGTGGGGGTGCTGATAATAGGGGAGGCCCTGCATGTGCAGGAGCAGAGGTATAAAATAAAGACTACTTTTTAGAGCAGTTTTAGGATCAGAGCAAAATTGAATGGAAGTTATAGAGCTATCCCACATAACCCTGCTCTCGCACAAGAAGGGCCTCCCCTATCAAACTAAAATGGGCAGAGGACCTAAATAGATACTTCTCCAATGTGGACATACAGATGGTCAATAGACACATGAAAAGATGCTCAACGTTATTAACCAGCAGAGAAATGCAGATTAAAACCACAATGAGATACCACCTCACACCTGTCAGAATGGCTGTCATCAATAAAGCAACAAACAAATATGGATGAGGATGTGGAGAAAAGAGAACCCTCATGCACTGTTGGTGGGAATGTAGATTGGTACAGCCACTGTGGAAAACAGTGTGGAGATTCCTCAAATAATTTTTAAAAAGTAACTCCCTTATGACCCAGGGATTCCATTTCTGGGTATATATCCAAATAAATAAAAAATATTAAATTAAAAAGATATATACACCCCTTTGTTCATTGCAGCATTATTTACAATAGCCAAGATATGGAAGCAACCCAAAAAATCAGATGAGTGGATAGAAAAGCAGTGGCACATATATACAATGGAATGTTACTTGGCCATAAAAGAGAACGGAATCTACCTTTTGCGACAGCATGGATGGACCTAGATAGTAGTATGTTAGGTGAGCAATAAGTCAGACAGAGAAAGACAAATACCATATGATTTCATTTATATGTGAAATCTAAACAAAATAAATGACTTAACAAAATAGAATTGGACTCATAGGTGCAGAGAATAGATAGATGGTCCCCAGATGGGAAAGGGGTTGGGGGACTGGGTGAAAAAAGTGAAGGGATTAAGAAGTACAAATTGGCAGTTCAATTTTTAATTTTTGAGGAAACACCATATTGTTTTCCATAGTGGCTGCATCAGTCTGCATTCCCACCAGCAGTGTACTAGAGTCTGAGAGAGAGAGAGAGAGAGAGAGAGAGAGAGAGAGAGAGAGAGAGCGAGCAACGTGGGAGACAGAAAATACTTGATCTTTCTTCTGCTTAGTCTTAATGCTTCTGCTTCTGCTTCTGCCTCCAAATAACAGAATCTCTTTTTATTATGTATATAGATCCACAGGTTACATTGTTTCTCCCAAACCTTTTAGGCAAATAAGCACAGACTTTCTTTTGGTTGTTTACCCAACTCTTATGTATATTACATGTTAATTACTATTTTTCACCCTTCACCCAGACATCCTCTTAAAACTCCTGACCTTTCCTCCTATCTAAGATCCTTTTAAGCTTCCACATTTCTATCCTAAATCTTATTTTCTTGCTTTTCTTCCTGCAATCTTTTCTACCATCTACATCATTAGTCATCTATATGTTACTTCTATAATAATTTCTAACAGACAGCTAACAGATAGAGAAAGCAAAGATTAGTCTCCTTCAGTTGCCATCCTGCATTTTTATTTTCCCATTTACTTTATATCTTCAGTCACTGTTCTTCGTGATTCCTGCCATGCAGTGAATCCACTTCTCCAGGGACAATGTCAAACCATGGAGCTCACCCGGGACTGTGTCAAACCGTGGTGGTTGCTGTTCAGTGACACCGCTCCCAACACAGGAGTACTCTTCAAACCACAGGTATTGCTTTGTTGCTAATAATAATAATTATCTCCCTAATATGCTGCATTATCTTAGAAGTTTTATATGCATGAGAGCAGCCATTTACCTGCTAACAGATGGTCTCCCTCTGATTGCAACAACAAAAGAGAACAAAAGAACCTAAGCAAATCCAAGAATAGGAGTCTGACATCATTTCTTGTGACTACTACACTGAGATGCAAAGAGGCAATGGTAACTAAGACTGATACTTTTTTTTTTATCAAACCCCTTGAATGATGAAGAGGGTTATCAAAATCTGGGAACTGCTGAACTTTCTATAAGATGGAGCCACTCCTGCCCGGGGTGCAATGTCAACAAACTGAAACTTAGATAATTTTGTGTTCCTATAAATGCTTCCTCTGACCAGAAATTCAGCCATTACCCAAATATCACGCTAACTCTGGGCCTTCTCTTGCCAAACCAGGTTGAATGTGTGGCCCCAGGCAATTAGATATTTTCTGTTTGTCTCTTTCTAGTTCTTTATTCTTTATCCTATAAAAATTTCTTGCCCTTCCATCCTATTGTGCATTTCTCCAAAAAGAGACAGTCCACTTCATAGTGTTAAGTGAAGTTTGTATCACCAAAATTGTCTTCTTTATTTTTCTTTTAACACTAATGATTTCTTGGCATATGAATGGCATAAAATTACATGAGATAATGTATATAAGAGCTTAACACACTGCCTGGCACCTGTGATTAATTTAATAACAGGCAGTTACCACTTTTACTGAAAAAAATTGGAAAACTGCCTAGTACTATGTAAGCACTCAATAAATAAATAAATCACTGAACATCATTTTGATTTCATAAATATAATTTGATTGCTAAAATAATTTAATAAATGAAATGTTAATGACCAACACCTGGAAAATGTTGACCATATTACTAAAATATTTTGTCCAATACTGTGATCTCAAATAAAGATAACTAGAAATGGTATTCTCACATGTTGCTATAAAAAGCCAGGCTACTCTTAACTAATTTTGCAAAATTTAACAAATATTTCTAGACAAGATCATTATATTTATTATACATCATAGCTTAAAACAAAGCATAAACTAATTGTAAAACAAATGCTTGATTTTGGTACCTCAAGAATAAATTTTGAAGCGCCGGGCAGAGGTACGTGTAAGTTGAAGTCCGAATGGAGAGGGCGAGGGTGACAGCGGTGTTGGAGTGGCCCTGAGGGTAGGTGAGACGAAGCAGCGTGGTGAGGGAGGACAAATAGGTCTCAGCTGAAGTGGGGTTGCGAGGTGAAAAGACCTAGAGCTTTGCTTGCTCTTCCCGCAGCGACCATGACGAAATTAGCACAGTGGCTTTGGGCACTGGCCCTCCTGGGCTCCGCCTGGGCGGCCCTGACCATGGGGGCCCTGGGCCTGGATTTGCCTTCGCCATGCCGGGAGGTCCTGTGGCCACTGCCCGCCTACTTGCTGGTGTCTGCCGGCTGCTTTGCCCTGGGCACTGTGGGCTATCGCGTGGCCACTTTTCACGACTGCAAGGACGCCGCCCGCGAGCTGCAGAGCCAGATCCAGGAAGCCAGAGCTGACTTATCCCGCAGAGGGATGCGCTTTTGACACCCCAACCCCATTTCCGCCCGGACAGCCCCTCCCTCCCATCCCCCATTAAAGAACAAGTTTACTTTCTAGAAAAAAAAAAAGAATAAATTTTATTTCAACATCAACACAACAAAAATGTCACCTTTTAAAGATACATCCACCAAGTTAATTAAAAGCTTCTGCATATCTTTATGAACTTTACAAATAGAATGTAGGCTGTATTAAAAGGATTGCTTCAGATTCCTACAGAATTAGCACTCTTTTAATTTTCATTAAAATTCAGTCTGTTCTCTTCATAAAAAAAATACTTTGCTTACAGCCAACTTATCCATGTTTTTCTATTGTAGTCCACAGCACCCAACCAATTATCCACACTTAATAGATCTAAATGAAATTAATATCTATTAAAGGTAATCCTCAACTAATTACCCTCACTGTTCTGTTCATTCCTAATAACACTTTTGATTAGTCTCTTAAGAGCAGAGTATTCCAAACATTTTGTAGCTGTTATGTGATGTCATTAACTTTGTTCAATATCTCCCTATTTATGTTGTGCACATCAGTACACAGGAAGAAAATAAAATAAGAATTACCAAACGTTTTGTTTTAACAATATTATGTTCTCCTCGCATTCTATTTCATTACAAATTAACTATAATGTTTTTCTTATTTTTTAAAAAGTGAGTTTGTTTATTTGTGTTTGGTGGATATGTGTTATTCTTTTTTGGATACATGAGTCAGAGACTCAATTAAGACTCTCTCTAATAATGAGGTCGTTATCAGGCAGCATGTGTCAACAAAGAAACTAGACAATTACAGGACCCAGAGATGGCTAGAGATGGCTAGGGCTCCCCAAGATGGAAACCTAGTTGGTGGCTTTGATGAGGATCCAAGGCAGTTTTTATAGTTGTACTATGAGGGTCCCCAAAGCAGAGTAGGAGTTCTTGGGGTTCACTTTAATGCACTAAATTAATATGATTTAACAATTCTCTCCATATCTGTTTTTCTTTGAATCTCCTGCTCTTTCCCTACTAATAACTGAATGATCCTATAGGCATATCTCTAGTTCACATTCCCAAAGAGAGGCTACTGATCCTAACTAGTCTTTTTTTCTTATTTAGGCAGAGCTTTCATTTACAGCTAACTGTCATGGATAAACTTACATTTTGAATTGATTGGGTAAAGTGCTAACCTAAACCTAAAGATGCCAGTCTCATTTGATAGATAAAGCATAGGTAACTTTTGCCTGGAATTGCCTTGTCAGTAGGGTTCAGGAATGCACTGGTTTCCCTCAGAAAAGGGCAGTGCGAGTTGTCGTCACCCTGATTAGCTTCATTGAATCTGCCTTATTGAATTTGAGCCAGAGAAGAAGGTTAGGAATTAGCATGTATTTCAGTGTCTGCTCAGTGTTCATCAGACCACGGGCTATTTTTAGAGTATAAAATTCGATGTATCAATTAGTGTCAATGGTGCAAAGTGCAGCAGGAATAGGAACCAAACATGCATGAATAATTATATAGTCTTAGTAGGTAGTCTCAGTTTCCAGGAATGATGTATTAGTCAGGGTTCTCCAGAAAAACAGAACGAATAGGGGAGATGTGGATATATGTATGATGTATACACAAGGGTGGGTAAAAGTAGGTTTACAGTTGTGAGTGTGTGAAACAGAGAGTTAATAAAACTATTGTAATAATCATTACCTGCATGTCTTTTTCCATATGAATGACTGTAAACCTACTTTTGCCCACCCCTGTATATACGTATAGGTAGATGTATATGCAGATCTAGATATATTGATACAGAGATGAAGGGGAGAAAAGGGAGGAAACTGAGCATACATAGGAACAGAAATAAGAAAAGCATTAGAATCTGGAGATCTGTAGACCTGAGTCCCATTTCCTCCTAATGGCCAGCTTTGGGTTATCCTTTTGGGTAATATGCCATTACCCTCATAGTAAGTCCTTTTTATAAGCTAGTTGGAGTCTGATCTTGCTTATGTGCAACCAAAAAATATCTAATCAGTTCAGGTAGGACAGCATATTGGATGATTCAAAGTAGAAGCAGGACACCCAGCAATAAACCTTTAACCCAGTATGAAAGCATAATACACATTCTCATTGCCAAAAACAGCAGCAAGAGAATTTCCAAGAAGGCCCAAAAGTACACTCAATACTCCTGTGGAAAGGAAGCCCTTTATAAATTGGAATTTAATCGAATAAGACTTAGCTGCAGGCTGCCATTTCTCTTTTGTGTAAGAAATATTATATCTTTATCTTAAAATGGTAGACCTGTAATTTATTAAGCAAGTTTATATTACTTTTCTGCTATTGGGGTTTTTATTGAAATTGATTTGAAGGAAGTTATCATGAAAAGCTTCAATAATATACACTGGGTTATGATTGCTGTAAAAAAATTTTTCTGTTAGAAATCACAATATCTGAATTTAGGTTAGAAATAAAGATTTGCTTACTACTATCTTAAACGTGTAGGATGATTTTATTACATATACTTTTGCACATATTTATGATTTTTTTTTTAGTTTGTTAAAATACTTGGCAATCAAAAGACTGCAATCAAATGGGCTCCTTTTTATCCTGAAGCATTACCACTCCACACTAAAAAGTAATAAAGCTGGTTAAATGAAAGGGAAACTGGCTCCTTGAGGTTATTCTATTTTGTATAAAACAAACAAATGGGTATTTAGCTGGGCTAACATAATTGTTCTCAGTGGAAACTAATTAAAACCTAAGTGAAGAAAAATATTAGCTTTCCTTTGACTCTAAATTCAACTTGTGGAGCAAAATGAGTACTTACTATAAGCCAAGCACTATATAAAGTCAATGAAAAAAAGAAAGGCAACATTAACTTGTCCTCCAGCAGCACAACCGTTTGGGAGAAGAATCAGACCACTTAATAAGCTAAGTACCAATATAATCGTAAATGAATCAATGATAAGATCAAAGTATTATAGGAATAAAAGCAAACTATAACACCCAAATTCAACTGAAATCTGAATATCTAGAAGTTGTGCCTATTTCCCCATAATCCTTTGCTATTCTAATAATATTTACCATAACTTTAAGTATTCATATTTTTTAAAATCATAGGCTTTCCAAATACTTCAGTCAAAAAACTATTTTTCAAAGCTTTGGAATAAAGGAATTTCTCAACACTAGAAATCTACATAGTATTTTATATTCCAAAAATTGAGTTGTATCATATATGAAAAAAAAAAAAAAAGAAAGAAAAAGAAACCAGGAAGAGGGACTATGTTGACGGAATTGTGTTCTTTAAACATCAGACTTGAAGAAACATTATCAATTAAGCTGAATTATTTATTTTTTTCAGCTACAAAATTTTTGTGATCCAAACATGGGTCATTTTCTTGACCTTCACTTAAATGTATTTTCTTACTTGACTTTAATTCTTCTGTCTTTTTTTTTTTTTTTTTTTAATTTTTTTTCCTTTATTTATTTTTTAGAGTGAGAGGGAGAGAGAGATAGAAACATCGATGAGAGAGAACATCAATTGGCCTCCTCCTGCATGCCCCCAACTGGGGATTGGGCCCACAACCTGGGCATGTGTCCTGACTGGGAATTGAACTGGCAACCTCTTGGTGCATGGGTTGATGTTCAGCCACTGAGCCACACCAGCCAGACTCTTCTTCAATACATAGTGTGGTAGGCAAAGTAATGCCCCCTCCAAAGATGTCCATGCCCTTATCTCTGGACTCTATAAATATATTATCTTATATGGAAAAGGGACTTTGGTGATTAATATCTAGAACCTTGAAAAGGGGAGATTATTCCAGAATATCTGGGTTGCCTGATATATCAAATGAGTGGTAAATGTGGAACAGGGAGGCAGTAGGTCTGAGATATGACTGAGCCTTGAGAAAGACACAACCAACTATTACT
The DNA here is from genome assembly GCA_030848825.1 of Tadarida brasiliensis. NCBI lineage: Eukaryota > Metazoa > Chordata > Mammalia > Chiroptera > Molossidae > Tadarida > Tadarida brasiliensis. Next base: position 70,240,482 of record CM061269.1, on the reverse strand, counting down.
GGCTTTGAAAATTGAGGGAGGGAGCCGTGAGCCAGGAAATGCAGATGGCCTCTAGACATTGGGAATGGCCATCAGTTAGCAACCATCAAGAAAATGGGGCCTCAGGCTTACAACCACAAGGAAATAAATTTTCTCCTAGAGCCCTCAATAAGGAACAGTCTTACCCTTAATTTTAGCTTAGAGAAGCTTATATCAGACTTCTGATGTAGAGAACTGTAGGGTAATGCATTTATGTTGTTTTAAGTCAGTGAAGTGGATTTTTTTTATAGTAGCCATAAGAGACTAAAATACCTAGTCATTGATCCATGAAAAATAAAAAATTTCCTCTAAAGCCAAATATATAATTCAGATTCTTCATCAAACTCTGACAAAAACAAAAAATAAATAAAAACCAGCCTAAGTTAAATGATTTAAAATAGTTTGTTAACATGAAGTAATATAAAGTGAAGGGAACTTCTTATATACGAGCTATTTTGGTAATGTATTTACATCTCTTGCCCTAGCGACATAGCTACAGAGATCATTATATATTAGGTGAGAAATATATATTCTTGACTATTAACAATAATGAGTAAATGTTGAGCTGAAATAAATTTGTGAGATTCTTGAAATCTATCCTAAGGTGCTCAAAAAATATGGTTGACCACCCATTTGTTTTTGTTCTGGACTAAGTTTTTTTGTTTTGTTTTTAGCTAAATTTTGACAAGTCTCTGAGCCAAAGTCTCGAACAGATGGTGGAGGTGGGGTTAGAGGCCATTCTGACCTCAATAAGAAACTGGCTAAAAATTCTATTTAGTCCTGTGATATTTACTCTCTACAAACTTTGCCAACATTCATCAATTGCTTTTATAATGTAAATTATAGCTCCTAACCTCCATGTGCATAATTTCTCCATTCACTAAGTCCCAACACAAAGTGTTCTATCTCAATAATGTTTAAGATCTTTACCATTTTTATCCTATCAAAAATGCCTGGCTCAGCTGGTGGGGCTCAGGGGATTGGGCGTCGCCCCATGGACTGAGAGGTCCCAGTTCAATTCCCGGTCAGGGCACATGCCTGGGTTGCAAGCTCAATCCCCAGCAGGGGGTGTGCAGGAGGCAGCCGATGGATGTAGCTCTCTCACATTGATGGTTCTATCTCTCCCTTCTCTCTCTCTAAAAAATCAATAAAAAAAAATATATTTTTTTTTAAAAAGTGCCTGACTTTCTCCCCTAAGATCAAGAACAAGACAAGATGTTACCTCTCAACACTTCTAGTCAACGTTATACTATAGCTAATGCAATAAAACAGGCAAAGGAAATAAAAGGTATTCAGATTGGGAAGTAAGAAAGAACACTGTCTTTGTTCACATGTGACATGAAAATGTTGAAAATGTCAAAGACTCAAACAACAAAGTCAGGGCACTAATAGTCAATTTTAGCAAGATTACAAGATATAAAGTTAATATACAAAAGTCAATTGCTTTCCCATATATCAGCAATAAACAATAGAATTTGAAATGAAAAATATGACGTGATTTACATTAGCAACCAAAATTGCAATACTTATATATAAATCTAACAAAACATGTACAGTGTTTATATGAGGACAACTATAACTCTGATGAACAAAATCTAAGTACTAAATAGAGATATTCCATATTTGTGACTAGAGATTCTATATTGTTAATATATTGATTCTTCCCAACTTGATCTGTAGATTCAATAACATTTTAATCAAACTCCTAGCAAGTTATTTTGTGATTATTGACAAACTGATTCTAATGCTGTTGTGTAAAAGGAAAAGACTCAGAATAGTCAACACAATTTTGAAAAAGAACAAAGTTAGAGAACTGACACCATCTAACTTCCAGGCTTATTATAAGGATACAGAAATCAAAACAGCATCATACTGGTGAAACAATGAACCTCTAGATCAGTGGAACACAATAGAGAGTCCTATAATTGATTCACACAAATATACTCAACTCATCTTTAATAAAGGAGCAAAGGCAATTCGTTAGAGAAAGATAATCTTTCAACAAATGGTTCTTGAGTAACTGAACATTGACATGCGAAAAAGAAAATCTAGACACAGACATTATTTATTTTGCAAAAATTTATGGCTAAACAAACTGTGGTATATCCATACAATGAATTTTTATTTAGCAATAAGAATTGAGCTATCAAGCCAAGGAAACCCTGGATAAATCTAAATGCACATTGCTAAGTGAAAGAAATCAGTCTTAAAAACCTACATGCTATATGACTACAACTATGTAATATTCTGGAAGAGGCAAAACTTGAGAGGTAGTAGAAAAAGCTGTGGTTCCTGGAATTTGAGGAGAGGAAAGGAGAGATGAATAAGTGGAGTACAGGGAAATTTTAATGTAGTGATTTGATTTTTTATGTACTTTAATGATAGTACATGACATTATATATAGTTAAAAGAGAGCTGTACGAGATAAAACGTGTATTGTAATGTCAACTATGACATTTAGTTAACAATGTATCAATATTGGTTAATTGATTATAACATATCTACCAAATTAATACAAGAAATTAATATTTAGTAGAATTGTATGGGAGCTGTGGGCTGAGATGTGGTATATGGGAACTCAGATCTTTCTGCTAAATTTTTCTGTAAACATAAAGCTTCTTTAAAAAATTAAGTCTATTAAAATGTACCCTACATTTATTTTCTCAGTTAGGCTCTCTGATTGGAGACTACCAGTTAATTAAATGTAACATATATCCTGCTCTCTTCTCCAAGTGAGGACCTGTTGAATGAATCATACATTGTTAACTGACATCTCCTAGAATAAATATAATATGTGTTCTCTTTCTTCTCTTGCTTGACAAAGAGATACAAAGCATATTTTAATGTCCACTACACTTTCTGGTAGACTTAACCACTATCTTTTCATTACTTTGTTGTTATAATTTTATTCCTAAATTATTTTTCATAGCATTGTATTACTTTCTTTTTCGCAATAACACTCTACATAATCAATAAAATAATCTGATACATTTAAAAATACTATTTCTCTTGCTAGATGTTTGATGAGCCTGAAAGGCACTGCCAGTTGTTAGTTACTCTGATGCAAACAGTGCCTTTTGATTCCACTCCAATCACACAGTAATAGATGCTTTCCATATCTTACCTACCTCTCTCCCCCTTCTTTCCTTATTGTCTTATATATCATGCACTCTGCTGGCATTTCTTAAACTCCTGTTGTGAAACACATGAACTCTAAAGTATCTATCAGCTCTAAAAGTTTTTTATGTACTAGGTTTGATGAGGATAACTAGATTACTAATTCCTAGCAATAACCCTCAAAGAACTAATGAATTTATGAGGGATATGAAACGTATACACAAATAATTCTAACATATAATAGAATGTAGCAAGTGTTATAATTTGCTAAAGTAAATGACATGGGAGTTTAGAAAAAGGAGAGCTCAATATCAATGGAGGGATGTTAAGACTTTGGGTGGAATTCAAGTTAGGCCTTGGAATGAGTATGATTTCTGATATTGACAAAAGGAACCGGTTCATGGAGATAAAGACTATTTACAGATGCAAAAGTGCAGGAAATGAGCCCTGACCTGGAGGCTTACTTGGTTGTAGCATTGTCCAGTACACCAAAAGGTTACGGGTTCTATTCCCAGTCAGAGCACATACCTAGGTTGCAGATTTGATCCCAGATCGGGGTGTGTACAGGAGGTAACCGATGGATGTTTCTCTCTCACATCAATGTCTCTCTCTCTAACAACAACAAAAAAATTAATAGAAACATATCCTCTGGTGAGTATTATTTAAAAAGTACAGGAAATCACATGATTTTAGGCTCCAAAAATGGACCCATTTGATAGGATTTTATGAAATAAGGAGACAAAGAAAAATTAAACTGAAATGGAAGTTTTGGCCTAGGACACAGGTTAGCCAACTTTTTTTTTATAAATCACAAGAGAGTAACATTTTAAGTTTTGAAGGACATACAATCTCTCTCACACTACTTAACACTTTCATAGCAAGAAAGAAGCCATAGATAAAACATAACCCAGTAGGCATGGATGTATTCCAATAAAACTTTACAAAAATAGGTCATAGCTGAATGTGACCCACATGACTTACTTTCCTGACTCCTGACCTAGATCATAAAAGAGATTTACATACCAGTATAAAAATTCTGATGTATATACAAGAAGCTATACACAAAGTCTAGGTGGGGGTGGTGGATGGCACTTTGACAGTGACATGTAGCTGAGAATAAGAGGTAAAAGAAGCCATTTTCTTCCATAATCCATGAGACAAAGATTCTCTCCTCAACCAAACTCTAATCAGGCTCTTCTGAGCTCTTTTTCAACTATGCCTTGACTTTTAGCAAGAAAATTCCAAAATATTTGATCACCCTCAATATCTAATCAGGTTTCTCATGTTTTATCATGCCCTCAAGTGATATCCAATCACCCAGGCCTGCTTTCAGCAAGAATCAACTTAGGTCACTTTAGCCAGAATCCCCACTTACCCAATGTTTGCTCTTAGTCATTTTCCAGTCACTGACCCTCATTTACTTTTTGGCTCTAAAGCCCCACTTTTCCTTGTTGTATTTGGAGTTTAGCCCAATTTCTCTCCCACATAGTAAAACCTCATTGCCTCTCCTCTCTTGAATAAAGTGAGCATTAATGTTATTTAACAAGTGAATGAATGATTTTTATTAACACATATAAATGACAGAAACTATAAATTGTTAAGTTTCTATCTCTGTATCTATCTCTCTATCTACAGTTGCAAAATAGTCACTTAACTGATAAAATCAATCAAAATAATGTTCACTTATTACACTATTATTCTGAAACCAACTTATTTTTTTACTAGACATATTGTCTAAAATTATTTAATTAAATTTTCCAACTGAAATGGAATAAACAATCTTTAAATATGTTGTTGTACATTTTAACAAGAGGGAACTTGTGATACTGTGGCAGTGACCATATTTGCTCTCTGTGGTTTACAAAAAGCCATTGTTATTATTCAGAAAGCCAAATTCATTGTATTATACAAAGTTATTCTTCTTTCCTCTAAAATGATGTTAGTTGTTATAGCCAGGCAAATAATCCCTATAGTGTTTTAAACAGAAAAGTTTACTTAATGATTAGGAGCATACATATCTGAAATTAAATTCCAGTTGAAGAACAGATTTCAGATATATGCATTTATCATAGACATCTTGCTAATGATATGTTTAAAATATCTGAAGTCCTGAACGTTTTTGTGATTTGTAGAAGTTGGATGGGTTTTAATATGAATCAATAAACCACTGATTAAAATATGTGAGAATTCCTTTACTCTAGTATTTTTGAAACTATGACATGCCAGTTAGCTTCTGTGTGACAGATCCATTTTAATTTGGGAAGCCTTCTTTAAATTGGCTGTGTAGGAGGTCAGAAAGTATGAGGCATGTTGTGTCTTTTAGGGGTAGAAAATGAAAATTGATTGTTCTTAATCTGTACTATATACTAATATAGTACAATATAATACTTGTATATATATGTAAAAGCTAAGGCTGATCAATATATGTATACACTTTCTTTCCCTCATTGTCTTTGATTTCAAAGGTTTTTCTCTGGCATATTCAGTCATTGGATATTAAAACAGAGTCTGTTACTTTAAAACAGAGAAAGTGAATTTCAGTGATGCCAAATGACTTAAGCATATCAGATAAGAAAGGTTTGAGTTATCTTGATTCCAAGTCAAATGCTCTATTTGAGAAAATTAATATTCTTCATCATTCAGAGAGCCTGTAGCAGACATATCCAATAAAAACAGCATCTTTCCTTTCTGTTTTTCATCTTCCCAATATAACATTTAAAAATGTTGTATAGAGGGCTGTTAACCCTCAGACATGTATTATATAGTAATGACATCAAGGCTCTCTGTGTTGCTCAGCAGTAATCAGATTCTCTAACTGTGATAAACTGCTCTGTCTTTGGCCTTCTAGGTTAGCCACTTAGGAATTGGATTATTGTCTCATAAACAGAGGGGCAATGATATCATTGCTTAATTATATTCATTATTAAAAGTTCTGAATCATGTTATCATCAGGAAAAGGGCAACTGATAGTACTTGAATGAATGACTCACAGAGAACATTTCAATTTATTTTGTGTCAGAAAAAATAAAAACACATTTGAAGTGTAACATGCAAAGTGAAAGACAATACCATGCGCTGGTTAAGAGCCTGCGGTTGTGAAAGAGGACCATTTGGGTCCCTACTACAACATTTACTTATTGCGTGACAATAGATATTTCGATTGTAAAATATGATGTATCATAGAATGGTACACTTGAAACCTATATAATTTTATTAAACAATGTCATTCCAACAAATTAATTTTAAAAATTAAATTAAAAAGTATATCAAATTATTATCCTTTTTATACTCTAATGATCACTTTTTCTGAATGAACTAAAAGCATACTTTCCCCATGAGTATGTACTGTGGAAATACAAAAAGGATAATGAAAGTGACTGTGAATGAATGTCAGTGGGCCCCTTATATGTTAAAACACAATATTCTGAGTGTACAGAGGAAACAAATATACAAATATGAATACATTTTTATTGAGAGTATTTTTTGCAAGCATAGCATAAATTTGTACCCTGCAAAATATACTCATAAAACATTTATTTTGAGAAGAAGGAAACTAATGTTTATACATTTGTACTTACAACCTTGTAATGTATGTACGATAATGTCATTTATATATATTATGGCATGTAAGACTCAAAGAACCTTACAATTTATTATTCCCACTGAAGAGGAAACAGTAAGTCGGAAAGTAAATAATTTACTCAAGATTATGTAATTTATAAGCAAGAGTTAAAAACAAATTGTTCTGAATTTCAATTTTATGAATTTCTGATTATACCACTGTTCCTGGTGAGTGTCAAGCAACCTTCGAAATTCATTAACTGGTGAGAACATTTTACTATACGTGTGGATGTAATGCTACTACTATATTTTGTAGTTTGTTTCTTGACATGTTTTTTTTTTTTCCACATTAGATAGATTGTGGGTAAAAGAGATGAATTCCATATAAATACGTGTTTTTTTTTTTAATTATGAAGTACATTAGTAGTTACTAATTTTTCTTTTTAATTGTATATTTGATTAGTCATAACACAATTAAACAGCTAACATTTGATTCAGAGAATTGATGCAAGAATTTCAAATTTGACATACATTTTTTGGTCATGTACTACCTACGTGATGATTATTTTGAAATAAGAAAATTATTTTACTTGCCAATTATCAGTATATTACAGATATCCTGCATTGTTTTTGTTTATTTATTTTTGTTATAAATAAAATTTCCCTGGTATTTACAAGCTTCCAGTGCTTCAATTATATACTTAGTTGTTTTTTTGTTTAAAAATACTTGATTCCCAGGAATATATAAAGCCAGTGCCTATTTTCTTAACGATCATAGATGATGATGAGAACATGGAAAAACAGAGCCCCAGATCTCCATTTTAACTGGCTCTCAATTCTCTCCCATGATGCTTTAGTCAGAGTATGAAACAAGAATAATGAGTAGACTTACTTGAATGTTGTTTCTTTCCACTGTAAATGTACTTTTTTGTAAAGGTGTAGAAACAAATAAACTGAGTGAATAGTTAAATGTGTGTAGGAAGCAGAAAAAATAGTAGAAACAACATACCTACAGTTTCTTTCAACTGAGTAAATCCCTGAAGAATTGTTGGCTGATCATGCATTTCCTTGTATCCTTTGAGCAAAGGAGCTCCCTATAAAACACATTCACTCACCAAGCTATCCTCTTTTTTCTGTCTGCAATAGTTTTCTCACTGATGTTGTTTAAAACTTCAATTGTATTTCATACTGCCAATTTAAATATTATAGTATTTCAGTGTATTTGTAAAGCTTGATATAATAGCAGTGCTCTTCCTGACCTCTATACCTCCTTGTCAAAAGTAGATATTTATAGAATGACATGGCTAAATGTGACAGATCCTTTACTCTTAAAAATTTGACAGTGATTCTTATGGAAATGACAAAGAATGAAGGTTCCACAGGACAGTGTTGCTTATTAAAAAGGAAAACAAAGCTCTCCTGGTATGAGAATTATTTTAAAAAACTCTGAGTAGACATTAGAGCAGCACTGTCACGGGAGAGCAATGTTAGATCACATCATTCTCTCCAAACTTGAATAACTTACAGAGTAAGGTTCTAGCTTCTTAACATGTCATTCATATTCCTTCAAGGTATAGTCTCCTCATGCTTCTCCACATTCAGCCCTTACTTCCCTCCATCCTCACTTGTTTCTGCAGCTGTAGTGGAAACATCTGCCAATCCACAAATGCAAAGCACAGTTGAGCTACACTGTGCCGAGGTGTAATCTAAAATGCATACTCTTAGCCTCATTTCTTAGCTCAAATCTGGATTAGACCAAGGGAAACTAGTGTGGAAGAATAATTTTTCTTGCTAACAAGAGAATGAATATGACCAGGTGCTTTTTCCTCTTTTTAAGTGGAGGTATCTGAAAATTGACAACACAAAAAGTTCAATTCTTTATAAAGTCAAGGATGTATAATATAAATATAAAACTCATATTTCAAGACTAACTACTAATCATTAGGTTTCCCTTTTAACATTGTAGTTATTTTTCAAAATATATAATTTCTATATGCCTTCATAGAAGTAAAAATTCATTAATAATTTTGTTATTTTCATTCCAGACTTTTTGCAGGTATCTATAGGGAACACTCAAATAATACCTGTTTAATATTTTGCTACTAATTATTCCCAGGTGATATCAGCAGCCCCTTTTATATGAGCGGGAAAAAAATGTTTCCCAGTCATGATAAACCCTATTTCTATCAAAATACAAAATGTTTAAAGAACAAAGTATATTTCCAATGAGAAAAAAAAAAAACTTTTGAAGGAAATATGTAATTTCCTACTTTATAGAAACCTTTTACATGCTTCACAGTTGAAAAGTGCTTTGTACAATTTAATAACTCATAAGTAACTCCAAGGAATTAACTACTATTGTGTCTTTTTTGTGAATACGATTTTCAATGCTTGAGTATAGCTCTAGTTAATCTTGATTTATGTAGATTTGTGAATTATCCCTGGCTTTTTTTCTTAAAAGATATATTAATTTCTATTTTTAAAAGGATCTCTATTTCTGAACACATATTCTAGACTTTGCAAGTCTAAATTTTATAAAGTTTAGAAACTTTTATCACATTGCTTTAGAAACAAAATATATGAGACAAAACTTTTAGTTTTATGTGTGAAAGTTAAAGCTCTATTTACATGAAGATGCTGATTTCATCTGCTCCCAGACTATACAGTGGCTGGCTCAGTCCTGAACAATGGTTAGTGTTAGCTTATAAACTATAAGGAGGATTTAAGTATTTTTCTTCTTTACATTGGATTCTTGTGAATTTTGATTAAAATTTATATTGAGCCATGGCCAGTGAGTTCAGTGGTTAGAGCATCAGCTGTGCATGGGAGGATCACGGGTTCTATTCGTGGTCCAGGGCTTGGATCTGGTTGCTGGTTGTTCCCTAGCTCTTGTCTGGGCATGTATGGGAGGTAACTGATTTATGTATCTCTTTCACATCAATGTTTCTCTCTCTCTCAAAATTAATGCAAAAATATCCTTGGGTGAGGATTAACAACAACAACAAAAGAAAAGGGAACCTACTGTATGGGAAAACATTTTCACCAATGATACATCTGATAAGGGTTTAATTTTCAAAATATACAAAGAACTCATAGAACTCAAAACCAGGAAGACAACAATCTGATTACAAAATGAGCAAAGGACCTGAATAGGCAATTCTTGGAAGAGGACATACAGATGTCCAATAGACAATAGAAAAGATGCTCCAAGTCCACTAATCATGAGAGAAATGCAAATTAAAACCACAATAAGCTATCACTTTACATGTGTCTGAATGACTGTCTTCAGTAAATCAACAAACAACAAGTGTTGGCGAGGATGTGGACAAAAGCAACCCTAGTGCACTGTTGGGATTGCAGATGGGTTGAGCCACTGTAGAAACCAGCATGGAGCTTCCTCAAAAATTTAATAATGGAACTGCCTTATTACTCAGTGATTTCATTTCTGGGAGTTTATCCGAAGAAACTTGAAATAGTAATTCAAAAGAATAGATGCATCCTTATGTTTATTGCAGCATTATTTACAATAGCCAAGGTTTAGAAGCCACCCAAATGCCTATCAGTAGATAAGTGGGTGAGGATTAACAACAACAAAAACTTGACTAATAAAATTTATGAATGCCTTAATTAAACATAATACAAAGTAGAAGTTTGAAACTACAGATGTTTCCAAAGATGCTAATAAATATACTTATTAAGATTGTTGTACAGGTGATAAAAGGTTTGTAAGACTCATTATCTTCTATGACCTTGAATATTTTTAGCTCTTTTTAAAAAAACTTATGCTGAGTAGTACTTGCTTTTAGTTCAATCCTTGTTTATAATTGTATAAGATATGGAAATCAAATTAAGTTAAAAGACAACTCAAAATAATATATTTTTGCTTAAAAATCTCAGTGTTCCACTATATGTTATTTTATTTTAAGATATCTTAAATATTTAACTTTCTTGCACTTCAAAATACTACATTTTGAGCAAATTTTAAGAGCTCTTTAAAATTTTTGTTGTATTGTTTTTAAATTTCATGGACTTCAAAATATTATGATCTGGAGCAAAAATTTAGAGCTCTTCAGGCCAAGCACCTTGTAATTCATATTTAGGAAATTGTTTGTTCATCCTCCCAGCATTCATAATTCTTAAAAACATGTTTTTCTTCCTCTTATCTGTTTCTTAATACTATTATTCTTTATGTAAATAATGGGCTCTTTGTAGAAAATGTGGCAAGTAGGAACATATATGTGAAAGATAAAATTGGCCCTGGCCGGTTTGGCTCAGTGGTTAGAGCGTCAGCCCGCGGACCAGAGAGTCTTGGGTTCGGTTCCCACTAAGGGCACGTACCTCAGTTGCAGTTTGTTCCCGGCCCCGGTTGGAGTCATGTGGATGGCAACCAGTCAATATGTCTCTCTCATGTCGATGTTTCTCTCTCTCTCTCTCCCTCTCTCCCTCCTTCTCTATCTGAAGATAAATGCAAAAATGTCCTCGAGTGAGGATAAAAAAACAAAAAAGATAAAATTAATCACAGTAACAACCACCACTGGGAACATTTTCACTACATTTTTCTTTTATTTTTTCATTTGTGCGATCATAGTTGTGTTTGCCTATGTGATGTGTGTATGCAGTGCAAAATTGTAGTTATAGTCTAGATGATTATGTATACTTATATTCTCAGTTAATGTTATAAATGTGTAGTTTGTAAGCCAATAATCTTTAAAGACATGCTCTATCTCTGTGGCTTGCATAGGCATTTCATTCATTTCTCTCCTTGATTCACGTGTCTTCTCTGAGTGTTCCTTCAGCATCTATGGAGTGGCCACTGGGTCGTGTGATCTTAAAACCCTGGTGAGCATTGATTTGACCAGAGCTAGATCCTGACTAAAGCTGGGCCAACCTATTTCTTTATTGAATACAGGAATTAAAAAAAAAAGGCAGATAAAATTACTCTATATTGAGAGAAAATGAGAATTAAATAGGAAATTATTTAGTTCTGGAGAAAAGAGAGAGTGAGAAGACAGAGAATGAAATGGAGAGAAAGTCGGAGCCCTTGAGAGAGACGAAGAGAAACTGCACTGCTTCCTGCGGGACTCACGGATCCTTTTCCTGGTCTCTCCTGATGCCTTCAGATATTTCAGACTCCTTGTCAGGACTGGACAGGGTTAGCAAATAATAATGCAGGACACCCAGTTGCATTTGAAGTTCACATAAACCACAAATCAAGTTTCTAGTACAAATATAGCGTGATAGTTTAACATTGGGGACACAGTTACACTACCAAATTGTTATTTATTTGAAATTCAAAATCATCAAGTGTTCTGCATTGTATCTGGTAACCATGTATCTGGTATACTTCCTAAAAGGCAACCCTCATTTCAGCTAGTGCTTCCTTGAATAGTTCTCTTACAACCAAGTATGTCATGGCTATAAGAGCAGCACCCATTTCACTGCAGGGCGACTTCGGGGTTTCTTAATCATATCACAGACACTAAAAAGTCAAGATTTTCCAGTGTCTGGATAGTTTCTGCAACCTTCTTGGTTTCAAGAACATAAACAACTGGTTAGAAATTTTATTTTCCTTTTTGGAGTTGGCAAAAAAAAGCCTGATTCATTACTTTTTTTGGAAATTTCTATATGTCACAATTCTATAGTCTCCTAAGTCACCTTCTCAAAAATATAACTCTATATTTTATACTTGTTATAACTTTATAGGAAGATAAATACACAGAATGTCAAAAACTTGAAAATAAGTGTTTGTTTATTTTTAGAAATTATGGTTTTTCTCTTTACTCTCCTCAGCACCTGTTTGACTTCTCACAGTTCTCAGTCTGTTAAGAATGTGGGCATTTTAGACTACACAGGTGGCATCTTCTTTAATGTGGAAATGAAAAATGAAGACTTTGTTACTTTTATTTATATTTTTTTCTTGTCATGTGTTCATATGTCCTCTTTTCTCTAACTATCCATAGCCATGAAATGGAGGTTTTAAATGTTTGAAGTTATGGGCTGGAATATCCGTATAAATCAAGGCACAGGTGCCACCGATTGGTCTGTGTGGTAGATGACACGTAGAATCGGGGCTTCAACATTGCTTCAACATGACAGACCTGTAACTTTTGTGTTTCTCTTAACAAAATCAAAGCAGTGGATTCTTAACAAAGACTGTACATATGGCATCTACACAGATGGAAAAGTGATAAACATGAGTGTTTTGCAATGTTCTTTTGTAACATATCAGAGACAGTGTGTATATGAAAATGTGGAATATAATCTGCTTGGTGCTTAATTATATGGCCAACACTCTTCCCTTGGGAGTGTCTAGTTCAGGAAATCCTTTTTTTTTTTTTTTTTTAATTCTCACCTGAGGATATCTTTTTATTGATTTTAGAGAGAGGAAGGGAGAAAGTGGGAACAACATCCATATGAGAGAGAAATATCAAGTGGCTGCCACCCTGACCGGGGATTGAACCTGTAATCTAGGTGAGTCCCCTGACTGGAAGCCAAACCCGCATCCTTTTAGTGTAGAGAATGATGCTCCAACCAATTGATCCACCCAGCCAGGGCCAGGCTAATCATTTCTTTCAAGCAGCCTAGTGCATATAATTCCTCTTAACTGCTGAGCTCTTAGGTGCCAAGAGTATTACTCTACTGCAAGGCCTGTTAAATCTAAATACATCAGAGATGAAAAGTGAAAACATTCCTCCTCTATTTACCAGCTCACTTTCCTAACTTCCCTTCTATTTGGTGTACAGTGATGTAGTTACAGAAGGTTTACATTTTATCAAGATGGTATTTCTTAATTTGATTTACCTTGAGGATTAAAACAGTCCTCTTTTGCTCCCTCTAAAATATTTACTATATATATATATATATATATATATATTCATGCACATACACATATACATATGTATGTATATTTATATATTTATCCAAGAAGTTCAATTACTGCTCTACTTAAAGAAAGATCATGATTTGTTGGTTCCATTTATTCTCACTCATATTCAGATATTTAGCAATTTCTTTTTTATGCAACCATTCCACTGGATTCCAGGGCTCTACTTTTATCTCAGGATACTGACAAAAAGGAATGTTCATATAGCAAAAGTAGGGTAGGGGCTGTATTAGTTTCCTATAGATACTGTAATAGATTGTCACAAACTCAGTGGCTTGAAACAACAGAAGTATATTCTCTCACAAGTTCAGATCAAGGTATCAGTAGGACAACACTCCTTCGAGAGCTCTACAAGAGAATCCATTTCTAGTTGTTTCCATCTTGTGGGGGCAGCATTCCTGGGCTTGTGGCCCTACTCCGGCCTCTGCCTCTATCTTCACATTGCCATCTCCTCTATGATCTGTCCATCTCCCTCTGCCTTTTTTAAAAAGTATACTTGTAAGTATCTTTGCAAGCATTTAGGGTCAACAGGATCACCCAGAATCATCCAACGATCCGTAACATAGTCAAGTTGCCAAACACTTGTTTCCCAAATTAGGTAACACAGGATGAAGGGATTAGTTTGGGATCATATTTTTGGAAACATTATTCAGCCTACTTCAGAAACCTAGTTAAATCTAAGGCTATAAACAAGCATTATTCTAACTAAGAAATAAATTACATGTGACTTTTGGCTTTTTTCAAAGGGGGTTCTAATGAAGCCACGTAGACAAAACAGTAAGGTTCTTTGACATACACATTATGGCCCACTCAGGTGAGGTCTGAATGGTTTGTAGATTCTGACTGAGGTCTTAGGCAGGACCTAGACGCTGGTGATTGATACAGCCCACAGGAGTTGAGAATGTGTAAATACTAACTACTGTCCACCTAGAAAACTAATCTGTGTCATACATCAACTTCTTTCTCACCTTGTCTCCACTTTTATTTTCTGACTGTTTGTTTGAAAACCTGTAACTTTTCTTGAAAGTTAGGGTTTAGGAAAAATTTGCTCCTGCTCATCACATGTGCTCCACATTTTTTATGCACCTGACTCCTGTGAGTAAGAACCAAATCCTAGAAAACTCTGGTTAATGTTTAATATTTTATAGATATTATTAAACACATTCATCCCACTATATAAACAATTGAATGAAGGTTGTTAATAACACATTTCATTCTTAAACAGAAAGTAAATGTAAATATTTTGTGGGATGATGAACATGATTACTGTATAGTAATAACCCTTCCAAGAAGATTATATCATTTCTTATAATACATTTTAATAAATGGTTTTGGCAAACATGTCTAATGAACATAGTTAAAATTGTCTGTGAACATTGAGAATTTTGCAATGTTCCAGGCTTATTGTTTAGAATTTAAAACATTAATGGAGACTGAAAACATAGGAGGATATGAAATACATACTGACTCAGGAAAACAGTGGAACTCCTTTCATGACAAAACCTTCATATCAATTTAGTTCAATTTCTCTCATAAATAACTTAGTTGACAGGACTAGTTAACTTTATTATGGTTAGGCATGATTATAAAACAGGAAAAATGGACACGTTATGTCACACTTTACAACAACTTTCTAGGTTCATCATGAGCTAATTTCCCTACAACCTTCAGTTTATATTGAACGTGGATCCCATTTATAATTTTTGAATGTGACAGTTGTGTTTTTATTTTTCACATGTAATCCATATAGACATTATTTATTTTAAATGAATTTATTTAGTAGGACTATCTCTTTAATGTAATCAGGAATGTTCAATATACACTATGCCTGTTCAAAATAATTTTACAGACCGTGTGGAGTAGGGATATAATTAAAACATAAATGAACATAAGGGAACACAACCACATCTTTCTATTAGGAGAGAGACTGAAAGTACCCAAAGAACCCATTGTTCTATATGAGAATTTTTATATTCAGGTTTCCTTTTTCATTACGGAAGATCTACTCTCATGGTTGGGAACTAGGAAAAATTAAACTTTATCTTGCTTAGGGGAATTTATTATAAAAATACAGGTGCATCTTGAAGAAATAAGGTAACTTGCTTATAGATAGATTTCTCTGGTGCCTCTTCTGCTGGGCTACCACGCCACCCGAGTCACACCTGCTGCCTTTGCCTCCTCTGCCTTCCCTCCCTTTGTCACAGCCTGTTTGGAATGCCATGGGTTCTTATCATCAGCCACAGTGTCTCTACTTTTCTTATGAATCCACTTGCTTCATTTCAAATAGACATGTGGTGAAAAACAGGTTTCATCTTTTAGTATAGACACCCAAAGGGGGAAAATAGCTCTATGCCCAGATTATAATCATCAGGGATTTCTAGACAACACTTGTTGGAGCTCCCTATCCGTGAACATACCCAATGTGATCATATGGATAAGGTCTCATCACTAGAGATAGTAGCTCCGTGATGATCATGTGGGTCAAGTGAGACAGGGGTTCTTCTGGAAGGAAGGTCGCTAGACAGACGTTCCCATACGTTCCCACCATTCTCCTGATCAGCACTACTCTGTTTAGTCTCTAGGTCTTGGCTCATGAACAGCCCAGCCATCACACACACTCTTATTCCTCCTAAGGCGTTATCACATCGTTTGAGGACTGTGTAAAGAAGGAGCGTAATGACTCTTACACATGTATTACTTAAATCTCCTCCAATTCTTCTCTCTCCCTGCTATATGCTTTACTCGTTTACTTGTTTACTCATTTACTTCTGCTACACTCCTGCAGCAGGCTCTAAACTGGGATTCCTCCTTCTGATTGAAATCTTCCTCAATACAGATGCCAGCATCATCTCACGTACATCAAATGTGGGTATTTCAAGTCCTTGCTCTTAAGCCTTCTGTAGCTTTCCATGCCCTAGTAAATGTTGAACAATTTTCAGTTAACACAGATAGAATTCTTCATACAACTACATAAAAGCTTAATAAATTAAATAGTAAACAGGGATTCAGAATTTGTGATTTAAAAGGTTGGAAGAGGGTGGTTTTATGTGGGAAATTCTTTATCAGTAATTTTCTCATGGTATTTATCACTTATGATGTGTATTATATTTAATTTATGTATATGCCATCTGTCTTACCAGACAGTAAGTACCTCAAGGGCAGAATCCATATAAATTGACACTGGAACATCTCAAAGTTTGATAGCGGTATTTGCACTAAATAGTTTCCTAATATATAGTGGCAGAAGGACAGAAAAGATGAGGGTGAGAGAGGTGAGTGACCAATAAACAGAAAAAACACAAAACAAAAGAGTGGAGGTAAGATCTTTGAAAGCATAAGGAAGAGAACAGCTGAATGAAAGGGTTACCATTTTTTTCACAGCACTTGTATGTAACAATTTTGAGAAAGGAAGCATATTAAATGGAAAATGGAAACTGTAAGCATAATGAAGAAAGAGGATTAAGCATACACAAAGTTAGCCAGAAGCTTTCAGCTGGAACCTTGATGTTACCCATGAAATTGATCATTCAGATGTTTTAATCTAATGCAAATCATAACATTAGAGGCCCACCCTTGTTTCTATTTTTATTTTCTGGAAAAATATCTAGCAGGAGTATAGAAAGTAGGAGAAGAAAGTGCCTTTCCCCTTTACACTTCCTCATTTGCAGGTGGAAAAGCACGTCGTCCTTAAGTGTGATAATGAGAAGTTAGCCACAGTATGTGAAGGGTTTTTATGTGGTGACAGCATAGATGTCTACAGTTTTGCCAGGGGATTTTCCTATCTGTACTTTGTGATTATGTGTGAAATTTTAGATGTCATTGCCAATTGTAAATTCTTAGCAAACTACTAACACCACTGGTTGAAATATGAAATAATGTATGTACATAGAACTATCTCTTCAATGTAATCAGTCATGTTCAGACAATCAGAAAATTATTCGAGGAGTTTTTTTTAATTATTATATGAGAAGACAGAAAAGACATATGGCATATCCCATCTTCCTAAAAGCTCAGTATATGTTGGGTAATGACATGGCAACTAATGAGGCTGCACATAAACAAAGGCAGTGCCCTGTAATTAGTAGGGAAGTTGAAAGAATAATGTGTGATACACAATGGCTAGAAAAGGTCCTGCAGAGAAGAGAAATCCATCCAAAAGTAGGTTATAAACCAGGTCTTGAAATAATATGTATGGCTTGGATAGTCATTTGGATTTTGAAAGAAAATTAATAATTTTACAGCAATTGAAACAACAAAGGAAAAAGCATAAAGTAGAACAAGAAGACTCTGCTTGTCTAAGTATTAGAAATTTGGCCTGACTAAAATAACTAATGCAAAGATTTTTAAAGACTTTGAAAGGCAAATAAAAGAATTATCCTTCTAAGACTGAGGACTTGCTAGGGCTGGTCATAATTTGTAATTTAATCAGAATGAACATTTAGGATTTGTGTACATGTTTGTATGTATCTGTGTATGTGTATGTGTGCATGTGAGTGTGTGTGTGTGTGTGTGCGTGTGTGTGTGTGTGTGTGGTGGGAGATGGCAATGTAGTTATTATATGTATTTTGAATTGGTCCTGCCAAGTAACCAGGATAATAAACAGTAACTATGATTCGTGTTTAATAATAAAATTGATGCTTTCTTTTCTGTCTGATGTGACACCATTCTCTGCAACATATGCAGAGGTCATCACACCTTTTACCCTGTTTACTTTTTTAACTGATCCAATTTAAAAATAAAAGCAGCAGAACTCATCATATTTTAGTGGGTCAAATGAAATCAGCCTACTCAAAATTAATCCATCATTTGAAGATAGCATTGAAAATGAATTATTGGGAAGTAGACTATTAACAGCCTTACTTAAGACATTTCAACATGCTAATCAGGATCTACACTTCAATTTACTATATAATATGAGGGCTAGTACCACCTTTTCTTATAGTTTCAATTTATTTTACATGCCTGGGTCAATCAATGTTAACAGTTCCAGAAATTATTTCTGTGTTCCAGAATGCATTAGATAATAAATCTAAAATATAATTTTTCTTTTATCCATTTAGTCTATTTATTGATTTTAAAATCTCATAACGTCATCTATTCAACATTTTGTTGGATGGACCTCACTTTTATCTTAAAGGTAGACAAGAGGAAAATAATAATTACTCCTTATTCCAAAATGTCACAATATCCTAAGTAGATATTAGCTTAACTATATTCAATGTTTTTCCCCCCTCAGTGTTGTGTTTATTTTATTTAAGACATATCATGCTCAGTACCTAATCTTAATTAAGTGGGAGCTTCTATTTATCAGGTTTCTTGGTGCTCTCTCTGGTGAAACTATATAATTAATGACAAGAGTTTTTAAATCCCATATCTTTCCATAAGTTAACAGCATTTTAGATATTGAATGTCAAAGACAGATTCAGCAGCGCCTGTGAGTAGTTGAGGCACCGATGCCTGAGACCTGTTGGCTACAGGTCTTTGTAGGTCAGAAACACAGAGGCTGAGCACACAACGATGAGCTCAGGCACTGATCAAGGATTGAGATTATCAGTGGCAGTTAACTTCTAAACTTTGAATATTTGATAAACCTATAGAAAACAACTCTAATCACTGAATAAAAACAGAAAACAATATTAAAAAACAAAATTGCACTTATTCTTTTATTTTTTCCAGCTTTAGTTTTACCCCCCCCCTTTTTCTAAATGTTTTGTACTGATTTTTTAGAGAGAGAAAAGGGAGAGAGAGATAGAAACATCAATGTAGGAGGAAACATCCATCGGCTGCCTCCTGCACGCCCCCTACTGGGGATCAAGCCCTCAACCCAGACATGTGCCCTGACCTGGAATTGAACCAGGACCTCTCAGTCCATGAGCTGGCGCTCAATCCATTGAGCCACATCGGCTGAGCTGCACTTATTCTTTTAAAAAGAAGCACAGAAAATTTAATTAATGATTATCCAATTGGTTCCTAATCATACCGGTAATAGAGAACTATAAGTTTATTAGTATATGGGGAGCAGAAGGAAAATGTTCCTAAGAACCAGGAGAAGTCATAAATATCAAAACAGGAAATAGAAACAAACAAACAAAGAAATAAGAAAACCCCTCTTGAGAGGTGCGGGTGGCGGGAGACTCGGGTGGTGGGAGACGCGGGAGGGGGGCGCGGTGGGGCGGCCCCTCCCCCTGCCCAGCTCTGGCAGCGACTAGAGCGGCGGGAGTTTCCGCGCCGGGAGGGAGATGCGGCCGCTGCCCGGGCTCCGTGCAGATCTCTAACCAGCATAATGCTGGAGCCAGAGGCTGACAGCAGGCAGTTTTCAAAATGGCTGAGCTGGAAGCCGATTTGGATCACATCATCCCATCTTCTGTTCCCCCTTTCTGGGCAAAGTTAGTAGTGGGATTTGTTTCCCTTGTGTGTTTTGCACGTAGCTATGATGGCGATTTTGTCTTTGATGACTCTGAAGCTATTGTTAACAATAAGGATCTACGAGCAGAAACACCCCTTGGGGACCTGTGGCATCATGACTTCTGGGGCAGTAGGTTGAGCAGCAACACCAGCCACAAGTCCTACCGACCTCTCACTGTCCTGACTTTCAGGATTAACTACTGTTTGTCGGGAGGCTTCCACCCCGTGAGCTTCCACGTGGTCAACATCCTCCTGCATGGTGGCATCTGTGTCCCCATGGTGGATGTCTTCTCGGTGCTGTTCGGTGGCCTGCTGTACACCAGTAAAGGCCGGAGGTTAGACCTGGCCCCCCGGTCGTCCCTGCTGGCTGCTCTGCTGTTTGCTGTGCACCCGGTGCACACGGAGTGTGTTGCTGGTGTTGTCGGCCGCGCAGACCTCCTGAGTGCCCTGTTCTTTCTGTTATCCTTCCTGGGCTATTGTAAAGCGTTTAGAGAAAGTCACAAGGAAGGAACGCATTCTACATTTTGGGTGTTGCTGAGTATCTTTCTGGGAGCTGTGGCCATGCTGTGCAAAGAGCAAGGGATCACTGTGCTGGGTTTAAATGCAGTCTTTGACATCTTGGTGATAGGCAAATTAAATGTTCTGGAAGTTGTCCAGAGGGTACTGCATAAGGACAAGTCATTAGAGAACATTGGCGTGCTCAGAAATGGGGGCCTCCTCTTCCGAATGACCGTCCTGGCCTTGGGGGGAGCAGGGGTGCTCTACATGCGGTGGAAGATCATGGGCACCGGCCCGCCGCCATTCACCGAGGTGGACAACCCCGCCTCCTTTGCCGACAGCTTGTTGGTGAGGGCCGTAAACTATAATTACTACTATTCATTGAATGCCTGGCTGCTGCTGTGCCCCTGGTGGCTGTGTTTTGATTGGTCAATGGGCTGCATCCCCCTCATTAAGTCAGTCGGTGACTGGAGGGTAATTGCACTCGCCGCACTCTGGTTCTGCCTAATTGGCCTAATATGCCAGGCCCTATGCTCTGAAGACAGTCACAGGAGAAGGATCCTTACGCTGGGCCTGGGATTCCTCATTATCCCATTTCTTCCTGCAAGTAACTTGTTCTTCCGAGTGGGCTTTGTGGTGGCCGAGAGAGTTCTCTATCTCCCCAGTGCTGGGTACTGCATGCTGCTGACTTTCGGATTTGGAGCGCTCAGTAAACAGACCAAGAGAAAGAAACTAATCGCTGCTTTCGTCCTGGGAATTCTATTCATAAACACACTGAGATGCATGATTCGCAGCGGCGAGTGGTGGAGTGAAGAACAGCTTTTTAGAAGTGCCCTGTCTGTGTGCCCTCTCAATGCTAAGGTTCACTACAATGTTGGCAAAAACCTGGCTGACAAAGGCAACCAAACAGCTGCCATCAGATATTACCGAGAAGCTGTGAGATTAAATCCAAGTATGTTCATGCCATGAATAACCTTGGAAATATTTTAAAAGAGAGGAATGAGCTACAGGAAGCGGAGGAGCTGCTGTCTTTGGCTGTACAAATACAGCCAGACTTTGCTGGGCGTGGATGAATTTAGGCATAGTGCAGAACAGCCTGAAACGGTTCGAAGCTGCCGAGCAGAGTTACCGGACAGCAATCAAACACAGGCGGAAATATCCCGATTGTTACTACAACCTTGGGCGTTTGTATGCAGATCTCAACCGTCACGTGGACGCATTGAATGCATGGAGAAACGCTACTGTGCTGAAGCCAGAGCACAGTCTGGCCTGGAACAACATGATCATACTCCTTGATAACACAGGTAATTTAGCCCAAGCTGAAGCAGTTGAAAGAGAGGCACTGGAATTAATACCTAATGATCACTCTCTGATGTTCTCATTGGCAAACGTGCTGGGAAAGTCCCAGAAATACAAGGAATCTGAAGCATTGTTCCTCAAAGCAATTAAAGCTCATCCAAATACTGCAAGTTACCATGGCAATTTGGCTGTGCTTTATCATCGTTGGGGACATCTAGACTTGGCCAAAAAACACTATGAAATCTCTCTGCAGCTTGACCCCACTGCACCAGGAACTAAGGAGAATTATGGTCTCCTAAGACTAAAGCTGGAACAAATGCACAAGAAAGACGCCTGATCTTCCGTTCTGTGTGTGTGTGTGTGTGTATGCATGAGGCATATCACTAATATTATGTGGATACGTTGAAACATTTAAAAGTCTTATGTGTTTACTTTGTGTGTTTTTTTTCCCTGTGAAAACAAAGACTTGCAAAAAGATTACAGCACCAGCAATATACTCTTGAATGCTTGATGTGGTTTTTGCATTGAAGTTGTATTTTTTCAGATCACTCAAATATAAATTCCAAAATTCCCAGAATGAAGTCCTTTTTAATTAAAAAGAAAAAGAGAAAAAAATGATCTCAAGCAACTTACAGTAGAATTAACTCTGCATTTGGGATGAGTCGTGTTGTGTAAACTAGCACTATTAAACATCAACTGTGAACAGGAAACAGCAAGCTGACTTCTACAATTTATATAAATATTGAACGTGTCTGTATATTAGGCTTTTTATTTAATGACAACAAAGGGTAAATTAAGATTTTTGTTGTTTTTTAAACCTTTTTTTAAACAATATACTATGAACTTCGTTTGTAAGGAAATCTATTTATTTGAATTTTTGTGTTTTGAACAGGGCAAATAATTGAATGAAGAATGAAAATGTTAACATCTAGTATATTTATATACTTTTTCCCCCAGAGAAAGTAGTTCAGTCCTGCATTATTTTTTGGATTCTCCAACTCGTGTAGTTTCATAACATAGGAAATTACGTAGCATTCTACATAAACTATTACTATTAATAGAAAATCCAAGCTATGCTTTAGGCAGAAGCAGGCAGTCTGATGTCTTTATTTGTTATATCTAGTATTAAGAGGGCTACACATCTATGTAAGTTGCTTTTTTATGTTTTTAACTGTAAAGAAGTCTTCCATCTGGCTTAATGGAACCACAGTCATCACTATATCCAGAGGGTGCAAGGTGTATATTTTCTCAAAAGAAGCCACATTTGGGGAGTTTGTGGTATTTTTAAGAACTGGATTATTTTTTTCTATTTTATTTGATCAGAATAATCATATTTGTTTTGTTTTGTTCTATATATGTTGTTGACCTAATGATTTATGCAATCTCTGTGATTTCTTATGCAGTAAAATTATTATACAAACTGGTACAAAAATGTCATATTGCCTTTTTAATAGATGATTTTCAAGTTAGTGAACTTTGTGTCCCCCTTTCCCTCAAAATGAAATCAAAGTGACCAAAGTCATCCTGTCTTGTATGTGGCTTCTGTTTGGCTTTAGGGACCATTTAATAGAATCGTACTCGAGTTACCCAGGTTCAGAGGACAGGGTGAACGTTGAGATGAATTTGATTCTCTACACTCTTTTGAGGGGTGGGGCAGATCTACATAGATTTGTAAATCAGTAATTGTAACTTAAGATGGTTCAGTTACATCAAAAAATAAAGTGCTGGTGATTGACATACATCAGAAAAAAAAAAAAGAAAAGAAAACCCCTCTTGTTTGTAGGACTATTCAAATGTATTGGTTTTATGGATGTTAGCTTCATCTTACAAACCCAAAGATTAGGGGAAAAGGGCCAAGTATGTATGTAAACTTCTTGAAAATATACATTTGAATATGAATGTACATATTTTCCACTAAGTTATGGTATGGACTTTCATTAACATGTCTATAAAACAGTAATTCTGGCATTTTTCTTGGAAATCCTATAGTTGCCTGCTCGTAGTTTCATGTTATTTGATTCGTACGTGTATGGTTAATGCAAACATGGGCCCCTTCCCATGCTCCAGTTCACCCTTCCACTCTGTGGGAAATAATGAAGGCCATCTGTAAGCAGACTGTGAGACCTTGGGAATCCGGCCAGCAACTCGGTCTAAGAAAGGTCTGGATGGTATTTTGATCTTATGCACATCCCCTCCCCCTGTGTGCCCTGTTTTTCTGTTTTCTGTACTCTGTAAAACCTTGTGTTGGGAAAGTCTGGGGGGCAGAAAAACAATAGCACTTGCCGGCAGCCCCCATTTCCACCGGGCCACAGGCCGGATGGGACTTAGAGGGACAACTTCCCAGGGGCAGCCGTACAGTGGTAAAATTGGTCAGCCATCGCCAGTGTGCACTGAAATCCTAATAAACCCATGTCTTTCACAGCCAGTCCTCCAGGTTATTTCTTTGGAATGCACAAACGATGCACTGAGGTTTTATGGGGCCTCGGCACCTGGCACAACATTAAGTGATCTGGCTCTAGCCAAATGCTTGAAAACACCAAAAATGACCATTTCCAGTGAAATGAGAAATGGAGCTGGAACTGGAAGTCACTGGCATGGAAACACCCACACCTCTTAAATAACTAAAAATATATTCTGCTGTGAACCACACAGATTACAACAAAAGCGTTTGAGCAGGGTGATGACAGTCACACAGTGTGTGGAAACAAGTCGTTTGTTTTCCATGGGAGCTGACAGACGAGGCTCAGACAGGCCTCCGCAGAAGCAGCCACCACTGTAACATGCTTTATAAATGCCAGAATGAACAGTTGGAGTTAGCCAACTTCCCAAGTTAGTCACAATTACAGCCCTTTCTAGTATAGTCTGAGAGAAACAGAAGGGACTAGTCTACCCTGAAGCTCCAGGCCTTCCCCTCAAGGGCTGGGCACAGGAAGGTAGTATCAGTTTATGCACTACTAATTTCCATGTCACATATATGACTCCACACAATTAAGCGTAGACAGAATGTTAACGCTGGTGCTTGAACATCGCACTGCCTGTCAAAATGCGTGTTGTTAGATGCTTTCCAACACACCACACCCTTGCCACGTGAGGGTAATGGTGCATATTCAGGCAATAGTGCGGTGAAGACTGGGATGAGGGGGCACAGGGAGGAAGGGGGCAAAGGGGGAAAAAGAGGGCACATCTGTAATACTTTCAACAGTAAAGAAAATTTTTTAAAATTTTAGCTTTAAATATAACAAAATTCCTGGCTTATACAAACTCAATAAATGTTTGTTTGTTTCTTTATTGATTTGAAAGAGAGAGAGGAAGGGAGAGGGAGAGAGACAGAAACATCCTGCACGCCCCACACTGGGGATTTGGCCCACAACCTGGGCCTGGGCCCTGACTGGAGATCAAACTGACGGCCTCTTTGTGCATGGGTCGACGCTCAACCACTGAGCCACACCGGCCAGCAATAAATGTTTGTTTTAACAGGAAAAAAAAAAAAAAAGAATACTTGTGCCATTAAATTACTAAGTTTTAAATTTTGTCTTCTATTAATCTCCAATATGTAAGGCTTGATTGAACACCTGTTTGCTGTTCTTTATGTGACAACAGAAGAAGGCTGTTGTACCCATTCTTTACAATACAGTGTTCCTCACTGAGTTACTGTGACATTTTCCCTTTCCCTGGGCTTCTCTTTTGTAAATAGAAATAATGTGAATTTTCTTCTTGAATATTGGTGTTATTTTTAACTTCATGTAGGGAATTAAATTATTTTAAACAAATGCAAGAGGCTAATGGTTGCTAAATGGTTTGTTGTTGATTTCTGTCGTTGCTTATTTTTAATCATGAGGCAGCAGTGCATAGAAATACAGGGTTTTCCTAAACCCGAAAGTGGCTTTTTGTGCCAGATTATAAAAATAGAGTTTGCAGTTCTTAATAAAATTTATTATTTTGAGAACAAAAATAAAGCAAATGCGCCCTGGCCAGTTTGGCTCAGTGGTTAGAGTGTCGGCCCGCGGTCCAGAGAGACCCAGTTTCAGTTCCCGCTGAGGGCATGTACCTCGGTTGCAGTTTGTCCCCGGCCCTGGTTGGTCGTGCGGGTGGCAGCCACTCGATGTGTCCCTTTCACGTCGATGTTTCTCTCTCTCTCTCTTTTCCTCTCTCTCCCTCCCACTCTATCTGAACAAAAAATAAGAAAATGTCCTCGGGTGAGGATTAAAATAAATAAATAAATAAAAAATAAAGCAAATGCTTTAACATAATGAAGATATTTATTTCTGGAAGTGATTCAAAATATTTACTATGAGTATAAAAATAAATAACATAAAGGTTATGCCTCCAAATGGCTAAATAACAAGTAAGTGAGATTCCTGAGAAAGAATACCAATCTACATCTACAAATCTGCAAACTACACAGGCGATCTAGCCATTTGGTCTATTTTAATCATTTATACTTAGCTAGCAACCAAATAATTGGTGTAGAAATCTGTCCAAATTTTCAACTGACACCATTGATTAAAAATGATTTACCGCCCTGGCCGGTTTGGCTCAGCGGTTAGAGCGTCGGCCTGCGGTCCAGAGAGACCCAGGTTCGGTTCCCGCTAAGGGCATGTGCCTCGGTTGCAGTTTGTCCCCGGCCCTGGTTGGTCGTGCGGGTGGCAGCCACTCGATGTGTCACTTTCACATCGATGTTTCTCTCTCTCTCTCTCTTCCTCCCTCTCCCTCCCACTCTATCTGAACAAAAAAAAAAAAATGGAAAAAAAAATGATTTACCTAAGTATGGTAATTTGACATATAGATTCTTAGCCCTAGGATATTGGAGCAGTGGTGTTTTTTTGTTTTTGTTTTTTAAATAAGATTGAAGATTTTTATATGAATTGCTACATTTTCCATGAACTTAAAGAGTTGAAAAAAATAAGAGATTAATTTTTCTCTTTTAGCTACTTTTTAGTAAAGACAGAAATACATTTTCTACTGATGCCTGGCATTTGTTGAAATACATTGTTACTTCTTGAAACCTGAAAGATGTTTTATAGATTATAACTCTGCTAATGACTGTGGTGTTGAAGAATTGACCCGTGTTTGCAAGGCAACTGCAAGTGGGTCAGCACGCACAGCAGTCGTCTAGTGGGAGGCAATACGTGTGAAAGTATTCTGTGACCAGAGTGTTATTTATTTTTTCACCAAACAATGGTCTATGTCCCCTTTCTTTATATAGCCGTTTTATGCTTTGGGAATTGATCAAAGCTCAAGAGGTGAGATGTAATTAGACCTAGACAGCCATGGCCAGGCCTGTCCTTTGCTGATGACCTGGCAGAAACTCAGACTTAAACTTACTGGATGAGTTCATAAATGGGTATATGATATAATTTTGGTCAATAAAAAACAAGGGGACGCATACTAGAGATTTATAGATAAGGATTCTTACTGATAAAAGAAAGTCAGGAGGAAGAAGTTGGTCTTAATTTGCTAGACGTTGCCTTATGTAAATGAAAAGTTTGGAAATATTAGAGCCATTTTACTATCAAAATGATTATGAAGTGATTCAGAGAACGGAGATGCCGGGAAAATTACAGAGACATGGGATTACACTGGCCGGATTAAGTCCAAAGAAAGCCTGCCCTACATCTGAATTCCAATTGTATGAGCTAATCAAGTTTCTTATTTTTAATTCATTTTGAGTTTTCTGTGACTATTGACAAAAGCAGTGTAAGTAGTAGTCAATGCTATAAAAATGTAGTGAATAAATATGAAGAAGCAATAATGCATACCATTCTGATGTTGAAATAACACTGGTCCAACTGAAATTTGAAATAATCTGAAAGTATGATGAAACATTGGTGACCGTATTTGAAAATATTAATAGATGCTCTATTCCAAATGGTATTATTGTCTCTTCTTTGGAAAATAATGCTGTTAGATATTATACAAAGAGAATATGGAAAATGTAAGTCCTTGTCACATTAACACTACATCTGGAGATTCCAAACCTATCTTTCTAATGAAATGTGCTAAAATCCCCCTCTTTTACCTTCAGTCAGTATTATAATCAAATGATAATCATGCGTATGAAAATGATAATTACTGGCAACCTGATTTCAATATTTTAATAAGATAAAACTCTCAAATATAAAACCTTCCAGCACAAAAGAATCTGCCTGCAAGTTTCTCTCAAGATTACACAGAATATAAATTTACTTATTGATTTTCATCCTTCCTTTCAAATATTTGTTTTCTAATTAATTATTGTTATCTAGTAGAGAGTAGATTGAAGAATAAAGAAAATGACAGGAAATTTCTTTTTAGATTTCATATTTCTAAATTAAACACAGATGATGCAAAGTATTTTAATTACTAAATAATAAATTGGGGCAATAACCCGGTGCATGTGGCTCAGTGAATTGAGCATCAGCCCATGGACTGGTTCAATTCCCCATCAGGGCACATGTCCTGGTTGCAGGCTTGATCCCCAGTAAGGAGCATGCAGGAGGCAGCCCATTGATGTTTCTCTCTCACATCAATGTTTCTATCTCTCTCTCCCTTCCTCTCTAAAAAAATCAATAAAAACATTTTAAAAAATAAATTGGGGAAATATTAAGAGATCAATTATTATAATATTAGAAATATATAATTGTCTGAAATATAGTATTTAGAGGTATTTCCAAAACACCCTGTCATCTTTATTTTTTATTTATTTATTTATTTATTTATTTATTTATTTATTTATTTGCATCAATCAACCTTTAATGTCCAAAAGAGGTACGGATGCAGAGCATAAGAGATGTGGCGGGGTCTCAGCCCCAGCTCCAGAAATAAGGGAGACATGAACACAAACCAGACATTTCCAACTGGCCACACAAGTCTGGGAGGGCAGGGGAAAACACAAAGGTAGACATTCATAAAAGGGTTTGATACAGGGAACTCAATCATCATCCCAGTCCCCACCCTCCCGTCAACATCAGAAAGAAAACTCAGCACACACCAAAGGCTCGGAGGGGGGACATTCTCTTGCCTCCCCACCAGCCCCAAGGATGGAGCTGGAAAAAAATAAAATAAACAATGAGCTAGACCCAATCCCCCCCCACCCAGTGTCAACGTACATGAGAGTTTTACATGCAATTTACAAAAATCAGCAGCTCAATCAGCAATGACTCCCCCCACCCCTACCCCACCCCATCCCTATTTGATCAACAGCTAAGATTTCAACAGCACTCTCCTTGGAATCTCCTCCCACTAGAAGCCCTGCTCCATATCCTGATACTTGGCTTCATCACTGCAAGACTTCCTCCCAAGCTCCTCACAGCCCTTTATCACTTCCATCCCTACCTCCCACAAGAGGCTGCAACCATACAAAGTCACTTTCCCTCGCCACTGACAGCCAACTCCAGGGCAGATGGCAGCATGGCCTACTCATTGTGGGCTATCCTAAAACCTTCCTGGGACCAGACAGCCATAGGGCAAGCAGAGTGTCTGGGCAAGATGGCTAAAGGGGGGGGGGTGATATGTTTTCACCTCTAAAGGTTTTTAACATAAAGGCCCATTTAAAACTAACTGTGCACCCTATCTACCAACTACCCTAGAGATTCCATACACTGTCCTGCCCTTCCCTCCCCTCTACCCCAAACCAAGACACACACACACATACACACACACATATACACAGAGGAGAATCAAGGGAGACATTGATTTGGTTTGATTGCTAAGACCTAACTAAGGAACTAGTCACCAGAAATTCCCTTGCCAGCCAACTAATGCGGGCTGCTCTAAGAGAACTCCAGAGGAATGAGAAAACTGAGAGCTAAGCAGGGAGCAGACAGAAGTAGAGAAGAATAAAAAGAAAGAAAAAAATCAAGCTAATCCTACCTCCGACATCCTCCTAGTATGAGCTCTGGCAGGAAGAATAAAAGGTAATCCACAAAGACACAGCCCTTACTTAGAAACTCTTCTGACAAAGACAGCAAGACAGATCTGCTCCCCACTCCCACACACCACAAATAAACACGTCTCAGGGCCCCTTAAAGAACCTATCCCCCCCAACCCCACACTCTGCCCCAAGCCGTGGAATCACAGTTCAGTGGAATAGTCTCCCTGGTACTAGATCAATCCCCCTACCCTCCTTCCTATTCCTCTCTCCTTGCTAACCCTAACACTGCCTACCCACACAGCTTCCCTGGCGCTCCCAAAGCAGCATCCACTACCAGGAAGAGGCCGCTGCACAGTTTTAGTTCCCCCTGCAGAAACTGACTTCTTTTCCCCAGCCCTCCTAGTCTCACAGGCTTTTCTGAGGGCTTAGTTTATATAGAGAGAGAAAGAGAAAAGGGAGGGGTGGGAGAGATTTCCTAGTGCAATACAACCGAAAAAAATTTTTCTTTAAGTCTTGAAAGTAAATGTAAAGCAGCCTTCTTCCCCAGGCAACTAAACAGAAAGAAGTTTGGTTTTGTTTACTGCGACATACACATGAAATCGAGTGTACAGTCCATGCAGTAGCACAACCATTGGAGAGGACATCCTGATGCTGGCCCCAGTGCAAAACAGTCCCAGCAAGGCCGTCTGCTTGCCATCACTGCCGCCACTGACACCTTCCCTGCAGCCACCTGGCCTGACTTGAAGAGGAGGATTGCAACTGGACCCAAGTAAAAACAGATGAAGTGCTCTGTCTGTGTGTAACGTAGCTGCCAGAATTTCGGCCCACAACACAATGCCAGGTGGGGTTGTATTTCTTGTCAAATTCCTTCCTGATACAGGCAGCGATGTCCTTCTCTGTGTTGTATTCTCCATGGCCTGCGTGGAGCAGTCAACGGCATCCTGTTGCACGTCCTCAGACAAGTCTGCTTCTTGATCACGGCCTTCCGGTCAGACATCGCGACACTTCACGCAGGCGACTTCGTGCGTGGCCTCGGAGGAGCAGCGATGGCCTGAGGCAGGGCGCGGGCAGGGGCGGTGTCCCCTGGGCTCCTCCTGCAGCCGCTGCCGCCGCGGTGGTCTCGGCTCCCGCAGCCCCGGGCCCAGCGCTCGGCGCCGCCCCGGCCGCCCTTCGAGCCCCCGCCGCCCTCACTCCTCACGCCCGGCCGCCCTTCGAGCCCCCGGCGCCCTCACTCCTCACGCCCGGCCGCCCTTCGAGCCCCCGCCGCCCTCACTCCTCACGCCCGGCCGCCGGCCTGCACCGCGCTGGCGCCCAGCAGCTCCCTCCGCTCTGCCGCTCCGCCCTGTCATCTTTAAAAATAGCAACGCATATGTGCTGAACCTAATGATCTAAATTGCTCATTCATTATAATCAATAATATGAACATAAAATGATAATGTAAAAATAAATATAGCGTCTATATGTGTTCAATCCTAAAAGTAGCCATGGAAATTACTTTCTTTTACCAATTTGTATAATTCATGTATATGTCTACATAGCATTTGTTTAGCTCAACTTAAAAATAATTTTCTGCCAAACAAGATATTTATAAAGCAATGATAAGTAATTGGGAATTAAATATGTATTTTTTAAACTACAGAATCAAGGTTGGCCTGGCCAATGTGGCGCAGTTGTTTGGAGCGTCGTCCTGCTTGCGGGTTGATCCTGTTTGGAGCGTGTGTGGGACCAGCTGACAGATGTTTCACTCTCACACCCATTGCTCTCGCTCCCTCTCAGTTCCTCTCTCTAAAATCTGCAAAAGCATGTCCTCAGGTGAGGATTAAAATAAAAGAATCAAGGCTGAACTTTCTTAAAACTTTTGTAATTATTGAAATGTATTTTTACTTTGCAAATTCTATTTGAATTCTATTTGCAAATTCTATTTTTTAATGTTGACACTATTACAGATACCCCCATTCCCCTCCCCCTTGGCCACCTCCACCAACCCCTGCCCCCCCTTACCTCCCTTCACCACTGTGTTGCCTGTGCCCATGGTCAATGATGGTCAATGTATGTATGTCTTTAGCTATTTGCTTAACCCTCTTTTATCCAGTCCCCACCAATGTGCTCCCCTCTGACCTGTCAGTCGGTTCCATGTACTCCATTACTTTTAAGATATTTTCCCCATATGAGACTTGAACTTATCTAGCATTGAATCCCATCACTAAGTTATGATTATGTACATATGTATTTTTATGTGCCAAGCTAGTCAAAATCAATATTTAATTTGATGTTAACTAGCAACAGATTATTTTTAAATTACCATTTCCTCAACTGAATATATAGCTAATCATCACCCCGAATGTCTCTGCCTATTGGTCATAGAGACAGAGTCAAACACAAAGGACATATTTTAATATCTTCCTATTAGTAACAGTCGACTGTGCCATAACCGTGGTTAAATTGAGAAAAAAGGAAGGAGTGAACAGTTTTGTCTGAGGGGGAGATTAGTAAAACTGAGTCTCAAAATTTTGTTAGAATTTTTCTAAGCTGACTAGATTAAAAAAGGAATTTTAAGTAAAGGAAGAAATATGACAGTATAGATAGTTAGAATCTAATTATCCAATTAATTATGTCTTATAAGCACCCACTCATTGTTCAGGAGAGTGTTCACCCTTTGGGGAATAGAAAACATATATAAAGCATTGTCAAAATATTGATGTTCCCCAAATATCCATACAAATAAAAGCTTTTATTCTTCTGTTGAAATTTTCTTAGAATGATGACAAACATCAATAGTAATAGAAAAGGACAGGTAGTTTCTGTGCTTTCAATTTCCCAAAAATATACCTATCAGTACAACAAAGGTATAAATAATGCTAATTACTTAGTTAAATTCTAACCATCACCATCATCTAGCTCTGCCCTCCTGTTTTCATTTTTACCCAAATAAATAAACAGATATTAAGAAAAATAAAGTCTTGGCTAGAATATTCTAGATTGCCTGTGCATACCACCCACATTTCACTAGTCGCCAGCTCCCATGCACTGTGTAGACATGGCAACTAGGTTATTTTGGGTAATTTATTTATTTCATTTGCAATGCATGAGCCATCTTTTTCATGTGAGAAAGAAAACCCAAATAATTGTACTAAAGTGCTCTACAGAGAATCTGGGAGTCAATTTTAGAGACAATTATTTTCACTTAATACCTTTGAACTTGCAAAACTATGTTTACTTGTTAAGCATACTTCTGAAATTGTATATTCTACTCAAAATACATTTATTTCTTTACATTCAGAAATAATAGAATTTCCGCAGAAGTATTACAATATAAGAAATGTTTGCAGGCAACATAATAAGAAGGCTCCTTTTCAGATGTGGAACAAGAAAACAAATTCAGATTTAAAGTACCAAATGAAACTTTACTAAGACCAAAAAAAAAAAAGAAAAAAAAGTGTTAGTTTAAGCCATGCAAAGATAAACATTCATTGAAATGCCCTGTAAAAAATTTTAAACCAAACAACTTCTTTTGGAATTTTTTTCTTATTACAAATTCTGCCCATAACTAGAAAACACACATTTTCTCTATTATCTGCTTATAACAATTCTAAGATTTAAGTTTTTTGTAATAGTCAATACCTTTATTTCTCTGTCTCATACCAGAGCTTTCTCCAGCAGAATATGGATCTTCTTTCCCTTTACTCAAGAATTATGAAGACACAGCCCGGCTGGGGTGGCTCCGTGGATTGCGCGTCATCCCATGAACTAAAAGGGCCCGGTTGGATTTCTGGTCAGGGCACATGCTCCGGTTGCAGGGGACGTGCAGGAGGAAGCCCATTGATACTTCTCTCTCACATCAATGTTTCTCTCTTTCTTTACCTACCTCTCTTTCTAAAAAAAATCAATAAAACCACTTAAAAAAGAGTTATGAAGACATTAATTGCCAAATAATATTTTCTTTAGTGCCACAACAGGCTCAATTCTGTCTTGAATGTCACTGGATATAGGTTGATTCGATAGCACATACATCCACCTAGGAAAGCTCAGAATTTCCTCATTCTCTCTTCTGTGAAGCAAGAGATATATACTCTTTTATTTATTTATTTATTTATTTATTTATTTATTTATTTTATTACTTAAATTATTTTTGTTATAGATGGTTCTCCTTTTACGCCCATTGACACCCTCCTCCCGAACCCGCCCCCACCCCCCACCCCCCGCAGCATAGCTGTCCATGTCCATTGGTTACGCATACATACATATAAGTTCTGTAGTCCATCTCTTCCCTCCCTCAGCCCACTCTTCTGAGGTTTGTCAGTGTCTACCCCACATCCATGTCTCCAGCTCCATTCTGTTCCTCAGTTTGTTTTGTTCATTATATTCCACAAATAAGTGAGATGATGTGATATTTGTCTTTCTCTGGTTGGCTTATTTCACTTAGGATAATGCTCTCTAGGTCCCTCCATGTCATCTCAAAGGATAAGAGATTTTTCTTTCTAACAGCTGCATAGTACTCCATTGTGTACATGTACCACCGCTTTTTTATCCACTCATCTACTAATGGACACTTGGGCTGTTTCCAGATCTTAGCAATTGTAAATAGTGTTGATATGAACATAGGGGTACATATATATTTTCTGATTGGTGTTTCAGGCTTCTTAGGATATATTCCTAGAAGTGGAATCACTGGGTCAAATGGCAGTTCAGTTTTTAATTTTTTGAGGTAACACCATAGTGTTTTCCATAGTGGCTGCACCAGTCTGCATTCCCACCAGCAGTGTACTAGAGTCCCCTTTTCTCCACACCCTCACCAGCACTTGTTGTTTGATGATTTGTTGATGGCAGCCACTCTGGCAGGTGTGAGGTGATTCCTCATAGTCATTTTAATTAGACTCTCTCTGATGATTAGTGATGTTGAGCATTTTTTCATATGTCTCTTGGCCATTTTTATGTCCTCTTTGTAGAGGTGTCTGTTTAGGTCTTCTGCTCATTTTTAAATTGGATTCTTTGTCTTTTGTTCAGTTGTATGAGTACTCTGTGTATTTTGGAAATTAACCCCTTATCTGTTATATCATTGGCAATTATGCTCTCCCATATAGTGGGTTCTCTTTTCATTTTGATGGTTGTTTCTTTTGCTATGCAGAAGCTTTTTGGTTTGATGTAGTCCCATGTGTTCATTTTTTCCTTTGTCTCTCTTCCTTAGGCATTGTATCAGTGAAAATTCTGCTGTATGTCATGTCTGAAATTTTATTGCCTACATTTCCTTGTAGGATTTTTATGGATTCACAAGTCACATTTAAGTCTTTTATCTATTTTGAGTTTATTCTTGTGTATGGTGTACGTTGGTGGTCTAACTTTGGTTGTTTTTTTTTTGCATGTAGCTGTCCAATTTTCCCAACACCATTTATTAAAGAGGCTGTCTTTACTGCATTGTATGCTCTTGCCACCTTTGTCAAATATTAATTGATCATAATGTCTTGGGTCAATTTCTGGGTCTCTGTTCTGTTCCATTGATCTATATGCCTGTTCTTGTGCCAGTACCAGGCTGTTTTGATTACAATGGCTTTGTAGTATCACCTGATATCCAGAATTGTGATCCCTCCTACTTTGTTCTTCTTTTTCAAGATTGCTGTGGCCATTCGGGGTCTTTTTGTTTATATATAAACTTTTGGAGTGTTAATTCTAGTTCTGTGAAATATGTCGTTGGTATTTACTGGGGATTGCATTGAATCTATAGATTGCTTTTGGTAGAATAGACATTTTTTTTTTTTTTATCCTCACTCAAGGACATTTTTTCATTTTTTGTTCAGATAGAGTGGGAGGGAGAGAGAGAGAGAGAGAAACATCGACGTGAAAGGGACACATCGAGTGGCTGCCACCCGCACGACCAACCAGGGCCGGGGACAAACCGCAACCGAAGTATATGCCCTTAGCGGTAACTGAACCCGGGTCTCTCTGGACCGCAGGTTGACGCTCCAACCGCTGAGCCAAACCAGCCAGGGCTAGAATAGACATTTTAATGATGTTAATTCTTCTAATCTATGAACAAGGTATATGCTTCCACTTTTTCATACCTTCCTCTATTTCTTTTTTCAATGTCCTGTAGTTTTCTGAGAAGAGGTCCTTTACTTCTTTGTTTAAGATTATTCCTAGGTATCTTAGCTTTTTGGCTGCAATGGTAAATGAGATTGTTTTTTTAGTTTCTCTTTCTGTGAGTGCACTGTTGGTGTATAAGAATGCCATCGATTTCTTGATGTTAATTTTGTATCCTAATACTTTGCCAAATTCATTTATTGGCTCTAGTAGATTTTTGATGGAGTCTTTAGGGTTTTCCATGTACAATATCATGTCATCTGCAAATAATGACAATTTCATTTCCTCCTTTCCAATTTGGATCCCTTTTATTTTTCCTTCTTGTCTAATTGCTGTGGTTAAGACTTCCAGTACTATGTTAAATAAGAGTGGAGAGAGTGGGCATCCCTGTTTTGTTCCTGTTCTTAAAGGAAATGCTTTTAGTATTTGCCCATTGTGTATGATGTTGTCTGTAGGTTTTTCATATATGGCCTTTATCATATTGAGATATGATCCCTCTATTCCCACATCGCTGAGCGTTTTTATCAGAAATGGGTACTGGATTTTGTCGCATGCTTTTCAGCATCTATTGATATGATCATGTGGTTTTTACCTTTCATTTTGCTTATGTGGTGTATCACATTAATTGATTTGCAAATATTGTACCAGTCTTGCATCCCTGGAATGAATCCCACTTGGTCATAGTGAATAATTTTTTTGGTGTATTGCTGGATCTGATTTGCTAACATTTTGTTAAGTATTTGGGCATCTATGCTCATCAGGGATATTGGCCTGTAGTTTTCTTTCTTTGTAGTGTTTTTATCTGCTTTTGGATTTAGAATTAGGCTGGTCTCATAAAATGAGTTTGGAAGTCTTCCTTCTTCTTGAATTTTTTGGAATAGTTTGAGGAGAATGGGTGTTAGTTCTTCTTTGAATGTTCGGTAAAACTCCCCCATGAAGCCGTCTGGGCCTGGGCTTTTGTTTGCTGAGAGTTTCCTGATTACATCTTCAATTTCCTTAGTTGTTATTGGTCTGTTCAAGTTTTCTATCTCTTCCCAGTTCAGTTTTGGGAAACCGTGTGTTTCTAGAAATTTGTCCATTTTGCCTAGATTGTCCAATTTTTTGGCGTATAATTGTTAATAATATATATATTTTTTATTTTATTTTATTTTTTAATCCTCACCCGAGGACACTTTTCCATTTTTTGTTTAGACAGAGTGAGAGGGAAAGAGAGGAAGAGAGGGAGAGAGCGAGAGAAACATCAATGTGAAAGGGACACATCAAGTGGCTGCCTCACGCATGACCCAACCAGGGGCCAGGGACAAACTGCAACTGAGGCATGTGCCCTTAGCAGGAACAGAACCTGGGTCTCTCTGGACCGCAGGCTGACACTCTAACCGCTGAGCCAAACCGGCCAGGGCTAATGATCCTTTGTATTTCTGTGATGTCAGTTGTTACTTTTCCTCTTTCTTTTCTGATTTTGTTTATTTGGGTCCTCTCTTTTTGTTTCTTGGTGAGTCTGGCTAAGGGTCCATCAATCTCGTTTATCTTTTCAAAAAACCAGTTCTTTGTTTCATTGATCTTTTGAATTGTTTGTTTCTTTTTTTAGTTTCTATGTTGTTTATTTCTGCTCTGACCTCAACTATTTCTTTACTTCTACTTGCTGTGGGATTTTCTTTTTGTTTACTTTCTAGTCTATTAAGTTGTGAGATTAGATAGTCAATTAGAAATTTTTCTTGTTTCTTGAAGTAGGCCTGTAGTGCTATGAACTTCCCTCTCAGGACTGCTTTCACTGGATCCAATAGATTTTGTATTGTTGTGTGTTCATTTTCATTGGTTTCCAGGAATTTTTTAATTTCTTCATTAATCTCTTTGATAACTCATTCGTTGTTTAATAACATGCTATTTAGTCTACATGTGTTGGAATGTTTTTGTGTGTTTTTTTGTAATTGATTTCTAGTTTCATGCCATTTTGATCTGAGAATATTTTTGATATGATTTCAATCTTATTGAACTTGTAGAGACTTATTTTGTGTCCTAACATGTGGTCTGTCTCTGAGAATGTCCCATGTGCCCTTGAGAAGAATGTGAATTCTGCAGTTTGGGGGAGTAATTCTCTGTAGATGTCTATTCAATCCATGTGATCTAGTGCATCATTTAGAGACTCCGTGTCCTTAATAATTTTTTGTCTAGACGATCTATCCAGTGAAGTCAGTGGGGTGTTGAAGTCCCCTGCTATGATTATATTGCTGTCGATTTCTCCTTTGAAGTCCTCCAGAAGTTTTTTAATGTATTTTGGTGCTCCTATGTTGGGTGCATATATGTTTGTTTACCAGGATTATATCCTCTTGTTAGATAGAGCCTTTCAATATTATGTAGTGGCCTTCTTTGTCTCTTGTTATGGCCTTCATTTTGAAGTCTATTTTATTGGATATGAGTATTGCTACCCCAGCTTTTTTTTCCTTTCTGTTTGCTTGGAAAAATTTTTTCCATCCCTTCACTTTCAACCTATATGAGTCTTTTGTTGTTAGATGGGTCTCTTGTAAACAATATATATATGAGTCATGCTTTCTCATCCACTCAGCTACTCTGTGTCTTTTGATCTGAGCATTTAATCCATTTACATTTCAGGTTATTATTGATATGTACTTATTTATTGACTTTTTTTTTTTTTTTTTTTACTGTGGTTATATTTTTCTTCCTACTTCCTCTACTAATTACAGCAGTCCTTTTAACATTTCTTGCAGTGCTGGTTTGGTGCTAATATATTCCCTTAGCCTTTTTTTGTCTGGGAAGCTCTTTATTTGACCTTCTATTTTGAATGATAGCCTTGCTGGATACAGTAGTCTTGGGTTCAGATCTTTGTTTTTCATTACCTTGATTACTTTATTCCATTCCCTTCTGGCCTGTAGTGTTTCTGTTGAGAAGTCAGCCAATAGCCTTCTTATGGGGGTTCCTTTGTAGCTAACTTGTTACTTATCTCTTGCTGCCTTTAGGATTCTCACTTTGTCTTTACATTTTGGCATTTTAATTATTATGTGTCTTGGTGTGGGCCTCTTTGGGTGCTTCTTACTTGGAGCGCTCTGTGCCTCTTGGACTTGTAATCCTTTTTCCTTCACCAAGCTAGAGAAATTCTCTGTCACTATTTCTTCAAATATATTCTCTAACCCTTGCTCATTTTCTTCTTCTTCTGACACACCTATGATACATATGGTGTTACACTTCATATTTTCCCACAGTTCTCTTTTACTCTCTTCCTGTTTTTTAATTGTTAGATTTTTGATTGGGTGATTTTTTTCTACCCTGTCTTTTAATTCACTGATCCAGTCCTTGGCTTCGTCTACTCGGCTGGTTATTCCTTCCAATGTGTTCTTTATTTCTCCTATGTCATTCTTCATTTCCAATTGGTTGGTTTTCAATGTTTCTATATCTTTACTGATGCTATTGAGCTCATTACTCATGCTTTTGAGCTTCCTCATAATTATGGCTCTGAACTCTCCCTCTGATATCTTGCTTAATTCTATGCCATTTATTTCTTCCCCATGCATACTTATCTTGTCCTTTCATCTGGGATTTGTTTCTTTGTTTCACCATTTTGGCTGTCTCAGTGGGTTTTGGAGCCTGCTAAATTTTCCCTTGGGTGTTGGTGTTCTGCTCATTGTGGCTCCCTCTGCTGGGCTTGGATGAGTATGGGAGGACCCATGTTAAACACCACTGTCAAGTCTTACTTTCCTGTGTAGATTTGCAAGCCAAGGAAAGGTTCAGTTATTCTCTAGCTATTTGCTTGGAGGCTATTATTCTCAGTTACTTGATGAGCCTCAGGTGGGGCTCCTGCTATCTCATTAAATTGAGATGTTAATGAGCCTCAATTTACATTTCTCTGGCCTGGCCTGGTGGTGTTGAATTCCTGCTTGAGGGGCTGTTGCTTCTCCCCAGGGCTCTGGGAAGGGGCCCTTTAAGTAAGATGGGTACTGTCCTGTGAGGGAGTGATTCAGTACAGAATTCCCTGCTTCCACCCCTCTGGAGCTACAAGCCCTCTTTTCATTCAATTCCTGTCCAGTCTACCCTCCCTCTGCTGGAGCCCAAGGTGAGTGGCCGTCACTGGTTTGGTGCTGTTTTAAAAAAAAATCCCGCTTTCTCAGTGGGAAGCACACACCGCTAATACAGCTCTCCACTGCTGTCCATTCACTCCCAGCCCACCCCTGTGTGCCTCCATAATTCCTACCAGGCTCGATTTGGAGTCCCTGTTTGTATTGGTTCTGTCCAGTTGCTCTCCAGTTGGCTTTTCCTGATGATTTGTCTTTAAAACCCCTACTTTGTCAGTGGGAAGTGCTCTCTGCTAATTCTACTCTCCACTGCTATCCATTCACTCCCAGCATGCCCCTGCGTGCCTCCGCAATTCCTACCAGGCTTGATTTGGAGTCCCTGGTTGTACTGGTTCTGTCCAGCTGTTCTTCAGTTGGGTTTTCTGTATGATTTGTCTTTATTTTAGTTATAATTCCAGTTTGGTTCTAGGAGACGGACTATGTAGAGTCCATTCACTCCGCCACCATTTTTTCCCCTCCTGAGATACATAATCTTTTAATAAATAAAATTAAAAGCAACACTTCAAAGCCAATCTGAGCTTCTATTTTTGTGATTAAAATAATAGTAAATCATAATAATCACAATAGTAGTAGTAGTTGTAGTAGAAGTAGAAATCCTTATAGCCTGGGTTTCAAGGACACATTAGATGTCAGCATCAAGGTTAGTTTGAATTTTGATGACTTTATCTGAATCAGAAATTCTTCATTACATGTGAAGGAATGACAATCAGTAATTATCTGATATATAAATTTTAAATTATTATGTACTGGGACTTAGAGCACAGTTCAAGAAATTCATGCTCTGAGGCACATATTCTGCTACAAATATATATTAATGATAGATAAATTTAAAAATACTTAAAACCAAAAAGAGATAGTTGAGTTATAAAACACTATCAACAGCCCTGGCCGGTTTGGCTCAGTGGTTAGAGCGTCGGCCTGCGGTCCAGAGAGACCCCGATTTGGTTCCCGCTAAGGGCATGTACTTCAGTTGCAGTTTGTCCCCGGCCCTGGTTGGTCGTGCGGG
Source organism: Tadarida brasiliensis (assembly GCA_030848825.1). Lineage (NCBI taxonomy): Eukaryota > Metazoa > Chordata > Mammalia > Chiroptera > Molossidae > Tadarida > Tadarida brasiliensis. The sequence continues at coordinate 70,199,683 of CM061269.1, read as the reverse complement.
TGGCAGCCACTCGATGTGTCCCTTTCACATCGATGTTTCTCTCTCTCTTCCTCTCTCTCCCTCCCACTCTATCTGGACAAAAAAAATGAAAAATTGTCCTCAGGTGAGGATAAAAAAACAACAACAAACAAACAAACAAAAAAACACTATCAACAATAAATAAACTAAAAACAAATGGAAAAGTAAAACAGAGGTGAATTTATTGGTACGCAGGGCTTCTTGTGCGGAATAAGTGATGTTAGCCAGGATACACACTTTATATAGGTAACAGGGACTAAAGGTGTTTCACAGGTGAGAGTAGAATTAAGTTCCATGCTTTAAATCTGTCCCATTCCTCTCTGTCCCTCCCCACTCTCCTGCTTAAGAACAGATGTTGAATAATACTTTCAGCTCAATCACAGGCTGTGTTTGTTGTTTAAAGAAAGCTGATGTCTATACCTTACTTGAAAAGACATCCAAAACTAAAAGGGGTTGATGGGTGGATATAGGGATGGGCAATTGGATAGACATGTGATAGTCATTGGTTCAATTCCCTGTCAGGGCACACACCTAGGTTGTGGGTTCAATCCCCAGTCAGGCTGCAGTTGGGCTGCGTACAGAAGGCAACTAATGGATGTTTCTCTCTCACATTGATGTTTCTCTCTCTTTCTCTCTCCCTCTCCCCTTCCTCTTTCTCTAGAATCAATGTAAAACATATCCTCAAATGAAGTTTAAAGGAAGCTCTATGTTTGGGAGGTAGGAACATATAGAAACAGCCTTGCCTCAAGGATATAAACAAAGTAGTCTATTAAATAGATTACTATATGTGTAATAAAAGAGGGAAAGAGCCTGGCCAGTGTGGCTCAGTGGTTGAGCGTCAGACCCATGCACCAGGAGGTCATTGGTTCAATTCTCAGTCAGGGCACATGCCCAGGTTGTGGACCTGATCCCCAGTGGGGGCATGCAGTAGGCGGCCAATCAGTGTTCTCTCTCAGCGATGTTTCTATCTCTCTCTCCCTCTCCCTTCCTCTATCTCTCATATTAATAAAGAAAAATTTTTTTAACAAAAAAGGACAAGAAATCAGAACAAACATTACAAGAAAAGTGCTGTAAATTGGAAGCCCTCAATAATATAGTCCAGAAAAATATGAATAAGAAAGAATGAGGTTAAAAGAAAGGATAAGAAAGAGTTTAAAATATTTTTAAAGCCCTAAAAATTCTAGTGCTAAGAAAGAGAACAATGAAAATGAAAACTTGGAACAATTTATGTCAATGTTACAGAAGTGTCTGAAAATAATTTTATCACATTATTATAAACAACTTTTAAGAAAATACGTTTCATAAAAATTTTACAAATAAGAAAAAACAGGAAGTGTAACAAGAAATGCTAGATATAAAAAATAAACAATTAGAAAATTTTGAATGAAAATATCATAATTGAATAACACATACAATAGATATGATAATTCTATCCCTATAGAGTTAAAGCCAAAAGTGGTGATTTAGAAAATATTACAGAGGAATTTACTCAGAACACAACACTGATATATAGGTAGAAAGCATATATCATTTTCTTTATGAACAGATACTGGATAGGTTAAAAAAATTATATTACTTCAATTCACATGTAATAGGCATCACAGAATACAATACATTACATTGAAAAATAATCTTTGAAGACATAATTAAGATTATATCACAAAGAAACCGTGCTTTTACAGATTAAAAAATATTGTGGAAACAAAGTAATGTAAATAACAATAAACCCGCAGGTGCAATATATTGCAACTGCAATATTTTTAACTATAAATTTTTTTTTCTGTTTTATTCAATTTTATTTTGTATTGGCTTTGAGTATAGAGCTTATTGGTTAGAAATCATATACTTTACACAGTGTTCCCTTCAATATTTCCAGTACCCTAATTGGGACCATGCATAGTTATCACAATATTATTGACTATATTTCCTCTTTACTTGATTTCCTGTGACTATTTTATGACTTCCAATTCGTGCTCCCCTCCGACAGCAACCAGTTCTCTCTCTGTATATATGTCTGTATATTTTAAAAAGCTACTACATATATACAACCATCAGTACAATGATGCTTTAGAATGATCAGAACATTTTCCCTCTATAAAAATAGATGCCTTGCCCTGGCTGTTTTGGCTCAGCAGTTAGAGCGTCGGTCTGTGGTCCAGAGAGACCTGGGTTTGGTTCCCGCTAAGGGCATGTACTTCGGTTGCAGTTAGTCCCTGCCCCTGGTTGGTTGTGCGGGTGGAAGCCACTCGATGTGGCCCTTTCACATCGATGTTTCTCTCTCTCTCTCTCTCTTCCTCTCTCTCCCTCCTACTCCATCTGAACAAAAAATGAAAAAGTGTCCTCGGGTGAGGATAAAAAAAAAAAAAAATAGATGCCAGAAGAAAAAAAAAAACTTCTAAATACATATTTCTAAATCATGAATTAAACAATATATTATAAGTAAATTAGAAAATATGAACTAAAAGAAACAAAAAATAAAAATTTGTGGAATAAAGCTAAATGCTTTACATGAAAAGTTATAACATTGAATGCGTATATTAGAAAAAATATAACTCTCAAATCAAGTATTTTAAACTTCCATCTTAAGAAAATAGAAAGAGGAAGCAAATTAAACCCAAATAAGCAGAAGGAAGTAATTACTAAAGATAAGACGGAGACAAATAAACCAAAGACAAAAGATATAGATGGCATCAGTAAAAGCAAAAGCAGGTTGTAAGAAATCTTCCAACAAAATAGATAAATCTTAGCCAAATTGAACAACAAGAACAATACAGAGAGAAAGTACAATTACCAATATCAGGAACTGAAGAGGAAGTATTACTAAAGACATTACAGATATCTAAAAGATAATAAGGAAATATTATGGGCAACTACTTGCCAATAAATATGAGAGTTTAGTTAAAATTGAAAGAGTCCTTGCAAGACACAAAGTACCAAAGTACCCTCAAGAACAAACAGATAACTTGAATAGCCTTATACCTAATAAGGCAATTGAATTCATATTTAAAACATTCTTACAGTAAAAACTATAGGGTCAGATGCCTTCCTTGTTATATTCTTTCAAATACTTAAGCAAGAAATAATATCAACTATATACCAACTCTTCCAGAAAAAAAAGGGATCACTCCCAAATAATCTTATGTGTTTAGTATTACCATGATACCAAAATCAGAATACACATGACAAAGACAGATAACCAGAGTTCAGTAATTCTCACGAATATAAATGAAATCCCTTAATAAAATATCAGCAAATCAAATCCAGCAACATATGCTAAGAAGTACCAAATACTTGACAAATTTATGGTTAGGTTGTTGAGAAATATGGATGAATGGTAGAAGAAACTATTTTCTCTTTTTGAACTTTTAAAAAAATCTAATATCACTCCAAAAAAATGTACTTTATAAAATGAAATGCACCTGGTTCTTACTTATTTTATTCACTTTCATATCTCTTGGAGACATTTTTTTAAATTCCCATATAATTGAAAGGATGCAATTTCTTGTGTATTGTAACTATTGCTATTTTAAAATAAAAAAGCATATATATAAATTAAATATAATCAATTAAATACAATTAAATATAGTTAAATATAACAGTAAATTAATAATTTACTACAATAATGTAATAAGCAATTTAAAATAAATTAGGTATAAAACTAAATATATCACTTAGTTTTATCACATTGGAACTAAATATCTTTGTGATATACTATGTAACATCAACTCTTTAAGTAATTTTATTAAAAAGCTTTTATTTAATAAATTTTCCTCTTTAACTCTGTTTTTGTTATATGCTCATTGCTGAATTTCACTTTAACATAATATTTTTATACTAGCAATTATTTTCTTGATCACTTACCATAATTATTCCCCGACATAATTATGTAACATACAACTCTTTTTTTTCTTGATTGATTTTAGAGAGAGAGGAAGGAAGAGGGAAATAGAGATAGAAACATTGATGAGAGAGAACATCGATTGGCCGCCTCCTGCATGCCCCACACTGGGGATTTGGCCCACACCCTGAGCATTGTGCCCTGACCAGGAATCAAACCAGCGACCTCTTGGTGCATAGGTCAACACTCAACGACTGAGCCACACCTGCCGGGCTATAACATACAACTCTTTAGAAAATGTATCTACTGTGATTATACATGAAATGAGAAGATTCTGTAATATGTGAGGAAATAGTGCTATAATCTGATGTAGGTGTTTTGGAAGCAGATATTCTCATTGTCCCTGCTGTTTTTAGAATATAGGGAAGCAGAATAAGTGGAAGAATGGAGAATCATTAGGAGGATACTGAATAACCAGGCAAGACATTTTAGTTATTAGATCGAGATGGTAGATTTGGATGTGGTGAAAATTGGTTAGATCCTGGTTAAATTTTGAAAGTGGAGGCACAGAATTTTCTGATAGGAGGTGGAGAATTAGATAATAAAATGCTGATACATCAATAATATTTTCTACCAGAGGAAGGAGAAAATGTAATTAATATTTACTAGTTGGAAAGCTACATATGGGACATGTTAAGACATCACTTATCCTCCAAGTGACAACGTTGTATAGGAAATTCGATATATGTGTCTCAAATGCAGAGATTTCCAGGATAGAGACATAAAGATGGGAATCAACAAGATAGGTTGTGCTTAAAGCCATTCGATGACATTATCTGAAAAGTGAGTGAAGAAAGTGAAAATGAGAAGAGGCTATCAAGGAAGATTAAAACAGAATGTGGCCAGTAATATTAGAGAAGAAACTGCCTTTAATGCAGAGCTTCACACACACACAAAAAAAGCTAAAGAAATTTGCCATCACCAAACCAGCATTGCAAGAAATGCTGACGAGACTATTGTAAGAAGAAGAAATATATAGAGAGAGGAACACAGGCATAAAATAAAAATGGCAACTAACAAGTATCTATCAATAATAAACTTAAATGTAAATGGCTTAAATGCTCCAATCAAAAGATATAGGGTAGCTGATGGAATAAGAAAACACGACCTATATATATGCTGTCTACAAGAGACCCACCTCACAACAAAAGACTCACATAGGATGAAAGAGAAGGGATTGAAAAAAAATTTTCCAGGCAAATGGAAATGAAAAAAAAAAAAAAAAGCTGGTGGAGCAATACTCATATCTGATAAGATAGGCTTCAAAACGAGGGCCATAATAAGAGACAAAGAAGTTCACTACATAATATTAAAGGGTTCAATCCAACAAGAGTATATAGCCCTGATAAACATATATGCACCAAATACAGGAGCACCAAAATATACTTAAAAACTTCTGGAGGAATTCAAGGGAGAGACCAATAGCAACATGATCATAGTGGGTGACTTGAACATGCCACTGACACCACTGGATAGATCTTCTAGACAAAAAATTAACAAGGACACAGAGTATTTAAATGAAGAACTAGATCAGAGAAGAAATAAATGACATAAAAACTAAAAAACAATTCAAAAGATCAATGAAACAAAGAGCTGGTTCTTTGAAAAGATAAACAAGATTGATGGACCCTAGCCAAACTCACCAAGAAACAAAAAGAGAGGACTCAAATAAACAAAATCAGAAACAAAAGAGGAGAAGTAATAACTGACACCACAGAAATACAAATGATCATTAAAACATACTGTGAACAATTATATGCCAACAAATTGGACAATCTAGGTGAAATGGACAAATTTCTAGAAACACACAGTTTCCCAAAACTGAACCTGGAAGAGATAGAAAACTTGAACAGACCAATAACAATGAAGGAAATTGAAGATATAATCAAGAAACTCCCCGCAAACAAAAGCCCGGGTCCGGATGGCTTCACGAGGGAGTTTTACCAAACATTCAAAGAAGATCTAACACCCATTCTCCTCAAACTATTCCAAAAAATCCAAGAAGATGGAAGACTTTCAAACTCATTTTATGAGGCCAGCATAATTCTAAATCCAAAATCAGATAAAAACCCTACAAATAAAGAAAACTACAGGCCAATATCGCTGATGAACACAGATGTCAAAATCGCTTAAAAAATATTAGCAAATTGGATCCAGCAATACATCAAAAAAATTATTTATCATGACCAAATGGGATTCATCCCAGGGATGCAAGGCTGGTACAATATTTGCAAATCAATAAATCTGACACACGACATAAACAAAATGAAAGATAAAAACCATACGATCATATTGATAGATGCTGAAAAGCATGCGACAAAGTCCAGCACCCATTTCTGATAAAAACGCTCAGCAATTTGGGAAAGAGGGATCATATCTCCACATAATAAAGGCCATATGTGAAAAACCTACAGCCAACATCATACTCAATAGGCAAAAACTAAATGCATTTCCCTTAAGAACAGGAACAAGACAGGGGTGCCCACTTTCTCCACTCTTATTTAACATAGTACTGGAAGTCTTAACCACACCAATTAGACATGAAGAAAAAAAAGGGGGGATCCAAAAAGGGGGAAAGGAGGAAGTAAAACTATCTTTATTGGCAGATGACATGATATTGTACATAGAAAACAGTAAAGACTCCATCAAAAATCTACTAGATTTAATAAACGAATTTGGCAAGGTAGCAGGATACAAAATTAACATCAAGAAATTGACAGCATTCTTATACACCAACAATGAACTCACAGAAAGAGAAAGAAAAAAATCCCATTTACCATTGCAGCCAAAAAATTAAGATACCTAGGAATAAACTTAACCAAAGAAGTAAAGGACCTGTTTGCAGAAAACTATAGGACATTGAAAAAAGAAATAGAGGAAGATATAAAAAAGTGGAAGCACATACCTTGTTCATGGATTGGAAGAATTAACATCATTAAAATGTCCATACTACCCAAAGCAATCTATAGAGTCAATGTAATCCCTATCAAAACACCAATGACATATTTCACAGAACTAGAACGAATACTTCAAAAGTTCATATGGAACCAAAAAAGACCCCGAATAGACACAGAAATCTTGAAAAAGAAGGACAAAGTAGGAGGGATCACAATACCGGATATCAGGTTACACTATAAAGCCATTGTAATCCAAACAGCTTGATAGTGGCACAAGAACATGCATATAGATCAATGGAACAGAACAGAGAACCCAGAAATTGACCCAAGTCATTATGCTCAGCTAAACTTTGACAAAGTTGGCAAGAGCATACAATGCAGTAAAGACAGCCTCTTTAATAAATGGTGTTGGCAAAATTGGACAGCTACATGCAAAAAAAATGAAGCTAGACCACCAACTTACACCGTACACAAGAATAAACTAAAAAAAAAAAAATACTTAAATGTGACTCATGAATCTATAAAAATCCTAGAAGAAAATGTAGGCAACAAAATTCCAGACATCACATGCAGCAGAATTTTCACTAATACAATGCCTAAGGCAAGAGAAACAAAGTAAAAAATGAACACATGGGACTACAGTAAACTAAAAGGCTTCTGCACAGCAAAAGAAACAACCATCAAAATGGAAAGGGAACCCGCTATATGGGAGACCATAATTGCCAATGATACATTAGATAAGGGGTTAATTTCCAAAATTATATATAGACTACTCATACAACTCAACAAAGACAAAGAACCCAATTAATAAATGGGCAGATGACCTAAATAGACACCTCTTCAAACAGGACATACAAATGGCCAAGAGACATATGAAATAATGCTCAATGTCACTAATCATCAGAGAGATGCAAATTAAAACAATTATGAGGTGTCACTTCACACCTGTCAGAATGGCTGCCATCAACAAATCATCAAACAGCATGTGCTTGAGAGGGTATGGAGATAAGGGGACTCTAGTACAGTGCTGGTGGGAATGCAGACTGGTGCAGCCACTATGGAAAATAATATGATGTTACCTTAAAAAATTAAAAATTGAACTACCGTTTAAGCCAGTGATCCCACTTCTAGGAATATACACTAAGAAGCCTGAAATATCAATCAGAAAGAATATATGTAGCCCTATGTTCATAGCAGCACTATTTACAATGGCTAAGATCTGGAAACAACCCCAGTGTCCATCAATAGATGTGTAGATAAAAAAAACCAGTGGTACATATACACAATGGAATACAATGCAGCTGTAAGAACGAAAGATCTCTTATCCTTTGAGATGACATGGAGGAACCTGGAGAGTATTATGCCAAGCGAAATAAGCCAGTCAGAGAAAGACAAATATCACATGATATCACTTATTTGTGGAATATAATGAATAAAAAAAGCTGATGAACAAAATAGACCCAGAGACATACCTCAGAAGAGGGGGATGAGAGAAAGGGGGAGAGATAAACCACAGAACTTACATTCATGTATACATAACCATGGACATAGACAACAATCCTGGGGATGAGGGGCGTAATCGGGAGGAGGGTGTCAATAGGGGGAAAAGGAGAAACATCTGTAATAAAAATAAATTAATTTAAAAAATACAAAAAAGAAATTCTGACATCAATTTTTCTAAACTTGTAAAGAATGTTATACAGTTTAAGGCTAGATAATTCATCTTAAATGTATATAGTGCTAATATAAGAACTTCTTGCAAAGTCGCTTTATAAAATGATTTATCAAAAATTATTAAAGTTAACATATTTTGGAGATTATTTTTAAATATTTTAGAAGCTTTTACCACCCATCGAATGATATTATAGATTTTACATATTGTGTTATGTGTTTCTCAAAATAGTCTTATGATGTATACATTATTATCCCTAATTCATTGGTGAAAAAAAATGAGTTTCAAAATAGGTATGTTGCCAAAAAACACACACAGAAAGGTAGGATTCCAGTTGAGATTTCTATGACATTAATGTTCTCCTTTTAACTTTACTGTGCTTCCAGTCAAGAGGTTCATACCAGTGTCAGCTTGCACAGACATACATCTTTCTCCTGTGGTGTCCTAGAGAAGGCATCCAGGTTTTGCTGTTCTATTAGGTGACCACAAGAGACTTTTAAGGAAGATTACAAGGTTTACTCCAGAGATAGAATATATTTGAGTCTTTCTTCTTTCTATTTTATTGATTCCCTTCAAGTCGCTGCATCATTGAGCACCCTGGAAAAGCATTTCGGTATCATTGGTCCGCCGCTGATTTTTTGATGCTCTCGAAGATAGCAGTTAAAGGAAGAATTTCTGTCAATGTATTTTGATGTCTTTCTGTTATCACATATACATTGGGAGACCATGCTCACAAAAAACCTCAACTGACCTAGTTTCTGAATTCTTAAGTCATATTCTATTTTTACACAACCTTGAAACTAAAATGTTAAAAAGAATACATTATTACTCCAGTTTAAGGTGCTTTTTAGAATTTTGAATTTGTTCCATATTTTACATGCACCAAATCTTTTTCTTAAATATGAAAAAGCAAAAACAAAAAAAAATGCACAGCACTCAACTTACTTTTAAAGTACATTCTTATGAAGGAAAAAATTCTGTTTGGAAAAGCTAAAAGGTAAAAACCACAGCATTTGGCTCCTTTCCAACATGAGTAAATATATAAACAGCCTGTTGAAAAGCAGATCCTCCAGCAGGTGGACGAATTTTCTTAGGAGCTTAGCTGGAATCCTCATTGATCTACTTTATAAGACAAGTTCCCAATGGAGCTGAACTGTCTTGTTCATTTTTATTTTATTGATATTTAGGGTTTTGAAAACATGAAAATGTGCTTCTAAAATATGTGCTTTAAAATGTAATAAGAAAAAGCTGAGGAGATTTAGATGTGGGTATTTTAGTCCATGAGCATAGGTTTTTAAAAAATGATTTTGAAAACAAATTATTTAAAAGCTAAAAGGTGCAGTTTGCTTGCTGCTCGCCCTCTTAGGAAAATTAGTACCAAAATATGTATGTCTAGGATCTTTCATCCAAAGGGTCTTGTTTGTTGTGTGCAATGCAGTTAGTCATTTATATGAAGCTGGGTCACAACTGAAAGATCAAATTTGATTACAAAATCAGATGATGATAATAATAAAAGAACACATAAGAAGCCTTATTACACGTTTTTTAAGTGACATTTAGAGGTGGCACAAATGAATGCCCTCATTGCACTAGAAATGACATATTTTATAATAAGCCAAAAACGTATGATATTATAAATTAGTTATTTACATGGCAAGCCTTGATAAATATTTTATTTAGGTGAAAGTCTCTTATGTCACTGAAAAGATAGTTTATCATTAGTTATAGTTAGACTAGTCCTGTTATTATGTTGTTTTCATATTAAATTAAGTATACATTAAAAAGGCCACGAAGTAATCACAGGCCAACACATTTTTAAAAACATATCAATAACAAATAAGTTGGAGAAATGCTTCTAAATATCTAATTACCACTTAGAAATATTGCAGAAACAAACTAAGAAAAAAATGTAGCTTTGGCAAAGGAGATTAAATAAATGTAGAGATTTAGGAGTAGGGAAAATTGTTTTCTTTGCAAGTAAAATAAATTTATTTCATTATTTACTGAATATCTATTGAATACCCAAAATGTTCTACCCTTTTTATTTTGTACCTTTAGAAAACCAATGCTTCTAGTTACTTTGAAAACATTTTTAATGAAATATTATTTTTTGAAAACTATACTACTCTAATGATGGTGTACAAAATGTATCTTAAATATTAGAGCAATTGTATCCTTTGAGAATTCAAAGTCACTTATCAGGGCCTATGGGAATTAGTATAACCTAAGGAGATATTTGGTAACTGAAAAAAATATATATGTATATATAAAAAATTACAAATTACAAAATATGAAATTAAAAATAAAATATAATAAGTACTTTTAATGTACTTAATAAGTACTTTTATGACTACAAAATATGCTTTTTTTTTTTCAGATTTTAAAATTGATTTTAGAGAGAGAGGAAGGGAAAGAAAGAGAAAGGGAAACATAAATGTAAGAGTGATATATCCAGCGGCTGCCTCCTGCAGTCCCACGCCCACTGCCTGGGACCATGCTGGAAACCTGGGCATGCGCCCTGACCAAAATGGAACCAGCAACCTTTTGATGCATGGGCACTTTGCTGGTAGGAAAAGAGAGAGTATTTAAATACACTTTAAACTAACTCTAAGTTCATTATTTAGTCACTACAGTGTAACACTTCCAAAGTGTGACACTTTGGACGTTATTGGGGTCAAATAAATCTGTAAAAGAAGTGGGATGGTATAAGGAAGATCTGATAGTGTCTTTAGCACGGCTGTGCACTTAGAACAAATAATCAGCCACAAGTATTTATCGAAGCTCTCCCCTATGCTCAACATACACAAAAAAAGCCATGTTTCACCGGTCATAGTTTTAACTTCTTCTCCTGCTGTGGAAAAGAAAGTCACTGTGAGATTAAAAAAGCTCAGTAGGAGGGAGAGCTATATAGCAGGGAGATACTAGCTTCAGTGGTTCTGGGTTTGTTCTGTGGGGCTGTTTAGTAAAATCAGGCAAAAGGAAGAGTCTTTACCTGCTAGCAGTGTCCCCACCAATGGCAGCTAATCACGGAGCTATCTTTTGCAACTACTGTGTATTGGTTATAGTTTATGAGCAGAACTCCTGAGAAAACACAAACTGAAATCCCCATGACATTTTTGTATTTTCAAGTAACTGACAAATTGGTAAAGGGGCTGAGACAAGCCAAAATATATTGACAATAATAACTGAAATATTCCTCCCTTTTTATGACATAATATCAGATAGTGTTCAAGAACTTATGGCAAGTGGAGAATAATAAGAAAAATAAAAATGAGATGCAAGAATTTTATTTATGGATTTTTTAAGACTGGAGTTAATAAAAATTAACATAGCTTATTTTTATTGCAGTGCTTTAACTCTATTCCTTATTAAGGAAGGTGATAAATATGTTTCTGAAATGTAATGTATAATATAGAAATAGTTTCCTTAGAAAACTGCAAGAAAGGCAAAGTAAGAGCAGAAGACATATATTTCTTTAATCTTAAACCCGATAGTAACCCGAACATTCTTTTGGGATAAGTAAGACAAGATAAAGGCCACACTCTACACATATGTGTCAGAACTTTGGACCCCCTTTAAAGAGTGTTCTTTTTTTTTTTTTTAAACTTGAAGTACAAACTTTATTTCTATTACAAGGGTGTTAGTAGTTATAATAAAATAAAAAGAGGGAGATGGGCGCTCTGATACTTGGTTTTCAGAATAAGTCATGGAGGTTAGGCCTCAGTCCCGTCGGCAGAGTCCAGCACGGCCCTGGCAGGGACAGGGAGCCACTTGCCATCTCCATCAGGAGGCAGTGAAGACAAAGGAGCCGTCTTCCCACAGAAACAGAAGGCAGTGATGCCAGACGCCAAAGAAGCAGATGAAAACAAGGCCCCGAGTCCTCTCCCCTCCAGTCAAACTCATCTCCAAAAGCCTGTTCCTAACATATATTGCAACTGGCCTGAACACTTCCCCAGAGCTCTTCCACACACACCAGAGGCCCAAATTCTAGAGTGGGGAAGGGCCGTATCCAGGAGAGGTTACCCACAGTTCCCAAAGTTAGGCACCTGCAGGGAAGAGAATCACTTCACTGGTGAGTACCAGGGTTCCAGAACCCTCTCCTCTCCACCAGGACCACAAAGCACCAAGAAGCAGTGGTGACAGTATGTCAAAAGATAGAGCCCTGGTGGGCTGAGAGGCCATAACTTGTATTTTCGTGCTGCCAAAAGGCAGAGGCTAAAGCTGAAACATTTCAGCCACCTCCCTGCTAACCCTCCCTCAAACCCCCAAACTCCCACATCACAATTTCAAAAGACACAAAATGGTCATAACCTAGAAAAAGTTAAATCTGTAAAATCTCCCCTGCCCACGAGCACACGAGGTGGGGCCCGCGCTATGGCGAGTGCAGCTGTGCGGAGAAGATGGAACCCTGTGCGGGTTCTCTGCAGACACGTTACTCCTCTCCCTCCTCCGCATCCCCAGCTCCCTGCTGCTTGGGGGCTTTTGCCTTTGCAGTTCTGTTGCGAAAGCTGGCGGTTGTGGGGGTGACCCATGAGTTTCTGCCACCTTCACCCCTACCACTTGACCCATATCTCCCCGAAGGCCCACAGGGGACAGAGGGCGCAAGGTTTTCTGGGTAGAGATTTCGAACAGGGCGAATTACTGGAACGTGCCCAGTAGCCGTGGCCCCATTATGGCTGTTTCTATTCCGCCCCCGGATGTCCTGGCTGTCGAAGTTGTTGAGTTTCATTATGCGAGGAGGGCTGGGCTGGGAACCAGGTTTGGGGCCTGATGTGGATGTTGACACTCGGGTACAGGTAGCCATCATACTACTAATGGGTCTGCTGGGGGGAAGAGGGTAGGTGGGCTCTTTAGTGGTCTCCTGCTTAATATCATCCATGTAACCAGAAGACAGGTCTCCCTGGTGTCGGACACGCCTCTTGGGCAGCTCTGGTGAGGTCTCTCGAGGCTGGAAATCCCGTCTAGGAATCCCCTCCGTCTCATGGTTGTTTGCTGTGGCTGGGCGTTGGTCACACTGGTCCTGGTGATGGAATAGCACCTCCTCTTCCAGCTGTACCCCACAGAATTCACATGGGATGATGAGGCTGTCCTCCACAGAGGGTGAATTGCTCAGGCCCATCAAAGAGTCTATCTGGTTACTTGTAGCCTGCTGCAGAAACTTCTGGAAGATGACATCTGGATTCTCCTCTACCCCTTTGGAGGAAGTGCTACCCATATTAAATGAAGGGAAGGCACAGAAAGGGTTACAGCTGGTCTGATGGTCGATCAGCAGTTCCTCTGGGTAGAGCTCCTCACAAAATTCACAAGGCAGCATGGTCTCATCAGCTGCACCTTTTATGTCATTCAGACCATTGGGACCTCCAAAGGACTGGTCTGCCTCACACACAGCCCTCCAGAAGTCCTGCTCTGCCAATTTGGGGGCCTGGCCTTCATTTTGTAGACTTAGGGCCAACATGAAGTCCAAGTTTGCACTGTCTTCACCACCCTCTTTGGGGGACTGTCGGTTTTTATTCCTTTCCTGCCTTTCTTGTTCTTCCACTAGATTATTCTGAATTGGAAACTGGGTTGTCATGTTCCTTTGGTGAGTAGTCCTACTATGGAAAAGGTCTGATTCTAAGGCTCTCAGGGGCCTTCGGGGGAGCCTCATGGGTGGATCCAGAGACTCAGTTTGTCTGAGGAGTTGGGATGCAATCCACATTCCATCTTGACCCCAAGACTCATCATAGGCATTAGGAGGCATGGCAACCTCATCTCTCTTTTTCTCCCCATCTCTCCCACAAACTTCAGGGTGAGTCTTCAGGTTTTTCACCAGGACATTATGTCCACAAATGCCACATAACTCTGTCCGAGCACCACAGTAATCTTCATGGTCTTTCAGTTTGAGAACAGAAAGTTCCAAATCACAGTGCTGGCAAAGGGCAAGCCGTAGAGGACACTCCACCTCCTCATGATTCTTTAACTGTCTCTTCTCCAACTTCTTGTTACATTTGCAGGTTACCTGACAGTGTTCTGTAGTCATGTGAGTCTCCACGTCAGATTTAGGAAATGGTTCCTTGCAGACTGGGCACATACCAATGTTCCTTTGACAATGGATCTCATGAATGGTAAAGTTACACACAGGAATTTCTTTTTTGCAGTTGTCACACAGTCGAGTGTCCAGGTCATCTAGAAATTCAGCCATCTTTAGCTCTTCCAGAAAATTCTGTTAGGCAGCTCCTCTTGGCCCAGGTCATTGGAGGGAGCCAATGGGGCACTGCCACCCTCATCCAAGGTCAAGATGAGGGGAACGTCGTCATCTAAATGCATGGCCATGTTCTTCTCTCCTATAGCCCTCAGGATGTGATGTCCAGGGCTGTAAATAGTCCCTGCTTTGCGCTCCCTTTCAAAGCCACTGGACCAGAGGTGCTTCTCGGAAACTCCTCCATTTGAGGCATCTTACGCGCCGCCCCAGCAACCCGGACCGCACGCGGGGCTCGGCACCGTGCAGCCCAGCCTGCCGGCGCCGCCGCCGCCAAAGCCCCGAGCCCGGACTGTTGCAGCCGCCGCCGCCAAAGCCCCGAGCCCGGACTGTTGCAGCCGCCGCCGCCAAAGCCCCGAGCCCGGACTGTTGCAGCCGCCGCCGCCGCCAAAGCCCCGAGCCCGGACTGTTGCAGCCGCCGCCGCCAAAGCCCCGAGCCCGGACTGTTGCAGCCGCCGCCGCCAAAGCCCCGAGCCCGGACTGTTGCAGCCGCCGCCGCCACTTCAGCCGCTGCCACCACGGCAGCTGCGCCAGCTCTCTCATACCTAAAGAGTGTTCTAAGACATCCATCTAATTTTCAAGTCATCATTATTCTTGAACCTGATGCAGGATGTCTGAAAATTATTATATTAGAAATATGTCATGTGACTTTAGAAGAGAGTGAGTGCTGGGGGAAAAACTAAATAAAATCAACAAAATAATATAACAAAACCTTGTTTGGCTGCTTGTTTCTTATGATTTTTGTGTTTGTATAATTTTCTTTTTTATTCTCACCTGAGGATATGTTTATTGATTTGAGAAAGAGAGAGAGATCAATGAATTATTTCTTATAACTTTCAGTGTAGAATTAATTAGTTAATTAATTAAACTACTCAGGTATGACTTTTATGTAAAAAATACATATTTAATATATAACTTAATGAGTACACACTTGTGAAGTCATCACCACTATGAAGGATATAAACATAGTCATTACCTACCTACATTTTCTCCCACCTCTTTTATTATTTGTGTATGTGTGTGGTAGAACATTCAATGTAAGACCAGCCGTTAGGAGAATTTATTGGGGATGAAGTGTGTGTGTGCATGTGTGTGTGTGTTGTGTTTTCGTGGTTCTGAGTATTTTGTTGTAAGTGCCATTTATCTCCACAATTAAAGAGATATAAATATTTTAATTATCTGCAAAGTATTTTTATGCATGAATGTTTATTGACAGCTGGGTTTTGTTTTTCATATGAGAATGGTCCTCCTGTTGAGATCAGAGTGATTTCAAGTGTCATGAATTGGGCCAATTACCTAAGACCCCTCTTGTCTGCAGAGATCATAAGGTGGAAGGCCATTTTTATGGTGGCTTAATAGTTAGTCAAATGATTCATACACTAGTTAATTAAAAATATTTATTGAGTATCTAGTTTTGTGTTGAGCATTCAGCTGAGTGATGGATGTAGCAATGATTAAGGAAGACATCCCTGCCCTTACAAAACTTATGGTTAGCAATAAAAGAGATATTAAGATAATTACAAATGTACAGAGTTTATAAAAGGAAAACAGCAAACACTCATAATAGAGAATTTAGAATGTTAAAACACATTGAGGATAATTTGTGTATGAGAAACACAAATCCTTATTATCAAGGTAAGGAACTCACTTTATTTCTTAGGTCCTATTGTTATTTATTTTAATTTTATACCTTTAAGTTTGCACTTATATTTGGCTTAATATCATATAGATATAAGTTATCCATCATTCAAAAAATATTTATTGAGCATATACTATTGCCAGACACTGTGATAAATACTCAATTTTTTTTTAAATGATGTTTTGCTTTTGCCTTCATAGCGCTTCAAACCTACTTCAGGACATATGAAATGAGGTTAGGTACATAGTGTAAGAGGAGTCAAGAAAACTTTGTCTAAGCTCATGCACAAAGGAGAATTGAGTTTTAGCCAGGCCAAAAAAATATATTTATATATAGATAGATGGAGAATGCATTCCAGTAAAAAAAATGAAAATTTTCAATAGTCCAGGAATAAGAGAGAACATATCACATTGAAGAAACTTAGAATGATTAATTATGTCTAAGCTTTCGGTGTAAGAAGGGAATAACATAAGGGTAGTAACATATTTAGGGGTAGAGAAACAATTATGAATATCTATTGTTTTTCTGCCTACATACATTCATTCTTCTTATATTAACATGATCTTTATTTTCTTTGCATAAATACCCCTTCAGAAATCTCAGTTCATATGGTTCTATTGGACTTGACTCTGTCCACCACAACTCCAAAAGTGAGCATGTGACCTAAACCTGGCAAATGAAGCCCAGTGAAATGCCATTCTTTATGTATGTTGTGTGTGTGTGTGTGTGTGCATTATTAGAGATTATTTATTATGGGTATTTCTGGAAGAATTGAATACAGCCTGTGACTTCTAAGGAACATATTTTCCCAGGAAAGGAAACTTACCTGGAAATAGAACAAACATAAACACATGGTCAAAAGATGGAAGAAAGTCATGATGACACTGTTTGAGCTCCTATACCTAATCATGTCAAAAATCATATTTAATTGAAATTTTAGGTTATTTGAGCCCAAATTACTATGTTTCTGTTTGTCTATATATTTATTTATGTTTCTAAATTAAGCCATTTTAAATTTATGTTATCACTTTTATCTGAGTTCTGACTACTAAATATCTAAACCAATATTATTTATAAAATGTTTAACCTTTGATTTCATTGGGATATAGATGTAGGATTTATATGCATAAATACCATATATTGTTTTCTTTGTGTTCAAAATAAGAAACAAATTTTAGGTGGAATTTTGTGAGCCAGATCACTTGTATAAGAAATGATGACTAAATATCTGCTCCCTGTTGTACATTTCTAGAGTTCTATCTGACTGACTTCAGTTTGAGTCTACTCTCAGAGGACTGATATCATAAATGTTACCAGGACATATAAATACAGAGTGAGGCAATTTCTCCCCACTCCCTAACTTTATATTCTATATGAGAGTAATATATAAATGTGTGAGGCCAGGGCTAATAAAGAATCTTGTGTTGAGATAGGAGTTGACTGCCACTGTAATTATAATTAACATAATTGGTGTTCTCATTGTCCTATAGATCAAGACATTGGTCAGCTCTCTGTCCCCTTAACTGTGCTTTAGCAGAGAAACTGTATGAACCTGAAAATTAGGAAATTAGAAAGTATTGAAAGGTATTTTTTCTTTATTGTCATTAGAGAGAGAGAGGAGGGAGAGGTTGAGAGAGACAGAAACATCAATGAGAGAGAATATTGATTGGATGCCTTCTGCATGCCCCCCACCGGGGATCAGGCCCACAACCTGGGCATGTGCCCCGACCGCGAATCGAACTGGCGACCTCTTTGGTGCATGGGTGATGCTCAACCACTGAGCCACACTGGCCGGGCTTGAAAGGTTTCAATGAGCATGTTGAGGTGTTGGAACTTACTTTGGATACAGGTTTGAGATAATCATAGACTGTGATATGGTAATAGCAATGAAGATGAGCAAGTGTTTGGTGGACGTGAAAAACACCTAGAAAGAAGTGGTATGGTTGACCGTCTGTGAATTAAATGAGATCCACGTAAAGCCCCACTGCACCTGGATGCCCTGGAATTCACTGTCACGGTCTTTGAGAAAAAGAAGGCTGAGGTAGAGTCACTGAAACTCATAACAGAAGCTCAGTTCTACGTGGATCATATATAAGATATAAACTACTCTATTTGAAGTCTTTAAAACATCTTAAGGTATGAGGATGAGAAATGCAGAGGGGGAATGTGATCGCTTAGGTGTTTTTAATCATCTATTATTTCCTCTTCTATTTTGCTCTGTAGTCAGAATTTAAATACAGCAAATATTGAGCAAATGACATCTATGGGAGGAAATATAAAATAGTCTAGCATTAGACAGATAATAACAATGACAACAAATAGAATTTAGGGCAACATTGTTAAGTAATGTCTTACATAAGTGAAAAACATTTCTTAGTTTGGTGTAGAACAATGCCATCCATTTAAAAAAGAAGAGAAAAGAAAATATCATAATGAGAAGACAAACAACAGCAAATCCCCTTATATTTGACTCTTTTACAAAATTTTTTTAAAACAAGTATTGGGCTACAAGATATTTGAAATCCCTAAACTTGTAAGCAGTTTTTCTTTCTGGGATAAAGCCCCATAACTTTTGTAGATTCTCAAAGGGGTCTGTGACCCAAAAATCACTGAAAACAAGTTCTATAGAAATTATTTTTCAGGTGTGAATGTTTTATGATTGTATCCAAATCTGTTATGTGCCTTGGGATAATGTGAGATTGAATTGGGATATGCAAAACAAAACAGCTCCCCAGGTAGACTGTGTAGCACAGGTCAAACTAGGGTTTCACTGTGTGCTTTATTCATTTTTGAAGACACTCTAGAGGACAAAAGGGATTTACCTGTTTCTTGTTAAGCGGCATTTTACTTGGCGTTTTTATGGGATAAATGTTTTGTTTATCTTTGGGTTTTTCCTTTTATTTTTTATTTTTTGAGGTCAAATGAGTTTTGACATAAACCACAAGAAATACAAAAATGAACACTGAGAGGATGCCACTTCTTAAGTGTCCTATTTTCACCCTGCATGACCAAGCTGAACCCCTCCCTGGCTGTGCCTGCTATGTGGCTTTGAAGTTGTCAGAGGCCCCTGGATATCACTTTTACTTCTGGAGTTCCTTATTTGTTATTACTGCTCTTTTGTTGGTGTTTTATCCTTTATAAAAGTGGCAGTGTCTTCTTGCCCTCTCTCTCTCTTTTCCCCCCTCTTTTTCTCAAAGAAAATTCTGGATGGGACAGGGGGAAGAGGCTAGGTGGAAAAGGTGAAGGGCTTAAGAAGCACAAATTGATACATACAAAATAGTCACAGGGATGTAAAGTAGAGCATGAGTCAGTAATATTATAATAGCTATGTATGGTGCCAGGTGGGTACTTGAATTATCAGGGGGATTACTCTGTCAATTATATAATTGCCTAGCCACTGTGCTGTACACCTGAAACTAATATATAATAATATTGAGTGTCAACTGTAATTAAAACATACAATTTTAAATGCAATATACAGATAATGAATTATAGAATTGTACACTTGAAACTTATATCATTTTATTAACCAATGTAACCCCAATAAATTTAATTTAAAATAAATAAAAATTTAAATTAAAAAAAATTCTGCTGACTCCTGGGACGATGATAACCTAAGGATGTGTTATGCTCCTGCTTACTCCAATATTCTCATTAAAATTATCAACATATTTTTTAAATTCAATTGAAAAAAATATAGCATTAGGAACTAGAAAATGGTAACATCCATAACCAGTTTGTTCCCTTACTACTTTAGTATGAAGGAATTGTGCCTGGGAAAGTAGGTAGAAGAGGAGTCTTACTTGACATGTGGCAGGAGAAGGATAGACTTTGGGCCCTAGGCAAACAAAAATGTTTTCTGCATTCATCATTAGAATTAAAACCTCAACTTACTCTCAGCTTGGATTTGGTCATGTTAGAGCAGAAAAGGGCTAGTCTGTGACTCCTAATTGTAGCCTAGAAAAGATTGGATACTGTCTTACACAAATCCTGGAAAAGAGTCTCTTGGTAAACTGTTAAAGATGCCTGCCGTGACTGTTTCTCACTTTGATTCCATACTCCACTTATTACTTGATATCTAATATAAAAATAACAAAATAAATCTGAATTATCTTCTTATAATACTGTCTTAGATTCATAGATTCAGAGAGGAATTTTATAGTGTCTGGAAGAAGCCACCTTATTTTCTATATTGGAACCAGTCTCTCTGTAAGGATAATTTACAGAGAAATGTTAACAGCTATAAAATAGACATTGCATTTCAAAGAAAAAACTTCTAAAACATGGATTGGCATACTTTTTCTGTAAATATTTCACTTTGTTGGTCAGAAGTTTTCTGTTGTAGTTACTCAACTTTGCCTCTGTGACATGGAAAAAACTATAAATAATATGTAAACAAATGGGTATGGCTGTGTTCCAGTGAAATTTTATTTACAAAAATAGGTCATAGGCCAGATGGTAGACTATAATGAAGATGAAAACATAAAAGACAAACTGAAAATTACAGTGCAGTTGGTGAACAGCCTTTTGTATATTGCAGAATATTTAATAGATATAATTTTTGAATAGATTAAATGACAGCACCAAATGAGGGTAGGAATGAGGAGAAATTTGATTACTCATACTTTTTTGATAGGAATATAGAATAGTATCACCACTCTGGAAATGTCTTAATAAAGTATCATAACACTCAGCATTAGAAGTCCTGAGCATTTATTCCAAAGAATGCTAAAATCTTCCTGATAAAACCTATACACAGATGTTCATAGTGGCATTATTCATAATAGCCAAAACACTGGAACAAACTCAGACATCTTTTTAAATAGTCAAACTGTGGTACATCTGTACTATGGAATACTATTCAGAGTATAAAGTGAAAGAAATGGCTGTTAATACAGACAACAACCTGGAATAAACTCCAGAACATTTTGGTAAGGGAAAAGGCCATTCTCCAAGAAGTTTTCAAAGCATAACATACTGAGTGATTCCATTTATGCTTGAAATGACAAAAATATAGAACTAGATAACAGATTAGTGTTTGGAAGGCGTTAAGGAGGAGGGTGGAGGTGAGTATGTATATTAGGACAAATGACAGAACTTTATGGTGAAAAATTATTCTATATCTTAACTGTATCAATGTCAGCATCTAATTTTGATATTGTACTGTAGTTTTGCAAAATGCAGTCATGGGAAAAACTTAATAAAGGGAACACAAAAATACTCTGTATAATTTCTTACAACTACATATGAATTGGCAGTTCTCTCAAAATAAAATGTTTAATTAAAAAAAAATGGAGGTGAAATACAAACATCCCAGGATTGTGAGAGAGAGAGAGATTGTTTCTATCAGAACTGCTTTACAAAATATATTAAAGGCACTGCTTTAGGCTGAAAGCAATTCCAGAAAGTAATTCAAACCCACATGAAAAAATAAAAGCACTGGTAAAGGTAATTAGAAGGTGATTTAAAAAAACATTATAATTACATATTTCTCAACTGATTAAAAAGTAATTGTATAAAACAATGTGCATATAATTATATAACAGCACAAAGGAAGTGGGTGGGAACAAAGCCGTATTAGAGTAAGGACATGACACCAGATAAAACTTGAATCCACAGGAACATATGAAGAAAACCAGAAATGTTAAATAAGAAAGTTAGTATCACCAAATCTGCAAATATTTAATTTTTAATTCTTTCTCTCAGTTTCTTTTCAAGATATAACATTACACACGGTGATAATTATAGCAGTATATTGTTGGATTTGTAACATATATAGATGTAATATATGCAACAAAATTAGCACAAAAAGGGAAAGGGGGAATGGATCTATAAAGAAATAACATCTATATAGCCCACTGAAATTAATTTAGTATAAATTTGATAAGATAAATATTGTATGCTCTAGAGCAATCACTAAGAAATTAATGCAACAATATTGGGAGAAATCATGAAATGAATTAAAATGTTACACTAGGAAATAGTGTCTCAGTGCAAAAAAAAGCAATAAAGGAGGATCTGAGGCACAAAAGAGACATAAGACATAAGAAAACAAAAAGTCAGATAGCAAAGATAAATAGAGTGATATCAATAATAACATGAAATGTAAACGAATTAAACAATGTCATCAAAGGCAGAGATTGACAGACTGGATTGAAAAGCAATACCCATGCCCAGCTGGTATGGCTCAGCGGTTGAGCATTGACCCATGCACCAAGAGGTCGCCAGTTCAATTCCTGGTCAGGGCACATGCCCAGTTTGTGGGCCAGATCCCCAGTGGGGGCATGCAGGAGGCGGCCAATTGATGTTCTGCCTCATTGATGTTTCTATCTCTCTCTCCCTCTTCCTTTCTCTCTCTCTAAAATCAATAAAGGAAAAAAAAAACAAAAAACAAAAAACAACCAAACACAAAAAAGAAACCTTAAAAAAAAAAAAAAGAAAAGAAAAGCAATACCCAACTATATTTTGTTTGCTGGAGACATACTTTAGATACAAAACACAAGTAGGTTGAAAGCAAAAGAATGGGAAAAAATATTCATGCAGACAGGAACCATATCAAAGTTGGAGCAGCTATGCTAATATCTTACTAAATAGAAATCAAACCCCCCCCCAAAAGTGTTACTAGAGATAAAGAGGGACATTATAATGGTCAATCCACTAGATATATATAATAAGAAGAAACATACATGCAACTAAAAACAGAGCTCCCCCTCCCCAAATACATGAAGCAAAACTGACAGAATGAAGGAAGAAATATGCAATGCAATAATAAAAGTATTTTTAAAATTTATTTTATTTTTTCTAACTTTATTGTTGAGAGTAGTACAGATGTCCCCCCCTCAACAACAGAAGTCTTTATTAAGCCACTTTCAACAGTGCATATAAAAACTAGACAGAACAAGAGTAAGTTATAGAAAAACTGGCCACATTAGAGACATGTATAGAACACTTCACCTAAAACCAAGATAAGACACACTGTCTCAAGAGTAGGAGCATTTGGAACATTTTCCAGGAGAGAACATATTCTAAGTAGTAAAACAAAGTTTGACATTGCAAATGATTAAAATCAGAAAAGTGTGTAATACAAACACAAGTAAATCGATTAGAAACCAAGAACAGAAGAAACAGTGGTAAATTCATAGAAGAATTAAAATTCAACAACCAATAGATCAGAAAAAGATAAAAGAATTTAGAAAATACTCTGAGATGATTGAATACAAACATGTGACAAACCAAAACTTTGAGACACATAAGTAATTAGAGAGAAATTTATACCATTAAACATCAATATTTGAAAAGATAAATGATTTCAAGTCTATAATCTTATATCTTTTATTTTAAGAAACTAAAGATGGAAAGTGAAACTAAAACCAAAGCAAGGAGGAAGAAGAAAACATTTTTTTAAGTAAGACAGAAAAAAATAAAATAGAGATTAGAAGAACAATTGAATGAATGAACAGAACCAAAATAAAAGGTATCAATACTTGGTAGAAAGGAGTAAAATCTTTATTTGTAGATGACATCATCTTGTACATAAATAATCCTAGGGAATTCAATAAAAACTATTATAACTAATAAGCAAGTTCAGAAAGCTTTCAGCATATAAGATAATTATTTCAACTGACGTAATTGAACAAATTTAACAATTACCAGTTATCAGATTGCACTCACACTGTTAAATATGGTCAAACATGTTTAATAACCTGATGCTAAAAATGGCCACTTTATTAAATGTCTGTATTATAAGGTACAGTAAAAAATGCTATTTCAAAAATTTCCTCCACATTTTTAATATATTGTCTAAATATGTAATAAAGAAGAGGGAAAATTTCACTGTGTCACCACCCAATATGCAATATTTTCTCATTTTTACAATCCACTCTTGACAATAGGATGATATGAATTATAGTTTAGGAATACTATATAGTTCCTATAAATTTTTCCATTTGATGTTTATTTAAATATGATTTAATGTTGTATGTCCAGGCACTTCAGTGAAAGCTTTGGATTTGAAGCTGTCAAATATTTATTATTTTCATATACTGGATATTGTGCTCCAACTGGGAACCACCGTGTCATGATTTTTACAAGACGAATGCCACAAAAGATTTTTCTAGTAATGGATGTGTAGAATGCTCGTCTTAATTTATGAATTCCCTAAGGGCACAGTTCTGATCATTGAAATTGTCAAGAGAGCCCTATCTATAATGGAGAAGAATGAATCCCACTGATGCTCAACCAAGAAATTTTCTCTCGGGAAACATAATTAGGAAGCAGTGCGGTACAAATCGTTTGGTCCCAGCTTTGTATCATACTCCCTGCATGTCCTTAGGCAATGTTTATTCCAACACTTTTACATTAATTAGGTCATATGAGAAGTAAAAATGTTCTATTCACATCTTAAGATTGTTGGGAGACTTTTTAATCATTCCTCTTTTTAAGTTTTTAATTTACTTTAAATTTCAAAGGCAATAAATTCATTTACTGTAAGCAATGAAACAATACAATGAATAGCTTATAACTTTATTTCCCCACTGTCTCTGATTCCATCCCACTGTGGTAAGTAATTCTCATGTCCCTGTGCACATGCCTATGCCTTTTTCTCCTTGCTCATGTAAACATTTACAACATATATACAGGTAATCTTGCAACCCAGTTTTCCCAGGAAAATCAGTTTGTTTGTTTTCCTAGTATAATTATTAATAATGCTCCTTTTGTTCTCAAAAGTATGCAGATTGGGATAATAGATTACATAGTCACTCTTTTTCAAGGAGTTTACTTGTTTATTTTCAATTTACCTGTAGCTATTAGCATAATGCTGGGCATTTGGTAAGTTATAAGCAATGGCAGGTGTTGTTATTATAATTCTTATTTCTTGGGCACCTATCAAATATTTAATAATGTAGTTTTAGGGAGAGTGATTTAGTAATATCAGGACTAACATTTGCATGAGTTAAATGTTTGTTCTTAAAACATTTTGATACCTTTTAATGGGTAAGTTTTTATATTGTCTATTTAAACAGGAAACGTTAAAGTCTACGATCTTTCATTTATAGTACTATTCCAGGCTTATATTTTATAATCTTAAATTGGATGTTGAAACAAACCCATGCAATGCTGAAGTTTCCAGCTTTCAGAAAAGTGAAGTGAGTTATCCCAGGTCACGCAGGTATTTGTGTCACTGCCTGCCTCAGCTCTCGCGTGGAAAATGCATATGCACCATGTGAACAACATAGGTGGGGACCCCTCATTTAGGCTATTTTAAAACAAAATGTTAATAGTTTAACTGGTTTCTTTTGGTGGTATAAATCGCTGATGCTTTTTTCCCCCTTTTTATTGAATTTATTGGGGTAACATTGGTCAGTGAAATCATATAGGATTCAGGTGTACAATTCTAGAATACATCATCTGTATATTGTATTGTGTTGTGTGTTCACCACCCCAAGTCAAGTCTCCTTCCATCACCATTTACCCCCCATACCCTCTTCTACCTCCCCATCTCACTTTCATTCTGATATTTTTGTATATATATATATATATATATATATATATATATATATATATATATATATATAAAATATATATAATGCAAAAATTTTTTATCTCAAAGAAGATAGGTGTTTTCAACTGAGCAGGCAACTCTAGAAACATGAGGGAGAAGGGTCACCTGTCCAGCCTGGCAGACAGCAGAGTCAGCCTCTTCATTTAGCAAGCTTTTCAGCTTGATTCAAATATCTGGCAGGCCAGGTTTTAGTATGTGTTCTCCACCTCCCCAGTCAACCTCTGTTCTCCACCCCCTACTCATCACTGAATAATTTTCAAAAAAGTTGAAGAGATAGAATTTTTTTTTAAATATTTTTTTCTTTATTGATTTGAGAGAGAGAGAAAGGGAGAGGGAGAGGCATATAGAAACATTGATAAGAGAGAACATCAATTGGCCGCCTCCTGCATGCCCCCCACTGGGGATCGGGCCCACAACCTGGGCATGTGCCCTGAACAGGTATGGTACCGACGACCTCTTGGTACATGGGTCAACACTCAACCAGTGAGCCACACTGGCTGGACAAGAAATAGAACTTTTATGCAACAAATTGATACAGTGATTTACTAACATAATCATTTATCCAGCTGCTTGTTTCTTAAGATTTCTTAGTCAATTTAGACTCCAACTACCATATTTTATAGGTAGTAAAAGTAATTTTAAAAAAGGTAAGAAGGTATCCTAGGGGCACATGTGCTTTGTTAAAATGGGTAAGAGAAACATTTTTGTAAAAAATCAAAAGAAGAGATATAATCAGGGGCTTCTAAGTGGAGAGCTCATTTTGTTTTGAAATAGTGTTTATTTCTTCAGTAATTCTGCAGATTTACTGTCACTTTAGTTAAGCAGATGATGCTATTGAAGAATAAATAGCAGACATATTTGAAGTTCATATAAGAGGAATATGAAGTGTGCAATCCTTGATGATATAAAATGAAAGAAAACAGGAAGAGCAAGTATCAATATTTTAAAGATAGAGAAATAGTGAGAGAAACACAGATCCTCATGAGGGGATTTTTTTTAACAGTTTTGAAAGTTTAGGTAAGAAAAGCGTCTCCAAATTTAGATGTTCTCTGGAGCTATGTTGAAATTTTCAAAGGAGCTACTTTATATCTTTTTTTTTTTTTTTTTGCAGCTAAAATGAGCTAAAAACTCTTTTTATGACAATCCAGGATGTTTTTCGACTGTTCATTGTTGTAAATTAGCTGCATTATTCAGTAACTCTTAAAAAAGCTCAACAATATTAAATAAACACATATACTTATTAAATAAATATGTATATATTTATCAATATTCTTTGGAGCTAGATACTTATTTGTGTTTTAGTAATTTTGTAAATACTGAAGATTTTAATAAAAATGATAGAATTGGTCAAAAAGAATGAGTGCAAGCAAAGGTTTTAAACCTCTGTTTATATCTTTCTCCTTGGTAAAAGCTTCCCAAATAAACAATTTTAGGTTTTGTTTGTTTGGGGGTTTTTTAGTGATAACCAAATAAACTATAATAATATGTGTTAATATTTTTTGAATACTTAATAAAAGCCAGACATGTGTTAAGCATATAATATATATTGTCTCATTTAATCTTCTAATCACCTTATAAAAGGTGATTACTTCTTTAAAATTAAGTGAATTGAATGGATTAAAATGGACTGCTTTCATTTTGTAGTCAAGGAAACCGAAATTGGGTGCAAAGTAATAAAGATGAACTGCTGGAGCGAGGTCCAGATCCCATGTTTCATCATGTGATGTAATATATTTGCTATGATCCTCCACGTTCTGCAGAAAAGCCAACATGCACGCATGTTAAGCAGTCATCACTCCGTTTTCTTTTCCATACTACAAATAGTCTAAAGAAATGTTTTATTATCACCTGTAGCTGCACAGCGAAATTATCTGGATATTTACCAAAATCAGTAAAGACTCACAATGTCTTAATGGTTGCTTATTTTAGTAGCTTTCTTGTCAACATTTTGAATGTATATTTATCTTTATAAATATAAACACACATACATGTGTATATATGTGTGTTTATATATATATATATTTAAATATATATATATTTAAATATATGTACATATGTAAAAATCAATGCCTGTTAGGTTCTCTCTGCTCTGACTTTTTGACACAGGAAGAGGAAACTGGTTGAAATTGGTTGAAATGGAATTGGTTCAGTCACAGTTGCTGTGGTCTCTTCCTCTCTTCAGTCACTGGGTTCATCAGGCTGTGTGATATCAGTCGCCTTCAATCACATTGGAGTATGTTGATATGTGACTTTGCAGGGACACTCAGTCCATATGTCACCAACCTAACTTACTGGAAGGAGCTAGTTTTTATCTTTCTTGAATTAAATGAATTAAATTCTTTTTATGAGAACCCTTGATGTTTTGTGACTGGTTATCCTTGAAAATTAGCTGCATTGTTCAATAACTCTTAGAAAGAGTTGCTGGATCTTTCCTAAATGTATATTTCACATTATTTTTTGCTCAAGGGTCCTAATTATTTATGACTGTAGCAAATTTAAGTAACATTTCATCAGTCATTATTAATTATGTATTTATAAAGTACATTATTGTAGAAAAAAGATAACCACATATTTTTGTTATATATTTACCTTTTCAGAAATAGCAATCAAAGGAGAAGAGCAAACAGGTTAAAACTAGGTCAGTCAAATTTATGATGACAAATAAATGCAATGTAGTCTTTGTATATGTGAGTAAAAGTGAATATTGCAGATTACAGTTCTGTTTAGATGTTGATGAACAGCAAAGACGTGTTAGAATGCTATTTCAAGAATAGAGTTGTAAGAACACCCACATGGGGATAAACGCTCTTCAGTTTGAATTCTAGGTCCAGCTCTTACTTGTGCAAGTTAGTTGGTCCTGCTGAGCTTTATGTTCCTTACGAACTAAATGGAGATAATAATACCAACAATTACTTTTTTGGTATATTGTGTGTCCTGTAATAAGGCTTCATACATGGTAACTAAATTTTACTGAAGAAATAGGTTTGTTTGTCCTTGTAGTAAATGCACCTTTAATATGTTGCCTGTAAATTTGTTTCTTCTGAATGTACATTTTCTTCTATATAAGAAAATGCAGATTCCCAAATATCTAATACTGTTGAAAGTTTTTATTTACCACCTTGTCCAAAATAAAAGCCTTCCTACCCTACTTTGTCTTTGTGGTGTTTTTCTCTCAGAATTATAACATTTTCTTTTTCAATGTCTAGCAGATTCTTTGGCAACACCTGATTACAATCTCCAGCACTACCAGGATCTCCATAAATGAATAGCTCGAGTAGAAGATATTGAGTCTCAGAAAGACCTTGATTTGAGCTCAATCAGAAGGGACGTATTCAAAATGCAAAGTGACTGTCCATTCTGTAGAGGTCGTGAGCCATTTTTTTATAGCCTGAAATGTCAACCCTTTCCATTATAGTTGAAAAGATTAATATAAAAGAAGGTCATATGCCAACATTCAAATTTATGAAAATATGTAATTTGTATTACTATAAATCATTGAAATTGTGGTACCTTACAAATTTCTCTGGCTATAAGGGGATCTCATTTAACTTATTAAATATTGATAAAATATTTTTAATAGACTGCTAAAAATATGTTACAATATATAAAGAGATTATTTAATATTTTCAGAATTACCTACAAGAAAGATATAAATGAGTGAAATAGTCTTAGGTTTCTTGGGACAATTTAGGTAAACTTAAATAATTAAAATTGTCAGTGAGCTTCAGAAATAAAAACCTTTGAGAGAAAACTAGTGTTTTCATTCGTGTGAGTGAGCTGACGCCTCCAACCCCGGTCAAGCCTTCACATGATGCAGCCTCAGTGGAGGTCATGACTGAAACTGATACCATTGTAATTAGCTAGTAATTAATAATAGGAAAAGAGCAAAGTGGGAAGCCAGACATTACAGGCATGCCATTTGGGCAACTTCACCAAGAAGCTGCAACTTTGCACTGCCCAGGGAACCATCAGTTTATGTCTTATTCCCTGCAAAACACTAGAGGAGGGAAGATAGGCACATGTCCAGTAAAGTTGGAGTGACATAAAGAGATAATTACCTATTAGTCACAGCTGGGAACAGAAACCATTGGCCAGAATAGGCATGGCCACTGCAAGCATGTGAAAATTTGGGAATACATAATTTCCTAAACAAAGGAGTGCTTTCTCTTGTTGCTCTTAGCTCATGACTCTTGGTTCCTGCGGCTCTTTTGCTCCTGTTTCCTTAATATTTGTCTGTTAGGCCCATGGCCATGAGAACCCTACATTCAATGGACTGATGGACTGTAATTGGAAACACAAATAAAGCTAGCCATATGCTGGACTGGACCAGGCTCAAACATGGAAAGGAAACTCTAGACACTGACTGATTTTCAGCCTTACTGAAGCCCCAGCTACACTTCTTCTATGACTAGACTAAGGGCAATGGGACTCTGGGAACCCAGGGGTGTAATTCCATGAAAATAAAGCTTTCTACTATATCTCATCCTACTATGCAAGTCTCAGAAAATTATTTTCCTTGGAATATTGTAAGAAATCCACCCACACTTGCAGCAGGGGGAGACGAGGTCCTCTCCCCTCCTTTGACAAAAACCACTTGAGAGACCTAGAGCCAGGACCACCCAATGAGGCCACATCTAGATTCAACATCTTCAGAAACTATGTGAGATAATAGTTTGTTGTTGTCAGATGTCGATTTTGAGGTAATTTGATCTGCAGCAACAGATAACTAATATACTCTTTTAAACTGGGTTAGTCATTTTTATTGAAAATTTATATTTCAATAATAGAAATGATTGAAATTCAGCATAAATGTGTATTTTATTGCAAGCTGCCAAAGTCCTCACAGATATATAGTTAGTTTTGATATTGGACTTTTGGATTTAATCCTTCTTACTAGGTTCTCAGGAAGAAGACAGATGGCTAGCCTGGTGATGATGATGATGTTTCACTAGAATTACAGAGACGGTCTTCAGAAGTGTGTGGGAAATGACTTCAGGGGAAATGATTACTAAGGTGAGATACCTATAACTTTAAATAAATGACAATTTGTTGAACATTTGAGCTTTATAAGAGGCTTACATAATAAATGCAGAAACTATTATTCTAGCAAAATAATAATTATTGGTTTAAGAATAAAGATATTGAAGATGTCAATGAAATCCATCTGATCTAGTGTGTCATGTAAGGCTGATGTATCCTTGTTGATTTTCTGTCTGGAAGATCTATCCATTGATATCAATGGCATACTATCAACACCTACTGTGACTTTATTATCACCCATCTCTTCCTCTATGTCCATCAAGGTTTGCTTTATGTATTTAGGTGATCGTGTTTGATGCATAAATGTTTACAAGGGTTGTAGTCTTTTGTTGGATTGATCATTTCATCATTATCTAATGTCCTTTGTCTCTTATTATAGCCTTTGTTTTAAACGTTTTTAGTCTGATATATAAATTGCTACCCCAGGTTTTTGGGTTTTTTTTATTTCCATTTTCATGAAATATCTATTTCCATCCCTTTAGTTTTAGTCTGTTTCTATCTTTTGTTCTGAGGTGCGTCAACAGAGCCTATAAAAGGGTCTTGTTTTCTTATCCATTCAGCTAGCCTATATCTTTTGATAGGAGCATTTAAGTCATTTGCATTTAAAGTTATTATTAACAGGTACATATTTATTGCCATTTTATTTTTTATAATTATGTTCCTTTGTTTTTTGTTTTGTTTTGTTTTTCTTTTTTTTCTCCTTATAGAGACCAGCCTTGGGCTACCTGTTTAACATTTCTTGTACTACTGGTTTTGTGCTAATGAACTCCTTTAGCTTTTCCTTGTCTGGGAAGCTCTTTATTTCTTTTTCCATTTTAAGTGATAGTCTTTCTGGATAACCTTGGTCTTAAGTCCTTGATTTTATCACTTTGAATATTCTGTGCAAATCCCTCTGGCCTGAAATATTTCTGTTGAGAAATCAACGGACAGTTTTATGGAGCACCCTTGTAGGTAACTAATTGTCTTTCTCTTGCTCTTGTTTATTCCCTATCTTTGTCTTTAACTTTTGCTATTTTAATTATGATGTGTCTTTGTGTGGGCCTCTTTGGGTTCATCTTCTTTGAGGTTCTCTTCGCTTCCTCGACTTGTGTGTTTTTTCCCCTTCACCAGGTTAGGGAATTTTTCAGTCATTATTCCTTCAAATAGGTTTTGAACTCTTCCAATCTCTCTTCTTTGGTATGCCTATGAGACTGATATTGCTACCAAACATTCCAAACATCCCTTAAACTATCCTAATTTTTAAAAAGATTCCTTTATCCTTCTGCTTCTCTGACTGGGTATTCTCTGATATCTTGTCTTCCAAATCACTGATTGGATCCTCTGCTTCATCTACCCTACTATTTATTCCTTCTAGTGTAGTCTTCATTCCAGGTATTGTATTGTTCATTTCTAACTGGTTCTTCTTTATGGTTTCTATGTGTGTGTGTATGTGTGTGTGTGTGTTTTTTTTAATGCTTACTATATAGATGTTTACATTCTCACTGATTTCATCCATTCTTCCCCTAAGTTCCTTTAGCATCTTTTTTTTTATTAATTTATTTTTGTTACAGATGTTTCTCCTTTTTTCCCCATTGACTCCCTCCTCCTCATTCCCCCACCCCTTCCCCAGCTTTGTTGTCCATGTCCATCAGTTATGCATACATGCGCATAAGTTCTGTGGTTTATCTCTTCCCCCCCACCACCACCTCTTCTGAGGGTTGTGGGTCTGTACCCTACTTCCACATCTCTGGGTCTACCCTGTTCCTCAGACTGTTATGTTTATTGTATTCCACAAATAAGTGAGATCATGTGATATTTGTCTTTCTCTGCTTGGCTTGTTTCGCTTAGGACAATACTCTCCAGGTCCCTCCACATCATCTCAAAGGATAAGAGATCTTTCTTTCTTACAGCTGCGTAGTACTCCATTGTGTATATGTATTACAGCTTCTTTATCCATTCGTCCACCTTTAGCATCTTTATAATAATTGTTTTGAACTTTATATCTGGCGGATTGCTTGCCTCCATTTCATTTAGCTCTTTTTCTGGAGATTTCTCCTTTTCTTTCACTAGGGGCATGGTTCTTTCTTTCCCCATTTAGGCTGCCTCTTTGTGTTTGTTCTCTGTATTAGGTAGATCTGCTATGTTTCCCATCTTTTTAGGGTGGACTTATGTAGTAGGTGCCCTGTGGGGCTCAGTAGGGCTTTCTCCCTGATCACCTGAGTTAAGTGTTCCAAGAATTTCATTTGTGTGGGTTATGTGAGCCCTTTTGTAAAGCTGAGTCTTGATTGCTGTTTGCCCATCCATGAGTGGAATTGACCCTAGGGCTGGCTGATGAGGATTGACCCCGACCACAATGTATAAGAAGCTATGCATGGGCTGACCTCACAAAATAGATGCCCGCCCAGCAGGGTCTGGTGCTTGCCAAGATATCCCTTTGGGTGTACTGCTTATGGAGCTAATTGAGTCATGCTTTGATGTGGTCTGAAGCCCGCCACCAGGTGTGTGAGACTCCAGTGCAGGTCAATGTCAGATGCTGCCTCTGACCAGCTTGGGCTACCTGTTTGGAGTTACAAAGCAGCCACAATCTATGGCTGCCCCTGCTAGACGTAGTGTGCATGGGAGGGACCAGGCTGCAAATCAAGGCTACCTTCCACCAGTACTGAGCCTGGGCTCAGGTCAGCCAAAGGCACAAGGCATCTCGAGATCCAGTTCTGCTTGCCAGCTGCCTGTTAGGCTCAGCCACTGAAGGAGCCTCTGGCAGTACATGAGTGGCGTGAGGTGGGTTCTCAGTAAGTCAAAAGGTAGGGGCCAGTGATGTTCACCAATTCAAATTCAGCACCAGTGCTGGGCCTGAGGCCACTCAGCAAATGTCTCAGGGTACACCAAGGCCAGCCGCCACCTGCCTGTGGCTTGTGGACCTTTGTGGCGGGGCAGGGTCTCATGGAGACTTTAGGGTGAGGCCAGCAGACTACAAGAGATTAAGATTTGGCCATGTGGAGGGAGCACTCTGCACAGAATTGGGGGTACAGTTCATAGGTGCTAGGGAAAAATGGCCCTCATTTCACAGCCACAAAACTCAGTTTCTCCCTGTCCATCTCTGCCACCCCCTGAGTCTTCCTGGACCTGCGCAAGAGCCTTTTAAGAAAGGCTGCACCATAGGCCAGGCTGGCCACAGCCAGCTGACTTCTCCACAGGCCTGGAACTTGGCAGGGTGCGGCCATGAGAAGTCAGGAGGGTGGGGCTAGAGCATGTCCCCAGGCTGATGTTGTAGAGAGGGGAGTGTTCAACCCAGAAAAGATGGTGTCTGTAGGGGGTGAAGCAGGGCATGGACTCAGCAGCTGTCCCTCCAGCCCTCTTCCTGTATGAGACCAGTCTGCTCTGAGCTGTCGTATCTCTGCCAGAGCCCAGGATGAGCACCCGCAAAAGATATTTTGTGCTCTGACCATTTAAGAGGACAACTGGTTTTTCATCAGACCCCCAGTCTCTCCCTGGCAGATGGAACCCCCACAGTCAGATGTTATGTGGGTGTCTCTTCCCGGGTCTGGTGCCCTGTGCTGGGGAGCCCAGTGTGGAGCTGAGAGCCCTCACTCCTCAGGGGCTACTTTTGCAGCTAAAATATCCCTGCAGGTTTTCTACTGCCACACATGGTTGTGGGGCCAGCCCTTTCCGTGTCTCTATCCTTCCTACCACTCTGGATGTGACTTCGTCTATAATCCTTGGTTATAAAACTTCTGTTCAGCTAGTCTTCATTTGGTTATTCAGGTTGATAGTACTATAATTTAGTTGTCATTCACCTTTGGTCCTGGGAGGAGGTGAGTGCAACTTACAACTACCCCCCGAAGTCTGTATTTCTTCTATGGGGAGGTGTCTGTGCAGAGCTTATATGCATTTTTAAATTGGGTTGTTTGTTTTCTTATTGTTGAGGATTAATGTATTTTATGTATTTGGACACAGGTTCTTTATTATATCTGTGTCCTGAAAACACTTTCCCTGAGTCTGTGGCTTATATTAAATTTAGTTAGAAGAATGACATCCACAAAAATGTCCTCCTGTGCCCTCTCTCCTGCTCCCCCTGCCATCGGTGGCTTTTCTCTCATAATCCAGGAAGAGCCTGGTGAGTCCCCACCTCGAGGACCTATGTTCTCTGCTCCAGGTGAGGGCATCCCATTTCTGGGCAGAAAAGAGACATGTAACTGACTGTGGCCTCGCCTGGCAGCCTCAGACCAAGCGGACTCCACCTGACCTGACTTTGAATGAGATGAGGGCTCTCACCCTCATCCCCACTGAGCAGAGCCCCACTCACACAAGCTGGATGTGTGGGTTTGTGGGCCGGGGGCTGGCACAGGGCTAGGGCAGAGATCACTGCTGAAGTACTTCTGTGCTTTGGGTGCTATGGCCTGCCCCACAGCCACGAGCCTGATGCGCTGACCTCTGGCACCTTCTGTGAGGCCCCTTGTAAGGTCCCTTTTGCTCACACAAGCTCCAGTGGGTCCCGTTAGTGCAACTGAGAACTTCACCTGGATGTTCTCGGTGGTCCCTATGACTGGTTGAGCCTCCCTAGATCTGCTTTCCTGACAGAGGAAGGGGCTCTGTGCTTGGAGGGAGAGGGAGCAGGTGAGATTGTGCAGAGCCACATACTCCTGTGTCCTCGATGGCAGGGCCAGGCTGCTTAGCTCAGCTGAGTGATGGAGCAGGGCGGGGCTGGTGTGGGCTAGGGGCAGTGAGGGATGGGACATGGGCAGGGCACAGGCAGGATGGATGGGACCTTCCAGCTGGGAGTCTCACTCCCAGGTATGTTCATCTCCACTCCCATCCCTCCCCATCCTCTCTTGCTCCCTGAGGTCTCTGCCCCAGGTCTCAGCACCCCTGCTTTCTCAAAGCGGACTAGGTGACCTCCGATGTAGGCAACTGCCCCCAACACCTTACAAACATGTTTATATTACTCCAAGAACCCCTACTTCTAGAGACATGTCCTAAATAAAGATTTAGGGACCCAGATTTCCCTTCAGCACGATAATGGGAGTGAGAAATTGGAGATGGCTCATGTTCCACAGCAGGGGCCTCAGAAATTCTGTTGTGGGGACACAGAAAATGCCAGGAGGAAGAGGACTGACTGGCAGGGTCCACTCCTAGGGAAACGAGGTTCCAGAAGGACACACGACCAGAAATCTCCCCACCCAACACCCACAAGTGCACATGCACACACATAAACATACACAGGCACCCACACATGCACACATCAACATGGGAACACAGGCACCCACACATGCATGCATCAGCATGGGAACACAGGCACACACACGTGCACACACAGGTAAGGGACTGGAATGGTGAGCATCCCTGGAAGAACTGTATTCTTTATTGATTCTGAATTGCTTTAGAATTCACCATTGTACTGTAGCAAACCTTTATATTTCTTGTCATAAATTCTTTAAATATTAAAAGCTAAATAACATACCTTTCTCCATAAATGAGTGATCAATGGATAACATTGAATATACGACTTTAATATTTTTAGAACCATTAAAGTCATACATACATTATACACATTGGCTCAAGAAGAAGATAAGAGCTTTGCATGTCCCTCCCCAGAGGTGACCACCATGAGTGTCTGGTGGGCCTCTCTCAGGCTCCGCCTCTCTCATTGTGTTTGTCTGTCTATGTCACAGGCAGACGCATTTTCACATACGTGTGTCTACCTGTTGAAATCATGTGTTTGTGGTCTAACAGTTGGGATCCTGGATGCAGACGGTTGGCCCACGTGTCTCACATGAGAGGACCTCTGAGGTCTTTATCTGCTGGCACATAGAGACCCCTGCACCACTTTAGCAACTGCTGAGCTTCCCTCGTCCATGTGGACCAGGATTGGTGGATCCCATCCCCTCTCCATGGACATGAGTGGTTTTTCCAATTCCAGGCTATTTCATCAGTGCTCTGATGGGTGGTCTCAAAAATACATCCTTGAACACTGGTGCAAGAATTCCTGTGGGGAAACCTCCGTGGGTGAGCACTGCCAGGGGCAGGTGGGCACCTGTGGAACTTGGACGGGTCCTGCACACTGTTCTCCCAGGAGGGGCCCTTCCCCTTCTCTCCAGGAGAACTGCTAGGGCCTCTGCTGCCTCACTTTGTCCCCAGGGCTGGTCACCACCAGAGCAAAAGCTGCCAGTCTGATGGAGACAGCGATCTCTCCCCAGTGTTTATGGTGCGTGTGTCCCCATCGGGAGGTCAGCATCTCTGACATGTCCTGGCGTGTGCACTGCCTCTCACTGGAAGTCATGTGTTTGCCCTTTGTCCCTTTAGAAAACACTGACTTTTGAGAGTTTGCTGCACCACAGGGAGGTTACATCTTTCCCTGCCCTTGGCTTGTGAGGAATGCTTTGCAGCTTGTGGTTTGTCTTTCCAGATTTCTAAATTTTTCCTTATTTTTGTTTAGGGCATAGGAAGAGCTAGCCTTTGCCTGACTGGCTTCTGGCCCTGGGGTCCCACTTAGCACAGCACTTTCTACTCTGAGATCATGCGCACATTTACTAAAGGGCTTCTCTCTGTCTCTCTCTCTCTCTCTCTTTTTTTTTTTTTTTTACATCTGATCTCTAATCCATCTGGGGTTTCCCTTTAAATAACAAAAATACTATTTCAGATAAAAACAAACAAAAATGTGAGCAGACACAAAACGGCACCTATGTCAGATTCCATTCATAGGAAACGTCCAGAACAGGTGAAGGAGCAGAGACAGGAAGCAGATCAGGGGTTGCCAGGGACAGGAGGATGGGGAGTGAGTACTTTCGGGGCAGGGTCTCTTTGGGGGTGATGGACCATCCTGTAACTAGACAGTGCTGATGCCTGCAGAGCATCGTGAGTGTCCTTCATGCTCAGGAATGGCACAATTTAAAATATGAACAATTACTTTATTAGTTAACATGGAGTATGCCACGTGAAAAATAAAGGCTAAGGATAGAAAAAAAAGAAAAGGATAAGAGCAACCCCCACACAAAACACCCACAAAATTAAAATCAAAACATTAAAAACTGACTCCCTCTGAGGAGAAAATAAAAGCATAATACAGAAGAAAAATAAGAGAAGGAGGTCATTGAGTGAAGGGAAAAGAAATCCTGATTCGTCAGGATGAGTGCCTTCAAGGAGCAGCTCTGGAGCTGGCCCTGGAGGATGGTCCTGAAGCAGCTCCTCCTCTGAGGCAGGAACCAGGGCAGGTCCAGGGGAGGGTCCTTCAGCCAGGGGTGGTGGGGCCTCAGCCAGGTCGGGGGAGGCTGCCCAGGCCGGCCCTGGCTCCAGAGCCATAGCTGGAGCGGCTGCTGGAGGTGGCATGGCCTCTGGAGCTGGGCAGCACTCCGGGTCTGCCCCTGCATCAGGCTCCCTGGCACGGATGACAGCTGGCTCTGCCTCCTGGGCTGGTGCTGGAGTTGTGAGAGGAGAAAAGATCACCCACGTGCCTGCATTTCCATGTGCCCCCCAAACAGAATACACTGCAGCCCAGGGCCCCCCAGGAATCCAGCAGATGGGTGGTCTGAGTCCAGTCTTTGCTCCTGGCCAGACTCTGGGGGTGCTCCCTGTGTGTCTGGCACCGACCCTACTCCATAAGCCAGCATGCACCTCCACCCCCCATCCCACACCCACCTCCCCCACCTGCTCACCCCTGGGCTCTGCCTCCTTGGGCTCCAGGTCATCCGGCCGTGTACGTTTTACCTCCGCTCCGTGCTCCCGATTGTACTTGTACATTTTGGCTTTAATGCCCATCGTGGGCTGCTTCGGGAATGGGGTCCTGTGGAGCCTGGGAGGCTTCGGGGAAGGAATCCTCCCTCCCTCGCTGTCCACAAGCCCTGGATCCCCACACCCCCAAGTGGCCACACTCACTTCGGGCCTGCTCGGGCCCTCCATGGTGTGGCTCACATGCCCCTCATTGGTGGACATGGGGTGAGGGTTTTCCTCGGTCAGCCGCTGAGCCTCCACTTTCTGGGTGGAAATCTGCAATGACAGTGACCGGCAGCCGGTCGGGAGACCTCAAGTCATGCCTGGCCTTAGTCACTGCTGCCTCTGCCCACTGGACCTTCTGCTCCCAGATCAGGCCCAGCCCTGTGTCTGCACAGACCTCCACCCAGGGGAAATGAGGTTCACCTCCAGGGCTCGGGATCAATCTTGGGCAGAGGGTGCTGCCCATGCTCCTTGGTACCCAGCCAGCCTTGACCTGCGGTGTGAACATGACCTGCCCACCAGTCTTCTGACCTCTTCACCCTCAACCTGTTTCTGCTGAGGACAGGCCCTTTCTATGTGAACCCCCTTCTGCACACACACACACGCCACACACACACACACACACACACACACACACACACACACACGCCACACACACACGGAGGGGGCATAGAGCTGGTGAGGTGGGATCAGAGTGGTGGCCGGGCCCCAACAAAACCTCCCTGGGCCTCGCTGAGTTACCTCTCGGCCCCGCCTTGAAAAGGGCCACAGGCAGCTGCGCTGAGTCCGAGCCCAGCAGCGGCCACAACGGAACCTGCTGTCATCACTGCCTCTTTTGAGGCCACGGCCTCGGGACACTGGAAGACAGCATGAGAACATGCTGTCCTCTGCAACGTCTTTACCCAAGTGAGCTGGGTAGGGGCTGTTAGAGGATGTCGCTGCCTGGTGACCAGGGTTCCAAGTTCTGTTGGGCTCCATTGTCAGGAAGTGAGGTCACTGCCTGGGTCCCCTACCCCAGGGTCAGGAAATGAGGTCACTGCCTGGGTCCCCTACCCCAGGGTCAGGAAGTGAGGTCAATGCCTGGGTCCCCTACCACAAGGTCTCTCAGACAAGAGCAGTGATGGTGTTTTCTAAAGGGACAAAGGGCAAACACATGACTTCCAGTGAGAGGCAGTGCACACGCCAGGACATGTCAGAGATGCTGACCTCCCGATGGGGACACACGCACCATAAACACTGGGGAGAGATCGCTGTCTCCATCAGACTGGCAGGCTTGTGGTGGTGGCAACCAGTCCTGGGGACAGTCCTGAGGAGCAGATGGAAGGTAATACAGTTACAGTAGGAGATTTTTACACACCATTGATATCAGACAGAAAATAAGGAAACAATGGCTTTACATGACACATTGGATAAGATGGATTTCATTGATAGTTTCAATATCTTTAGTCTTAAACCAATAATTATCATTTTTAGAGTAACACATTGTCTGTATGACACTGTAGACCTGATGTTTTGAATTAATATTTTCAGAGCATTTTACTCCAGGGCAGCATAATATACATTGTTTTCTAGTGCACATGAAACACTTTCTCAGATAGACCACATGTTAGGTCACAGAGCATGTCTCAATAAATTTAAGAAGATTGAAATCCCATCAAGCCTGTACTTTGACCACAATATTAATGAAAGTAGAAATCATTTATGATAAAAAAACAAACAAACAAACAAACTAAAAAACACACAAACACATGGAGGCAGAGAAGAGGATGCTGCTCCGAAGAGGAAACAGAGATGTGTGACAGCCCAGACAGAGATTAGTAAAACCGCTGCTCGCACTCAGCTCTGAGAACGCTGGCTGCTGGGCTTGGGCCTACAGGCAGGATATGAGATAATCTCCCTCCAGGGCAACTGAGAGATGAAGAGACTTTGACAGTTGTAATTCCCCTAAGAAACTCCTTAAAACTGATCACCGTACCAACAAGCCTGGCAGTCAACATATATAAAAATGAGAAAAGGTAATGTGTTTATAAATTAAGAAAAAGGGCTGAAAACAATAGAGAAAAACTTTTTAAAATTAAGATTTATTAAGAAAAATGAAATTTATAATTAAAGTGTTGGAAAAGAAAGTTAGCAAAACCTCCCAGAATGTGGAAAATACCTGAGAAAAAAATGACACTGGTTGACTCACATAAGGTATCCAACATCCAAACAATAGAAAGGGATACAAGGTGAAAAATATGAAGGGGTAATAGAGAAAAAGAAATATATGTCACTAGAAACTAGAATTCTGTATCAAGTCAAATTGTTAATCACATGTGGTGGTAGAATCATATAATTGCGTGGTTGTATGGTGTAGGGGTTAAGACAATCTAGAGCCTGATTTTTATGCTGATGTAGCAACCCTCTCCATGACTTAGGGTTTAAATTTAAATTACTTAAATTTATCTTTGTCCCAGGAAATATGGATCAACTATCTTACAGGGTTGTTTTGAGGACTAAATAAGTAAACAAGTATAAAATGCGAAGAGCAGTCTCTGGCATCTAGGAAGTTGTTAGTAAGTGTCAGCTGCCATTGTTATTTTATTTACAGGCATCCAAGTCATCAAAAATTTACTTGTTTTCAATCCATTTTCAATAACCAACTATAATATATGATCCATTATAATTAAAGCCATAAATCAAGAATAAGGAAAAAATGAAAATTAGAAGCAGAGATCCAGTTCAGAAGGGAGTTGATGGGAACCCCTATGATGCAGTTGAACTGAGATCCTGAGGACAAAATAACAGTTATCTTGCAATATTAAAACACAGACTTTAGAATGAGAAAGAAAAGGCGAGAGCTTCAAGAAGTATTTATCAAGAAAAAATTGAACCAATAGAATATGTGATGTGTGAACATAACAAAATTATAGTTAATCTTTTGGAGGAGAGTTATGGGTTGAGTTAATAACAAGTAACACTTAACCACATATAGATGAATAAAATAATTATTAAATGCAGTTAAAACAAAAAGTATGAAAAAAATAGATTAAAATGTTAAATATATATTTAGTAATACAATGTATGTAAATATTGATTTAGTAAAAATATTTGAGTAATTTTATTGAGATCACAATGTTTGTATATGTATGTTCACTTGGCATGGTGGAAGTGGTATGGTGGGCAGCAGGAAAAGGAAATTCCCATTATTCATGGTAAACATTCAGTGGATAACATCTAAAACTGAAATATTAATATATGGAGAAAAAATATTTTATTGATAAATGTAGATTTAAATTCCAGAAGAAATAGCCAAAGAAATTGAAGATGTTGGAATTGGTATCAGAAATTCGGGGTGGGAAGATTTGAGGCAGGGATACTATACATTTGGTTATAAACCTCATTTAGTTATTTGATATTTTAAACTATGCACTGGTATAACTATTCATGTAAAAGTACAGGATCCTTGCTACCTATAGATAATTTGTGTTAATTAGAAAATTAACACCAATTTCCTCTTGGCATGTACACGTGATAACAGAGATGGGTGAGTGTTGTGTGGGCTAGATTTCAGTGTTATCCGTACCCTCAGTCAAAGACCCTTGATCAATGGAAAACCTGCACAACCATGCACCAAACCACTGAACACTATGCAGCTCTCAAAACAGACTAACTATGACTTAATGTTGTGGAAAGATGTTTACTATTTTAAATACAGAAGATTATAAAGATTATTTGAATAATCTCATTTTGGTTAAAATGAACTTTTAATGAGTGTTTCTTTCAAATCACATTAATATGTAATTATTCTCTCTCAAAAGATACATTTTATATTTTTTTGTTTGCTTTTATTTTTATTTATTTTATTTATTTTTATTAATTTATTTTTGTTACAGATGTTTCTCCTTTTGTCCCCATTGACTCTCTCCTCCCCATCCCCCCACCCCATCCTCAGCTTTGATGTCCATGTCCATCAGTTATGCATACATGCCTATACGTTCTGTGGTTTATCTCTTCCCTCCCCCCCACCGCCTCTTCTGAGGGTTGTCAGTCTGTACCCTACTTCAACATCTCTGGGTCTACCCTGTTCCTCAGACTATTATGTTTATTATATTCCATATATAAATGAGATCATGTGATATTTGTCTTTCTCTGATTGGCTTATTTCTCTTAGCATAATACTCTCGAGGTCCCTCCATGTCGTCTCAAAGGATAAGAGATCTTTCTTTCTTACAGCTGCATAGTACTCCATTGTGTATATGTACCACTGCTTTTTTATCCATTCGTCCACTGATGGACACTTGGGCTGTTTCCAGATTTTAGCTATTGTAAATAGTGCTGCTATGAACATGGGGCTACATGTATTCTTTCTGATTGGTGTTTCAGGCTTCTTAGTGTATATTCCTAGAAGTGAGATCACTGGGTCAAATGGCAATTCAATTTTTAATTTTTTGAGGTAACACCATAGTGTTTTCCATAGTCGCTGCACCAGTCTGCATTCCCACTAGCAGTGTACTAGAGTCCCCTTTTCTCCACACACTCACCAGCACTTGTTGTTTGATGATTTGTTGATGGCGGCCATTCTGACAGGTGTGAGGTGATACCTCATTGTTGTTTTAATTTGCATCTCTCTGATGATTAGTGACATTGAGCATTTCTTCATATGTCTCTTATCATTTGTATGTCCTGTTTGGAGAGGTGTCTATTTAGTTCCTCTGCCCATTTTTTAATTGGGTTCTTTGTCTTCCTTTTTTTGAGTTGTATGAGCACTCTATATATTTTGGAGATTAACCCCTTATCTGATATATCATTGGCAATTATGCTCTCCCATTCAGTGGGTTCCCTTTCCGTTTTGATGGTTGTTTCTTTTGCTGTGCAGAAGCTTTTGAGTTTAATGTAGTCCCATGTGTTCATTTTTTCCTTTGTTTCTGTTGCCTTAGGTGATGTATCAGTGAAGATTCTGCTGTGTATGATGTCCGAAATTTTGTTGCCTACATTTTCTTCTAGGATTTTTATGGATTCACGAGTCACATTTAAGTCTTTTATCCATTTTGAGTTTATTCTAGTGTGTGGTGTAAGTTGATGGTCTAGTTCTTTTTTTTTTTTTTTTTTTTTTTTTTTTTTTTTTTGTATGTAGCTGTCCAATTTTCCCAACACCATTTACCTACTTTGTTCTTTTTCAAGATTGCTGTGGCTATTTGGGGTCTTTTTTGGTTCCATATGAACTTTTGAAGTAATTGTTCTAGGTCTGTGAAATATGTCACTGGTATTTTGATGGGGATTGCATTGAATCTATAGATTGCTTTGGGTACTATGGACATTTTAATGATGTTAATTCTTCTAATCCACGAACAAGTTATGTGCTTCCACTTTTTTATATCTTCCTCTATTTCTTTTTTCAATGTCTGTAGTTTTCTGCAAATAGGTCCTTTACTTCTTTGGTTAAGTTTATTCCTAGGTATTTTAATTTTTTTGCCACGATGGTAAATGGGATTGTTTTTTTAGTTTCTCTTTCTGTGAGTTCATCATTGGTGTATAAGAATGCCGTTGATTTCTTGACGTTAATTTTGTTTCCTGCTACTTTGCCAAATTCA
The DNA here is from genome assembly GCA_030848825.1 of Tadarida brasiliensis. NCBI lineage: Eukaryota > Metazoa > Chordata > Mammalia > Chiroptera > Molossidae > Tadarida > Tadarida brasiliensis. The sequence goes on along the minus strand of CM061269.1, from coordinate 70,155,460 downwards.
TTTATTAAGTCTAGTAGATTTTTGATGGAGTCTTTAGGGTTTTCTATATATAATATCATGTCATCTGCGAATAACAACAGTTTCACTTCCTCCTTTCCAATTTGGAGTCCTTTTATTTTTTCTTCACGTCTGATTGCTGTGGCTAAGACTTACAGTACTATGTTAAATAAGAGTGGTGAAAGTGGGCATCCCTGTCTTGTTCCTGTTCTTAAGGGAAATGTTTTTAGTTTTTGCCCATTGAGTATGATGTTGGCTGTAGGTCTTTCATATATGGCCATTATTATAACAAGAAATGATCCCTCTATTCCCAAATTGTTGAGCGTTTTTTATCAGAAATGGGTGCTGAATTTTGTCGAATGCTTTTTCAGCATCTATTGATATGATCATGTGGTTTTTATCTTTCATTTTGTTTATGTGGTGTATCACATTTATTGATTTGTGAATATTGAGCCAGCCTTGCATTCCTGGGATGAATCCCACTTGGTCATGGTGAATAATTTTTTTGATGTATTGCTGGATCCGATTTGCTAATATTTTGTTCAGGAGTTTGGAATCTATGTTCATCAGGGATATTGGCCTGTAGTTTTCTTTCTTTGTAGTGTCTTTCTGGTTTTGGAATTAGAATTATGCTGGCCTCATAAAACGAGTTGGGAAGTCTTCCTTCTTCTTGAATTTTTTGAAATAGTTTGAGGAGAATGGGTGTTAGTTCTTCTTTGAATGTTCGGTAAAACTCCCCCGTGAAGCCGTCCAGGCCAGGGCTTTTGTTTGCTGGGAGAGTCTCGATTACATCTTCAATTTCCTTAGCTGTTATTGGTCTGTTCAACTTTTCTATCTCTTCCCGGTCCAGTTTTGCGAGACTAAGTGTTTCTAGAAATTTGTCCATTTCGCTTAGATTGTCGAATTTGTTGCCATTTAAATGTTCATAGTATTTGTTAACGATCCTTTGTATTTCTGTAGTGTCAGTTGTTACTTCTCCTGTTTGGTTTCTGGTTTTGTGTATTTGGGTTCTCTCTCTTTGTTTCTTGGTGAGTCTAGCTAAGGGTCCATCAATCTTGTTTATCTTTTCAAAAAACCAGCTCTTTGTTTCATTGATCCTTTGAATTGTTTTTCTGGTCTCTATGTCATTTATTTCTGCTCTGATCTTTACTATTTCCTTCCTTCTACTTGCTCTGGGGTTTTCTTTTTGTTTGCTTTCTAGTTCTTTAAGTTGTGAGGTTAGATAGTCTATTAGAAATTTTTCTTGTTTCTTGAGGTAGGCCTGGAGTGCTAGGAACTTCCCTCTCAGAATTGCTTTCGCTGCATCCCATAGATTTTGTGTTGTTGTGTGTTCATTTTCATTGGTTTCCAGGAAGTTTTTAATTTCTTCCTTGATCTCCTCAGTAACCCGTTCATTGTTTAATAACATGCTATTTAGCCTCCAAGTGTTCAAATGTCCTTGCATGTTCTTGTTGCAATTGATTTCTAGTTTCATGCCATTGTGATCTGAGAAGATACTTGATATGATTTCAATCTTCTTGAACTTGTAGAGACTTAGTTTGTGTCCTAACATGTGGTTTATCTTTGAGAATGTCCCATGTGCGCTTGAGAAGAATGTGAATTCTGTAGTTTTGGGATGTAATTCTCTGTAAATATCTATTAAATCCATTTGGTCTAGTGCTTCATTTAGAGTCTCTGTTTCCTTGTTAATTTTTTGTCTAGAGGATCTATCCAGTGATGTCAGTGGGATGTTGAAGTCCCCTGCTATGATTGTATTGCTGTCGATTTCTTCTTTGAAGTCCTCCAGAAGATTTTTAATATATTTTGGTGCTCCTATATTGACTGCATATATGTTTACCAAGGTTATATCTTTTTGTTGGATAGATCCTTTCAATATTATGTAGTGACCTTCTTTGTCTCTAGTTATGGCCTTCATTTTGAACTCTATTTTATCAGATATGAGTATTGCTACCACAGCTTTTTTTTCCTTTTCATTTGCTTTGAAGATTTTTTTCCATCCCTTCACTTTCAACCAAGTGAGTCTTATGTTGTGAGGTGGATCTTTTGTAAACAACATATATATATGGGTCATGCTTTCTTATCCAATCCACTACTCTGTGTCTTTTTATCGGAGCATTCAATCCATTTACATTTAAGGTGGTTTTTGATATGTACTTATTTATTGCCATTTTTGTTTAGTGTGGTTCTATTTTCCTTTCTATTTCTTCTACTAATTACAGAAGTCCTTTTAACATTTCTTGCAGTGCTGGTTTGGTGCTAATGTATTCCCTTAGCCTTGTTTTGGTCTGGGAAGCTCTTTATTTGACCTTCTATTTTGAATGATAGCCTTGCTGGGTAGAGTAGTCTTGGATTCAGATTCTTGTTTTTCATGACCTTGATTACTTCATGCCATTCCCTTCTGGCCTGTAGTGTTTCTGTTGAGAAGTCAGCTGATAGCTTTAGGGGGGTTCCTTTGTAGGTAACTGTTGCTTATCTCTTGCTGCCTTTAGGATTCTCTCTTTGTCTTTAATTTTTAAGCATTTTAATTACTATGTGTCTTGGTGTGGGCCTGTTTGGGTTCTTCTTACTTGGGGCTCTCTGTGCTTCTTGAACTTGAATGCCTTCTTTCTTCACCAAATTAGGGAAGTTTTCTGTCACTATTTCTTCAAATATATTCTATAACCCTTGCTCATTTTCTTCTTCTTCGGGGACTCCTATGATGCGCATATTATTACGTTTCCAGTTGTCCCACAGTTCTCTTAAGCTGTCTTCCTGTTTTTTAATTGTTTTTTTCTTTTGTTTTTCTGATTGGTTGATTTTTTTCTACCCTGTCTTCTTATTCACTGATCCGGTCCTCAGTTTCCTCTACTCTGCTGTTTAGTCCTTCCAATGTGTTCTTCATTTCTGCTATGTCATTCTGCATTTCTCCTTGGTGCTTCTTCATTTCCACTTGGTTGGTTTTCAATGTTTCTATGTCCTTACTCATGGTGTTGATGTCCTTACTCATGCTATTGAGCTTCCTCAAGATCATGGCTCTGAATTCTAGCTCTGTTAACTTGCTTAACTCCATTTGATTTATCTCATCTTCTGAACAGGTCTCTTGTTCTTTCATTTGGGATTTTTTCTTTGTTTCACCATTTTGGTTATCTCAGTGGGTTTTGGAGCCTGCCAAATATTCCCTGTGGATGTTGGTGTTCTGCTGTTTGTGGCTCCCTCTACTGGGTGTTGATGAGTGTGGGAGGACCCAGGTTAAACACCACTGTGGAGTCTTACTTTCCAGGGTATATTTGCAATCCCAGAAAAGGTTCAGTTATCCTCTAGCTTTTTGCCTAGAAGCTATTAGTTGTGGTTACTTGAAGCACCTTGGGTTTTCAGTTGAATGAAAACCTCCCTCAGGTGTTCCAGGTAAAAGGATTTCCTGAGGGTGGGGCAGATGCTGGTTGCTAATGAGCCTCAATTTGCATTTCAATGGCCCACGTGGGTGGGGCTGAATCTCCGAGGGAGGGTCTGCCGCCTCTCCCCACAGCCCTGGGAAGGAGTAAGATGGCCACCGTCCTGCTTGGCCGCAACTCAGCAAAAGCTCTGAGCATCCTCCAAATCCCGAGTGTCCCCATACAGTTCCAGTCCAGTCCGCCCTCCCTCTGCTGGAGCCCAAGGTGAGTGGCTGTGGCTATTTTAGTGCTCTGTCCTGGCCCTCTGTGCTATGGAGCTGACTTGGGCTTTACCCCAAAGGCGGTGCTCACAGCTAAGACCGCTGCTGTCAGTGGGCTCCCAGCCCCCCTCTCGCACCTCTGCAATCCTACCAGGATCGATTCAGTGTCCCTGGTTGAATGGTCCTCATAAGCTGCTTTTCTGTTGCTTTTTCCGGATGATTTATTTTAGTTGTAATTCCAGTTTGGTCCTGGGAGATGGTCTGTGTAGCTTCCATTCACTCCGCCGCCATTTTGAAATCCCCACATTTCATGTATTTTGTTATCTCTAAGTAATAAAAATGTGAATAATTTTTAAATCCCTTTATTTTCTCATTTTATATAATGAAAATAATGGGTGAAAAAATGATTTTATATATCTCAATACTAAAAATAAAATTCTCTTAGGTATTGTCTTTTGTTAGGATCCATGGAACAAAATGTAATATATTTTGGAAAAGGGAAAATTAGAGAAGCCTTTAAAGAAAAATGATCTGTTGTTGCTGGGAAGACATTATTCATAAAGTATAATGTGTCTAGGGTGCCTATGGTGTCTAGGCAATGGCTACATTTAGGGCAACACAGATAGAGAGTTAGAGGATACTGCCGATCATACTCATTCCTGGAGGACTGGTAATCATTCAGGCCAGAGTCACAGACTTGTCCCTGTGAGGGCATATTGATCTATATGACATTTTTAAGTGTAGATCAGGTGGCTGAGAACACAAGAAATAGAAAGTGATCAATGATGAGCTGAATTAAGTTCTGCCCTTTCAAAATGCAGCCTATAGAATTTCATGAAAAGAAGCAGGTCTCTGTAACCTAAAGGACAGTTTATCAAAGCAAATAATGTCCAACATAAAGTGATGTATTATGTCAAGATTAAAGTGCAGGAGATAAGTGGAGTCTTTCTACCCCTAACCACAGAGATAAGCAAATAGTTAATATGCACTTGATGATTTTTTTTACCAAAAAAACTATTATTATGAGCAGAGCTATGCTAGGAGAAGACCACAGAGATAAGCAAATAGTTAATATGCACTTGATGATTTTTTTTTTACCAAAAAACTATTATTATGAGCAGAGCTATGCTAGGAGAAGGAACTAATTCCTCTGCAAGAATGTAGGAGGTAATTTAATAGAGAGGAATTCCGTTGTGGGGAAAATAAAGAAATTTAAGAAGATATTGCAAACATCTAGCTATTAATTAATAGCTTTTATGTATTGGTGATTATGAGAATCTCATAACATATTAACCCAAACATTATTCAGTGATATTAAATTTGATCACTGCAGAAAGTGACTAAGATATTTGTACAAAATGAAATTACAATTAAATTATAATCAAACAGTAGTTAAGAAGAATTGGAATAATTAATGAGAACCAGAACCAGATATGAAGTGACCAGGAGAGAATTTGCTTTGTTACTTTATCTATACCCACATAAAAAGACAGATTTAATCGTTCTTGAACAATAAGGAATCATAGGCAATTTTAGGCTGCCAGATGAAAATACTTTTCTCAGTAACATCTTCCCATTTAATAATTCTCCCATACAAAGACAAGTTTAATTACAGTTAACCTAATATCAGTACTCTGCAGAGAAATATCATTGACCCCTTTCTTAATCCCCAGTGGAGAAATTGGCAGATGGCTCCCTTTCTTTAAAATGTAACTATTTTCATATTTGGTTACTATTCTCCAATATCCCCTCAGCCACCTTTGATTCATTTTCAGTAATCCAAGTTACTCTAACCTATCCTTAGAGGCCAGTTTTTCCAATAGTTAATTATCTCTGTGGCTCTCAACTGAGCACACTTCAATATTACCACATCTCTATTTTGCTCCCGAGCTCAGAATTGAAGATGTTATTCCAATAAGGGTTTGACCAGTGTTGAGTATAATATGATCATCTTTCAGTTATAGTATTTCCCAGTACATGTGTGGTTTTACTGTACATTTTTTTCATTCACATTTTAGTGTTTCTAATTCATAATTGACTTGTGATAATCTATTATCTCTAGATCATTTTCTATTCTAATTATAGATAACTTGAACGTATCGATAACTGAGATTTTACAGTCTCTTAGGAGTATTACTTTTGTATGCTTATTTTTTTTCTTGATCTAATTTTGTTACTTAAGATATATAATACATATTTTACCCTTTAAAATGTATAATTTTTAACTTGGTATTAGTAATACATAGGACATATAATTACTAGAAAAATAAAATAAAATCCTAATTTCAATGCCAAGTTTTGACTTTAATTAAGCCTCGTTTGGAAAATACCATTTAACATGTTTTGTCATTATTCTCCCCATAAAATAAGAATGTTGGAAGAGGGACATCTAAGATTTCTGTATCTCTAAAACTCTATAATTTACAAAAAATTTCTTTCCATATCTAGGATAAATATCAAATGAATATTTATTGAGCATCTGCTTTCTGTGTGTCACACACTATACGATACCTACAATAAAGCAATAAACAAAACATGTAAAAATACATTCTTTACATTCTATATGGGGATATAGGTGATAAACAATATAATAGCACTTATTAGTCCTAAGGAAAAAACATAAGAGAATTTGGAGTAGTGAGGGTGGATTTTTAAATAGAGTGGTCAGGGGAGGTTAGATAATGATCTGGGAGAAACAACCTGAAGAAAGCCAGCAAAACTATTAGCAAGGGAAGAACACTCCAGGCAGAATGAATAACACATATGAAAGTCTTGAGGTAGGAATGTGACTGGTATATTGGAACAGAAGCAAAGAGGTAGGTGTGCCTGGAGCACAGTGATCGAAAGAAAGGATATTAAGAAAGGAAATCAGGGTGGTGTCTTGTAGTGCACCGGGAAGACCTAACCTTCAGTTTGAGTCTGATAGGAACCACTGGAATGTTTTGAGGTCAGATGTGACAAGATCTAGTGGTATAACGGTGGATGCTCTATTAAACCAATCTGGTGCAAAAGCAATGATCAATAGGAGGCTGTGGCAGTAATTCAAGTGAGAGATCATGGTAGGGGGCTGTTGCATGGTAATTTGGACGAGAGTAATAGTATTAGAGGGGTGAGAAGTGATTTAATCCTGAATATATTTCAAAGTTGCAGCAGACAAAATGTCCTGATCGGTCAGATGCAGGGTGGAGTAAAAAGAAAGTGTACACAGTAATTATACAGTGATATGAATGTATATCTGTGTGAACATACTTTTGTAAAAGACATCAGATACATATAGGATTTGTATTTCCTAGTCGTTTTTAAAGCTTTCATCTTTTATACATTACTAAAGAAGGCAACATTTTTAACATTAATATGTGAAAATATTTTTATATAATTAATTAAAATATATTATTTACTTGGAATAATTTGATTCAAATAAACCCACCTTTATACCCTGTTTCCAGATAGTGTATCTCTATGTGTCTGTCTCTATCTCTACATCTAAATAAATATCTATGTCTATCTAGGTAGAGATACAGATAAAGCTATTCTAATCTCAAAATAGTCTTGCATAACTAATAGAGTTAGAATTTGATTATTATCATTCTATTTTTTAATCATCACTGTAAACTCTGCCACTCGGAGTTTCTGCCACGAAAAAAAGCTTTTGTCCTTTTTTGGCCCGTAAGGATGCAAAATTGCCCAATGAGTACAAGTTCCCTAGAAGAAAGTTGTTTAAAACCTTAGGAATTTTGCTTGTCGGTTATTGGATTGCTTAAGGGAATCTTCTCAGTATCTTCAGGTAATTTCATTCATAGATTTTTTTTAGGTTAAATATGGATATTTAATGCTTCTAAATGAAACCTAAGAGGGAAAAGAGCCTATTCTATGAATATAAAGGTGATAAACATGCTTTTATTCTTCATTACGATGTGTTAAGATGAAGAAGAAAAAAGAAAATAAAGTGGGAAAAGAAATAACAAAGAACAAAATCCAAAATCTTTTCCAAAGCAGGCTTTTAAAAATATCTTGACTTTAAAAATCAATAGATAGCTACATCCAGAACTTTTAGGAAAATGACATTTGGACTGGAAGCAAAGACATTCTTGAATTATTTTCTCTCATATTAATGATCATCTTAACTTCAATAGCCCCTTCTCTCTGGGTAAGTCCTTTCAAATATTACTTGCTTTTTCAAAAATTTTGTATGGAGTTCCCATCACTACGAAAGAAACTATGAGGCTAATATTGCTATCTTTATTATTAGATGCAGGAAATTTAAGAAGTAGACTCTCAAAAGGGATAATAAAAACTGGCCTACAGTCATAATCATAGCACATAAGGTCTGTTCAATTTTTTATTACTACTTTTACTTTACACCCTCTGTGTTCATACTGTGCAGCCCTGAGAATGCATTAGCTGCAAGCACTAGTACTTCCAACAGTTCTGTTAACAACATATCCCAGTCACCGGAACTCATCAGGGCTCAGCAGACAGTGTTAACAAAACACAGTTATTGAGCAAGGCTAGAGGACGCACGAAAAATTTCAAGTCAATGACTCTGATATTCTTTCAGAACTCACAGATTTTTTTTTATATCTATTCTCATTAGAATGTTGACCTTCCATTTGAGAGCTTGGCCAGAGTACAAAGAAGGGTTTCTTTTTATTATAATAGTAAAAGTCTGCTTTTATAATAAATGAATTTAATTTTAAACTTGAAAAGACACAGGATGCTGTGCTTTGGTTGGGCAGACAAGCAGAATATTCACACACACACGCACACACACACACACTGCCATCATCTCCCTGATCATCTATCCAATTTTCACTATAGTTTTCGCTAAGGATTCACTTTGAGGTGCTATATAAAGCTTTACATTTCTCTCTCTCTTTTTTTTTTTTTTTGAGTTTTGTTAGGAAGACCCATTAACAATAATTCAGTACCTAAGCAAATTGCTTTGTATTTCATTTGTGTGCGTTTGAGTTTTTCTTTGAAGCTCTTTGTAGGCCTAAATATTTGACAACCACCAGTGAATGTGGTGTGTTATACACAAGCCTAAAATTGAAATGCACCCCCCCACCCCGAACTTTTCATAGTGAATGCGATTCTCACGTTACACATTATTTGGTTATGTGCAATAAAGGGGACACTTGGAAGGTATATGATACCTGGGCAATAGATAACATATGAAAATGTATCAAGTAGTAACAATTCATCTGGAAATGCTTTAGTTACCAAGTTTCTAAAATAAAACATAAGACAAGTTCAGTTACCCTTTCTTTTTCATCATTCATTTTGTTTTTTCTTGTGCCTTATTTTATTTAATTTTACCCATTATCTCCTAAAGATTTCAACCATGGAACACTATTTTGTTATTCCTATCACTATTTTAAGGAACTAGTGTTTTTTAGTTCATACTTTGAGTTAACACTGTGCTGTAGTGTATATTTTGATGGATGATCTCTGAAGTGATGTAATTGTGTTACTGGCAAAGCTATTCTTTGATCACTGTGTTTAGCTATTGCACTGGTTGGTACCATATGCTTTTCTTGATTATCTGTGTTTCCTTCTAAATAATGTATTATTTTCTTTTATATTTATTGAGTGTGTTCTGCTAGATTCTAGAAATATAATAGAGAGCAAATGCAAACTTTATCCTTGTGTTCATAAAGATTAAAGTTTAGTTTAGAATGCAAATATATATAGATATATTTTAATGGCTATCTTTTTTTTTATGGCTATCTTTTTTCTTTTGTTTATTGTTTATTGTTGCAGACTGTTCCATCACTCAACAAGGAAACCCTGCCCCAAAGCACTCACTCCCCACTCCTCCTGCCCCTGGCAACCCCTGATCTACTTTCTGTCTCGGCTCCTTGACCTGTTCTGGACATTTCCTGTGAATGGAATCTTACAATAAGAGCTTTTTTGTGTCTGCTCACATATTTTTGTTTGTTTTTATCTGAAATAACATTTTTGTTCTTTGAAAGAGAAATCCCAGATTGATTAGAGATCAGATGTAATAAAAGAAGCCCTTTTAGTAAGTGTGTGTATCATCTCGGAGTAGAGACCACTGTGCTAAGTGCGACCCCAAGGCCAGAAGCAAATCAAGACTATTCCAAAAACTTCAAGAGGATGGAAGCCACCCCAGCTTATTTTACGATGCCAGCATTATCCTAATTCTAAAACCAAATAAAGACACTACAAAGAATAAAAAAAATCCTTGATGAACATAGAAGCTAAAATATTAGTAAACCGGATCCAGCAATGCATTAAAAAGATCATACACCATGATCAAGTGGGATTTATTCCAGGGATGCAAGGTTGATATAATATCCACAAATCAATAAATGCAATACACCACATACACAAAAATCTTGACTCTAAAATGTTTTCAAGAGACACCACCTTAGAGACGTGGCATGAATAGTCAGTAGAAAGCCGGAAGCTCTTACTCTTTAAAAGGAAAGTACTACAAAGGAGATGAAAATAAGGACAAAGGCAGTGATATATAAAGTCATCTGTATTGTTAACTGAGTTTTGGAATATCAATCAGCAGCAATTAGCCATCGTCAATGATCCTCAGTTGTGACTTGTTAATATTTAAGACAGATAATTTTGATTGATTGAATTACACAAACCAGTTCAGCTGTTTAAGAGAGATTCATAAGCATCCCAGCACATTCCTTCTTACAACAAAGTGCTTGTGCTCACTTTACTTGAGGCTTTTGCATCTGAGATAAAGGCACTTTCACTGTATCTTCCTTATCTCTTTCCTTCTCATTGTAATACTAGCCCAGCTGACTTTACCTCTCCTTCCCAGTGACAGCCCTCTGGGGAAGGAGGCCAGATTTAAGCACATTCCCTGGGAGTGTGGCAGGTCTAAGCTAAGTGGGCCTGTAAACTTGTAGAACAGCATCACGGGCTGATGGAAGAGCTGAACTGACCTTGTGTTCTGTTGACTCTGTGCCATTGTAGGCATCACACAATTTACGGCACTTGGGCCATAGATTTAGTTATGTTCTGTCCAATATATATCTTTTAAAACTTTAAGTGTCACTCTGAAATTTTCTATTTTTATTATACTTCTAATTTCAGAAGATATTTATTTATCCAAAATTGTCTTGCAGTAGATAGGGAATTGAAACAATTTGACAGGGCATAAATGAACTTGAATGCATTTCTTAGCATCTGCATTTGCCCAACATCTGCCCAGTTTTCTCTCATAAGTGCATGCTAGTTTTGCTTGGGGAAACCAACAAACAACTACCCCCTTGAACTTACTCGATGAGACTATTAACAGTTGCTCATCCTTCTCTATACCAGTAACTGAGGCACATAACCCCAAAAGCATTTTTTTTCATTGACAAGCAAAATGTTAGAAGTTGAGCAATGATAGCACTGGGAGATGACTAAAATTTTAAATAAAAGAGTGAATAAAGCTGTCACTGAGAAGTAGATATTTAAAGAGAGACCCAAAGGAGGTAACAGAAGAAGACAGGAGAACATATGGGAAGTTGCAGCTGCACTGAGACAGAATGGATCTGCTGTGCTCCAGACCCAGCAAGGAGGCCTTTCTGCAAAGAGAGCAATGGTAAGAAAAATAGAACACAAGACAAGACATTGTAATGACTTGTTATATTTTACTTGCAGTAATTAGGTGAGATGCCACTGGGAAATTTTAAGCTGGAGAGTGATATAATCTGATTTCTGCTTTAATAGGATTGTTGGATACTATTTGAGGGGGGACTCAAATATAACCAGGGTAAATGCAGATATATATATTTTCGAAGAAATGATATATTATTTGTTCATATGTATTTGATCACTACTTGCTTTTATAATTTCTTCCTATAACTGAAATATATACTTTCTTATTGCATTGACTGTGGGCTTGCAATAGACCTGTTTTGGTCGATGAAAGATGAGATGTGACTTTTGGCACCTTTAGATAGAGGCTTTAAATGCACTTCTGTATAGCAGACTTTGTTCAACCAGCTCCCCTACTCTGTCCTCAGACTACTACCATCTTCCATGAGATCAGCATGCCACAGATAGTAGCAGTTTCTTCTTCCTTGATACTAGAATAAAAGAATATTAAACTCATGCCTAGCTATACCACAACAAGCCAAGCTAGGCCCAGAAAGTTCCGCAGAGCCCAAGAGAGCTACAGGCATCTCTAACCACCCTTGGAGTATAAGTTAGAATAAATGTTTGTAGCTGAAAATCACTGAGATTTGTCAAGTTGTTTGTTGTTACATCAAACCTGAATAATACCAGTTGAAATATTGAGAGAACTCAACAAAAGATGACAGTGGCTCAGGCCAGGGTTGTAGCAATGAATATGGTAAGATTTTACGTATATTTTGAAGGTATTGTCAGGAGGATATGTGGGCTATTTATTGAGTAGGAGAACAATAAAATATCATTGCAAATATTTGAACTTCCAGCTGCTCTATGAATTTATAATCACAGAAATATTCAAGTATGTTTTAATTTATGCAAAATTATTATTCATTATTAACAAAAGACTTTCAGGCACAAAATATATATTTAATTAGATTACAATTTTGTGGGTGACATATTTAGAAATATTTCTACTTTCAGAATGTAGCCTGTTCATTATTGAAGTCTGTAAGCATTAAATTTTATGGTATTTAGATCCCAGTGACTATATTTTAAAGAATAATGTAGCAGTTACATTTTATAAAGTATGTGTTTATAATACTTAAAATTACATTTTTTACAGTTAAATTTTCCAATATTTGGCATGTATGAGCAATATAAGCAGTTGTACGCTTACTCTATGTTTTATAAAATCTTTATAAAATCCCCTTCTTTTTAACATTTCTAGCTAGAAATGAAGGAAAGTGTAATTCATTTTTTTAGCCACGAGACAATATTTCCATGTCACATACACTTGATATTCCATGAGAGTAAATGAGAAAATTATGCTATTGTCTTTCTTCCACTTTTTTACTCTGAAAGTCTATAAGCAATACCTAAGTAAATGTGGTTTCTTGGGCATATTGTCTTAAGTTTAATAAGAAACATAAAAATAATTCAGAACCTTAGCTTGTCTCTGCATTCTTCCTCTAACATAAAACTCATTCTTGGAAATCATTACTTCCACTGCGATTTTAATAATGCTTTCCATTTTCATATTCAACACTGGTCTCTTTATTTTAGGCAGAGGAAAGTGGGCCAACTTATTAAACAACCCTAATTTGTTTACATTGAATTAAATGGTTCATTGTGTTAAGCTTCTAAAGTCTGCTTACCTCCTGATGACCCTGATCTTTGCTAGAGATTTCCAAGGCTGAACGTCATCAGCTTTGTCTTGACTGGTCAGGAGTGTGATTGTAATGGTAGCAGAATGTTTCCAAAGATCCTGGAGAATGGTCTGAGAGAAAACATATCCCTTTGTTCCTGCCTGTGATATCCACATTGCTAACCACTTCTAACATGGCTGAGGATAAAATTAACAAGTTCATATTGCCTGCTTCAATGTGTGAATATGTTTGTGTGCATGTGCTGTGCGTGTGTGTATATGTGTGTGTGTGTGTGTGTGCATTTGATTAACTTTTTATTGAATGTCTTTTTTTTAAACTTATCTTTATTGTTCAGTGTACTACAGATGTTCCTCATTTTTCCCCCATTGCCCCCCTCCTCCCCATTACTGCCCCCCTCCTACTTATCCCCACACTGTTGTCTGTGTCCATTGGTTATGCATATATACATATAAGTTCTTTGGTTTATTTCTTCCCACCCCCCAAACCCCCTTCCCTTTGAGGTTTGTCAGTCTAACAAGAAATTTGTACTTCTTAATCCCTTCACCTTTTTCACCCATCCCCCCAGCCTCCACCCATCTGGTAACCAACAAAAGTTCTCTGTGTCTGTGAGAATGTTTCTGTTCTGCTTGTTCATTTTGTTTGTAGATTCAATTGTTGATAGATATGTATTTATTGCCATTTTGTTTGTTCATATTTTTTTATCTTTTTCTTCAAGAAGACCCTTCAACATTTCATATAATAATGGTTTGGTGGTGATGAACTCCTTTAGCTTTTCCTTGTCTGGGAAACTCTTTATATGGCCATCGATTCTAAATGACAGCTTTGCAGGATAGAGTAATCTTGGTTGTAGGTTCTTGCTTTTCATCACTCTGAATATTTCTTGCCACTCCCTTCTGGCCTGCAAAGTTTCTTTTGAGAAATCAGCTGACAGTCTTATGGGAACTCCCTTGTAGGTAACTAACTGCTTTTCTCTTGCTGCTTTTAAGATTCTCTCTTTGTCTTGAACATTTTTGCATTTTAATGATGATGTGTCTTGGTGTGGGCCTTTTGGGGTTCATCTTGTTTGGGACTGTCTGTGCTTCCTGGACTTGTATGTCTGTTTCCTTCACCAAGTTAGGAAAGTTTTCTGCCATTATTGTTTCAAATAGGTTTTCGATTTCTTGTTCTCTCTCTTCTCCTTCTGGCACCCCCAAGATGCGAATGTTGGCACACTTGAAGTTGTCCCAGAGGCTCCTTACACTATCCTCATTTTTTTTGATTCTTTTTTTCTTTTTGCTGTTCTGATTGGGTGTTTTTGCTTCCTTATATTCCAAATCGATGGTTTGCTTCTTGGCTTTACCTACTCTACTATGGAATCTGTGTAAACTATTCTTTATTTCAGTTAGTGCCTCCTTCATTTCTAACTGTGCATCCATCATTTCTGACTGGTCCTTTTTTATGCTCTTGAGGCCCTCACTAAGTTCACTGAGGTTCTCACTAAGTCCATTGAGCATCCTTATAAGCAGTGTTTTGAACTCTGGATCTGTTAGGTTGCTTAACTCCATTTCACTTAGTTCTTTTCCTGGAGTTTTGTTCTGTTCTTTCATTTGGGACCTGTTTCTTTGTCTCCTCATTTTGGCTGCCTCCCTGTGTTTGTTTCTATGTATTACTTAGCGAGAGGTATGGGGCTAGCTGAGACCAGGTGCTGCTTGTTTGAAAGAATTTAGGAAAAGCTGAAGCAGGATCCAAGATAGGCCAATCCTATGGTAAAGCAACTGGCAACAGCTTAGGTGGGCCTGAAAGTTGGGTGGGGCGGGGCCTCAATAAATCACCAGGGTGGGGCCAACAGTGTGAGCCAGGTTGCTGGAGTCCCAGATATGGCGGCGTCTGCAGGCCCAGGGAAGGGCTCACCAAAGGAACAAAAGCCTCTGATAGCACGTCTGTCCAGGAGAAAGCTGCCTCTCCAGCCCTCGCTCCAATGACAAACAGCTCAGTTCTTCCCCATATGACTCTGGTGCCTTTCAAGCTGCCTCCCCCACGCTGGAGCCTGGAGGGTGCAAGTCCGAGTAAGTCTGTGCACGGGCCCTTTAAGAGGAGCTGCCGGGGGCTCCAGCCGCCTCAGCCTCAGTTCTTGCTGGTTTTTCCAGCCAGAAGTTATGGGGACTTCTCTTCCTGGCACTGGAACCCTGAGCTGGGCGCCTGGTGTGGGACGGGGACCCCTCAGTCCTCAGGGAGGACCTTCCCAGCCGAGGTGTCCTCCTGATTTTTATCCGGCACACGTGGGTGTGGGACCAGCCCGTCGCGCCTCCGCCCCTCCTACCAGTCTCGATGTGGCTTCTTCTTTAATTTCATAGTTGTAGGACTTCCATGCAGCTTGATTTCAGGCGGTTTTGAATGATGGTTGTTCTGTAGTTTAGTTGTAACTTTGATGTGGTTGTGGGAGGACGCGATACCGCGGTTACCTACGCCGCCATCTTGACCGGAAGTCCACTTTTTATTGAATATCTTAAGAATAATTACGGATATTGACTAGTTGACTTATGAGGATCAGAACAAATAACTTCCACAAAAAAAGAGATATTGTATTGATAATGATTTTTTTAAAAGAAGAGAATGGAAACTTATTTTTAACCAGTTTCTATGTCTCAGTTCCACGGTATATACTGTACTTACACTTACATGTATACTACTTAAAGAAATACTACGTGATAGCTATCATGAGCTTGATTTTTCAAATGAGGCAGACAACTGCATTTTAGAGATATTTAATAATTCTCTAACATACATAGCTTGTAAATAGTAGTCCTCAGGTGTGAACAAAACCTGACACCAGAGCCTCTGTTCTTCTTAATAAATTGTATTCTAAAGAGAGAGCAATGCAACACCCATTCTCAAATTCCACAGAAATCAGAACCACACAATTGACTATTATGTTTTATTTATTTATTTGCAGGCAAAAATCTATACAGCAAGCAAAAACATCTTCTCTGGGGATGATTTCTTGTCTATAGCTAATGTATATTTTCTAAAGATCTAAACATGAGAAGACCTTTTATTTGTATTAAATGGTTTAGTTTTGGAGACGTGGATAATGAGCTAGGGAAAGATTGTCACTGCTGATTTTTCAGAAAGGAATGTTGATAGTGCCTTGCCAGCACTTTGCCCATAGCTAACAGCAGAAAGCAGATAGAGTCTCTCTCGTAAGGTCAAATTGCAGAAGCAGTGTGAAAGCAAAAGTGGCAAAAGTCTGATGGACACTGTTAGAATAGCTCCTTTTTGCATTCTGTATGTGATTTTGTGATAGATTTATATTCCAGGTTGGCTGCATTACAGAGCATATTCACAAATAAAAATCATCTTTGCATTTTGCTTCTTTTAGTTAACAAAACTAATTCAAATATCGTAGTGAAGTTTTCTAATTCCCTATCAGCAAAATGTGAATTTCAGTGGAATTACTCTGTAACTGTTCGGTAATACTAATATAGACCTCCTTTTCTTTCAGTATATTATGATGTCAAATTCAGTCCAATGCTATTTTCAAGGATATTTAATTTTCCCTAAATATGCGGTATCACTCTTATTCTAATTTACTTTTACTCTTTGTATGTTGACCATTCCAACTAAGCAACTTAGAGTTATGATAAAACTTTTGAACATAAAAAAAGACTTGGCTTCTCTCTAATTACTACTTTAAATGTAAATAATGATGAATAATATTTCTAATACTTTCATCAATGTTTTTCTGTAAGTGTGGGTTAGATGTGGAGTTTCATAGTTTTGTGATTTTTAGTTTTGACATTTTTTTTTCTGTGGTTGGCTTGTTGGCATTTTGCATTGTTAAAAATATGTGGATATTGGAATGAAATGATATTCAGGATCATATTTTTAATTATGCTGTCTCTGTAGTTCAAATGAAATAGAATATTTATTATCTAGTCCATGATTTCCCTAAATGGTTTAAAGATTTCTGTGAAAGATTTATCTTCTGGGTGAATTAAAATATAGTAGGTGTCCTAAAAGTTAATGCCCATGGAAATGCTAAAGTAAGTTAAATGAATTTCTTTACTGAAGAATTATCAGAAATTTTTAATGAACTATACATGTATTTCTTCTAGAACACCTCTTACTATGATCTGGAACACAATTTGAGAAACACTTTTATTTTTAGATTGATCTGGATCAGCCATCTCTTTCTCTTTCCCTCCTCCTTCCTCTCTCTCTCAAAATCAATGTTTAAAAAAGCCTTTAAAAAATGCTGTTCTCAAAGTGAGAATATGTAGAGGTTAAGAACAAATTGTGAGTAAAACACCAAATTATTATCCCGATGACACATCCATCTGAAGCCAAGATATGGAAATGTTCGCGGATATACAGAGCCTGATTCTTACTTGGTTGCGTAAATGTGCTTAATTTTTCAGTAATGATATTGAACTGTGCTTTTAGTTCTGGATCTAAGAGGTGATAGTTACTGAATCATGTAAACATTCCTAATGGCTGAAACATGGCTATGTAGAAAAGGCTATCACACATGGGTACTTGAGTGGTTGTTTACCTTGAATATTGTAAGCATTTAAACCTACACAGTTCAGCTACAATCCTCTACCCTTTCTCAAATAGGACACACTTGTGTACAACCTCCCAGTGAAATGCCTTCTCAGGGAGACTAGAAAGCCCCATTCTAAAATATATACTTCCACTTCCTTTTTGTTTCTTGTGAGACAAATGTTATGGTTAATCCTTATGAATTTAAAAAAATTTCTGTGTGTGTGTGTATGTGCATTAAATACTAAGGCACTGTTTTCTTATGAGGGAAACATATCTCTTCAAAGTAGACAATGTCTCTGAATGATATTTCCATTATTGTTAACTGCTTCTCTTTCCTGGCTGCTCTTAGTGTAAAATTTAAAGCCAAAGGGCAACATCTTTTCTGCAAGTAGTTTTATGTTTTCTGTGTTTCCTAGTATAAATATACATACTTGCATACATACATACATACACAGAACCTTAGTTAGGTGTGTTTGCTGTCAAGTTTTGATTGATACAGCATTCATTTTTAATATGTTACTACATAATAATTGCTACTGTTTTTCATGGGTGATTTTCTTATACACGATTATTTCTTCTTGACTTGCAGTCTGTCCAAAGACAGAATACTAAAGCAAACTGAGAATCCATCAGGAATAGGGAAATGTGTCTAGTTTGAATGGGGTTATACTTTGGCAATTGATATTTTAAAAGAGTAAAGTTCAGCCCAACCAGTGTGGCTCAGTGGTTGAACATCGACCCCTGCACCAAGAGGTCGCCGGTTCGATTCCCAGTCAGGGCACAGGCCCAGGTTGTGGGCCTGATCCCCAGTGGGGGGCATGCAGGAGGTGGCCAATTGATGTTCTCTCTCATCGATGTTTCTGTCTCTCTCTCCTTCTCCCTTCCTCTCTCTCTAAAATCAATAAAGAAAAAAAATTAAAAATAAATAAATAAAAATAAAAGAGCAAAGTTCATGAATGTCAATGATGTTACCCATTAGATAAAAACATTTTTCAGTATGCTGTGTTTTAGTATCAAAGTGGAGAAAAGAGTATCATGTGAGCATCTCTCAAACTGTTTATTTCAAAACCAGTATTCTGAAATTATTTCATGTAACTAAATTTTAAGTACATTTAATATTAAATGAGAAAAGTGTTTGAACTCAAGACCTGTTCCTTTCTAAATTACATAGTTTTCATGACTATTTAACTTTTTTTTTTTTTTTGTTCAGATAGAGTGGGAGGGAGAGAGAGAGAGAGAAACATCGACGTGAAAGGGACACATTGAGTGGCTGCCACCCGCACAACCAACCAGGGCCGGGGACAAACTGCAACCAAAGTACATGCCCTTAGTGGGAACCGAACCCGGGTCTCTCTGGACTGCAGGCCGATGCTCTAACCGCTAAGCCAAACCGGCCAGGATGACTATTTAACTTTTAATTAAAGTTTTAAACAATTTTTTTCTCAAAAAGTGTTATACTATAAAGATTAATCAAAACTTGTAATAGCTTTTAAATTAATAGGGCCTTTGGTTTAACAAATCTTTGTGCAGTAGGGCAAGAAATAATTACATTTTATTTCTCTTAAATGTGTTAGTAATTAACATTTCTAATTTTGTAAGTAAAGTAAGTGCTTTGACTTAAATATAAAAGGACATTAACAAAGACTGCACATGCTGTAATTTAAGCTAAAGTCATGTGATCTACCTATTCATTTGTTACCATTAAACTTTTCTTTAAACCTTTGACAATATATGTAATTTTCTGAAGGTGAAAGAATTTTTCTGACAAAAATATTCTTCAGATTCTGTTCTAGAAGCTGTTGTGTACACCTCTGAAATAAAGTAATCTAAGGCTGAAAGTGTTAACAATGACCAACAAATATATATAGATGTGACAGGATCAGAGTATGTTTCAAATGAAAGACCTGGAAGCACCTTTATACACCAGAGAAGATAGTTTATTGATCAAAGTGCCTAGACGCAATTTAGATAGTAAAACTACAACACAGATTGTAGGCCAGCACCATATCTCATCTGAAAAAGGTACTGAAGTATTACTAAATGTCATCTTGGGATCACTGAGCATAGCTCACTATGGATTGCTAACCAGAAGTTTAGTGTGTCAGACCAATATATACCAAATTTTACTCATATGACAATTGATTAAATTTGCTAAGTGAATGAAGACATAAAATTGCTTTTCTAAACAACTAAAAGCAATATTATAAAGGCATAAAATTAAAGTTGTAGGTATCAATTAATTTTTACAATTATAGTTTATATATATATATATATTTTTTTTAATCCTCACCCCGGGATAAGTTTCCATTGATTTTTTTTAGATAGAGTAGAAGAAAAGAAGGGAGGGAGAAAGAGAGAGAAAGAGAAACATCCATATGAGAAAGACACATTGATTGGCTGCCTCCTGCACAACCCCAACCAGGGCTGGGGATCAAATCTGCAACTGAGGTACATGCCCTTGACCAGGAATCGAACCCACAACCCTTCAGTTCATGGGCCAACTCTCTAACCGCTGAGCCAACAGCCAGGGCAGTAATATATAAAGTTTTTAGTTTATCTAATATTAAGTTTGATACATAATTATTAATTGACCACTTTAGATGCCATTTCTGATTAAAATATTCAAAGTGATCATATTAATTTTCTGGATTCTTTTTTTCATTCTTAGTCAAATTAGAATATATATTCAGGTAACAAACCAAATTTTTATATCTTACACTTGAAAAATTCAAAATTTTTTCACTTCTAAATCTGTGTAAAACAGCAAAGTTTTTTCATTTCTGCAGATTTAGAATCAGTCATAAATATGTATAACAATACTTTTTATGACTTTTTAGAGAAACCTTTTGAGTAATAAAAATAAAATCAGACTAAAAATGTCATTCTTGTCAACATTTGACAAATGGGCTCACACTCTGTCTTCTCAACATTTCTGTTGTATTGACAATAAAAATAAAAAGAGAGAGAGAGAGTTTAAATATAAGAGCATGGAGTAGTATAGATAGTCTTATTCTGGAAGATTCTAATATAAGTGCTTCAAATGATTAAAAATTGAACATTTTTCTTGACATTTCATTCCGAGAAGAACATTCTATAATACCAACCTATTTAGATAATTCATTAAATCTAGGGGTAATATAATCATTTAGATTAGGTTTAGCCACAAAGTGAATGAAATAACTTGTTTAAATTTGCTTTTATTTTACCTTTTGTTTTAACATAAGAGAGATAAAAGATAAAATTAATTGTAAATCTTTGGATGATATAGTAAAACATGTTTTCAAGATTAATAACTTTTTTATTTTAAAATAATAAATTCTACTCTGGCCCGTATGGCTCAGTGGGTTGAGCGTTGTCCAGTGCACTGAAAGGCTGCTGGTTTGATTTTTGGTCAGGCACATGCCTGGGTTGTGGGCTTGATCCCCAAAAGGGGGTATGCTGGAGGCAGCCGGTTGATATTCCTCTTTCACATCGATGTTTCTATCTCTCTCTCTTCCTCTGCCTCTAAAAATCAATAAAAAATATATTTTAAAAAATAATAAATTCATCAAGGAATTGTGACGTGAAGTAAATAATTTGTAGTTAAATGTTGACAAGTAAGTTGAATGTTTTAGTTAGGTAATAGGTAAAACAAATTCTTGGCCTGGTATTGAAAGGGTTAATAATGTTTTAACAAAATTAAACTCCATTCTCACCCTCACTTACCGCACTTACACACCCTGGCAGTTTCTTTTTTGTAAACATGAGGGCCTTGAGACACCCAAAGAAAACTATAAAGATAAGGGATTAATGAAGGCCTTGGAAAACTCAGAGGAACCATGAGAAAAAAGAGATTAATAGTCGCCCTGACCTCTAAGAAGCTCCTCTCCCCCCCTTCTCTGTATCAGCCTCCCTTAACGGTGCCAAAAGCAACGCCAAGAGAATGTAGTTTTTTTTTCTGTAGTTTGTACCTTTAAAAGCGGACAACAAAACAGACTTGATGCTAAGCCCTTTTCAGCTTGGCCTGCCTCCACCCAGGCATATGTAAATAAAGCTATTTTGCTCTACACTGGCCTCCTGTTGTGGATGTGATCTCCCGCTGGCTCACACCTTTTAGGTATATTATCTTCTATTAGAGTATAAATTAGAACTAAGGGACAATAAAAATACTATTTTCTCCTACTTGTTTTTCCTTTCAGTGTAGCCTGATAAAGGTTAGATGTATTTCCCCTCTGACGTTACTTGCATTTGAATATTTTAAATTGATAATAATGCCCCTGATATATATATATATATATATATATATATATAATTTTAAAGAACATTTATTAAAGCTAAGTACAATGAAACAAGAAAGGACTGGGGAAAGAGCCTAGGCTGGTCTGCTTTGGCTCACTAAGAAGTCAGAGAAAAGGGGGCCCTGGGGACAGGTTGCCCCTGATTGATTTTAACCAATGAATGTGGATGAAGGGGTGGAAGAAATACAATGAGAGATGAGAAATAACTGAAATATCTTTGCTAATCCTCTCATTGGAGTAGCAAATGGGAGTACAGTCCCCTTCTCCTAAAATCTGGTATGAATTTAGTGACTTGTTAGATTAATAAACTGTAATGGAGACCAGATAATAGGAAGGTCTGCAACTTCAAAGCAGGGCTCCTGGAACACTCTGCCTTTGAGCCATCATGAAGGAAGTTCAGCAACCACGAGGCAGCAACAGAGAAACCAAGGGGCCATTTCAACTCTACTGCTGCTTCAGGCAAAAGACTCTTCTTTTCTAATATTAGGGTTTTCTTCCGTAGGCCTTTCCATTTAATTCTTACAGTTTGCCTGGACTCTTCTCTTGTAAGACTTTTAACTCACAGAGGCAAAGGCAATGACAATTTTTGGCAAAGGGAAGAGTAGAAAAACAAAGCCCTCTCTTCCTGAAGGAGAAGTAACCCTCTTAGGCCCAAGAAACTGTACTGCTACTACAAGTCTTATTCCACTGAGAGAGGAAAAGGAAATTTCTGCCCAAGACCAACTATACATATAAAGCAAAGTTTGGCTGCCATTATGAGGGGAAGAAACACTGGACACTCTCTTATGTAATCATTTTTACATATATTTATATGTATAAGTATCGTTATATATAATCGTGTGTATATTATTTTAGACGAAATACTACTGTTCTCTTCCTTAGATTTTCCACCAGGAAAACCATCATTCTACCATCAAAATATATTTAAGTGACAGGGATGGATTGAGACTGGGAAAGAGAAGATAGATGTAAACTGAATAAAACTTTTGAATCTAGATACATTTTTTTGTCTTATCTGTGAATTATTTTTCAACAAAACATCTTTTGAGATTTCATTTTAGATTGTGAAAGAATCTGTTCTTATAAGATTTACAGACAATTCTACTAACTCAAGTGATCTGGATAGTTGACACAAGTACCTGAAACTCTTCACTGTTTTCTAAAGCCTTCCTCTGTCTTCACTAAAATTTTTGTTATTTTGCTGATCTTCTAGCTTGCAGCTATCATATCTATGAATCTATTTACTCTTGATTTCTCACACCTGCTTTCTTATTACAAATTATGTTTATCTTCCTTCACCAAAGTAGAAGGCATTATAATCAGCAAAAATCAAAGGCAGAACCCTTTTTAAATTAATTTTCTGGATTCCTAATATTTGACCTCCGTCATCTCTAACCTGTTCAAACTCTATTTCATCCTCTTTTCTGGTTGATCTGATCACAGTAGAGGCTTTATTTTTAAAAACCATATCAGACACCCTGGCTGGTTTGGCTCAGTGGTTACAGCGTTGGCCTGCAGACCAAAGAGTCTCGGGTTTGATTTTGGCCAAGGGCGACACTACCTCGGTTGTGGTTCATCCCGGTCTTGGTTGTCTTGGTCGGCTTGGTCGGGGTTGTGCAGGAGGTGACCAGTCGATCTCTCTCTCTCTCTCTCTCTCTCTCTCTCTCTCTCTCTCTCTCTCTCTCTCTCCCTCTCCTCCCCTCCACTCTATATCTAAAGATAAATGGAAAAAAATATCCTGGGTGAGGATTAAAAAAAATACATCTGAGTGAAACCCTGGCAGTCTCCATCAATAGCCTTTATTGCACACCACACACTTCTTGTAACTTCTTTTGCCCACTTCTGCTTTTGAAATACTTTCCCACACATCAGGTAGAGCTGTTGTGAGGACATTAGCTTGTTGAAAACTATTTTGTACAATGCATTGTGTCCTTGGGAAAATGTGCTTCCTTTGGCTCATTTTGGGAGCAGATCAAAGATTTAGTGGAATATTATGCATGTGTGTCCTTGAGCCCTTGAAAAGATTGTCTATTCAGTTATTGTTGAATGGAGTGTTCTAAAAATGTGAATTCGTTCATTAGTTGATAGTGTTATCTAGGTCATGTATATCCTTTCTGGTTTTCTGCCTACTTCTATCAATTACTGAGAAGGAAGTGTTGCAGTTTCTAACTATAATTGTGGATACATATATTTTTTTCCTTTTAGATCTATCACTTTGGTCTCATGTTTTGAAAATCTATGTTTAGATACATACAAATTAGGATTGTTGTCTTTTTGAAGAAAACACCCTGTTAGGAGTGTGTAATGTGTCTCTTTGTTCCTGATAATATCCTTATTTCCCCCTTAAAGTTTACTTTTTCTGAAATCAATATGACTAGTCCAGTTCTTTTTTATTAGTATTTGCATGGTATATCTTTTGACATCCTTTTATTTTTAATCTATGTTTATAATTTTTAGTGGGTTTCATTGAACAAACTCCTAGCTTAATATTTTATTCAGTTTATGTGGCGCTCATTAATATCTTCCCTAAGCAAATACTCTGTTTCTAACTGCAGGTATCTATTCTGTTCTAAATGTGAGGTTAGTGGTTTCCCCTATGACCTCAGTTCTTTGATGGGTTCAGGAAAGATCATTACTTTGTAGTTTGTCCTAATTTATTTCTTATTGTAAAGGGATCTCTTTATATATTGCTGAGTTATTTTATACCTTCAAAAATACATGTATTGCTTGCGTCGCTTTAGTTTTCTAGCTTTGTATTTTAGTACAATGTTGATATCTATTGTGATCATGAACATCTTTATCTTTTTTCAACTTCAGGGAGTAAGGTTTAAATTGTTCATTATTAAGTATTTTTCTGTTAGCTCTTTGTAGAGTCTCTTCATTAGATTCCAGAAATCCCATGTATTCAATGTTTGCTGTCATTGTCCTTAATAAAGGATAAACTTTACTGTTCCTAAATTATGTTTTAATAAATCTGTTGAGGAAAAAAATGTTCACTATAATTAAATTCTTTGCCCATATCTATTGAGGTGATAATATGATTTCTAAAATCAATTTTGATCACTTAATGTGATGACTTACATGATATTCACATATTAAACTCACCTTACATTCTTGGAATTAAAAAAACACATAACTGTGATGTATTATACATTTTAAAAACATTTTGAGAGCTATTATACCTTTTTTTCAATAATTTATCTTAAAACAAATGAGAGAGTTTTTTCTGCAGTTATTTTTCTAATATATTATTCTCAGTTTTGGGGATCTGTTGGGAGCGGTGTCACTGGAATAGCAACCACCACGGTTTGACCTGGTCCCGGGTGACCTCCATGGTTTGACATTGTCCCTGGAGAAGTGGATTCACTGCGTGGCAGGAAAAACGAAGAACAGTGACAAGATATAAAGTAAATGGGAAAATAAAAATGCAGGATGGCAACTGAAGGAGACTAATCTTTGCTTTCTCTGTCTATCTGTTAGCTGTCTGTTAGAAATTATGATAGAAGTAACATATAGATGACTAATAATGTAGATGGTAGAAAAGATTGCAGGAAGAAAAGCAAGAAAATTATGAAGATTTAGGATAGAAATGTGGAAGCTTAAAAGGATCTTAGATAGAGGAAAGGTCAGGAGTTTTAAGAGGATGTCTGGGTGAAGGGTGAAAATAGTTAGTAATTAACATGTAATATACATAAGAGTTGGGTAAACAACCAAAAGAATGTCTGTGCTTATTTGCCTAAAAGGTTTGGGGGAAACAATGTAACCTGTGGATCTATATATATAATAAAAAGAGATTCTGTTATTCGGAGGCAGAAGCAGAAGCAGAAGCATTAAGACTAGGCAGAAGAAAGATCAAGTATTTTCTGTCTCCCATGTTGCGCGCGCTCTCTCTCTCCCTCTCTCTCCCTCCCTCTCTCTCTCTCTCTCTCTCTCTCTCTCTCTCTCTCTCTCTCTCTCTCTCTCTCTCCCCCCAACTCCGTCCACATCTTTGGGACCCCTGGACCTGCCGAGGCTGGATCCCGGCAGGGATCTGCCTTATGCTGGCCTAATAACATGAGTTGTATAGTTTTCTCCTTTTCTATTCTCTAAAAATGTTTGTATAATTTGGTGTTAGGAATTTCTTCTTCAGATGTTTGGTAGTTCTGAATGATACACTCTTGTGTATCTGGATATTTTGTGTATGGAAATAACTTTTCATTAAATATACAACTTATTTAATAGATACAAACTATCGTGATTATATTTTCAATGGATTTTAAGTGCTTTTCTAAAGAATGTGCCTCTTTCATTTCATTTTTATTTCACTTGAATACATTTATTTATAATAATCTATAATTCTTTTGTTTAATGCTTGAAAATTAAACACTGGTGATCTCTTTTTCTTTCCTGATATTATTAATTTCTGTCTTTCCCCTTTATTACTTGATCATATTTTCCACTGGATTATCAATTTTATTATGTTTTACAAAGAACCAACTTTTGGCTTTGTTGATACATGTATTATATGTCTGTTTTATAGTTTATTATTTTCTACTCTTTGTTTCTATAATTCTTGAGAAAAATACACAAGTCATTGGTTTTCAGTCATTCTTTTTTATAAATTTGATTTAAGGATATATATTTCCCTCTCAACATTTTATTTAGAACATTGCATAGGTTTTGTTATAGCGTAGTTTACTATCATTCAATTAAATATGTCATTTATTTCTAATTATTATTGATTCTTCAGTCCATGGATTATTTACATGTGTATTGCTAACTTTCCTAGTATTTAGGGATTTTTTCTTATAAACATTTTCTCACTGATTTCTGTTATTTCAAGAGTATAGAGACACAATTCTCAGTATGTCTTGAATCATTTGAAATTTGGTGATAGTGCCTTAGGTCCTAAACAGTGGTCCATATGGATGATTTTCCACATAAACATGAAAAGAGAGTTCATTCTACAATTGCTTTGTGCAGTATTTTCTAAATGGGAAGTCATTAAAAACTTCCAGTTAAATTTTTCAAATTCTCCATCTCCTTACAGATTTTTTCATAACTTTTTCACATATTACCAAGAGAAAAATTTTCACATCTAACACCATTGTTCTTCATTTTTCTATTTCTTCTGATCCTGTAAAGTTTCACTTTGTATGTTATTTTATAATGTTTATTGTTGAGAGTATTATAGATGCCCCCCTCTTTTTCCCCATTGCTCCCCTCCTTCTGGTTCCTGCCCTACACCAGGCCTTCACCACCCTATTGTCTGTGTCTATGGGCAATACATATATGCATATAAATGCTTTGGTTAATTTCTTCCCACTCCCCTCCCCCTTTTCCGCTGAGATTTCTTCAGTCTGTTCTATGTTTCCATGCCTCTGGTTCTATTTTATTCATCAGTTTATTTTGTTCATTAGATTCCACATATAAGTAAGATCATTTGATACTTGTCTTTCTCTGGCTGGCTTATTTTGCCTAGCTTAATACTCTCCAGGTCCCTCCATACTGTTTCAAAGGGTAAGAGTTCCTTCATATTTACAGCTGTATAGTATTCCATTGTGTAAATGTAGCACAGCTTTTTATCCACTTTTCTACTGGTAGACACTTGGGCTGTTTCCAGATCTTAGCTCTTATGAATATCACTGCTATGAACATAGGGGTGCACATATTCTTTCTGATTGCTGTTTCAGGATTCTTAGGATATATTCCTAGAAGTGAGATCACTGGGTCAAACAGTTCAGATTTTAATTTTTTGAGCAAATTCCATACTGTTTTCTGTAATGGCTGCACCAGTCTGCATTCCCACCAGCAGTGTACTAGGGTTCCCTTTACTCCACATCCTCACCAGCACTTGTTGTTTGATGATTTACTGATGGTAACCATTCTGGTAGGTGTGAGGTGATACCTCATTGTCATTTTAATTTGCATCTCTATGATAATTAGCGACTGAGCATTTTTTCATATGTCTCTTTGACTTTTGTATGTCCTCTTTGGAGAAGCATCTATTCCGGTTTTCTGCCCATTTTTTAATTGGATAATTTATCTTCCTTTTGTTGAGT
Organism: Tadarida brasiliensis; assembly: GCA_030848825.1. Lineage (NCBI taxonomy): Eukaryota > Metazoa > Chordata > Mammalia > Chiroptera > Molossidae > Tadarida > Tadarida brasiliensis. The sequence goes on along the minus strand of CM061269.1, from coordinate 70,127,715 downwards.
TGTATGAGTACTTTATATATTTTGAAAATTAACCCCGTATCTGATGTGTCATTGGCAAATATGTTCTCCTATACAGTGGGTTCTCTCTTCATTTTGGTGGTGGTTTCTTTTGCTGTGCAGAAGCTTTTCAGTTTGATGTAGTCCCATTTGTTTATTTTTCCATTTGTTTTTCTTGCACTAGGCGATGTATTGGTGAAAATTCTGCTACATGAGATGTCTGAAAAATTGCTGCCTACATTTTCTTCTAGAGTTTTTATGGTTCACAACTTACATTAAAGTCTTTTTTTTTTTTTTATCCGGCAAACTTTTATTAACCCGACTGGTTAAAAGAGCTGAAGCGCTTAGGTTTGCGGTGGCGGTTTTGGAACTTCTTTGATGAGCCCGACTGCTTCCTGCGTTTGAAGGCCGGCTCTGGGGCCACTTCCATCTCCTCTCTGTCCCCAGAGCCCTGTTCTCCTGGTCGCCTTGGCTTCTCGTCCTCATCTGTCATAATTTTGTCAGTGTTGTCCCTGTGCTCCGTCCCTCCCAGGTCCTTTTTGGTGAATAGCTTGGGTGGGTACAGGTCTGTCATGCTGTCCTCACTGTCACTCGGGGCTGTGCCATCACCATCGCTGGACTCGGGTTCCCAGAAGGCTGCTCTCGGGTGGGGTGGCCTGTCACTGTCCATCTGGCCTTCCCTCCTCCTCCTCTTGTGCAGGAGACAGGCGGGCACGGACTCCACACCCTGCTTCTGACACTCTTCATACTTATGCAGAGCTTTCTGGTAGCGCCGGCCCTGCTATGCCTCAGCACTGCTGTGGGGACTTGTTGATGGGCCGCAGGGTGAGTCTGCAGAACAGCTGGTGTGGGTTCTTGGTGCTGGGCACGATGTGCGGCTCGAACTCCGCGGGGTGGAAGGCTGGGGAGGCGCGGACCTGCCGCCGGTACTTCTTGCCGCTGGTGTAGACCTGGGGCTCGGCAGGCGGCAGGGCAGCTGGTGACCCGCAGAGCGCACTTGACCTGCGGCCGCCGCTGCAGCGCAGACGGGGTGCTCGTCAGGGGGGCGCATGGCCGGCTCGCTCGTGCATTTAAGGCTTTTGTCCATTTCGAGCTTATTTTTGTGTCTGGTGTAAGTTGGTCAACTTACACCTTTGTATGTTTTATATGTTCACAGGAATACACCAATTTAAAATTGCTATATATACTTGATGACGTGTTTTCATCTTTATGAAATATACTTCAAAATGTCATAACAATCTTGCCTTAATATTTAAATTGTCTGATATTCATATTTTTATGAGGTATTTTCTGTTAGTTTATGTGGTGTGTTATTCCACACTTTCACTTTAAAACTTTTTCTATTACTTTTAAGATGTTTTCCTTTAAGCATCACAAAGTTTCTTTCTACAATATATGCAGATAATAATATTTTTAAACCAAATCCATTTTTTATTTAATGTAATTATCGATTTATTTTACTTTAAATATATAGTCTTTGACTTACCTATTTCCATGTCCTTTATCTCTCTCCTTACATGATTATTTTTGGCTTAACTAACTTTTCTTTGTTAAATCATTCTTTATTTTCTTCTTTACTAGATATGCATTCTTTTTATATTATTCCGTTTTAGTGTGTACCATAGATATTGCAATTTCTCTTTCATATTTGATTTCTACATAAAATATTAGTTTGGTTAATTTTTGGATGGCATAAGGTACTTAGAACACTATTTCTTCTATCTGCTTTTTCCTATTATCTTCATTCAACTGATATCTTAAAGTTGGTAAGATGATATTGCTATTTTACATAGCAAATTCTCATATGTATTTACTTATATATATGATTTTCATTGCTTTGAATTCCTTTGTCTATGTCATTCCTTACAATTATTTTCCCAGTAAAACTACTAAAAATTTATTTCAGTTCAGGTATGATAAAATATCCTCTAATTTTTTTAATATAATTAATTGTGTCTTTTTTTATTTGAAGTCAAATTCTGACCTGGTAGTTGTTTTCTCTCAGTACTTAGATCATATATTTTATTATCTTTAGCATGCCATAATTTTAGAAGTGAATTCAGTTGTCAGAATTACTATTGCTCCTTTAAAGGCAACAAGTCTTTTGGTCCTTTCTTGATGCTTTTGTATTTTTCTCTTTGTCTTTGGTTTTAGCAGTTTTGCTCTGATTGTTCTAGAGGTGGCTTGCTTTGGGTATATCCCACTTGGTGTTTGTAGAACTCCTTATTGGGGTTTTTTTTTTTTTTTGTCTTTTATCAGTATAGAAAATTTGAGGCTATTATATCTTCTAATAGTATTTCTTGTATTTTCTTTCCTCATTTGTAACGTCATTGAAACTCACATCAGAACTTTTCACCATTGTGCCTTATGTTTATATAATACTATTTTAAGTACATTTTAAACTTTATTCTCTACACCTGGGTATTTTTCATCTCAAAGTTTTCTATGAATTCAGTGATTCCTGTCATCTTTTATATCTAATTTGCTCTTAAGTCTTCTAGTGTTTTCTAAAGGCCAGTTGGAGTACTCTTCAATTTTATGATTTCCATTTAATAGTTACTTTATAATTTCCACCTTTTTAAATGAAAATATCTTTCTTGTCAGATTTTTTTTTTCTCGCTCTCTCTCCTCTAACTACAATTTTTGGGTCACCCCTGTGTTGGATTTCATTGCTTGTTTGTTTTCCTTTTTATTCATTTGACTTTATTCTCTGGCATGCGCATCATTTTTGCAGGTCATTTTATATGAAAACAAACTGAAATAAATTGAGACTCCAAATACAGTTAACTTTGTCTTGAAAATATTGTTATGTTATAGTCTTAGAATGGGAACAGATTAGTTTATTTCACTTTGAAATTGAGTTTGGCTAAAGCTGTTTTTCAGCCTTTTGTGAGGGCGTCTATTTCCAGTTTGTTTTGCTCTTATTTTGTGGCACTGTGTGGTATCCTGTGTGTGTGTGTGTGAAGTGTTTATCAAGACCTTTAATACATGGTGGGCACTGAAGCACATTTTTTTTATCCTCAGCCCTATAAAACTCCTAAAAACACTCACCAGCTTCCTAGCCTACCAGCTACCCCTTTCTCTGGTGTTAAGTCTGTCATAGTGGGACCACTTAGAAATCAGTAAGTGCTTTGACTTTTAAAAGTGCCTTCAACTGTTGGGCTCACTTCAAAGTGCTTTTCTTCACTCTGATTTATTAGTCCTTCATGACTTGACTGACTTAGTAGTCTAGAAACTCCAGTTTTGTCCTCCTGCTTTATGAGAGTATGAACAGTTCTTGTCTGTCTACCAGCTAGAGCCAGCAACGTTCTGCTTGGATGTTTAGTTTCTCCTTTGGTGGCTGCTTCCCAAAATGGTAAATGTCTTATGGAGGAAGCACTGAATAGTTTTGATCTGCTTCAGTATTCTTTTCTTTTCTTTGTGATTCTCACCCCTCAAGCCCTGGATGTTTTGTTCCTCTGATGTCTTCAAAGAGAGCCTTTTTGCATTTTATAGTTATTATCAATGGGGATTTGATGTGCAAAAAGCTTATATGCCATTACCCCACCAGTTTCTTTATTATTATTTTTGAATGTTATATACGGATCTCTGTGTGTGCAGCTTGTTTTTTACAATTGTATTTCATAGTACCTACATCACAGACTTTCACATATTTTACCTTATTTTTAATTTACACTTATCAGTGTATAAATATGAACGCTATGCCTCAGAAAATCAATTGTCTTGACTACTAAATTAAATCAAATTAAGTGAATATACAATGAGGTTGCCATGGTAACATAGTTCTTTCGGGGGAGTTATTTATACTAGCCCAAAATTACCTTTTCTTTCCTTTTCCTTGACACTCTCCCCTTTTTATTTGGGAAAATTTCACATATTTTTAAAATAATGAGAAACATTTTTGTGCCATAGTGCAGTCAGTTCTGGTCATGCTGCTGTGCAATCTCAGAAAGCACAGATGAAGAAATGGGGAATTGTTCCTGCTAATTTATTTTTAAGTTGGGATTTATTATTGGTGAACTTTATCAAAAGATGGGGGCAAAGGAATGACATAGTGTCTGTTGTTGTTATTCCAGTATCAGTGTGACCAGAGCAGAAAGTGAGACTGTCTTTGCAGTAGCTAAGAGAAAGATGATACTAAATCACAATACTCTATGTGGGTTTTATCAAACAGGGAAGAAATCCAGATCCACACTTTTATAATACCTTTCTTTATTTTTATAAATCACCTGTGTGGGCAGATTAATTCCATTAGGTTAAAATGCAAAATACATAAATAAATAAATAAAACCAATTTCAGAAAGGTTCTGTTTCTCACCATTTTTAATGATCGTAATGCTCTTATTACTGATTAAATTCTAATTTACAATGTGTCAATGTGGCCACTTCATAGGACATTTTACTCCTTCGGTAATGGAAAAATAATGGAGAAGGGATGCAAATATTTTAGATGCAATTGCAAATGACCTTGGAATAGTGCATTGACACAGTCTGTAGAATCAATAGCCAGGCATTTTCAGTAATGTGTCCAATAAGGTGAAAAGGAACATTGTGAAGACGGGACTCTGAAGGGGGAAGGTGACTACCAGGAAGAGGGATGAACAAGAAGGATAAGCCCGAGTGATACTGATATTTCCATTTTTCATACATCACTTTTTTTTTGTACCTCTTCCTTAATTCTTTGGGTATTTTTAAGACATGTTTGAAATTGTATATCTAGTAAATCAGCCATAAGGTATCTTTCAGGGACAGTTTCTGTTGATTTATTTATTTTTCTCTTTGAAGGGAATCATATATTCCTATTTCTTGGTATGCTTTGTGACTTTCGGTAAGAAGTGGACATTTGAAACAAATAATGTGGTAACTTTAGAAGTCAGATTTTCCCACCTTACTCAGGGTTTGCTTTATTTTATTGTATTTCTTGTTTATTATTTTGGTTTTGTGAGTTTTTTGTTGTTGTTTTGGGCTGTGTCTGTGCTGAGAATTGGCCTAAGGTATACAATTAAGATACGTTCAGGTCTTTTCTCAGCCTGTACCTTTCCCTGGGCATGCACAGTGAATATATATAGTTGCTTATGAATGTGCTGTTTGTGGCTCCCTAATAAGTTAAAAGATAAAAGTGAAAGGGGGGAAGCAAAGGTGCTTTCCTTTTAAATCCCCTTGAAGTCACTTTGGCCAGATCCGCCTGCCTCTTTGTACCTCAGAGATCAGAAGTAGCAATCAGAGCACAGATACTCAATATTTGGAATAGTGGGTCCTTTTTCACCTGGCTCCCAGTACTACATGCAAGCTATTCCTGGAATCCATGAATGGCTGCCTGTATCAGGGCTGAGGGCGGGAGGTGGGCAGATACTAATGCACTAAGAGTTAAAATTCACTAAAATTGAAATACGGTATTCATTTACTGGGCATTTTTATCACCGAACACTACTAGAAATGTAATAACATGGGTCTTTATATTGGTTTGTTTGTTTTTTTCTTTTCCAAATTCTATAATGATGCATCTGAGAAATTATCAGCCAAGTTGTATTTGAAGGGAAGTGGGCAATAAATCTTGCTTGTACTTGGGTTCCAGGTAACAATATATTGCATTTAAAATGAGGAATAGCAGGATTAATTGAAACAACGAGTTCTAGATATCACTGAAGTATTAGATTCTATAAGGATTCTATAGTTCATTTATTCTACACAACTCTTTTTAAAAAAATGAAAAATGTAATCAAGAAAGGAAGTTTTTGTGTCTTGCCCAAGTTCCATGACTTCATAGAGGTGAAAGGAGGATTAATAATGCTCATATATTTAGACAAGAAATTAATTTTAGTCTTTAGTTCTAATCATAGATATGAGTATGGCATACTTTGCTTTGTCATTATTTTAAAACAGAATTTCAGTTGAAATAAGTTTATGTGAGTGTGTGTATGTGTGTCTGCATGCACATTGGTATATTTGTGCTCTCAAGCCAATTCTAAAAGAAAGATTTTTCCCCTAAAGATTGACTAAAATAATTTTTCATCTTTATAATTAATTGTTTTCTTCTGATAATTGTTTTTACAAACCAATAAATTATATTCTTCCCATGACTATAAGGTTTCAGCAATAATAATATGATTGTCAGTCATTCTTTCCTAGAACTTTTGTTGAAGTAAAATTATATATATCTTCATATACTGAGTATAGACCCCTATAGATTCTGTGATACTGAAGCCTTATAAACCACGCCACTGTAGACTGTTAAAGTATTACCAGTACATGTGTCTAAAATAATCCTTGAACCCTATCTTGCAGGAGAGAGCATGAAACTACAAATTTAGTCTATTGTTACGTGTACCTCATCTAAACATGTATGCAGAGCGGTATGAATCAGGATTTAAGGTCCAGTGAAAGTTTGCCTAGGAAATGTGCATCAGAAAATAAATGGAATGTTGAAAAAGGTGATTATTTTCAATTATCTAAAATCTTTTACGTATAGCTTAATTCTTTTGGTAAGTAATAATTATCCTCAAAATAAAATTGCAACCCTAGCTGATGTGGTTTGGTTGGTTGATTGGAGCACTGTTCCATGCACCATAAGGTTGCAGGTTCAGTTCCATCAGGGCACGTGTCTGGGTTGCGTGTTTAATCCCGGTTGGAGCACATGAGGGAGGTGAGCAACTGATGTTTTCTCTAACATTCATGTTTCCTCTTACATTGATGTCTGTCTGTCTATCTGTCTGTCTGTCTCTCTCTCTCTCTCTCTCACTCCCTTTCTGTCTCTTCCCCTCTCTCTAAACAAATTGCTCCTCTTTTTAAAGGGTACACTTTCTTGTCCAGCTGGTGTGGCTCAGTGGATTGAGCATCATCCCATGGACTGAGAGGTCCCAGCTCCATTCCCAGTCAGGGCACGTGCCCGGTTTGTGGGCTCAATCCTCAGTAGGGGGCATGCAGGAGGCCACAGATTGATGTATTTCTCTCACATGGATGTTTCTATCTCTCCCTTCCTCTCTCTCTAAAACAATAAATAAATAAAAATAAAAATAAATAAAAACATATTAAAAAATAAAGGGTGCAGCCCTGGCCAGTTTGGCTCAGCAGTTAGAGCGTTGGCCCGTGGACCAGAGAGTCCCAGGTTCGGTTCCCGCTAACGGCATGTACCTCGGTTGCAGTTTGTCCCTGGCCCCGTTTGGGGTCATGTGGATGGCAACCAGTCAATGTGTCACTCTCACATCGATGTTTCTCTCTCTCTCGTTTCCCCCCTCTCTCCCTCCAGCTCTATCTGAAGATAAATGCAAAACATGTCCTCAGGTGAGGATTAAATAAATAAATAAATAAATAGTACAATTTCTTGAAATTAAAAAATTAACTCACTATCTTCTTCCCTTGCACCTTCCCCCAAAAAACAGATTTGACACATATTTCAAGTTAATTTAATATAAACTAGTTAATTAGACTAAAATGATGCTCAACCACTGAGCCACACTGGCCTAAAATGAAAATAATTTTTAAAGAGATTTTCGGGTGTGATAGTCCAACTATGGGGCTAATTCTATTGCAATAAAAGATAAATTTATTTCAGAACCTTCAGGAAACCAAGTGAGGAGAAAACCATGAGGGTATTCTTTCATTCCTACCACTTTTGTTCACTTATAAAACATTAATTAATGTGCTAGGAACTGCAGTAAATTTACAGAAATATTAAAGTTACAGTGTATATTTTTCAAAAGGATGCAATGAATAAATTAAAGGATTTAAACAGCACTTTTAAAAAATAATAGCATATTTTCAAATACAAAACATATTTTTATTTTTCTACATATTTATCCTAGAACATTTTAAAACTAAATAAAAGAAGACTATTCTGGTATTATATATATATGTGTGTTTTGATATCCTGTCTACATTTATGTAGAGAGAAATATATAAACATTCCAACACATATTTAAATTTTAAATATCTGAATTCATTTGTAATGTCATACCAAAGTACTGCAAAGTAGTGCTTTATACATAACCCGTAGTTCAGACAAACATTTCTCTTGGTAAACACTTTTTTTCGTTGCCGTTTTCTTATATTATAAACAGTAGTGTAATAAATGCCATTATAAATATATCCATTTTGCATCTGTGATAACTACTCTCCAGAAATGACTTCCTACTGCCCAATGGGCCACACCTCCCAGTACTCATGTCCTGTGTCATACTCTACACTTGAATTCTGGCAGACCTTGTGACTCACTTGTAACAAAACGTGGCAGCAATTCCTTCTGCTGTGGTGTGCATTCCAAGGCCTGGTCAGAAGTCTTCCAGTTCCACTTGGATCTCCTGGAACACTCACTCTTAGAGTTTTGAGCCACCTTCCAAGTAGTTCAACAATCCCTAGACCACACAAAATATGAGAAGGTCAAGCCATACGGAGATGCACTAAAGGATGGATGAAATGTCATGTCATATGGAGGAAAGACATGAGGGTGAGAAGGAGAGGGAGAGCAGGAGAGAGAGAGAGAGAAACACTGAGATTCCAGGCCTGTTAGTGAAGAAACTACACTGAGATGAAATTCTACAGCCCCACATTCCCCACTGACACCATATTAATCAGGGTGAAAAAGGTAAAGAGATTAAGCAAAAAAGACAAACAAACAAATATAAAAACCCTAAACACAAACAAAAGTATGGTGATTACCAGGGGGGATGGGGGGGAAGTAGAAGAAGGTTTAGGTGGGATAAATGGTGACTTGGGATGGTGAACACACAATACAGTATACAGATAATATGTTATAGAATTGCACACCTGAAACCTATATAATTTTATTAATGAATGTCACCCCAATAAATTCAATTAAAAAAAAAAGGAAAGAAAAATTAGATGAACTGCCTAGCTGAGGTGTTCCAAATCCCTTATTTACAAAACTATGAGTAAAATAAAATGATTTGGACCAAAATTTAGTCATGCACCTGAAATATTTTATTTTTCAGCTTTTTTGAGGTGTAATTGACAAATAAACTTGTTAGATAAATTAAAAAGCATGAAGATTTGATTGCATATTGTAAAACAATTCCTCCCATCTAGTAAATCAACACATCTATTACATAGATAGAAAGATAAGATAGGTAAATAGATAGATCGATAGATAGATGATAGATAGATAGATAGATAGATAGATAGATAGATAGATAAAAAATGGTGAGAACACAAGTTGTATTTACTTAGCAAATTTAAATATACAGTACAGTAGTATCAATTTTATTCACCATGTTATGCATTAGATCCTCAGACATTGAACTTATAACTGAAAGTTTGTACCCTATTATCAATGTTAATGGAAAAAATATAAAACAATGATTTTTAAGACATTGCACATTAGGAAATATCCCGAGACAGTGGAAACAAGGAGAGTTTTCTAATTACCCTAAGTTAGAGCCAAGGGAGAGTTTTCAGGATATGGTACAGAGCAGTAGAGAAAACTAAGTGGAACTCAGTGGTCTCCTTGATATAAGGATTCTCAGTTGGGAAAATGAAAAGGCCAAGAGAGCTATAGTTTGCTAGGCAAATTATCAGACAGTGGAGAGCTTCACCAAGATAGAAACCCAAAGATCTGCCAGAGTATTCCCCTTGAGTCTTCCACTGAGTAAGCTGGTATCTGCATGTGACGAAACTGCCTGAAGGTAGGGGAAGGGCACTTGAATGAAAATAAACAATATCTAGAGTTCCCATAGGACTGGATATGGTTCCTATCCCTACCCATCAGAGGGGAAAAACTCACAATTCACAAGAATTCACAGTACAGTAGTCAGAAAGGTTTTACTTCAGTGGTGAAGACAAATTAAATGTAGAATAAAGACTGCTCTGGTATCTACTCTACTAATAAGTCTTAAGAGTCAAAAATGTCAAATGATTTTCAAGTATTTTAACTATCACAGAACAAGGCTCCTGCTTTTATTTATTTATTTATTTTTAATCCTCACCTGAGGATATTTTTCCATTGCTTTTTAGATAGAGTGGAAGGGAGAGAAGGAGAGAGATAGAAAAACATCGATGTGTCTGACATCAACTGGTTGCCTCCCACACAACCCTCACTGGGGACAAGGATCAAACCTGCAACCCAGATGTGTGCCCTTGACCAGGAACCGAACCTATGACCCTTCAGTCCATAGGCTGATGCTCTAACCACTGAACCAAACCAGCCAGGGCAAGGCTCCTGCTTTTATTTATTTATATATATAATATTCTGAATATTATACCTAATATGTATGTGTGTGTATACATATATATATGAAAGTCAGTATCTGATAAAGTAAAAAAAAAAAAAACAATATCTGACAGCCAATTAAAAAATGCTATACATACAATGAGGCAGGACAATAAAAAAAATAATGATCAATTGAAACTGTCCCCAAAATGACATAGATGATAAATTGAGTAGGAAAAGACATTAATAAAATTACTATAACTAGATTTCTAGTGTGTTCATGAAGATAGTGAAAAGGTAGTATGTATGAAATAGAGGAATGGAAGATATATATATATATATATATATATATATATATACCCAAATGGAGGATATATATATATATATATATACCAAATTGAAATTCCAAAGATGATAACCACTATATCTAAAAGGAAAAATACCTTGGAAGGGAATAACAGTATATTAGACAATGGTAAAAAAAAAAAAAAAAAGTCCACTAGGACTTTAAGACCTAGTAATTGAAACTATCCCAAATAAAACACAAAGAAAAAAGAGACAGATAGAAATGAACAGAGAATCTGTGTTCCGTGGGATAACTTCATGCAGCTACATATAATTGTAATAGAATTCTCCAAAGGGAGAATAGAGGCAGATAGATAATTATGTGAAGAAATAATGATTAAAACTTTCCAAATTTGATAACTGTAAATACACAAATCCAAACTTAACAAACACTGAAAACATAAAGATAACTATACCAACGCCAAACAAAATAATATATACATTTATAGAGCCACTAATTTTTTTAATGTTTTGTTATGCAGCAAAAGAAAACAAAAATGTTATCCTTGAGTTAAAAAAAATCCTAAAAATGGCATTATATGGGGCAAATGTATATAAAACATTTAGGCCTTTACTAAATACAGTTTATTCTTTTTTAAAAATATATTTTTTATTGATTAGAGAGAGAGAAAGGGAGTTGGGGAAAAGAGAGAGAGAGAGACATAGACAGAGAGAAATGTCAATGTGAAAGAGAAACATTAGTCAGCTGCCTTCTGCACACCCAGCCATGTGCCATGACCAGGAACCAAACCGGGCATGCAGGAGGTGGCCATTCGATGTTCTCTCTCATCGATGTTTCTATCTCTCCTTCTCCCTTCCTCTCTCTCTAAAAATAAAGAAAGAAAAAAAATTTTAAAAATAAAATAAAAATAAAATTATAGAGGGTTAGCAAAGAAAATGAAAATGTATATACATATGTGTGTGTACACATATGGGTATATATCTACCATTGAGAGACAACTATTGTTAATATTTTCTTATCATATATATATATTTTGCATAGTTAATTTCAAATGGCTCATAAATTTTTATATCCTTCTTATTAAAAGTTAAAATTACCATGTAAATAATGCACTTTGTCCCTTTACCATTTTAGGACAATATTCTATCTTAGAGCATTGTCTACTTATTTCTTCTGTTTTCAACTTTTTACCAACCAACATTATTTTTATTCAACAGTGATAATATTCATATTTGCAAAAGAGAGATAAGATAGTTGGTTGTTTCATTCTTATGGTTAAACAATATTAAAATTATGTTACAAGCTGGATTGCCTGATATGGTAGTGAATTGTCTTCATTTTGAAAAGTATTCAAAATTGAACACATGTGCTCATACCCTAAAAGAGCCTCATTCCCCCCAAATCTACTTCCAATCAAGACTTGTGTTCCATCAGCTCACAGCAATGATGTGTTTTCTCCCAAGAATATTCTTTTCTTCAAAATCTTTGTCTGTCTTTGTTCAACAGCCCACGCTCAGTAATCATCACCATTCTATTCTCAGGGGCTCCTTAAGTATCCCTTGTAGTTCTGTCTGACAGGAGTCTATCCATCCTTTACACACTTGTCCCTTTTCAGACTAAGCCACAGAATAACATCTTGAAATACTTTCGTGCTAATAACTAATTTCCTAAGGTGACAGCCTACATATAACCCACAGTCTTCTATCACTTTTCTTGCAGGATGCTGCTATTTCCTGAATTCCAAGTTGTTTTAGTGCTTGAGTCCTGACCAGAATGTTCTCAGATGCTCATTTACCTGGAAGCCTTATTATATTCATATTTCTTTGGCACCTGTTCTAACATGTCTTATTTATCTTATTCCAGCTACAGTTGTTTTTCTCCTTAATGTGTAACTTGTAGTCATTCTTCACATCTGACATTTTCTCATTCTCTATTGACCTTAGAGCACTGTTTCACTTATAATTTCACCTTTATTTGTGTGATTATTTTATCCATAGCTTTTCCCTCAGTTGAGTCTTATCTTTATGGGGGTGCGATTTCCTCCTGCTTCTGCTTACTGTTTCTTGGCTGCATGTCCTGTGATCAGGGTATAGAGATATGGATTGAAAGAAGTAAATGAATACAAACTCTGTTGAGCTAATATTGCTGATACTTATCTTTGTAAAAGCAATGCATATATTTTTCTAAATAGCATTCTATCCTCTGCACAATTTATAAGTGCAAAGAACATGAGTAAACCTTATGCATACCTACAAAGCATAGGCACTAACTGTGATGAGAATTTTCATGCATTTTATTATTTGTAGCACCTAGGACCCCTTGTTAAATTAATTATATTGCTACTTTTCATATGGAAAATGTATCCTGATAATCTGATTAACAAGCTTTCGAAGATCATAAGTTTAGTAAGTAGTAGATTTGAACTTAATTACATCCAGAACTGGGATTGATACTTTATGCATGTACTATACCATACCTAAAATGGGAAGCAAAACATGTTCAATAAAAATACATACCATTGCCCTTGCCAGATAGCTCAGCTCCTTAGAGCCTTGTTCCCTTACACCAAGATTGCCCATTCTGTCTCCAGACAGGGCACACACAAGAAGCAACCAATGAATGCAAAAATAAGTGGAACACAAATCAATTTAAACAATAATATAAAAAGTACAAACCATAGTATTCTTAGCAAAAAGGAAAGTGATCCTTGTGTGGACTTCTGATTAGCCCCATTTTACTTTCTAATTTGTACAAGAGAGTTAAGTGTGCACATTTTAAATATCACATTTCACAGAAGAAAAAAAAATCAGTTTTTAATTTGCATACATCATCATTTTGCAGAATGCTGAAAACCAGTAGTAAAGTGTCACCCAGGCTCAAAGCTTATTGGGGACAATGTGAGCTGAGGGGAATCCCCTTCTCTAAAAAAGGACACTGGGACCAAACAAGAAGACTCCTCAGGCTATCGAAGGAATTTCTCTAAAACCTGCCTCACTAAAAGGGACCTTTATTCCAGTGCGAATTCTATATTTAAGAGTTCATTTTCTCACAGAACAGCTCTGAAGAGAAGCTGAAAGCTTTGGTCTTTTTAATGACAGGTCTTTCAATCTAGGACAGTTGGCTTTCCTGCTCTGCATCCTGGCTTTTTAAAACATAAAACTGAAAAATCAACTCGCAGAATTTAGTAGAGATTAAAGTAGTTAATGTTAAAATGTTATACATTATCATTGATAAATACTTGACGCAAGTTAGTAATTCATTAGCAACATTAACAAAGGCAAAATTTTAAGCACCTATTTTCTGTAAGTTTTTATTGAGTTTTAGAGAGAGAGAGAGAGAGAGGAAGAGAGAGATAGAAACACCAATATCAACAGGCTGCCTCCTGCACAACCTTGTTGATCAAGCCTGCAACACGGGCATGTGCCCTGACCGAGGAATTGAACCTGGAACCTCTTGGTGCGTGGATTGACACTCAACCGCAGAGCTATGCCATCTGGGCTTAAGCACTTATTTTCAAATGAGGCATTTTGTTAAAGCTGCACAGAAGCCTGAATCATAGCCAGGGCATCCAGGTTTATGCAATTCACTTAGGAAAAGAACCAGGAAAACAGACTAGAGACTTAATAGAACCAAACAGAAATGTTGACAGGCTGAAATATTTAATCAATGACCACAGCATTATCAATCACGGCAAAATATCACTTCCTGCTCATAAATGAAGAGGAAAACGTCTCGCCTAGAATCACAAAATGTGACAGAGTATCAAGTTGCTCACACATTTATTTTATATTTAGTCTTAAAAAAGGGGGGGCGGGGCTCTGTTTGTTCTCCCTGTCAACTCTATGTGTATTTATTGTTGCTTTTTTCCCAATCATACTACCTCGTTTTATTTTTACCTCTTTCTGAATTTTTTCTTACTGTGGTCTTACAAGGATCTGCAGAAACAACACGCAGCTGTGATTCAGATTAGGCAGCAGAAGCCCAGAGAGCAGCAGTGGTTGTCTGAGACCAGGCACAACAAGGCAGAACACTGAATCCCGAATATCCAGACTTTCATCTCATTTGAATCTGTGGCATTGCTCCTTCCCATGAGTTGCTCATTATTGCTCCAAGTTTACAATTATAAACCTCAAAACCTTGTTTTAAATGCTCCATTGACTTCACCAATCTTACTTGCCCTTGAAACAAAATGACACCCCCTGCTTCAATAACAACATTTGCTTAATTCACGACTGATAATGTCTAACTTAGAAACTGCAGGATCCTGGGAGACATGAGACATTTTCTAGCACATTGATTGACACACAGTAGTTGTTTAAGAGTTCTACGTATAATATCCATTATAATTAAGGTTCCAAGTTTTAGTAAATAACACAGAGATACAATTTAATGGCAAAGCTAACAGTTGCTTGCAGGCCCTGACGACCCAGTCTAAACTTTTTGCGGATCTCCAGTCTGCCATATTTTGGATAGCCAGGTTCTCAGATGAAGTCTAATCCCTGGCTGCTTTCCCTTGGGGAGCGAGAGGAATGATCATTGCATAATCTTTGGATGCTTTAAATTGTGCACAGAGCCTGATGTATAGTAGCATGAGCGCTGGAGGTGACTAAGAATTTAAATATAAATGGAAAGGCTAGAATGATCTGGAAGAGATATACTTGGATATTTAGATTGCTACACCAGACAAGAATACAAAAGGGGACAAAGTTCATTGGTCAGTGCATTGTTCCCTCATTGATTTTCCCTGCCAGGTCCTTCAGCTCATTGATTTCCATTGCTGATTGAGTCATGTCCATGGGCGGCTAGGAGGGCACTTCATTTCCCTTTTGCTCGGTTTTTCTGCCGACTCGGCACTCCTCCACATGTGCATGTCACTCCCACTAATCTCAACTGTCTGCTGTCAACAGGGTGATATTCTTTTTGCACAATGAGCCATGAGATCCAGGGTGGGTGGCTCAGACAGCCACTGCATAAAGCTGAACCAGAACGCACAGGCTCCATGGGGTCTGCAGTCACTTGGGAGTTTCCCGTTCCTCCGTATTAAGTTTAAAGGTATGCCATGCGTATGTCCCCTGTGGTCATAGGCAATACACCCTAAGCCGGCAGGAGGAACTGATGTCCTGATCTCTCTGAAAACAACTGCTATCACAGTGCAGAGAGTCACAAAACAAAGCTACCTAAAGGTCACAACGTTTTTTTCTGTGCCACACTATCCAGTAGCCCTTTTGTTTCAGCAGTGTATGAGGTCGTAGGCACACTAAGAACTGTGCATCAGGTGAAGGGAATAGGCATATTTTCAGTAATAACATTTTGTATAATCTGTTTCAGCAATTTGGATTTTATTGGCAAACCCATTTCAAAATACAGTTAAATATTTCCATCAAAGTGTCACAAGAGTATGAGTATGTGGTCTATACATAGAAGGCATACACGTTTCAATTCATAGTGTGCTTTAATCACAGATACAATCCTTAGGAAAATAAAACCAATTGGATAGCTGTGCAGTTTTATGTTATGCAAATTCTAAATGCACTAGGGACAAAGTAGACCATTCATTTCCAGGCTAAAGTCACAAACATATTCACAAAGAAGACAGCAGAAGCTTCTTTAAGACCACAGAGTTACTGCCTTTAATGAGATAGTTTTTAGGTTTGTTTAAACATTGAAGATTATGCCTTTAAATTTTTTGTACCACTTGAGGATGTCATTTACTTTGTATTTATATTTAGTAATTGGCCATGCAAGTTTCAGTTTTAAAATTTATTATGCAACATTCAACAAGACAAACCGCATTAAATACTAATCAACTTTTAATAAGAATTATAAATGCTATCTCCTTGCTCAAGACAAGAAAAGCAATCACTGCAATCGATCAGGTAGTCTAATCAGTTTTCAGAATGAAGTTAACCACGCATCATGTAGGGGGAAAAAACAATTTGAAGAATAGAATAGTTTACTATGTCTTTGCTACAGGAGATGGGCTCAGTTTCTGCATGACCGAGCCGCTTTGCTGAGTTTCCAAGGGTTTCTGAGATTTATTCTTACATGCCTTTTCAGTGACTTGATGGGGGATGACAAAGAGTCAATAGATAATATGTTATGAGAATGTAATTTAATACCTGCAATTTTTCTCCACATTAGCTCTTATACAAATTATATCATGAAATGAATTTCAATTGCTCCACAATTCACCCACTTCCTAAAATGGTACAAACAATAAAAAATTTAACACATAGGTATATTTTATGAAAACAAGTTTTCTAACTCATAAGAAAATGATTTAAATTGCTTCCCAAACAAGAAGTTTTGTCAAAGAGTGTTTAAATAAGTTTTCTCAAGTAATATTATGTTATATGAAGATGAGTCATACAATTTATTCAACAGATAAGGAATGCAGGACCATGGTGTACCAAGCAATACGCTGGGCACTGGGAACACCAATATGAAACAAAGTTGCCGACTTTAGGGAACTTTAAGGCCGGTGAAGGAGACAGCTAGATAAACAGAATAAAAAAATAAAGTTGCTTAGTGAAATGTCCTTTCTAAGGAATTGTACATACCTGACTGGTTAAAAAAGAGTTGTTTTTAATAAATATTTCATACATAAGTAAGTCTGGGTTGTTAATAAAATAATAATGATAGTAATAAAAACTTCTATTGAAAAATATTAAATGTTAGTTCTACATAATTTACATATACTATATTCCTTTATTCTCACACGATATAAATGAGCTCACTGTTATCATTATACTCACATTTATTTTAAAAATGGGGAAATCTGAGTCTCGTAAAGTTTGAATAACCTGTCCAAAGTTACAAGCTACTAAATGGTGAGCCTGGTATAGCAAATTATGAATTTGACAGTAAGTCACCTAGATGCTTAACTGTTCTGCTGAGACACATTTAAATTCAAAGTTCAAAAGCACTCATTTAATTCACTCTTTTCTTTGAGGCAGAAACCCATGAGAATACCCTGAAACCCCACTTACCATCATTTCAAGTCATTAATCTGGTATCTAACAATGTGATGCACATTTTAAATGTCATTTTATTATTAAAAATACAAAGACATTTGACATTAACGTTGCGGACTATCTGCAGAACAAACATGCTTCCTGTAGGGTTCTACCACAAAAGGACTTTGAGCAGGAGAGCACGCGTACTCGACAGCAAGCGCAGCATGATCTATTAAGGATACGCACTTGACATGACAGTACTTGACCAAGAACAAACAATAATCACTATTATATGGCGTGAAGATACCTTTCCAAAGTAGCATCTAGCTTGTTACTAAAAAGACTCCTCAAAATCGGAGGCATGCATAGCTCAAAAATCCTTTAAAATTACTTCCAAATGTTTTCTGATGCTATTATTTTATAAATAGAGAATAATTTTAATGTTACTATTATTTAGAACATATATCTATGTCCATAAGGAATAATTCATTCTAAAGCATTGGTAAAGAGGGGAGGGAGAAATAACATGCCCACTTATTATCTCAATCAACCTGAGAATCAACCTTGACATCATTATCCCCACTTATTCAGATATGGAATATTGGATGGCGGAGGTTAATGAATAAGCCAGAGCCTTGTAATGCAGCCAGTTTCTGGGAAGCCAGGATTCATATTTAAGACTAAACTTCCTACATTATTTTCCACAACATATTGCTTTCTAAGCTTCTTTGAAATTAACCAGAACATTTAGGATTATTTACAAAACAAAATTAAGCCTTAAATGTTTTATAATATCCAGACTCTAAAGCTCTTATGTCAGAACAACTACATAATTTGGCACCAAACCTACCAAATAAAATGTAATCTCTAGCAAGCATTTTCATGTCTTTTATGTCATACAAACACACCCACCACTCACACAGGAGGTACCTGCAGCTCAGTGAGTAGTTCTGTACATAACAGGAATCGTTCCCTCCTAGGCACCTAATTTCTTTTTCTCTCTTCTGATTTCTTACCACTAACAATGACACATACTCATATCTTTCCTGCCCTTGTTACTTTCCATCTCTCTTTATACATGTAGTCTCTGTTTATCGTATTGGTTTTTCTATATATAACCCCTTACCAATACAAACTTTACTCAGTAATGAGTCAAGAGTGTTGCAGTACACCAACAAAGCCCTCACCATCATTACATTTACATTTTAATTGTGGATATAGAAAATAAATAACTAAACTTGTAGTAATTTAGCGTAAAGAGTTGAAAAATGCTGTGAAAAGCATAAAGTGGCTTAAATGTAGAGGATCATCGAGAGATGGGCTATTTCAGATATACCTGTCAAGAAAGAGCTCTCTGAGAAAGTAATGTATTTTTTCTTTATTGATTTTAGAGAGAGAGAAAGGGAGAGGGAGAGGGAGAGATGGAAACATCGATGAGAGAGAACATCGATTGGCTGCCTCCTGCATGCCCCCCACTGGGGATTGGGCCCACATCCTGGGCATGTGCCCTGACTGGGAATCGAACCGGCAACCTCTTGGTGCATGGGTCGACTCTCAACCACTGAGCCATACCAGCTGGGTGAGAAAGTAATATTTAAACAGAGACTCACAGAATGAGAAACAGTAAAACACAAGGAATTTGTTTTAAACAATGTTCTAGAAATTGAAACACTGCATGTAAAGTCCCTGAAGCAATAACAAGCTTAGTTTCCATGAATGAAAACAATCAAGAAAATCTTTGAACATTTTGATACAAGAAACTACGTTAATGGCATCGCTGTTGATAGAGGTGAAAGACCAAGAGCAGGGCCAGGTTGGCATCGGTAGGAGTTGGGTAAAAAGTTCTGGCTTGACCCTGTTAGGTCAGAAGTAGCTGTTAGATAGGCAAGTAGAAATATCAAAAATTAGCCATGATATGTAATTCTGGTGTTCAGTGGAAAATTTAAACCTTGAGATACAAACTTAAAAATTTTTAGTCTATAGATAGAGTGTGAAGCCACAGGACTGCATGGGATCACAAGCGGACATAATATAAATAAACATGCGGGTTATGGAAAATGATTAGGATGCTTCAATCTTTAGAAGCAAAGCATAGGAGAAAGAACTATAAAGGGAGACTCAGAAGGAAAACTGGTGTAGGAATACAATTAGTTGACAGTAATGGGCTAGAAACAAAACAAAGTGTCTCAAGGAAGTGGCCATGAGAAACTGTGTCATATGCATTTAAGAAGTTGAATAAGTATGAATATTGGCTATTGGATTTCACTTGAAGGTAGCTGTTAGTGGTGCTGACAAAAATAGTTTCACTGAGAAATATCAGACAGAAAAAGACAAATCCCACATGATTTCACCTATATGTGAAATCTAAAAAACAAAATGAACAAAGTAGACATAGACTCATAGAAACAGAGAACAAATTGACAGTTGATAGAGTAGGCAGTTTGGGGGTGCTAGGTGAAAAGGGTGAAGAGATTAAGAACAACAAATTAGTAATTTCAGAATAGTCACAGAGATGTAAATTGCAGCATAGGAAATATAGTCAATAATATAGTAATAACTATGTAAGGGGCCTGGTGGGTACCTGAAACATGGGGGTGGCACTCTGTAAAGTACATGATGTTCTAACCACTATGCTGTACATCTGAAACTAATACAGAATAATACTGAATGTAAATTGTAATTGAAAATTTTTTTAAAAGCCAAAAAAAAAAAAAGTTTCACTGAAGTGATGAGACAATTATTGACAAGACCAAAAGGAAAAAAGTTATATTTTAAAAAAATAATGAGGGTTCCTTTTTCTCCACAATCTCTCCAACACTTGTTATTACTTATGTTGTTGATAATAGCCATTCTAACAGGTGTGAGGTGGTATCTCATTGTACTTTTGATTTGCATTTTTCCAATAGCTGGTGAGGTCGATCATCTTTTCATACATCTCTTGGCCATTTGTATGTCTTCTTAGAGAAGTGTCTGTTTAGGTCCTCTGCCCATTTTTTTTTTTTTTTATCCTCACCCGAGGACATTTTTTCATTTTTTGTTCAGATAGAGTGGGAGGGAGAGAGAGGAAGAGAGAGAGAGAAACATCGACGTGAAAGGGACACATCGAGTGGCTGCCACCCGCACGACCAACCAGGGCCGGGGACAAACTGCAACCGAGGCACATGCCCTTAGCGGGAACCAAACCCGGGTCTCTCTGGACCGCAGGCCGACGCTCCAACCGCTGAGCCAAAACGGCCAGGGCCCTCTGCCCATTTTTTAATTGGATTGATTGGGGGTTTTTGTTGTTGTTGTTGTTAAGTTGTATGTGTTCTTTATATATTTTTGGATATTAACCCCTTGTCAAAATTGTTGTTTGCAAAGATCTTCTTTCATTTGGTAGATTGCCTTTTTGTTTTGTTGGTTTCTTTTGCTGAGTAGAAGCTTTTTACTTTGCTGTAGCCACTATGGGAAACAGTAGGGTGGTTCCTCAAACACTTAAGAATAGAGCCCTAGCCAGTGTGGCTCAGTTGGTTGAGCTTTGTCCCATGCACCAAAAGGTCACAGATTCAATTCCCAGTCAGGGCACATACCCAGGTTGTGAGTTTGGTCCCCAATCAGGGTGCATACAGGAGGCAACAGATTGAAATTTCTCTCTCACATCAGTGTTTCTCTCTCTCTCCCTCTACCTTCCCCCCCTCTCTCTCTCTCAAATCAATAAAAAAATATATTTAAAAATAAATAAACAACCAAAAATACCCTTAAGAATAAAGTTACCATATGACCTAGCAACCCCTCTCCTGGGTATATACCCCCAAAATTTGAAAACATTTATTCACAAAGATATATGCACCCCAATGTTCACTGTGGCATTGTTCACAGTGGCCAAGATATGGAAACAATTGAAGTGTCCTTTAATAGATAATTGGATAAAAAGATTTTGTACAAATATACAATGAAATGCTACTCAGCCATAAGAAAAAATGAAATACTGCCATTTGTGACAACATGGAAGGATCTTGATAATACCATGCTGAGTGAAATAAGCCAGACAGAAAAACTCAAGACTCATATGATTTTACTCATATGTAAGGTATAAAACTGAAAGCAACTAATGAAAACTCAAGGCAAAAATCACTCATAGGCACAGACAATGATATGGTGGTTACTAGACGGAAGGGGGATGGGGTGTGAATAGTAGAGGGGGTCAAATATATTGTGACTGAAGGAGATTTGATTTGCGTGGTAAACACACAGTGCAATATACAGAGGATGTATCATAGTATTATACACTTGAAACCTATTACATTTTATTAACTAACATCCAGAATGACTCATAATGTAAACTATGGATTTGGGGTGATTATTATGTTTCAATATAGGGTCATCAATTGTAACAAACGTACCCTCTGGTAGGTGATGTTGATAATGGTTGCCAGTTCTTTTTTTTTTTTTTTTTTTTTTGGACGTGCCCCCAGCGGGAACCGAACCTGGGACTCTCTGGTCCACAGGCTGATGCTCCAACCGCTGAGCCAAACTGGCCAGGTTGTGATGTTGATAATGGAAGAAGCTCCTCATGGTGAGGGGGAGGAAGTATATCAGAAATCTCCGCACCTTCTCCTCAATTATGCTGCCAACTTAAAACTGCTCTAAAAAATAAAGTCTTAAAGAAAGGGTTTACACTCAAGAGAAAAAATAAATAATGAGATAGATAAAGGCAGTTTGGGGTCAAAATAGGATGATAATTTTCCAGTGGGACATTTGGTTGCATATTGGTATACAGAAAAAAACCAAAGGGACAGATGAGAGAGTCCAAGAGAGGGGAGAATGGCAGATTGATGGAGGTTCACAGCAATAGTAGACTTTGATAAAAATAAGTGAAGATTCAGCTTAAAACTGGAGGGCCTGGCATAAGGTAGGAGTAAGGATATTTCTCCATGGTAACAGCAAGAAAAAATTGTGAGCACTAATACAGATAGCCCCTAGAGAAAGAATTAGGGGGATGTAATAGTTATCCTCTGTTTGCTTTTTTTTTTTTTTTTTTAGTAAACATGAATCAGTCCATCAATTAAGAACAAGTGCGGAATGAATGTTGGTGGACTGAGAGGTGAAGAGAAGATATGAATTTAAAGAGAAAATGTGATAATATGAGAAATCAAATATCCAAATAAAATTTGTTAGGATTATGGCTTATTCTTTATTGCTTTTCATTTTCCTCCAAACACTTTTTGTACTATTTCAATATAGATAGATAAGAGATAGGCAGAAGCTGAATTACACGAGACTTGGATTTTGTCAGGTGAAAAGGCAAACACATTCAGTACCTGTATGATTATATCTCTCAGCAGAAGTAAATGTATTGGACCACCACCCCCTTTCTAAAACCATTCTCTTGGATCTGAGTACACCACGATGTTTATTCTCTGTTTTCTTTTTGTGTTCCTTCTATTCTATCTAAATATTCAGTGCTGGAATTCCTCAGCCTTTAATCTTAGTCTCACTGTAAATTTTTCTGTAGACTATATCCACTCCTATAATATCAGGTACCATCTATCTATAGAAAATGCTTCCTAGTTTTACACCTTCACACCTGATGTTTCTTCTAAGTCCCAGATCTCAAACCGAACTGACTCCCCTACATGCATCTGCGTTTGGATGCACGATAGGATCCTCAAACTCAACATTTTACAGCAGAATCCATCTTCTGACTAAAAATTTACTCTCTATATTCCCTGTCTCGATAAATGTTGCCATTATTCATCCCATGAAAAAAATCTAAAATCTGTCTGCTCATTCTTAATTCCTTTCTCTTTCTAACCCACCACATCCAATCAGTCAAGTCTTGCCCATTCTTCCTTCTAAGTATTTCTCTAATCTAGTAGTTTTCATCTTTTCCTGAACATTACAATGGCCTGGGGAGCATTTTTAAAATAGATACTTGCCTGCGTCCCATCTCCAGAGATTCCGATTCATTTGGTCTGATGTAGGTCCCAGGTATTGAGATAATAATAATTTTAAACCCAAGAAAATTCTAATATATAACCCCAGGAAGTTCTAGTAATATATTATCGTGAACCACTGCTATAACATTCACTTCTCACTATTCCAATTCTCCACATCCTAATACAAACTAATATAGCCTAAAATAATCTCATACTTGGGTTGCTGCAACTATATCCTAAAGAGTTGCCATGCTTCTGTGTTTCTACTCTGCTTACTTTCTTTTCACTGCCCCAGGAGTGCCTTCGTTTTTATTCATTTATTTATTTATTGGCTCATATCTGATCATGTTATACCCAAGCTTGATATCCTTTAGTTATCTCCCACCACATTTATGTTAAAGACTAAAACATTATGTGTGGTTCAAAAAATAAGTGTAGTTTACCCAGGCTCATGCCTTGCCATGATCCCCTCCATTTTTTATCTTTTTTTTTTTTTTATCCTCACCCGAGGACATTTTTTCATTTTTTGTTCACATAGAGTGGGAGGGAGAGAGAGGAAGAGAGAGAGAGAGAAACATCGACGTGAAAGGGACACATCGAGTGGCTGCCACCTGCACGACCAACCGGGGCCGGGGACACACTGCGACCGAGGTACATGCCCTTAGCGGGAACCGAACCCGGGTCTCTCTGGACCGCAGGCCGACGCTCTAACCGCTGAGCCAAACCGGCCAGGGCCCCTCCATTTTTTAAATTCCAACTACAAGGTCCTTCTTTCATTTCTTTAAAAATACCATAATTTTTTCTACCTTGGAAAGACTTGTTCATGCCAATCTTTCAACCTGGGTTACTGATGCTCCCCACTCCCATATGCCTTTGCCTAGCTAACTCCCTAGACAAGGATATACCTCCTGTTTTGGATTCCCTCAGTACTCTTCCCTGGCCTGCACACACTACAAAGCACTCATCACAAAGAAAATATTTGTATTGTGAATAATATTAGCAAAAACTTATTGAGCCTTACAATGTGCCAAGCACTATACAAAGTGCTTTACAAACCCAGTCTCTTGCATTTTTTTAAAATTATTTTTATTTATTTATTTTTGTTACAGATGTTTCTCCTTTTCCCCCCATTGACACCCTCTTCCCCATTCTCCCCACGCCCGCCCCATCCCAAGCTTTGTTGTCTATGTCCATTTGTTATGCATACATACATATAAGTTCTGTGGTTTATCTCTCCCCCCCCATCATCCCCTCTTCTGAGGTTT
Organism: Tadarida brasiliensis; assembly: GCA_030848825.1. NCBI lineage: Eukaryota > Metazoa > Chordata > Mammalia > Chiroptera > Molossidae > Tadarida > Tadarida brasiliensis. The sequence goes on along the minus strand of CM061269.1, from coordinate 70,103,110 downwards.
GTCAGTCTGTACCCTACTTCTATGTCTCTGAGTCTATTTTGTTCATCAGTTTGTTTAGTTCATTATATTCCACAAATAAGTGAGATCATGTGACATTTGTCTTTCTCTGCTTGGCTTGTTTCGTTTATGTAAAACACAAAGTAGTCCTCTAAGGGATGTGCTATCAACATTCCCACATTAAAGATGAGCAAACTGAGGTACGAAAAGGTTAGCCATGTTACCTAAGATTGTATGGCCAGCAAGTGGTGGGGATAACATATAAATTCAGGACATTTGATTTTAGATCACACTGTTACAACCCCTAAACTCAAGTACCCAATTATACATTTATTGTTTTAAATTGAGAGCTTTATCGACATGTGATTGATATAAAAAAAGTTTCATATATTTAATGTATATAATTTGATAGCTTGGAAATACACATGTACCCATGAAACCACAACCATAATCAAGATGATAAAAATAACCATCACTGCCAAAAGATGTGTGTACTCCTGTGCTGCATGTATCCGGTAAGAACGATAACATGAGATCTACACTCTGAACAGATGTGTTACGTGCACAGTGCAGTGTTAACTATAGGTACGTACGTGTTGTACAGCAGGTCTACAGAACTTATTCATCTTGCATAAATAAAAATTTATACCCATTGAACAACTTCCTATTTACCCTTCCCCCAGCCCCTGGCAACCACCATTCTACTCTCCGCTTCTATGAACTTAAATATTTTAGATACTTCGTGTAAGTGGAATCATTCAATATTTGTTTGTCTGTGACTGGCTTCTTTTCGTTAACATAATGTCTCTAAGTCCCATCCATGTTGTCACATGTTGCAGGGTTTCTTTCCTTCTCTTTAAAGGCAGAATAACAGTCCATTATATGTATATACCATATTTTCTTTATTCATTAAATTTAGTGGACATTTAACTTTTTTTCTATATGTTGTTCATTATAAGTAAGTAATGAACACAGAAATGCAGGTATCTCTTCAACATACTAATTTCAATTATTTTGGAAATATATACACCCCAAACTGACATTGCTGGATCATACAGTGGTTCTATTTTTAATACTTTGAGGAAAACTTCATACTGCCTTTCATCTGGATGTATCAATTTGCATTCCCCAAAACAGCTCACAAGGGTTTCAAATTCTTTATATTCTAGATAACACTTATCTTTTGTTTTTGTTTTTTGTCATCCTAACAGGTGTGAGGTGGTATCTCAGTGGTTTGGATTTGCATCTCCCTAACACTTAGTGATGCAAGGTACCTTTCCATATACCTGTTCAGCATTTGGATGTCTTCATTGGGAAAAATGCCTGTTGAAGTCCTTTGCCCATTTTTTACTGGAATTGTGTTAAATCTTGCTGGTTTTCATACACATTTTATATACTAATTAGTAAAATCAAAAATAAAAAGTGAATGCCCCTCTTACTTATTAATATTAACAAAAAATACATTAAATGATATTATTGGGACATAGAACACATTGAATAGAATACCAAATTAATTTCAGATATAATCCTGGATAAACACGTAGGTGAGCAGGGATTATGATTTTCAGCCACATAAAGCACCATGCTGCATTGATGTAGTCAAATAACTTTTAATATATTCCGATCAAAAAATAATCACTAAGAACCTAATAGAACATAATAGAAAAAAAAAGGCTTAATATGGTAATGAATTCAATTGCCTTGAAACTACTGTTTAAAAATTCTACACCTTCTTTACATGTTAGGGTTACTTCTCTTGATGAATACTACAACTTTTGGTCAGCTGGCCTGTTCATGTTTTCACAGAATCAATTTGTTACTGTTATTGGTCTATACTTCCCTCAAGCAAGAAATGTACCCGTTGTTATAATATTATCATGAAAATTTGTGCCCAGTATTCAATTAACTTGAAGAAAATTTTTAGGCAGCTCTTTTAAGCAACATTTTTTATAGGCAGGGCTTTTAAACATGTTAATATCTGTTCTCAACCCATTCAGAACATGGGCAAAATAATCACCCACTTTGAGATATAGGGATTTGTTTTCAAAAAAGGAACTTCACCCAAGACATTTGTTTTCAAACACATTTCCAATTCTTATTTAGTAGGAGAAACTGAAGACCCTATACCTTATCAGCAATAAATTACTCTTATGTTGAACTGGCTGCTAAACAAGGAGCTACAATCCTATTAAAATCCAATTAAACATGCATCACATTTGATGATATAATTAGAACAACTGCAGAGGGTAAATGGCTTTAAGCACTGTAGCCGAAGAACTGTAGATTAGTGTTAAAAGGCAGAATAATACACAATATGCTGGGGATTTGTTTCTGCAATGATACTTTCTTTATTGTGGCAATTTTATTTATTACTGTTTAGCTGTTTTTAATAGTTTATCTAACTTGTTTGGAAAGTATTGCATTTCTTCCATGTTTGCTTCTGCTAATAAAGATATTGCATCTGCTTTCATGGGGTAAATCCAACAGTGTAGTAATGAAATAGCAGATCTTGCAAAATACTCTAAAACTTGTAGTGTTTAAAATATTTTTAAATCATTTTGTCAGGATTTTAAATGTCCTCATTGCACCATATACAACTTAGGTGTGGATCTCTACAATTGTTTTTCTCACAAGGATAAAGCCACTAGAGACTGCTAACCTAGACATTGTAACAAGTAAATATGCACGTATTTGTTGCCTTATGCACTCATTTATTCTTCCATAGTGGCTGTTGACAATCTGTGCTGAATCCTTCCCAATGATTCTTAGCAATAATTTGTACTCTTTGTCTCGTTTTTGTTCATCAAAATGTAAAGGAATGTTTTTAGACTTTACATATGTCTGTAAAGAAAAGCTCCTTTTATATTGTGGTTAACCAGTACACAATCTATGTTTACAAAAGATGATTGATATTGTAAATGTAACCATGTAGAATATAAATAGACTAACATCAGTTTACTTACATTAACTTGGTAATAATAAAATGGAATATTCAGATAATAAATATACTATGAGACATCAGGAACAAATCAAGGAGGATGATATTTGATCATTTTTATGTGTCCCTTCACACTAGTTAAATATCAGCTTATTTTTACCTATTAGGTTTTATAATACCAAAATGCTCAATCTTCCTTAAACAACCTTGTAATTGTGGTTCCCACTTCAAGACTATGAATAATTTGGTCTTGGCACAGTTCACAGCCTGTATATCTAATCATTGACATATCAGATGAGAAAAATCGGACAAGAAGTTGGGATCTGGAGGGTCCACAATTTATGACTTGTTCATTATCAGTGTTCCTCTCTCTTTAAATCTTGTATTTCTGTCTGGCTGGTGTGGCTCAGTGGTTGAGCATCGACTCATGCACCAAGAGGTCGCCAGTTCGATTCCCAGTCAGGACACGTGCCTAGCTTGTGGGCCTGATGAGGGGGGGGCATGCAGGAGGCGGCCAATCGATGTTTCTCTCTCTCTCTCCCTCTCACTCCTCTCTCTCTAAAATCAATAAAGGGAAAAAAATTTTTTTAATCTTGTATTTCTGTTTCTCCACAATTGGCCTCCTTTTCTCTTACTGAATATATTGTTACTGAGGGGAAAAAAAGGCAAACGTAGCTCTCAACTCATTCTAGTATAGCTAGACAAAGGAAAAGAAGTTACCTATCAACTCACTGCAGAAAAAACTCCTGGGAAAGGACTCAAATGGGCCCTGCTTGGCTCAAGTACATAATCACTGTGCCCATGACTGACTCAAACCTTGTCTCATGCCCACTCATAGGCAAGAAGGAGGATTCCATTACTGGAATGTGGGTTCTAGAAAGGAACATATGTGCAGACAGAAATGGTGAATACATTAGGTCTATTCCATGACGCTGCTGCCAAGTAATCTTTGAGTTTTTTCTGCCATCAGAGACTCCCTGGGCCTTCTCACAGCCACAGACAGCACGTGGGCTTTCTGTAAAACCGTGGTTTCTAGTGAACACACCTTTCTCGGTTCCTCAAGAGAGAAGGGAGGTGAAGCTATGGTCACCTATATTCCTGGGCTTTCTGTCTTTCTCAATTCTGTTTCTCCCTCGCTCTCAAAACTCTACGCTATACTGTTTCTCATCTAATGGCCCCACAGGTTTTCAACCTTCCTCTGTTTCTGTAATAAAACTGTTGACATTAGTGTTAATAAATGTACAGTTATATTTTCTTGCAGTTTCACTTGAAAAAAGGTTAACCAAAAGTGGCATATTTATTCATATAAAATTATTAAGATCAAGCTATATCCATATTTCTTAATATAATTTCCCCCAAATCTCATGTATATATAGAATTTTTTGAATCTTTGGATTTCATCAAAGAATAAGCCCTTATGATAGGGACATGTGTGAATATTTGGAGCTTTAGAAATATAAATGCACAATGTGAAATTTTAGGGACTATCAAATTATTCATATTTTATTTAAAATTTAATAAAATAATTAAATAGACACACATTTAAAAGTAATAATTCATTTTGAACAAACTTGCTTTTGAGAATTTTCCCCCCAAAATACCATAAAGGCTATGCTAACCCCTTTATCGGTCCATTGCTTGTTAATTCTGTCTAGAATTATTATATTGTAAAGACATTTTATCATATGATATTTGAATGTTTTATGATGACTTGTGTTTTATGACGTTAGAAATGTGAACTAATTATCCGAAAAAAATCTTTAAAGTCATACCGACTTCATAAGAGCAAAAGTACATTTAGTTGTCAAATTATTTTAGAATTAAATAGTAACATAATTTGCACATGTCTATGAATTTTAGAGTTAAAAAAGCATGAAATCTGTATTTTATTCTTTATTTGTATTTGTTTATATACATTGATCTGATGTGCCTTTATTTCAAATTAATACATATTATTTACAAAGTAGAGTGGCCAACTCTAAATACATGACTTTAAAGAGGAAAATATTTCATGAAAAATACTTAGGTAGGTTAATATTTAAAATGCATTTTCTGAAAATAACACATAAAACCAGAAACTATCATTTTTAAACTGTAAAAGACACTGATGCATTTCAAGATATATAAATCAAATTAGTACTTCCATTCTAGCTAAATAATAGAAACCTTAATTTATGGAAAAGCAATCATGTGAAAATATGTGTAAAATTAGGCATGCTTTCAGTCCAAAATTAAAATTTCTGACGTTTACTAAACAAATGTTTCTAAATAATTAAAACTAAGAAATAAACTCTTATAATATTTGGTGTTTCTTTTCTTAGTAAGCTGCTGGAACTTTCCTTTCAGAATTAGTGTCAATGATTTAAAAACAAAAAAAAGATGTTTAATTTCTTATTCTATAATCTATACTGTCAAACTGTATTGATACTGTCAAACTGTATTGATACTAGAAGTTGCAAGCATGAATTTGCTATTTGGCCTATACGCTAATTTTCCTCTAGTCAACTGCTAGTTCTGAATAATATATATATTTAAGGACAGGAGAGGGGTTAAAAAGTACAAATTGGTAGTTGCAAAATGGTCATGGGGCTGTAAAGTACAACCTAGGGAACAAAGTCAATAATATTGTAATAACTATGTATGGTGCCAGGTGGATACTGGAAATATCGGTAGAACACTTTGTAAATTACATGATTATCTAACTGCTATGTTGTACACCTGAAACTAATACAAAATCAGAATAATATTGAATGTTAACTATAATTGAAAAAAAAATAGGAAACAAAAATAGGACCAGCAGTTTGGGAGAGGTATATGAAGTATTTGAACCATAAGTGGAACGTATCCGTCATTTTTTACTTACTTTTTTCAATATGTTTGTCTGTACACATTAAGTAAGTGTTAGCAACGAAGTGGTGGTGGTTGTGATGGGGGATACGGTAGTCAACACAGTGGGAACTGATATATATGTATATGATATGTGAATATGAGAAAGAGAGAGAGAGATGTGTACATACATATCTACATATTTACACACAAACCAAGTGGATTTATTCCAAATTTTATGTTCCCTTATTCTGATTATAAAAATTAATACATATTCAGTATAGGAAATATATAAAGTAGAAGACATTTATAAAATAAATTTACAATAAATTTATTTCTATCTTTGACCACTTATTCCTATGTTTAATAATTTCATAATCACAACCAGTGTTTGGGAATACCTTAAGATTGTTTTGCATGTTTTCTCATACACTATTTTTTACATCATTTGAAGCTTAAATAAATTCAAAATATTTTACCGTAACATTAAACATTTAGTGAAAGCATGAATGTTAATACTATATAGTAGACCATCTTCTGACCATAATGTAATTCATTTTATTCAATTAACTTTCTTTTATTTTTTTCATTTTATGTTCTTACTACTTTAAGTAGAATGGAGTTATAATCACTGTGTTTTTATGTTCCATCTCTTTGGAATTATTAAAAAATGATTAAAAGAGTATAAAATTTAAAGCATAAAGACAATTTAAAATATTTTAATATATATTTGTAATGTGGTATTAAAATACACTTCAAAAGTTAAATTATCTCCTCGCTTTTAAGTTGAGAGAAACCTCTCTGCCATCAATTATTTTTTTTTTTTGCAAAACTAATTAGCATTTTCTTTATAAATTTTAGTATAGGAAAGAATCATAACCTTTCCTAAGTAAAGAAGTTTTCTAGGTCCGTGACCCCGCCGAGGCGCGGGGCGGCGGGGGGCGCGGGGCGGCGGCGGGGCGGCGGGGCGGCGGCGCGGGGCGGCGGGCGGCGCGGGGCGGCGGCGGGGCGGCGGGGCGGCGGCGGCGCGGGGCGGCGGGGCGGGGCGGCGGGGCGGGGCGGCGGGGCGGGGCGGCGGCGCGGGGCGGCGGCGGGGCGGCGGGGCGGCGGCGCGGGGCGGCGGCGGCGCGGGGCAGGGGTCGAAGCCGGTCACTTTTAAGGACCTGGAAGGTGTTTTCTGGCCTCGGTAACCTCGCCGCGATGTGGTTCAGATTCTCCCGGGCTCGCCGTCATGGGCGTGTGCTTGCTTATCCCCGGAACTGCCACTGCGACCTCCACAGGTTCAGTGACGGGGCAAGGACAACAGGGTTGCATATTATTCTTAGCAGTGGACTTTGATGGAAAGAGACAAGCGGGTCTCTGGAGTTAATCGTTACTATGTGTCAAAGGGTTTGGAGAACATTGATTAAGGAAGCATTTTCCTGATTGATGAAAAATAACTCAGTTATGCTCATCTACCCCTGCTAGAAGGTTATGCAGTGTATTATGTAATGTGTAATAAAAATTAAAAAGTAAAAAAAAAAAAGTTTTCTAATCAAATTTTGAATTGTCTTGTGAACTCTAATATTAGCATGGAGAAAATGTTTTAAAACTGGTGTGCAGTGAATAGAACATTTTGTTTTGTATTGAGGAAGCACTGGATAATGAAAACACTACAGAATTAGTGGTATTCAGTCAAATGTCTACTAATTCTTACCGATTTTCAGTCAGCATATGGAATGATCTATTAGTCTCTCTCTCTGGGACAATTTGATTGACATTCATCTGTTTACTTATCAGTATAAAAATTCCAGGGGTTTATGGATGTTAACTATTCTGATTGGCCAGTGTGCATGTCATTTAGATTTTGGCCTTCTTCCAATCAACCAGAGTGAGCTTTTAAAAATATGAACATCATGATAAACATTTACTACTAAAATTTCCCTAATGGCTTCTCATATCTCTCAGAATAAAATCTGGACCTATTCCCACAGCCCATAAGACCTCGATGATCCACCTACAACAAGCTAAACGTGCTCCAAGTTCAAAACCTTTGCTGTTGTTTTTCTTTTGCCAGATTATTCCTCTCCTAATGTTCACATGTGTTACAGCATCACTCAGTAGACATCTCAGTCAAATGTCACTTTCCCAGTGAGGCTTTCCGTACCCATCCTATCTAAAATAATACTGTCCCTCACATCATACTCTCTTGTCTTTCCCAGAACCCTTTTTCATCACCTTCTTTACCAATACTTGATTCTACATGTTTATTTATACACTTGGTTTCTGTTTGTCTTTGTTACTACAATGAAAGCTCCATTACATCAGGGACTTTTTGTTTGTTTATATCTACATGCTCAGAGCACGCCCAACATATGATGATTTTTCAATGAAGATCTGTTGCAAGGATGAATATTTAAACCTATATGTTTAAAAAGATACTTAATCCATTCGAGGCTTGATTTTCTCATTCGCAAAATTGGTATAATGATAGCAATATCTATTCCACTAAAATTCAGTGAAGATCAATTAATATAGTGAATGTGAAATTACTTTGATATTACAAAGGACAATTGTGTATCTCTAAGAAAATATAAATCCTTTGGAGGGAAATCTTTACTAAATTCATTTAGTTTTCTACTTTTTTTATTTTCTGAAAGGTTTCTTTTCTTTTTCAATATATGGAAGTGACAGAATATGATTTAATTAATCACAGATCATAAAATAAGTACAATACTGGCAATCCATATATATTCTCATGGAAATGACCTCATCCCTTTTAGAAAAGAAAATTAATAGCATGATCTTAAACACCTTTATAAGACCTTAAATTACTGTAAATAGGATAAAATTAGAATGCTTGCAGTATATGTTAGAATCAGCAGAAGAAACTTTCATAGTAACAAAGTAATTTTTCATCAATATTTTAAAGACCTCCATTATGTAACCATTATTCCTGAAAATTGTGGTAACTATGGTTCTCTATAAATAGGAGGCTTATGCCAAAATAAAAATAAATAAATAAAACATCAGTCAGCATGTATAACTGCTAAGATTCATCATCTTTATAAATTTAACCCTCATAATATTACTCATTGTGTGAATCAATTCTCCTAATAAACAATGGACTACTTATTAATAAAACATGTAATAGCTCTTCTGGCATAGAAACTTTACAATTGTTTCTCAAATGTTTTAAATACCATATATCAGGGAAAAATAATAAAAATGATAGTGATCTAGCTATTTTGGGAAGAAAAGCTCCACCTACCTCTTTTGTGAGGTTTAAGCTAGTTGGACGGCTTAATTTAAATGACTGAAAGCTAATGTAACTTCTTAGGAGAGGACAAATTTCCTAAATTAATGTATCTTTATCTTATACTTAAGTTCATATTTGCATCTAAAAAATTAAAGCTGTTAAATAACTAATATATTTATAGTTCTCTTTAAAATATAAGAATAATTTTTTTTCCCTAAAGTTATAAGAGATGTTATATCCAGAAACTCATTTGCATTATTTACTTTTATCTGAAGTAAACTTTTATTGGAAATACTTAGATATAACTTCATATATAATATATTGCACCTATAATAATCCATTAGATTTTCTCAAGAACAATAAGATTTTATTTTAAATTTAAGTACATCAAATGTTAAAATTATAATAAAATCTGCACTAAAATTATGTTTCAGGTATTATAATTATTTAGATTGTAAATTAAGATAATATAAAAGCATCCTTTATGCAATTTAAAACCATCAATATGGTAATAACTATAACTTCAAAATATGATTATATACTGAATTTAGTTTTAATGAATTTATTTACACCCTCAGCTATAAATTTCCTCCTAAGAATTATGAAGAATGTCAACCCTTTAACAAAGAGAAAACTAAAATATATCTGCAAAATTCAAAAGAGAATTATTAAATTTGTATTTATTCCCTTCCTTTTAGTAACATTCCAATGACAAATGAAAGGAAAAAATGTATAATTAAAGACCTGCTAAGTCCTTTCAGCAGTCATGTTCAAGTGTTTCACATGAAATCTTTGATTAAACATGTAACTGCTATACCACATATTCCAGTATTGTAATTTGGTGTCATCTTTATAAGGAAAAATTGCTAATAACTATAAATGCTTAAGTGTAATAAACTTTCAATTAAACACAATGAGTCAAGATTAGGAAAAGATAAGGTACATCATCAGCATTTACTGGTGCTCAATGCTACCAAGGCCAGTGAGTTACTTGTTATGCATCTTGAAACTGACTACTTTTGTAAGTTATGATCTATTTCTTTTTACATGGGGTCAAGATGAACTTGTCTTATATTCTATTTTTTCATTAGTGGATAATGTGAGAGGGAAACGCTATGACTTTATGCAGCCAGTTGTAAAGAGACAAAACTGTGGTTGGTGTTCTGGAATGTAGGCATTCCAAGTCTGTGGCATGCAAGCTGAAAAGCAGGCTGCCTTAATCTTGAGAAAGGGATGTCATTGTAGGAGACAGTGGAAAATATATCTGTAATCAAGACTGACTCCATTTTTTATGTTTGACTAATGACAGTTTTTAAGCCTTGTCTCTTGCAATTCCCCTTTACCCCACATCTGGGCAAGCCCAGGCACTCTCTCATTTACCACCGTAGGGAAGTTCAAACCATGTGCAGGAATGGTCATGCTGTCTAAACAGAATGAAAATGCCAAGCCGGTCTCCTTTTCTTGCTCTCTCAAGTCTTCTTTAGAACTGCTTGAAGCCACCCTGCTCTCCCAGAAAACCTCATTATGTGAATAATGAACCTCTTCCTACCCTCTCGGTGTAATTTATGGTCTATAAATTGGTGTGTGTGTGGCATCATCACGCTTGCTGACCGAACCACATCTTGGGGTCCATCTTTCTTCTGCAGTGTGGCTTTAAATGTAACTCTTTTCACCTAGGCCAGGTTGTTCAATTGGTTAGAGCATTGTCTCAATACACCAAGGTTGTGGGTTTGATTCCCGGTCAGGACACATACCGGTCAACCAATGAATGCATACATAAGTGGAACAACAAATCAATGCTGTGCGCTCTCTCTCTCTCTCTCTGAAAATCAATAAATTATTTTTTTTAAGAAAAGTATCTTTTTTCTTTGTGGAAGTGGTTCTTAATTTGGATGTTTTTTTTTTTTCTTGCTTTCTTTAGGTAACTAATTCTCAACACCTAGGATTTCTCTTAATGGGTTGTTTCACATAAGTATAACGAAATTGATTTCTACTAGCAGCCACATATACAACTTCAATTTAGTGAGAATAGGTAGATCTGAAGCAGAACTTAAAGGTTTTTTTTCAATCACTTGGGAATATATAGGATACCAAATATGTTTATCTTCAAATATAAATAACTATTGATGTGTTAAACTACATAATTAAATTTTTTTTCTTCATTGATTTTAGAGAGAGAGAGGAAGGGAAAGGGAGAGAGAAATAGAAGCATCGATGAGAGAAAACATCGATTGGCTGCCTCCTACATGCCCGCCACTGGGGATTTGGCCCACAACCTGGATATGTACCCTAAACGGGAATCGAACCGGTGACCTCTTGGTAAATGAGTCGACCCTCAACCACTGAGCCAGACTGGCTGTGCTAAACTATATAATTTTTAAGTCTGCCCACTTAAGTATATTTCAACCATCACTTTTCAGAACCATTTTCTGAATAGAGACTTGATGCTTTCATTCTGTCTTCTAAACTGAATCATTTCCATCGAGATTTTAAATGTCTCATGAAATAAGTCAAAGATATGCACTTTGAAACTGGAAAATAAGTAAAAAGAAATAGCTAACAGAAAGTAAAGAACTGATAAATGTTGGAATTTCAGTGACACTGAGTATTTGGGCAGGGCTTCTTTCTGTGTTTGGTCAGATAGTCAATGACCCAATAACCTAATTAACCGACATATAGAACATTCCCTGCCAAGCAACTTTGCAAATTTATAACAGTGCTATTTTTCCCCCCAAAGAAAATTATAAAAAGGCTTGGAATAAGAATCATCATAGCATTTGTGGTTGTAGAAGTATTTAAGGTATGCTCATTAAAATTTAAGTTACCTTGGTAAGAAAAGCATGTAATTTACAAGTAGTAGGGACTCATATATATGGTCATTGTTACTGATGATGATGCATTGGTCCTGATGGGAAGCTAAGACAACATTGAGCAGGGCCTTAGAAGACATGGAGACCTAGACTACAATCTTTACTGGCTACCTGTGAAATAGCAGACACATTACTATTCCTCTTCAATTTTCTTCTCCTTAAAATGGAATGATAAGGGGGTGGGGGAGGGGAGCGATGAACACAGAATTTGTACGCATGTACTCATAACCAATGGACATGGACAACAAAAATGGGGATGGGGCAGGAAGGGAGGGGGAGGAGGGTGTCAATGGGGGAAAAAAGGAGAAACATCTGTAACAAAAGTAAATTAATAAAAAATATTTTAAAAAAATGGAATGATAACATTGAATTTCCATGGCTATTGAAAGCATTAATGCTCTAATTCAGAGCCTATAATAATGGTTATTGTTTCTATATTTGCCTTTATTTTACTCAATGAAAATCACTTATAAGCATTTTTGTCTCTCTTACTAGACTAAAGGTTCTTAGGACAAGCATTATGTCTTTTTGTTATTTTATTCCTAGCAAAAACCCTTTTCAAGAATATCTCAGGCAATCAGTAAAAGTGTGATGAGTTAATTATTCATAATGTTGATGATTTAAAATCAAGCATACATCGGTTACTCTTTTAGTTGTATTTGGTAGAGTTGCTGAAATTTTCCAACAACTGGGCATCAACTTTATTAGGAAACTTTATTTCTACTACATATTTTGACATCTACTTCTTTGTTGTAAAATATAAAGGCTCATTGTAAAGGATCATTGATTGTTATAATTTCTTGGTGGTATAATGAACCATTAGAAAAATAAAAAGATGGGTCTATTATTTTAGATAGCAGTGGACCACCAACTGAAAAGCTAGATGGTCATGATATTCTCTACAGTCCTATAAGTCAAATTCACATTAGCAGATAAAACATTAAAATTTGCATTTTAAGCTACATTACTAGGCCAATTAGTTTTATAAATGAGAAGTTTTAATATGCAATTTATAAATGTTGCCTACAAATACTATTTTTTGGAACAGTGTTACTTAAACCCAGTTTCTGAAGAGTAGTTTACATACTATTTCAAATAAAGTTGTTTTAAAATGTGGCTTTCTAAGATTCACCCCACCACCACTATTCTTAATCCCAGGGAAATTAAGTGAACATTTCTAATGTAATACTTGGTAAAAGGTCTCCAAAAGAGTAGAAAAATAGATAATATTTATTTAAATTATGTAAACGTATACTGAGTCCCTATCCCGTGCCATGGATTATGAATAAGATGCAATGTTGGCCCTGAAGGAACTCACAAGCATATGCATAGTTGAATACAGCTTCAGAAATGAATTAATAGAGCTGTGCAGTAAGTGCTTATGTATGTGAAGGCAGAGGCTCAGAAAATTAATTTGCTATTTGAAAGGAAAAGCCAAGAAAGTCATGATAAGGGGCTTATGTTTGAAATTAATCTTGAAAGATAAATAGAGGTTTGAGAACAGCGGCGTTTTGAAAAAAAGGGAATATGTACTATGTTTTGCAATATGAGAAAGGGTGATTTGCTCAGAGAGAATAACAAGTAGTGCACTACGTTACGGGCCTAAAAAAGAAGTGCCAGAGAAGAGAGATGTGAGATGAGAACAGAAAAGCAGCACAGGATCTGACAGTGAAGCACCTTGTATTCCAAGCTAGGAAGCTTAGAGCTGAAACTGTAAATGGAATTGAAATCCACAGTAGTGAAGAAATTTAAAGATAGGACAGATGGGACTAAATCCACATTTTAGGACATTCTCTAGTTACAGTGTGGGGAATGGATTAGGGCATGAGAAATGTTTAGACAGAGAGTGACCAAGCTGACGCAATAATCTAGGGAAAAGATAAGATCTGAGGAGCAGCAAGTAGTAGTTGGATTGGACATGAGGAACAGATATGAGAGATATTTAGGGACTGGAATTAATAAGATTTGATGATAGGATATGGACAGTAATAGTGAAGAAGTGCAAAGAATAGCCACTTTATAGCTTAGGAAGATGGTGAATATAATAATCTCCAGTGCTTTTCTGTAACAATGATTACAGTTTTTCTCCAAGAACATGAAGCTGCCATTTGTGGAAAAGTGTGGCCACATGCCTTTCTTTACTTAACGAAATTCAGGAAGTGACATGTCTACTTTGATGAGGAAGCTTTAGAAACCAGAGTATGATTTTCCATGCACTCTCTTTCTCTTTGCCTCAATACCAGTAACGTAATACTGTCTGTTCCAACAGACTTGAGTAAAATTTATTTAGGTACTTAAGTAAAATCTATGCAAAACAAAAACCCTAGCCAAGCTGCACAGACTTGTCAAATTATGAACCAAATTCTTGTATTTTTTAAGGCTCTGAGATTTTCTTGGTTGTTTTCTACTATACCATGGCCTTGATAATACTCAAGTGATGGTGAAATAAAATTAAATTAGGAATGGCCAAGTTTGTTAGTAAGATCTGAGGTTAGTTATAGACACATAATAGGTGACTATATTTGCAGTTTCCAAATTTATGAATTGGGTTCACAAAATCAAAGTGTATATAGGAGATTTGGATGCGTGTTAACCAAAGTCATGAAATAGACGTAACAGTGCAGAAAAAATAAACAAAGAGCTGCAGAAAAAAACTGGTGAGGATAAAACCCTCAAACATATCAACACTTACTTTTGCAAATGTGGACACCTTGAAGAAAATAGTTTGTCATCAGAGAGTTTAAATAGAAATCAAATGATAAGAACTGTGTTTTTGAAAAAACACTCCTTAGGTTATTGATTAAGAATAAAAATGAGCTGGATATTAACACATTTCTTCATTCTTTGGTTTATTCAGTAAATGTTAATCCAGAAATTGCATCTTAAAAACACACGTGACTCCTAAAATGTCTTCCTATGGCTGTCTTAAAATCATGTCATAGAAAAATGCTCAGGATTTGGGGTTATAATATAGTATACCCTGAAGACATATAAATTTCATATCTTTATGGCTCCTAAAGATCCATAAGTGATATAATTTATTGGAGAGAAAATGCTTCTAAATGCTTCATGTCCTTGAAACCTGGCATATGTGTTCTACAGGATACCTCACAAGACAATATCCTGCCAATCAATTTATATATCCTTAGCAATTACATAGTGCTATTCACTGTAAGGGACATAGAGGAATATAAACTACATTGCTGACCTCAAAATACTAAGAATCAAGGGAGAGTTTGAGACAAAATATCTGCAAAGATCTTTCTTTAAAAAATAAATACCTAGCCCTGGCTAGTTCGATTCAGCAATTAGAGTGTTGGCCCATGAACCAAAGAATAGCAAGTTTGATTCTGGTCAAGGGCATGTACCTGGGTTGCAGATTTGATCCCTAGCCCTGGTCGGGGTTGCAGGAGGCAACCAATCGATGTGTCTCTCTCACATAGGTTTCTCTCTCTCTCTCCCTTCCTCCCACTCTATCTGAAAAAATCAATGGAAAAATATCCTCAAGTGAGGATTAAAAATGAATAAAATATAAAAAAAATAAATATACAACACTGATAAATAATGCCTAATAGGCACACGGTGCTGTATCTTGAGCATCTTATTTTTAGAATGTGTTTTTGAATGAAACTTCAATTTGATTTTAATATGTCATATGTAAGTCCTCTACTCCATACAACATTTTCATTTTCCTCACCTTTACCCCTATTCAAAAATCAATTAACTAGCCCTTTCTCTTTTATTAAACTACTTGAAATGCTAAATTTAGTAGGAACTTTTTATTTTTTGCCATATTTTACTACTTAGAGTAAAATATTAGCAATAGCAAAATATCATATTTTATATACCCACATAATACAGTAAATTATTTGAACCTAGGTCAGGAAGTACTTTTCATAGTTGAATCATCCAGTTAATAATAAAAAAGATTAGGCATATATTTGAAAGTCAAAAATAATACCATTATCTATTGACCGATCACAGTCTGCTGACTCATGGAAGTGTTGGAGAAAATAGACCATCTGTTATTTGGATGCATGCACACAACAAGAGACAAGAAGAAAAAGGCAAGATTGTATCTCACAAATGGCACAGGAAGGATTTTAACACCACAGAAGGTTGGATCTTTAAAATAAATGGTGGATGCAGAACACTCCAGATAGACTGTTGACCTTGCCTGAGTAAATACTGAAGCGAAGAAAGAAAAAAGAAACACACAGTATATAAAATGACCTCAAGTTGAATAAAACAGGAAATCCTCTTATCTGAAATTGCCCTGTAATCCCTATTTGAGTGCAGCAAAGAAAAGATTTCTATTTTATACTTTATTTTTCTTCCCAATTTATAACAATCTAATTCTATTTTAAATTAATGCATCTACAGTAATAGTTTTCCTATTATACCCCAGTCAGCTGCATGATGGCCTGTTCGAAATTATGACCATGTTATACATCTGTAATATGAAATGTCACTTTTATTCCAGTTTCTCCTCCTACATAATATTTTTTTAGAATAGTATACAAGCAATAGCAATTTTTCTTTACCTAAGACTATGATGATCATTAACTTATCCCATTTTGTTGCTAGCATTTGCCCTTCATATGGATTAGGAACAAAATACAAAACAGAAATTGTGAAAAACAGAAATTAAAAATCTAAATACAATGAGTCTGAACATGTATCAATGCAATATGTTATGTACAACAACTACTCTTTTAGCTAAATTCTAAAAGATTTTTAAGGCATAACAGTTATATTTTTTGCAAGTAACATGGCTATATTTTTTCCACACTGAATTCTCTGATTACTACTAACAATAGACTGCCGGGGTCCAGCCTCGGCAGGTGCAGGGGTTCCCAAAGGTGTGGACGGAGTGGTCGAGAGAGAAAGCGACAGAGAGACAGAGAGAGCGCAAGCAACGTGGAAGACAGAAAATACTGGATCTTTCTTCTGCTTAGTCTTAATGCTTCTGCTTCTGCCTCCAACTAGCAGTCTTTTACTATGTATATAGATCCACAGGTTACATTGTTTCCCCCAAACCTTTTAGGCAAAAAAGTACAGACATTCTTTTGGTTGTTTACCCAACTCTTGTGTATATTACATGTTAACTACTAACTATTTTCACCCTTCACCCAGACATCCTCTTAAAACTCCTGACCTTTCCTCCTATCTAAGATCCTTTTAAGCTTTCACATTTCTATCCTAAATCTTCATTATTTTCTTGCTTTTCTTCCTGCAATCTTTTCTACCATCTACATCATTAGTCATCTATATGTTACTTCTATAATAATTTCTAACAGACAGCTAACAGATAGACAGAGAAAGCAAAGATTAGTCTCCTTCAGTTGCCATCCTGCATTTTTATTTTCCCATTTACTTTATAACTTCAGTCACTGTTCTTCGTGATTCCTGCCACACAGTGAATCCACTTCTCCAGGGACAATGTCAAACCATGGAGCTCACCCGGGACTATGTCAAACCGTGGTGGTTGCTGTTCCAGTGACACCGCTCCCAACAAATAGACAAACAATATATGTAAATATTTTATCATCAAGTGGCAACACAATTCATTGCCACCCAAGAAGTATGCTGACCTGAACGAGATGCTAAGAGGCAGATATTTTGATATAAGTACTGTCATATTCTCAAATATGTTTAATCTTTCATTGTACCATGTGGAAAATTTTAAATGCTGATTGATTTGAAATAATGATGATAAATCTAACTCTCTAAGGAACATTTTGAAATATAAGAGAAAAATATATAATCATTATAGTTTGGTAATTATCATTTAATATATTTATTTCTAAAAAGTGGACAACCAGATGTGAAACAATATAACTCTCTAATAACAAAAATCCATAAAAATCAAAGATATGTCTTATCAACTTATTTAAGTTTTCAATTATTTATAGAAATACTCAACATTATTTTAACCAGCTCTATGCTTTGAAATTCACATAATAGATGTATTTTTCAAACAGTCCTGCTCACTTTTATGCTGCAAAGATTTATATTTTAACTTCTATCTTAAAACTATAAGAAAAGCCATTATTTCTCCCATTTTTCAATTTATTACACTGACACCTTTGTCTCTTTTCAGTGTTTTCAGATCTGTGGCACTTCCTAATACTAAATCAAACACCCATAATTATCTGTGAGCTTCCAATCATTCAAGCAGGTCTTAAGTTCTTGTCCCTTCTGTAAACCTTAACAAAAATCCTTTAGCAAATGCTTTTGACAATTTTCTAAAGAGAATATGTTTCTCTTTTGGCATGGTCATCAGTTTTGGAATTACTGGTTTAAGTCTCTATTTCTACTAGACTGTAGGCTCCCAGAAGACAGAAACCATACCTTTATATTTCCCAGATATGGCCACAATACCTAGATTATGCCTATAAAATAGTATATGTACAATAAGTTAAGTAAGATGTAATGATAACTCATCCACATAAAAGTTTACCAAGTGTGAGGATAACCAGTAAATTTGGGATTTTACATTTTGTGAATTGCATTGTCCGAGCTTAGTATCATTACAAAAAAATATAAGACAAATTCTCTCTAGTTATCCACATATCCCTTCTTGCTAAATTACTGACTGAGATTCTAATATTTTGCGCTGATAAGCCCAACACTGGCTGAGAAAAATAGGGCAAAGGGAGAGATGAACCTCCTTGGGTCTTAACATTCTCTGTCTCCTGTTAAGTTTCCTGTCTCAGTGTTTGCATTCTCAGCAGGTTATTTGTTTTGGAAGCCTTGGTTGTAGTAGTTAGCTGTTATCTATGCTTATTTCGGTTGTTCATTAAGATGTTCAGACTATACAAGTACAAAAAATAACCTGCATTATTTTTTAAACCTTTAACTGTATAATGTATTTGCAAGTCTGGAAATAAAAATATACATTAATGTAAATGTAGTTGGTAAATAGGTTATAAACCACTTATTTAGCAGATTCTTTTACATTTATTTTTTATTTTATTTTTCTATTATAATTGACATCAATAATGTTTATTATATTTTTAAAATCCTTATCCCACGATATGTTTATTGATTGACTTTTTAGAAAGAGAGGGACGAATAGAGAGAGAGACAGAGACAGAGACATGTATGTGGGGAGAAACATTGATCAGTTGCCTCTTGTATTCACCCTGACCTTGGATCAAACTCATTACCTAGGTATGTGCCCTGAATGAGAATCCAACCAGCAACATTTTGGTGTATGGGACGACATTCCAACAAACTGAGCCACCTGACCAGGGCACTATCCAGTATTATTTTGTATTAGTTTCAGGTGTACAGCATAGTGGTTAGACAATCATATAATTTATAGATCCCCTGATAATTCTAGTACCCCGTGGACCATGAATAGTTATTACAATATTATTGACTATATTTCCTATGCTGTATTGTTCTTCCCCATCTATTTTGTATCAAGTTGTACTTCTTAATCCATTCAGCTTTTTTTGAACAGCCCCACCAAAACCCCTCCCCTCCAGCAACCTTATCTGTTTGCTCTCTGCTCTATGAATCTGTTTTTTTTGTGTGTGTTCATTTGTTTTGTTCTTTAGATTCCACATATAAGTGAAATCATATGGTATTTGTCTTTCTCTGTCTGACTTACTTCACTTAGCATAATACCCTCTAGGATCACCCATGTTATCACAAATGGTAAGATTTAATTCTTTTTTATGGCCATGTAATATTCCATGTAGCACATCTTTACTCATCTATTGGTGGGGGCTTGTGTTGCTTCCATATCTTGGTTATTATAAATAACACTACAGTGAATACAGGGATACCTGTATCTTTGTGAATTAGTGTGTATTTTAAATTGAAGTATTACGCACTTATAATTACTTAATAAAATCTAATGACATTGGAGAATCATAGTGTTGGTCATACACTGAAAGGGATATTATCTCTAGCTCTAGAGAGTTATTCACTCATAAATGCATATGTATGTATCCTAGTTAATATTCCTTCACAACCTAATATTTATCAAAAATTAACAAATTAGCAGGTTATGTTCTGGCCGTGCTGTCCCCAACACAATAATTTATTTACTTAACTAATATATTCCATCTCTTTCAAGGGTTTATAGCATATAAAAGGGTAGTTAAAAACAATTATCCCTGGGACCTTCCGGCCGCTGGGTCGCGCGCTGAGCCTCCATTGACGCGTCCTCGCATTCGGTCTAACCAACCCCCACTTCTCGGGACATCATGGTGGCCTACTGGCGACAGGCTGGACTCAGCTACATTGCTACTCCCAGATCTGCGCGAAAGCCGTGCGGGACGCGCTAAAGACAGAATTCAAAGCAAATGCGGAGAAGACTTCTGGAAGCAGCGTAAAAATTGTGAAAGTGAAGAAGGAACAATGTACCCTGACTAAAGCTTGAGATGCTACATTTTCAAGGTGAAGATGTGTGGGCACGTGTTATGGCAGATTGAAAACGATCTCACTTCATGGGGGAAAAAATACCTGTCTTGTTGATGGATTGACAACGCCAATAAACTGAAGCATGCTCCAAAAAACAAACAAACAAACAAACAAACAAAAAAAACAATTATCCCTGGATAAACATAAGATGTGTATTATTTAAACTGACACACCAGAAGGTTTTGATATAGTAAGGAATCCTAGTGAGAGCAGACCAATTATTAGTTAAATATAGATTAAGAATCATTGTCAGCCTGTCAGTCTATTAAATTATTAACAATATCTTGTTGATCTACATTCATTTTCTATCACTCATAGACATATAAACTAATGCCTATAACAAATAAACAAATGTGTAAATAAATAAATAAAATGAAGTCAGTAACCTATGTGATTAGACTCAACTACAGAATGAATGTAGATATTTAGCTCTTTAGCTGATATCACTTATCGTTTGCTTGATATTCAACATTTCTAGGAAGCTTATAGCATGTTAAATTTAAGGAGAAATGTTTTAGAAAATAAAAAAGATAAGTGCAGTAATTGCAGATGTTTTATAACACAAAGCTCAAAGCTACTAACCATGTCAGTTCTTATTGCAAATCGATTCTATGTCCAAAAAGTTATATTTAAATAAATCACTGCCACATTAATACACAAAATCAAGGCATTATTATTAGTATTTAAGTCATTATGTTTTTTAAGTTCATTGATATATTTTCATATAAGAGCTCTAAAAATCCACATTCCATTTGCTACCTACAGGCATCAATTATGTCTCAGCTATCTGTAATCTCTACCCACTATTACCTTCTTAGCCTGGGAAGACAAAGTCTAAAATGCATTACCATGTGGTAATTTTGAGGTCAGGGCACATACCTGGGTTGTGGGCTCAATCCCCAATATGGGGCATGCAGAAGGCAGCCAATTGATGTTTCTTTCTCACATTGATGTTTCTATCTCTCTCTCCCTTCCTGTCTCTCTAAAAGAGCAATAAAACATATTTTTAAAGTATAAAATAAATAGGAATACGGATTTTATAGGATAGACTTTTAATTAAAGTTATCTTTTCTTAATTTGTTTTCTCACATTTTTAAATCATGTTTCTGACTGATTTAAAATAAATCTACTAAATATGCTAAAATTAAATATCAGTAAATGTTCTCTCTTTATCTGCCACATTATGCTTCTCACAATTGTTACAGGGAAGGCATTTTTATTTTATTACTCTGTCACTCTTCCTCAATCCAAAAATAGGGAAATCATGAATGATTTGGCTAGGTAATTATTATACATGCTAATAGGACTTATGTTTTCATAGTTATTCCCCAGATTACTATAGATCTTATTAACTGCTTTGAAAAACACTTAAAAAGCGTGGTTGACAACTAGAAAAAAAATTATCATATGAGAGGGTCCTCTTTGTGGTATATTCAACCATGAAGAGAGAAAAAAAATCTTTTGGCTTAGCTTTTATGTTGATTTTAAAAAATGAAAATTTCAATGCTTGTAAATCATATAGATTTAAATTCATAAAAAAAAGAAAAGTAGGATTGATTTAATCCAGTTGCTCTATTTCTTAATGAGAAACTATAATGAAGCTAAGCTGTTAACAGTTTTAGAAGTCTAGATACGACTCACTAATACAGAAGCATACAAATATAAACCCCAAAGAAGCAAATTTGGAATGCAAGTCTCAGAAATCAGTAATACCATCTGTGTCATCTACTGAATCACAAAATATAGATGCAATGATTAAGTCATCTGACCAGAAAATTATTTGAAGTAAGCCAAAACACATAGGGAATGGGAAAAAATAATGTTTTTAAAACATAGTTTATAGGATTATTTAAATGTTTAAACAAAACACAATTATCTGTGTGTGCATGTGTGTGTGTCTGTGCCTGTGTGCCTACATATTTTACATACTATAAGTTGTAAAGTATTTTAAAATCTTAACAAATGTCAGTGTCTGCTGTTTTTTTAAAATAGTATTTTAAAATTATAGTTTACATTCAATATTATAGTGTCTGCTATTTTTAAAGAGGCATACAAATAATCTATGGTTCCCATTACCATATAATAATTTTGGACAATATTTTCTACTCTAAAACAAAGTAAGCCAAAAAAAGTGTTAGGACTGTTTTATTGATTGTATATCCACACCCTCGAGTTCTTATTTGTAATATGTACTTTTTTCTGATATTGAGAGAAATGCTTGCTACTTTTTAAAATTTAGAATATACAGAAAAAGAAAAAGAATCACTTGTAATAATTTTTTATGCCTAATTCTAGGCAATCCTTAGCTGCACAAGGTCTTATGATTTGGACTTTAAATATTATGTTATGGGAAGCAATCCACTTTTTATTAAACTTTTTTTGAAAATATAATTTTAAATGTTAACATAATATTCCATTAAAATATGTATCATTATTTAGATTATCCAATATTTGCTATTTTGAAGGCTATCATGTATATTCTTTGTATATTAATTACATTTCTCTCATTTAACTTCTAAGCAGGAAGTTAATGTTCTGATGTATATTGCCATTGATGGCCTCCCATATGTATTGAAAGAAAGGTTAGATTAAATGGTGCATAAACTGACCCTTGTTATTACACACAAATCTTTAAAAAGTTACTCAATTTCCCTAAAATATTTGTCATGAGAAAATATTTATGGAACCAAAGAAAGGCACTAAGATCTGGGCTTCGCAGAGAGTAGGTAAGCATAGAAAACATACCCAGGATGTTCCCAGCTAATGTCTGCGGGTAGGGATGTGGAAATCCAGTTACATATGCTCTACTTATTGCAACCCTAAAATGGGCCAGACCGCTGTGGAAGGCACTTCACATACGTTTTTTAAAGAATTAGTTGAACTCTGTGAACTCAAAGAGCTGCTGCCTTACATTGGAAAGTGTGTAAAACCATGCTCTAACCTATGAGGTAGAAACTGAGGAAGAACATAAGGGCTTCTTGTCACCTTTCTCAGGAATGGAATGCTCCTATTTAAAGTATTATTAAACCAGCAGTGTTTTTACCCCTTCAATTTAGTTGCATTACAGTAATATTCCATGGAATGTCTCTTAAACTCTGAAAAAAGACTATCTCTCCATCTTTGTTTTCAGAACTATTGTTTGTTTTTTTTACCTTTTTAAAATATATCTTTGAAAACATAATTGTTGTAAGATGGTAACTCTATATTAGGATCTGCTAGACAAATGCTATTTTAATTTACAGAATAAAATATGACTTTTAATTTTTTCCATTTGTGCAGAA
Source organism: Tadarida brasiliensis (assembly GCA_030848825.1). Taxonomy (NCBI): domain Eukaryota; kingdom Metazoa; phylum Chordata; class Mammalia; order Chiroptera; family Molossidae; genus Tadarida; species Tadarida brasiliensis. The sequence continues at coordinate 70,079,521 of CM061269.1, read as the reverse complement.
GGAGTTAGAATTGATGTGAATTAGCTATTCTTATTAGGAAAGGTATGTGAAAAATATACTCTACTTTGGCAAACATATCACTTCATTGTAGGGAGGTCAAGATACTATTAAAGTCAATAGTTTTTTATTGATTACTTTGATGTAGCTATGCAACAACAGATGTTAAAAGAAGAAACATATATAAAAAACACATCCAGATTTATTGTTTTCTCAGAAACTGACACCAATTCTGATGTATTTTCAATGGATTTTTATTCTTTAAAGATGGAAAATTTGTATACCTTAAGTATTTTATCTAACTCAGCATTATTAAAAGGAAGGAAATAACAGAAAATTGAATGAGCAATGTATTTACATTGATCTAAAAGATGAGGAAAAGCCTTCCACAAACAATATTAAATCTCTTATTATATGTGATATAATTGTCTACAAAAACAAACAAACAAAAAAAGTCTCCCAGCTTCTGAACAAATTCTGTTAAGGACCATTAACATGTTTAAACTGAGTGTTCTTATAAAGTACTTTTGTTCCCACCGGTGACTACTAAATATTCAGAGATAAGGAAATACATCATACTTTTAGCTAATATAAATTCAAATAATGTATCATTGTAAAATACAAATATCAGTTCATGATGCTAAATCAGGCTTTTTCCTGCTTTATGCTTTACTAAAATAATTATAGCTGTAGTCCCTTATATTGTGGTTTCTCAAAATAAAACATAGGCAATTTATATTTGCTTTCTCTGAGATGCCTATGACATCTGGGGTTGTAAGCACATCATATAGAAAAAAATATTGTGTGAATTAGGTAAGTATTTAACAGTAAATATCACTAAAAATAAGTATGTGGAATTTGGGAGAGGTAGAGAAATAGAGAAAGCACAATTTTGGGTCTTTGCAAATCCTCATATAAAATTAAACAGATCACTTAGATGGCAAAACCAAAAATACATATAAAGTATTTGCAATTACATTGTATTAGTGGTGTTTATTTTACAGGCAAGAAAACTGAGACACAAGGAGATAAGTAACCTGCCTGGTGTTACAAAGTGGACAAATTTAATAAAAGAGGGGGAATTTTAAAGTATAAAGTTATCTTACCTGTTTCAATGAATGCCCAGTTCTATTTGCAATGATACTTACTTTTGCAAATGATTACACTTATTTTTTATCTCAGTGTTCCATGGTAGAGATGGATGGTCCAGGTGATTAGACTCAACAGAACTGAACCCTTGGAAATGTATGATCTTTTCATTTCATTTTACATTTCATGAAAGCCAAATAGCAGTCTATGACAAGTACCTACCAATAAGACAGATCCAAGCATCAATACCGAGATATATTCTGTACTTAATTTCCCCCTGTGCAAACAAAATGGTCAATGCCCATAACTCATGAAAAAGCGTGGGGGATTAATTCATGAATATGCAGTTCTGTCCTGCCCTCTTTATTTAATTATAAAAACATCACATCCTCTTCACCCATTGACACCATTTGGGCCAAGTATTTTTCAACTTTAGTTTAGATACTATCACCACCGCCCTGCTCACATATTCAAATGAAGATCCTGATTCATGCTTCTTTTAGAAGATAGACTAATTATCTTCTCCAGACTAGATCACAAGCCATATTTCCTTGTAGATGTAAGGAAAAATTGTGAGAAACTGAAATTTAGTGAGTGTCCTGACCAGCTCCATTTCTGAGTTATCTCTGCCTTTGTTTGCCATTAACTAGGATAATTGATAGCTGTAGAAATAGAAAATAACTTACAGAATGCTGATATAATACAAAATTGTATCCAGTACAATGCAGTGATTATTATCCTGTAAATATTAACCAGTTTTGCTATCCACTTATAAATTCATTTCAGAATTTATTTCCTGACTATAAATGTGTAGGATTTTGAAATCTCTTTTGAATTTTGAACCTATTGTAATATTGTACTGGTTTCCATATCAATTAATGAGATAAATAAAATAAATAAAAACAAATATTGAAAGAGTAATTTTACATATATATATATTATATTATATTTAAGAGCCACTATTTTACATACTTGGAAATGTTTAATCTTTAGGAAGTGCTGCATCTTGTTCTTTGTACTATCCCATTTTCAGAAATTTTGGCAAATTTCTAAAACAGTAAAAGTATCATGTATATACTGAATGAATTAATTATTTCCAGGTCAGATCACTGGGATATGTATTGTTGGTGAACTGTTTTCCAGATAGTTTATAGGGCTTAAGTTTAGATAGAAACTTAGACCTAAGTCAAAATGTACTCAAGCAAAAAAAAAAAAAAACTCATATTCTTAATCAGTGAAAAGGAATCTCAGAGACTTGATTGGTTTAGACTCTCTTCCTAAGGCTAAGGGATTTTGGCAGATCTTGACTAAAAAAGAACTAGATATCTCAAGACGTTAGTTATGCTGAGAGGTAACCAGAAATTCCTAATGAGTCAGACCTATGGCTGAAGAGAAACTGCAGTGATTTTGTCAGCCTCCACCCCCAATTCACCATCAAAAGCATTAATGTTGGTTTCTTGACCTATAATCTCCAAGAGCACATTATTTATCAATAGAAAAAAACTGTTACTCATTATTTTTGAGAGCTTGCATTTAATTCTCCAAGTTTTTATTCACACTGGAGTATTTTCATCCCTCACTTTCTTCTCCTGCTTGGATTCATTCTTCCCATAGCTGACAAACAGTCTTTTACTTTCCTTGCAATTGTCTATTCCTTCTTATCCTACTGCTCTCCCAAGACTTTACTTATTCTAGTTCCTCCCCCTCTCCTTTCAGTCATTGGACATATTTCAATAATTTAACCTCGGTCTTCATGACAATAGAGTTTCAGAACATCAGGATTCATTTAGTAAACAAATATTTACTTTTATGTATCAAACTACATCCTCTACAAGTACAGGAAGATAAAAAGATGAACAAAGCCTGTCCTCATAGGATTTTATTTTATTTTTTTCTTTATTGATTTTAGAGAGAGAGGAAGGGAGATGGAGAGAGAGAGACAGAAACATTGATAAGAGAGAACATCAGTCGGCCACCTCCTACATGCCCGCCACTGGGGATTTGGCCCACAACCTGGGCATGTGCCCTGACTGGGAATCAAACTGGCAACCTCTTAGTGCATGGGTCAATGCTCAACCATTGAGCCACACCGGCCAGGCTAGTTTTAGTGAAAATAAGATCAAATAAATACTTAGAACAATGGGTAACAAATGTTATAGGAGTTTAATATGGAAACACTGAGGACCACTTAACCTAGTAGTAAGGGACATCAGAGAGTAAGTAATATTAAATTTGAAACAAACAAAAAAAAGGTAGAATAGGTTTGGTATGTGGGGAAAAATTACAAGTAATATTGAAATCATGTGGAAAGTTTGTCAGAATAAAAGTTTTATCATACTGAAACAAATCTAGTGTGGATGATGTTGGTAGAACATCATCTTAGATAGTCTTCTCCAAGTAGCTAATGGAGAATCTAGGCTTATTTCATCTTGAAACCCTACAGTCTTCACCCTTTGGTCTCCAGAGTCATCATGAAAGGGAAAAAAAGGGTATGGAGGAATTTAGGGCTACACCATGAAATAGTGTACATCACATCCGCCCAGACTCCATTAGCCAAAATTGAGTCCAATTGGGAAATGTCATTTAAACATATGCCTAGATTCTAGAAGAAAAGAGCAATAATAGATGAGTGCAGACCTCTATTTCTGCTATATCAATTGTTTCCAATTCAATGTTCCATAAAATACAGTTTAAGAAGCACAGTAACACAAAACACTATTGGTTCAGCAACTGTCATCTGTCTGCATTCCCTTTTACCCATGACAATCTCTGCTACAGAGGCTAGAGATATTAAATACTCTATTGGCAAGGCTCTCGTGGATGATGGTTTTGCCAGGGGGGTGATGGTGCATGTTCACTGGAAGGGCAAGGCTTCTAGGGAAGATTCTGATTTATTATTTAAAAACATAGATCTTCTTTATGCATACCTTTTCCTTTTTCCTTCAATGGAGTCTAAAAGCCTCTGTTACACTGAAGGAATGCCAAGAGAGTTATGCAAATGCCAAACCAGGGTCTTGTCCAGATTGAGCCATGGGAAAACTGACCAGTAGAACTAGATAACTGAGAAAAAAAAAATGAGTCCCTAGATCAGTCAGTCAAAGTTTCTGCTACTTAATCATTTCTAAAAGATATATACAGATAAACTCCAATTTTTATATTTTAGTTGGAAAAGAGACTGGTTTACATAAATTTACATTGCAATCAATATTCTTCAAATATAATTAATTTTTATAGTAAAAATTCTGTATTTTAAAATAATATAAATATCTATTCACCTAATATATTTTACAAACACTCAAAACTGAGTCAAAAGTGTGCAAAATATTCTTTTTAACTATAATGATAATTATTTTATTTTTCCAGATTTATTGAGGTATAATTGACAAATAAAAATGTATGTATTTAAGGTGTGCTATATGATGGTTTGATACTTGTAGACATTGTGAAATGATTATAACAATCAAGTTATTTATCACCTCACATAGTTACTATTTTTATCTGTATATGTATTTTCTTTATACATTCATCTGGTAATGGACACTTAGCTTGTCTCCATGTCTTGGCTGTTGTAAATAACACTGGAATGAACAAGAGGGTGCAAATGTCTTTTCGAGATAGTGATTTGTTATTCTTTGGATAAATAACCCAAAGTGGAATTACTGGCTCATATGATAGTTCTATTTTCAGTTTTTTGAAGAACTTCCATACTTCTTTCCATGGTGGCATTATATATATATAAAATGGTAATTCTGACAACTGTGAGCATGTGGTTTTGATTTGCATTTCTCTGGTTAGTGATGTTGAACACTTTTTCGTGTACCTATTGGCCATTTGTGTATTTTCTTTGGAAATATATCTATTTGCCTATATTTATATTGATTTTTTTCTGAGTTGTATGAGTTTCTTCTATACCTTGAATATTAACCCCTTATCAATATATGATTTGAAAATATTTCTCTCATTCTGTAGGTTGCCTTTCCATATAGCTGATGGTTTCCTTTGCTGTGCAGAAGCTTTTTAATTTTATGTGGTCCTACTTGACTATTTTTGCTTTTGTTGCCTGTGCCTTCAGTGTCATATCCAAAAAATATTGCCAGCAAAATATCATGGAACATATTCCCTATGACTTTCTTCTAGGATTTTTATGGTTTCAGGTCTCACATAAGTCTTTAATCTAATAATGGCTATTTTTAAAGAAAAAAAATGTTTAGTGTTCAAAATAAAAATAAATAAGGATGTGATCATATCTCATATATTTTAAAAAGATACTACAAAGAATGTTCACTGTACATAAAATTACTTTCCATTGACACATATATATATTTAAGTATATGATCACTTAGTTAAATCTATTTGTATACTGATTTTCTGACATGAAAATTTTTAAAATTCTTTATTTAAGTAAGCCTGATCCCTAGATAATCCTGTAGGTAAACAAATACTGTAAGATGATCTGTGCCAGAGCACTGAAGATAATTTGCATTCATTGACTCTGTAGAGGTGCTGGACACAGGCTCATTTTTTAAATAGAGCACAATTCAAAATTATGGACTAGACAAATCAATAATTCTTTATACATGTCAGATGAAGTAATTATCTTGGTTAGCTAATTGCCTTTAAGGAAAACATCTCACTAAAGCCTTAAGAGGTACAAATGAAAAATATATTTTCCCCCCTATGAAACCAAAGTCTGAATATCTTATTTTGAATGTTCAGTGACATATTTATTTCTCAAATTAAATTTTCTCATTTTTTTAAGATTTAAAAAAAAATCTTTCTAATTTAGAACAGTTGAATTCTGGAAAGGAAAAATAAACTCACTATACTTTGCAAGATATGTGAGAATACTCTCTAGGTGATTATTCATAGGTATTTGGAAGAGCCACAGACACTGATTGCTTCTTTAAACTTCCTGAAAAAGTAAAATTTACATGAACAGGGTGCATTATGTTACTAGTAGCAATTGCTCAGGTTATATGCTGAAGTATTTACTCTTCAATACTTATTCAACTTGCAAAATATATAAATATCAAAGGTGAGGCCAAAGAAAGTATTTCTTGAGGAAACTTTCATAAATAGTCTCCTACCCTAGTAATTAGATGATTAAAAATATTTCTACATCCCTCCTTATGGTATCATATCACCAACTGAATTGTGGAAGTGTGTTTTGTTACTTCACAATTTCAAATTAGAATGATGCCAAACGTAATTATTTCAGAGACTCTAACCTATAAATGTACTTCCCAAATGTCTGTTGTATATGGCCATGTATGGGAAATGTCACACAAATGGATAGACACTGGGAGCTGAATCTCATTAAATACCTTTACTGAATACTAAGAGATAAATCATTTGATTTCAGAATCTTTTCAACAGATATAAATGAAAAGCCTAGTAAGTTTTTCACTCTGTTTATATTACAAAGGCCACAATTTAATACAATAAAAATTTTTCTAGCCCAGTGGACTTTCTTTCCATCTGATTGGCCTGTGGCACCCATTGATTGTCAGGTAGTCTGCAGTCAGTTCACCTTTAAAAAAATTCAGATCTTATCACTTATTTCTGTATATGTTTTTCTTTCATTGGTCTTTCATTTGAAGTGCCCTGGGAGTCTTTGATATCTTATCTCTCCTTTCCCTGGACTTTCTGCAATTCAGTTACAAAATACTCATTTTCTCTCAACATTTTTTTTTAACTTCTCCCAGAATGAACTATATCAATGCCTTTTTTCCCTGGCACTTATAGTGATGGGGTGAATATAGTAGCCTTTCTGAAGTAGGAACAGCCTGTTTTCCCTGTTTCTCTTAGAATTCCTTTTATTGTTCATTATGCTGTCAAGTATTTCACACAGGCAAATTCTGTGCATGTCACTGATGCACAAATAGTTAATTTAGGAAACTTGAATGGAGACATGACAGGGGGCCCAAAGATCAGCATATTAATATATCTCTACTAGTCTGAGGATAGAAAAGCAGTGTGAACTTCTTCAAGTAGCCAAGATATTATTTGAGTTGCTGCTAAGGATTTTTTTTTTCTCATTTCCTCACAATCATAGGAGTCAGCAACAATATTCCTATAATAAACATCTTTCCTGGTTTAGAACCAATAAATATTTACTGGTAGGCAAAACCTTAGACATTATTTGGGAATTTTCAGTGTGGGCTCTGGAGTATCCTTATATTCCATTGAGAATATTCTTGGATCTTCTCAGGAGATAAAAGAGAGGCCACAACTGAGAGCTTAAAATCTGAAAGCTTATGACTTTTCTATGAGAGTAATTTCAATTTATCTAATATTGGAGCTCTACTTCAATTTCTGTGAAGTATACATTTTAGTGATTAATACTTAGAAACTCCTATTTTGTGTTTCCCAACTTTTATTGTTCAAGCATCACAATAAATATTATGTCCCTAAGTCTAGTTTTATTTACTATGTAGGACATCAGAATCCATTTTATTCATTCCATATTTGTCTCAAAGTCAGGGAAAGGTCCTGCCCTTTTGCAAACCTGTTTGTAGGCATATACACAATAGAATTCAAAACACCAAACCTTCATGTCTGGAGAGTCCCTGCAAAGCTATCTCTGGTACCTGCTGAAGTCATATGGAGTTACTACTACCACATCTTGCCTCACTGGATTAAAACTATTCAGATGTATCAATACCCTAGAACTGTTGTGATCTCAGAGCCCTTAATGCAAAAAGAAACACATTGTGTTCCCTCCCTATGTGGGAAAGAAATCACTTCCCTAACTATGCTAATCCGTGACTCCCTAGGCATAGGCAGTGCTTTGACTTTCATAGATTTTAGATATATATAATGTTTAAACTTTCCACCAATTCTCTCTCCTCAGGTTTAATCACATTTGAAGATTAGGCTAGAAATAGTATGATAATTAACATGAACTGTCCAATTGCTCCCATTTCCTCCTTTCCCATGAAACCCTGAGACATAGTTTTTGGGTCTTGTATGCCTGGATTCTATTTTTTCTGGTGATGAGATGTTTCCCAGGAGATCTGATAGTTCTTCATATAATAATTCATAGTTGGTTGTGGTCCTTAGACCTTTCAGTAGAACTCTTGTATACATGAATCCTGTGGTAAGCAAAGCCAAGTTTCAAGCTGACACAGGAAATTGAGATCCACACAAGTGAGAATGAGTTCCTTAAAATCCAAAAGCAAGTGACAGAACAAAGAACACAATCTACTGATTCCCAGTTCATGGCAGCCCACAACTTCTCAGAAACTGTTGGTCAACACCTCCTCAAAACACACTCATCCCATATCTTTTGACACCAAATTATACAACGTAACTTGGAAAATAAAATCAGTAAGAAATAGATATGAGAAGAATATTTATTTTCTATTTCCTTAATTTTTACCTAATGTCCTGTTTCAGTTCCAAGATCCCATGCAGGATAACATGACTTATGAGTATAGATGTTGACCTCAACCACTCACTCCCTGGAGTAATATTTGCTATTTTCCCCACAAGGAAGTTACTCTTTGCCCTCCATTTCTATATTTTTCTCTTTCGAAAGAAATATCTATGCACAGTCCACATTTCATGAGTGGGGAGTTACATTTCCCCTCATTTAGGATGGAGAATCCAAAATTGTTTTGTATGGAAGATTGATCACTTCTCCCCATTCTTAACTCACTAACCTATTTATTTATATCAGCATGGACTCTTGGACACTTGTTTTATACTTTGCATTATACATCAATGCTACTTTTTTGTTCTCTAATTGTTCCAGCTTTGGCCACTGGAAACTCTTTCTGTTAGCTCAAGTGCTTTTTGACAAACCACAATAATGTGTTTTTGTTTTTCTTTTAGCACTTCCTTACTTTTGGCATAGGAAGAATCTCCAGGTTCATTTACATGTTTCCTTCCCTAGTTCTAGAGTCAGCCATTTCTCTAAGGAACCATAATTCCTTTAATGAGAGAATATTATTCAAAACCAAGATATAGGCTCTAGGTATGCACATTGTCACTGGGGTGTCATTTCTTTTAGAATCTCTTACCTGACAGGACAAATAAATATATTTTTGTATACTAACTACTATCTATCTATCTGTCTATCTATCTATCTATCTATCTATCTATCTATCTATCATCTATCTATCATCTATCAATCATCTATGTAACCTTCTGTAACAGTATTAAGGTAAACATGAGTTCTTACTAAAAATAGTTACTTTTAAATTTCTTCCATCTCCTAATTTTTATCTCCTTCACATTTTCTGGTTTTATTCTATGTCTCTGAATTGTTTCTTTAAAATGAGGCTGGTTCATCTAAGTAACAGTATGCTGGAAGATCCTAAAGAGCCACCCCCAACTGCTGCTAATTAAAGCCCTGAAGTAAATGAGATAACTCATAGACACCTGAGAGAGATGGGAGGCCAGTCTGATGAGTAGCCTCAACATTTAAGACACAAACCCAGAAGAGAAAGAACCAATAATGAGTGTTGTTATTGAAGTCAAGAGAAATTTTATAGTCAAGTAATCTTAATTTCCCCAATAATCTGCATTCTTCCACGACACCACGGCTTTGAATACATTGTTTGCTTTGCTTAGAATTCCCCACCAAACTCGAGCTAAAATTTGTTTCTCCGTGCTGTGCTCCTCTCCCACTACCTCACTCCAGCTGGAATGGAACTGTTCCAGTGAAGGTTTTCTCGTTGTCTTTCCCCAAATAGGCATCTGTCCTTTTTTGTCCCCATCTTTGTAGTAAGTGCCTTTGTTATAATTGTTATCTTCTTATACTATAATTATGTATGTAAATGATTTGTCTTACAATAACTTGTAAATTTTTTAAAGTTTTTACCTCCGAGTCTAAAACAGTGTCTGGCACATAGTAGGCATTTCATAAACCTTTATGAATTGAATAATTAAATCATACAATGCAGAGAATATACATTTATTTTATAGGGATTACAGGGTAAGTGTACAGATGAATTTGAAAATAAAACTTGGAATGAAGTTATATTCATGCTGTTAACTATGGAACAGTCTCCAGTCCCAAATTATCTACACCATTTACTTGTCACAGGGTCTGAAATTCACCATTAGAATTTCTTCCATTCAGTACTGTTGGGAGCGGTGTCACTGGAACAGCAACCACCACGGTTTGACATAGTCCCAGTGAGCTCCACGGTTTGACACAGTCCCGGGTGAGCTCCATGGTTTGACATTGTCCCTGGAGAAGTGGATTCACTGCGTGGCAGGAATCACGAAGAACAGTGACAAGATATAAAGTAAATGGGAAAATAAAAATGCAGGATGGCAACTGAAGGAGACTAATCTTTGCTTTCTCTATCTGTTAGCTGTCTGTTAGAAATTATTATAGAAGTAACATGTAGATGACTAATGATGTAGATGGTAGAAAAGACTGCAGGAAGAAAAGCAAGAAAATAATGAAGATTTAGGATAGAAATGTGGAAGCTTAAAAGGATCTTAGATAGGAGGAAAAGTCAGGAGTTTTAAGAGGATGTCTGGGTGAAGGGTGAAAATAGTAATTAACATGTAATATACATAAGAGTTGGGTAAACAACCAAAAGAATGTCTGTACTTATTTGCCTAAAAGGTTTGGGGGAAACAATGTAACCTGTGGATCTATATACATAATAAAAAAGACTCTGCTAGTTGGGTGCAGAAGCAGAAGCATTAAGACTAAGCAGAAAAAAGATCAAGTATTTTCTGTCTCCCACATTGCGCGCTCTCTCTCTCTCCCTCTCTCTGTCTCTCTCTCTCTGACCCCGTCCACACCTTTGGGAACCCCTGGACCTGCCGAGGCTGGACCCTGGCACAGTACAATATATTTTTGTTCAAGGTAACATTTTTTAATGTGAGAACATATCCACCAGGGTAAACTTTGAACTGGTAATTAATGCTTTATCTAATTTTATTACATTAATTAGCATGTACAAAATCATCAGATTTCCTGACAGCTTTTTTTTTTTTTTTTTTTTATCCTCACCCGAGGACATTTTTTCACCTTTTGTTCAGATAGAGTGGGAGGGAGAGAGAAACATCGACGTGAAAGGGACACATCGAGTGGCTGCCACCCGCACGACCAACCAGGGCCGGGGACAAACTGCAACTGAGGTACATGCCCTCAGCGGGAACTGAACCCGGGTCTCTCTGGACCGCAGGCCGACGCTCTAACCGCTGAGCCAAACCGGCCAGGGCTCCTGACAGCTTTAATACTGAACACTAACTGCCTAGGTAGCAGAAGAGGCTATTTTGTTCTTAAGAACATTGATATGAACATTAGACTGGTGAATTCTTAACCTTCTCATATATAAATTTTGCCCTCTATAGAAAGGTTTTGAGAATCTCTACCATTAAAAGTTATTGTGAAGATTAAACAAGATGAGCCAAGGGAATCTCAGTGCCACATCTACAGCAAGCACCAGAGAAATTTCAACCGCTCTTAACTATTTTCAAATTGCCCAGGAATGAACATTTTGATAGAGTTTGGTAAAGAGAGATTATTTTTCTCTACAAAGTATTGCCTGTATTGGAAGACACCAAGTAGGATAGCAAAGAGATTTTTAGAAATGTCCTGAAAGCCAGGGCATCTGTCTATTAGAGAACTGGAAGCAGATTAGAGAAAAAAAAACGATAAGATTGAATGCTAGCACGGGGTAGAGTATATCTGTGATGGACGTTTAAAAGAAACATTTTCTCTGTTACAAAGTATTATGGAGGATTTTCCTGGCATGAGAAAACTGGAAGTTGACCAATGATTCATTCCTTCAACAAACATTTACTATCAACACACTATGTGTGGTCCAGGCACTAATCTAAGCCCAGAAGATACAGCAGTAAACAATAGAGAGAATAAAGTCTGTGCTAACATTTTTATATATATATAGACAGATAGCAGATAGCTTATGGTGATTTACCACAGGGAAAGAGTGGTGGGGGAAGTAGAAGAGAGTATAGGGGTCTAGGGGGGTAAATGGTGATGGAAGGAGACTTGACTCGGGGTGGCGAACGCACAATACAATATACAGATGTATTGTAGAATTGTACACCTGAAACCTATAATTTTATTAGCTAATGTCACCCCAATAAATTCAATAAAAAAGACAAAAAGTTAAAATTAAAATGTTCACATTTAAATGTTAGTGGTGGAAGTGGTATCTCCCTAGGCTAGAAATAGAGCTCCAACTACAAATGTTTTCTCATGCTACAATGATTGAAAGTGGGTTATGCTTTACTCTTCTGAAATATATCAAGATGACTTATAAAATGTGAACACACATTTATTATACACTTAACATGTGCAAGGGACAATTCTAACCCTTCTATTAGATAATTAAACTCTCACAACAAATTTATGATACAGGTGTCATTATCTCAATTCTTCCAGTGAAGAAACTGAATCTCAGAGAAGGTAATTCACTTTCCTGATGTCACACACCTAATAAATGATACAGTCAGTATTCACACCCGGAAAGTCTGACACAAGAGCTCTTAATCACCATCCTATACAGTGAAGTTTAAGACAAATAAGAATGTCTTTTACCAGCCTGCTGCTGTCATCATTTTTCCCTAAGACTCCACAGAGATTAGTCAATTGGCCCTTTTCCAATACTCTTTCTCCCTGCATAGTTATTCCCTTTCAAATCCATAGGACATGAGTCATGCAGAAAAGAAATCTGAACCAAAGTGGGCCATATTTTTGCACCTTAGATCTCACATGATTTTTTTTTAATTGAATACACAGAAATCAATATACTAGTTAGTCTGGGAGCTGTACTGTTCCTCTGTAAGTATTAAAAGGGGATATTTATATTTGAATAATCCAGAATATGCCTTAAAATATGGGCCTTTAATACACCCATTCCAAGCCTAGTCTGCAAAGAATAACACGCAGAATAGCCAGGTAACATTAGTAGGCCAGTGTAATAGTAGTTGGCAGTGAAAACATTCATTAAGAAAGGGGAAACGAGTAGAAAAAAATGATTCAAGAAATTATCAATAACTATAAAAGCAAAACTGCTAAAATACATGAATTCTTGATTTCTTTAGCGGATTCTTTATTTTTAGACAAGGAAAGAGTACTAATCTCAAGCCATTTACGTAGGATTTAAAATCCTTATTTTTACATATCTGCATCACTCATTCCTGTTGTGTCACAAAATGAAAATTTTGTGGGTTAATAAAATCACTGAGGTACAAACTGAATGAGGGCATGTTTAATGTGAAAGGGATATTCTTAAAAATCCAGTGAATATCCTTAATTTGCTTAATGGAAATACTCACATCACATGATTTAGACCAAAATGATCAGCTTTGATTTGGTTATTTCTATTGATTTATTATCCACAGATTATTTTTTAAATAGTATTTTTCTTTATTGATTTTAGAGTGAGAGGAGGGGAGAGGGAGAGAGATAGATACATCAATGAGAGAGTACATTGATTCCTTGCCTCCTGCATGCCCCCCACTGGGGATCAGGCCCACAACCTAGGCATGTGCCCTGACCAGAAATTGAACCCATGGCCTCTTGGTGCATGGGTCGATGCTCAATCACTGAGCCACACCGGCCACGCCACAGATATCCATTATGTTGTTTACAAATAATCTTCTACTGGAATTAAAAATCATGCCAATATATAAGAATTTATAATGTTTACTTCTTACTTGTTTATTTTTGCTTTGTATAAAATTTTAATTGATCATATTTTGTCTTCTGCAACTATTTTTTATTTTACCAGATTATCTCTCATCTTTCATAGATCTTTTTAGTCTTTCTAGAACGTTATAGTAGAGCATTTTTCTCTTCATCATTTCAGATGTTTTAAATATCCTCTTAGAATTTGAGTTTTATTTATAGGCTATAGAATTAAGTGATAGTTTCAAGTGTCATCTAAATGCAGGGAACAGACATGAGAAGTTATAGAACCATTTATAGAAATTAAGTAGAACAGAATTTCTCATTTAGTATTTTTATTGCTATTTCACATTTATAATTACTTTGCAATTTAAAGGTAATTTTACATCTTTCTTGTGCTAGCCTTTCTTTCAGTATTACAATTTATAAAGTACTTCTATTTTCAGTTTTAACCTGTTAAGTACAGGAAAAAAAAACACTAACTTTTTGATTCTCTTAAACTGAAATGGACAATATGTCATAATTAAAAATTGGAATAAGAGCATCTCTGCAGAAAAAGAATCAAATTCCATCTCCATTACTTACACATTGTGTGATCCAGAGAAAGGCATTTAACCCCTTTTAAATATAGGCCACTCATCTGGTAAAGTGAGGTTAAATATATCTGCTTCATACTGTGGTTGCGAGGATGAACAGTAATGCAAATAATAGGTGGCTTGACGTGCAGGAGGATGCTTTCTGTGCATGTAAACTAGGTTATAGTAAATGATTCTTCTCTTCTTCAAAGAGTATCTTCATTTCTTAAACAAATTGGTAATTAAATAAATATTTGTATTATAAATATAAATTCTTTAGCAAGACAATGGAAGAGAGGCTTCTTCATATTCACAGAACACCAAAGCCATACAAGTTTGAGATTTGAGAGAGTTTAAAAGTCACATTAGCAATAAACCAGGTTTCAGCCTGCTGTGTTTGTGAATACAGGTATATACCACACATGTGAGCATCTCTGCCTCTGTAGATCTTAATTGGGAGAGGAATGTGACTCACTTTGTCAGTCTCAGTTTCAAGGTGTTTTTTCGCATGTTGGAAGTGTTGACTTGGTTTAAAAGTTGTATGTAGACTTTAGAGTTTGAAGAAGGGAAAGAGAAAGAAACTGAAAATCCAGGTTTAGGTATTTTAAAAGAAATTTCCCATGGCATTGCAACACCTACATGGAAGAGGGGCTAGGATATTGATATCCACATTCAAGTGGATCTCAGTCAATTAAAGGCATGATCTGGAAACAATACTAATACTTAGTGTGGAGAATATATGAATGAAAATGATATTTAATGAACAACCAAAATGGACTTTTTTGTAGAAGTAGTCTGATCTAAGAGCAAAGGGAACAAAAAGTTGGCCCGAGTCAACATGTAAATCAAAGTGAAGGGAGAATATCTATCATCAGCGTTGTTTATTTATGGCTTGTTTTGTTTTCCTTTGCTTTTTGGTGTGACTGTGGACATAAAAATACTAAATGAGAAGTTTCATTAAGATTAGGCATATGAAGCAAACTTTAATAAGATACAATGAAAACAGCAATAATAACAGCAAGTGTTCATTGATTGTTTTGAATGCCAGTGTGATGTCTCATTGAACTAATATCCTGTGCTCTATCCACTTCTTCACTTATCCGACAAGAAAACTGATTTGGAGAGGGGAGTTAAATTATTTATGGCCAAATAGAACTATCACACGTTGATTTGATTTACGTTTACCTTGAGAATGTGAGTTGGTGAAATGGGTTTAAGATGCAGCTCAAAGAAATGTCATTAACACGAGATTTTTAAACAGTAAAGCAATTGCAAATTGCAAAGGCAACAGCTTGTCTTCCTCTTGAGTTCATTGCGGTTATTCTTAAAGGTAGGTTTCTTAACATGGGATTTTGGCTATACCTTTAAACTGCAAAATCATGTGTATGTGAGTGTGAAACTGTTTCTATGTATGTGTGTGGGTATGTATTTTGATCTGTGGATACATGTAGATGAGTTTGGGTTCATTTTTTAGGGGAGAGAAAACCAGTAATTATCATCTAATTTTCAGAAGTTCCCATGAAACAAAAGAAGTTTGTAAGCAAGCCCTGACTGGTTTGGCTCAGTGGTTAGAGCGTCGGCCTGTGGTCCAGAGAGACCTGGGTTCGGTTCCCGCTAGGGGCACGTACCTTGGTTGCAATTTGTCCCCGCCATTCAATGTGTCCCTTTCACGTCGATGTTTCTCTCTCTCTCTCTCTTCCTCTCTCTCCCTCCCACTCTATCTGAACAAAAAATGGAAAAAATGTCCTCGAGTGAGGATTAAAAAAAATAATAATAAAAAATAAACTGAGGCATATAAACATTTTAAGAGTTTATTTGAGCAAACATTGATTGGAATCGAGCAGGGCCAAACAAGAAGTAGTTAGGAACACTCCACTTGGGGCTAAGAGTTTTATAAAGAAAAAAATGTAAACAAAGCAAGAAAATTATTTGAGTGGCTGTAGCTTAAGTATTTGCCTTATTTAGAAAAGCTTAGTTGGCTGTATGTGATTGGTTGTCCTTGGGTTTTGATTTCTTAACCTTGAGGCATTTACAGGCTTAGATTTTGGTTTCCTGATGTGGCTGCTAAGGTAACAGAACCACCTCAGTCTAATGTCCTCCATGTTAATGGAACGAGAACAGTGGTTTGAATCTTTCTGAACTTTACAACACCTGGAAAGATTTGTAAAAATATTAGCTCCACCAATTTATTTAATGGTCTTGGGTGCAACTCATGCATTGCCATCTTGGAAAAGCTGCCCAGGTGATTCTAATGAGTAATTAAGATAGAAAACTATTTATTTAAATAAGATCAAATGGATCATTTCAATATTGTGTAATAGCAATACCACATTCATTGTTTCATTACCATAAGGGAGGCTAACTTTGATTTTACTTTCAATTAATTTTTTCACACCAAAGCTTTTCTGTCTTAAAGTATATTTAACTGTAGTTCTCAAGTATGTTTTTCATTTGTCTACATATTTTGAGGAGTTCTTAGGGCTTAACTTTTCTTATTATTTTTAGACCATTGTTTTCAATATAAATAAGTTTAGAAAATAGACACTTGCATTGTAATTTTAAGAAATAAAACCTTCAGGGAGCAAAATATAAGCTTTTCAGAGTAATTTACATAACAACGCATTAAGTGATCAGATTGACAAAGGAATAAGATTTTGCTCATTAATTCAGATTGTGAAAAGAGATTAGCATTAGTGTTGTTCTCCAGGGTATAGAGCATTTTTATTTTTAAATTTATTTTTGTTACAGATGTTTCTCCTTTTTTCCCCATTGACACCCTCCTCCCCATCCCCCCACCCTGTCCCCAGCTTTGTTGTCCATGTCCATCACTTATGCATACATGCGCATAAATTCTGTGGTTTATCTCTTCCCTCCCCCCCACCCCCTCTTCTGAGGGGTGTCAGTTTATACCCTACTTCCACATCTCTGGGTCTACCCTGTTCCTCACACTGTTATGTTCATTATATTCCACAAATAAGTGAGATCATGTGATATTTGTCTTTCTCTGCTTGGCTTGTTTCGCTTAGGATAATACTCTCGAGGTCCCTCCATGTCGTCTCAAAGGATAAGAGATCTTTCTTTCTTACAGCTGCATAGTACTCCATTGTGTATATGTACCACCGCTTTTTTATCCATTCATCCACTGATGGACACTTGGGCTGTTTTCAGATCTTAGCTATTGTAAATAGTGCTGCTATGAACATGGGGGTACATGTATTTTTTCTGATTGGTGTTTCAGGCTTCTTAGGGTATATTCCTAGAAGTGGGATCACTGGGTCAAATGGCAATTCAATTTTTAATTTTTTGAGGTAACACCATAGTGTTTTCCACAGTGGCTGCACCAGTCTGCATTCCCACCAGCAGTGTACTAGAGTCCCCTTTTCTCCACACCCTCGCCAACACTTGTTGTTTGATGATTTGTTGATGGCGGCCATTCTGACAGGTGTGAGGTGATACCTCATTTATAGAGCATTTTAGTAGAGAAAAGCATACTTAAAGTCATTGTTAAAATCGATCACTATCTGAAAATCAATCATTAATATGATGCCAGGTCAGTTAAAGGTCCTTTCACACAAAATAAGAGACAGGGAACATAACTTTGTGTGTGTGTGTGTGTGTGTGTGTGTGTGTGTGTGTGTGGTGAGTGTATTAAAGAGAGAGAAGACAGAAAAAGATTTTCATACTTTAATTAAAGTAAATAACTTTAATTATTTTATGTCTATTTTAATATAGTGTCTTTGGATATAATGTCTCTCAATTTCTTCTAAGGCAGGTCTGTTTTGTTTTGTTTTGATATCACTTTAAGGAAACCAATGAAATGATTGATTATTAGACTCAACAAAAATTTAAAAAACAGAATAATGTTTTCAAAACCTCTCATGCTCAATTCTTTAAGCAATCATATTCAATAGATGAAGGCACTGGGTCGGAAGGAAATTATTGATCCAGTTTTACAGATCTGGTCTTAGATGACATAGGGATAATCTATCCAGTAACTTCTGACTAGAGAGATAATATTCAACTCCTATATCTTCTCTCTGTTCTTATACAACATGCTTTTACCCCTTTCCAGGTCATCTCCCTGAATTTGTGATGGTCAAGATTGGGGGAATCATTTCTCAAAGCTACTAGATTCACATGGGCCTCAAACTAAGGGCTTAGGCCCAATGAACAACATAGAGTAGTATTTTGTTGATGTAAAAAGCAATGATTTTAAAAGCAGGAGACCTAAGTTTTAAACCCAAATGTTCTCTGAAAAGTCCTAAAGTGAAGAATTCCTTTACCTTTGCTCATCCAGATATATCCTACTATATTTTAACACAGAATGTTTTGGTTTTTTTCCATATGGAGAGCTAATTTTCTAATATTATACCAAATACAAGTTGGATAAATTTTGTTCTAGCTTTTACGTTCTGTACCATAACCAAACTTAGGAGACATTTAAAGTATGTATGCTTCTTTTTTATGATACCATTTATCTGCACAGAGAGAGGCAGGTGAAACAACCCACTGAAGATAATATTCACTGGATAGTACTAAAAGCAGATTCTGCATCAGATGAAAGAAGCCTCTCTCTCTCTCTCTCTCTCTCTCTCTCTCTCTCTCTCTCTCTCTCTCTCCATATATATTCTTAGATCCAGTACATTCCTGAGTCATATGGCAACTTGTGATTTCCTAAGATACATAATGATCCCAGATATAAGAAAGTAGAAAACATTTATCCTCACTCTCTTTCCCACTAAGCTTTAGTTAATATTCTAGATAGCTCTACATTTTCACTATGCTAATGATATTTCTCATCCTCTGACTTCCCGTACACCCCTCTAGAAAATCATTAAGTTTTTAGAAAAAGCCTGTTGAGTGATATTCTTTAAAAGTAAGTGAAAGTACTGCCCGGCTGGTGTGGCTCAGTAGTTGAGCATCAACCCATGCACCAAGAAGTCACTGGTTCGATTCCTAGTCAGGGCAAATGCCCAGGTTGTGGGCCCAATCCCTAGTAGGGGGCATGCAGAAGGTGGCCAATCGATGTTCTCTCTCATCAATGTTTCTATCTCTCTCTTTTTCTCCCTTCCTCTCTCTCTAAAATCAATAAAGAAAAAAAAATAAAAGTAAGTGAATGTACTAATCTTTTACATAGATATAATAACACATAAGAATAAGTCAGAATGATGTAAGCTTATTAGTTGCCCTTACAATATTCTCTGATGTCTAATCTAAGAATGGAAGTCGGTATCAGTATCCATAGGAAAATATTAGAACAAATGAAACAAGACAAATCTGGGTGAGTTGGAGAAACAACTGAAAAAACAGATATGTTCAACAATGCATATTTGGATTTAAATATCTATTTACACAAAACCTCAGCTTGACTCTCCTTTGTTTTGTCTTTTGGAGTAACTAGGTTTCTTTCTAATGTCACCTGCCTCTGGTACCAGTGTCTCTGTGTTTAAATCAGGCTTGTTATATCACATCCTATGTTATCTCAAAGGGCATATTTAGGATTTTCAGCTGCCTCAGATGGGATGCATACAAAGCTTTCTCAGTAGTAAGAAGAATATGGGATGCTTTTCTTTGAGATGTGCAAGAACCATAATTTGAAGGGGGCAAAAGAACACATGCATTTATTTGCCCCATTTGTAAGACAGTTTTTATATACATTTATATATGTATGTATTTATCATATATGTATTTTTTGGTGTGAGATTTACCATGTATTTTTCACATTCCTTATATATCAGTTATTTTTTAAAAGTTAAGTCTATTTTGATCAGATATTTGTCTATTTTTAGTATATTAGTTTTATTGAACATACTAATAACATTTTTAGTCAATCTTAGCTGTTATTATTTTATTCTCTAAGTTTGAATACCATGTGTCAATGATACAAAATTCTCGTTATCTTGGGGTAATTTTATTTATTTTTTATTTTTTAAAATATTTTTTTCTTTATTGATTTTAGAGAGAGGAAGAGAGAAGGAGAGAGAGATAGAAACATCGATGAAAGAGAACATCGATTGGCTACCTCCTGCATGCCCCACACTGGGGATTTGGCCCACAATCTGGGCATGTGTCCTGACTGGGAATTGAATTGGTGACCTCTTAGAGCATGGGTAAACGCTCAACCAGTGAGCTACACCAGCTGGACTCTTGGGGTAATTTTAAATGTCTTCCAAGGCATTTTCCTTGGAAGTTTGGTCAATGTTTTTTAATGATCTTGAATCCTGGCATAATTTAGAATCTAGTAAAATTATATATATTTTTGTTTTAACTGCATGTGTATGAATATATATGTCTGTATATATAATACATATGTGCTGCATATATAGGTGTGTAAGTGTGTGTAATACGTACTTATAAATAGGTAATCTTTTTTATTTTTCATTGATAATAATTCATACATGGCATAAATGTGTAATTTGATGAATGGTTGGTGTCTATGAAAAATAACAAATAATTTATTCCCTTATAAAATATAGACAGCTTTTGTGTGAACATTAATAATAATTAATTTAATCAGTTTTCATTTTAGTATGCCATGATAAATATAATGATTAAATAAAAAATAATGTTAGTCCAGATTTCCATGATCTGGACCTGGGATTAAACAAAAGTAATCTAGAATGGTGAGCATCTATAAGAACAGATATATGTAGCATCAAGTCTTACAGCAAATAGTATTGATCCCCATAGATAATCCCTGCTGCTGCTGTTTCATCACTTTAATGCTGACATATTGTACCACCTCTCACTAATTCATGGGCCCAAAGACATTTTGATTCATATTCCTACATTATGCATAGACACACTGTGATAAAAGTTGTCTGATTTTGAAATGTAAATAGTGAAGAATTTATCAGTAAAGGTGCTAAACAACACTCTAGTATCATGACAATTTCAAGAATTATCCAGCAAGTAGTTTTAAGATGAAATTTACTCCTGATGCTGGATTTGGGTGGTGCCATCAGTAGTTTAATTTTTAATACGAAGTCAAATGTGTAATTTAATATTTTGACAATAAAAATAGTGTATCTCAATATAAGGCCTACAATCTTATTAATAAAACTTTATGTACAGTTTTGGCCAGCCAGATAACTTGAGTTCCTCCAACACATTCTTTTCTTCACTTTCCCTAGGTAAGCCTGATAGCTTTTACCTTGGAGATACCATTTTTGTGAGATTTTTTTAAAAGCTTAGCTACTCTCTGCAATGTGAATTTTAGCCATAAACAGCAAACAGCTTGATGCTATTTCTTGGCATACCTTTCTCATACTATAAAATGTCAAACCACTAAAATATTCAGAAATATAGGACACAGAAGTGTTTTGAATAGTGCCATTCTCACCACTTGGAAAATGATCGGGAGCTGTTTCACATTACAGAGCTGTTAGGATGGGATTATGATCATAAAGGAAACTTCCAAACTCCAAACTCATATAGTTGTCGATTTTAGGTGATGGCCACCTGATTTTAAAACACTCCACCAAAACGTAAATATAATTCAACTACTGGTTATATATTCTTAATATCAAATCTGATTGTGAAATTTTCACCCAAAGGACACTCAGATTATATATTATTAGACGTAAACTACAACGAGGCCATTATATGTCCCCCTCTAAACTTTTCTTAGTACCAACGAATCCCTACAGTACAAGAATCAGTGACGCTATTCAAGCTCATAATTGTTCTCAAAGCTATTATCTTGATCCTTTTAGAGTTACCTCAGGTCAGCAATGACATGTTCTGTTTTTATTGGTTTGGATACAATTTCTGCTTTAAGTTATGGCATTTCTTGGGCTTATCTGAAAATAATAAAAGCTTAGAAACAGAGAGAGTTAAAGACCACAACTTAATTAACTACAGTCTTAAAGGATAAGGACCCATAACTAATAATTGAAGTATGTTACCATTCTCTACCTTTCCAAGTTATAAATTATTTGTTTATACAAAATATATTCATCACATAAAAACACAGGAATGTTATAATGGGTACTAATGTTCCCCCAAACAATCCACTGTAGCCCATTTATTCTGCAAGGAGATTCAACTATAGAACCACTAACTAAACTATTCCTGGTATGCACTACTTTGACCTATTTCTGATCATGTAATACAGGAAGGAAGGAAAAATACTTCCCTGTTCCCTCACCACACACTTTTGATTCAGGAAAGGTGTAAAAAAATTTTCTGTAATTTTTCTCTGTCACTTTCCTATGTTTTTCTCTATTTCTCTTCCATTTTACTATTCTTTTTTCACTGTCTCTCTTTATTCATTGTCTTTCCAAATTATTTGCCTCCAGATAATTACACCTTCCATAATTCAACTAATTATCAACTTATAAAAATTCCCATGATCCCCGTTAATTATGTTTACCCACCTTAAGTGGTAATGATATGTTCCTCATGTTGGACAACTGAATTTTCATTTTGAAAACCATAGTCTCATAGCGTTTGTAGCAAGGAAAATAGACGTTCAGGTATGGTAGAAAGATATTTGAGCAGAGATTTGTAAAATGGGATAGGCCTCCTTCGGAATTTACACTTTAGAATAAGCTTCCATATATGGTCTTTCTGCTATCCACATATGTATATATTTTTTCCTTTCTCTATTTTGGAATCTACAGGTTCTTTGAGGATTCTCATGGTTTTCATGACTGGCCCAAGAGTTCTAATAGTCGGGAAGTTCCCTGGGGAAGGGCCAGCTACAGGCACTTTCATATTCAGATTGTTTGTGATTTGTGATTTGTGAGTCAGTCAGAAACAGAAGACTTTGAATCACTTTGGATAAAGAAAATGCCACGTGCCCAGCCACGTGGCTTAGTGGTTGAGCCTCGACCCATGCACCAAGAGGTCACCGGTTCGATTCCCAGTCAGGGCACATACCCAGGTTGTGGGCCCAGTCCCCAGTGGGGGGCATGCAGGGGGCGGCCAATCGTCGCTCTCTCTCATTGATGTTTCTATCTCTCTCTTCCTCTCCCTTACTCTCTCTCTAAAAATCAATAAAGAAAAAAAAAATTTTTTTTAAAGTCCATGTGCTCTCTTTTAGGTCCTTGCTTTTATTATTGCTGCTTAGGTCCTGAACTCTGTGAGTATAGTTCCTAGAGTTATTCCAAGTTACTTTAGCATTTCAATTTACCAGTTATTCCAATTTAATCAGTTTTATCTCAATCTGCTATGTTCTGTTCTTTTTTTGTTATTGCCTGTGAATAAAGAGAATCTTGCTACAATCCATCTTTTTCATCTTTCTGTCCTCAGTTTTTACCACAGTCAGGTGTCTATGCTTGCCCTTTCTTTGGGTACCTTAAGCCTTGATCTGGACACATCAGATATTTCGTTCCCAGACAGAAATATGTGGCTCTAATCTAAAGTAGGTATTTTTCATTTCAAGGTTTCCTTGTTCCCATTTAAGACCAACTTCTCTTTGACCTCAGGCCTCGTTTCTGACCTGGTCTCTTGCCTGAATTAACAGACACTGTGTATTCCAAGAAGCCTAACATTTATTTTTTAGCACCTATATAGCATGTGGCTTCTAATTACTTTTTCCATTTCTGACTTGCTTCTTGGATTCAGTGTGTTGCTTTTGATGACATAAGAGCAGTTTTCTAAGTCAAATGCACTCCTCTGGTTTGTTCTTGGGCAATGCTGGTCAGCCTACTCGTTTTGTCAAAATTGTCTTTCGAACACTATTTTGACCTATAACATGTGGCACTTTTGACTCTCAATCAGCCATCCATCTATTTATATATCTAAGTATATAGGTATCTATATATCTATCTATTTATCATCTATGACTGTCTTATTTTATCATCCTGAATTAGGTATGTGTTCATGTCCCTTAGATAAATACCTTGGATCAAGTGATAGGTAAAAGTTTCATATTTTAAGAAACTTCCAGCTTTTTTAGTTTTTCAATGTGTTGTACTATTTGACAGTCACATTGGCCATGGATAAGTTCAAGTTGCTCCATATAATCAATAATACTAAGTATTGTTAGCTCTTTAATTTTAGCCATTCTCATTTCTGTGGTTTTAATTTGCATTTGCCTGATGTGAAACTATATCACACATGCCCTAAACCATTTGCACAGATTCTTTTGAGAACTATCTGTTCAACTATGCCCATTTCTTTTGAGGTCATTAATTTTCTTATGATTGAGTTATAACAGTTCTTTATATATTCTGGATATGAATCCTTTGTCAGTTATATATATTATGAATATTTTTTCTAGACTGTGACTTGCTTTTTCTTTTCTTAGGGAGGTCTTTCCAGAACAGTTTTTAAAAATTTTGATAATACTCAATTTTTTCTTTTATAGCTTATGCTTCTATGCCCGATTTAAGAAATCTTTGCCTACACCAAGTCACATGGATTTTCTACTATGTTTTCTTTTAGAGTATTATACATAATTTAAACTCATAATCCATTTTGTGTTAATTTTTATGTGTGATATAAGAGAAGGGTAGATGTTCTTTTTCTTTTTTCTTTTAGGTATTTAATTGTTTCAGCACCATTTGTGAAGACTTTTTTTCCCCCATTCATTGCCTTGGGACTTAAAAAAAATCAATTGGCCATACCTGTTCAGATCTATTTCTGAACTCACTTTTATGCATTCATCTATATGTCTATTCTGTGCAAGTATAACACTACTTGATAAAAACAGATATAAAATAAGTCTTGAAGTCACATAGTATAAGTGCTATTGTTTTCTTTTTCTCTGGTTATATTGTTTTAGATATTCTAGGATGTTGACTTTCCACATATATATTAGAATCAGTTTGTAAAATTCTGAAATAGGCTTACTAGCCTACTCTTTGAGAATATAAGCTATATCACACAAAAAATGCCTGTTTTTACTTGTAATGTTATTGCCAAATTCCAGAAAAGGCAATCATATATGATAGACATAATAAATATTTGGGTGATCTATAAATTAATGAAGAAATGACGTTTGCTTGTGTAGTTTAATAGAAAAGCAATAAAGTTTGAATCATAACTGAGAGATTTTAGTACAAGAGTTATTTGTTGGTATAAAGATTTTAGAGAATTTGAAAATAACATTTAATTTTTTTCTCATACATAAATACGCATCTTTGACAACATCTTCTGTAAGGTCTCCTTATTCACAGATTATAGAGACTCCCCTAGGCCAACTTAACACTTTTCTAATATTTTATTTTATTTTTACCAAACCAATTTTCATGCTATGTTGTAACATTTTCTGTACCTGTTTTATATATATATTTAGAACAATGAAGGCAGGATTAGTGTCTTATTTTCATATTTATATTCCGATCACCAGGCAGAGATTGCCTCAAGCACATTTCAAAAAGGATCCATGATTGAATAGCCAAGCAAATTTTTGGTGATTTTTCTTGCGACTGCTACATCAGGTAGTGCTGATAAAACTCCTCAAGATGATGAATATGGCATTCTTGGCAGTTATATTTCCTGTGACCATATAGATTAGACACAAATACTACTCTAGAGAGTTGCAGCTTTGCATAGTTACTATATCATGACTGTCAACTACCCAAAAGACGTACTGACCTTTCTTAATCAGTGCATCATTTGGAATATGTGGCTATGGAGTTTCTTGACAACTTTCAAGCTTGAAAACCATAGTCTGCATGTAAAGATTCCGTGTGCTGGCAGCCCATGATTTCCATCTTCTTCATGCTCGTCGTTAGCGGTGCTTTGCTGACTCTGCATGTCTTCTTTAACATGCAAGAATGCAATCATTAGCAGTTTCCGGATTACTGTTGTAAGGGTTTATGATGATCTTCATAGCCTGTTGAGTTAGAAAAAAAAAGTTTCCCAAAGGACCAGAAGCACATTATGACACCGGCTTCCATTTTTAGCGTATGTCCCAGGTAAATTTAATGTAATGATGGCTGCTTTAAAATAGACATTCCTTTCACTTAAGAACTATACTTCTTTTTTTCTTTTTTTTTTTTGGTTAATCCTCATCCAAGGATATTTTTCCCTTGCTTTATTTATTTATTTGCTTTTAGATAAAGTGGAAGGGAGGGAGGGAGAGAGAGAGAGAGAAACCTCTATGTGAGAGAGACACATTGATTGGTTGCCTTCTGCACAACCCTGACCAGGGCCAGGGATCAAACCAGCAACCCAGGTAGATGCCCTTGACCAGGAATCAAACCTGCAACCCTGTGGTCCACATGCTGACACTCTAACTGCTGAGCCTAACTGGCCAGGGCAGAACTCTTTTAATAAACATATTCTGTCTACTCAATGAGAAAAGAAAATGACAACCAGGAGAAAAAAAAAAAGAAAAACAAAAGAAAAGACAATTGACATAAGTAGCAGTAAGCAATTGTCTCTCCATATATTTAAGTAGGCTATAGAGTTAACATTATGTGCTGAAGATGATTTGATAGGGTGATGATTATCTATTATTCAGGTTTGTTACTTCAAGAGTTAAAAATCTGAAGCATGTAAATAAATCAGTTATTATTTTCCTCTCCCTCTTAATTATTTACTTTCAAAATTGCAGAATGTCATAGCTGACCATGTGCTATTAAAATGTTTCAGCCATTTTGTAATTGATTCAAAAATTTATAAATACACTTCAGTCATTTATGTTTACATATAATTTTTTTTCAATTTTTTTCTTTATTGATGCTAGAGAGGGAGGAAGGGAGAGGGAGACAGAAACATCGAAGAGAGAGAAACATTGATTGGCCACCTCCTGCATGCCCCCCACTGGGGATTTGGCCCACAACCTGGGCATGTGCCCTGAGCGGGAATTGAACCAGCAACCTCTTGGTGCATGGATCGACGCTCAACCACTGAGCCACACCAGCTGAGCTACATATAATTGTTGTTGACAAAAGTCATAATGGATAGAGAAAATCATTATACAACCTGGGAACTAATTTCTAGGGATTTTTGGTTGGTGGTTGTTTCTGTCATATTTATAGGCCTAGGTGCCAAAATGCCCCAAATATAAATGGAAATGATAAGATTATGATACTGACATAAAATATTATGTTGAGAACAAAAGAGTCATAATAAATACTTAGAGTTAAGGAGGTATAAAAACAAGTACTGCCCTGGCTGGTTTGGCTCAGTGGTTAGAGCGTCAGCCCATGGACCAGAGAGTCCTGGGTTCGTTGCCCGCTAAGGGCATGTACCTCGGTTGCAGTTTTTCCCCGGCCCCGGTTGGGTTGTGTGGGTGGCAACCACTCCATGTGTCTCCCTCATGTTGATGTTTCTCTCTTTCTCTTCCTCCCTCTCTCCCTCCCGCTCTATCTGAAGATAAATGCAAAAATATGTCCTCGGGTGAGAATAAAAAAACAAACAAGTACAGTAGCCTTCCTGGTCTTTCTGCTTTTATGTATTATTATTATTTTTTTAATTTATATTTATTGTTGAAAGCATTACAGATGTTCTCTCCTTTTTTCCCCTATTGACACCCTCCTCTCTGCTCTCATCCCCCTCACACCTGTCTTCACAGCACTGTTGTCTGTGTCCATTGGTTGTGCATATATTTATATAAGTTCTTTGGTTTATCTCTTCCTGCCCTCCCACCCCCTGTCCCTCTGAGGTTTGTCAGTCTGTTCCCTACTTCCATGTCTCTGGGTCTATTTTGTTCATCATCTTAATTTGTTCATTGTATTCCACAAATAAGTGAGATCATGTGGTATGTGTCTTTCTCTGAATGGCTTATTTTGCTTAGCATAATACTTTCAAGGTCCCTCTATGTCGTCTCAAGGGGTAAGAGATCTCTTTCTTTCTTACAGCTGCATAGTATTCCATTGTGTAAATGTTCCACCACTTTTTTATCCACTCATCTACTGATGGGCATATACATGATTTTTTACCAGTGCATCTCCACCCAGCAGGGTTTAAACATGTAAATCAGGTCATCCTAGTCTCTTGCTCAAAATCCTCCAATAGATTCTCACACTTAGAATAAAAGCGAACGTCCTTTCTAAGGCTGAACAGCCCCACATGACATCAGCTCTTACTACTTCTCTACTTTTGTCACTCTACCTCCACCCCAGTTCATCATCTACTTCAGCCACTCTGGCTTCATTGCTGTTCTTGATCAAGGAAAACATGTCCCCTTCTCAGGGACCTATTGCTGCACCCTCTGCCTACAGTGCTTTTCATTCATGTATTCACTGGGCTCTCTGGCACTTCACTCAGGTCTCAGAGTTTTCTCTTGTACCTTTATCAAAGTGTCCTCCTAACCATTAGGTCTCTTTACTCTGCTTTCTTTTACTACATAACAGTTATCACAATCTATTTTATACTTACTAATTGCCTCTCTTCTAATCAATGAGGGCAAAGACTTAACTGCTTTACTGTACCCATCACTTTCTCATTTTTAGTTTGCCACCTTGTTTTTTAAAGCTCATTTTCCAGTAGACTTCTCAAAGGGGGGCTATAAAAAGTAATTGTTTGACAGGTTGCATGTTGTTAAATGTCTTGAATCTATCACCCACCCTCCCTTGGAATAATAATGAATGCATGGTTTTATTAAATCCAGTGTGCTGTGAGGAAATGATTTCAATGTGCATGAAATGGTAAGGAGAGCAGAGGGAATATTGCTGGGACCGGTGTCACTGAACAGCAACCACCACGGTTTTTGACACAGTCCCGGGTGAGCTCCATGGTTTGACATTGTCCCTGGAGAAGTGGATTCACTGCGTGGCAGGAATCACGAAGAACAGTGACTGAAGATATAAAGTAAATGGGACAATAAAAATGCAGGATGGCAACTGAAGGAGACTAATCTTTGCTTTCTCTGCCTATCTGTTAGCTGTCTGTTAGAAATTATTATAGAAGTAACATATAGATGACTAATGATGTAGATGGTAGAAAAGATTGCAGAAGAAAAGCAAGAAAATAATAAAGATTTAGGATAGAAATGTGAAAGCTTAAAAGGATCTTAGATAGGAGGAAAGGTCAGGAGTTTAAGAGGATGTCTGGGTGAAGGGTGAAAAATAGTAATTAACATGTAATATACATAAGAGTTGGGTAAACAACCAAAAGAATGTCTGTACTTTTTTGCCTAAAAAGTTTGGGGGAAACAATGTAACCTGTGGATATATATACATAATAAAAGACTGCTAGTTGGAGGCAGAAGCAGAAGCAGAAGCAGAAGCATTAAGACTAAGCAGAAGAAAGATCAAGTATTTTCTGTCTCCCACATTGCTCTCTCTCTCTCTCTCTCTCTCTCTCTCTCGCTCTCTCTCTCTCTCTCTCTCTCACCGACTCCATCCACACCTTTGGGAACCCCTGGACCTGCCGAGGCTGGACCCCGGCAGAATATGAATCAAGTACTATCAGCAGCTACTACACCACTTCTCTAGCCACCTTTTTATTCCTAAACATTTGTTAAAATTGTTGCTGTCATTTTTTTCTCTCAGTAATATTGGGGCATTGCACTGATTTTGCTTTACTTTAACCCATGATACCAATCTGACATATTTATTAAAATTTGCTGGAAGTCCTAAGGTTCTTTTATTAATATTCTCTACTTTTTGAGGAAAGAAAATATTATGCAATGTAAGTAAACATAAAATAATATAGATATATTTAGAGAAAAATATTATTTGTTGATTAATACATATATCATGTTAATAAAAATATTCATAGTTATAATTCTTTTGTATTAGATCAGTCAAGTTGCTCAAAAGTAGTAGAGAAAAAGAAAAAAGTGTGAAGGACAAAAAATGGCAGAATCATTTGAATTAACAGAAATGGATAAATTGCTAAATAATGTTTTTCAAAGATTTATGAAACAACATAAAATTATTTTAATGAAGTTGCAGTTACCATTTAATAACAAAACTATAATTTTTATATGTAATTGGAATTAGAAATGTCATCACTTATTAACTAAGACCACTGATATTTAGAGATTTGAGGATTCTTTTGTATCATTAAAAATACCCTTGGTATTTCTATCTAGTTTTCTAAAAATTTGTTGAAAAAATTGCAAAAGAAGCTCACATTTATTATCATTAAATGTAATAAATTGCAAATTAATTTTTCTGAGGAAGCAGCAACTTCTACAAATATCATCAATTTTATTACCCATTCTTCCCCCTCCCAAGTAAGTAATGATTAGGGCTAGAAGGTAAATGCCTATGGTTTTAAAATGAGCAAGTCGGAGTCAGCCTGGGTCTATTTCTAGTTTCTAGCCGTTCAGAGTAAATGTGTTATAAATATCTATAGATATAATTATAGGTAGAGGTTTATATGTCCAATTTCAAGTTTTACATAAGAGGAGGGGTCCAATAACAAAACTTGATAAACCTATTTTCCTAAATGCTTAATTACTTTCTGTTTATCTGATAGATCTATATATCTATATTGTACTACATGTTTTCCACAAATGTTTTCCTTGACAATCATTTTGTCTTGAAAATTGCCTACAGTATTTAGGAAAGTGCTCAACATATCATAATTGGTAAATTGTGGTTATCTGACAATGAAAGAAATAGCAATTTTTAAAGTTTGAAAGTCAGAAAATGCTTAATATTAGAAAAAATATCAAGCAGTTTTATAATTTTTATTTATATTACAAAATATCTGAAACAGCAAATATCTAAGTAAAAACTAGTACAGCAAATAATTATTTATTTTTCAAACTCATTTTTCTGAGCTGTACAATAGAAGAAAATAAAACTATATTGGTTGATCTATTTCTGCTATGATTTTCTAGCACTTTAGGGAAGCTGACTCCTTAAAAAAAAACTGAAAAAGAAAATTTAAAATCACAGAGTGGGCACTGTTTTTCAATTCATGCATATTAAAAATACTACCATGCCCTGGCTGGTTTTGCTCAGCGGTTAGAGCATCAGCCAACTGACCAAAGGTTCACAGGTTCCATTCCCAGTCAGGCATACATTACCTGGGTTGCAGGTTTGATCCTCAGCCCCAGTCTGGGTCATGTGGGAGGCAACCAATTGATGTGCCTCTCTCACATCGATGTTTCTCTCTCTCTCTCTCGTCCTCTCTCCTCCACTCCCTTCCACTCTATCTAAAAATCAATGAAAAAATACTCTCGGGTGAGGATTAAAAAAAGAAAATACTACCATATATTCAAAACACATATTCAAAGAAACTTTAAATTGTATAGCACACAAAATTGAAGTGAGTTATCTACATATAGTGAATTGTTTTGTGATAAAAGATACGTTACCAGGTGTATTCCTATTCAATCTGATCTTACCTGAGAACCAGAAATAACTCAGTGGAGAAGATGTCTCCTTAGTGATATTTAGTTTCCTTGCAGATAAAATACTAGCACTTCTATAGTATTTACTCTGAGCCAGCTATCGTTCTCAGCACTATGCTTGTCCTCATTTTACAAATAAGAAAACTGAGGGACAGAAAAGTTAAGCCAATTGTCTGCCAGGTAAATCACATTGGCTCTGGTGTCCATGCTCTTATCTGCTTTGAATCACTTTTTCGTGAAGAACAGCTCCTATGGCATTAGTCAACAGAAATATTTTATTGTGCCTAGAGTTTCTTCTTGTAGCATATACTTTTTTTTCTCCAAGTAAGAAGATATATGAGAATAAGCAAGGAAATGGAGATGGTAGCTAGGTGCCCCTTGGAGGCAATGGCCAGATGTAGGCTTCCAGTGTAGTCTACTGGGGTTTAAAGTTGAAATGAAAGAATAGAAAAAACAGGGTATATATGAGATGGGACTCCTGGTGGATAAATCTTAAATCTTTACAATGTTTGGAAGAGAGGCAACCCTAAGAATAAGAAAAATAAAAGGACAAAAGAAGGTATAAAAATTAGAATTAATAGAATTAGAAGTGCATTAACTTTTGCTTTTGAAAGATTTATGAGCCTAGAATGGCTTTGCATTAATAAACCACTGTGGAATTTTCTGAGATTGTAGTTTGTCCAGCACTGCCATGGGCTTTTGCCATGAAGTGTCCAAATCTGTCATGGTATCCAGTTTAGTATTTGGGGTAGTATCTGATATGAATATGATGGCAAGAGTAAAAAGCTCCACTTTGTAAGGACCTCTTAGACTAATATATTTGGCAGCTCAATACTGTGGTCCCACCAAGTAGCTAACCAAGTCTATCCTTGCCAGTTGTCAAGAACAAAGCAGAGAGTGAACACCATTCTAGTGTGTCACTCAATGAATCACTTGTAGAAATATTCTTTGGAATTCTAAGTCTTAGCAAAGTCTTTAACCCATGCTGAAAATACAAATAACTAAACTAGGTTTCTAGCATTTTCTCCTAAAAATTAAAATATTTGAGTATTTTGATACTTGTATTCAAATTTTATTGTGTTTTGCTATCATATTTTTTTACGATTTATAGCAATTATTGCCTAACAGATTATATTCAAAAGTAGTGATAAGTAACTCAATTGCAGTGTGCTTTTTATAGCCTGCGAGGCACATCCAAGCTTTCAGTGAGAAAGATGGACAGAGCATCAACATGGTGAAAGACTTAAGAAAAAAACAAGCACAAAAAAACCATGAGTATATTGTTAGCTTAGCTTAAATGGAACAAAGCATACTTGCAAAGAATAGATTGTCATTCATCCCTTGACACAAAGAATTTAAATAAATATGTTTCCTTCTTTTCTGAGTTAAAACACTAGTTTAAATCACTTAATCCTTTAATCCGGATTGAAATCCTTTAATCCTGCCAAGTATAGCCCAAAATGGGAGTTAAGGAAGGTATTTCAAATGCATTCATAATTGTGCCAATAAAAGTTTACTCCTTGTCCAGGCTGATCCTGTCCTCAAATGTATTTTAAACATTCATCTGTTTTAGATAAACAAACAGAAGAAACGAGCAGCTCCCTAGCAGATAGCAACAGAAAGAACTGAGAGAGCAAATTTTTGTTTGCATAATATTGAATGTGTAACCCAATGTATTGTAATTTTATATTTTTTATTTATAGATGTGTTTAGGATTTTAACAGTGTGTGTTGTTGGGAAAGTTTGTTTATTACCACTACTGATAATAATAATGATTAAAATTAAGAAATTGGTCTGTAACATCTGAGGGGTTCAAAGAATGTACTGATTAGAAAATATCTTACTGGACAATAGAATTAACTCCAAACATGTAACTAGTCTGAAAAGTGCATTATAAGTTTTTGAATTTTATCATTCATATTTCTTATAGCTTTTGGTTTTATCTTTGACAAATAGGTATTATAAATACAGATTTCTGCTTGATTGAGAAAGTAAAAATATATTTTTCTGTATGTGAGTAGAGGAAAATGCATTATTAAATGGTGGTTACCTAGAAGGAGCTTCAGATATATCTGCTGAGTGATTGATTAAGTACTTCATCTTGATCATTGTAAATCATAGGGCTAGTAGAGTTCTTCATATGATTCCACATGATTTTTTTTTTTTTTTTAGTCATCCTAGCAAGAAAGTTCATCTTCAGTCTGAATTTTTGAATCATCCTAGAGTTGCATTTGTCATAGAGCAACATTTATTTTCCCATTTAAAAATAGGGTGATTTAGGAAAGATATCTGAAAAACATACATATACAATTACCTTAATATTTATTCTAGCTTTAGGGCTTGCTTAGTCCTAGTATGATTAGGGAATAAGTATTAAGTGACAATAATTTCTTCAAAAGTCCTTATTGTGGGCTTAGATAAGTGTCACTCATTGGTTCTTTCTTTAGGAAGAGGATCCAACTAGTGAGTTACACACCCCAAACATTCAAAGTACACCAAAAACAAAAACACACCTAGGCATATCATATTCAAACTGCTAATAACCAAAGACAAATCTTTGAAAGAAGCCAGGGGTTACACCTTAGCTATAAAGGAACAGAGGACTCATCAGAAATCATACAAGAGGAGAGTGGGGTACAGTGTTGAAATTAAAAAAACAACAACAATGACTGACCTAAAATTCTACATCAATCAAAATTATACTTTAAATAGAGACACAAGGACTTTCTTCAAGAACAAACACTGAGGGAATTTACCAGCAGCAGACCTTCCTGTAATAAATATTAAAAAATGATTTAAGTCATAAATAAAATAACATAGGCTAGACACTTGAATCTACAGAAAGACAGGAAGAGTGTTGGAGAAAGAATGAATGGAGATCATTATTTTTCTTTTTCTTACTCTACATTGATCTAAAAGATAACTAGTAATAATAGTAATACCCAACTGCATATAGATTCAACACAATAAACACAAAAATATTCAGTAATTTATTTCATAGATAATAACAAAATTATTCTAAAATTTACATCGAAAGGCGAAAGACCCAGAAAAGCCCACACAATACTAAGAAAAAAGTTGGAGGCATCACACTACCCAATTTCAAGTCTCATTATAAATCTATAGTAATCAACAGTGCAGTATTGGTTAAAATGTAGAGACAGATCAATGAAACAGAATAGAAAGTGCAGAAATGACCCACATAAACATAGTCAATTATTTTTTAACAATGGTATAGATAGATGCGATTCCAAGAAGAAAGGATTGTCTTTTCAGCAAATGGTGCTGGTAAAATTGGACATCTATACACATACGCACGCACGCGCGCGCACACACACACACACACACACACACACACACAAATGGACCTAGACACAGACCTTACATATTTCCTCAAAATAACTCAAAATCTATTATTCACTTAAATGTAAATGCAAAACTATACATTTTCTAGGAGGAAAAAACCAAATCTATAAGACCTTTTATTTAGTGATGAATTTTTAGAATCAATACAAAGAGGAAAAATGATGAAGAAAAATAGATAAATTGAGCTTTACTAAAATAAAATAAACTTCCGCTCTGAGATAGATATTAGTAAGAGAATCAAAAGGTCAGCAGAGACTGGGTGAAATATTTGCAAAAATCTATATTTGATAAAGGATTTATATTTGAACTATACAAAAAATATCTTAAACTTAATAACAAGAAAACAAGCCAATTAAAAATGAGGAAAACATCTGAACAGAAACCTCACCAAAGAAAATATACAGACGACAAATAAGCACAGGAAAATGTATGTGTGTGTTTTTCCACAATAGGAAAATGCAAATTAAAACACCTAGATACCACAGCATGCCTAATAGAATTAAAAAAAAAAAAAATCACAATGCTGGTGAAGATGCAGAGCGTCAGAACCATTCATTCAGGGCTGATGGGAAATCAGAATGGTACAGCCACTTTTTCATACAGTTTGGCAGTTTCATCCAGAGCTAATCATAAACCTACTATATAATCCAGGAATCATACTCCTGGATGTTTGCCCAACTAATCTGAAAATATTTCTATACAAAAGTCTGCACTTGGTCCAGCCAGTGTGGCTCAGTGGTTGAGCATCGACCCATGCACAAAGAGGTCACCTGTTCTATTCCTGGTCAGGACACATGCCTGGGTTGTGGGCCAAATCCCCAGTGGGGGGCATGCAGGAGGCAGCCAATTGATGTTCTCTCTCATTGATGTTTCTATCTCCTCTCCCTTTCCCTTCCTCTTTCTCTAAAATCAATGAAGGGAAAAAAATTTTTTTAAGTCTGCACTTGAATATTTATAGCAGCTTTATTCATAGTTTCCCAAATTAGAAACAACCAAGTTGCTCATCAGTAAATGACTGGATAAGACAACTGTGGTACATCCATACAGTGAAATGCTATTGAGCAATGAAAAGAAATACATTACAGTAAAGATATGGATGAATGTTAAAAGTATATTGCCAAGTAAAAATAACCAGTCTGAAAAGGCTGCATGCCTTATGCTTGCAATTTATGACATACTGGTAAAGGTAACCTATAGAGATGATAGATTGGTGGTTGCCAAGGCTTTGGAAAGCAGGGAGTTGAATAGGTGAAGAGCAGGGGATAAGTTAGATGGTGAACTTACTCTGTGTAACAGGTACCATTCTATACATAACACCTCTCATGGCACTACCACTACAACTGTTCCTTTTTAATCTTCTTCACTAGTTGTCCTTCCTAAACTCAAACTTCAGATGTAAATTTCCTGAACTGTCCTATTGTCCTTTTATTTATTATTTTTATTATTTTTAAATTTTTTTTTTAAACTTTAAATCCCAGGACCACTGTTTATTATAAAGGTGAACCCAGATGGGCTTATCGGTAGGATTTCTGGTAGCGAGCACGGGCACCAGGACCTCCGAACTTTTTGGATTCACAGCGACGGGGATCAGCTACCAGCAGAGTCCGGTCATACTGGATAAGGATGTCTTTGATCTCCTTCTTAGAAGCTTCATCCACATATTTCTCGTAGTAGGCCACCAGGGCTTTGGAGATGGACTGACGGATTGCATAAATCTGGGCCACATGACCACCACCCTTCACAAGGACTCGGATGTCCACACCAGCAAATCGCTCCTTTCCAAGAAGCAGAGCGGGTTCCAATAGCTTGTATTGCAGCGTGCATGGCTCGATCATCTCCAGGGGCCGCCCGTTCACCTTGATGAGGCCGTTGCCTCATTTGCAGTGTGCCACAGCTGTGGCCGTCTTCTTGCGTCCGAAGACCTGCAGGGACTGCAGAGGACCCTTGGACGGCATGGCTGCGAGCGTACACAAGAGATCCTCACTGCGCGGGGCCGACACCGGAAAAGGAGCTGTCCTTTTAAAATTGTATAACTC
Source organism: Tadarida brasiliensis (assembly GCA_030848825.1). Classification (NCBI taxonomy): domain Eukaryota; kingdom Metazoa; phylum Chordata; class Mammalia; order Chiroptera; family Molossidae; genus Tadarida; species Tadarida brasiliensis. The sequence continues at coordinate 70,042,618 of CM061269.1, read as the reverse complement.
TTCCCTGAAACTTCATCCACTTGTATACTTTCAGATATCATTTAAATGCACATGACTTCCAAATACATATCGTGGGTCCAATTTTTTATTTTAAAATTCAGAAACATGGGTTTCCTGCATTTTCAGATATTTCATTTGTATTTTCCAAAAAAATAAAAAATTCTGAAAGTCCACATATTTAAAAAATGAACTCATAATTATTGCCCCTTGCTCTCCCAAATTCTCCTAAGTCTGGTTTCCCTTACTTAGTTGAGGACACCAGCACCTACCATCAGGTTGCCTCAACCAGAAACTTATTGTTCATATGGAATAACAGTACCTCAATTACTTCCTTTATTCTATCACCAAGACCAGTGAAGTGTCCCTTCCAATATATACCCTGTTGTTCTCCTGCTCTCTGTTTCCACTTCCACATGAGCTATGACATACATTGTTCACTTAGAGTATAGAGCGATATACGCTTAACTGGTATTTGTCTCCACCTGAGCTCCGTTCCAGTCTTCCTGCACATGCTGAGCAAGCACAAACCTGATCACAATATCACCTTAGTAAAAAAAAATCCAATGTTTTCCAAAGATTTCAGAATAATATTCAACTAGTATTTACCTTGTACTTCCATCATTCATATCTTATCTCATACCATTTGCTCCCTCAATATTTGATCAAGCCATAAACAATGATTTGCAGAGTATGCATTTGCATGAGACCATTTAACACCAGCATGGCTGTTAACATTATTTGGAATACACTGTCCAAACTCAACACACAACATGTACCCAAATAACTTCAATTCATCTTAAAGGACTAACTTTTTATTCTCAGAGGAGTCCCCTTTGATCCTCAACTCTTACCCCCTAGTGCTTCTACCTTATGATCCAATAATTCTCCAATATAAATCTATCATAACTTGGATCACAATAAACTGTCATGTTCAATTTACTGTTTTGATTCCAGATACTAGATGTTAGGCTGTGGACGATTAAAATTGTGTTTAAATAGTCCTTAGAATTTTATTGTCAGGGACAACTCTGGAATTCTAAAGTTTCCTAACAAATGTTTATTTGAGCCCAGCCTGTTTGGCTCAGTGGTTAGAGTGTCAGCCTACAGACCAAAGGATCATGGGTTCGATTCCCAGTCAAGGGCACATACCTGAGTTGCAGGTTCAATCCCTGGTCGTGCAGGAGACAACAAATTGATGTGTCTCTTTAACATCGATGTTTATCTAAAAATCAGTGGGAAAATATCCTCGGGTGAGGATTAACAACTTGATAAAAATCATAAATTGTTAAACAAAATTTTAATAATAAAGCATTAATGTTATATATGTCATCACATTTCCCTTTTTAAAATCAAAATGACTGCACTTAAAAGTTAACCCAATAATTTACTGGAAATAAAACAAATAAGTGGCATGAAAATAGTGACATACTTCATTGTTGATGTATTTTTTTCAAGTGTGTAATCCTAATTTGTTACTGTCCAAGGCGCTTGACTATGTCTTCAAAGCTTTGTCAAGGACCAAGAAATAACATTCTTCCCAGTGTTTGCATAAGTCTGATATTTTCCCTAGTTTCTTGATCTTGCCTTTTTAAATTACAGTTTCATTTGAAATTATATACATCTACACAAAAACTCAGAAAGCCCCAGTTCATTAATTTTCTCTAGATTTTGACTCTTCCTTAGACATTTAAAAACACTCTGCTGAGAGATATTCATGACTAAAAATGGTACACTGCCAGTTTAAATGAGAAATAAAAGCTTTCGTTTCACACTAGTGGAAAGAATTCCCTTCAGGCAAGATGATTCTGAAGGAGGAGTATGAGAAATGGATAGAGGAGATAACTGCATAGGCTGTAGGTTCTAAAATATGATTTTGGTACAGTTATTGAGGCTCTTAGTAACTGTAGTTATGGATATGAACATATAGTATTTATAAAAGATATATTAGCACACAATGATAGATCAATTAAATTGCCCCAGCTAGGACAAAATGCAGCAATTCATGCATCTTGTACTGTTCCTTTTGAAATAGTATAAGCAGTCTCATCCCCAAAATATTTTGCCCCCAGTTAATTATATGAGTCATTTATAACACCAGAATACCTCATTATTGCGTTGGAAGACTTCGAGTTATAAGTTTCAATACAAAGAAGTCATAATATTTTAGTTTTTTCATCTTATTGGCACCGTGCAATCCATTTTTGCATTAACAATTTATTTTCTTTTACTACTTCTCAAAGGAATTCTGTTTTACTATGGATAGCTGGAAAGCAGATGCAAGGCAAAGGCTTCTAGACTTTGTGCTCGTTTTTGGTGAAGTGCAATTCCAGAAAGCAGAGATGAAGGCAAAGGGGACTGACACGGGGAAGAAAAAAAGTCACTTCAAGCATCAATTACTGGTATCAAATGTGACTGGTTGTTCAATCTTGCATGATCATCTCAGAAAGGCCACAGATACAACTTTTTCTTTGGACAGTCTTTGAAGTTCCAGGAAGAACTCACACAGAGTTGAACAGAGTGGCCATGTGTAAGAAGTGTAGGAAGTGACAGAGGACAACGTATTCTTTGTAATGGAGACTTATGATGTTGAGATGATCTGATGTAGCACTGAAGGTATCTGATAAAAAGTGTCTGTGTTTCAGATTCTTGTTTCTGGAACTGCTTCACTAAAACCAGTATTCTCCTTTTTTCCTAATTATTGCTTTCAAATTCATTGCTTACTACTTACATATCCTACGGCTGTTGTTAAAATTATAAAATATAACATGGTTAATGTGTTTATTTTAGTCCTCTTTATGGAAGATGTAGTATGCTCCCTAACAGATTGGGCATCAGGATTGCTTTTGATTATAGAAATAGCTAAAATGATTAAATTACTGTACCACAATTTAATCACGTCATTCAAGGATGAGCTTTTCTCACTCATAAAGCTTTGGAAGAAGTGGGGAAATTGCCCATTGTTTTCCTTTGTCACTTAGTCCATCAATTAAAGATGAGTTCCATCAATCCATCAATCAAAAACATCACTGAGGGGTGGCGTGCTACTTTGCACATCAGGGAGTCTTTAGATGATAAAAGATCTCAAGACTACCGTGTAAAAAATACACATTTGTTCTTGATATAAAAAAGAGATATGGAGCAGCCTCATTTCAACCTTAAGAGGATTAGATGGAAGCTGAAAAGTTGGCAGCTAATATAAAAGAAGGCACTTAGTGCCCCATACTCAGGCCAGATGTGTGGCTATTTCTGCTTTCAAAGTTTGAGATTAAATGGACATGGCACAAAATCTGACCTATTTATCACGTGCTCAGAATGAACTGAAAAGTAGGAGATAATTAGCCCTGGCCGGTTTGGCTCAGCGGTTAGAGTGTCGGACTGCGGTCCAGAGAGACCCGGGTTCGGTTCCCGCTAAGGGCATGTACCTCGGTTGCAGTTTGTCCCCGGCCCTGGTTGGTCGTGCGGGTGGCAGCCACTCGATGTGTCCCTTTCACGTCGATGTTTCTCTCTCTCTCTCTCTTCCCCTCTCTCCCTCCCACTCTGTCTGAACAAAAAATGAAAAAATGTCCTCGGATGAGGATAAAAAATAAATAAATTAAAAAAATAAAAAAAATAAAAAAAAGTAGGAGATAATTAAAAGTATATTAAACCCTGGCCTGTGTGGCTCAGTTGGTTGAGCAGTTGTCCTATGAACCGAGAGGTCACTGGTTTGATTCTTGGTCAGGGCACATGCCCTGGTGGTGGCTTGATCCCCAGCAGGGGGCGTGCAGGAGGCAACCAATTGATGTTTCTCTCTCTCTTAAATCAATAAAAACATTTTTTATTTTAAAAAGTATATTAAAACTCTCTATGGGAAAGACAGATATTTGGCTCCTGGGGTCTTGTCTCTAGAAATATGTGGACACATTTCTTCAAAAATATTATCTCTGTTTTATCTTTTCTGGTGTTATGTTCTCTACTCTACCTTCACACATGTTACTTATTTCCAGCTGTCTCTGTCACAGTTTACAAATTATTTTGTCAATCTTTCTCTTGAGCTCAGCTGAATTTTAAGATCAATGAACTTACTTGCCAATTTGACAAGTAAGTCGGGGATGCTTGCCTCCCCGACTCCCTCCTTCCAACCCAATATACTATGTCTCCTGACTAATTCCTCACACCCTCCCAAATTCAGAGCAGGCTTTACTTCTTTTTCAGGCTTTCTAAGACCTGGCCTTGCTTCAGTTTCTTTCCCAGTTGTTTCCTTAGTCAGTTTTGCTTGTATCTTAACCTGTGGTTGGGTTTTTATCTATTGATGTGTCTGCCACACACAGGACGTTGGAGCTTTGAAACAGAACCCTGCGTTACAGCTCTAGAACCAGTACTGCAGAGGTACTCAGCAAAATGTGATGAAGGGATGGATGAATTGAGTCAGGCTGAAGTAGGTGTCAAAGTAAAGCTAACCAAATAATGCTTGGTTTAAAAGAAAAAGTTTTCCATCTAGGAAAAATCACCATATAAAGATATCCCTGAAAAGAAATGAGCAGCTGAAAACTCTGGTAAACCTTGATTTTAGAAGAAGCTTTGAGAAAGCTTCTAGTTATACTAGATTAGGTTTCCATTATGCAATGTTTGCTACATTTCAGAGTGATAAGAATGGAAATTTTTTCTGATTGGTGTTTCAGGCTTCTTAAGGTATATTCCTAGGAGTGGGATCACTGGGTCAAATGGCAGATCAATTTTTAATTTTTTGAGGTAACAGCATAATGTTTTCCATAGTGGCTGCACCAGTCTGCATTCCCACCAGCAGTGTACCAGAGTCCCCTTTTCTCCACACCCTCTCCAGCACTTGTTGTTAGAACCCTGAAACACCAATCAGAAAGAATATGTGAACCCCCATGTTCATAGCAGCGCTATTTACAATAGCTAAGATCTGGAAACAGCCCAAGTGTCCATCAGTAGACGAATGGATAAAAAATCTGTGGTACATATACACAATGGAGTACTATGCAGCTGTAAGAAAGAAAGATCTCCTTTCCTTTGAGACGACATGGGAGGACCTGGAAACTATTATCCTAAGTGAAACAAGCCAAGCAGAGAAAGACAAATATCATATGATCTCATTTATTTCTGGAATATAATGAACATAACAGTCTGAGGAACAGGGTAATCCCAGAGACGTGGAAGTAGGGTACAGACTGACAATTGCCAGAAGATGGGGTGGGGGAGGGGAGCGATGAACCACAGAACTTGTACGCATGTACTCATAACCAGTGGACATGGACAACAAAACTGGGGATGGGGCAGGGAGGGTGGGGGAGAAGGGAGTCAATGGGGGGAAAAGGAGAAACATCGGTAACAAAAATAAATTTAAAAAAAATGGCAATTTTTCTCAAATTGATTGTTTTTTTATCCTCACTCAAGGATATTTTTACATTAATCTTCAGATAGAGCTAGAGGGAGAGAGAGAAGGAGAGAGAGAGAAACATCGATGTGAGAGAGACACATCGATTGGTTGCCACCCACACAACCCCAACCCGGGCCAGGAACGAACCACAACCGAGGTATGTGCCCTTGGCCAGAACCGAACCTGGGACTCTTCGGTCCACAGGCGACGCTCTTACCGCTGAGCAAAACCGGCCAGGGAGGGCTTGATGGTTTTTCTTTTTAATTAATTATTTTGTCATCAGGATAAACATGTAACCCTAATCATACCTAGCCTGGCAATCTACTAGTAATAATTTGATGAATTTGTTGTATGTGGGTGATTGGTGGGGGAAGAGAAAATGGATAGAAAAACAAGAAAAAACTGATGTGAATTTCATCAAATGAGTCTCAATAAACAAGTTGATAGTAGAAATGTCTTAGTAAATCCTATCTTACGGTTATGGAAGTTTTGCTTACAATTTTATAGTCTCTTCATAATCATTAACCAGATACCAATGATTATTTTAATAAAGATTAGGAAGTTTTTTTTTTCACTTCTTTGTGTGTGTGTGTGTGTGTGTGTGTGTGTGCGCGCGCTTAATAACCCCCTTTATTGCAAAAGGAGATTTAAGTTTTCATGTATCTACTGCCAAACATTGTGTTTGCCCAATGCACTGTAGAATTTCAGCAGATAATACTTATTATTGAATACTTCCTTTATTATGAATAAATTTTGGCTGATTTAGAAGTTTTCAAGGAAGTATAAAGGCTTCTGTGTGTACTCTTCTTCCCTAGAAAATTAGTTCTATTGCTGACATTTTATTCCTGGATTCTCTTATGAGAATTATGAAGAAAGAACCCGCTTCTCACTAAATTGAATTGTATTCCCATTAAAGAACCCTATGTCTTCCTTCTATAATCCAATTGTTGTTTCCCAAACTTTTCATTATAATGTGCTCCAAAGATACTTATTTGTACTTGTGTCTTGGTAAACCAACAATGATGTCATAAAGCATATATGAAGAAGGTTGCTGCTGTTTCTAGGGTGCACCCATGTGAAAGCTCGTAAATGTACAAGAATGTAAACCACCCTTAGTAAGAGAAATTTGGTTTGGAGAGAATGGCCACAGTAAGTGTTTCTGAGAACAATGCAGCATGTGCTTATCAAGTTTTTCTCCACCCAGCTCCACAGAACATCAGTTCTCGGGTGAAAGGCCTGCCTTCAGGAGCTGGGTTAAAGACTCACTTCCACTATTTTCTTGATGGAACCTATAATATTTTTAATACAATAAGGTTTCAAAGAACTTTGAGATACATCCCTCATCTCTCTCTCTCTCTCTCTCTCTCTCTCTCTCTCTCTCTCTCTCACACACACACACACACACACACACACACACACACAGGTACACATTTTTTATTAAGCAGAACTATTTTTCAACCAACATTTTGGAATATAATAGAGACCATATTTAAAGGTACCACCTTTCTGCTCTGCTCTACAATATCTTCTTGGAAACCTATTCCAATATTTAACAAAGATTGCCCATCAGGGAAATCTTCCTTATGGTTGACTTCAATCACTCATGCTGTAATCGAGAGCCATTTACAGTGTTGTCCTCAGCCTCCTCAGAAGGAGAACCGATAAGAAGATAATCACTAAATTATCCCATATGCACCTTCTGGGGCTCCCCCCTCCCCTTTACACATAACTTATTGGTATAAAGTTCACAATCTTATGAAATTAAGCATTGACTAAACGCAGTTAGAATTAAAAAAAATAGGTTTTTATTGAATTTTTTAGAGAGAGAGGAAGGGAGAGATAGATGGAAACATCAATGTGAGAGAGAAACATCACATCGATTGGCTGTCTCCTACATGCCCCCCACTGGGGATCGAGCCCACAACCCGGGCATGTGTCCTGACAGGGAATTGAACCTTTACCTCTCTGCCCATGGGACTACGCTCAGTGCACTGAGCCACACCAGCCGGGCATAAAAAAATAAATACATTTTTATATGATGTTCTTGATGGGGTTTAGGGGAAGAGAGATTTTTAAGTTAGACCTTGTCATTCAGGAGCTAAAAATAAAATCTCAGTGTCCATAGGTTTGTGATAACTTTTCATTGTGGTGAAACCCCTTGCACCGAGATAACTCATCCCGTTTGTTATAGAAGGCTTCAACTGTTCAGTAAATTTCTAGTTTCTAGTTATCACTTAATTATGTATAAATTACTCTCTACTACCATAAGTCAACAACGCTATTTTTAAAATGTATCTTTATTACTGAAAGTATTACAGATGCCCCTCCTTTTTTTCCCGTTGACCCCCTCCTCCCCACTCCCATCCCCCCATGTCTTCATTTACCACATTATTGTCTGTGTCCATTGGTTATGCATATATACATATAAATTCTTTGGTTAATCTCTTCCCACCCCACCCTCTTCCCTCTGGGATTTGTCAGTCTGTTCCCTACTTCCTTATTTCTGTATCTGTTTTGTTCATCAGTTTATTTTGTTTATTATATTCCACAAATAAGTATGATCATGTGATACTTGTCTTTCTCTGATTGGCTTATTTCTCTTAGCATAATACTCTCTAGGTCCCTCCCTGTTGTCTCAAAGGATAAGAGATCTGTCCTTCTTACAGCTGCATAGTGTTCCATTGTGTATATGTATCACACCTTTTTTATCCACTCATCTACTGATGGACACTTGGGCTGTTTCCAGATCTTAGCAATTGTAAATAGTGCTGCTATGAACATAGGGGTACATATATTCTTTCTGATTGGTGTTTCAGGCTTCTTAGGGTATATTCCTAGAAGTAGCATCACTGGGTCAAATAACAGATCTATTTTTAATTTTTTGATGAAACACCACACTATTTTCCATAGTGGCTGCACCAGTCTGCATTCCCAGCAGCAGTGTGCTGGGGTCCCCTTTTCTCTACAACCTCACCAGCATTTGTTTATTAATTTGTTGATGGCACCCATTCTAGTAGGTGTGAGGCGATACCTCATAGTTGCTTTAATTTGCATCTCTCTGGTAATTAGTGACTTTGAGCATTTTTTATGTGTCTTGGTCATTTTGTAGGTCCTCTTTGGAAAAGTGTCTATTCGTGTCCTCCTTTGCCCAAGTCTCTTCAAAAAAGGGTGTTGGGAAAATAGGACAGGTATATGCAAAAGAAAAAAAAAAAGAAAAAAAAGAAACTAGACCACCAACTTACACCATACACAAGAATAAACTCAAAATGGATAAAATATTTAAATGTAAGTTGTGACACCATAAAAATCCTAGAAGAAAATCTGAGACATCTCACATAGCAGCATTTTCACAGATACATCACCTAGGGGCAAGACAAACAAATGAAAAAAATTAACAAATGGGACTACATCAAACTAAAAAGCTTCCTCACAGCCAAAGAAACCAGCATCAAAATGAAAAGGGAACCCACTGTATAGGAGAACATATTTGCCATTGGACAAGGGGTTAATTTCCAAAATCTATAAAGTACTCATACAACAGCACCATTTTTAAAGTCTTTTTATTTTTATACACTGGCTTTTAAGGAAACCCTTAAAAGTTTATCATAATAAGTAGGTTTTGTTTATTGTGCAAATACTCTGGTAGTTACAATGATTATACATATGAAACTAAATTTATTTTCAAAATTTTATTTAGAACTCACATTAATGTAGTTCTAATAACACAATCTCGTTAAAATAAAGCATGAAAAAAAAATCCAGTGCTACTACTGCTACTGACTGTTCATCCATGTAACTACAAACACAGAGCCAACTACACATGCCACAGTTCAGGTTCCCTGGGAAGCAGACTCCAAGACAAAGCTTACAGTTCAAGATGTTTACTATAGACAACGGCCCTTTGAATCACCAACATGGAACAGAAAAGAAAGAATTAAGATTGAACCAACAGGCTCAGCCTACCCCATGGTAAAGGTTGAGCTAACATGGCCATCAGAGACCTTCTGTGCTGGGTTGACATAGTTTGGCCCTTATGCTACCTCTTGATCAGTTATTTGACATAAGCTGTCTCTGGAAAAGCACAGTTCTGGGTGTGATGAATCTCTGTAATGGAAGTAAATCCTGGAGGGTACAATAACTGAAAGCTGTCCCTTCACAGTTTTCCTAGAAGCTAGGGCAACACCTCCTTTCTTGGAGGGGAAATTGCGTAGTACATGTCCAAATACACCACTGTTTATATACCTATGTACCAAACCTTGTTCTAAGTTCTTTACATATATTAACTCATATAAAACCATCACCACATGAGAAAATCACTCATATTATACTCATTTTGAAGATGTAGAAACAGAGGATCATGGAATTTAAGTGACTTGCCCAAGACCATACAACTTGTAAGTGGCAGAGCAGGTGAATTCAAGCAGTCTCATTCCAGACTCCGCAACTGAGCATTATGTACACTGGCTCTCAGTGTACAAATCCAAGTTTTCAATTCATTATTTATGTTATTTATCTTTCTGAATTTCTGGGTTTGGTTTAAATCATTTTACTTCTTAAAAATCTTCTTTACATTAATTTGTATGTTCTTATGTTAATTTTCACACCTATCTTAATGAAAGTTTTCTAGTGACTCCTTTTCATCTGTCTAATCCTTAAATGTTGATGTAATTTACTGTTCATATCTCAGTTTTCTTTTTGACTCACACTATATGATCTACTCCTTGTATGTACTTCAGGTATATTTTATCCAAGGACTGATGAAAAGAAATCTAAGCAGTTTCCGGCCCTGGTCCCTGGGAAGAGTCAGGGTTAATACCCAAAGGCTACCTGTTGCAAGGGATGAGGGTAAAATGTGATCTAGAAATTATGGAAACATTAGCCACAGGAATAGTATCACCTAGGAAGGCAATTAGATGTAAATTGATTGATGACAGAATTCAAATTGAAGACCAGGAGGCAACAGCGCAAGAATTATTTAAAATTAAATTCCTCACCCTGAAATCACCCAGTTGTGATATCAGACTGGCCTTCAGGGGTCAAAAACCATAAAAAGAATCTAAATGTGGAAGAGATTGATGAGAACTATTTGAATTCCAAGCTTAAAAAGAATAATAAGGTTAGGATAACTATCAACGATTCAATATTAGCCTGCTCTTTCAATGGGAATACATGTTGGAGTTTATTTGTATTTTAAATAAGAGTTTGGGGAGTCCTTCAATAACTTAAGTTCTATACTGTTGATTTATGAAAGAAAAACCTGGCTGTATTCTTAAGCTTTATTAGTGGGATTTTAATATATCCAGCATTATATGTAAAAATATTTTAAGACACATGCTAGTAAACTCCTAACCAGTTGTATTAGAAATAAAAGATGCTGTGGAGATGATTTAAATATAACTGATACTAAAACAACGACAAAAGAAACAGAAACAACAACAAAAAAACCACTATGAGCACTTAGACTTCATTTTTTAATACCACAGATTTACCTGACATTTACAAGCATTATATGCATTTCTAATTTAAAATGTTCTTAATTATCTCACCTAAATATGGTCTCAATTGGTTCTTCCTTTGACTTTATATTACATATTGTATCATCTCTCCAAAATTGGGGAAATTTTAGTGTGTTATTTTTTATTATTTATTATATATAGTTTCACAAATTTGATCTTCAAAACTTTGGTTGACCCTCTTAAATCAACAAATGCAGAATGATGGATTGTTAAAATATTAATGCAAAATAGAGACAGACTAATAGAGAACAGGCTGAATCTGTTGGGGGTGGTGGTGCAGGGGCTGGGGTGGGTAGAGGGATTGAGAAAAAAAAGAAAATATTCATGGATGTGGAAAAAAAAATGCAGTAACTATAGAATCACACCCAGAAAAAAAGTACCTTTAGAGTATTAGTATTTCTAAGGAGAAAATAAAATATTTCAACCCACACAAATATTAACACGAACAAACATTCTGACATTATATAAATCATTTGGCAAGTTATTCCTTTTCTTTCCTTGACACTATATCTCTGACAAATATGTTCACTAAAGTTAGGAATCTGTTTTATAAGTATTGCTAAGACATAGAAGTAATAACTCTGTAATGTAGCAAAATTGTGACATTCCCTGATTATACTGTCAAAGGGAAAGTGCCTAAATCTGAGCCATCCATGTCACCAGGGAAATACAATGTGGCTCGTTGCTTTAAAAATCATGGACTTGTTCGTGGAGTTAGGGTGTGATGAATAGAGAAGGGAGTTTTGACAAGAATGGGAGGGGAATGGATCTGGGCAGCAAAGAGCAGATCTGTATGTATTAAGCAAATGACTTAGAAACACACAGCATTGCATAATAAAATAATAATCCCGTATTGCAGTGAATGCTGTCACAGAAAAATAAAATTATCTTTTGTACTTAAAATACATTAAAATTTGCTTCTTTGTTGTCTCAATAAACAAGCCATTAATTTACTTCTTGTATCTATAACATCAGGTAAAAAACAAACAAACAAACAAAAAAAACAAACACACACACACTCTAACTAGAATGTATTTCAGGCTGAAAGATGATTTAACTCTTGAAACTACACCAAGTGCTCCTGAATCACCTGGAAAACTCACAGGTGCTTCAAAGGAAAGAAACATTTCTCAGTCTATAAATATCCGTTTCCAGCGTTACTTTAGGAATCCATGGTAGAATCACCTGTGTTGTCAAAATTTCAATTCCACTGAAGTGGTGAGTTGTTAGTTGCAAAGTGGAACTATATTGTTTTGGCTATTCATTTTTACCATGTATATAGTCTGCAACAAGTTAACATATTCAATCTTTCATTTATTTCTATTTAAAAAAAAATTTTTTTTTTATTGATGTTAGAGAGAGAGGAAGGTATAGGGAGAGACAGACAGAAACACCGATGAGAGAGAACATCAATTGGCCACCTCCTGCATGCTCCTCACTGGGGATTTGGTCCACAACCTGGGCATGTGCCCTGACCGGAAATCGAACCGGTGACCTCTTGGTACATGGGTTGACGCTCAACCACTGAGCCACGCTGGCCGTATTTCTATTTTTTTTTTTAACAAATACTTATTTAGTGATTCCATTTTCTAAGCAACTTTCTAGATGTTCACAATACAAAGACGAACAAAACAAAGTGAGGGGCATGAATAGAAATATGAATTTAAATGGCAGATGGTATATTTGGGGAACTGTGTCAGATATACTGAGAGTAAGAGGAAATGATATTTGTGCCAAATTTTTGAAGGATCTCTCATGTCATGCTAAGTACTTTAAACTGTATCTGTTAGGGTGAAGGCTTAGTGAAGATTTTAAAGTTGTGGAATAACATGACCAGGTCTGTATGTAGAAAGATACTTCCACAGCAATTGATCAGAAAAGGAGAATGCTGGAGGAAAGAATTGAAAAATCATTATATTCCAGGATATGGGGATACAAATATTAATGAGGCATGATCTCAGCATTCAAGAAATGTAGTGTTGTGAACAAAACACAATTTTAAAAGTTCAAATTTACCGATGTCTTTCCTAAAGGAGTAAACACTGCAGGGTGACAGCCCAGCTGCCTGACTGTGTTGTGTGTGAGGGGTCCTGGTCGGGAGGGGGACTCCTCAGGCGAGGGGTCCTGGTCGGGAGGGGGACTCCTCAGGGCAGATACCCAAGAGTGATAAGTGAATTGGAACTTGAAACAACAGACAAAATATTCATAAAGGAAAAAGAATTAGAATTAAGCTCTTAACTAACAGAGGTAATAGCATATCTAAAAACAACTAGTGTCAGAAAGGGGAGTACACTTTGAAATATCAAATAAGTTGGGAGATTATGCTAGAAAAGTCAACAAGGAATAAGCCAGAAAATATTACTATCCTGCTGAGGTTTTTTTGTTTGTTTTATTTTTTGTTAGTATTAATACCTTTCTTTTTTTGCCATTACAAAAAGGTCTATCAAGCATACATATTTTAATAAACATTGTGTTTATGAAAGTGTACAACATGATATCTCTTTTATTTACTTATCTTTATGTTTAACATTTTATTTATTTATTGTTTTGTTTTTTATTGTTGAAAGTATTACAGATATCCCCCTTTTTTTGCCACAGACCCCCTCCTCCCCACTCTCACCCCCCTCCTACTTCCCCCAACACAATGTCTGTGACCATTGGTTGTGCATATACGCATATCAGTTCTTTGGTTTTTCTCTTCCCACCCCTCCCACTGCCCATCCCTCTGAGGTTTGTTAGTGTGCTCCCTACTTCCATGACTCTGGATCTATTTTGGTTGACAGCTTATTTTGTTCATGATGTTCTATAAAAAAATGGGATCATGTGGTACTTGTCTTTCTCTGATTGGCTTATTTCGCTCAGCATAATACTCTCCAGGTCCCTCCATGTCGTCTCAAAGGGTAAGAGACTTTTCTTTCTTACAGCTGCATAGTATTCCATTGTGTAAATGTACCACAGCTTTTTTATCCACTCATCTACTGATGGACACTTGGGTTGTTTCCAGATCTTAGCTATTGTAAATAGCATTGCTGTGAACATAGGGGTGCATATTTTATTTCTGATTGGTGTATCAGGCTTATTAGGATATATTCCTAGAAGGGAAATCACTAGGTCAAATGGCAATTCCATTTTTCATTTTTTGAGGAAGCACAATATTGTTTTTCACAGTGGCTGCACCAGTCTGCATTCCCACTAGCAGTGTTCTACAGTCCACTTTTCTCCACACCCTCGCCAGCACTTGTTGTGTGAGGATTCGTTGCTGGCCGCCATTCTGGCAGGCGTGAAGTGATAGTCCTAGTCGTTTTAATTTGCATCTCTCTGATGATTAGAGTTGTTGAGCATTTTTTCATATGTCTCCTGGCCATTTGTATGCCCTGTTTGAAGAAGTGTCTATTCAGGTCCTCTGCCCATTTTTTAATTGGATTGTTTGTTTTCCTTTTGTTGAATTGTATGAGTACTCTATGTATTTGGGATATTAACCCCTTATCCAATATATCATTGACAAATATGTTCTCCCAGAGAGCGGGTTCCCTTTCCATTTTAATGCTGAATTATTTTGCCATGCAGAGCTTTTTAGTTTGATGTAGTCCCATTTATTAATTTTTTTTCCTTTGTTTCTCTTGCCCTAGGCAATGTATCAGTGAAAATTCTGCTATGTATGATGTCTCAGATTTTTCTGCCTACATTTTCTTCTAGGATTTTTATGGTTTCATGAGTCACATTTAAGTCTTTTATCCATTTTGAGTTTATTCTTGTGTGTGGTATAAGTTGGTGGTCTAGTTTCATTTTTTTGCATGTAGCTGTCCAATTTTCCCAACACTGTTTATTAAAGAGACTGTCTTTTCTCCATTGTATGCTCTTGCCTCCTTTATCAAATATTGAATTGCAATGATTGAATTGCTGTCGATTTGTCCTTTGAAGTCCTCCAGAAGTTTTTAAATATATTTTGGTGCTCCTATATTGGGTGCATATATGTTTACCAAGGTATATGCTTTTGTTGGATAGATCCTTTCAATATTATATAGTGATCTTCTTTATCTCTTGTTATGGCCTTCATTTTGAAGTCTATTTTGTCATATATGAGTACTGCTACCCCAGCTTTTTAATTTTATTTCCATTTGCTTGGAAAACTTTTTTCCATCCCTTCATTTTCACCTTGTATGAGTCTTCTGTTGTGAGGTGGGTCTCCTGTAAACAACACATATATGAGTTATGCTTTGTTATCCATTCAGCTACTCTGTGTCTTTTGATTGGAGCACTTAATCAATTTACATTTAAGGTTATTATTGATATGCACTTATTTATTGCCATTTTTATTTATTATGGATATGTTTCTCTCTCTAATTCTTCTGCTTATTACAGCAGTGATTTTAATATTTCTTGCAGTGCTGGTGTGGTGCTAATATATTGCCTTAACCTTTTTTTTTTTGTCTGGGATGCTCTTTATTTCACCTTCTATTTTGAATGATAGCCTTACTGGATTCAGATCCTAGTTTTTCACGCTTCATGCCATTACCTTCTGGCCTGTAGTGTTTCTGTTGAGAAATCAGCTGATAGCCTTATGGGGGTTCCTTTGTAGGTAACCTGTTGCTTTTCTCTCTCTTGCTGCCTTTAAGATTCTCTCTGTCTTTAATTTTTGGCATTTTAATTATTGTGTGTCTTGGTGTGAGCCTCTTTGGGTTCTTCTTACTTGGGGCTCTCTGTGCTTACTGAACTTGAATGCCTTTTCCCTTCACCAAATTAGGGACATTTTCTGCCACTATTTCTTCAAATATATTCTCTAACCCTTGCTCATTTTCTTCTTCTGCTACTCCTATGATGCAGATGTTGTTACATTTCATATGGTCCATTTCATATGGTACCAGAGCTCTCTTAAACTGCCTCCTGTTTTTTAATTGTTTTTTCTTTTTGGTTCTCTGATTGGGTGATTTTTTTTTTACCCTGTCTTCTGATTCAGTGAGCTGATCCTTGACTTCCTCTACTCTGCTGGTTATTCCTTCTAATGTGTTCTTTATTTCTGCTATGTCATTTTTCATTTCTGCTTGGTGGGTTTTCATTTCCAATTGGTTTTATTTGCATTGTTTCTTTCTCTTTACTCATGCTGGTTGAGCTCTTTACTCATGCTGTTGAGCTTCCTCATAATTATTACTCTGAACTCTACATCTGATAACTTACTTAACTCCATTTCATTTAGCCCTTTTTCTATAGAATTCTCTTGTTCTTTCATTTTGGATTTGTTTCGTTGTTTCACCATTTTGGTTGTCTCAGCAGTGTTTGGAGCCTGTCAGATTTTCCCTGTGAGTGTTGATGTTCTGCTGATTGTGGCTTCCTCTGCTGGGTATGGATGAGCATGGAAGGGAGCATGCTTAACACCAATGTCTAGTCTTACTTTCCTGGGTAGATTCACAGGGCAAGCAAAGATTTAATTATATCTTGATATATATATACATAATGAAATAATTACTATAGCCAAGCTAATTAACACATTCATCTCTGCACATGAGTTTTTAAACTATAAAATAAGAAAGGTCTGTAGGATTTTATGGAGAACATAGACACTTTAGGATGGTATTCTCTGCAGACAGAGTAGCAAAGATTGAAGTCAGAATACAGTAAGAGAAAAATTATAAGGAATCTAGAGACCTTGAACTAAATGAATGTGTAGGAGAAAAGGGAAATGTCATATTAATTTTAAAGGGGACATGATATACAAATTTTAAAGATATTTACACGTTAGAAATTATGGTATTTGGTTATCTGTTGGATGTGATGTTTTAAGTGAGAGAGAGAATTTCTGATGTGAAATTAGCATACACTTATACAGAAGACAAGTGGGGAAAGCGAAAGTGTACTTAAGACTATCCTATACGGTACTTTAGACATACTGAATTTTTGGTGCCAATGGGACAGAACCAGGAGGCACAAAAATAAAAATTATGCAGCAGGGCAAGAAATGTGGTTTGATATGTAAATGCTGGATTAAAGTCTGAGTTTGTGCCTTAGCTCAGGCTATTGCCTTGACAGTCAACCCTAGTTGACTTCAATGATAATTAATATACACTGGGATTAAGAACAAATATTGATCAATGGAAGAAGGCCTGAAGTTATACAAGGAATCTACTCCCCGTTAGCAGGTGGGATTTGGATATGATTTAGGGTTCAGCTGCTGTATGCCCAAAGGCTGAAGGGTGAATGAAACATTTTATCCTGTGACCCTTCCTTGATCATCATGCTCAAGTATTTTTGTCAACTTCCTTTCCCAGCTAATGTGGTTATTTATCTGGTGGAAGCACTGGTGGTGGTAACAAAACATTAAATGTTATAAATTAAGAGTAATCTAAATCTCATCAACGTTTATCCCTTAAAAAATACTGCTACGTGAAATTTCTGAATTCAGAATTGATTCCATTATATCCCATCTCCTCTATCCCAGGGTGCATGCCTACCACATTACATACATATTACCTGCATAGCAAATTATGCTAAATTCTAGTAAATCCTTGTGTAAGTCTTACACACACACACAAAAAAAATGTAGCTATGAAAACAAAAGTAAAATATTAATATAGAATTCACTTAGATATATTTTAAGTTATTAATTTCAGGGTGAAAATGCTTTATCTTTTCAATAGTTCCCTTTAAAATAATCTTCTCAGTGTGAAATGTGAGTTTCCTCACAGAAATAGCAATTTCATTTGTTTTTTTAAATTTATAGAATGTGTTCTTTTTTTTATTAGATTATATTAAAATATCAATTTGGCCCTGGCCAGTTTGGTTCAGCGGTTAGAGTGTCGGCCTGCGGTACAGAGAGACCCGGGTTCGGTTCCCGCTAAGGGCATGTACCCCGGTTGCAGTTTGTCTCCGGCCCTGGTTGGTCGTGCGGGTGGCAGCCACTCGATGTGTCCCTTTCACGTCGATGTTTCTCTCTCTCTCTCTCTCTCTTCCTCTCCCTCCCTCCCACTCTATCTGAGCAAAAAATGAAAAGATGTCCTCAAGTGAGGATAAAAATAAAATAAAATAAAATATCAATTTGGTGCTCTGAAATTTAAGTATTATTAAAAGACTAAGGAGTCTGAGAAAAAAATAAATAGAATATAATCTGTTGTGGGATATTTCCCGAAGGCATCCAAATATAAGAGGGGTAGGTGGGAAGATCACAGAAGCCCAAAGTAAATATCTATATCCATGCATTTCTATCTCTGAGCAAAAAAAAAAGATGAAGTCCATTAATCCATTAGCTTCCTTTTATAGAATGTAACTAGCTTTTAATGTCTAAAAGAGTGCTATGTGGAATATATATATTCTAAAGTGGGTGGATATACAGAGTGATATTATAACAAAGTGAATTGGGCAGCCTTAGGAGATATTAAAATCCATAGAGTGTGCAGCCACACAATATATGTATTATTCTGGAGAGGATTCTATCAAGTGATTGGATTTATTTATTTATTTTTCTTTTTTTCTTTATTGATTTTTAGAGAGAGAGGAAGGGAGAGGGAGAGATAGAAACGGTGATGAGAAAGAACATTGATTGGCCACCTCCTGCATGCCCCCCACTGGGGACCTGGCCCACAACCTGGGCATGTGCCCTGAATGGGAATTAAACTGGCGACCTCTTGGTGCATGAGTCAATGCTCAACCACTGAGCCACACCAGCCGGGCTCAAGTGATTGGATTTAAATAACATGTATGTCTTCTTCTAAGCCCAGGGTTTTAGTATTATATAATGCTATGAAATATTGTCCTTACTGCTATATTGACTTGACAATATGTGAAGCAAACTTTCTGAGTCAGAAAGCTCTGAAATTTTAGTGAGGAATATTGTTGTAGGCAGAGGGAAAGGGATGAGGAGGATAACATAGAAGATATCAATAATTTAGTCTAGAAGTATAATATGAGTTAATCTTGATTAGTTAATAAGAGGAGTCAAGAGACTGCCAGAAACCATATTCCTGAAAAGCAGAAAGTGATTTTCCTCTTTAGATGGTAAGCACAGTGGGAATAAGGTGAATTTCTTTTTCAGATAGCAAGCACAGTGGGAACTATGCCTTATAAAGATTAAAAAACAGAAACAAATTACAAACCCTGACCTAGGTCACATCTAGGATGTATGCCCATAGAACAAGTCTCTGCAATCTATTCTCTTAGCCATTGAACTATATGTCTTTGGGGAAACGTTACATAAGACATTTTTCTTTAGAAAACATGTTATTTAGGAGAATAAAAAGTTATTGCCAGAATTAAATCTCAAAATAAATTTTTCACCTGGAATCTTATATAAGAAATATAGTCCTCCATGTTTCATACAACAGCTTTGTGATGAATGACAGATTCATTTCCACGTGGCTATTTATTAGAACAGCCTTTGGCAAAAGCAGAGGATATAACATAATAAAGGACCTCAGAGAAAGTGATAGCGTATGGAACTAACCACTTCTATCCAAGTACACAACATTCTGCTAGTCTAACTCACTCTAGGGGAAGAATTTAGAATTGAATTGCTGGTCCCTCTGACTGTCTTCTCTAAAGACCACAATCTCAGACAGACTTTTCATATTGCACAGTATTCATTCAACAATATACTCTGATTTTTTGAAGTGTTGCATTCTGTGTTGTTGAAGACAACCTAATTCATACCCTTTATAAAATAAAAATTTGAATTGGGGCCAATATTGTACTATATGACTACTAACATCTTTGGGGTACATATATTTGCCTTTTTCTGACAAAAAATAAACAAGAAGTTACTTTCATAAAGTCATTTCATATACAACAGAAATATAAAGAATCTATTTACTATAAAGGGGTAAAGTGGTATATAATTTTAAAGAAAGACTGTAATAAATATATCATGTCAGACATTTTAATTTGTCATAGTTATGTTTAGCTCATTTCTCCTAGAGACAGTTGCCAATAGTTACTCGTCTTAACCTAAACTGATTTAATCTAGTTGCACTCACCCTTACTTTACATCTGCAATCCTCTGGAATGGTTTCTGCTCTCGCTGGAACTGGCTTCCCTATTTTCTGATAGTTGACGGGCTGTTTGCCACCTTAAGATACAGGAACCAAGCCATTAACTTCATTACTCTATCTATCTCAAAGTGAGTTTTCTCAAGTCTGGAAAGATGTTGACTTCTGGCAAAGTCCAGCTGCAATTGGAATTATTCTTAAAAGTAAGATCATGACACCTATTTACCTTCCGGTTTTAACCATCCTAGTGGCTGTATATTCACTCAGCACCACATGAAGTTTAATAATTATTCATTAAACACATATTACAGCCTCAGCTTTCCTAGTCTTAAAACAAATACAAAAACAAAACAAAATAAAACATAAAATTGTATACCTGTATCACTAAGGAGGAATCTGTCAGTGATGGATATATAGGCTCCCTATTTCCCCTGCCTACTTCTAGTTCTTTGGACATTTGCCTAGTATCTGTTACCTGACGCTTTTCTTCCACACTTAGCTTTTCAAGACAAATAAAGAAATCCTTATAAAAGGCAATACTAGGGGATTTATTTTTCATTCCAAAACATTTTTAAAGAAAATGTATTTTTCATGTTGTTTTATAATACAGTTATTTTTATTGAATTTATTGGGGTGACACTGGTTCACAAAACCATGCAGGTTTCAAGTGTACAACTCAACAAAAACATCTGCACACTGCATCGTGTGTCCAAGCAAAGTCTCTTCCCATCCCCATTGTCCTCCCCGCCCTTGCCCACCTCCGCCTACCCCCACTCCCCTTTCCCTATCAGACAATTGACCAAAAGCTGTTGATTTTGTTGTGGTGTGTTCCATTTTTTAAAATTTCCCATACAATGTCATCTCAATAAGTTACAAGAAGTTGTGGGTTCTTTTTTTTTTTTATTAGAAATTGGGAAAGGAAAATAATAAGCTCATACTTTGATCATTTCCAGCTGACACCTTTTATAAGAGTTCACCCTACATTTTCATTTTGTAAGGAGGGGTTTTCTGAAGAAAGCACTTATTCCACCCCATAATTACCTTTTTCGATTTATCTCACAGAGATTGCTTTTATTCAGTAGGTAATGTTTGAAAGGTTAATCTTTGTACCTTTTTCTTGCATTGACCTCCCCATAATGATTATAGAATGTGAACTAGTTCTGTTTTTTGTATCAATGTTGTATCATTTAGTATCTGTGCAAAGAATTCCCACTTTATTAAGCACACCCAGAGTCTGATATGCTTTGGTCTAAAGTACCTCTAAATATCAAGCATACAGGCATACAAGGGCACATACTTATCAAATGCTGCTGTTCACTGTCTAACCAAGAATGTAAGATACAAACTAACATTTCCAGAAATGGGTATAAGAATAGATACTCATGCTATTTCTAAAATGTATTCACTTTCTATTGTTCTTCTGTAAGATTTTTTTCTCTCTCATTCTAAATACACAGTTTGATAATTTGGACCACACAGGAATTGTTCTGAATTTGAGATTGTATTGAGCAGTATTGGAATTTAGAGTTAGAAACAAAATTAATCCCTTTCGTACATAGTGTCCTTTGTGGAAACAAAGCACTTTTAATTATGGTGTCACATTTGATTTTGTAATAAGTCAACCTAAAAAGTGTTTTTTCAAACAATACATCTCCTACTATAGGGCATATCATAGGTAGGGGTGAGGGTGAAGGTAAGCAGGGCAGGGGTTAAGAGAATATGGAAGTATAGGGCCTGAGACCTATCTGTAGATATTTTGAGTAAGATCCTTCAATGCTACTCTTGCAGATTTCTATACTAGTTGTAAATTGATGGTCCACAGTAGTAGTTTGCAAAATATGGTCCCCACATTAGCAGCACCTCACCAGATGAGATTTAGTGGAAATGCAAATCCCTAGGCTCCATCCAAATGTACTGAATCAGAAAACCTGAAGCTGTGTGATAATGTCTTTGAAGAAGCGCTACAGGAGATTCAGACACATGCCAAAGTAAGAACCACTGGTCTATGGCTCTGGGTCACAGAATTTTGAAGGATCAGAGCACCTACATTAGCACCTGGGCTTCTTCCTGGCCTGTTAAATCAGTATCTCATAAAGGAAGGAGAAATCTTTGCAACTGAATATTTTGAAAATTCTACAGGTGAATCCAATGCATGTTTGTTTGAGAAGCACCAATATGGTCAAATTTGTAAAGTTTGTAATGAACCAAATGTCGGCATTTTCCAGCTTCTGTCCTATTCAGTCTTCTCTCGTGACATTTCTGCCTCCCTTTTCTTTATCCCCACATTTTGTACTCTAGTTGCAAAACACCTAACTCTGCAACACCCCCTAATACACACGAGACCTAAAGCCACTGTAACTTTAAACAACTGGTTCTCTGGAAATCCTTATTCATCCTTCCAGGTATTAGCATCAGACATATCAAAATGTGGACTGATATTAATACTGACACCCAGTGCATTTTCTCTCTCTCAAGTCCACCCTCCACATTGTAGCCAATCTTCCATCTGAATTTCTAATATGATATGTCTCTGCCCTACTCAAGAATATTTAATAGCCTTCTGTACAAAATCTAAAACCTACATATTTGCAAGGACAATTGAGATCTACTCTTCCTTTAACTACTACCAGTCCATGCCTCGGCTGAGCTATCCTATCACATACTCAGCTATATGTGGGGATTCTCACATTGACTTTGCTCTTTCACTTTCTGGATCTCTTGCTCAGTCTTGGCTCCTCATAGAATTCCTTCCCCCACTCATACTCCCAGCTAAACTCAACTCATTTTTCAAGAGTGCAAGCCTCTCTTTCTAGAGAAGCCTCTCTGTCTTGCCTTGTCTGAAAAACATAATCACAAGTATGAGCTCATTTTATTTCCAGTAATTACTGATCCTTGAGAGCCACCCTTACCCCGTCTCATTGTCCCTAGATCTATTACTAGGCTCAAATACTAGCAGAGGACAGGTGCAAAAATATCTACTACGGCAGCCTGATGATACACCAAAATGGGATAAGGTGCTATACACAACAGGGGAATTCCAAGATTTTTATAATTATTATGCATTTCATATCTGCAGAAACTAGGAGGAATCTGGAGAATGAATGGTAAAGCTTATTATACCATGGGAAAGAAAAATCCTGGTGGATTTTGCCAAATTATTGATAGAGATTCTGAATCTAGTACATACAGGGAGGGGCAACAGTAGGTTTACAGTGGTGAGTCCCTGAAACACAGAGTTTATTTTTGTATTATTATCTATTCATTAATTTATTATTTTTCATATGAACAATGGTAAGCCATCTTTTGCCCCACCCTGTATTAGTTAGAACAACTAAACTG
Source organism: Tadarida brasiliensis (assembly GCA_030848825.1). Classification (NCBI taxonomy): domain Eukaryota; kingdom Metazoa; phylum Chordata; class Mammalia; order Chiroptera; family Molossidae; genus Tadarida; species Tadarida brasiliensis. Next base: position 70,019,408 of record CM061269.1, on the reverse strand, counting down.
TGAATGTTGCTACTTCTTACTCATTTATTTGACTGAAAACTGATCCGTATGGTAGCCTACTTAGAAGAAGTTGAAATAATGGAACTTTCTTGGTAAACTACCAATGAAGGAATCAGGTGCATCAGAAAGAAGGTGAGGACTCGTTATATGGACCTGCTTACCCACACATACTCCACAAATCTCTGTGGACTGGCTCGTGACATCATAGCACGAGAGTCATTGCCCTAACATTAAAATTAGATATTTATCTTCATTTTTCCCACCGGACTATAAATTCTTCAGAGGACTACAATTATTCAGTCAATTTATTTTAAATACTAAACCCATATTACATTTTTTAATTAAAATGAACCACCAAGGCTTGCTTTACTTTTGTTTCAGGCCACATTATTAACGATAAATTCATGACCAACATTTAATATTATTTCAGATGTTTTATTAATTGCATTAATGATATATTTTAACTATCATTCATTCATTGCTAATTTTGATATTTATACATATTTATTTATGATATCTCACTACTTTTAATTTCTCTGTACATGGCATTATATGGCTATATTTCATATACATTTTACCAATTAAACAGTTCCTAGTTTTTCCCTACAATCAAAACTATTTCATGGTCATCCTCTTATGTGTTTTCTGGTATATGTAAACAAACGTTTCTTTTTTTTTTTTGGAAGGCAGTCATTTATGCAGGTGTCAAAGGAGCACAGGTAGGCATCCGGGCAGACACATGATGTTGGAGGCAGCTGCACACCTCCGTCAGGTCCTGACGATGAATCCATGGGTTTGTCTCGGGCTGACTCGGGCTGGAGCCGCCGCCCCGGGCGCGGCCTGGAGCGTGGCGAGCTGCAGGCGCCCGCGGCGGGAGCTGGCGTTGGGGGGCTGGGCGCGGGTGGCACGGCGGCTCCCGGGGACCGGGTGCGGGCGCTGACCAGCGGCGGGAGAGCTCGCGCGCCAGGCGGGCGGGCGCCGAGGGCCGCAGGCCGTAGTCGCGCTCGAGCTCCTGGCGTGAGGTCTCAGTGCTGCCGGTGTCCCTGAGGATCCAGCCCGGCAGGCTCGGGAAGACTAGCAGCGCCCTGGAACAGATGACAGGTCTCCAACATCGCGGCCGTGCCTGCAGCTGCACGAACACGCCGGGCAGCAGCGCCACGGCCAGCGCCACGGCCAGCGCCACGGCGGCAGCAGCGCCACCCGGCAGCGGCCCAGGCCCGGCGCGGGCGCGGGCACGGCGGCAGGCGGGGACGGTGCGCCCGCGGGGGACCCTGCGACGCGCACACCGCTGGCGCTGCCGCCGTGGCCGTGCTTCGCTGCGCTGGTTCCGACGGGGAGCTTTTCAACAAACGTTTCTTTATGGTTTCTCTCTTCCACCTAAATCAGAATATATGAATTTTAGTGCACTTAAATTTAATTTTACTAATTTCTATCAGGATTATATGATGGAATCATATAATCATAATCCAATCGAAAATAGTATAATGTTTTTTTTAATATTATTTTTTCTTGACATTTAACAACAAATAAATAGTTGAATTTTTTTTTCTATGCTATTGGGTGTATTTACTCTTTTATAATGTGTCTTCATTTACGTTGCCCATTTCTTTTACTATTTATTGTCAAATTGTAGGAGAGTTTATATATTCTGTATGCTAATATATTTTCAATTTTCTGTGTTGCAAATATCTGACTGATCTTTAACATTATATATAATATCCTGTGTCCTATAAAAAGATTAATTTGATTCAATCAAGTCTATCATAATGTTCTTTGTTTTGAGGTTAAAACAACTACCAACTACATATTTTTCTTAAATTTCTGTCTTTTATTTATCTGGAAGTTACACGTCAATAAAATCTGAAGTAGAGATCTCATAACATTTTTAAATATGAAAATTCAGTTATCCTAGCACTGTTTCTTAACTAGTTCATCATTACCCAATAATGGTGCCCATGTAATACAACAAGATCTTATATAGGTTTTTTTTTTTATTTCTGTATTTTAACTCTGATCAATAGATTTATAGATCTGTAAGTTGAGCTACATACAGTTTTATGCTTCATTTCAATATCTATTATGTTTAATTCCCTTATGCCTTTCTATTTATATGTATTTTCTTAACTATTATAATTTAAAATTTCCGTATAAATTTTAGAATACTTGCTTAGGTTCCCAAAGATCATTTTGAGTTATTGATTGGAAATGCATTAAATTTATGGAACACTGTGTGAAAAGCTGACATCTCTATCAAATATATCTTCTCTTTTATGAATATGCTATAATGTTCCATTTATTCAGGTCTATTTTAAAGTTCCTTATAATATTTTTTCAATAATATTTTACACTGTCTTAATAAAGATCCTATTTATATTTTTAGACTCACCCCATTTATGCTATTATAAATGGCTTTTTTTTTTTTGCTTATTGCATTTTCTAATAAGTCATTCCTGATGTATATAGTTTAAATTTTTATACACTGACAAATAAGTAACTCTGATGAATTATCTACAAATAACTATATTGTTTGCAAGTAAGAAAAAATACATATTTTAAAAAATTATCTGCCCAATCCTATTTTATTTTATTATTTTTTTAAAGTTTTAAATAATTTTTATATATTGATTTTAGGGAGAGAGGAAGGGAGAGGGAGATGGGAGCTTGTGGAGGGATCAGGCAATGTCCTTGATACTAGAAATATGAGGATTCCACAGGGTAAAGAGCGCCTGCAGCCACTCTACTCCCCTCGAGTACTCTAGAGCAGAGGTGGAAATACTGTTGTAACAGAGAAATGAAAACAACACATGGCCCACACATAAGCTCGATCCCGATGGTTAGCAATACAATGCTGGTGGCTCAGCCCCCTGAATATGTTTTGTGTCCAACATGAGAAAATCATCAAACATCAATCACTCAGCACCTGTCCGGCAGCCCAATCTCAGACAATTTTGTGAAGGTAACGCTCTGCAAGGCCACCACATGCAAATGGGTTCTGGGATGACCACACAGATACCAGCCTCAGAGATCCTTGGGACATTTCATCAATACTCCAAGGAATGTGGGGATGGGGGTGGCTAGAAGAAAGAAAACAGCCCGATGCTAAAAGATGGGAACTGTGGCCCCTGTGTAGGATTCCTACATGGCTAATCCCAGGTACCAGAGGGTCCTATGATAAAAATTACATTATACCTGGTCTCAGTCTGGGGAAACCATGTGGCACTACTAGCCCCAGACACAGGTGTTAAAGAAGTCTTAGGAAGATGAGGAAGCCACACCAAAGCATGGAGCGCCCTGAGGTATATGTCTTGGAACAGGGACCTCGCTCACTCAGGTATACGGGCAGAATTGCATAATGTTTTGGGGATAGAGCTTCACCCACCGCTAACTCCTCATGTAGTATTCAATAACTAACATCTGTTGCAATATAACAAAATAAATAAATTGTAATTTTAGTAAATGTATTTTAATGATTCATATTTATTAATCAGTTCACCAAATGTTTTCTAATTTTTTTAAATGACAGACCCTGTTTATGCTATGAAAGTACCTAGGTGAAACATATATTATGAGGGGAGACAGACACTAAACAGATTATATGAATTAATACACATACATAATTTATATAACAAAATTATCATAAATCATGTAAAAATGAAGTCTGGTAAGAGATTAAGTGAGAAAGGACAATAATTCAGGACAATCTCTCTGAAGAGATGATATTTGAGAAGAAATTTGAATGAGGTGAGGGAAGTAATAATGTGAATATCTGGGAGAAGGGAGAATATCAAGTATACGTTAGGTTGGGGAAGGTTCATGAGGGCCATTTTGGTGGGTTTAATTATTTTTTATATTTTAAATTATTTTTCCAGTTATCGGGGTATGATTGACAAATAGCAAATGTATATATTTAGAGTGTACAATGTGAATTTTATAGTATACCCCATGATTATATATATATAGCACAATCAAGCTAATTGGTGTGTTGGGAGCGGTGTCACTGGAACAGCAACCACCACGGTTTGACATAGTCCCGGGTAAGCTCCATGGTTTGACATTGTCCCTGGAGAAGTGGATTCACTGTGTGGCAGGAATCACGAAGAACAGTGACTGAAGATATAAAGTAAATGGGAAAATAAAAATGCAGGATGGCAACTGAAGGAGACTAATCTTTGCTTTCTCTATCTGTTAGCTGTCTGTTAGAAATTATTATAGAAGTAACATGTAGATGACTAATGATATAGATGGTAGAAAAGATTGCAGGAAGAAAAGCAAGAAAATAATGAAGATTTAGGATAGAAATGTGGAAGCTTAAAAAGATCTTAGATAGGAGGAAAGGTCAGGAGTTTTAAGAGGATGTCTGGGTGAAGGGTGAAAATAGTAATTAACATGTAATATACATAAGAGTTGGGTAAACAACCAAAAGAATGTCTGTACTTATTTGCCTAAAAGGTTTGGGGGAAACAATGTAACCTGTGGATCGATATACATAATAAAAAAGACTCTGCTAGTCGGGTGCAGAAGCAGAAGCCGAAGGATTAAGACTAAGCCGAAGGATTAAGACTAAGCCGAAGAAAGATCAAGTATTTTCTGTCTCCCAAGTTGCGCGCGCTCTCTTTCTCTCTCTCTCTCTCTCTCTTTCTCTCTCTCTCTCTCTCTCTCTCTCTCTCTCTCTCTCTCTCTCTCTCTCTCTCGCCCACACCTTTAGGAACCCCTGGACCTGCCGAGGCTGGACCCCGGCATTGGTGGGTCTAAAGAATAGCATTTGAAAAGCAATTGCAAGAGTAGGAGATGAGGCTTCAGAAGTGTCAGGAGGATACAGGGTGTTGGGCAATTCTTCTTCCTGCTTCAGTGTCTACATAAATAATATGGGTGATTTCATGTACTAAGCCTCCTCACCCCTGCTCTCATTCTCCAATATAGTCAATTTAAACTGTTTTTGTGTAAATTTGCAGAAATGTTTATGGATTTCAAACACTAAAGATTACATTATTTTACACAATGATCTTGACATACCTTGGTGTTTTTCATTCAATATATTTTTTCAGCTCTTCCATATTAGTATGACAGAAGTAATCGTTATTTTAAACAGATGTGTACTAATCCATGTATGGATGAGACAGCCTTTGTGGTTTTACTTTTTAAAATTTTTATGAGTTAATTTGAGCCTAACTGATGACATGCTGGAAAGCAAAAACTCTGAGCCATCCTTTTAAAATTTCAGAATGGAAATTGATTTGTTTACAAATTTTTGGCTGCTTAAAACAGAATGGGAGGCAGAGCCGTAAATATCCTTATACTTAACCAATTGCAAAAAATTATAAGTACATCTGCATAATGAATTCCTAGATATGCTATTGCTGGGTCAAGGGCTAGAAGCTACAAAATGAAAATCTCACCTTCTAATTTATATTTTTTACCTCTCACTTTCTATAAATGGAGAATCCAGAGATTATGTATCTTGAATTGTGTATAATGTAATAGTGTGTAAGATTCCAGAAAACCCTCTTTAGAATTTAACAAGACCTGCCTTGATGGCTGGTCCAGTCCTTTTTCTCATTCTCCTGCTTTTTAGCTATATTGTCAGAGTCAGTGCATTTTAGATAGGTGAGGGAGTGTTGCCTAGTGCAGGTACTAGATAAATATTTTATGCTTTTCAAATGTTCTTGACTAATTCAGCCTGGCAATTTTTAAAGGAAAACACAATGAATGATTGCAGGAAATATATAAAGTTATATTAAGGAGGAATTTTGACAACACAGCTAATGTTTGTTTATATTTCACATTTTATATTTCTCATATAAAAATGTTTCCAACAACACATTTTACTTGTTGACTAATTTGATAAGTGATAGAGTTTAGAATAGCTAATATGAAAACTTTCTTCTGAGAAGGAAATCTTAGAGCTTCGTGTAATTAAATACTCTATAAGCCTCTTCTTTCTCTCTTTTAAAAAATTGTTATATTGACTCTATTGGGGTGACACTGGTCAATAAAACCGTACAGGTTTCAAGTGTACAGCTCCGTGATACATCATCTGCACACTGCATTGTGCGCTCACCACCCGACGTAAAGTCTCTTACCGCCATTTGTGCCCCCTTTGCCCTCTTCCACCTCCAACACCCCACTTTCCCTCTGGCAATCGCCATACTGTTGTCCCTGTGTTTATTTTTTCATCTTAATCCCTTCACCTTTTTCACCCAGCTCCCAGCCCCAATCCCTCTGACAGCTGTTGTCAGTCTACTCTATGTATCTATGCTTCTATTTTTTTTTTTTATCCTCACCTGAGGACATTTTTTCATTTTTTGTCCAGATAGAGTGGGAAGGAGAGAGAGGGAGAGAGAGAGAGAAAGATCGACGGGAAAGGGACACATCGAGTGGCTGCCACCCGCACGACCAACCAGGGCCGGGGACAAACTGCAACCGAAGTACATACCCTTAGTGGGAACCGAACCCGGGTCTCTCTGGACCGCAGGCCGACGCTCTAACCGCTGAACCAAACTGGCCAGGGCCTATGCTTCTATTTTATTTTGTTTATTAAATTATTCTATTGATTGTAGTCCACATATAAGTGAGATCATATGGTATTTGTCTTACTCGACCTGGCTTAATTGACTTAGCAAAATATTCTTTAGGTCCATCCATGCTGTCACAAAAGGTAAGACTTCATTCCTTTTTTAAGGCCTAGTAGTATTCCACTGTGCAAATGTATCACAATTTTGCCTGGCCGGTGTGGCTCAGTCGTTGAGCATCAACCCATGCACCAAGAGGTGTCCGGTTAGATTCCTGGTCAGGGCACATGCCCAGGTTGTGGGCCAAATCCCCAGTGGGGGGGCATGCAGGAGGCAGCCAATTGATGCTCTCTTTCATCGATGTTTCTCTCTCTCTCTCCCTCTTTCTTCCTCTCTCTCTAAAATCAATAAAAAAAAATTATTAAAAAAAATCTACCACAACTTCTTTACTCACTCATCTACCAATGGGCACTTGGGCTGCTTCCAATCTGGGCTATTGTAAATAACACTGCAATAAACACAGGGGTGCATATATTCTTTCAAACCAGTGTTTCAGGTTTCTTTAGCTATATTCCCAGAAGTGGAATCACTGGGTCATAAGGCAGTTTTACGTTTAATTTTTTGAGGAAACTCCATACTGTTTTCCACTGTGGCTGCACCAGTCTGCATTCCCACCAACAGGGAAGGAAGATTCCAGTTTCTCCACAACCTCACCAACACTTGTTGTTTGTTGATATATTGATGACACACCATTCCGATAGGCATGAGGTGAAATATCATTTTGATTTTAATTTTCATTCTCTAATGAGGAGTGATGTTGAGCATCTTTTCATGTGTCTATTGAACATCTGTACATCTTCTTTGTAGAATTATCTATTAAGGTTCTTTGCCCATTTATTAATTCAATTGTTTGTTTTCTTGGTGTTGAGTTGTATAAGTGCTTTATAAATTTTGGATATTAACCTCTTATCAGATGTAACATTGGCAAATATATTCTCCCATTTAGTGGGTTGTCTTTTCATACTGTTAATGATTTCCTTTGCTACGTAAAAGCTTTTTAGTTTGATGTAATTCCTTTTGTTTGTTTTTACTTTTGTTTCTTTTGCCTAAGGAAATATATCAGAAAAAATACTGCTAAGAGATATGTTTGAGATTTTACTGCCTGTGTTTTCTTCTAGTATTTTAATGATTTTGAATCTGCCATTTAAGTCTTTAAGTGACATTTAAATGAATTAAAGACATTTTAAGTCTTTAATCCATTTTGAGTTTATTCTTTTGTATGGTATAAGGTCTAATTTCATTTTTTTGTATGTTTCTTTCCCATTTTCCCAACACCAGTTATTGAATAGACTGTATTTACCCCACTGTATGTTCTTACCTCCCTTGTCAAATATTAATTAACAAAGAGTCTTGGGTTGATTTCTGGGTTCTCTATTCTTTTCCATTGATCTATCTGTGTTTTTATATCAGTTCCATGTTGTTTTGATCACTATGGCCTTGTAGTGTAGTTTGATATCAGGAAACATGATTCCTCCAACCTTGTCCTTCTTACTTAAGATAACTACTTGGGGTCTTTTGTGGTTCCTTGTAAATTTTTGGAACATTTTTTTCTAGTTCTGTGAGATATGCCATCTATATGTGCATAGGAATTGTGTTGAATCTATATATTGCTTTGGTGATTCCTTTAATGTATTTTTCATTTCAGATATTGTATTCTTCATTTCTGACTGGTTCTTTGTTGTTCTTTTTCTCCATATATCTTCTTTTTAATTAATTAAATTTATTGGGGGACATTAGTTAATAAAATTACATAGGTTTTAAGTGTACATTTCTCGGATACATAATCTGTACATTGATTACATTATGTGCCCACCACCCAGTTAAACACCTTCTGTCATCATATATGTGCCCTCCTTTACACTTTTCTACCCCACAATTCCCTTTCTTCTGGTAACCACCAGACTGTTGTGTGTATCTATTAGTTTCGGTTTTATATTTCATATATTAGTGAAATCAAATGGTTCTTAGCTTTCTCTGACTGCCTTAATTTTGCTTAGCATAATATTCTTAATGTCTATCCATGTTGTCGCAAATGGCAGTATTTCATCTTTTCTTATGGCTGAGTAGTATTCCATTGTATATGTATACCACATCTTTTTTATCCAGTCATCTATTGAAGGACCTTTGGTTGTTTTCATGTTTTCGCCTCTATGACTAATGCTGCAATAACATAGGGGTGCATGCATCTTTGTGAAGAAATGTTTTCAAATTTTTCAGGCAGATACCCAGAAGAGGGGTTGCTAGGTCCTATGATATCTATATTCTTAATTTTGGGGGGAACCTCCATACTGTCTCCATAGAATCTGTACCAGTTTACATTTCTCCCCACTGTGAATGAGGGTTCCTTTTCCTTCACCTCTCTAATACTTATTACTTTTCTTGTTGATAATAGCATTTTGAAAAGAGGTTAATATCCAAAATATATAAAAACTCATACAACTCAACACCAGGCAAACATACAATCCAATTAAAAAATGTAGAGAGCAGGTTGCAGGATTGATTCCTGGTAGGGAGAATGTAGGGGGCAGCAGATCTATGTTTCACTCTCACATCGATGTCTCTCTCTTGCTCTCTCTTTCCCTTCCTCTCTCTCTAAAAGAAAAAAAGAAAAAGAAAAGAAAATGGGCAGAGGCCCTGGGCAGTGTGGCTCAGTTAGTTAGAACTTTGTCCCATACACCAAAAAATTGTAGGTCCAATTCCCAGTCAGGGAATGTACCCAGGTTTTCGTTTTGATCCCCAGTCCAGGTGTGTACAGGAGGCAGCCAATCAATGTTCCTCTCTCACATCATTCTCTCTCTCTCTCTCTCTCTCTCTCTCTCTCTCTCTCTCTCCCTTTTTCTCTCTCTAAAGTGAATGAAAATATATGCTTAGGTGAGGATTAAACAAAATTGGGCAGAGGACATCAATAGACACTTCTCCCAAAAAATACACAAATGGCCAACAGATATATGAAAAGATGCTCAACTTCATTCGCCATTAGGAAAATGCAAATCAAAACTACAATGAGATACCTCCTCACACCTGTTAGAATGGTTCTATTTATGGCTTCTCTCTCTCTCTCTTTTTTTTAATGCTTATAATCTCTTATTTTAAGGTCTCACTGAGATCATCCCTTCTTCCCCTAAGGTCCTTGAGCATCCTTATAACCATTGTTATAAACTCTGCATCTGGTATCTTTGTTGCTTTCATTTCATTTAGTTCTTTTTCTGGGGATTTCTCTTGTTATTTCATTTGGGGCATATTTCTTTGTCCACCTTTTTGTATTTGTCTCTGTGTATTAAGTAGATTTGCTAAAACTCCCAAATTTGTTATAATGGCTTTATGATGAAGGTGTCTTATCGGGTTCAGTGGCACAATCTTCCAGACCATCTGAGCTAGTGTTGCAGGAATGTTTTGTGTGTGACTTATGTGAATCTTGAATGCTGTTAGCCCATTTGTGGGTGGAGTTAACCCTCAGGCTGGCTGACTTTAAGGATAGAGCTCGATCACAGTATATAAGTTGCTGCACCACCCCCCCAATCCCAGCAGAGTTGTTCCCAGTAGTATTGGATGCCAACTGAAATCCCCTTTTGGGTGTGCTATTTGTGTGGCTAGTTGGGTAGAGTTCTGGTGTAGACTGAAGCCCACCACTGGTTTTGTTTGTTCTGAGTCCACTTGGGTGAGGTTGTGGTGCAGATCAATGTCAGATGTTGTGTGTAACAGTCCTCGGACTATCTTTCTGGAGCTACCACGCTATTTACTGTTTGTGGCTGTGTCTACTGTGCCTGGGTGTGTGTTGGAGAACTCAAATTGTGTTCAAGAGTCAGCTTCCTGCAACTCTGAGCTAGGGGAAGATCAGTCATAGGTCCCAGGGTCTCGCTGAGATCCCCCTCTACCTGCTGGCTACCCTGCCATCCCTTTGGGTTAGCTGGACTTCTTCCAGAGTCTTCCAAAGAAAGACTTGGCCCAGGTTGTCCAAGACCCACAGACGCTTTCACAAGGCATAAGTCAGTAGGTCAGAGCAATGGGAGTAGGAAAGATGGGGCTAGTGATTCCCCTACTTGTGAACATTGTGGGCAGATATTCAATGGGGAGAAAGTGTCCCCTATTCTAGAGCCATGCCACTTAGTCTCTGTCAGAGTCTCTAACTTGAGCTCCACCAGGATGAGCACACCACAGCTTCAGTTTGGGTTGCAGTAAGCCATCCGCACATCAGGAGAAAGCTCAGGATGGGGTGGGACTTTGGGGGACAGATCAAGAGAGTCTTCCACTGGGGGTGGCACTGGCTGAACTCACAGGAGGGGGGCAAGCACTAAGCCTCACCCTTGCTCCATAGCTGTGCCCAGGGACCCAATCAGGAGCCTCTGTAGCAGCCTCTGAGGGTGTTCAAGGAAAAGAGTGGCCAGACCTTCCTGCACACTGTCTGCTTCTACTGAGCCAGCAGCCGGTACCATGAATCCACCTTCTCGTGCTTCCTGTTGTTAATACTTATTCCTTTCTGACCCTGGTTTTGACTCTAAGGGCTGCTGCTGGTGGATGGCCACCCTACTCTGTACATATGAGTTGAGAAGGTAGACATACGTGAGGATCCACAACTCTGAAGTTTAGTATCCTACTCTTTTTTTTTATTGTTTTATTATTTATTTATATTTTAATTGTTATTGATTTTTTTTTTTCTGAGAGAAAGGGAGAAATAGAAACATCGATTGGCTGCCTCCTGTATGCCCCCTACTGGGGATTGAGCCCACAACCCGGGTATATGCCCTGACCAGAAATTGAATCGGGACCTCTCGGTCTGTGAGATGATGCTCAATCTACTGAGCCACATTCGCCCAGCTGGTATCCCACTCTTAGTTATGACTGTGATAATAAAGTTTTTTTTTTCTTTAAGCAAAACAGAAAAACACGTTTTACAGTTCATTTTTTGCCAATATATCCATCTTTCATTGTGGGTTCCTCCTTTCCCCTCTACCTGGCTGGAATGTACAAACACCTGTTAGGAGAGAACCTGCAATTGTCCAATAAACAGATGCTGCTGGTCTGAAATAAAAGGGTTGGGGTTAGGGAGCACAGCTCTAAGCAGTGCGCCCTTCCCTCTGTGGAACTGAGCTCAGCAGGGCGGGACCACTGGTACTTGGGAGGACAGATCCAAATAGTATCCCATTAGGGATGGTGCTGGCCAAGCCTATAGGTGGGGGAGCTAGACTGGCCCCCATTCCAAAGCCACATGGGTCAGTGACCGACTGAGTGTCTGCCTAGAGCTTCTCCAGAAAAAGAGCACATCAAAGGTACCCTGTTGAGTGCAGCCAACAGACCTTTCTGCAGGACTCAAGCTTGGCAGTTTGGTTTCACCAGTAGTTGGGGGTCCTGGTTAGTACACTACCCAGGATGGTGCTGTAATAATAGGTGTGCTCAACCCTGGGAAGATGGCACCTGGAGGCAGTGTGGGATATTGACTCAGGACAGGGACCTCAGTGGCTGGCCCTCCAGATCTTTCCTCGGGGCCATGCCATCCAAATCTTCTCTTTATGATTCCCATATACTCTGAGTCACCTTCCCTCTACCCAAGCCCCAGCTGAGTGCCCAAGAGCAAGATCCTGTGTGTTGGGCCTTTAAGAGAGCACATGAGGTCCAGCAGATTCTCTCCTCTTCCAGGTGGGCAATGTCCTGCTGATTTTCACTGCCAGAGCTATGCAGGCTCCTCTTTCTGGCCCTGGTGCTCTAGGTTGGGATTGTAGCTCCTCAGGGGGCACTTTTGCAGCCAAGCTATCCTTCTGACTTCTCAACCTTCACATGTTGGGGCAGAGGCCAGCCCTCTCCGTATCTCCACCCTTCTTACAATTCTCTGTGTGGCTTCTGTAAATCTGTGGTAATAATATTCCTGTATAGCTGCTGTTCAGTTGGTTATTCATGTTGATTGCTCTATAATTTAGCTGTAAGTCCGGTTTGGCACTGAGAGGGGGTCAGTGTAGCTTCCACCAGCCCTGCAGCTATCTCGAAATCAATCAATTTCTCTCTCTTTCTCTCTCTCTCTCTCTCTGACAGTTTTTATAAGATTTCATTCCATCAAGGTATCCCTTTGCCATTCCACACAGTTTCAACCATCTCTAAATCTTTATTTAAGTTTTGCTCCAGTGACATCCTTTATCTACTAAGATAACCACTTCTTTTATCTCCAAGCCTCTCAGATGAAGGGCTTAAAAAAAACTACAACATGGGGGCAAGAGGAACAGGACAGTCTCCTTCTTTAGAGGACTTTAGTTTATATTTTACTCTGCTTTTTTATGAATGTGAGAAAAAAAGATCCTGAAACATCCTGTGTGTTTCTGTTTTTCTTCTTTTCTCCCATTTGCTAGGTATTTATGTATCTCATAGAGAAAAGAAAAAAAAATACACAGAGGAACAATTCCTTTTTCTCATAACTAATCTCCAGTTTAAAAAGTGTTTCAGATTACCATAAAATAGTTATCTGAATAATTTTACAAATAGTTTCCTGAGAGCACATCAAGGACTTAAGAACACAATTGAAGGATCAATTTGATTTTGTACTTCTTACTTAAAGTCTTAGTACTCTCTTTACGCTTTCAAGCTTCTTTGTCTTGCCAGGAAGTCATAATTACCAACTTATTCTTCATCATTCTTACTCAATATACTGATAATTATCTGCTTTATGATAGAGAAAATTGGGTGTTTTCTATTTAGATTTTATCTACATATTATATATAGTTTAATGAAAGAATGGCCCTACCAGAAATTCTAAAATCTGATTTTAAGACAGCCTTTTTATGACTTGCTGGAAGTGTGGCATCTTTGAGTAAATTAGTCTTTGAGTTTTATTGATTACATCTGTATTTACAAGAAAATTTTCTACTTTTTCTAAATCCATAGTCCTATAACCTGAGTGTTATTTGTTGTTAAGAAGGATATAGCACCTAAATATATAAAGCAAATCTTGGTGGACATAAAGGGAGAGATTGAAGTAATACAGTCATAGTAGGGGATTTTAACACCCTATTAACATCAATGGATATATTTTCCAGGCAGAAAATCAATAAGGAAATAGACTTTTTTTTTTTTTTTTATCCTCACCTGAGGACATTTTTTCATTTTTTGTCCAGATAGAGTGGGAGGGAGAGAGAGGAAGAGAGAGAGAAACATCGACATGAAAGGGACACATCGAGTGGCTGCCACCCGCATGACCAACCAGGGCCGGGGACAAACTGCAACCGAGGTACATGCTCTTAGTGGGAACCGAACCCGGGTCTCTCTGGACCACAGTCCAACGCTCTAACCGCTGAGCCAAATCGGCCAGGGCGGAAATAGTCTTAAATGACACAATAGATCAGATGGATTTAATCAATATCTTCAGAGCATTTCACCCCAAAACAGCAGAATATACATTCTTTTTAAGTGCACATGGAACATTTTTTAGGATAGAGCTCATGTTAGGACACAAAACAAGTCTTAATGAATTTTAAAAGATTGAAATCATATCAAGCATCTTTTCTGACCATGATGGATGTAACTAGAAATCAATCACAAGGAAAACAAAAACAAAAAACAAAAAAGAAAATGGAAAAACACACAGACATGAAAGCTAAGTAACATGTTTCTAAACAATGAATGAATTAACAATGAGATCAAGAAAGAAATCAAAAGATACCTTGAAACAAATGAAAATGAGAACACAACAACCCAAAATGTATGGGACACAGAGAAAGCATCCCTAAAATGGAAGTACATAGCATTACAGACCTACTGCAAGGGAGAAGAAAAGTCTCAAATTAACAACCTAACATTACACTTAAAGGATCTAGGGAAAGAACAAATATTACAAAATTTTATATGGAACTACAAAAAGACCCAGAATAGCAACAGTGATCTTGAGAAAGAAGAATAAAGTTGGAGGAATCATGCTACCTAATATCAGACTATACTACAAAGCCATAGTAATCAAAACAGTGTGGTACTGGTATAAAAACAGAAAATATGAAGCAATAGAAAAGAATAGAGAGCCCAGAACTAAACTCACACAGTTATGGTCAATTAATATTTGAAAAAGGAGGCAAGAACATACAATGGGATAAAGACAGTATATTGAATAAACACTGTTGGGAAAATTGGACAGATACATGCAAAAAATGAAATTAGACCATCTTCTTACACTATACGCAACAATAAAGTAAAAATGGATTAAAGACATAAATGTTAAGATTCTAGAGCATGAAAATTCTGGAAAAAAACAAAGGCAGTATTCTAGGACCTTTTTCATAGCAATGTTTTTACTGATATATCTCATCAAGCAAGGGGAAACAAAAGAAAATATAAACAAATGTGACTATATTAAATTAAAATGTATTTGCACAGCAAAGAACATCATCAACAAAATGAAAAGACAACCTACTGAATGGGAGAATATATTTGCCATGATACATTTGATAAGGGGTTAATATCCAAAATTAAAAAAAAAAAAACTTATATAACTCAACACCAAAATAAACAAACAAAAAAATTCAATTAAGAAATGGGCAAAGAACTTGAATAGACACTTCTCCAAAGAGCACATACAAATGACCAATAGACATATGAAAAGATGCTCAATGTCACTAATCCTCACAGAAATTTGAAGTGGAGGATAACAGCAAACTGATGTGAGGCTTCTTTTTGGGGTTATGAAAATGTTCTAAAATTGATTGTAGTGATAGTTGCATACTTCCGTACATTTCTGGAAGTCATTAATTGTATACTTTAAATGGATTAATTATAAGGTATGTGAATTTATATCTCAATAAAGCTGTTTTAAAAA
Source organism: Tadarida brasiliensis (assembly GCA_030848825.1). NCBI lineage: Eukaryota > Metazoa > Chordata > Mammalia > Chiroptera > Molossidae > Tadarida > Tadarida brasiliensis. The sequence goes on along the minus strand of CM061269.1, from coordinate 70,004,054 downwards.
ACACAACGAGATATCACCTCACACCTTTCAGAATGGCTATCATCAATAAATCAACAAACAACAAGTGTTGGGGAAGATGTGGAGAAAAGCGAACCCTCATGCACTATTGGTGGGAATGCAGACTGGTGCAATCACTATGGAAAACACTATGGAGTTTCCTGAAAAATTAATAATGGAACTGCGTTATGACTCAGCAATTCCACTTCTGGGAATATATCCAAAGAAACCGAAAACACTAATTGGAAATGAATCTATGCACCATTGCAGCCTTATTTACAAGTCAAGATTTGGAAACAGCTCGAGTGCCCATCAAGAGATGAGTGAATAAAATAGCTGTGGTACATTTACACAATGAAATACTACTCAGCTGTAAAAAGAAAGGAAATATTCCCTTTTACTACAGCATGGATAGACCTGGCGAGTATTCTGCTAGGTAAAATAAGCCAGTCAGAGAAAGACAAATACCATATGATCTCACTCATATGTGGAATTTAATTAACAAAATGAGCTAACAAACAAAATAGAAACAGATTCATGTATATAGAGAACAGACTGACAGCTGTTGGTGGGCTGGGTGAAAAAGGTGAAGGGATGAAGCAAAAAAAGAAAATGGTGATTAATTACCAGAAGGAAAGGGGGGTGAGGAGAGGTAGAAGAGGGTAAAGCGGGAAGAAATGGTGATGAAGGGGACTTGAATTTGGGTGGTGAACACACAATACAATAAACAGATGATGTACTATAGAATTGTACACCTGAAACCTATATAATTTTATTAACCAATGCCACCTAATAGTCAATGAATATTTTTAAAAAGAGAGAATACAAAAAGTCAAAAAAGAAAAATATGGTTAAAATATCAGTTATGAAATGAAAAACCCAACATTTATCTAGGAAAACTAAATAAATTATTTTATTTTCTCTTCTAGATGCAGTATCATTCTTTTTATTCCATCTAATTTAATGGAAATATCAGGATAAGAAAGTGTCATGCAAATTATTTTTTAATTCTTAACATTCTATTTTTTCTCTCTGTTTCTGATATGACAGCAATGAGAAACTTCTTAAATTTTTTTTACTAACCACATCTGGAGACTTCCAGCTGAGATTACAATATTCTAAGGCTGGAAATAGATGTTATAAATCACCAGCTGTTTTTTTGTTTTTGTTTTTTGTTTTTTAGCTAGTTAGTTTGAGTAGCTTTTAATGTTTTTATTTATTTTGTTTCTTTGTTTTTTTAATCCTCACCAGAGGATATTTTTCTATTTATCTTCATATAGGGTAGGAGGGAGGGAGGGAGGGAGGGAAAGAGAGAAAGAGAGAGAGAGAGAGAAATATCGATGTGAGAGAGACACAGCCATTGGTTGCCTCCCGCAAGACCCTGACCAGGACCGGGGACCAACTGCAATGGAGGTACAGGCCCTTGGCCTGAATCAAACCCATGACTCTTTGGTCCATGTGCCAACATTATAACTACTGAGCCAAACTGGCCAGGGCTCTTTTAATGTTTTTAGATGCCATGTTATTCAATATTAGTACTAATTACATGTAACAATGAATTACTGTAGATCTCTACTGTTAATAGTGACTAGCAGCATTTTTTTTTTAAATAGACCATATTTAGCACCTCATTAAATAAACTTTCACATCTTACTCGTAAGTTACATATTTGATTTCAGTATCCAGAATCACTTTTATAACCTGGGGGAAAAACATTTAAATTTCTTCATGAAATTGGTAAATGAAGGTAGAAGCTAAAATATTCATTTGCTATTTATGATTACATATTTTCTCTACTGATACAATACTAAAAATTAGAGCAGCCATTATTTACTAAATGTTGGTGTTTACAATGTGAAAGTTTCAGATTTCAAGCATGTCTTCCAACTTAACGAGAAAGATAAAAGATACACTTCTTTTTTTTCAGGCGCCGCCGAGCTCCGGACAGGCGCGCCGCCCCACTCGCCGCCGCGGCCCAGCCTCCGCCCCCCTCGCCGCTCCACCCACCGCCTTGGCTCCGCCCCTTCCTCCCGCCCACTTCTACCTCAGCCCCCGGCCGCCCGCCCCGCAGGCCTGGCCCGCACGCCGCTCTCCCCTCCGGCTCGGCCCCGCCAGGCCGGGGCTGGCCCATACGGGGGGGGTAGGGGGGGGCCGCAGCGCCCGCCTCGCCCCCTCACAGCCCCGGACACTGACGTCCCAGCGAGCCCCGCGCCCGCGCCGCCCGCCCGCCAGGCCCCATCGGCCCCCTCCTCGCGGCGCCGCCCTCCGCACCCGCAGCCTGGGCTCCGCCGGCAATAAAAGATACACGTTTATGTTTCTGGAACTGCGGGGCAATAGTCAAGGTTCCTAAGGAGACTCACTGTCAGCTCAGCAGGCTTCAGCTGGGTGGCTGGGTCAGAGAGAGATCAGGGCTCTGGTTAAATCCTCTAACTGTGCCTGAGTGTCTCACATGGATGAGCATCGTTTTACATAGATAATCTCATGTAATTGTCACAATACACTTTCATATTATCCTTGTTTCAAAAGAGTAAGAACTGAGCTCTGAAAGGTATAAAACTGTGTTTAGGAGAGGTAGGAACTCTGCCCCCCTTGATGTCTAACTCAAAGTCCATTTACTTTCTTTAAACCATAGGACCTTCCAAAAGATGAGCAGGAACAAATTGCTTTAAAAGGTCAGCTCACCGAACACAAAACCCTAAAGAAATAACATTAATTTACTTGTATACTCAAAATACGTTTATTTAGCACTGGCTGCTTGTCAGGACTTGTTAGGGAAAGAGGGGCTAAGAGTAGATCCTAGAACCAGATTTGAATTGAAGCAATTTTTCCTCAGAGTCCTACCTTTGAACCACTGTGCTATACTGCCCCGATGCAGGGATCAGTGAGAGTCAAAAGACTTTAGCAGACTTGAAACCCCTTCTGGTTTGCATCGAGAAAATTGAGAGAGTGTGTGAGAGCAGGCATTGCGTCTGGGCCTCTATATCCCATAATGGAGTATTCTGGTCTTTCCTGCAAGGTAGAGGCTACCAGATCTGTCTCAATAAAGATAAGCTCAGGACTTTGCAAGGGCAGATACTAGTAAGTGTGATCCACTAACGCTCCCCAGTAGAAAAAGCCAGAAGAATACACTGTACTAAGAATAACTCATAAGAAAAAAAATGATTTACAAATGTCCATTAATTAAGTAGAATTAATTCTTGATTAGCTGTATGTGATTATTAGAATGTTAAATGCGTGTTTATGTACCACTAAGTTGGACCTTAGAGGCCAGTAGGAGCAGTGAGTTTTCTTTTTTCAATTGTGTTACCAAGCAGTTTTGTTTTAAAAAAATATTATGCTATCAAGGAGATATTTTCTTTTAAAAGTTACATTTTGTTGTACTTTTTCATTTATGAATTTCTAACACTTATATTTTAAAAAGAAGTGAATATGTGCGAAGTGATCATTTTCTTTTATTTTAATTTTGTGTAATGTTTATGTTGGCATAGAAATGCTTTGGTTCAAGAAGTATACATAATAATTAAGTGGGCTTTTGTGGGGGAATATGCAGTTAATATTCAAAAGTCACATATTATACTAGATAAACACTATAGAAACATCAGGTCAAAATTGTATTTTCTTTTTTTGTTGTTGTTGTTGCTTGGAAAATATGCTTTACTTTTCATTTCAAATTCACTTTAAATGCTTGACATATAATTTAATACTTAATAATCTAGCTAAGTTATTTGATAATATTTATAAGGTGACATTTCTCTGGGTAGACATTTCACACAACAGTTTTCAATTAATGCTAAAAGTCAGTTGGTAATTGTAATCAGTTAATAATTGATTAGTGGACTAACAATTTACTCAGTAATTTAGATGGCATAAGGTCTAATAAAGGGAACAATCTGATAACTGCTCGTTGTGCAATTGTGCCCATTAGTAATACTCAGCCAAGAATTTGCTAGCGATCCCACTCATCGCATTAAATGTTTCTAGGTACGTGATTTGAACAACAACAACAAAAAAATAGGTACACAAAGTCAAAACATTTTTCTTTTTTCTAAAAAGCAGCTCAATGATTTTGGGGGTTGGTTAGTACAACACAGAGAACACAGGAGAAAAGTACAAATTGGCACTTACACCAATGCCATATTCATCTCATTATTATAATTAAGAATATTATTAATTTTTGTTAATCACTTTTCTTTAGAACATAAATCAAAACCATTAACTTGAAGTTGAGGTATATACACAATACATATACAACCTTATGCAAAATACTTTTTATAAGTAACATTACATTTTAAAATATTGGAAACTGAGTATCTGTGCTGATTTGTATTTTTACTTAATGGAACAAAAAGAGAACATTCAACGAAGGAGGGTTATGCTGATAATAAAGCTCTTAAAGTTTTTAAAAATGTCTTCCTCTCCTTTGTACTTACCACAGGCTACACAATGTCCTGAGAGGATTCATTATGAGAAAAATGTCAATCACAGCTTTAAGACCTTGCTTTGGAAGAAACTAATGAGAAAGCAGTTGGAACATTAGACTTCATCTTCATTTTCAAACAAGTGGTCTTAATTTTCTTCTTATAGAAAAAGTTTAAATCAGTTTACTATAAATATATCTGAACCACTAATTTTTGCAGCTTTCGGAAAGTCCAGCACTTCGTTTATACAAAGTCTATGAGAAGAAGTCAGTAGAGATCATCTAATCTTAAGTCGTGACATCATCCATTCAAGTCCTTGGCATAATCCCTCGCCAGTAAGAGCACAGCATGCCTGGATATGCCACTGGTGATCTTTAATAGAAGTTAGTTTCAAAAACTGGGAGATTTCTGCTACAGTCGTGCATTCTTTAACATCTTGTTTATTAGCAAAAATCAGCACTCCAGCTTTCCTTAGATCCTCATGGGCTAACATCTTATAGAGTTCTTCTCTGGTTACAGAAATCCTTTCTCTGTCTGTACTGTCCACAACAACTATTACAAACTCTGTGTTAGTATAGGACGTGTTCCAGGAAGAACGAAGAGATTCTTGGCCACCAATATCCCACATTAGAAATCGTGTATTACTAATCACTATCTCTTCTACATTACTTCCTATTGTAGGGGATGTATGTACAACTTCATTCATAGAAAATGGGTAAAGGATGGTAGTTTTCCCTGCATTATCCAGCCCAACAATGACAACTTTGTGCTCCTGGTGATTGAACAGTCTCCATATCCTGGTGAAGAGAATTCCCATCCTCGGGCAGCGGACCCCTCCGGCTGCCCGGTCCGCCTGGCCTTCCCGGCTTAGGCTGACGGGGAGGACAGACACCCCGCAGCCTTCGCCTCTGCTGCCGCTGCTCCCGCGCTGGCCGCCGGCTGCTTCCCAGGACCCGGAGAGGCCGAAGCCCAGGCCGCCTTGCCGCGCGAGGGCCCGCTGCTGCCGCCCGCACCCGCCTGGCTCGGGGACATCGCTGCCGCCCGCACCCGCCTGGCTCGGGGACATCGCTGCCGCCCGCACCCGCCTGTCTCGGGGACATCGCTGCCGCCCGCACCCGCCTGGCTCGGGGACATCGCTGCCGCCGGCACCCGCCTGGCTCGGGGACATCGCCGCTGCGTTGTCTGCCGGGAGCCTCGCGGGCCACCGTCCTCCCCCAGCCAAAATTGTATTTTCTTAAGAATTATAAAATGTAAAGCTTATATACTTTAACATAAAATTATTTTTTTTTCTTGGACCTATGGGGTTACAGGTAACCAGAAAATCAGATTGTAATTTAAAGGAATTAAATTCCTTATTCACACAAATATGTTGCTAAACCAAAGAGAAAAAACTCCAATTTTGACAGACTGCTAGAACACAAACCTTGTCCTTTTCTGTAAATATTTTCCCTACCGACTTCTTACCTTTGGAAGCATGGGTTCCATTGTTCCCTATTTATTCATTCTGTAGACTGTAGAGAAAAAATAAGACTGCCTGGTGAGGGACCCAAGTCAGCCTTTTTGTCTGGGCTATTAACAAACCAGCTGGAACCAAAGATTCAGCATCCATCCTCCCTCATCCAGAGATACTGCCCACAGGCCATTCATCTTTCCACAGAAACAGGTATCCCCAAGGTCTAGGTTTGGGGTAGTTGTTTTTACCAAGGTCCACCTGAATTATCTGACACATGATTTCAAACAGTTTGGTGCCTAAGCCCAACTGCATCCTTCCCAATACAAGACCACTTCCATTTTAGAGCCACATAAAGGGACAGCAGGGAGATGGGGTCACTCTGATGGTGCACAGCCCATAATTCCTTCATAGGATGGCAAGGAAAGAAAGACCCTTATACCCAGTGACTCTTCTGCTTATGAATTTCAGTCTATGTCAGGCAGAAGACCTTTGCTTAGCAGGGATAACAATAATTAATGAGGTTCAGACTCTTTCAGGTCATTCATGCAAAATTCAAATGAAAATCCAGAAGTATATATACACAATGAAAAACAAAATTGCTCTCTCACTAAACGTGAAAGCGTGGCTGCTTTCTGCTCTAGATGAAGCCCTGTGGTCATCATTAGATCGTTTCAGTGTTAGGTTTGCACACCAGGCGTCCTGGTGTGCAACGGCTTGGCCCCGGGGCAAGATGCAAAAGTACAATATGTATAAATATTTAAAATGTTTAAATCTGGCTAAAATCTTTTAAATAAAATATGTCATATATTCCTACTTTGACAGGTATACTTTTATAATGATATGGAAGGTCATGTTTGAATTTAGAATTTTCTGACTCCTTAGATTCCCGGTTAGCAGAATGGAAATATAATGAGGTCAGATCCTTGGTCCTTCCCTGGCCTTGTCTCCCTAGTTCAGCCTTAGTCTCATACTGCAGGAGGTAGGTTGGCATGGGACAGGAATAACCTAATTTGAGGAGGTTCTCTTCAGTGGATGCAGACCTCAGAATGCAGACAACTAGATGCTGTTTCTGAGCCTCACTTCCTACAGGTGGGCTATAAATTCTTCCTTACAGGGGAATCTGACAGTGCATCTTCCCATCTACCATAGTGCCCAAGCCCTTAGTAGCCATCCCCCACTGACAAGACCACACGTATCCTGGCTTTCATTGTTAAGGAAAACAATAAGGAGAGAATCTTTTCTGGAATTCTGTCCCATGGTGTGCAAAGCTGTACTTGGGCCCAAGCACATTTCTCTGAAGTATGCCAGGTGAAGAGAAGACTCATATAATCCTTCATTATGTGAGTTCTGACCCGAAGCATGTGATGCTACTTGTGTTTGTTTCAAGTATTTTGTTTAACAGCTACACCCAACATGGGGCAGACATTGTTTCCGGGTGTGGAGCGGGTTCAATTGTAGCTTTCAGAGCCAAGGCACACTCACTCAGGGGACAAGGGGAGTTCACTGGAAGGTGGGAGCACTGGCCACGAGCAAGTCAGAGAAAAGGGGGAGAGGAAAAAAGAAAGTGAAACCGAGTCTATAGAGTCTGGAGGCCTTGGTAGAACACAGCTTCAACTACTGGTAGACTGACACAGAGCCTGGGCAGAACCTTAAGAAACTTGTACAATGAATTTCAGTAGGAGTCTGTGCCTTCTCTAGTTGACATCCCCTTGCTCATCTGCTAGAAGCTGATGCTGGGAGTAGTGTGTAGAGAAGTTAGATGGAAAATGATTTCAAATATCTAGGAAAAGTAATAGGTAAGAAGCTACAAACTATTATTAGAGAAAGAAGGACTATCCACAGGACTGTGAAAGAGGAAAAGGGGGACATCCAGATGACTGGCTGAAAAGGAAAAGAGGGGAACAGCTGGGACACTGAGCACGGAAGGACTCGGATCAGATTCCCTTTCAGAGATGAATTTCAACTGCCGTCGATACAGAGTGCCATACACTCTCCAGATGTCTTAGAGATCAGGGAAAGAAAAGAGAGGAGACAATCACATATAACATCTTGTGATTTGTTCTAGAAAATAACATAGGAGACTAATTCCCCAGTGAAGAGAAAGAAGGCAGAGTCTCCCTTGTGGGACAGAGCCCTAGGATTCAAAGGCTGCACACGGGCATCAGTATCTCTCTTTGTGTGATGCTGAGTGATCTGGGGTGTATGCACCTGCTGACTAGTCTGCGCATGCGTTCGAGCCTTTACTGAATGCTGTCACTGTTGTTTGTGCCACACCATTTACTTAACACATTTGTTATATAATTTTGAAGAATTTTCCATCTGAGCATTTACAAAATAAAATTTATATTGGACATACTGCCTATTAAAATATAAATAAAAGCTTCTTGGGGTATATTCCTAGAAGTGGGATCACTGGGTCAAATGGCAATTCAATTTTTAATTTTTTGAGGTAACACCACAGTGTTTTCCATAGTGGCTGCACCAGTCTGCATTCCCACCAGCAGTGTACTAGAGTCCCCTTTTCTCCATACCCTTGCCAGCACTTGTTGTTTGATGCTTTGTTGATGGCGGCCATTCCGACAGGTGTGAGGTGATACCTCATTGTTGTTTTAATTTGCATCTCTCTGATGACTAGTGATGTTGAACATTTTTTCATATGTCTCTTGGCCATCTGTATGTCCTGTTTGGAGAGGTGTCTATTTATATCCCCTACCCATTTTTTAATTGGGTTCTTTGTCTTCCTTTTGTTGAGTTGTATGAGCACTCTACATATTTTGGAAATTAACCCCCAAGAAGCCTGAAACACCAATCAGAAAGAATACATGTACCCCCATGTTCATAGCAGCACTATTTACAATAGCTAAGATCTGGAAACAGCCCAAATGTCCATCAGTAGACGAATGGATAAAAAAGTTGTGATACATATACACAATGGAGTACTATGCAGCTGTAAGAAAGAAATATCTCTTATCCTTTGAGACAACATGGAGGGATCTGGAAAGTATTATCCTAAGCAAAACAAGCCAAGCAGAGAAAGACAAATATCATATGATCTCACTTATTTGTGGAATATAATGAACATAACAGTCTGAAGAACAGGGTAATCCCAGAGACGTGGAAGTAGGTGGGACAATCCCCAGAAGAGGTGGGAGGGGAGATAAACCGCAGAACTTATATGCATGTATGCATAACCAATGAACATGGACAACAAAGCTGGGGACAGGGCAGGGAGGGAGGAGGAGGAGGGTGTCAATGGGGGAAAAAGGAGAAACATCTGTAACAAAAATAAATAAATAAATAAATAAATAAATAATAAAATTTAAAAAATATATAAATACAACTTACAGAAAGTGTCCTAGTTCTAGAAAATCTCTAAAACCTAAACAATACAGGGTGGGGCAAAAGTAGGTTTACAGTTATTTGTATGGAAAATAATAATACAATAATTAAAAAAATAATACAAAAATAAGTTCTGTATTTGACATATTCATAACTGTAAATGCCCTTTTATATAGCAGTAACTTCCTAGCAATATATTTTGGAAGCCTAGTGGTTTATGATGTCATTCTTGGTTCCAAGTCTGAAAGGATGGCACTACCTTCAATCCTTGATAAAATAAATCTGTTCAGCTGACAAGCTTTATTTTGTATCAGAAGAACACAAGAACAGCATTACCCGATGTCTGCAATAGAAAGTCACTATTCACCTTCTGTTCCTCAGGGAGGAATAAACAGAGTAATATCAGTAGGCAGCACTGTAGAGGTATCTTAGGCATCCCAGATAAGACTGGTTTTGATAACTTCCCCTGCCATGAAGATCTTAAAATATCCAGGAACAAATTTTATTACCATGTAAAACAGTAAATCAAGACCTAATGGCTGGACTGTGTTCTGAGCTCTTGCTGCTTCATATTTAGACAGTTTTTCTTATATGCTCTTGGGTTACAGGACCCAAGGAGTTTCTAATCGTGTGCCCGTATATGCTCTCTGTGTGTGGGACCTGTCATGATTCATTACAATGTCTTAGCATCAACCAGAGTCCCTCTTCTTTAATGTGTTTTATACTTTTGATTCACGTTATCTTTAAATGAAGAAATTCATGGGTAATAAAAGTTGAAAATTACCTTTCTATTTCATATTTCATCAATTCACAAATCCAGTGGCCAAATTAGAGTTTCAAATGTCCATATAATAAGAGTTAAATTGGTATTTGGGCTTTCTCTTCCATCTTTCCTTTCACAGATTTGCTACCATGTACGCTGGTGTGTCTCATTTTTCTACTAGCAACTGAATTGATTTGCCAGTTGGAAAGAGCTTCAAGCTGCTTAAATAACATGTCCATCAAGTACTTGGAATGCCAGGTGTCCTTCTCTTGCATTGCGTCCTTCATCTTGCTTTGTAACACCTATCATATTATTGTCTGACAATAATGCATGAATAGGTTCTGAATAATGAGGTAGTTAATATATTCCTCATGTAACATAACAAAGCACTAACTCTTAAGGACTAGTGGTGATACTCAGCCAGTCTTTGAGGCCAGTTGGGAAGGCATTAAGAAGCAAAGAGCAATGTTTTTTGTTAGTTGCAAATATGTCCTAGAGACAAGTGTCTACCCACACCTCTACTTGCACCAACATTGCTTGAGCATGTGGGTTGCCCCAGCCCCTTGAAAGCACAGGGTATCTCAAATCTTCAGCTGCCTTGTACACACATTATGATTGACTTAATTTGTTTTCTTTTTCTGCCTGTTCTCTCTTCTACAACCTAGTTCCCCTGAATGTCTATAGGACAATCTTAAAATAAAACAAATTGGGTTATTACATTCTATTATTGCCTATTAACATAAACAAAAAAAAAATCAGGATTTCTGCTATTTAAGTTTCAAACACAGAATGAGTTGTCACCAAAATGAAAAACAATGCGCAAGGACAGTGTTGAAGGAGAGGAAACAGGCTGCCACTACTGAAGCTGCCTTACCCAGAGCTGTGATCGGGTACTGATCAGCCACGGGCAGCAAGTGCGGCCAGAGAGTAATTTCTGGGGAGAAGAGCAGAGCTCTGGAGGTGAAGATTATTATGCATTGAAAATATCCCTTCTGCGGGACATTTTTCTCTTTTGCGTCTAGGAAGAGGAGAATCAGCTAAACAAGAAGGGCAGTGCCCAAAGACACAGGTTATTTGTGAATGCCAGTTATGGCCCCCAAGCAGTTAATTTGATTTCTCTCATGCTTCACAAAGATTAGAAGGTGAAGGAAGTGTCTTTTATATCATTTCTTAAAAAGAGATCTTAGCTGATTACAGCTTAAATAGTTAGAACATTTTCAGGATTATACCTAGGCACTGCTTTGATGTTGCTAAAGAAAAGTGACATTTTAAATATTCGTTTATTGGATGATGTTAATTAAATCATGATGGCAATTTTTCATGCCTTCTTCTGTTTTTATTGATTCTTCATGCATCTCCACTTACCCTAAAGAAAAAAACAAGTATTTAAAACTTTACTACTTAATCAGCAGGATTTACTTGAAACACAGCTTTTGTTGTTTGTTGACATCATAAAACCCACTGCAGGGTGATAGCTTAGAGATTCAAAGAATCTTTCATTCAAACTTCTGATTTTCATGACTTTTAATAAGTTGGAAATCATAATTCAAAGAAAATAAAATATATGAAAAAGAATAAATTTTGTAATGGAATTGCTTTTTTTTTTTTTTACCCACTTTTGTCCTTGAAAGTACATCTAGGCATTATATAGTGATATCAATCAATACCCAGTTAGACCCAAAAACGGTTAAAACATGCTTTTATGCTTTGTTGTGGAAAAAGCAAAAAAATAATAATAATAATAAAGGTCCCATTTTCCATAGATGACCCTACAGCATTATATTTTACAAGAAAGAGTCTTTTCCATTTTCAGTCTAAACAGCAATCTCTGCTTGCAGCTGTTCTATTTGAGTAACCTGATTAAAATGGAATGATAACTTTTTTCCAAGTCTTTTCTGTACTTATGATTGCTTCAATAAATGGCCACAATCTTTTTTCTCCAGATAGGATATTTTCCCTGAAGAAGCTCAACATCTTTTAACTCTTGGCTCTGAAGACTTTTCTCTTCCAGCCTGTTAGTGAAGATTGTTTGATCAAAGCATCTTTTATAACCAATGTTCCACCTCATCATTAAACTAGCTAAATAAATGGTCTATAGCCCTATCCATAGAAACGGGAAATTGTCTCATTAGTGGATTTGGGAGGAAGGATATAAATAAGGAGGACACTGGGAACAAAATTTTTCTAGAAATATTTTTTAAAGACTTACTCTTGGATATCTATTTAAGAGATAATGTCCCTGGGAAGATGTCCCTGAATAATATTTGTTGCTTACAAGTAAATATTGAGGTGAAGCCTAGACGTCTGTTTTCTAAAGTACAAAACCGCTACATCCTTAACGATGCTGAAACAGGATTTCAGGTTCTGAAGTATAATGGCAATTAAAGGCAAAGGCTACATTTAAAAAGATATGTCAGAGTTGCAAAGGAATGTAAGGTCATCTAATCTGCTCAGATATAGCCAAGCCTTTTATGTGTCCCTCACAGAAAATCATCCAGTTTTTCCTTGAAAATGTGCATTAATAGAACTCATTCTAATCTGTAGAACAGTCCATCCTGTTATTACTTAGCACTAGTGGCTAAAACACTTTTTCATTTGTTGAGCAAAAACATACTTTCCCATATCTTCTTCTATTACTGCCAATTCTGGCCGATCACACGGTGGCAATGAAGTCAAATCCTTAGGGAACGCTTCCAATATTTAAAATCTGGTATTATGCCAGTCTTCCCAAATTTGTCTTTCCAAAGCCAAGACTTTTTCAGTCTTTCAGCTCTTGAACTAATATCCACTTTAATATTAGACAAATTGAACACAATATCCCTGATGAATGTTAGGGAAATTCTTGCTTTCTTTGTCTTGAATAAAGCTGATTATCGGTGAACTTACGTTTTTAGCTACTTGGCTGTACTATTTTTAGCTGTTTAGCTAAGAGTAAAGCTAAAGGTTTAATAATTGTTTTTGTTATTTGCATGGATGTGTATACATGTACACACACACGCACACACACTTCCCAAGGCTTTTACAAATTCACTGTTATTACACAATACCTTTTTGTAATTAAAACAAAAAAAAATTAAACACTGGACTTTAACTTTGTGTTGTTGAATATGGTAAGAAGTAATATTTTTAATTATCACCCACCTTGAATATGTATATATACATTTATATATAATGTTTTTTTGGTCTTTCAACCTAACTTTTAGTCTCTTCCAAGATCTAAATTCTTACTTTTGTCTACAAAGCAGCTTTATCATGACTGACTTAACTAGTATTTCTTCCCATGTATGTGATTTCTCCTTTAATGACTGACAATATACTTTCTGAATACGCTTTCCTGATTTCTTTTGCTATATGTAGCACACCCATCGCTGACATGTTTGTAGTGTATCCTCAAGTCTTTCAGCAAATTGTAAATAGCCTTGAAAATCAGAGTACAAGAAAAATAATTGAATGATGCTGCAGAAAATAACAAAACAGAAAATACATAAGGAAATATGTACCCTTTACAATGTTTTATGGAAGGTATTAAAAAACCACTTAGTCTAAAGGGTACAGATTCAGTAAAGTGATTTGGTATAAGACTATAGAACACAAACAGAAATGGGTTGTATCTTGGTTTACACTTCTAAGTAAAGGGACTTTAGACAAAAACGATGTTTTGAAGCTCATTTTCCTCATCTGTAAAATGGGGACTTTTTTTTTTTAATATCAGGCTGGTTGCAAAGAGTAAAAGGAATCATATTTTCATTTATTCTTTTTCTATTGTGCTCTAAGCACTGTAGTAGGTAATGTGTATGTTTTTTCTAATTCAATTTAATATCCACAGTATCTATGTGGCTTATAAAATATACGTGGAAGTCTTAGCACTGTGTCTGACATACACAGGCATTTAATATTTGTTTATAGCTTCTCCCCTTCTCTTTATACTGAAACTATAGAAGAATCTATTCTTAACATTCAGTCATTCTGTCGATCTGCACACTGTATTGCCCACTGAATTAAAAAAGCATAATAATAAAACACTCAGTGATTTGCATTATAATAATAATCAGTTACAGGACAATACTAATTCTAACATGAAGAATTTGAATAATTCAAAAGTCTTTTTCCAGCCTATTAATCTATTTAGTTTTTTAGCTAGGCATAAAATACCTTCAAATATAAACACTTGATTAATTTTATACTCAGAATTTTTCGCAAAGAAGAGCATGTACTATACTTTATCAGGGTCAATTTACAAAATCCTAAAAAATTGCCCTAATGTAAAATTTAACAGAAGGTTTAAAGAACACTTCAAAATAATTGTTGAAAATACTTGTACTGAATTTAAATTAATGAGTGTCATGATCATATGTATTGCATTTAATCTTCATTGCTTATCTAGCATATTGTTTGGCAAGTTTTATATATTAGTGTGCCTTTGTGAAATTAATACCTCTAATGTCAAAATAAAAATTAGTTAGGGCTGTATTCATAGGTAAAGCAAAATCCTTAGGTGCCCAATGCACAAATGGGTGAGACTTAAAATTAGTACCTAGGGAAAATCTTGATTTAAACAAGAGTGATTTCTTTTTTTCTTTTTTTTAAGGAGCATAAATACAATCCCAATTAATAAAGGGCTAATAGACCTCTATTATCCAAAGTTTTAGCATTTTTCTCTTTTACTGTTAACATATGCAAAGTGGAGTGAAGTACAGAATAATGAAGACACTAGCCTCTGTTACAGCAGAGCTAGAAAGAACACTGTGAAATATCTTGTGAGACAGAGAACCTGCTGATATGCTGCAGCAAAATGCACCAGGCTGCAGTCATGAGGGGATTGATTGCTCCAAAGCCTTCAGTTCCTCCTGTATTCTTTCTGAAAACCCCTTTCCATTATCTAGAAGCTTGTCTTACAGTTTCCTATTGGCCTTTAACCTTACCACAGTCCCCTCTTTACCATGTCTGTCAAGCTTAGATGATAAATCCAGCATTAGGAATGACTTCTCTGACACTGTAATATTCAGTAAGATGGTTGTACACATGCATATATTCTCTCAACAAATATTTTGGTGGTGAAGTGTTAGGAGCCAAGCACTGTGTTAGGCACTGTAATGTGATAACTAAAGAAATATATTACCTGTTCTCAAGGGGCTCATGATCTATTGGGAGAGAGTGGAAAGCATAGCAACAATAATACAGTATGATACTTGTTAAAATGTCACAGAAAGTCTTCTGGAAAAGTAAAACCTGAGAGTCTAGGAAAAAAAAAATCTAAGAAGCAAAAATGTCTACTGTGAGGCCTAAAATGCATGTACAATTTAGCCAGGTGAAAAGTAGAGTAAGGTAGATAGGAATAAGTAAAAAGAAATTAGTTTCCTAATGGCATTTTCCATTTCTATACAGCTAGAGTGTAGAAAGTAAATTAGGGATCACTAGAAATAATGCAGGAGAAATAAACAATGTCCATATCGTGACAGACTCTGTAGGCTGACTTTTTTTTTTTTTTCTGAGTGCAGTAAAGTGGCATTGCTAATTTAAAGCAGCAAAGAGATAAGATTCACAAGACTTGGATCTTAATAAAATTAGTCTGGATGCATTGCAGAAAATGGATTGAAAGGGGGTAAGATCAGAATGAAGGATAATAATTAGGAAGATTTTGCAGTAATCCTGGTAAGAAATAATGGTTCCCTGACCTTAGAAAGGAGTGAGGATTTGACAGCTAATTTGATCAATTAGCTGGTAGAAGAATATATGTATTCAGTAGAAAAACCAAATAGCCATTGTCCACTTCCTCCATAAGAGGAAAAAAAAATAAGAAAATTACAGGTTTTTATGAAGCAGTTACAGATGCCATTCTATTGGTCAGATACCTATACAAACATGTATTTCATCCCTCTCAATTACCCTTCAAAGTAGTTATTAGTTATAGCATTTGAGCAATAACAACAACAAAAAAACTTCCTGAGTTTACATATACAGTGAGTGACAGAGCTGGGACCCTAATCCAAGAGTGTCTGATTCCAAAGTCTACACTTTTCCATATACCTTGTTACATCCCTTCATTCTTAATTTCAAAATCAACAACTGCATAATATTAAGAATATTAGAGAGGTAATTTTAATTGCCCAAAAATAAATCGGTTCCATTTTTAATGAACAGACTAATAATAAACCAATTAATGGATAAATTAATGGTGACATTCCAGGTTGCGAAAAGACTTGAGTTTATCTGATACATGGGTCTTCTAATAAACCTTGTCAAGTGATGCCTCAGGCTATTCATTCTCCAAGTATGGTCCTTGCAATACCATCATCTGGAGCATATGGGTTGTTTATTAAAATGCAGACCTCTGGCTCCATGATGCATTTAGGGCACGATTCAGAATCTTTGTAGAGAGAAGTGACACTCTCCATTCCAACAAAGCCTCCAAATTATTTTTGTGCTCAAAAAGTGTTGAGAAACCCTGTCATTAGCTCTAGAAATATATATTTAACCAATTAAGTCATTTTTACAGAAGAAAGAGTAGGCATAAAAATAATTTTGACATGCTTTTAAATAAAATTACATAAACAAACATAGTAACATATTACAACGATGGAGAATTTTACTTTTCTGTTTAAAGGGGTATGATAAAAAAGTGTAAGACATTAAAATAAATTAAATGGCAGCAAATTAAACTTTGAGGGGCAAAACATTTTTCTAAAGACCTTCTTCCTTAGTTAACTTGTATTGTGTTTGTAGAATGTGTTCCTACATTGAAAAGAACTGAAATTTGTTCTATACTGAAGCCTAGGAATAATTTGGCCTATTATTCCAAATAATGTTTGATTTAGTTCCTAATTTTTTCATTAAGAACAAAAGTTCTAAAAATCACTAAGAAATGCTGATCTTGTCTGTGTATTAATATCCATGGGCTAAATGGATAAGAAACATTGCAAAACTAGAAAATGAAATAGTAAAGGATAAATAGACATTGAGAAATTTAAAACATTTTCTAAACAATTTTCTTCCAATATCTCATGTAGGTATGTAGGTATGGCCATTATGATATATTTCTATACTTAATGTTTTAAGGTATTGATATTTATATCCATTTTGGCGTGTTAGCTCTTAGGTTTACTTTTCCATGATATGAGATTCTGAAAAGGAAGGCAACATACAGAGGAAATGTGCAGGCCCATGTGATTCTATTAGTTATATCTGTATTTGACCTGGCCTAGTCTTGCCTTTTCTGACCCACATGTAAGATTGCACCAAGTTCCTACTATAAACATTGGAGATCTGTTTTTTCTTTCCATCATAAATTTATTTTTACTGATTATTTTCTCTCTAAGCTTTTTTTTTTGGGGGGGGGTATAGAAACTACATTCAGAGTCTCCTTTATTTATTTTTTATTATTATTATTTTTTAATCCTCACCCGAGGACATTTTTTTTGCATTTATCTTCCGATAGAGCAGGAGGGAGAGAGGGAGGAAGAGAGAGAGACACATCGATGTGAGAGAGACACATCAAGTGCTGCCACCCACACGACCCCAACCGGGGCCGGGGACAAACTGCAACCAAGGTACGCGCCCTCAGCGGGAACCGAACCCAGACTCTCCGGTCTGCAGGACGACGCTCTAACCGCTGAGCCAAACCGGCCAGGGCCAGAGTCTCCTTTAAAGGTTAATAATTTTGCTAGAAGTTCTAGTAAAAATATTCAAAAATATATAGAGGTATATTTTTTGCCCCATCTGAACGCTCCTCTTGAAAATGGGAAAGAAGTAGAATAGCAAAATCAACTCAGGATGTCAAGAGCCTCAGAAATTCTACCCTTTTTGAGCTCAGAGTATTTCAGAGTGTGAAACAGATACTCTATGTTATATGAACAATAACATTTGTATCTATATTTTTTTAAAAAAGAAAAGTTAGTTTGGAAGAACTCAAAGTATTAATTTGAAGCTTAATCTTCCACCATATAGACGGCACTCAAGGGCACTGTAGGTTTGCCGTCAGAGCTAGGACTTCTTTAAGAATGTAGTTGACAGAAATTGCAGAAGGATGAGTTGAACACACGGAACTCAGCTATTTATTTTTCACTTAGAAATCAACCTTCCAAGCAGACCAGCTTTGGAAAATATTTGTATCATAAATTATCTCAAGTGTCCTATAGTTCCTTCTTGTAGCGATGTTTTCGAAGTCATCTGTTATTCAGAAATTTCATGGGTGCATTCTATTAGCAATAATTTATGTTTGCCAATGAAACCTGAAGGGACAACTTGACACCTTGACATTTAATGCTGTGGTAAGGTGAAGCAAATTGGTGGTTTCATACTGCCTGTGCACTGCAATAATTTATGTGGCTTTTGCACATATTGAACAATAACATTTGAATCCATAAAGAAAACGAAGAAACAATAGTTTAGAGGAACTCAGTCAATAACATGTATCTCACTCAGTTATTACCTTGCAACTAGAAATACATATACATAGTCAGATCTATTTCCAGAACTAGCTTAGTCTTTCAAGTCTCTGGCTAACCTGGGAGTAACTTGAGGGTAGATGTAAAAGAGCTGGCTTGACCCTATTAAAGAATATTTTCAATGTATTTAATCATACAGTTCTGTTTTACAAAGGCTTTGCATCTAATTTGCATACAAAGTTTACCATGGCAGATTTTTTTAAATGACTGGTTAAAATATCTTGATTAATTCCATTAATTAATGGAATTAATTAATGGAATTAATTAATGGAATAATTAATGGAAGAGTAATAATCAGAAAATTATCATATCTTCCATGTTCAAATACTATTTCTCATACATGACTATCATATAATTAAATAATATAAATTTAATAAAAGTATATGAAGGTTATTTTACAATTCATTATAGAATATATTTAGTAGGTGTTATGATAATTTGATGTTAGTAGAATTGTGGATCCTTAAATCCTACAACTACAGCAAGTTTGTTTGTTTCAATATACTTTCTTCTTCACAACAATTCATTTTCTTGATGCTTACAAGGGGGAGAAAATATCTCTGCTGTGAACACAGATGTGCATATATTCTTCCTGATTGGTGTTTATTTACAATAGCTAAGATCTGGAAACAGCCCAAGTGCCCATCAGTAGGTGAAATGATAAAAAAGTTGTGGTACATATACACAATGGAATGCTATGCAGTTGTAAGAAAGAAGGATCTCTTACCCTTTGAGACGACATGGAGGGACCTGGAGAGTATTATGCTGAGCGAAGTAAGCCAGTCAGAGAAAGACAAATACCACATGATTTCACTCATTTATGGAATATAATGAACAAAATAAGCTGACGATCAAAATAGATCCAGAGACATGGAAGTGGGGAATAGACTGACAAAATTCAGAGGAAAGGGGATGGGGGATGGGATGGGAAGAGATAAACCAAAGAACTTATATGCATGTATGAAGAATCAATGGATACAGACAATAATGTGGGGAAGGCAGTAGGGGGGTTGGAGCAGGGAGGAGGAGGTCCAGCAGGGGAAAAAGAGGGAACATCTGTAATATTCTCAAGAATAAAGATTTAAAAATAAATAAAAATAGCTAACCCTAAAAAAATAAAAACAAGGGGGAGAAAAACTTACACTCACATTAATTTCTAAAGGATGCAAATAGATATTCCCCTTTTGCTCCTTTAAAAAAGCTAAAACTTCTGATAAATGAAGAATTAAAAGTATGTCTAACCCCGGCTGGTTTGGCTCAGCGGTTGGAGCATCGGCCTGTGGACCAGAGATTCTCGGGTTCAGTTCCTGCTAGGGGCATGTACCAAAAAAAAAAAAAAAAAAAAGTATGTCCAAATCAGTTCTTTAATATTTAAAAAAAATTTTTTTTCTTTATTGATTTTAGAGAAAGAGGAAGGGAGAGGGAGAAAGAGATAGAAACATTGATTCGCCACCTCCTGCACGCCCCCCACTGGGGACTTGGCCCGAAAACTGGGCATGTGCCCTGACCAGGAATCGTGACTCGAACCAGCGACCTCTTGGTACATGGGTCAGCGCTCAACCACTGAGCCACACTGGCTGGGCAGTTCTTTAATATTTTTAAAGAGCATATTTAGATTGTCAATTTTTAATGACCTCTAGCTTTATTCAATCCCCTCATTAGAAAACTGTATCCCAAAAGGTTAAAAAGTTTTCCAAGTCTGTTTGATATCACTAAATATTCTAAAATAGCATGCTACTACCCAAACATAATTTTAATACATTAGGTCTACAAGCTTGGTTTTGTAGGGGTAGAACCAGCAGCATTCTTTATTTTAAACTTGGCTCCAGTCACTGCCAGGGCTCTGTCTGCAGCACTATCTTTCTGCTAGTGAGCCTCAAGGACAAGCTGAGGTCACTGAATATCACTTACAATTCAGACGGTTTGAGATGTTGCTGAACGATGTGATACTGCCAGATTCTTCCAGTGTCTTATTTTGTGAATCCTGATGTTACAACTTCGGGAGGCATATTAGAAGGAAGATTTTATTCTTCACATTTTCTTTCAGTTCATGGTACATCTAAATACTGAATACCCATGAGGGAAACTGTCCCCCTAAAACAGATTTCAAAGCTAAAATCAGATAGGAGAGCAGAAAGCGGGAAAGAGCTTCTGTTACTTAATCATCACAGCTGATAAATTAACCATCATAGTTTTTTAAATCTAAACACCAGATTTTTAACCTACCTATGTTGGGGTTTTGTATAACTAGAGAAGGGAACACAGCAAAAAATCTTGGATTCAATAAATAGAATGACAACTCTTCCTCAATGCAAAAATAGGATATGTGTAGCTCAGATATACTGTTCTTTGTATTAATAGGGATAGAATAGAAAAAGAGAAAAAATAAAGTTGATCTTTTCATATGGGCACAAGGATCTTTCTAAAATATCTAAATATCTAAACAGACCCTGTGAATATATTATATATGATGCTATTCACACCACTATAGTAGCATAAAAAGTGGTTCCTAAGAAATATGTGTAATCAATTGTTCTCAGAATATATTAGTAGTTAACCAAAGACACTGTTATACATGTTTACATTAAAAGCTAATACTGTTTCTTATCTGAGACTATTATATGAAAGTTTATATATGCAAATTTTCAAGATGCAAAAAGTACTGAGTCCTCAAAAATTTAATCCTGAGACATTAATGATATTATTTCTACTAAGCATAAAATCCTGAAGAACTTTTAGAATATCTATAAATGCAAAAAGAAAGAAAATATATTAGGAGTAAATAGTGAAAATATATTCATATGTGTGTATGTATGTATAGAGGAAAGTAAAAGGCAGAGAGAGAAAGGCAAAAATGAGAGAGAGGGGTAGGGTAGGTAAGATAAAGAAAGTTCTTATTAGGGATGTTTAATCAAGGTACTTACTAAAGGAAATTGTACTGTTTTATTAAACTCAGTTGCCTTCAACTGATATAATAAATTCCTCCTTCTTAAAATGTAGATGGGTGTGTAAAGGGGTGAGTGTGAAGGAAACCTAAAGATTCTCTAGCCTATTTCCCAGAAACTCTGAGAGATATGATTGATAACAACTCTCATGATTACAGCTACCCTTCCTGGAGTAGCCATTAGGTACTAGGAGCTAGTATTGCCAGTATATGCAGCAGTTGTAATATTCCCAACAGCTTTTCGTGAAAAGTATTATTATTTCCCATATTGGAAATGAGGAGACTAATGCTCCCAAAAGAAAAGTAGCTTTTCCAGGATACATACCAAATAAATGAAAGTCAGGCTTTGAATTAAGGTCTTACTGCCTTTGCCAGTTGATTCAATCCACATAGCAGTGGCAGGAGGAGAATTTGAATGTCTTGTGTTATATTACCATGGAGTGTTTTTTTCCATTACAACATCCTGATCAATGGAGCTGCCATTCAGGCAACATAAGGATGAGATTAGTGGTCGTGATGCAAATGAAATTACCATGCTCTCTTCAGACCCACTATAAAATGCTATCTTCTTACAGGTAGTATTCTCTGCTATCTTCCCAGCACAAGCAGCACTTAGTTCTTTGATTTTTTTTAAGACTCTTAAAGCTAGGCAACAAGTCTAATATCTTAATAACTAATAAGTACCTGATGAAGAAAGGGCCCTAGAAAACAATAAAACCTATGTTAGAACAAAGAAAAAAAAATCAGAATGATAACAATGGTCTAGAAAACACACTTTGTTGGAGGAGAAAATTGGGTAAAGTAGAAATTGATATAAATTCTTTAGTTCAGAGAGGAAGGTAGTTTATATTTACATTTTTAATTGCCAATTTTTGCTAAAGTTAAATTCTCAGACTGTGTTTATTATTGAAATATTTAAAAACAACAACTTTGTTTTGTCAGTGGTGAAATGGCATGAGAATATTACTGGTGATTGGACCTCAATTCTGCAACCTTGATACTTGAGTTCTGGCTAAGAAAGAATTCAGAGTTAAGACTCAAATACAAGCAAAAGTTTACTTGGAAAGTCACAGAAGTAGAAGAAGGTGAGCCAGCTGTGTGGTGTGGGCTCAGAAAACAAGTTACAGAGGCAAAAAAAAAAAAAGGGCCCATGGACCTTAGGAAGAAGAGAGGCAGAGAGAACATGCCTGGTGAAAGGGGTGGGGGAAAGGACCCAGCATGCTCCAGAGAGAGAAAGATTGCACACTGGGTCCTCCATCCTGAGGGTTTTTATCTGCTCTCTAAAGATAGGGATCTTAGGGGAGGTCCCAGGTAGGATCTCAATAGAATATTCATCAGCATTCCAGGTGTGTCCTTTCAGGGTCATGGTCTCCACTAATTGGTCAGCACCAGGGCAGGGGGTCATTAGTCATCACAGCTGGTCCTGATGTCAGCCATGGTGTCAACCCACCTGGCCTTGCTTCTCTTCAGAGTCTGTAACTGAAACACAGCTGAGGCTTGGATGTTATCTTTAGTTTGACCAAAACTCTGACTCAGTGGTTGAAAGACCCAAGGCTTTGTTCCTAAAAATATTTGGTGCTGGTCAGAACCTCATTGTCTTGAGGGCTTAGTATTTAAGGGAGTGGTCGTGTAAGGGCTTGTACGGGAGTCCTATGAGGCTATTTTTCTGCCCCCTTTTTCCTCCTCTAAGGGGGTCTATCACATGACTAGTGACATGCCAAGGGAGGAAAGGTCAGGGAAAGGTCTGAACCACATGACCAGAGATGTGCTAGAAGAAGAAAGATCACCCTGGGGGCGAGATCTCACCATACAATTATCCCTTGCTAGGCAGAAAGCCCTGGGTGACCTTTCCTACCTAGCCTATCATCCTTGCTCTGCTCATGCCTGTCTAACCGGCTATTACAGTTTCAGAAGGCTTTGAATATATTACTGTGTTACAAGACACTATTTGCCATTGATCCCAGGTATATAAAAGCAATGTTAATTAAACTTTGGTGACTTCGAATGAGAAAGAATGGAAAAATCCCATTGTTTTAATTACTTATTAATAAAGAAAATTTATGGTGTTCATTTTGTTGCTTATTGGTTGTCTTCAAGTACCTAAATCAGTGGATGAGGTTCATATGAAAAATGATTATAAATTCAGAGCTGGTGAAATGGTCCACTCAAGTCAACAGGTAATATTTAATTTTGCATAAGCCTGCCAATTGTAATGCACTGTTGGTCTGTGTTTCCTCATTGAAGCCTATGCTCTGGAATGACTGTATTGAATCTTATTTTCATTATATTTCATGCTATATAACTCTGAGGTTGATGAAGCACTTGGGTCTTGATGTGGTGGTTCCTAGCAAATATCCATATAAACCTACTTGAACTGCTCCTGTATAGCTAAACTTAGAGGGAACAGGTGAGCTTTCTGAACACCTGAGATGACCTTCATTCATTCAGATATTGACATGCCCAACTGAGAATTCTAGGATGAAGATTTTAGGGAGTCTACAACTGTGCATCTTCATTTCTACTTTGGAAAATGCTACCAATTACTGTTCCCAGTATTCTGACTAGTCTGAACACTTTTTATGTGTCCTTTTATTATGCAAATTTTTGTACTTTGCTACTGATGTTGGTCTCTCCACTAAATTGAATTTGTTCTTAACATTTATCAACATAACACTGTACTATTGGGTGGAATTGACAAAGACTCAGACTCATTATGGTAAAGTTCTGTGAGGAAACTACTAGGATAGTAAAAGGGAAGATTATAATTCAGTGAAGCCCAAGTTGTTCTACTAACCCTGAAGTTTGGAAATGACCAAGACCTTGGGATGGATTAAAGGAAGTAGTTTTTCAGTGGATCATGATGACTATACCATGAACTTCTGGGAGTCTAGCTCACTGGTACAGTCAAAATTTTACAATGACCAGCTTTTAATAATGCTATGGTGAAAAAAAATTTAAATCATCAAGAGGAGCTAATATGACATGGATGAGATTACAGACTATGGCAGTCATTAATGGTAGTCCCTTCATACCATGAAAGAAGTTTCTAGGGCTTATGTATTTTGGAGAAACATAAAGATTCAGGATCAGTGAGACAAATAAACCAAGGCCCAGAAAAGGGAGATAACTTGCCCAGGATCAATTACTTAGTAATTGCATGGCCAGATTTAGAATCCTTGTATTCTGACCTTCAGAATAGTGTTCTTTCCAAATGCCTGTTCCTGTTTTGGTTTTGCTGTCCAAGATAAAGGTGATTCTCAAGGTAGGTACATTCCAAAGGTTTGCTTGCCACTACTCTTAATTTGTTTTCTTCCATCTATACTCAATTGAGTGCATCCATTTCATTCTGCTATATCCAGTTCAGCTTGTCTGGGCACAGAAGGTGAAGAGGTAAAACCTAGCTATTTATCACCCTTCCCTGACATTTGTCCTCCTGGATTTCCAGGACTTAGTTGGCCTTCTCTGCCTTTTGGCCCAAAGAAACTGTAGAATGTTTGTATTATTTATGGTCCACTTGCTGCATTAAACTATCAAATATTGACTATAACTGGGTTCGAGTATATGTGTATAGGTATGTGGTTATACATATATTATACACAGTAATATTAGGAATTTCTTATATTTGGAAATGTACAGTCAATCACACTTTGTTTACATTGAAGCAGAACTTGTTAAAAAAACTGAAGGTCTGTTAATTGCAAGTATCTGTTAACTATGTTCATATGCAAAGGATGTGTTCTTGTACAATGTGTAGTTATGTTTATCACAGACAATGGAAGTACTAATTGGCATCAGTTGTTAGCTGAGAAAGTTGCAACTTTGGACAACAATATAAGTAAATATAAGATGCCACAAGCCATTCACTAGTAGGTTCAACCATATCACCTTCCTTTGACTCCTTGTGAAGTTGCTTATCTTGTCTACATTTCCAACATTCCACAGGTATATTATGATTTTTTTTTTTTTGGTTGTTTGACTTATCCCTAAAAGGTTAAGGCCATAAAACTGCTGATAGATAACTATAATACACCAAAATTCATAGATACAACAGCTTTTAGGTTAATTCTGACAATTTTTCTAGTATAAACTTTAGCTACTTTATGGCTAGGGCTTGACAGATACAACACTAAAATGATTAAAACTCAGATTTCTCATTACTATAAATTCCAAACATATATCAGCAGATCATACAGTGCATTTCATAGGACATAAAATGTACAACCAAGCAAAAATAAAGATAAAAATAATACAGCATTCAGTTATTCTTTCTTGCATCCTAAAATCTCCAAAGTAGCATGACTAAAAATCGGATTTGTGCTCTGCTCAGAAGTTCCTGGTTAGAGGTATGAGTGAAGGCAAAAACTTGGTTAGTAAAACCGTTTTCTAGGCCTGGTAGTGCTTCAGCCAGAAACATGTTTATGTTTGTTAATCTCTGTATTTTCAGCACTTAGAGAATGACTTTTAAATGATGGTAATATAACCAATATTTATTAATCACATAGCAGAATTGCAGGCACATAGGAGAATACAAGGATGTATAAGTCATTATGGCTATTTGAGTTCTGATTAGGGCCACAGATATCTTTATAAAAATTAATTAATAAAGTAAATATAACAAAAGCATTATTCACAAAAATAATTAAAATTAATATTATATACATCTTTTATTTTAATATAAAAATAACATTTTATTATTAATCCATGGTGAAGAGGATAAAAGCATCAGAAAAATGCAAGTAAAACAAAAAGAATAAAATTGTAATAGTACTTCTAATAGTTATTGTCCTTATGATATATGTATATAATTTCAATTTGTGTGTGTATGTATATGTATATGTCTGTATGTGGTATATCACATTTATTGATTTGCGAATATTATACCAACCTTGCATCCCTGGGATGAATCCCACTTGGTCATGATGAATAATTTTTTTGATGTATTGCTGGATCGATTTGCTAGTATTTTGTTCAGGATTTTGGCATCTATATTCATCAGGGATATTGGCCTGTAGTTTTCTTTCTTTGTAGTGTCTTTTTCTGGTTTGGGAATTAGAATTATGCTGGCCTCATAAAACGAGTTTGGAAGTCTTCCTTCTTCTTGAATTTTTAGAAATAGTTTGAGGAGAATGGATGTTAGTTCTTCTTTGAATGCTCGATAAAACTCCCCTGTGAAGCCGCCCAGGCCTGGGCTTTCATTTGCTGAGAGAGTCTTGATTACATCTTCAATTTCTTTAGTTGTTATTGGTCTGTTCAAGTTTTCTATCTCTTCCCGGTTCAGTTTTGGGATACTATGTGTTTCTATAAATTTGTCCATTTCACTTAGATTGTCCAATTTGTTGCCGTATAGTTGTTCATGATACTTGTTAACAATCCTTTGTATTTCTGTGGTGTCAGTTATTATTTCTCCTCTTTCATTTCTGATTTTGTGTATTTGGATTTCTCTCTTTGTTTCTTGGTGAGTCTAGCTAAGGGTCCATCAATCTTGTTTATCTTTCAAAAAACCACCTCTTTGTTTCATTGATCCTTTGAATTGATTTTTTGGTCTCCATGTCATTTATTTCTGCTCTGATCTTTACTATTTCCTTCCTTCTACTTGCTCTGGGGGTTTCTTTTTGTTTGTTTTCTAGTTCTTTAAGTTGTGAGGT
This sequence comes from Tadarida brasiliensis, assembly GCA_030848825.1. Lineage (NCBI taxonomy): Eukaryota > Metazoa > Chordata > Mammalia > Chiroptera > Molossidae > Tadarida > Tadarida brasiliensis. The sequence continues at coordinate 69,977,051 of CM061269.1, read as the reverse complement.
TATGTAGTCAATTCGAAATTTTTCTTGTTTCTTGAGGTGGGCCTGCGGTGCTATGAACTTCCCTCTCAGAACTGCTTTTGCTGCATCCCATAGGTTTTGTGTTGTTGTGTGTTCATTTTCATTGGTTTCCAGGAAGTTTTTAATTTCTTCCTTGATCTCCTTGGTAACCCATTCATTGTTCAATAATATGCTATTTAGCCTCCATGTTTTCAAATGTCTCTGCATGTTCTAGTAGCAATTGATTTCTAGTTTCATGCCATTGTGATCTGAGAAGATGCTTGATATGATTTCAATCTTCTTGAACTTGTAGAGACTTAGTTTGTGCCCTAACATGTGGTCTATCTTTGAGAATGTCCCATGTGCACTTGAGAAGAATGTGAATTCTGCAGTTTTGGGGTGTAATTCTCTGTAAATATCTATTAAATCCATTTGATCTAGTGCTTCCTTTAGAGTCTCTGTTTCCTTATTGATTTTTGTCTAGATGATCTATCCAGTGACGTCAGCGGGGTGTTGAAGTCCCCTGCTATGATTGTATTGCTGTCGATTTCTCCTTTGAAGTCCTCCAGAAGATTTTTAATATATTTTGGTGCTCCTATATTGGGTGCATATATGTTTACCAAGGTTATATCTTCCTGTTGGATAGTCCCTTACAATATTATGTAGTGGCCTTCTTTATCTCTAGTTATGGCCTTCATTTTGAAATCTAATTTATCAGATATGAGTATTACTACCCCAGCTTTTTTTTCCTTTCCATTTGCTTGGAAGATTTTTTTTCCATCCCTTTACTTTCAATCTATGTGAGTCTTTTGTTGTGAGGTGGGTCTCTTGTAAACAACATATATGTCAGTCATGCTTTCTTATCCAGTCAGCTACTCTGTGTCTTTTTATCGGAGCATTTAATCCATTTACATTTAAAGTGATTATTGATATGTACTTATTTATTGCCATTTTTGTTTAGTGTGGTTATATTTTCCTTCCTATTTCTTCTACTAATTACAGCAGTCCTTGTAACATTTCTTGCAGTGCTGGTTTGGTGCTAATATATTCCCTTAGCCCTTTTTTTTTGTCTCAGAAGCTCTTTATTTGACCTTCTATTTTGAATGACAGCCTTGCTGGATAGAGTAGTCTTGGATTCAGATCCTTGTTTTTCATGACCTTGATTACTTCATGGCATTCCCTTCTGCCTTGTAGTGTTTCTGTTGAGAAGTCAGATGATAAATAGCCTTATGAGAGTTTCTTTGTAGGTAATCTGTTGCTTATCTCTTGCTGCCTTTAGGATTTTCTCTTTGTCTTTAATTTTGGGCATTTTAATTATTATGTATCTTGATGTGGGCCTGTTTGTGTTCTTCTTACTTGGGACTCTCTGTGCTTCTTGAACTTGAATGCCTTCTTTCTTCGCCAAGTTAGGAAAGTTTTCTGTCACTATTTCTTCTAATATATTCTCTAACCCTTGCTCATTTTCTTCTTCTTCAGGGACTCCTATGATGCAAATGTTATTATGTTTCCAGTTGTCCCACAGTTCTCTTAAGCTGTCTTCCTGTTTTTTTTAATTGTTTTTTCCTTTTGGTTTTCTGATTGGTTGATTTTTTCCTACCCTGTCTTCTAATTCTCTGATCTGGTCCTCAGCTTCCTCTACTCTGCTGTTTAGTCCTTCCAATGTGTTCTTCATTTCTGCTATGTCATTCTTCATTTCTTCTTGGTGGTTTTTTATTTTATATTGGTTGATTTTCAATGTTTCTATATCTTTACTCATGGTGCTGATGTCCTTACTCATGCTGTTGAGCTTCCTTAAGATCATGGCTCTGAACTCTACCTCTGATAACTTCCTTAACTGCATTTCATTTATTTCATCTTTGGAAGAGTTCTCTTGTTCTTTCATTTGGGATTTGTTTCTTTGTTTCACCATTTTGGCTGTCTCAGTGGGTTTTGGAGCCTGCCAAATTTTCCCTGTGGGTGTTGGTGTTCTACTGTTTGTGGCTCCCTCTACTGGGTTTGGATGAGTGTGGGAGGGCCCACGTTAAACACCACTGTCAAGTCTTACTTTCCTGGATAGATTTCCAGCCCAGGAAATGTTCAGTTATCCTCTAGCTTTTTGCCTGGAGGCTATTAGTTGCAGTTACTCAGGGCCTTGGAATGTAGCTCTCTGGTATACTGAGTAAGAGAATTTCCACAGCGTGGGACAGATGCTGGTTGTTAATGAGCCTTAATTTGCATTTCTTTGACTCACCTGGAAGGGGCTGAATCTCCGAGGGAGGGGCTGCTGGTTTTCCCCACAGCTCTGGGAAGGAGCAAGCTGGCCACCGTTTTTTGTGGCCGTAACTCAGCAAACACTCTGAGCACTCTCCAAGTCCTGGGTGTCCCCACAGAGTTCCAGTCCAGTCTGCCCTCCCTCTGCCAGAGCCCAAGGTGAGTGGCTATAGCCAATTCAGTGCTCTGTTCCAGCCCTCTGTGCTATGGAGCGGGCTTGGGACTTTAACCCCAAGGGTGCTGCTCACAGCTAAGACTGCTGCTGTCCGTGGGCTCCCAGCCTGCCACCCTCTCATGCCTCTGCAATCCTACCAGGATTGATTCAGTGTCCCTGGTTATATGGTACTTTCCCACTGCTTTTCTGTTGCTTTTTTCTGACAATTTGTCTTTATTTTAGTTGTAATTCCCATTTGGTCCTGGGAGATCAACTGTGTAGCTTCCATTCACTCCACCGCCATTTTTCTAAATATATTTTTGTAGTGACTACAAACCAATTAACTGTTTGAATGGTCCCTAACTTATGTAACCAACCCAATCTTGGTAAATACTTTCAATATTTGCAAGTTTTTGCTATTATTTTCATATAATAGTGACCTCTCTACATGTTATTGAATCTTTAAAATATATTTCTAAGCATGAACTTGCTAAGGCATATATTATAAATGGTGTGGGACACTTGACACATATTGCCAAATTGCTTTCCAGAAATTTGGTAAGAATTCACACTACATTAACAATGTACTGAAGTGTCCCCACCAAGACTGGCTATTAGCAAAATAAATTCCTGAGGATTAAAAATAAATATAATGAAAATAACCATAAGTCTTTTAATACAATGGGGATTCATTTTGGTATACAATATGGTGTAAAGCCTGGGCTGGTTTGGCTCAGCGGTTAGAGTGTCAGCCTGCAGACCCAAGGGTCACTGGTTTTATTCCCAGTCAAGGGCATGTACCTGGATTGCAGGTTCTATCCCAGGCCCAGATGGGGTTGTGCAGTAGGCAACCAATCAATGTGTGTGTCTCTCTCCCCCTTCCTCCCTTTCTATCTAAAAATCAATGGAAAAATATCCTCAGGTGAGGATTAACAACAACAACAAAAATATGGTGCAGAGATATGTTTGTGTGTGTGTGTGTGTGTGTGTGTGTGTGTGTGTATTTGTGTGTGTTGTTAGCCAATAATTCTATACCATTTCTTGATTAATCCATTTGGTCACCCTACTGATTTCAAATGCCAATTTAAAATTTTTTAACTAAGTAGTGATATTTATTTATCTTTGCTTTTGACCTTTCATCATTCTTGTATTGACATATCCAAATACTCTGTTGCCATTACAATAATTTTTATTAATGGTATGTTTATAAACTTTGCAATGATTGTGAGAGAAAGCTCCTTCCACAATTTACTATTTTCATTGTAAATGTGTGTATCCAAATGATGTTTAGAAGTATTTAGTCAAGTTTGCCATGACTTCTCAAAGTTAAACTTTAGGTTAGAATCACCTTATATGTGAATAATAATTTAAGAAATGTTGTGCTCTCTCTAAGTCTATCTACTAAAAAATGAAATATGTTTCTTCATTTTCAGCTTTCCTTTAAATTTTATAGAAAATTTATGTAGCTTGTCTCATAAAGGTTTGAGAAAATTATTTTAGTTTTTTGTTTAGAGTTTTATATTTGTCTTGCTGTTATATATAGCTCTTTTTTTATTTTAAATATTTATCATTAGTATATGGAGATATTTGTTTTCTCTATCATTTTCAATTTAGCTATGCTAATGTATAGATTTGATCCAATAGAATTTAAGTTCATCCTTATCACCTCCAAAGCAGAAAATTATGTAATTAGCAATTAATATTTACTTTCCATCTTTTGATTATAAATTTATGGGCTTTTTTTGCATTTTGTTTTCCCAAATAATTATATTAGAACTTCCAGAAGGATGTTAAAAAAATAATGGTCGTAATGGACAAATTTGTTTCCCTCTAAGTTTAATAAAAATGTCTCTAGTGCCCAACTATTTGATACTACATTTTCTTCAGCCTAGATAACATATTATGTTAAGAAAGTACACAGATCATTTCCCAATACCACTACTATTTTTATTATGTTTTTTTCAGCATTGTTTTCTGATATAATTTGCTTCTAGTATTTGATAATGAAGCCTATCAGCAAATCTCACTTTGCATTGTTTTCTGATTACGCTTTTATTCCTAGTTAACTAATGTTTTAAAATTAGGAACACATGCTGAGTATCGTTTTTTGGGCATCTGTCATTTTGACCATAATATTTTTCTCCCTTGACCTATTGATATGACTCACTGTATCAATAGATGTTCTTATACTAAACTATCCTTCTTATTTTTTATTTATTAATGAATTGTATATGCTTCTACTTTAAGTTTTCAATATATGTTTATATCTGAAAACACTTTGTGATTTTTTCTTGTACTATATAGTTCAAGTTCTAATATCAATTTCTATAGGTGATATCAGTGAAATGAAACTGTAAAATAATATGTTGTAAATAATATGTTGAAATTTACCAACAGAAGAGGCTATTGCTTTATGAGAAACACATTTTTATAATATAAAATGTTTATGAAATAGTCTTACCTGAGACGCAAAAGTTCATTTGAAAATGTTTTCTATGTTTACGTATGTTTATAAAAATGAGACGTAAAATCATTCTTTCAACTACCATTTAAGAAAAAGAAAGGGCTAAGTCTATGAATTTAAAAAAAATAGAACTTTGCAAGTAAAAAAAAAAAAAGAAAGAAAGAAAATGAAGCACGTATTTTCCTTTATGCCGTTCTTAGGACAGAACTATGGGGGAATCATAACTGTATATTTAGAGGAGCATATATTTCCAGGTATATAGGTTTATAAACGTCCATTCACTTTTATACATACAAATCATGAGAACTGTGTATTATTTAGGCCTGTGATGGTGAGCTATCCAAAATATTTCAGTTGAAGTTGTTCAGAAACAGGTATTGGTTCATTTCTTCAGTAAATTTATAAAATATATTTTTCATAAAACACTATAAGTTAAACATATACTCTATACTCAATCATAAAAATAAACATTATAGAGAGAGTAAATTTGTTAATGTTTTTCTTTTCTGTGGTATATGCATTATCTTTTATTTTCCATTGCCCATAAGGCTGTGTACCTGATATGAGAACAGGACAGCAGGAAATACTGAAGAGCCCCGGGCCATGCAGAACATGGGCATTTAGGTTTATAGTCCATAGGAATATTGAGTCAGATGGAAAGATACTGATTATAATCTAGGAAACAAAAATGGTAGGGGCAAATGCAATAATGAGTCTGGAGGGATTTGCCAAAAATATTAAGTGAGGGTTAATGTTGAAAATAATAAAACATAGCAAAAATGTAAATAGATCAAACAAGGAAACAAGGAGCTATTTCTATGACTGTTGAATGTCTGCCCTCACCTTCACTCCCTGTAATACTTAGCAGGGCAGGCTTTCAAAGGGATCACCCAAGCACATTCAATGAACAGTTTCTATAGCACATTAAATTTATATAGCTCTTTTCTTTAAATGTAAGTTAAGAAGATCTATTTTTCGACAAACTTCTGTGGATCACATGTAGTTACAGATCAGATCAGAAACCCACTTAATGTTTTCTCCATGTGTTTCCAATGTTGGAATGAAAATACCAACGAAGCAAAGGAAGAAACCACATTATTTTTTTAAAATAGGGATGTATGCCCTGGCTGGGTGGCTAAGTTGGCTGGAGCATCATCCCATACACCGAAAGGTTGTAGGTTTGATTCCTGGTCAGGGTACATACCTAGGTTGTGGGTTCTATCCCTGGTCGGGACATGTATAGGAGACAATCAATCAATGTTGCTCTCTCACATTTATGTTTCTCTCTGCTCTCTCTCTCCCTCCCTTCCTTTCTCTAAAATCAATTTAAAAAAACATATCCTTGGATAAGGATTAAAAAAAAAAGAAGTACAGATGCATTTAATGACAGTCACCCATCATAAACTAATGATAAATTAATAAAGATTGGACAAATTTGAGGAGAAAGAGGGAGTTGGAGAGAATTCATGAAATAGATAAGTAAGTAACACACATTTAACCAAATAAAAATGTGACAGTGGGAAAAAACATAAAAGGAAGTTTAATTAAGATTTAATTAAATATATCTATGTGTCATGCAGCATGCCAGGAATTTTCATCTGCATTACAATTTTTAATACTCAAAACAACCATGTGACATAAAATTATCTGTTTTAGTGTGAGAAAAAATCAGAGGCTCAGATAACAAACACAAGTCACCGTGGTCACTCAGTTAGGGAGCTTGAGTATAAGTCACTCAATCCCATTATACGTTGCAGTTACAAATGACAGGCTGTGAACAGATTTTTGTTTGGCACAGATCTTTAAAAATTTAGATGAGTGACCAACATTTTAAAAATAAGAACTTTAAACATTTTTAAAATCATATATTTGTCAGTACTGGGCTAACCTACAGAATCTAGGTAACAGTGACCCCAGTATGGAGAATGTCCTTGCTGTTGGCCATCTCCCCATTGCTGGTGCGAGCATGTGCACCTGTAACTTCCTGAAACAATTCATATCCTTATATTACCCTCTGTCCCCTAAGGCACAGAGCTCTACTGAAAAGAGAAGAAGCTAGAAAGAAGACCAGCAAAAAAGAATAGGTGATATAATTCACATAACATCACACGCAAACACAGACACGAGAAGAAATAAAACAAAAAGACTATAAAAAATGGCAGGCGCGCTGGGCCGGCGGTTTCCGGCGGGCCGTCCGCCTGAGCGCGTCCGTCGCCGGCCCGCCCGCCGCGCGCCCGCCGGCATGTCGGGCCCCAGGCCGCGGGAGCCGCTGCAGGCGCAGGCGGGCGGGCCGGCGGCCCCGAGGGCGCGGAAGCGGCGCTGGGCGAGGCGGGGCTGAGCTTCACGACCACCGACCTGAGCCTGGTGGAGATGACGGAGGTCGACTACACGCAGCTGCAGCACATCCTCTACTCGCACATGGAGGCGGCGGCCGAGGGCGAGCTCGAGACGCTCCTCAACTCGGCCTTTCTGGCGGCAGGCGGCGCGGCGGGGGGGCGGCGCCCGTGTACCCGCTGCTGTGCCCGCCCGCGCTGGCCGACGTCGGCTTCGCGGGCGCCAACCCGTGCCTGGGCCACATCGACTTCCAGGAGCTGCGCATGATGCTGCTGAGCGAGGCGGGCGCGCCCCCCGCCGCCCCCGAGAAGACGCCGGGCGCCGACGGCCCGGGCCCGGGCGCAGCGCGGCCCAAGGCGCCTGACGCCGCCGGCAAGGAGAACGCGGCGGCCGCAGAGGGCGCTTCCGAGGCGCGGGCCAAGCCGGCGGTGCGCGTCCGCCTGGAGGACCGCTTCAACAGCATCCCCGCCGAGCCCCCGCCCGCCCCGCGCGGCGCAGAGCCCCCCGAGCCCGGCGTGGCGCTCAACAATTTGGTGACTCTTATTCGACATCCATCCGAGTTAATGAACGTTCCTCTTCACCAGCAACAAAACAAATGCACGACGTTAGTGAAAAATAAGACAGCCGCGGCAGCCACTACTCTGCAGCTCACCTACCCCCTGTTCACCTCCAACGCCTGCTCGTCTGCGGGAGGCGCCAACCTGTCCCAGGCGCAGAGTTCTAGTAACTCCTGTGCTATACTCGAGGCCGCCAAGCATCAGGATATCGGATTGCCGAGAGCCTTTTCTTTCTGTTATCAACAAGAAATTGAATCCACGAAGCAGACTTTAGGTGGTAGAAACAAAGCTTTGCCCGAGCAGGTTTGGATTAAAGTGGGAGAAGAAGCGCTGTGCAAACAAGCCATAAATAAGAGGAATCGGAGCAGGATACGTCAGTTGGACACGAGTGTGGAGCAGAGAGCCCTCGGAGAGATTCAGAACACAGGCGAAGGCGCCACCGCTGCCCAGGGCTCCTGGCAGCCTGCAGAGTCGTCGCAGTCCCACCTCGGGGAGCAGGCCCAGAGCGCCCCCGGCGGAAGGTCACAGCGCAGGGAGAGGCACAACCGCATGGAGAGGGACAGAAGGCGCAGAATCCGCATCTGCTGTGACGAGTTGAATCTTTTGGTCCCATTCTGCAATGCCGAGACGGATAAGGCCACGACTCTGCAGTGGACCACCGCCTTCCTGAAGTACATTCAGGAGCGCCACGGAGATTCTCTGAAGAAGGAATTTGAGAGTGTGTTTTGCGGTAAAACTGGCAGGAGGCTAAAGTTGACCAGACCGGACTCGCTGGTGACGTGTCCCACGCAGGAGAGTCTACAGAGCAGCCCTGCCGTGGAGATCAAGTGACGGGACTGGACACTGACTCCTGGAAGCAAAGGCCTCCTCCCGCCCGTCAGCGTGTCCGCAGCCCCGGAGCCCTGCGCCACCGCCAGCGCTCAGGGGACATGACTCCAGCTGGGACTCCAGTGGGGACTTTGAAAGCACATTTTGTAAAAATATTTATCTAGCACAAAATATAAAACAAAATATTTGTCCATTAATGTCCTCTTAGACCATTGGGGATGAAGACACCGTGACAATTAGTAAGTAATCTTTTAATTATCTGTCTGATTCCATCATGTTTTCTTAACATGATAACTTAACAAATTAACATCCTCTGCAATTTCTTTAGTCTTACAAGGTACACTGCTTTTTACTTATTATATTTACATTTAAATACGCCCCCTTAGCAATTGGAAAAGTCAAAATGTTCTTCACCAGAAGTAGTTTGGAAATTTATTTCGCTTGTTTATCGCCTCCCCTTGCAATGACTTCCAGCCGCGTTGACCACCTTGGAGAGTGCGGTCCTATTCCGACCTTTGTGCTACAAATTTCCAGACACATCCGTTAAAGCCCTTGCATCCAGGATGAGATGTTGTCACGGTGGGCTGCTTCGGTGACCTCACTTTTCACACCGAGAGTCATTACTTTTTGTGTAATAAACTGTATTGTTTGGAACTGAAAAAAAAAAAAAAAGACTATAAAAAATGAAATCAAGGAAAGGCTGAAGAAAATATGATTTCAAAATAAAAGATTTTAAAAGGCTCCCAAATCTATTGGGTTGATATACAAAGTTAAAAATAATGTATATTTAAATTTTAATTTATTTTTTTTATTATTCTTTCATTAGTATGTCCTCCAACAGTTCAACCTAATGTCTGCTTTTTAGATAAGCATGTCAGAAAAGCATTCTGGAATAATTAACACATAATTGCATAATTCTAATTGCATGATGGGGGAAGTACATACATAATGCTCTGAGGTTGAAAATCTTGTGCACAATAGCAAGTTCATTGTTAAGCATCCTTTTTATTAAGTGTTCTGATAATTATGCGCACACATAACATGCAAGGTGATTTATAAAATTAACTAACGCACCTTTAGATATCTGGGAAGGCATTACTTTATTTCTTTATAATACATGGAGAAACTTAGAGGATTGATGAAGGTATTGTGACTTCAGAAAGGAACTTATTTAAAAAAATTGAATTAGAAAAATTTTCTTATTATGTTGTATATTTATAAAATTATATTTATATCACCAATTCATATTCATTGTACATTATTCAGAAATACTCAAGTATCTTGCTGCTTCTTTTTAAATAGGTCATTTACTGTTAAAATATGGCATGAAATGATGTGGTATCTTTATTTTTTTACTTTTATTTTTTATTGATTTTAGAGAGAGAGGAAGGGAGAGGGAGATAGAAACACCGATGACAGAGAACATCAATTGGCCGCCTCCTGCATGGCCCCCACTGGGGATTTGGTCCACAACCTGGGCACGTGCCCTGACCGGGAATCGAACTGGCCGACAACCTCTTGGTGCATGGGTCGATGCTCAACCACTGAGCCACACTGGCTGGGTGATGTGGTATCTTTACAATGATCTATCTAATTAGATTATTGGAGATGAAAAACACACATAATTCAGATTTCTGTATAAGTTTTTTATGTGTTTGTTGGTTTGGTTGACAAAGTAGTGGTTAAGTATAAACTCAGGAATAAAGCTGCCTGGATTCAGATCCTGTTTCTGTCATTAAATAATTGTGTGAGGCACTTCCACTTTCTTAGCCTCTGTTTATGAATCTTATAAATAAAGATAGTCATTATACATCTCTCCTAGAGTTTTAAGAGAACTAAATGAGAAAGCTGCATGTAGGATACTGAGCAAAAAAAAGTCTGCTATATACTAAATACTTTATAAATATTAGCTATTATCATTGTATTAATTATACTACCCTCACAATTGGAAAATTTCCACATTACCTCAGGGGGTATTGCTAGTAGAAGAAGGAAGAACTCCTAGGAGTATATTAATTTAATTAAACCTGAAAAAATGAGAATACTCAAGGATGGATTCTTTCAATTCTCAGTTGCCTGAACACATCAGGGCAGAACTATAGCAAGTAGATTTACTGCACTTCCTCTGCATTAAGTCAGTGCGTTGACTTTTCACAATTTTTCAAGCATTGCAATATGTCCTACTACCACCAACACCTTAATTCAGGAATTGGTTTGCTCTCAAAAAATGCCAGCATAAGAATAGTGCTTTTTTTTCTGATACCTGAAACTTTAAGGAATACTAGGCTGAAAAGCCATTTGGGGAAGATTGGACATTACCTTCATAAGACATTAATCAACAAACAATTCTGATCCTAATTTTCAATTGATATGTTTTTAAAACAAACAACAAAGCACCAAGGTCCAGCCGTGTTTCATAGTCCATCAGGGCAAACAAAGCATTTTGATATGAGAGAATCAATACGAAATAAATTCAAACAGAACGACTCCAGTTGCTAACAGAATAGCCTGTGTTTCCAACCTCTCTTATACCACCCCCTGCAGGTTCACTATGCCCTAGTTACTTTGGCTTCTCAGGCCTTTGGTGTCAACTATTTTCTTTGCCTGAAATGCTATTTCTTATACGTGGCACGTGACTCTTCACCATATGAGGGGGGAAGTGACATAATAAGAATCGGATGTCAACTCCTCTAATGGGCATTTTCAGAGTACCCTAACGAAGCTACACAATCCTAGACACTCTATCATCTCCTCCTTCTTCAATATATTTTCATTATTACAAAGTCTGTAAATACAGGTTTTATTCTTTTATTATATTTTATAATATATCTATATTACTATTAGATTCATGAAGACAAAATCCCTTTTTGCCTAATTCACCACTATATCTGCAACACATAAAATTTGCTGAGGCAAATGATTGGAGACCTGAAAACAGTTGGTCAATGATTGGCTAAACCACCCATCAGTTTCTACTTGTCTATAACGCACGTGAATAGTAGCAATAGGAGTCTGTTTAATTGTGCTGCTTAGGATGGAATAAGTCCTTCATGAATAAAAGAGCTAATTTTAAAGATGTCATTCTCATGCTGCATTCAATAACAAATAGAGATAAATTCTAAGAGATCAATGCAATCAGTTGTGTGCAAAAGGGAGCAAAACTGTGTGGCTTTTAATTGTCTAGTAAAACAACATTATTGAAACAAAACCTTGGTTTTGCTACTTATCTTTTAAAAGCTAACAAAAGAATGTGAATAAGCTGATAGAAGTTGTTGAAAGCATTTATAAGCAGAAAGAATCGACAAAGATAAAGAGGTAAGCAAGAGCTTTGTGTATGGGGGTTGAATTGAAATACCTTTCTGACAGGATAGAGAATTTTGTTGGGTAGTGACTGGACAAGTTTGGATAAGTAGAACATACTAAGTAGCCTCAACCTTAAAAGCCAGGTAGAAGAGGCCAAAATTGACGTGCTCATTACAAATTTCCCTTTCCATGCTACTCTATGCAAATCTCTAACTTGAACTCTGTGTTCTGCCATGTCTGCAAATATATGTCATTCTCAAGAGTAAGGGCTATGTCATTATTCATTTACCCAGCACTTACCACAGCTGCTATCTACTATTCACCAAAAATGTTTAAAATAATAATAAGCCACAAGAGTCCTCTTAATATATTTTAACAGTAAAATAACAAGGAAATATGAAATTCAATAATAGAACTCAAAGAGAAATGTAGGAGGCTGGTGCCAGGAATTTGGGAAGTCTAGATGTCAGTGGTGGCAAGTAGGAATAGCATGAAATAAATGTATTTTAAAATTCTGTAAATATAAAAATAAATATGTAAATGTATAAAATATATAAATATATTTAAAATTAAATTTAAAATCAATAAATAAAAAAACAAAAATCATCATATCTTATCAATTGATTTGATAAATGGAATGAAATAGTAAAATAAGCTTGTGGAAGGTGATCCCAATGTTTTGCTTCTGGTAACTGAAAACTAAATATTTTATTTTTATTTATTTATTTATTTATTTATTTTTTTATCCTCACCTGAGGACATTTTTTTCATTTTTTGTTCAGATAGAGTGGGAGGGAGAGAGAGGAAGAGAGAGAGAGAAACATCGACGTGAAAGGGACACATCGAGTGGCTGCCACCCGCACGACCAACCAGGGCCGGGGACAAACTGCAACCGAGGTACATGCCCTTAGCGGGAACCGAACCCGGGTCTCTCTGGACCGCAGGCCGACGCTCTAACCGCTGAGCCAAACCGGCCAGGGCAAAATATTTTAAAAGGGAACTTCATCATGATGTGAGTCCAAATGGGTGCACAGTCCAAAGATATTAGATTTGAATATTGGCTTTGTTAAGAAATATACCCATTTCAGGAAGGGGTTAAAATTATGACCCAGATCATTTCATCATCTACTTGTAGTTCTCTTGCTCTATACCGTATTACCCTAGATGTGCAACCAAAAATATTTTACTTGATTTCAACCAAAATAAAGTACTGACCTTTTGTACCAGATTTCATTTTTTCAAGACTAAACAGAGTTGATGTTATAACAGTTAAAACATCAAAAATTGAATATGAGATATTCTTGGCTTTTTCTCCATAAGCTTGGGGCTCTTGCACATTCTCCTCTGTGACACCCACTGCCCCTTCCTCTTTTCTCTTTCACTCCCCTCACTTGCTATTCACAAGAAAATGAATCAAAAAGTTTTCCAAGTTTATTATACAACCAGTTTCTTTTCATTTCCATCTCATTCACAAAATGAAATTGATGATGAGTTCCCAAGTCTAAAGATTTGGGAAGCCAAGAACTTAGCTAGATGATTGATAATGGTAATATAAGGGTCTAGCTATTTTCAACTAAAGCAGGACATCTCTACTAGACAATGCTTGCTCTGGAGTGCACCATGGGCTGACAAAGATTTGTCAAATGCCTGGCATGGTTTAACATGCCCAATCCTGCTTCCTACCCTTTCTTTCACAGCTGCTACTTCTCCAAAACCCCTTTGTACTCCTAACTTCACCTTGAAATGCTTTCCAGAAAAGTCAACCTGTGACAGTTGGTGTCAAGAGTGCTCTGAGAAAGATGGTGCTGGGATGGAGTTTTGCCAGAACATACTCAAGGACCCTCCAGCTTATTCCTAGAGGTAAGTAATGTGTGAAGAGCCCCCAGAACATGGTGGCAGTTCAATTCCTGAAATTAGTGCCCATGATTAGAATGAATGGTGTGGGAGTAGAGGTGAGTACAATGTCATGATCCAGTCTTTTGAAATGTATCTTTGGAGGGAGGAGTATGAATTTAAGGATAGCAAAATTGAATGGTGTTGGGAGCGGTGTCACTGAACAGCAACCACCACGGTTTGACATAGTCCCGGGTGAGCTCCATGGTTTGACATTGTCCCTGGAGAAGTGGATTCACTGCATGGCAGGAATCATGAAGAACAGTGACTGAAGATATAAAGTAAATGGGAAAATAAAAATGCAGGATGGCAACTGAAGGAGACTAATCTTTGCTTTCTCTGTCTATCTGTTAGCTGTCTGTTAGAAATTATTATAGAAGTAACATATAGATGACTAATGATGTAGATGGTAGAAAAGACTGCAGGAAGAAAAGCAAGAAAATAATGAAGATTTAGGATAGAAATGTGGAAGCTTAAAAGGATCTTAGATAGGAGGAAAGGTCAGGAGTTTTAAGAGGATGTCTGGGTGAAGGGTGAAAATAGTAATTAACATGTAATATACATAAGAGTTGGGTAAACAACCAAAAGAATGTCTGTACTTTTTTGCCTAAAAAGTTTGGGGGAAACAATGTAACCTGTGGATCTATATACATAATAAAAAGACTCTGCTAGTGGGGGGGGGGGCAGAAGCAGAAAGAGAAGCAGAAGCATTGAGACTAAGCAGAAGAAAGATCAAGTATTTTCTGTCTCCCACGTTGTGCGCTCTCTCTCTCTCCCTCCCCCCCCCACTCCGTCCACACCTTTGGGAACCCCTGGACCTGCCGAGGCTGGACCCCGGCAGAATGGTTATTGCCTTGACGTAAACTAGTAATGAAAAACTAAGGGCTATTAACAAACCATTTAAAACTAACAGAGTCAGAGAGTCTCTTTGGTAGTTCACAAAGAAATCCTCTTATCTTGCTCTGGGCAAACTGATAAAGCTAAGATTAAGCTCAGGATTTTGAAAAGAGTATGCTGAAATTTAGAGTTCAATTAATGCTCAACCATCACAGATCTGAGACTGGACCCTAGCTGGGAAACCCTGGGACTCTGACCTAGGATGGGGACATCTGGGAAGAATGTCCTGGAAATTTTTGACTCCCCAGGTTTCTCTTAACATTCTGAACCCTCAGAAATGGTTTATCTTATCCCACCTCCTCTCCTGGCCTCCAGACCTATAACCAGAATTAAGTCACAGCAAAATACATCCAGGTATTTATAAGCCTGCATTTTCATGACAGATGGTAGAAGGGGGGATTAAAAGACTAAGGGAAGTAGGCATTATATGAAGCTGTTTCAGACACAGGAACTATCATCTGATGGGGTGACTCAATTTCCATATTGAAAGATGTTGCAACCTTGGCCAAGATGCACTGTAATATTTCCCCCAGGCCTTTTTCAAGCCATTACCTACCTATTTGCCATTCACTGTACACTGGGCAAAGGGGACTACACAGAAATTTTGAAGGTGATTGGGCATAGTTTAAGTTGATACTAATACCCGATGAACTGAATTAGCCTAATGGCTCTCCTGATTAGTGGTGTCATGTGGGGTTAGGTCATCCATACATACCTGACTACAGTCCAACTTAAAATGGCCCACTGGGTTTACAGACCCACTCAGTGGAAATTTCCCTAATATCTGAATATATATTTGGCATTAACATATTTGACCATTGGAATGACAGTTGAATTTGTGTCTTTCACCTGTTTTGATAAGCGCAATCATAGTGGGGAAGGCCTCAAAAAAGTTTCTGAAACTACCACTGCTCCTTCAGCTAAGATAATAAAACAAACAAAAATGCGTCTTATATACCAGAGGAAATAACAGAGATAAGTACTACACTGAAGGATCTGAAAGATGCAGATATAGTGGTCTCCGTCGTCTCCATTTAATTCACCAGGCTTGCCCCTGGAGACACCGGATGGACCTCACATGCCAGCAAATGACTATAGACCAGGGTGGACATAACCAAGCGCCTCCGCTAAGGGCAGCTGCTGTGGTGGATATGGTGTCTTTGCTGAAGCATTGACAGACCTCGGGTGCATGGGATGCTTGTGTTATTTATTCAATATTCTCTTTACTCTTCAGTTAAGATATCAGAAACAGTTCTCATTCTTTTGGACTAAACAAAACCACCCAACTACAGCTTACCCCAGAACTATGTCAACTCTATCACTTTCTGCCATAATATAGAAAACCAAGATCTAGATTAATGGGACATCCTGCAGAATATTACATTGATCCATAACATTGATGGCTTGTTAATCAGGAAAGATAAACAAGAAACAGCTCCTAACTTGAAGGACTTGGTAGGACATATACATTCTAGAAGCAGGAAAATAAACCTTAAAATGATTCAAGGGCCTTTCACTATAATAAAGTGTTTAAATCTTTAGTGGTTAGGGACATGCCAGGACATCCTTTTCAAAGTGAATGATAAATTGCTACATCGTTCATACCTCCTACAAAGAAGGAAATTTAACATCTACTAGACCTCCTCAAGTTCTAGAGAAAATGCATGCCACATCTACGAACACTGTGCCAGCCATATATTGGGAGACTAGCAAGGCTGCCACAGTTTTTAAACATCTATTTTGTTTTTTTATAACATTATCGAAGTAACATGGACAAATAGGAACTGTATGTATTTAAGGTATACAATATGATGGAGGCTGCCAGCTTGGAGTGGGCACAGCTCTACAACCGTTTCAGGCTGCAGTGTGAGCAGCTGCATTATGAGCCAATTGACTCGGCAGTCCTATGGAGTTGAACTTTGGACATCAGAAAAAGATGCAGGATGGAGTTTATGGCACACCCCAGTTGGTCATGGGGTCCTGGAGCAAGTATGCCATCTACAATAAGGAGTTTGAAGCCACTTAAAATATAGCTCCTGGAGTGCCATGGAGCCCTGGTAGAGGAAAGCTGGGCAATCTGTGGCTGTTCATCATGAGCTTGGTCCTGTTAGATGCACAAATCATACGTTCAGTGGAAGTGATCTAGAGCAGGGTCAGAGGGCATGAGCAAGCTGTATGAGAAAGTAGCCCAGACTCCTGATATCTCTACTACATTTGCACCAAGTCCTCTCCTTCAGCTCATTCCTATAATAACAAATCATGTACAATCGGCTCCAAAAAGAGTAAAATCTCCAAGCTTGTTTTACACATGGGCTAGCTCATCATGTGGAAGCCAGCCGAGAGGAATGGTGACTTTGTTACAGCCTCCTCAAGTTTAGGCTTAAAAGACAGGCATGAGATATGTGCACTTGGATATTTATTTTGTGTGGAAGGAGAATTAACCTGTGGTCATGATATATACAGAGAGTGGGCTGTGACAAATGACTGGGTCAGCTGGTCAGGGACTTGGGAGGAAAGATTGAAAGATTTTCAGCAAGGAGATCTGGGTTAGAGGCATATGAGTTGATATATGTGATAATGGGTATAAAGAGTAAATGCCTACCAAAATGATGCACTGGAGAAAAGGCCCTAAATTTCCAAATGGAAGAAATGTACAACCAGTTGATTTTATTTGATGCAGAGGTATCAGCAAGTACCATAGTACTGTCACGATGGGAATATGAGAGACAAGGCGATAATATTAGAGACAAGAGCGATGCATTGGCCCAAAATCATAGATTCCTATTTCCCTAGTCTAGTCCAACTACTGCTACCACTACCTCCGAATCTCCAAAATGCTTACAACAAAGACCAGTGCTTACCTCCATATGGCGTTATTCCTCAAGCAGACCAAATGAGCACTTGGTTCCAAGTTCACTCTATTGGGTCTTTCTATCATATAAGGCTATGGTTTGTTTTCATAGGAATAGACACCTAGTCTGAGTGGTGAGTTGCCTTTTTTTTTTCTACTGGTTCTCAGCCAGCAGCACTATCCAGGTGCTTACAGAATGCTTGGTCCTCAGGTTTGTAATCCGTAGACAGCTTCTGAACACAGGAGTCACTGATTATAATATGTAATGCATCACCTGAAGCTGCTGACCTGATAGAGTATTAGGAAGGTCTGCTGAAGAAAAAGCTAAAGAACCAACTTTGAGGCAATACCCTGCAAGAATGAGGTACCATCCTCTAGCATGCTTTACATGCATTGACTTGGAGCAATTTATATATGCAGAGGCCAGTTATGCTGTTAAACATCCCATAATGGACAAAACCTCTCAAACAAAGAATTATTCAGTCCCAAGTGTCAATAGTGCCAAGAATGAGAAAACCTGCGCTAAAGATACAAAGGTAATGAGGTCCAGGCCACGAGGACTTGGTTGCATAGGCTAACAGACTGGTGAAATCAGGCCACAGTAACAATGTAGGATCACGTTATCATACTTCCTGCTCTTTCCCTTGTGGACGAACTTTGCTGACACTATTCACTTCAACTTGAAGTTAAAGTATGGTAATTTGGGAGCAGTCTTCCATATTCCAGATGATAACATCAGAGTTTCCTCTACCATTTGGGAATGAATAAAATCAGCCATGCTAACTCACCAGCGCAAGCTCAAAAGAAAAAGAACAGGTTTTCAAATGGGAAACTGGCGAAAGTATGAGAAGTTTCTCTTGCTGAATAAACTTGAAAACGATTATCTGACATTCACTTTCAAAACTCCAAATAATGAAACTTTCCTCTGTCTTTTAAGGTACTTAAATATAGGATTATGAACACAAGGACAGGAATATTAGCTTTTTTCTCATAAGACACATGTTCTCTTCTAAATGTTGTTGTATGTGTTTTCAGTTAACATTGTGCACCTTATTTGCTAAAATAAAATAAAAAAAACTAAATGGGAAAACACAAGAAAAAATAATCAGAACTATCTTTACAAATGTCAAAATTTTACTATTTAATGTATTGCGTTGGTAATATTTTTTTAATTATAAGTAAATAGTAGGAAATAGATCTGGGATTTGATTCACAATTTTGCAGGTATTGAGAATACAGATGGTCCCCGACTTTCAATGATTCAACTTAAATTTGGGGGACTTTACAATGGTGTAAAAAGCAGGATACATTCAGTAGACACTGTACTTCCAGTTTTGAATTTTGATCTTTCCCCGGGCTAGTGATATGCAATATGATACTCTCTCTTGATACTGGGCAGTGAGCCCCAGCACCCAGTCAGCCACACAGTCACGAGGGTAAACAACTGATACTCTACAGTGTATGCTTTATGTTAGATGATTCTGCCCAACTGTAGTCTAACGTAAGTGTTATCACCACGTTTAAGGTAGGCAAGACTAACCTATGATGTTCAATAAGTTAGGTGTATTGAATGAATTTTCAGCTTCAAATGGGTTTACCGAGACATAATTCCATCATAAGTCGAGGAGCATCTTTATATCCAATGCTTCCAGCTATAATATCTTGTTCTATAGCAATACATCATTCCTACTACCCCAAATTGTGCTGTATATGTAATTTAGAGTGTAGTCTCTCCTAATCTCAGCTGCAGTGCATGAACTAATAAAGTTTAACACCACAGGGTTTGTGTCTAAATGTATAACCAGTATAGTTATTTTGCCTGAATTTACTAGTAACTTCGAGGAGTTAATTCATTCCTCCTGCCAAGACTTTTAATCATTTTTTTTACTGAATTGAAAGAAGTAAAGTCACTTCAAGGAAGAGGTCTTAAATCTAGCTAAGCATGAAAGAGGAAATGAGATTTGTATTTTAAAAGATTTACTGTAGAATAAACAATGAAGCACACCAAAAGAAGGGTTAAGGAAGGGAAAACAGCACATTAACAATGATACTTAATGGGATAAGTTGTAAAAGCCTTTTTTTCTAATGTCTAATTTAATGAGAAAAGTGCTAAAAATAAATACAAGTAATTAGATGTCTGTTTGGCTTTGCTATTAAATAGTTTGTTATTAAATATTGTTATTTGTTATTAAATATTTTTTAAGGTGAACCTTAAAAATATTAAACATAGATTAGCTTTCCCTCATGCTATTTATTGAAAATGGAAAAATCATTGCTTAGTTATAGTGTATAAATTCCAGTGAATACTATTTCTTAAAGGCCATAAAGGACTTGAAATATATTAACAAATTCCATAGGAGTTGCATGTTTTCATAGGGGAAGAAAAATAGCATATTTTGAAAATGACCTTTTCTTTCCTCTTTTTCTCTATGCTGTCAATTGTTATAATTGTGGAATCAAATCGCTTTTGAATGAAGATGAAAAGTTAAATTTTCTTTTTTAAAGTAAATTATACACAGCAAAATGATTATCAGAAAATAAAATAAAATAATTTAAAGACTATAGGTGCAGTCCAAATTAAAATTTTAGTAGGGACTGAATAGAAGAATTCTATTTAAGTTCAAAATGAATCTTTCTCACAGAGTAGTATATCGATTATTGAATTGTAAGTCAGAAGACTGAATTTCCAGCTATGAAATTTATTGTAATGTCAGTTTTTGCTCTGTAGAAAATAACCTCAGAATCTACAACAACAATTTTTTAAATAGCTCACAGGTCTTTGAGTTTCTAAGAGTTAACAAATCTTAGTTGGATTACAAGGATTCTGGTGGGCTGGGCTCCCGGCTGCAGCTGGATTCGTAGCCTCCCACATGTCTCCTTCTAGACAAACAACACCGTGGGCACTCTGTTCGTGGCCTGAAAATAAGTCAAAGTGGCAAGTGGTAACCTGGAAGCTTCTTAACGCCTCAGCTGGAAACTAGCATAATTGGACTTACACATGCATCTCATTGTCTAAAGCAAGTCACATGGCAAGCCCACTGTCAGTGGGGTAGACAAATTTATTCTTACCTAAAAGAGATACTACATTAAAAAAATAACAGGCCAAAGGTTGTCCATGCATGATCCTGCTATGAAGGAAAGTGAAGAATTGGTAGCAATAATTCAGTTTATCATATAATATGTGATCTTTGTTTTCTCTATATATTGTCTGTCCTACCTTCTTCATATTATTGATGATCCATTTCATAAACAGTCATTGAACAGAAATTGCTTATTGTTACGTGCCAAGAACTCTGCTAAGTGCTCAACACACACACAAAAATGTATGAAACACTGCCAAATTTGTTAGCTGAATGAGACATTTTATTAGGTAGGGCATGCTCTGCTAAGCCCAGGTAATAAATAGACTCCCAAAAGTTAGTAGATTAATGCAATACAGTTTATTTCTAGGATATACAGAGTATATCTTAGGTTGGAGTTTTTTAGGTGACTGTCCTCCAAGCAGTAATCAAGTAAGCCAGGCTAGTAGCATCCTATGCCACCACCTCTCAGGTGGCCTTCCTGGTTGTCACAAAGGGGAATGACAAAGTGAATGTTTATGCAAGGAGCTTCACATTCAAGCATGGAAATGGTGCGCATCACTTGTCCCCACACTGAAGAAGCTGGTCACATGGCCATTATAAAGTTATAAGATACCAAACTAATTACAAAAGTTCGGAAAACATAGTATCCAAAATTAATATATCGAGGTTATTAAACATGTAAGCATTCTATGACATAATTCTCTCTTTTGTTCACCAAAATCTGTCACTTTTCTTTCTACACTTAGAACACACTAATTTTTCTCCCTAAAAGGGAAAACACAAAGTCCCATCGAGGTATTGTATCCAACTCAAAGTTCATGATCTTTAACTCATACACAGCCCTATCCGTGGGGTCAGGTTGACCTCTATGATCTCCTAGAAATCTCAGTGGTCCCGCCCACTGACCACAAAATTTAGTTATTTGTAAGACCCACACACTCAGACAATATATGGAGACTGGGTAACCAGAATAAATACTGCCATTTGTAAATGCAAATAAAAGAAGACTGTATAGTCATTGGTCTGTAGGAATTAGGAAACACCATGAAACTGATATTGTGTGATCCCTCAACCCTAGAATTGCCAGGAGTTCTTTGATTTCTTATTACCTTTAAATGTGCTCTTTGGGAGGAACAGTCCTATAAATGATTTTCCTTGACCCTTGGCCACACTCTAGGAGGTTCTTCCGAGTTCATTACTTACTTTGTCTATATGTAAGGATGCTTTGGAGGAAGATTACTCATGCAAACCTGTGGATATTTGAAATGTGTGTATTACTCAAGAAGGTTGAGGTCTTAAGATTTGTTTTAAGTCTTACAATGTCTTAACTTTATTATGGTCCTAATTTTCCTCAAAACTTAGTAGGCTTCAGATATATTTGCTTCTGATCTTTTCCATACTTAATTTTGTTTAAGAGACATAGTTTTCAAATCCACTTATGTTTTTCTATGCTCTCACTCCCATGCCTGTCTCAACTTAATAGTGGTTATTTTGAAGCTTTCAGACTTGAATAGGCCTTTTCAACAATGAAAAGCCTCCCAAACTCTTTATTTTCTTTTATTGTTTGCTCCCAATCTTTTCAGTTCTTCCTTAAACTCATTTTTATTATAAGCCCTTATCTGTTTAAATTAATAATAAACAACAAACTATATTAAATAACGATTTTCAACTTCTTTCTCTAGTTCCACGAGTTTAATAGGCCCACAGTCTGCTTTCAAAGTTACGGAGGTAACCAAATGTTTTGCTGCTGCATGACATAATTCTCCAGCTTTCTAACTTCTGATTTTAGTTTCTTCTTTGTTCATTCTCTGACTTTTAAGCCTAGAAATTTCCTATTCTAATTTTATAGCAACAATTCAAATTACCAATATCCTATGAGTGTAGTGCAGACTATGATGAATTAACAAGTAAATCAGACAACTTACTGGCTTACTCACAATATTTTTTCTTATCTATTTAAATTGCAGTATGTGCCAGAGATTCTCCTGGATGCTTAAAAAAAAAAAAGGCTGTTTCTATATATAATGTCACTACTTTCAATATAACTGCACTGGTCATTATTGAAGTGGAAGAGACTGTAGAGGTTCACAGAGCAAGCCTTACACCTAGGTATAGAACATACATCTACCTACATTTCATTAGACAAACCCGATTATAGGGCCCTACTTAACAAAATAACTGCAAGTGAAGATGGGAATTAATAGTCTTTCTATAGATACATAAAGATGAAATGAGTTTATTAAGCATCTTATCAATTTTGCTACACACACACACACACACACACCTACACACACCTACACACACCTACACCTACAAAATCCTAATTCTGCATGATTTGAGGTAAGCATAAGGTTTAAAGAATAATCAATATATACTTAAAAAACTACACACATCCAAACAATCTTATTAGGCTATATATGGGTTTTTTTTTTTAATGATAATTGATAATGTCTATTCATTTGAAAAATATTAGCATATACCCAATGCATCCAGTTTTTACACCAAACTAGTATGAAACACTTACATAGCCTATACAACGCTATCTATTTGAATTTTAAATTATCCTAATGAGGCTATAAATAGTCATGTCTAATATACAATATATGACTCATGGGCCAATCAAATGGGCATTAGTGGTCTCCAGATCAGAACTACAATAACAATGAATCAAATCCTCCTTTAATAAAATTTAAGTAAATATAGTCACTTGTGACTATTGTTCCAAAATTAGTTGAAAGATTTAAAATCAAGAGGAAAAATAAATGTCCTGGCTATCATTATGCTATACTCATGTTATTTTGATTAAATGTTTACTATGTACTACTTAATATAAACAGTTAATATTCAAGGATTATTTAGCCAATCACTGTATAATACTTCACATGTAAACAAAACACTATAATTACAGTGACAAGACAGACAAAAAAAATTCCTTCCACAGTGCTTCTAGAAACGACCAGGGATCAGAAGTTCTTCAGGCTCTGTGTTCAAGTGTGTGGATTCATTCACACACCCATTTCCCCATGTGTTTCATAACAATGAATTAGTTCTCATGAATGTTAAGCACTGTGTAAGGCACACATTTATATTAGAACATTTTATTGCAAACTATCAGAGAAAAAAAATGAGAAGAGGAAAAGGATACATTTCTTAACTCATGTATTTTTTTTGTTTGTTTACTTTTGTGTTTATTATTAACAGAAGCTATCCTAGTGGAGTGTAAAGTAAAATCACTGGACCAGGATTAAGAACACCCTACCATATCTTGACCCCATCATTTTCCAGCCCAACAACCTTTGACAAGTAACAAATTGTTTCATAATTACTGGCCAATGACTGATTTTGAATAACAGGAAGTAATTGCTTTTTTTGTATCACAGTGTGAGTGGTTCTGAAAAACAAATGAGACAATGTATATAAAAACAGTTTGAAATTAAATTGTTATAAACTTTAGGCTATTATTATTAT
Source organism: Tadarida brasiliensis (assembly GCA_030848825.1). Lineage (NCBI taxonomy): Eukaryota > Metazoa > Chordata > Mammalia > Chiroptera > Molossidae > Tadarida > Tadarida brasiliensis. The sequence goes on along the minus strand of CM061269.1, from coordinate 69,952,972 downwards.
TTCTAAAATCACTTAATAGATTATGTTTCAGGTGAAGTTTTTTTTCCCTCCTCCTATTACTATCATTTTTAAATACTTGCACTTTATGCCATAGATACCCATTATTCCTAACCTTTTACCTTTTCATTCTATTTCTCCTGGTGCATTGCTCAAATAAAAACAAACAAACAAACAAAAAACTATCTTTTCCCGACATGTGAAATGCATTTATAATCCTTGCTAAAGGAAGACAGGCAATATAAAAAATGTATATCTAATGAACAGGATGAAAGATATGAGCAATTTGTAGTACAACTTGTTATCGAAAGTACTGAATGCTGGGGAATGTATAAGACATGTGTGAGAATCAATATTAAAACCTTACTTAGTACAATTTAAGAGGGCAATAGTGACATTTAACATTGCATTTTACATTTTGCTAATGGATTAGAATGGCAACTGTCACTCTGAGCTCCTTAGCAACAAAATCCACTTTATTCTGTAAAGTTGAGCATAAAAGAATATCATAGAAATAACACATTCTCAAGTTGGAATGAAATGCAAGGAATGTGACTGACAAAGTGTTCTCCATATTCTTGTTAATTCATTTTGATAAGAGAAATCTAAGTTATCTTAATGTTGATTGTAAACTATAATGATGATCATAGGGTCTCTCTGAGTTTTGTCATAGTTGACCAGGAGGTAGATAATCAATAATTGTTAAATGCAAGTAAGAGAGAACTTATGTTGGCATGATTGATTTAAAAACTGTCCAGCACCCTGGCCAGTTTGGTTCAGCAGTTAGAGGGTCAGCCTGTGGACCAATGAGTCGTGGGTTTGGTTCTGGTTCATCCCCAGCTCTGGCCGGGTCATGTGCGGGACAACCAGTCGATGTGTCTCTCTCACATGGATGTTTCTCTCTGCCTCTCTATCTCTCCCTCCCTCCCACGCTATCTGATGATAAATGAGGAAGTATCCTCAGATGAGGAATAAAAAACAACTGCCCAGCTGTTGAACTTTTACATGTTAACATAAACACATGAGTGGTATAATGAAGTGATAAAAAATAGGTAGAGCACCTGACAAAAATGAATATTTCCTTATTTTTAGTTTGTGTGGGTTAGTGGAAAATAAATCTTGAAGAGCATACCTGAAAATGATCATGTTAGTTATATCTAATAAGAGGGTTGTGGGTGGTTATTTTTATTTTTGCTTATTTTCAAATATGTTTTCCTGTTATTACAAGTACTATATGTAATAAAAACATGGGAAGTAAATATATATCATCATATTATATTATATTATATTATATTATATTATATTATATTATATTATATATCTATTCATTGTTCTACTATCTGGCAAAAAAAATTATATTACTAATAGTCTATTAATAATACGAACATTACTTAATAAATAATTCTAAATTTATATCATCTCTTTCAAAACCATGATACTGTGTTCTGATTACCTTTAATGGTTATCCATTTCTCCAATACCTGTAAAAAGCCATAAAAATTGGTACAGCTCAATAAAGCCACCGTGAGCAGGAGTTTGGCATTCAAAGGACTCTTCCTGCTCACACTGGCCCATTGTCACACTTGAAAGACAGTTCGTGTATGAAAAGAGGTGAAAGGCCCCAAAGAAAAGTAGTGACTGCACTTTTGTTAACGGCTAACTGACAGGTACAGAAGTAGCAGCCACGTTTAAATCAATCATACTAAATCTAACATACATTTTTCTGGGTGTGGGAGAAGAGATTGCTAAAAATCTGTAATAAAATGAAGTAAAAATATCATGTTTTGAGTAAAACACAAACACACAAGATATACAGCATGGATTATCGACATAATGATGATGATTTTCCTTTTTTTTTTTTTTTGCCTTTTTCTACCTTATTTCTTTTAGATTCCACTTACATCAAATCCACAACTACCATCTCCTTTTCTTGGTTTACACAGAAAAATATGACTATTTACATTACTGAGCATGCTCAGTGTTTTCAGCAGGCACAGTCTTTTGTATGAACCCAATAATCGCTACATTCCTACCCTACTCAATTGCTTTTCACTGGTGGTTTATAAAAGCAATCCAGTGAATTAGCAATCAAAGACCACAGGCATCATTCCCTGCTGGGGTCCAGCCTCGGCAGGTCCAGGGGTTCCCAAAGGTGTGGACGGAGTCAGCAAGAGAGAGAGAGAGAGAGAGAGAGAGAGAGAGAGAGAGAGAGAGAGAGAGAGGGAGAGAGAGAGAGAAGAGAGAGCGCGCACAACGTGGGAGACAGAAAATACTTGATCTTTCTTCTGCTTAGTTTTAATGCTTCTGCTTCTGCCTCAGACTAGCAGAGCCTTCATTATGTATATAGATCCACAGGTTACATTGTTTCCCCCAAACCTTTTCGGCAAAAAAGTACAGACATTCTTTTGGTTGTTTACCCAACTCTTATGTATATTACATGTTAATTACTAACTATTTTCACCCTTCATCCAGACATCCTCTTAAAACTCCTACCTTTCCTTCTATCTAAGATCCTTTTAAGCTTCCACATTTCTATCCTAAATCTTCATTATTTTCTTGCTTTTCTTCCTGCAATCTTTTCTACCATCTACATCATTAGTCATCTATATGTTACTTCTATAATAATTTCTAACAGACAGCTAACAGATAGACAGAGAAAGCAAAGATTAGTCTCCTTCAGTTGCCATCCTGCATTTTTATTTTCCCATTTACTTTATATCTTCAGTCACTGTTCTTTGTGATTCCTGCCACGCAGTGAATCCACTTCTCCAGGGACAATGTCAAACCATGGAGTTCACCCGGGACTGTGTCAAACCGTGGTGGTCCTCGTATCTCCAGGGACTATGTCAAACCATGGAGCTCACCCGGGACTGTGTCAAACCGTGGTGGTCCTCGTATCTCCAGGGACTATGTCAAACCATGGAGCTCACCCGGGACTGTGTCAAACCGTGGTGGTCCTCGTATCTCCAGGGACTATGTCAAACCATGGAGCTCACCCGGGACTGTGTCAAACCGTGGTGGTTGCTGTTCCAGTGACACCACTCCCAACAATTCCCATTTTTCTTGCATCTTGAATTGCCAGGATAACTTTCAGGAATGATAGCTAGTCAGCTCTACAGGCATAGAACCCCAGGTGCAAGCCTACTCGGCAAGCCAAGGTCTACATTGACCTTGAGTCAGTTATTTCAGTATCTCAAAGCCTGAGGTGGAAACTGAAGACATGGATAAAAATCCTGTAGGATTATTAATAAGATTGGAGATAATGTTTATAAAGTCATTCATGTAGTGCTGGGCGCAGAGGGGCATTTAATGAAAAATGGCTACTAGTATTAAAAAGAAACATTATATATTGGAAACTCAAGTTTGGTGATACTTAAAGACTTAAAATATCTCTAGGCTTAGGACAAGAAAAGACATCTTTTCATGTTTGTTTCTTGAACACTAGGCACTTTGCAGAGTGGAATTAGAGGCTGTCCTTGATTTTCTGCTTACTGAAGTACTTATTTCTTGCTATTGATTTCACAAGTATGACACAAACTCTTGGAAAAAAAGAGTCTAGGTAACAATGGTTTAAAAATAAAATATACAATACGATGCTTTTTGAGATTTTTTTGGGGGGGGTTTGGGTGCTAGCTCACAAAATATGTCAAGGATCATATGAAATTTATAATACATTTTAAAATTCTCAAAGAGAGATGGGGTAGTTTACAGTATGTGGCATGCCTGTCCATCCCTAAATTGATAAGAGTGACCCACCTAGTTATCTAACTAAAACACATGGTGCTTACTATGTCAGGCATTGTTCTAAGGACTTCACATAAATTATTTTATTTCATTTTGACGATTCCCTGAATTTTATTTATCCCATATTTTAAGCATTGGGTTCTGAGGATTGTAGAAAATAATTATGTAAGGCTATCATTCAAATCCTTTTACTTCTTCCTTTTACTTACTTGTCATCCTTATAATGAGCTCTTTGATATCAAAACCAGGGACTCCTGAAGTTATTTTGATGCCAACCCTCTCTTAACTCTTTTATCTAATAAGTGTTCAAATCATTCATATATATATATATATATATATGACTCTTGACATTTTAATATTATTGCCATTCTGTAGCTTTTGTTTTCTTCAGTATGGTCTACTATAAAAGCTGTCAACTGACTCCCCATCACAGATCTCTCTGCCTTCTCTACACAGTTATAATTCTGTGCTTAGTAAACTATGTTCATGTCACCTGTCTGCTTTGAAGCCTCTACTAACTCCTTTGCAAGGTTTCTGTGGCTCTTCACAGCAGGCATATACCCTGACCTTGAACCTCAAAGCTAGCCACTCCTCACACTACCGCTCACTCCATACTTGAGAATATCCACCACATATAAACAGATTCCATATGTTTGCTCCTGCAACATCAAATTGCTAATTCCCCTGAAACACAATATCAGGTCATGTCAACAATGAAAAATATGGGGGAAATAACTGGAGAAGGCAACAGTTTACAAGAAACATTTTGAGGAAGTTGTTGAAAGTAAAATCTCTGAAAATAAGGTTCGACGCAATCCTGACAGAACTAGTATGATATAGGAGCCAGAAAGATGACATCTCAAATAATGACTATTCAAGGCTGTTTCAAGATATCTGGAACATAGCCACAGGGGCGAATGGTGAGATTTTGTGCCAAAATTTAATCTGAACTTGGAGATTGCATCTAGAAGTTGACTGAAAAACTGGAGATAAGAGAAGCTTCACTGACCTGAAGATAAAGTAGTCTGAAACTGAGAAGTCAGAATATACGTGTTTTGCAGAGTTGCAGAATGACTCACGTTACAAGCAGATGTGCAAAGGAAATGCAGATTCTGTATATTTTCCTGTAACTTCCTCATCTTTCTCACTACCCTCCAATGGCTAGGTAGTAGGAAAAGAAAGGAACGCTTACTTTTTTTGCTCATCTCAATAAAAATCCATTCATTAATCTTTTTACATTATGTCTTCTTAAGTGACTCAAATGCATCCATCTTCTCATATTCTCTGAGATCTCATCTGGGTGTATAAGAGTAAAGTCATGCTTATGACATAAACTTGTGATGCTGAAGAAAGGGTCTTGATCTGCTAATTTGTAATGTACCCTGGCTGGTATGCTAATGTATGGTTTACTTGAGCTGTTGTTTTACCTGATTCTGTTAGCAATAGCTGCTAATTTCTCCAGTAAATGATTTCTTTCTTTCTTTTTTAATGTTTCTATTAAATCTATTGGGGTGACATTGGTTAATAGGACTATCTAGGTTTCAGGTACAGATTTCTATGTTACAAAATCTGTATATTGCACTGTGTGCCCACCACCCAAAGTCAATTCATCTTCCATCACCAGGTGTTAGGCCCCCTTCACCGCCCACCCCCTCCACCCCTTTCCTCTGACAACCACCACACTGCTATCTGTGTCCGTGAGTTACAGTTTTATGTCCCACATATGAGTGGAATCATATGGTTCTTAGCTTTTTCTGCTTGACTTATTTTACTTAGCATAATATTCTCAAGGTCCATCCATGTTGTTACAAATGGCAGTATTTAGTCTTTTCTTATGACTGAGTAGTATTCCATTGTGTATATGAACCACTTCTTTTTATCTAATCCTCTATTGAAGAACACCCTGGTTGTCTCCACATTTTGGCCACTGTGAATAATGCTGCAATGAACATAGGGGTGCAAATATCTTTGCAAATACAGGTTTTCAAGTTCCGTGGGTGTATACCCAGTAGAAGGATGGCTGGGTCATATGATAGCTCTATTCTTAATTTTTTGAGGACTCACCAGACTGTTCTTCATAGTGGCTCTACAGGTCTGCATTCCCACCGGCAGGGAATGAGGGTTCCCCTTTCTCCACAACCTCTCCGGCACTGGTTATTACTTGTCTTGTTGATAATAGCCACTCTAACTAACCGGTGTGAGGTGGTATCTCACTGTAGTTTTGATTGGCATTTCTCTAATTGCTTGTGAGCCTGAACGTGCAAAGGAATGAAACTGGGTTACAGTTTGTCCCTGTGTACAAAAATTAATTCAAAATGGATCAAAGACCTAAATATAAGATCTGAAACAATAAGTTACATAGAAGGAAGCATAGATACTAAACTTATGGACCTTGGCCACAGAGAACATTTTATGAACTTGACTTTAAAGATATGGGAAGTAAAGGCAAAAATAAATGAATGGGACTATATCAAACTAAAAAGCAAATGATTTCTTATTCTTTCTTGTGTCCTACTATCTAGGGACCCTCTCAGTTTAATTGACTATTTTAATTTTTGCTGCTTCCTCAATCTGCCTGTAATCTAATAGTAGCATCTGCTATGAGATTACCTTGCCTCCAACACATTGCCCTCTGATCTTCTGTGTGTCAATGACACACAGGAACAGAGAAGCATTTGGAAGTATAAGCTAGACCTTCTCTTTGCCTGACAACACTGTTCCCCCCCAACTATGAAAGTGTCCAGTGTTAGCTCAGGAACACTATGCAGGAGTTTTCTCCCTGCAATCCAAATGATTGCCTGGGCAAACCTCCCACAGACTTGACCTCAGTCTGAACCTCATCCCTCCAAGCATTGCATACTTTGCAATTCCAGGCTGAAAAATCAGAGCACATGGCCTCCCTGATCTATATTTCTCCAGCCTCCTTGCTCCTCTATTTTTTTTTCTTCTAAATTCCTGTGAAAATATAGGTGATAAATTTCCATTTATTTTTACTACTTGTTTTTCTAAGTCTTGTACTACATCAAGGTCTGTCATTGAAACTCTCAAGCCCAGACAGCAATATGCTCTACAGGAAAATGGAAGGACAACCCTTTCTCTCACAGCATTGCCTGATTTTAAATCTACACATTTCAACATTTGAATTGAACATCAGTTTATATTCTTTCTTTTTCTTTCTATTCCTTCTGAACCATGTAATGCTGTTAACAGAAGTACCATGAGAGGTACTTTGAGGGGGATGGAGAGCCTCTGTAATTTTATGTAAATGAAATCAATTCTTTATATATTTTTTAAAATGCCTAGAGAAGAAATCAAAATGGGGTAAATAAAAGTCACGTTACACAACGTATAAGACTGTGGGTAGGCTTTTTAACTTAAGTGTACTTTGTTTAGTTTTACAATTTCTGTTTTTGTTTTGAAATTGAAGTTATTAAACATCAGGTTATATACTAAAGGATGATTTTTCTACAGAGTATTCACTGAAAAGTACATATGTAAATTAAGAACATTTTAAAAAATCCTCCTGGCTGGTATTTGGGAATAAGATTTTTTCAAATGATGAAATACACAATATTCTGAAAAAATTCCTCTGAGAGAAAAATTATATAAATTTGCAATACAATTACGAAAATACCTTATTAAAAATAGAGCCTTGATTGATACAATATTGACAGGAAAAACAGAAATAAGGAGCCTCCTTCTATATGTAGTTTTTGTAGTGGAAATAGAGCAGACATTAGAACAACCAGAGAAACCAAGATATAAAGCTGGTCATTGTTTAGCAGATCATAAATCGGAATTACAGGCTGTAATGCTATGTTTTAATCCTCTTTCATCTCCTCTTCACTAAAAGTTTTTGCCCAGAACTGACCATATGGAGTAGTGTTTGGAAATGTTTCTATCTACAGGTGCAGGGAGCACAGACTCCCCAAGTGTGAATATTAGAGAAAAGCATCTCCTTCACCTTTTTACTTAAGTGCAGATTTAAGAGCGAGCGGATCCACCTCCCCTTGGGCAGTGTGACATAACAAACCAGATTTTTATTATGCCAGATACTCTTCTGAATAGTATTTTCAAATAGTTTTAGATTTGCAGAAAACTTCTAAACATAGTACAGGCCAATCCTATGTACTCAACACCCAATGTCCCCCGTTGTTAACAACTTCTGTAACCATAGTACATTCATTACAACTAATGAATCAGAATATGCTACTGATGAACCAATAGACATTTGCTTGCAAGTAACAGAAGACCAAATCAAAGTAGTACTAGTTGTATTCATAGTAGTAATAGTGATAACTGAATGGTTTGAGCATAATGCAAGCATTAGGTATGATTGGAGCCAGGCCTCACACACTGTCAACAAATTCTAGCCCCCATATTTAAAAAAATATGTTTGACATAATTTGCCTCTGCATTTCCTTTGTTAGCATGATGCAGACAAATTCCCCACACAGAGGAAAAAGGCACAGCAGCTTCAGGCTCACATCTATATTCTCAATAACCCTGAGATATAATGTTTCCAATAAATCTTGAGATTGATCTTCAGTGTGCTAACTCAGGTCATGTGACCCTTCCTGAGTTAGTCACCCTAAGAAGCTGAACATGTGGACTGGCAGTACCAGCATTACATCTCACCCCCGGATCCAAGAGTTAGATTAGGTTTCCTAAATAACTTATCCCAAGTCATGGGACAGATGTTTCTCATGAGTAAATTAAGCTGCTGATAGAAGGAGAAAGGATATATCCTGCATGTGAAGAAGGCAAAATATATTGATCTCTACTGCCTATGAGTATGTATCTTAATCTTGAAAGAATCTCCAAGTATGCTAGTCTATAATCATTTCTAGTCTAAATTTCAGATAGAAAGGTGTATGGTTTGATTCTTTTTATTTCTATGGAAATGGTAATTTAAAAAATGTGTTATTGTTTTTTTCAGTTTTTTCTTTTGATTACAATTGCAAGTTGGCTGTCTCTGTTTTTTTTTTAAATTTTTTTTTCTTTATTGATTTTTAGAGAGAGAGGAAGAGAGAGGGAGAGAGAGATAGAAACATCGATGAGAGAGAACATCGATTGGCCACCTCCTGCATGCCCCCCACTAGGAATTTGGCCCACAACCTGGGCATGTGCCCTCACCGGGAATCGAACCAGCGACCTCTTGGTGCATGGGTCGGTGCTCAACCACTGAGCCACACCGGCCGGGCTCTGTTTTTAAGTAAATATAAGAAACCCAATTCAGGCTCGATATTTAAATGAATATTTCCTTCACTGTTTCATGACCTAGAATACCCCAAATTCTTCTAGCAATATATTTATGGTATTCTATATACATAGCATTTTACACGAAGATTAAATAGTAACTAGGGATATTTGAAGATTTTATTTGTGTTGTAAGAATTTTCCTTCATGAATATAGCAGCAATAGTTAATACTTTTATGGGTGCAAGAACTGTAAAAAATATTTATGAATAAGATATTTTTTAATTCATATAGCAACCTATTAAGATTGTACAATTTTTAGTTCCATGTTATAGAGGAAGCAACTGAGACAAAGGGACAAAGTAAAAAGTCACAAAACTAGCAAGCAGTTTTATCAAATGTCTTTTAAATTCTTCTTTATATCTTTGGCCTGTTGCTCAGGCCCTCGGCTGATTTTGCACAACCAGCCACAGCCACAGAAATCCCCTTTGTGTGGATTCTGACCAAATTCAAATGGCTACAGCATTATTGTTCCTCTCCTTTTGGACCCAATGCACAAATGCTGCCTTTTGTTCAGACTTCCTGTTGATACTGAGGCATAAAACACCATGGCAGCATTTGGTGCCTACACCGAAGCAACTTGGAAGTGGAAAGAAATTGTAACGCTGAAGGTAAATCTTGAACCAACAGGAGATAGCAGCAAAGAGAGAATACATTTTTATCCATTCTTTTTCTCTCATGCATAGATGTCCCTGAGAAGTAGTCATTAATAAGGCTTCTTGGGAGACAATCCCTTGAGACCAAGCAATAAATCGCATTTAATATCATGTAGTGGTTAGCTTGGGAGAGCACCCCTGTATCAGTTCTCCCCTCTTCCCTGCCTAACTTTCCTTCACCCTCACACCCCTGCCCCCAAGGATTTTACTCTTGAATAAAGCATTAACACTTAAGTCTGCTTCAGGCTCTGCTTCTAAGAAACTCAGTCTGAGACAGTTTGTATCAGGAGCAACGCTAGAAAGCAGATTCTTGGGATACCATATTACTGTCTAGTCTCACAGCAGTGGTTCCTTTGCTAGTGTTATGAGAGGCAGACGATTAGCTCTGGCATGCTGTGACATCACAATTACTAAGGCTTTCCCTTGTGGTTAATTGGTATAAGGTGCAGGTGGAAGATAGGACTTTAGGATATGTGGTGGCTTATGTTTATATGGTATGGGGACTATAATAATTATAGGGATTGTGGATCGGGCTGGCTTTTGTTGATAACACTGGAAACTTTGAAAGAGAACAGTAGAGGCTTAGAGCAGACAATTGCCAACTTGAGGCACTCTGTGAATGCTGAAGAGGACCATTATGGCTTCATTTATGCAGAATCTTAACACTTATGGATACAGGGCACTTTGAAAAAAATCAGACCAAGATTTAATTTTAAGTATGACAGAGCTACAGAAGGGACCAAATATGCTGTCTTGAGGGGTCTCATCTCTTTAGTTCAGGGTTGAGGTTGGAAAGAGCAAGATTTTGAGAGTTGGGAAGGAGACACTCATGTGGACAGAACTGAGAATTTTGAACTCTAAAGTCCCCTGAAAAAAAAATCAGGAAGAGTTCCTCACCACTTGACAGAAGAGAACAGTTTTCTAGCCTGGAGCACATGCAAAGACCTCATGGAGGAAGATGTTTCCCAAAATGTTGCTTGTGTACCTTAAGAACTGCCCTACCAACATTGATCATATCCAGGCTTGTTACAAAGCAAGGAAAGTCAGTACTTCATTCAGGACAAATTTTTTAAATCACCAATTGTAATTGTAGAACCTGATGAAAATGTACAGGGTAGGGAGTGGTGAATAATTGTGGTAGTTATCCTAAAAGTGTCAGAGCATAGTATTAAAAGAAAGCTTGTCATTGGTTAACTTCTCCGGGAAACCAACTCTGAGATGAAGATTTGCATGCAAGAGTTTTACTGAGGTGTGCTCCTGCAAGTAGCACTTATTAGGGAATGGGGGAGGTAGGACCGGGCAAAGGGAGAAGTTGAACTGGTGTGATGCAGTTAAAGAAGGGTTCTCAGTCAATCCCACAATTGAGGTTTCTCACAAAAATTCCAAATTTAAGTAGTTCACAGACCAAAAAGCAATTGAAAGGGAACCCAGGTTGAATTGATAATGGATTCATCAATATTACTGCAGTAAATACTCCCTTGATCTTTTCCAAATGGTACTTATAGCCAATACTAGGATAACTGTGTAGTGGGAAATAAGAAGGACAGATATTTTAAGGCTGTTAAAGATTCTGAACTGAGCCTGATACCATGAGTGAGAGCCTTGGGTGCCAGGTGACAGAGTTTTGGCCCAAGACAGATGCACAGTGCAATGTATCTAGCATAGTCATACAATGAACCTCTAGTTATTTCTCTGGTCCTCAAGTAGATAATTGAATCTGACATATTCAACAGATGACTAATCCTTACATAGATTTATGATCTGTGTCTTAAGAGCCATTACAGTTAAAAAAAAGAAGGAGAAGGAGAAGGAGAAGGAGAAGGAGAAGAACAGCCTGGAGATTACATAAAGAAATACTATATTTCAGTAAGTATTACAACAATAAGCATCATGAAATACATAAGAAATGCAGGGGTAGTGGTTTCTATGATGTCCCCATTCAATTTACCTACTGGGCTGCTAGGGAAAAAAATGTTTTTAATTGGTCCTAATTGATAGATAACTATGGATTGACTACCTTACACTTACCCAAGGTGTAGACAGACCCAATTGCAACTACGTGCTTGATAGGCATGTTTATTGGTGTAATACCGCATACCCCGGCACTTGGCACACATGAATTGATTTGACAATTGCATTGTTCTTGATTCCTGACAGTAGGGAGAACCAAAAGCAGTTTGTCATCACACAGTAGAGGCAGCAGGGCACATTCGTTGATTGCCCCAGGTCTATGTTAATACTCATGCTCACATTCATGATACGCTCTTCAGGAACATTGATCCTTTTGCTATTCTGCAGAACATCATGCAGATCAACTATAATGATGTTATAATGATGTGTCATGCGAATTGGATTCAATAATCAGGAACAGACAAGTGTCTATATGCCCCAGGATGACACTAGAATGTCAGAGAGTGATAGAAAATCCTATTGAAGATGCAGGAGTCTCCCATCCCAGTGGATATTTAGGGGTTAAAGTCGGCTAGAGCATATCAGAACATTCTTCCTAAGATGAATAAAAATTTAATGCACTCATATTTTCTAATTACAGGGCTTGGAGAGCCTCTGAATTTTTTGAGGCAGCACATAACATACTTTAGAATACTGTGATGATTCATTTATTGGGTGACTAAAAAAACTGCCAGTTTCTAGTAGGGCCAAGAGCAGGAAAGTATTCTGCATGGTCAAGATTGTGGTACAAGCTGTACTGTCGCTTAAAGTTTGTGACCCAGAAGATCTGATAGTACTACAGGTATCTGTGGTATATTTAGGATGTTATATTGAATCTCTAACAAGCCCCAGTAAGAAGAACTGACATATGGAATCCTAGGCTGTAGAGCAAGGTCAAGATTTCGGCATCCAAGAAATTAATCTTAATTGAAAAAAATAACTCCTAATATACTAATAGGTCCTACTAGAGAGAGAGCATAGCAGTGGGCATACCAAATGCTTCATTACCACAGGTATTTACCCTAACTTGGGTATTATTAGACCTGCTGAGTTGTAAGTTTGGGAGTGTGAAGCTGTAATACATTGTGCAATGAAAATGGTATGTGGGATCTGACCTGAGCAGTTTTAGAAAGTATGAGAAAGTCAGATGAACTAATGGCCAGAACTCCCATATCACCCACCTCTATTGCATTGAAATCTCTCCCTCAAGATTATGCCCAGGGCTTTCTAGGAATATTTCCTGTGAACAATTTATATAGAGTAAAAATAAAATCAGACCTATTTCACAGATGAATTGGCTTAAAGGAGATGTGGTCCTTGACATGAGAATCTGTGACTGATTGGACCTATACCTCATCGCTTGGGGAAGAAGTGAGGACATCTTAAAACGATGGAAGTGCCATATTTTATTAAGTAGCTGGATATTATGGAGAGGAGCATCAGCAGATCTGAAGACTGGTCAATCGGACACTTCTCGTGTGTTATTGTAGATAATCTCAACGTCACTATTTCTGGAATCTCTGACTATTTGTTTCAGACTAAGCCACTATTGTGGTAACTCAGTCTGGGTGGACTCCATCCAGGTTCATCAGGTGCAACCCAACAGTGTCACATCCCATGGATGTTCTGAATGCCATTTGTCTTCTACTGTGGAGGTGTACTATTCCCTGGAGAATGAGATGCTGTGGATCTACTCAGGGCCATCACATATGCAGCCCAGAAGTGCAAATGACATTGAATCCAGGCAATGAAATTTGATCATGAAGAGATGGAAGCCAAAAGATAAATTCTTCTATTTTCCAGACCCAGGAATGTGTGTCCTGAGAAAGCTTATTTTGTGTTTTGGAAGATAATCTCTGAGTTTGAGTCATGCTTGATACTAAGTGATGGCCAGCTTAGTAACACATTTTTATATTTGCTATCCCTCTTTTTTTTTTGAAGTTCAAGTATTCTTTATTCAAAGTTGAAAAATGTACCATACTGCATTATTGCAAAATACTCACTGGTACAAAACACTTTGCAGCTGGTGAGAAGGCATAAAAAGTTTACTTTTAAACTCATTACTATAAATTATTCTTACAGTACTTTGCAAATTTCAGGATTTCAAACTGCATTTTCTTTTTCTAGATTGCCCACAGTACTCGAGGTTCCTGAAGCTAAGGCAGCTGTGCCGGAGGGGAGGAGGTAGCAGACGTCAAGGGATCTCCATCTCTCCCTCCATGCCCACATATTTCAGGACGTCAGCCTGGCTGTATCTGTAGTCAAAAAACAGCTCTTCACCAGTCTGGATGGCTCTCTTCGCAAAGATCCCTATTCTGTGATCCCCATTCACCATCATGACTTTTGCATAGCAGTTTGGATTAACTGAATAATTTGCAAAACGAATTTTGTTACCCTTGCGGGTTGCATCCACCACAAAATCGTTATTCAAGTTGAAGAGAAAGCTGCACATGTATTTATCATACACTTTGCCTCTTCTGTCAGCTTCATCTTGAGAAATTATCTCTCCACAGTACTCCGAGATGAATTCATTCTTCTGTACAGGATCTTTGATGAAAATCCCCCAGCCAGCCACATCAGATGGTGCTAGCAATAAATGCTTCTTGGAGCCCCGCTGGATGCTGCAGTTCTTGCAGGACACGTTCTTGCTGTCCCAGTGGTCAGTGGCTCCGCACGTCAGACCCAGGTCGGGGTCACATTCCCGGACGGCCAGGTAGCAGGGGCACTGCTTGGTGTTGCACAGCGGCAGCCAGGAAAGCGGTTCTGACACTCTGAACTACACTGACAAAACTTTTCACAAAAATTCTGTGCTATCACACAAGGGCACGAACTGTCACAAGGCTGCCGTGGATGGTCGCAGGGTTGGTAGTTGTAAAGGTGGTTAGAGGAGCCGTCTTTTTTCAGCTGTATCTTTCTGCAGTGTGCAGCCCACAACCGGTGTTTCCTCTTCTTCCTGGGAGGAGTGTCGACATCCTCGGCGGGAGCTGGAGCTATGATACTGGACTCTTTGACCCGAAACTCATACACCTGTCTACATGTTTTGGTCCCCATTAACCTGGCAATGGCGCAGAAGTTGTCGTAGTAGGTGCCGATGAGGACCCGGAACATGGAGGCCTCAGCCCCGCTCCACTCCACATTCTCGGGAGGTTCACTGTTCGGCTTCACCTTTATTGGCGTTTGACACCGTGAATTCGCTTCAGAGGAGCTGGAAGTTTCGTCTTTTTTCTCCTCCTCTTCTTTATCATTGTTCTCTCCACCTGTTTCAGTCTCAGCTTCCCTGTCACTGTCTGTGTCCTTTGACTCCAGCACGTTGATGGTGGGGGTGCTGGGCCTGCTGTTGTTGGGGAGTCTCCCTCGTCTCCGCCTCCTGGGCGTTTGCGAGGTGTCTTGATCCGCTCGGCAGTGAGGGCAGCAGCACACTCCTTTGCTCCCTCCAAATGCTGGTAACACTGTGGTCCACAAGGCTTGTTGTCCAGAGCCGTCTCCGTGTTCTTCCGCTTATAAGTGTTGGGTGTTGCATGAAAAGGGTGTAGGAAGCAGTCAGACTTGAAACACCGCCTACAGAAGAGCGTGTGGGATGAATGCAGGCTCTGCTCCCTCTGAACAGATTTAGCATTTGGTCCATCTATGTTTGGGGTACATTCAGGCGGAAGTCCCCGGGAGCTGCTGCTCAGTGAGTTCTTTATACTTTTCCTTTAGTTCTTCTGCTGTGCCCTTATCTGGAAACATTGAGGAAATGGCTTCAAAAATTTTGTCAGAAGGAAATTTCCGAGGTGGGCGGCTTTCTTTATCATCCCGGTTCTCCTCCAGATCTTTCTGCTTCTCTTCTCTTTCATCAGGATCATCTCCATCATCATCATCATCATCATCATCATCATCATCATCATCGTACTGACCAAGAGCATTCACCAATTCCACAAAAATTTCATCATTTATAAACCCACGTTCTCTATCCCCGTGTACTTTTCCATCATAATTTTTTTATTAGTTCTTCAATGAAAGTCCCATCCTGGTCTAAAACTTCATCCCCCATATAAGGAATGTTATGTAAAACAGTTTCATCTTCCACCATGAAATTCTGCTGTAGGGAGACCAAGAGTACATTATGGGCACTGAGGCAACTGCATTCAGAGTCTTTAATGGGATGACTTGTGTTGGAAAATCCAAGTCACTGGTCACCGAACAAGAAGTCAGGATGTGCACAGGCTGTATCCTTCGTTGTTTCCATTCTTGGTTTAAGATTTCCGTTCTTTCCAAAATTTTCTGACGGTTGGAACTAAACATACTATTCACTTCTCGGCTCACCTGAACCTCTTGAGCTGTCGCAGCCGCATGTACTCTGATTTCACACGCTTCCGCCAACACACTGGTCCCTTCTCGGACTTCTTCCCAGTCTGGCCCATGATTATTCTGCGCCCCAGCCCGCGCCGCTCCCGCGAACTGCCACTGCCGCGGGGGCTCCGCCGCCTTCTGCTATCCCTCTTTTATTTCTCTTTTCCCTCACTTCTGTTGTGTGGCTTTTTGTTTGTTTGTTTGTTTGTTTTTTAAGTAGTGTGCTAAACACCCTGCTTCAGGTTCTGCTATCTGTGCAAATCAGGCTAAGACAGAGCAGACAGGAGTGGAGACCAGGCAGTCAGATCCTTAACCTGCTCTTAACTACTACCGTCCATGAAATAGTCAAATGTCAAAAACCTACCCTCTGTTTTCCCCTGTGGTCTGTGCTTAAATAGTCTAAATAAGTATACTGCTTTATGTTTTCCTATGTTTTATATATTTTTCTCAAGAATTGTATCTTTGAGGTATTAGATATTGCAGTCTATAATATCAAGCTGTCAATGTACTAATTAAATGCTGCTCATCAATTCCCTGTGGTTATTTTATTGTGTATAGGATAGCCCATTAAGAATGAATCTGAAATCACCATATACATTCTAGTTAAGATTAATTGCAGCTATGGTGTCTCAGTAAGACATGCAAACTTAGTTCATTGCCAGATAGTAGAAGTCATGGCACTAAACTATCTCTTAGGCTCATTGGTAAAACATCTCTAGCTTTTATTTAATAAGCACATTGTCTAAACATTGAGGAGAAAGAAGAGGAACAATCATATAGAAAGTCATTACTATACCCTTCAGTTAATCATATTAACTGTCAAGAGAGAAAAAAGGGAGCTCTCTTAAGACCTTTTTAATAAAATGCATTAACAAAGAAAGTTTTTAAATTAGGCATCTATTTATAACACCAAAATATGTCTAACACAGTTATTTTGTTTGTACCAAAAACAAATACTAAAAATTATTTTAGTGCATTAGGATAAAAATGCATGAACCCACATAAACACACACACACAAATAAAATAAAAGATAAAGCCCAAAAGTTATTTCTAAGATTCCTAGCAATCAGAAAGAAATGGAAAGTAGCCCTGGCAATTTGGCTCAGTGGTTAGAGCATCGGCCATGGACCAAAGAGTCGTGGGTTCAATTCCAGTCAAGGACACATACCTTGGTTGCAGTTTGTCCCAGGCCCTGGTCGGGGTCATGAAGAAAGCAACTAATCAATGTGTCTCTCTCACATCAATATTTCTCTCTCTCTCCCTCTCTCCTACTCTATCTGAGATAAATAGAAAAAAAAAAAAAAAAGGAAAGTATATTTCTTGTCAACTATCAGGGAAGCTAACAAAAAAAGAAAAATATTATTCTTTTTCTTCCCCAGACCAAATATGCTTAATAAACAGTATATGGTGTAAATTTCAATGTAAAAGACTTTAAGAAAAATGCAGGTATTTTTATGACTTTTTTTTGCAAATAGATGGCTATTTTAAAAATCCAACCAAAGGTATATTCAAAATCTACCCATTGTTTTATTATACTGGAAAATTTTGTATGCAAAGTTTGTGAATGATTCTTTGTAACATCTTTTCTTTAATCTAACTTAAATTATTATTATTCAAAATATATATCCTGTTCAGCCGTTGTGGCTCAGTGGATTGAGCATCATCCCATGGACTGAGAGGTCCCAGTTAGATTCCTGGTCAGGACACATGCCCGGGTTGCGGGCTTGATCCCCAGTAGGGGGCATGCAGCAGGCAGCCAATCAATGTTTCTCACTTTGATGTTTCTATCTCTCTCTCTAAAAAAAAAAATAATAATTAATTAAAAAAAAACAAACATACTAAAATATATCTCCTAATGCTGGCAATGACCTCTGATGTTGAGTTTCACAGATATAAAAATCCAGAAAAGACTACAATAGAGGAAAGTGATCTTTCATATATTTTTACATTTTTGGCCCCTTATTTCTCCATTATTTTTGTTATTTGTTTTCTTTTGTTGGAGGAGTTGAACAAATTATCTTCTTTAAAGGATCTCTATAATGAGGTGAAAATAGCTCATTATTTTTGATTAGGTAAACATGGACTTAAACCAAGCTTCAGACATGTAAGTTATGTAACCTTAGGTACATCATTGACTTTCTCATTGTGCCTCAACTTCTCCAAATATGAAAATAAGACTGTCTTTTTGATGTAAGCATTAAGCAGATACCAAATGTACCGTCTTCCTTCTCTCTCCTTGTAATTCCAGGATTTATGGCAGCTACCACAAAGTCACCTGTTCAGAAATCAAAGTCACCGCCACCCCCACTGGAATATTAGAACTTGTATTAGAATGTACAGGATATTAACAATTGAATAAAGGAGAAATAATATTTTTTTGGATTAGTAAATACTGTTTTTGAGTTACCACCAGTTATTCTTTTTAATATTTTAAATGTTTCAGTAGTGGTAAGGATGACCAGAAATTTTTATTCTAAATCATTCTTGATTTATTACAAAATTTTGATTCATGTTTAGTGTATTCCAATGATTTGAACCTCTTTTACACATATATCTCTGAATTTGGACTAGAATTTTTTAAAATCCTCACCTGAGGATATGGTTTTATTGATTTTTAGAGAGAGAAGAAAGGAGAGGAGGAGGGAGGGAGAGAGAGAGACATCAATCTATTGCCTCTTGTACAAACCCTGACTGGGGATTGAACCCACAACCTAGGTGTGTGGTCTGACCGGGAATTGAACTAGCAACCTTTTGATGTACCACCTAGCCAGGGCTTGAACTAGAATTTTGACTGAATGTTGTACTATGATGTAGTCATATATGAACAGAACATGAAAAGCATATCTAATATAATGTTCCCATAATTTATAGGCCAGATTTCAGAAGTCTTTGCTTCTTTTCTATACTGACACATTTAAAAAAATTGTAATGCTTTTCTTCCTAATAGAATTTCAGCAAAATTTTCTTATCACTAGTGCCTGCCTGTCCCAGTACAGACTTAAAATAAGACAAACCTGTGCCCAAACCCCAGTTGCAAAACAGGCCAACTCTAAGAGCTAAGACCAGTTACTTAACATCTCTAGACCTGAAGTTTTTTATTACTCAAGTGAGACTGATAGTAACTGCCATTCTTGGTAGTCATAAACACTTACTTGTAAAGCAAGGCACACAGTAAGTTCTCAACAACAGATAGAAATCATTATTAGATGTTTTTAAATGGTTGATGAATAAATAAATGAGGCAAACACCATGCATCTTATTTAGGTCAAGGCTCCTTTTTTCCTACTCCATTGTTCACCGTAAGCGACCTATTTCTAAACGTAGAAAAATAAAGGACTTTTAGTAACTAGGATACAATTTTTCACCACTGATTTTTACCTTGCTTTGTTCATTTCTCTTTATTTTGAACTGCAACATTGATTTGACCTGGTGCTAACCTACAGTACTCTCTTTCTCCACACCTGCATTTTAAACATTAGATACAAACAAATAAACAAACAACAAAAAATAAAAAGAAAGAAAAAAAGAGGGAAGCCATGCACTGGAAATAACTAAGTAAAGAGTTAGTATAGCCCTGGCCAGTGTGGCTCAGTTGGTTGGGCATTGTCCTGTGTACTGAGAAGTTGCTGGTTCAATTTCCAGTCAGGGCATATCTCAGGCATGGTAGAGGCAACCAATCAATGTTTCACTCCCTCTGCCTTCTTCTCTCTCTAAAAATCAATAAAAATATTTTTTTAATAAGAGCTAATATAACAAATGCAACATCTCAAAAGGTCTAGCTTATTTGCACATACAGATACCTGTTAACCAAGGCATATATATATATATATATATATATATATATATATATATATACTTTTTCTTATATTTCACAATTTGAATATTATTAGTGTCTGCCTGCTCTCTATTCAGTAACTTCTATGGGAAAAAAATCTTTATAATTTAAATGATATAAAATATGAGAAAAGTAGGTCAAACAGATAAGGTAGTTGTTATTTTACCATATTTCTCTGATTGCAATTTGAGTTTCATTAAACTTGCTCAAGTTATGGGTTTGAAAAATATTTTTAAAAATCTGATACATAATTATGAGATGTTTGATTTAATTGCTTTTAAATTATACAAAACATAAGAGGTTGCTTTTTTATTGATCTTATCACAAGCAATTTTTCTGCTCTTAAAAACATGACCAAAAATACCCATTATAAAACATGCATGCATTAGAAATCCACCAAGGCATTTTTTTCAACAGTTAGAAGGTGTCCATCTCCCTGTTGAGAACTTTAACTTTGTTTCCATTGCTCTTATGAACACTTAAATACATTATTATCTTGCTTCGCTGTATTTAGCTAATTTTCTAAAATAGAGGGGTTTTTTTTATGCACAAGAATGAAAGTCATAACACTTTTCAATTGATATTTTTATTTACCATTAAATCATCCTCTACCTTAAGGTATGATTAATAATGAATTCTTTTATTATTTAACAATAGTATTAGGTCATCTTTTAGAAATGCAAAAATAGTACAAAATTATCTTTTATATGACCACATTAGACCATAATAAAAGATTAAAATATAGTCTTGGAAGGTATTTATATTATTCTTACATTCCTATATTTTCTTATATTAAATTTTACTAGGTATACTGTGAAGCAGAAATTCCAGCAGCTATGTTTAGCTTTCATAGACAGAAGCTAGAATTTATAAGGGCATTAATATATTTTTAGAGCATGACTTTGGTTTTTAGAAGTTTACAGGCATTGGATCTTGAGGATTGTAGTAAAGAATTAAGTAAGGATATAGCGTAAATCCTTGTACCTGAGACTAACGCATACTCACAACAGTTCAGTTGAAGATTCATGTAATTTACAGTGTCAGAAAGCATAAAATGAATACGGGAGAATGTCCCCAAATTATAAAAGTTATTATCATTTTCTGTGTTATTTGACATCTATTTATTGAGCCTTGACTAAGAATATGGCATAAGTATGATCTCAAATTAATCGTTTGGAGATTGAAATCTCATTACTGGTGTCAGTTTTAAATTAAGAAACTACAACATCTGAGTTACTTGGATTTGGTTGAATAGTCACTAATTGAAATTGCTTGCCAGAGAATGAGAAACTTTATGAAAAAAATGAAGTATGTGTTTTACATTCTCAAAGCTTTGTTTTCAACATCCAGCTGTAACACCAGTCCTTAATATCCAGTCTCTCCCTTAACAGTGTGGCTTCATTTCACAAGTTCTCCTATACATAGTAAACTATATATTTTTAATATAAAAGGACTCATAGAGAATTACCTGACATGTAAATTATGTATAAGGAAATAGCAATGATTATTTAAATGTCAAATGTTCCTTTAAGAATATGCTATCTAAAATAAAAGTCTAATTTGATTTTTAAATGTAAATTTTGAACACAAAGAAAGTGGAGGTCTATGTAGGCATGAGTTGTTTAGAACTTTTAAAATCATACATTTTCAAGATTGTAATTGCTTGGTTTAATGTCATAAAAAAGTGAGATGCAAATTTTTTAAACACATTAAAAACATTTAAGATGACATCCAGTGCTAGACATTTTGTTTTCTCAATATTTTCTTCCATTCTCCTCTAAACATCTTTAGTTATTTAATTTTCAGTTCATCTATACATACCACCCACATATAGTCCTGTTAGTCCTTTATGATCATTTAGGAATTTCAAATTATACACAGAATTCATGATGCTGAACTTCTAATGTTGTGGTCATTGTTATGTATACTAGCTAGACCACAGGATTTCTCTGCACTCCACCACTATCATCAAGGTGTCCAATATTTCAGGCTATAAAGGCTCAAGTAGCATCTCAACATTTCTTCACTCTTTTCCTAATCTCATTCATCCTCAGTCTCCTCGTCTGTAGCAATGAGGACTTTGGTACTCATCTTTTGCATTGTCAGAGACACTCCACTACTTATGTGTGTGAGTCAGGATGGCTAGGTTTTGTGGCAGTAACTTTTAACTCATGCAAGTACTTTATAACAGTAAGATCTACTTTGTCTTCATGCTATATGTTTATTGCCAACTGGCTGAGGGCTCCATTCTTGTAAGCATATAGGATGACTGTAGAGCTTTCCCCATTGCAGAGCAGCCAGAGGCTTTATTGCCTGCTGAGAACGCATGCAGAGAAACAAGTCTATGGTGCTTCCATCCACTCAAATGTTGCTGGTAGCTGTGTCAGAGGGAAAGAGAAGCCAATAAATCACACATTGGTTCCTAAAGACTTTTTCTCATGTTATTTTGGTAACAGCAAGTCATACAGTATGTCTAACTACAAAGGGTAGGGGAAATGCATCACTGACATGTAATGAAATGGAAATTTATAAATATTTGGTGAAAAGCACCAATGACCATATAAAATGTATAGTTTAATAATAACCTGTATTAAGTACTAATTATCTCAGATATTGTAAAAGGCTTTCATTTATTCATTAAATCAAATTTCATTGAAAATACACTCATTTTAAGTACTGAGTTAGGTATTAAGAATATTTGGATGTATAAAACATAATTTCAGAACTTGAGGACAAGTGATTTGTGGGAAGAGTGTCATCCTATGTTACCTCCCTTTCCAAATCATTTCACCAAATTTTTTTCTTAATTTCCCCATGATTTATTTATATCCTCCCTAGCAAAGGCAGTACCTGAGACTCTTTTCTGCAGCACTGGTCATTTTTCTCATTCTCAGAAATGTTAATATTCAAATTGCAGTCCCATCTGAGATACCAGTCTCTGTTTCTTCCCTCTTTTGTTTCACTTATCTCTAGTTCTTCTTTATCTAGGCTGTCCACTCAGAGTCATCTTAGGGACTGGTCAACAAACAGCCTCTCCATCAAGTGTGGAGGTGCCATTCCCAACCCCACCAAAAGTCGTTGTACCACATATCATTTGTCCAATCATCACTGTAACTACTTTAAACTCTGTCTTTCTCTTTCTAACTCTCCCTACTCTTTCTGGCTCCATATAACTAAATTTCAAGCTTACTCAACTTCTTCAATCATTTTAATAGTTTCCTTTTATTAAAATTTTATTGTGTTCAAATGTTATACTGAAACTGTCATCCAATATTCAATCCTGAATCCACCTCATTTATCACTTCTCCACCTGAGTTCTTAGACCAAAGAGCGCTTTTAGAGAAAGTCACAAAATGCACAAATATAACCTAGTTCAAATATGTACTTGCTGGTCAGCCTGGCTTAGAGCCTACTGAGCATCTAATCTATAATATTTTACAAAGCAAATTAATGCATTGCCATGAATTCACTCTTTTTTCTCCCTCCATATGATTGTATGTCATTTCTCTTCTTCTTTATTTTTGTATTGTTCTACACCTTTCCTAATTCATTAAAGATACTAAATGTTCTACCTGTAAATGTGACACTATTATGTCACGTTTTTCTCACTTATTCTATTCCTTTTATCTTTAAATCCAGCCATTCTTAGAGTCATAGAATCTTTAAATCTAAACATAACATAAAGATTACATTTGAAATCTGGTTCAAATTTGCATTTTGCATGTATCTGTCAATACAACCTCCCCCAGCTTCTCACTAAAATACTCATGAAGGCTCAGAAGGAAATGAAAATTCACATCATTGACAAACACTATGTCTGGCACATAATCCAGTACCAAAATCTGAAACACAGATGGAAGTGAAGTGGAGAAAACTGGCAATAGGAAAGAACAATATCAAGAACAAGAAATCATGACCACAAAAACAACCCTACCAGATTTGAGTTTATAGTACATTCTGACCTCATCTCATTAAACAGAAAATACCTAAGAATAAATTATAATTTATGACCAAGATTATAATTTATATCAATTTGTGTACTTATGACAACCAGAGATTTTCTCATTATTTTTAAGTATTAAATTGAAGAAACTAAAATGTCTGTCTCATTGTAGGCATGCATTATTTATTGAGATCTTGAGGTATAATAATAATATAAAAAATAACCCTAATAATATTCTGCAATGAACATAATGTGTAACTATATTCTCCAAGACCATATTTTAAATGGCCATAGAGCTGAAAATAAAATAGTTAACTTTTCTTTCCTAGGGTCACAACTTAGTTGATGTACATACTCATTCAACACTAATAAGAGATCTTTGGAAGTAATTTCTGTTTGTTGCATTATTCTTATTTCTTTCCAGTTTTCAAGGTCCAAAGTTATCCTCTCCTAAACATAAAAGTAAATTATGTATTTCAAGTGGAATGTATTTTCAGAGTATAAAGTTTTATCAATAGTGAGTATTTTCTACTTTTTTTTTCCCCCAAATGGGCTATTTGTTTTCTGATATATCACAAACGTGTTAAGTTTCTTTTCTGGCAGGAAATTTTTTTCTCTTCAAAAATAATCATCAAGCCCAGCCAGTATGGCTCAGTGGGTTGAGTGTCATTCCATGGACTGAGAGGTCCTGGTTTGATTCCCTCTCAGGGCACATGCCCAGGTTGCAGGCTCGATCCCAAGTAGGGGGTGTGCAGGCGGCAGTTGGTCGATGTTTCTCTCTCACGTCGATGTTTCTATCTCTCTCTCTAAAAAATCAATAAAAAGTATATTTTTAAAAAATCATCATCAATAGTTAGGGGAAAAATGGGGCCCAGAACAGCTCTTTTTTTGAAGTTGCAAGAAGTTATTACCCAAAAAAGTACTTCAACTTTGTTTACACAGCCGATCTTGTAAGTCCTTGGAGTTTAATGTAAATGATGAAACATTTTCTTCCTCCTTGCTGGTGACAGTTCTATGTCTTTTCTAAGAAGAACCAACAAGCCAGTGTGACATATTTTCATCTTCAAGTCACAACACTTACCAGAAACAAGAAACAAGCCTCTCAAATTACATTGACACCTAAGTAGCAAGACAGTGCAATCTAACCATCAGAGAGAGGGTTCACTAAAGCCCCAGCTATTTGTTGCCAACACAGTCTAGGTATAATGTGCCTTGCCTTGATTTAGACAGCCAAAGCAGTGCTTAAAACAGTACCAGCTAGTTACCCACATTAAATACCAATGACTCCGAAGGGCAAGTTGTGTTTTGCAGTGGTGGTGTTAATGCTCAGCTGTGCCACAGTTCACAAGAGCAAGTTGAAAAGCATTCAGTTCCAAAGAGAAAGCATGTTTTAAATATTTTTGTGACTGCTGCAGATCTGGTTTAATGATAGAAATTCAATATTTTTTCATGACTATAAAACTGGTCGCACCTCTTATAAAATTGCATTAGGTCATAGACCATATACATTTGCTAATATTTGACCCTCTCCTTTTTTCTTAAACCTACATAAAGCGTGATTTATGTAACTCACCCTAAAAACCCATTTCATAACACATTGTGGGGCAAATTTCAGGTTTCTCAAAAATATTTTCACGCAGACGTCTTCAGTGACCAGCTCAACATACATGCTAATGAGCGGTAGAAAGATTTGAATGGTTTCTTACCATCTTCTATGGAGTCGTACTAGAATTTTTTTTTAGTTTTTCATGTGTCCCATGATGTTTCCTGATTCTAGATTTCAGCACTTAGACTGCTTCCCTCCTGCTCCACTTACTAAACCATGCCCACTCTTTAATTTTTAGATTAGAAGCCCTACAAGAGAGAAGGCTTTCCTGACACCGCCACAAACTATGGCAAATCCTCATTGTTTCTCTTCCTCCATCACCCTCCTTCACATAACTTCCGCACTTGTAGTTATGTAATAAATTGTAATAATTGGTTTATTGCCTTTGTTCACGCTAGATACATGAGGACTCCAAACCTGGAATCATGGCCACTGGGTACCACAGTGTTCAACACAGTAAATTACACTATGTTCAGGTGTTCTCTATACTTATTTACTACAAAATCATTATTAGCATCCTGAAGAAATAGAATTTCAATCCCAAACCTGTAAACTGGAATACTACTAAATCATTTGCAATATATTAATCTATTAAATCATTCACAGAATTTTAGTGGTTAACAGAATATGAGAATTTGTTAACTAGTCATCAACAAGGAACTCTATGGTATTAATACACACATTTAGTTATTTAGACAAAAATTGTAAATTTGCTATCATGTTTAAAACATTAAGTGTTAAAAACTAATAATTCTTTATTTATAACTGCTATTTAATTTTTATTTTATAATATAAATTATTCAACAAGCTGCAACATGTACAACTTGGGCTTTACCCAGAAAAACGGGTAAATATGTTCTTATGTTTTAGAGAGGAAAATGTAAACATGTTCACTTAACAAAATCACACAATATGAATATGCATTATATTGTGATGCCTTTTAATGTTATAGTAGCATTATATTTAAGTAAACTTTTATTCCAATGGATAGCTTAATTAGTAACATACAGTCAACCATCCAGTAGAGAAGCTAATTGCTTGATTGTCAAATGAAATAATAACAATTTCTCCTACAGTGAAAGCTCCACCACTGTAATTAGATTATATTATACTTTACCCTGAGGGAATACTAAAAACACAAGATGAGCCAATGCTACCCACTATATATATATATATTATTTTTTTTATGAAAATGAATGTATTTTTTATTTGTGGAACTTAAAAGTCCAAAAGCACAGAACACATTTTCAGAAGACCAACTTTACTTTTATCGATTTATGGTTAATATTTGCAATGTTAGAATGTACTTAGGTAATGTATAGTTAAGTAAATCAAACCAAATAAGGAATTCAAAAGCAACTGGTCTTCTTGATTTATTCACAGCGTACACTGGAAATTTTGAGAAAGAACACACATTAACAAAAAGAACACTGGCAAACTCAAATGCTAGTTTATGTGCTGAGTATTTTTAAAGGGTTTAAAAAGCATGCTCAATTAGCATACAGCTTTTTCTCACTTATATTAACAGATGCATTTTTATCTGCTTGTGTACAGCAAAGGGTTAGAACCTGAACTGACTTATGATTTCAGATATGTACCATTTCAAAAATATATTCCATGGAATTTACTTTACCACTCCTACCACTGATTCTTCAAATAAGCAAAGTACATAAGGCCTCATCCCTTGAAACTGCTTTTAAACAGCATTTTAATTTCTAGGTAGAAACCTAGAAATTTCTGGTACAGTGTCTGGACTTAGTCTTATTTAATATAGGAATTGAATATACAACAGAAAATTTATCTTTTTCTTTATTCTTGGAGAGGGAAAGAGGTGGAAATAGGGTTGCAGTATTTAAGAGTTGCACAGGAGAACAATGAATCTTTTATAATACCAACACTCTACAATAAAGAACAACCATGGATGTCATCATTTTTATCATTCATACTGGATCAAAAACTTAAGGTTCCCCTCTATGTATCTCAATTATTTCAACCTCATACTCTCTCCAAAATACAAAGATAAACTCAATTAGTATTTCCTAAGCAGAAGACCAAACACCAAAGGGAATCCTTCCTTCCACCATCTTTCGATATGATTTCACTGAAGTTGAAATCTAACACTTAAATATGAAATCTCTTGGCCAAGTAAGAAACTACAGCTGTTACAGGTATTACCCTACACAGTCACTACATGTATTACATATTAAATTAAACCCAGAATTAAATAGGCTTGCACAATTATGCTGTGAATGATAGCAGTGATGATGCTAGTGAAAAAGGACTCTCTTTAGTCCAAGGGGGGAAAAATGTAAAAACAAGTAGAAAGCTCAAAGAGTTGGGCATTTTCTGACCAGAAATGGTAATTTTAAACATAGAAGTATAAAAAGAAAAGTATTCCCTTATTTTCCCTATGTGGAAATAATATGAAACATTTATTTTTTATATCAGACAAGAACAGAGCTAAGTAATCCAACTCCACCGCAGCATTATACAAATCATCCCTTCACCACAGTGTAAGATTTAAATGCATCTGCATAAGGGTACGTGTTATATAAAATGTAGTAAGATGGCTGCTGCCCTGCCTAGTACTTCCAGTCCCTACCCAGGTCCTACTGCTCTACTGGTGGTCCCAGTAGTTTTATTGAAATAAATCATTTCTTAAAAAATAAAGCATTTAAAAAGAGAAATCAAAATGGTTACAATATATGGTTACTGAGCTAACCATATATCCAACTCAAACTTTATCTAGTTAAATGTTATATTTGCTTCCCACTAATAAACCTTTATTTCACTCAAACTGAGCAATAAATCTTCCATACTGAAGTATCTTTTGCCCAATCAATTCAAAAGAAAACACCAAAGTGATTAGTAAAGAAAAATGTAGGGTTTAACACACCCATTTAATTTGTTCTTTTAAAAAAATATTTGTAAGGTTTAAAAGTGTTTGAACTTTATAATTCCTAGTAGGAAAACATTATCTGAACGTATACCGTAATGGCAAACCACTGTAAAATGTTACAGCTGCATTTGGGTCAGAGGGGTAGGGATTCTCTTCAAAGCACCCCAGCTTTCTTCATGAGGTCAGAGGTACACTGGTTTGTATTATTGCGACATCCATTGGGTGATCCAAGTTGCTTTTCCTTCAGCAAGGGCTTTATCTGTCAGAAGGGCATTACGCTTGACCTCCAAATTTGGCTGACAATTTACTGATGAGATGCATAACCTTTGGGTTTCTCTGATATTTTGACATATTTGCTGGGTTCTGAGCCACATCCTGGAAGGCCACCATAACTTCTGGATCCTGCATGGTTGCAAGAACTTCTGGAACACTAAGAATTTCATTGAGCCCAGGCATTCCTGCCATTCCAGGCATGCCTCCAGGAAAATTACCAGGCATTCCCCCAGGAAAGCCACCTGGAAAAGAGCCATACTGAGCTCCTGATTGTCCTCTGGCTTCTTCTTCCCTCTGGGCTCTCTCATGTTCTTCCAGAGCCTTCTTAACCCTTTCCATTCTTCTTTGACCTCTCGCTCTTCCCCTTTCTGCTCATACTTTCTCCGATGTTCTGCAATTTTCTGAGCCCTTGGTTGAACTTCTTTCAGCATTGCACTTGCATCTTCATCATAATCCAATTTGCATGCAAGGGCTAGATCATGGGCTGCTTCTTCCCAATGGCCCAGAAGTCTGTGTGCTTTCCCTCGCCACTTATAAGGCTGAGCTGAATCAGGATTTATTTCAATAGCTCTGTCACAGTCTCGGATGGCAGCGTTTGGCTTCTGTAATTTGACGAAGACACTGGCTCTCTTGGCATATAGAATGGCCAAGCGAGGATTCAGCTTGATGGCATCGGTGAACAAGTCAATGGCTTTCTGTAGTTCACCATCATTTAGGGCATCAGTGGCAGCCACTTTTTTATCATTTGCCTGATCCATCATCTCCTCGGTTATCTCTACATTTTCATCTCCCATTTCTTGAGGGGCATCAGTGTCTGGTTCAATCACACCTTCGTTGTCGATTTCTAGATCACTTTCCTCACTTGATGGTTCGTCTGTCTTTATGTCTTCCTCCGCCTTCTTACTATCTGTTTTTTCTTTCTTATTTTCTTCTGATTTACTTTTATGAGTAGCAGGTGGTATTTTACCTCCCATGCTCTCCACCCACTCCCTCAGGAAGCGCATTTGCTCGGTATGCAGACCGCTCGGATCTTGCTTACACATTTTCACGAAGGCCCGAAGCTCGCTCACTTTGCGGGGGTCCATGGCCGGGAGGCAGGCGCGGCTAGGGTTGGGGCGGATTCTGGGCAAAGGCGCTAACTCAGCGTGACCGTGTGGAAGGGGTGGCTGCCCCCAGGCAGAACAGACTAGAATTTCCCCCTATATTTTTCTTTTTACAGCATGATGCTGAACTGCCACCTTGATGTTAAAGCTAAGACATCAAGAACAGAACACCAAGGGCATTTCTGATGCTCAATTACATTTGCTTTTTTGATATTAATCTAAATATAGATCTCAGAATGGTTTCCTGACTAATCATTTATAGTAAAACAAATTGGTGAAAATTTTTAGAAACTTTATGGATAACAAATATTTAGAAAATAAAGCTGTTGCAGTGTGGCCTATGTGGCTCAGTGGTTGAATGTCAACCCATGCACCAAGAGGTCGCCAGTTCAATTCCCAGTCAGGGCACATGCCCAGACTGTGGGCCCGATCCTCAGTGGGGGGCATGCAGGAGACAGCCAATCTGATGTTCTCTCTCATCGATGTTTCTATCTTTCTCCCTCTCAATTCCTCTCTCTCTAAAAAAATCAATAAAGGAAAAAAATTTGTTTTTAAATCTATAAAAAAGCTGTTGCAGAGTTTTCACAATTGACTGGGTGTTTTAAATATATATTGCCCTTTCCAGTGTTCTGTATATGTGAACTTCAAATAAAATATACAGAATGTTGACTGATAAACTCTAAAGGAAAATAAAATTACAGAAAACCGTATATGCTAATAAAAATAAATGTATATTTTGCTCATTACACTCACAAAATTTTTTTATTAAAAAAACAACAGTATTATCAAAAATAATAATATAGTATAACCTCATCTATGTTAATATAATTAGAAAAAATTAAAGAGCCCTTGTCCTGCAAATTATTCTAGTAAATTGTAAATAGTAATTAAAGGAACACACATGAGTAAAGTATCTTCTCTTGGGTGATGGCTTTCCTGATTCTAAATAGGTCACCTGTCAAGAAGATGGATGGTTTTCCACTCATCATTATACCATGCTCACCACAAGAATCAGATGCTTGATGCAATGGAACTGTCACCTAATGGCATTTTGGCTTGTAATCTATTTTTAAAAAGAAATATAAACACATAAAGGAGAGCTATCCTTTGTTCCCCATATTACTAGAGAAAAATGTATGTTTCTTTGTTCATACAGTTTAGTTTGATCATTAAAAAGAAGAAAAAAGACAAACAAAACCTAAACGCTTTCTGAATAACATATACAAAGTTTGCTACCCATAAAAGCATTATAAACTCCTTTACATGGACAGGACACAAAGGTGCACATGTACCTACAAACATGAACACACACATACAAAGTGTGACCATAAACTAGCAAGCTGAATTTCCTCACACAGATCATTCTCTATGCTATAAAGTTACATATGTAATATGTGTGTGTGTGTGTGTGTGTGTGTGTATACAGAGAAAGAGAGAGAGAGAGAAATACACACCAATACATATAGTATGATATATATATATTTTAAAAGATTTTAACCCAGAATTTAGGTAGAACTTTTGACTGATTTTATCTTAAGTAATAACTTTAACCACTAATAAACTGTGTTATATTTCCATTCTTCTCTGCAAAATGGTTCATGTACAATGAACAGTGAATATGTTTGTACATAAATGTCTATTCTTTATAGAGTCCTTTAAATAGATCCTTGAAAAGGAATGACTGAGATGGACACAAGTTACCCATTTGTCATGGTTGTCAGTACAGATTTCATGTCACCCTTCACAGAAGTGTATACACTGTTATTGCAACCTGAGCAGCATTTCATAGCAGCATTTAAAAATATGGCAATATAAAATTTAAAAACAGTATCAAATAATCATTTAATACAATTTGGTAATAATTAATTTGACAGTTGTTTCATGTGTTTGAATTTTCTGTTTCTTAATTTGCTAAATTGTGTCCTTTAAAATTCTTAAATTTTATTTACAAGTATAAGTCTCAGTGGAATAAATTGAAAATTGTTTTAGATGCATTTGCTTTTCCTATTTATTCATTTTCTCTTTCAGTTCTCCAACTATTTAGATCTTTTTTTCCCTTTCAATACATGGAGCAGTGTAAATGCATGTTCACACTGAGCCTGAGTGACACGTGTCATTAGACACATAAATACTGGAACTGAATATCAAAAGCAAGACTTTGGTCTTAGAAGATGTGCTATTTTTGTTTGCCATCCCTGAGCCACTTTCTATCATTTTAACCCTTCTTTGTCCCTGGAGGCTGAAATATGTGGACTCCATTAATGAGTCCCTATGCTCTCCAATTTGGAATGAGCAAATTGAGATCAGAGTATTTATTTTCCAGTTTTCTCCCTACGGAGTTGCCAAGGACTAGTTTAGTCCCTCCACCGAAAGTAACAGCTCTGGTCTGGAGACCCTCTCCACATAGTCCCTTGTCTCCAGGTTCAGACACTAACTCTCCCCGTTGACCTTGAATGGAAAGATAGTTTCCTCTCATTCTTAAAAACAAATCAGAATTATAACTCATCTGTGTGTGTTCTGTCTTAATGTACTTTCTATTGTGGTTTCAGTAACACTTCTAATTAACAGAATACATAAGTTCTATGAATGAAAGATAGGGATTGTACAATTTATTTTGCCCTCACGCTTAAATATCTTAGCTGTTATACATTTTTAGACTGATAATTATTTTAAATAAAAATTTAGAATACATTCATTTTCTACTCGCATCTATTGAATCTCATGAGAATTATGCTATTAAAATAATTGCTGTCCCACTGTGTCTTTTCTTTTCTTTTCTTAACCGTTTTTCTCTTTTTAAGATTTTTTTCTTTGTATTGAATGATCAGTAGTTTCACTAATACGTACAAAGGTATGCCTTCAGTTTGGAAAGTCCTGCTTGGCTCCTTCTGTGTTGTTTCGATCTGTAGGAACACTTTGCTTTTCTAATCTGGTTAATTATAGGGCATACCGTATATTTGCATGATTACATAGTTTCATGGTCTAGACCACTTGCAGGATACTTAAAGAAAAGTGTAATTTTGCAAGAGAAAGACAAGACAATGACCTGTTAACCAACAATCAATAATAGTATTACTAATGGCAGACAACCAGACATCACATGCCTTTCTATACCCAATACTGTTTCTCCTGTTTACAGAATCCTAATTTTATAATCATACCCTTGATAAAGTAAGAGAGAGATAGGTGCTTTTCTGAACACCTAGCTCCTAAAACAGTACAGTCATGTGTAACGATGCAGAAAACATTTAAAATTAAAAGAAAATAATTTTGTACCTAACTAGTTAACCTCCAAAAAAGGCTATACCAATGTGTGAGCTCTTAGAGTTTTGTTTACAAACTTCCCACCACTCTCCCTCATTTTTTCTACTATCACAGAGCAACAACACAACAAGGTCGGTTGGGGAAGCTTTACCCCCAGTGATTCCCGAAATGTACAGAATAGTTAGAAACAGTGTGATTGCTACGTTAATGAAGTATCAAGAAATATTTCTTAGCTGCAAGATCCCTTCAACCACATTGCTGCTCCACTCGGAGCATTTGCATAGCTTTTCTTTCTTTTAATTTTTTTTCTTTATTGATTTTTGAAGAGAGAAGAAAGGAGAGGGAGAGAGAGATAGAAACATCGATTGGCCGCCTACTGCATGCCCCTCACTGGGGATCAGGCCCACTACCTGGGCATGTGCCCTGAATGGGAATCGAACTAGCGACCTCTTGATGCACAGGTCGATGCTCAACCACTGAGCCACGCAGGCCGGGCTTATTTGTATAGCTTTTAAACATTTTGCTTTCCTATTTATCAAGCATGCTCTCAATCCTGATGGGTTAACTTCTGGAAACTTCTGAGGTCTTAAAGGCTTTTCCTGACTTCTCACACTTAGTCATAACTATGGTTGCACATCCCTTTAACAGATTGCACTTTTTTCACAAAGCATGTTAGTTGTTAAATAATATCTGAAGAAAGTTTGAGCCCTATAAGAAAAAAGTACAGCCTGTTCTCTTTCATCGATGTTTCTATCTCTCTCCCTCTCCCTTCCTCTCTCTCTAAAATCAATAAAAAAATATTAAAAAAGAAATTCACTATATCCTAATGCTTAGCAAGCAAAATGTCTGATACGTAGTAGGAACTAAACAACTATTTGATGACTGTCTGATTGAATGAATAAGTGAATGTCTATTATTGCATTTCTCAATGGTTAGAATGCCTGACACACTGGACCTGGCTAATACCTATTTTTTAGAAGTTAATCTCAAATACAACTTTAAAAACAACAGAAATATTTCAACTGACTGATGAAATTGAACAAATTTAACAAATACCAGTTATCAGATTGCACTCACAATGTTAAATATGGTCAAACATGTTTAATAACCTGATAGTAAAAATGACCACTTTATTAAATGTCTGTATTATAAGGTAAAGTAAAAAATGCTATTTCAAAAATTTCCTCCACATTTTTAATATATTGTCTAAATATGTAATAAAGAAGAGGGGAAATTTCACTGTGTCACCACCCAATATGCAATATTTTCTCATTTTTACAATCCTCTCTTGACAGTAGGATGATATGAACTATAGTTTAGGAATAATATATAGTTCCCATAAATTTTCTCATTTGATGTTTATTTAAATATGATTTAATGTTGTATGTCCAGGCATTTCAGTGAAAGCTTTGGATTTGAAGCTGTCAAATATTTATTATTTTCATATACTGGATATTGTGCTCCAACTGGGAACCACCATGTCATGATTTTTACAAGATGAATGCCACAAAAGATTTTTCTAGTAATGGATATGTAGAATGCTCGTCTTAATTTATGAATTCCCTAAGGGCACAGTTCTGATCATTGAAATTGTCAAGAGAGCCCTATCTATAATGGAGAAGAATGAATCCCACTGATGCTCAACCAAGAAATCTTCTCTTGGGAAACATAATTAGGAAGCAGTGCGGTACAAATCGTTTGGTCCCAGCTTTGTATCTTACTTCCTGCAGGTCCTTAGGCAATGTTTATTCCAACACTTTTACATTAATTTGGTCATATGAGAAGTGAAAATGTTCTACTCATGTCTTAAGACTGTTGGGAGACTTTTTAATCATTCCTCTTTTTAAGTTTTTAATTTACTTTAAATTTCAAAGGCAATAAATTCATTTACTGTAAGCAATGAAACAATACAATGAATAGCTTATAACTTTATTTTCCCACTGTCTCTGATTCCATCCCACTGTGGTAAGTAATTCTCATGTCCCTGTGCACATGCCTATGCCTTTTTCTCCTTGCTCATGCAAACATTTACAACATATATACAGGTAATCTTGCAACCCAGTTTTCCCAGGAAAATCAGTTTGTTTGTTTTCCTAGTATAATTATTATTAATAATGCTTCTTTTGTTCTCAAAAGTATGCAGATTGGGATAATAGATTACATATTCACTCTTTTTCAAGGAGTTTACTTGTTTATTTTTAATTTACCTGTAGCTATTAGCATAATGCTGGGCATTTGGTAAGTTATAAACAATGGCAGGTGTTGTTATTATAATTCTTATTCCTTGGGCACCTATCAAATATTTAATAATGCAGTTTTAGGGAGAGTGATTTAGTAATATCAGGACTAACATTTGCATGGGTTAAATGCTTGTCGTTAAAACATTTTGATACCTTTTAATGGGTAAGTTTTTATATTGTCTATTTAAACAGGAAACATTGAAGTCTATGATCTTTCATTTATAGTACTATTCCAGGCTTTTATTTTATAATCTTAAATTGGATATTGAAATAAACCCATGCAATGCTGAAGTTTCCAGCTTTCAGAAAAGTGAAGTGAGTTATCCCAGGTCACGCAGGTATTTGTGTCACTGCCTGCCTCAGCTCTCTATGGAAAATGGATATGCACCATGTGAACAGCATAGGTGGGGACCCCTCAGTTAGGGTATTTTAAAACAAAATGTTAATAGTTTAACTGGTTTCTTTTGGTGGTATAAATCGCTGATGATTTTTTCCCCTTTTTATTGAATTTATTGGGGTAACATTGGTCGGTGAAATCATATAGGTTTCAGGTGTACAATTCTAGAATACATCATCTGTATATTGTATTGTGTTGTGTGTTCACCACCCCAAGTCAAGTCTCCTTCCATCACCATTTACCCCCCATACCCTCTTCTACTTCCCCATCTCACTTTCATTCTGATATTTGTATATATATATATAAAATATATATAATGCAAAATTTTTTTTTATCTCAAAGAAGATAGGTGTTTTCAACTGAGCAGGCAAATCTAGAAACATGAGGGAGAAGGGTCACCTGTCCAGCCTGGCAGACAGCAGAGTCAGCCTCTTCATTTAGCAAGCTTTTCAGCTTGATTCAAATATCTGGCAGGCCAGGTTTTAGTATGTGTTCTCCACCTCCCCAGTCAACCTCTGTTCTCCACCCCCTACTCATCACTGAATAATTTTCAGAAAAGTTGAAGAGATAGAACTTTTTTGAAAAATATTTTTTTCTTTATTGATTTGAGAGAGAGAGGAAGGGAGAGGGAGAGGGATATAAAAACATTGATGAGAGAGAACATCAATTGGCTGCCTCCTGCATGCCCCCCACTGGGGATCGGGCCCACAACCCGGGCATGTGCCCTGAACGGGTATGGTACCGATGACCTCTTGGTACATGGGTCAACGCTCAACCAGTGAGCCACACTGGCTGGGCAAGAAATAGAACTTTTGTGCAACAAATTGATACAGTGATTTACTAACATAATCATTTATCCAGCTGCTTGTTTCTTAAGTTTTCTTAGTCAATTTAGACTCCAACTACCATATTTTATAGTTAGTAAAAGTAATTTTAAAAAAGGTAAGAAGGTATTCTAGGGGCACATGTGCTTTGTTAAAATGGGTAAGAGAAACATTTTTGTAAAAAATCAAAAGAAGAGATATAATCAGGGGCTTCTAAGTGGAGAGCTCATTTTGTTTTGAAATAGTGTTTATTTCTTCAGTAATTCTGCAGATTTACTGTCACTTTAGTTAAGCAGATGATGCTATTGAAGAATAAATAGCAGACATATTTGAAGTTCATATAAGAGGAATATGAAGTATGCAATCCTTGATGATATAAAATGAAAGAAAACAGGAAGAGCAAGTATCAATATTTTAAAGACAGAGAAATAGTGAGAGAAACAAAGATCCTCATGAGGGGATTTTTTTTAACAGTTTTGAAAGTTTAGGTAAGAAAAGCGTCTCCAAATTTAGATGTTCTCTGGAGCTATGTTGAAATTTTCAAAGGAGCTACTTTATATCTTTTTTTTTTTTGCAGGTAAAATGAGCTAAAAACTCTTTTTATGACAATCCAGGATGTTTTTCGACTGTTCATTGTTGTAAATTAGCTGCATTATTCAGTAACTCTTAAAAAAGCTCAACAATATTAAATAAACACATATACTTATTAAATAAATATGTATATATTTATCAATATTCTTTGGAGTTAGATACTTATTTGTGTTTTAGTAATTTTGTAAATACTGAAGATTTTAATAAAAATGATAGAATTGGTCAAAAATAATGAGTGCAAGCAAAGGTTTTAAACCTCTGTTTATATCTTTCTCCTTGGTAAAAGCTTCCCAAATAAACAATTTTAGGTTTTGTTTGTTTGGGGGTTTTTTAGTGGTAACCAAATAAACTATAATAATATGTGTTAATATTTTTTGAATACTTAATAAAAGCCAGACATGTGTTAAGCATATAATATATATTGTCTCATTTAATCTTCTAATCACCTTATAAAAGGTGATTACTTCTTTAAAATTATGTGAATTGAATGGATTAAAATGGACTGCTTTCATTTTGTAGTCAAGGAAACCAAAATTGGGTGCAAAGTAATAAAGATGAACTGCTGGAGCGAGGTCCAGATCCCATGTTTCATTATGTGATGTAATATATTTGCTATGATCCTCCACATTCTGCAGAAAAGCCAACATGCACGCATGTTAAGCAGTCATCACCCCATTTTCTTTTCCATACTACAAATAGTCTAAAGAAATGTTTTATTATCACCTGTAGCTGCATAGTGAAATTATCTGGATATTTACCAAAATCAGTAAAGACTCACAATGTCTTAATGGTTGCTTATTTTAGTAGCTTTCTTGTCAACATTTTGAATGTATATTTATCTTTATAAATATAAACACACATACATGTGTTTATATGTGTGTTTATATATATATATTTAAATATATATATATATATTTAAATATATGTACATATGTAAAAATCAATGCCTGTTAGGTTCTCTCTGCTCTGACTTTTTGACACAGGAAGAGGAAACTGGTTGAAATTGGTTGAAATGGAATTGGTTCAGTCACAGTTGCTGTGGTCTCTTCCTCTCTTCAGTCACTGGGTTCATCAGGCTGTGTGATATCAGTCACCTTCAATCACATTAGAGTATGTTGATATGTGACTTTGCAGGGACACTCAGTCCATATGTCACCAACCTAACTTACTGGAAGGAGCTATTTTTTATCTTTCTTGAATTAAATGAATTAAATTCTTTTTATGAGAACCCTTGATGTTTTGTGACTGGTTATCCTTGAAAATTAGCTGCATTGTTCAATAACTCTTAGAAAGAGTTGCTGGATCTTTCCTAAATGTATATTTCACATTACTTTTTGCTCAAGGGTCCTAATTATTTATGACTGTAGCAAATTTAAGTAACATTTCATCAGTCATTATTAATTATGTATTTATAAAGTACATTATTGTAGAAAAAAGATAACCACATATTTTTGTTATATATTTACCTTTTCAGAAATAGCAATCAAGGGAGAAGAGCAAACAGGTTAAAATTAGGTCAGTCAAATTTATGATGACAAATAAATGCAATGTAGTCTTTGTATATGTGAGTAAAAGTGAATATTGCAGACTATAGTTCTGTTTAGATGTTGATAAACAGCAAAGACATGTTAGAATGCTATTTCAAGAATAGAGTTGTAAGAACACCCACATGGGGATAAACGCTCTTCAGTTTGAGTTCTAGGTCCAGCTCTTACTTGTGCAAGTTAGTTGGTCCTGCTGAGCTCTAGTTTCCTTACGAACTAAATGGAGATAATAATACCAACAATTGCTTTTATGGTATATTGTGTGTCCTGTAATAAGGCTTCATACATGGTAACTAAATTTTACTGAAGAAATAGGTTTGTTTGTCCTTGTAGTAAATGCACCTTTAATATGTTGCCTGTAAATTTGTTTCTTCTGAATGTACATTTTCTTCTATATAAGAAAATGCAGATTCCCAAATATCTAACACTGTTGAAAGTTTTTATTTACCACCTTGTCCAAAATAAAAGCCTTCCTACCCTACTTTGTCTTTGTGGTGTTTTTCTCTCAGAATTATAACATTTTCTTTTTCAATGTCTAGCAGATTCTTTGGCAACACCTGATTACAATCTCCAGCACTACCAGGATCTCCATAAATGAATAGCTCGAGTAGAAGATATTGAGTCTCAGAAAGACCTTGATTTGAGCTCAATCAGAAGGGACGTATTCAAAATGCAAAGTGACTGTCCATTCTGTAGAGGTCGTGAGCCATTTTTTTATAGCCTGAAATGTCAACCCCTTCCATTATAGTTAAAAAGATTAATATAAAAAAAGGTCATATGCCAACATTCAAATTTATGAAAATATGTAATTTGTATTACTATAAATCATTGAAATTGTGGTACCTTACAAATTTCTCTGGCTATAAGGGGATCTCATTTAACTTATTAAATATTGATAAAATATTTTTAATAGACTGCTAAAAATATGTTACAATATATAAAGAGATTATTTAATATTTTCAGAATGACCTACAAGAAAGATATAAATGAGTGAAATAGTCTTAGGTTTCTTGGGACAATTTAGGTAAACTTAAATAATTAAAATTGTCAGTGAGCTTCAGAAATAAAAACTTTTGAGAGAAAACTAGTGTTTTCAGTCGTGTGAGTGAGCTGACGCCTCCAGCCCCGGTCAAGCCTTCACATGATGCAGCCTCAGTGGAGGTCATGACTGAAACTGATACCATTGTAATTAGCTAGTAATTAATAATAGGAAAAGAGCAAAGTGGGAAGCCAGACATTACAGGCATGCCATTTGGGCAACTTCACCAAGAAGCTGCAACTTTGCACTGCCCAGGGAACCATCAGTTTATGTCTTATTCCCTGCAAAACACTAGAGGAGGGAAGATAGGCACATGTCCAGTAAAGTTGGAGTGACATAAAGAGATAATTACCTATTAGTCACAGCTGGGAACAGAAACCATTGGCCAGAATAGGCATGGCCACTGCAAGCATGTGAAAATTTGGGAATACATAATTTCCTAAACAAAGGAGTGCTTTCTCTTGTTGCTCTTAGCTCATGACTCTTGGTTCCTGCGGCTCTTTTGCTCCTGTTTCCTTAATATTTGTCTGTTAGGCCCATGGCCATGAGAACCCTATATTCAATGGACTGATGGACTGTAATTGGAAACACAAATAAAGCTAGCCATGTGCAGGACTGGACCAGGCTCAAACATGGAAAGGAAACTCTAGACACTGACTGATTTTCAGCCTTACTGAAGCCCCAGCTACACTTCTTCTATGACTAGACTAAGGGCAATGGGACTCTGGGAACCCAGGGGTGTAATTCCATGAAAATAAAGCTTTCTACTATATCTCATCCTACTATGCAAGTCTCAGAAAATTATTTTCCTTGGAATATTGTAAGAAATCCACCCACACTTGCAGCAGGGGGAGACGAGGTCCTCTCCCCTCCTTTGACAAAAACCACTTGAGAGACCTAGAGCCAGGACCACCCAATGAGGCCACATCTAGATTCAACATCTTCAGAAACTATGTGAGATAATAGTTTGTTGTTGTCAGATGTCGATTTTGAGGTAATTTGATCTGCAGCAACAGATAACTAACATACCCTTTTAAACTGGGTTAGTCATTTTTATTGAAAATTTATATTTCAATAATAGAAATGATTGAAATTCAGCATAAATGTGTATTTTATTGCAAGCTGCCAAAGTCCTCACAGATATATAGTTAGTTTTGATATTGGACTTTTGGATTTAATCCTTCTTACTAGGTTCTCAGGAAGAAGACAGATGGCTAGCCTGGTGATGATGATGATGTTTCACTTGAATTACAGAGACTGTCTTCAGAAGTGTGTGGGAAATGACTTCAGGGGAAATGATTACTAAGGTGAGATACCTATAACTTTAAATAGATGACAATTTGTTGAACATTTGAGCTTTATAAGAGGCTTACATAATAAATTGCAGAAACTATTATTCTAGCAAAATAATAATTATTGGTTTAAGAATAAAGATATTGAAGATGTCAATGAAATCCATTTGATCTAGTGTGTCATGTAAGGCTGATGTATCCTTGTTGATTTTCTGTCTGGAAGATCTATCCATTGATATCAATGGCATAATATCAACACCTACTACGACTTCATTATCATCCATCTCTTCCTCTATGTCCATCAAGGTTTGCTTTATGTATTTAGGTGATCGTGTTTGATGCATAAATGTTTACAAGGGTTGTAGTCTTTTGTTGGATTGATCATTTCATCATTATCTAATGTCCTTTGTCTCTTATTATAGCCTTTGTTTTAAACGCTTTTAGTCTGATATATAAATTGCTACCCCAGGTTTTTGGGGTTTTTTATTTCCATTTTCATGAAATATCTATTTCCATCCCTTTAGTTTTAGTCTGTTTCTATCTTTTGTTCTGAGGTGCGTCAACAAAGCCTATAAAAGGGTCTTGTTTTCTTATCCATTCAGCTAGCCTATATCTTTTGATAGGAGCATTTAAGTCATTTGCATTTAAAGTTATTATTAACAGCTACATATTTATTGCCATTTTATTTTTTATAATTATGTTCCTTTGTTTTTTGTTTTGTTTTTCTTTTTTTTCTCCTTATAGAGACCAGCCTTGGGCTACCTGTTTAACATTTCTTGTACTACTGGTTTTGTGCTAATGACCTCCTTTAGCTTTTCCTTGTCTGGGAAGCTCTTTATTTCTTTTTCCATTTTAAGTGATAGTCTTTCTGGATAATCTTGGTCTTAAGTCCTTGATTTTATCACTTTGAATATTCTGTGCAAATCCCTCTGGCCTGAAATATTTCTGTTGAGAAATCAATGGACAGTTTTATGGAGCACCCTTGTAGGTAACTAATTGTCTTTCTCTTGCTCCTGTTAATTCCCTCTCTTTGTCTTTAACTTTT
This sequence comes from Tadarida brasiliensis, assembly GCA_030848825.1. Taxonomy (NCBI): domain Eukaryota; kingdom Metazoa; phylum Chordata; class Mammalia; order Chiroptera; family Molossidae; genus Tadarida; species Tadarida brasiliensis. Next base: position 69,911,138 of record CM061269.1, on the reverse strand, counting down.
GCTATTTTAATTATGATGTGTCTTTGTGTGGGCCACTTTGGGTTCATCTTCTTTGAGGTTCTCTTCACTTCCTCAACTTGTGTGTTTTTTCCCCTTCACCAGGTTAGGGAATTTTTCAGTCATTATTCCTTCAAATAGGTTTTGAACTCTTCCAGTCTCTCTTCTTTGGTATGCCTATGAGACTGATATTGCTACCAAAAGTTCCAAACATCTCTTAAACTATCCTAATTTTTTAAAAGATTCCTTTATCCTTCTGCTTCTCTGACTGGGTATTCTCTGATATCTTGTCTTCCAAATCACTGATTGGATCCTCTGCTTCATCTACCTTATTTATTCCTTCTAGTGAAGTCTTCATTCCAGGTATTGTATTGTTCATTGTTCATTTCTAACTGGTTCTTCTTTATGGTTTCTATGTGTGTGTGTGTGTGTGTGTGTGTGTGTGTGTGTGTGTGTGTGTGTGTGTTTAATGCTTACTATATAGATGTTTACATTCTCACTGATTTCATCCATTCTTCCCCTAAGTTCCTTTAGCATCTTTTTTTTTTTTTATCCTCACCCGAGGACATTTTTTCATTTTTTATTCAGACAGAGTGGGAGGGAGAGAGAGGAAGAGAGAGAGAGAGAGAAACATCGACGTGAAAGGGACACATCGAGTGGCTGCCTCCCGCATGACCAACCAGGGCCAGGGACAAACTGCAACCGAAGTACATGCCCTTAGCGGGAACCGAACCCGAGTCTCTCTGGACAGCAGGCCGACGCTCTAACTGCTGAGCCAAACCGGCCAGGGCTAGATTTTTTTTTTTCCCAAATTTTTTTCTTTATTGATTTTAGAGAGAGAGGAAGGGAGAGAGAGAGAGCGAGAGTGAGTGAGAGAGAGAGAGAAACATCGATGAGAGAGAACATCAATTGGCCACCACCCACATGACCCCAACCAGGGCCGGGACAAACTGCAACCGAGGTACGTGCCCTAGCGGGAACCGAACCCGGGACTCTCTGGTCTGTGGGCCGAGCTCTAACCGCTCAGCCAAACCGGCCAGGGCTCTCAATAGATTTTATGTATTTCTCATGCGTCTTCCCTCATTGGTTCATCTAGTTCTGAAGGGTTCTCAGTGTCATCTGTCAGCCGACCATCTTCCTGACATTAGCTGACAGGTCCTGGATATTCTGCCAGGGCTGCATCAGTTTCAGTTGCTTCTCCCGACAGAGGAGAGGAGAGATCACTTGCAGCTTTCACGCTTTCCAAGCACTAACTCATCTTCTGGTTCAGCTGTGTCCCAATTTTTGGCAGACTACGGTAGACATCTCCGAGAGCTTCCTGTGCAAAATTGCTGATTCCCACTGCTCCAGTTCCATTTTCTATTGTTATCCGTTCGTGTTTCTCTGTGAACTGACACACCGAGAGCAGATCGGGCCGGTGCGAAGCGTCCCGAGGGCGCCCGCCCGCAGGCCCGGGGCTTCAGGGCGCTCCGGGCGCCCAGCTCGCAGGAAGGGTGGCAGCGCCACTCCAAGGACACCCTGGGGGGTCCAGGCAGGGCAGCGGCCCCGACCAGAAGGAGCTGAGCCGGAACGCGTTTATTTATTTATTTTTCAGTTGTCCTTTATTTAATGTCCTTGCCAGGTTTTAGATATCAAGGTTATGCAGGCCTCCTGAAATAAAATGAGAAATGTTGTCTCTCAAGGCCTTGCCAGTTTGCATAAGATCAATGCGATTTCTTGCATTGTTATGTGAAATTCTTTGAGGAATCCAAATGGTCATGGAGTGTTCTTCGTGTGAAGAATTTTATTTTTTAATCCTTACCCGAAGAGATTTTTCTCTTTATCATCAGAGACAGTGGGAGGGAGAGAGACACATTGACTGGTTGCCTCCCTCACGACCCTGGTACAAATTACCCTCCTTTTTTTCTTTTTAATCCTCACCCGGGGCTGGGGACGAACTGTAACCGAGGCATGTGCCCCTTGGGGCTGGGGACGAACTGCAACCGAGGCATGTGCCCTTGGCCGGAATCAAAGCTGGGACTCCCTGGTCCGCAGGCTAACGCTCTAACCGCTGCGCCAAACCGGCCAGGGCATGGATTACTCTTCTTTAATAGATTTTCTATTTTGTGTGTTTGCTTTGGTTGTATTTTGCCAGGAATTTATCATCGAAATTTTCAAATTTCTTGACATAGAATTGTTCATAATATCCTCTTACTGTCCTTAATGCCCTCAAGGCAGGCTCTTTGGTACTGTCCTCTTTTTCATGCTTGATACTGGTGTGGTTTTTTTTTTGATATTGGTTTTTAGGAGCTGTTGGTTTTATTAGTTTTGAACAAAATATGTCTTTGCTGTTTTGTCTATTGCACATTTTTAATTTTACCAATTTCTGTTCTCATCTCTATTTTTTCTTCCCTCTGTCTTAACTTCTTGAGATGATGCTTGAAATTGTTGATTTTAGTCTTTCTTCTTATCTGCTATCTGAGATATCATTTAACGCTGTAGATAAATGAAATGGAAGTTGGAATATTATGAACAAATGCTTGCCAATACATTTGACAACTTAGAGAAGGTGGACAAATTCCTTGAGAAATACGACTTTCTGAAGAAACTTTAAAAGATGAACAATTATAGCCCTGGCTCAGGGTCATTCCATTCTCATCTCCCAGCGTGTTTTTGTTTTGTTTTGTTTTGTTTTTGTCGTTCAACTGAGATGCCTGGGAAAGCTGGGACTGGATTTTGTTTGTCTTGTGAAAGTTACCTGACTTCTCCTGATCCATAACAGAGGGATCGGAAGATGGTCTTTCCTCAGGAGGTGTACTGAAGAGTCAAAGAGGGAGAAATGACAAGGGCCATGTAACAGTGCCCGGCACGTGGTAAGGGCTCGATAGAGAGTTTAGCTGTGATTTTATTTTTAAAATTTTATTTTTATTGATTTTTAGGGAGAGGGAGAGAGACTTAGAAACATCAACGAGAAACATCCACCAGGGGGCCTCCTGCACGCCCTCTACTGGGGATGGAGGCCGAAACCTGCCTGGGAATCCACCGGTGACTTCTTGGTGCCTGGGATGACGCTCAACCACTAGGCCACACCCGCTGGCCCTGATTTTATTCTTACTGTGTGTCCTAGGCATGATTTCACCGGAGGGGTTGGGAGTGGGGAAGGCATCACTTAGTGAAAACTGCACGTCTCCGCGAAGTCCCCTCCCCCATGGGTCAGGAGCCTGAACCTAATCCTGCTAATTCCCCTGCAGTTGTGCTGAGGCTGGGCCGACTGTAAGAGGATTAGTGCATTTGCTAAATTGTCCTATTCAGGCACAGAGGAAACAGCCAGGGAGGGTCTCAGAGATCTGGAGGGACAGGTGGGAGGATGAAGACAAGGGGGAGAGGGGAGTGATGGAGACAGGAAAAGAGAGCAGAGAAATAGGTGGGAAGAACCCGGGAGGAGAGAAGCAGGAGTGAAAGGCGGGACCAAAAATGGGAGGAGGGGAGAAATGCCAGGAGAGGCTGAGTCCCAACAAGATCCACAGACATCCCAGTTGTATCTCTTCCTAGTTGTGGACTTTGGGCTGGTTAGCTGACTTCCCTCTGCCTCAGTTTCTCATCTGGGGACACGGGATAACAATGACATCTATCTGAATATAACAGCATATGTCTGATGGGTTGTTCTGAGAATTAAAAGAGTTAGCATCGGCTTTCACCAGTGTCTGGCAAACAGCTTGGTACATTTTTCTTTCTTTTCCTTTCCATCTTATTTATTTTTTATTTTTATTTTTTTTTCTTTATTGGTATTAGAGAGAGAGGGGAAGGGAGAGAGAGAGAAACATCGATGAGAGAGAACATCGACTGGCCGCCTCCTGCATGCCCCCCACTGGGGATCAGGCCCACAACCTGGGCATGTGCCCTGACCGGGAATCAAACTGGTGACCTCTTGGTGCATGGGTCGATGCTCAACCACTGAGCCACATTGGTCGGGCCCATCTTATTTATTGAGGTATAGTATATCAACTATAAATCCATCCATTGGAATTGCACAGTTTGGTGAGTTTGGGCAATTGTAGACAGTCATGGAACCATTCCATAATCAAGTTATAGAATGTTTCTCACCCCCAAAACTTCCCTGGTGGTGGACCCTGCCTGCTGATCCCCAGCTCCTGGCAACCACAGTGTGCTCCCTGCCCTGTAACGCCCCCTTTTCTAGAATTGCATGTGCGTGGAATCACGTGGGTGCTGTTCACCCATGTTGTTCAGTTTGCCGGTTCATTGCTTCTCATTGCTGAGCAATATTCCGTTGTCCGGATGCACCCCGGCTTGTTTGTCCATTTACCTGTCGACGGACACTTGGGTAGTGTCCAGTTTGAGGCCACTATGAATAAAGCTGTCATGAATGGCACAAGTACAAGTTCAGTTAAAAAAAAAAAAAAGATCAGATTAAGATAAACATTTAGACTTGACTTGGGATGGTGAACCCACAATACAGTGCACAGTTGATGTGTGGTAGAACTGTGCACCTGGAACCTGTATAATTTTGTTACCTCAATAAATTCAATAAAAATGAAAAAAGAAAAAGATGGAAAAAAAAATAAAAGAGAGTTGGTTGAATCATGAAATAGGGCGTGTTCGGATGGGTAACATTCAAACCTCAGATAGAAGAAGAGAGACTCTACATCAAATGAGACAGCTGACTTTTTTGCTTACCTTTTCTATTCTCTGAAATGGACCCTGGGCCCCTATTTATGCAAGCAATGCATTCTGCTTTGAGTAGGAAAAGACTGCTTACCCAGTGTGGAGCATGCATTCTTTACATCAGAACTGGACAGCTCCAACAAAACGTGTCCAGAAAGCACTGATCGGGCTTCTAATTCTACTTGTATCACTTATATCAGATGCTGTTGGGACATATCCAAATGTTAGGAGGATAAGAAAGTTTCTTAGGTTTGTTTTTGTTAATTATTGTTATCACATACACATGCAAATAAATAATGAAATGCATGAATTAGTTTATCTTTTTCATTTAAAACAAGTTATATTCTCATGATTAAAGGACAACAGTTGTAGAATATAAATCTAGAAAGGACAAAGGAGGAAAGGGAAAAGGCAGGATGTAGGAAAAACCAGTTAAGTTCTATGACTTGCAGAAGGATTTCTCTGAATGCTCCAGCTTTTAAAATGTTCAAAATTTGTGAAATAGATCATGTTACACCTATATTTATGTACTTTTCTATCACATTGCTTCAGTAGTTTCCTTATATGTGTGTATGACAGTAATAAGAGGGATTTGCCATACAGACATAGTACCTGGACCCACCCCTGGAGAACTCTGATTATATAGATTAGGGTTTGACCCAGGAATCTGGACTTTTACCTAGCACCAAAAACCACACATTCATAAGTGATTCTGTTGCAGAATTCCTAACCACTGCCTGAAAAATTCTGTTATATTCTCAACACTGTTATTATTCTCAGAAATCCTTGTATTTGATTTCTGAAACCCAAAACAAACTGTTTGAGTACTAAGACAAACACACCTGTGTGAAACGTATGTCGGCTTTCTCACAGTGTGACAATACAGGCCATAAAAAGGTAAAAGGGTGTCTTGGGACAGATTAGACCGTATGCTTGGATTCACCTACAGCACAGAGAGTTGCTGGCATTATGCTCGATCAATTTTCAACTCGCAGTACACAGTTCCTGAAGACAGAGAAGCTGCAGTCTCCTCTTGCACTGAAGTTTTATATGTAATGAAGAAAGTTAAGTATATTATTTTTATTTAATGGTTACCACCCATGGTAGCTCTGTAAAATACCCCTGATGTTTTAGTTATTGGCTTTTTTTTTTTTTTTTTAACAAGCCTATAAAAATCCTTGCTGTGGTGATTCCGTCATTCCATTGTATGAGAAACAAGATGTATTTTTCTGTGCCCATTAGCAGAGCATATATCCTTGTTAGTTACTTTTTAAAACAAGTTGGCCTTGCCCAGCCGGTGTGGTTCAGTGGTTGAGTGTCGACCCATGCACCAAGAGCTTGCTGGTTCAATTCCCGGTCAGGGCACATGCCCAGGTTGTGGGCCAAATCCCCAGTGGGGGGCATGCAGGAGGCGGCCAATCGATGTTCTCTCTCATCAATGTTTCTATCTCTCTCTCCCTCTCCCTTCCTCTCTCTCTAAAAATTAATAAAGAAAAAAAAATTTAAAAAGAAGAAAAATAAATAAAGAAGTTGGCCTACAGCAGGCTCACCAGATCACAAATAAATAGCATTGGACTAGCTCACAACAGTAAGTAGATGTACATTTTCTAATGAATTAGCTCAAGTCATACAGTATTTAGTTTGTTTGAGGGTGAGAATAAGGAGTTAAAATGGATTTCTTATGGTGAAATTTGAGAATCATCCAGATAAAGCAAACAGAAACAAAATAGCATTTGAATTTTTTTCCTCATTTTTTCCTTTTACTTAAGGGCCTGACTGAAATGCGGCATTCAACATTAAAGCAGCAATCTGCTGCAGAGTGGATGAATTTGTGATAAATGGTCCCTCGAGGTTTATAAAACATGTTCTCCATAAAACAACCCACAATATGTTTCTTTACATTAGTCAGTTCCTGACATTCCGGCTGCTGAAGCTCCAGTCCAGTGTTCGTACCTGCCATCCCCGAGCTGTAAACAACTCTTTGTTTATTGCAGCAAAGCTCATACATCTATTTCAAGGTTTTGCAGCGCTAAAAGGCTGACTGCCTACATAAACTGAAGTGGGCTGCAATATTGTTGTTTTGTTTATTGCTCTTTTACTGCAGTGGTCAAATAGTTCCTTTGAGACCAGACACCCGTTCTCTGCCATCTGCACAGTGTCAGAAAACGTGTACCAACTGGAATCACTGTGGAAAATATTTATAATGAGAAGACTAATTAAATGAAATGTTGCCTCTCAAATTTGAAGAGGAAATGCAGATGATTAACCGCAAATTAAAAATAATCTGCCACCTTTTTTTCTTCTTTTTAGTAGATAGGAGCATTTGCCTTGGGGACCTTGAACAGTATAAGTAGGGTCTGCCTACCTAGCAAAGACCAATTACACAGAACTTTTGTCCTGTTGTGTTAAGGTTTTGTTTCCACTCGTGAAATTTGTTTCTAAATGCCTCTGAAGAATTTTAACCTCATACTTAGGTTTATGGGTTACAGACACGTACCCAGGAAGCTCACAGCAAACACTTGCTTTTGTCTTCAGGTATGTGTCTGAATCAGCAAGTTCAAAGACAAAATCATTAACTTCAACTAAAAAGTACAGTGTGGCTACACAAAGTTATATTCAAGTCAAAGAAAATCATGATAGTTAATAGGTAGGGGTAATATCTTTTTTTCATTGCATTTTAATTTGAAATGATGGATGGGTTTCTCTAATAATAGTCTAAGTATGCTGTATTTAAAACATTGAACTCTGGAGGGTGGTCCCCTGGTGTAATTTTGACATCTTTTTGTAACTCTGATATTAAAGTTTAAAAGACGGACCTTCATAAGGGAAGAGTATTGCCTTTTTTGAATCTCATCAAATACAGAGCTGACATAAGCCTTAAACAAATTGATAACAGTAAGGGTTCACGTTAATAAAATATGTAGTAAAAGAGTTCCCGAGATTTTAAACTTTCAACGGAATGGGTTTTGAATAAAAATAAATTTCACTATGCATATTAAAGTGAGTACAAAATATCTTTCATATTTATTAATAAAATAAAATGGTCACTTAGAAAAATACTTAAGTACCAGTAACTTCTAACTGAACACTTTTTAATTAAAAGACTTCCTTTTGAAAAATCATGAAATTATTTTTTGACATACTATATAATGCTCATAAAACAGTGTTTCCAAAAAGAAGAAACTAGTGTTCAGATGAAATTGTGTATAAAATATGTCCTTGAAATCATAATTAATAATAAAAATATTTTTGTTTAGTAATACATTTACACAAGCCTGTCAGTTATAGGAAAAAAAACTCGTAATCCCCCATTATTTATATAATTGCATACATGGTAAGGCGCTGGCGGGGGGTGTGCGTAGTGTGAATCATTTTCTGATATATATAAAATTATTTAGCATATGGTAATTTTAATACATTGCTGCTTTTTTTTTTAAAAAAAGAATACCCTATACAACAAAATAGATTGCTTCCAATACAATGATATTAAATCAAAAAGTGAGACCTAGAGAGATAGTTGTGTACTATTACACTTCACTATGAATCCCAATCCCAGAGGATTTTTTCATCTACAAATAAGGATAAAATAAATATTAGGATAGTTTTCATGTCAGCATGTAATGAGTTGCTGAATAAATGAATATTATATGGACGGATGGGTAAATTTCTGAAAATTTACATGAGGAGCCATAAATCTGCAGGAGCAGGTAAATAAATGAAAACCGGTACCTATGAGCTTTATAATTATATTTTGTTCTGAGATTCCTAACAAAGTAAAAAAAAAAAAAAAAATTATATAATCATCATTGTCTGAAGAAATAATGTGTTTATTTAGAAGAGACTTTCTGGTACATGATTACTATAGAAGTATGTAGTAGTCTTTATACAAGGGATTTTTACATCACAACAGTGGATTTCAAGAGCAGTCTTAACAAACATTGTTCATGTAATCATGGGGGTATTTTTAAATCAACCATTAAACAAATATTATGGCATGTATTGCAACTTGTGGTATTATTAGCAATGATACTTTTGACCCCTTGGTTAAGGTGGCATCTGTCAAATTTCTCCTCTGTAAAATTCCATTTCCACTTTACAATTGAGTATAGTTATTTCTGCTGTAACACTTCTTTTGAAAATGCAAATTTATTCCAATGTAATTGACACATCAGGGAACTAATTGAGTGTAACAATGATGTGTTTGTTTATTTGTAATTTTGTTTTGAAGAAACACTAGGTGAACACAGGAAACTACATTCAGTTGGATCAAGCCATGTAAAAATACACATAACAAACTGCTGCACACACCTCGATCATCTGTCCACTACCTCAGTTGGCCATGTATCTTATAAGACAAGCCCATTCACATTTCATGTTACGACTCCCTACCAATTTCAGATAACCTTTCTTCCAATACTTCTCCATACCTCACAAGCTGCAACATATCCAACACCCATAACTAGAAGCAAATTTCAAGTCTTTTTAAATGGACAGTGCCGTGTGTATTATAGTATTATATATTTCTTAACCATTCAATATGCCACCCTTTTTATTAGGTTGCTAACCTTTTTTTTTTATGTCACTAATAATACAGTTATCTTTTCCCGTAAGCCCTATGGTTTTTATTGCACAATTTTGCATAGCATGGTGATTTTTAAGAAGATATAGCCCATAAATGTAGTGCTGGTTATAATCTGTTGTAGATACTTTTAGAATATGTAAATATTCTAATATCCCATCAATATTTTATCTATTGATTTTATCATTCATTGACAATTATTGCCTGGTAATAAGATAATTATTTAGCTCTCTCCGTCTATGTTTAATAAGTAGTTGGAACTATTCTGTTGCTACAATAAACTTTTGCTATTTTATTTTAGAATATCAGTGTTAACTTGTGAATCATTTTTTAAATTAAATGCATAAGTCTAATGTCATTATTTATTTTGATAATCTAATATCTCAAATTAGGCTAATAGAAGTTCTTATAATCTGGAAACTATGTCTTTTTGGCACATTTCCATCATGTCTTGAACTCTTTTTCATTCTCTCTCACAACTAGGTATTCCAGGCTCATTGTATGCTTTCTCTGAATTGGTTCTGGAATCTTTTGTTGGTTCCTTTAATTTAACAGTGATACTTAAAAACAAATACCTGCTACATTTGCTAATTGTTAAGAGACACTTGTTCTGAAGCACTTACTTTTTGAAACACAAAAGTGAGTTAGTTTACAGCAAAAAGCATTCCATGTTGATGGGATTTAAAGTTTTTGCGTTTCTTAGTGATCCATAAATAATAATCATTTTGACATTTTTCCCCCTGTAAAATGATAGTGAGGTATACTTACTCCTATTTTGCCACCTGAACACCTTTAAATAATGGACTTAGAATAAAACTAATTCTGTAGCCTATGAATGCAAAGAATGATTGTGGGTCCAATGTCACGCCACAAGAAATTGAGGCCACAAGAGAAAGACATTTTTACCATAGATCTTATTTTAGGTGTATTATCTACATGGTTTTCTAGCTATTCTTAAATATTAGTGAAAACTACCAAAATCAACTTTTTATTACTATTAGAATAGTTGAGTTTGAAAATGGATATCTGAATACACCAGCCCAGTGAAATCAAGAATTTAGAAGTTCTCTTCTATTGTTATTGTCATGAAAACAAACACATTTTAGAGCATGGAGATTTAAATTTAAAAATGGAACTAGAGGCTTTACTAGACCTAAATAATTAAGTTTTTCTGGATCATGTATTGTTTTTACTTTAAAAGAAAAAGATTCTCAGTATTTGCCCATCTCTCTTCCTTCCCTGTATGCACAGACATCAGCCCTCTTCACACAGACATATAGAGATGTAATCTGCTTTAATTACATTGATTCTGTTCTAAAAACTTGAAAAAAAAGCAGAAGTAAAATTATAAAAACATCATTTGATGTTTTTGAAATATGGAGAAGCTTGAATTTAAACGAATTGAAAAATAAAATTAAAAAACGGAAAAATATTATGGAGGAGCAACTGTAATAAAATATTTTAAAACAGTTATTATGAGTTCTCAGTTAACTTCAGTAGAAGTACAGATATATATACAACATATATGCTAGTGTTACTTAACTCTTCAATTAAGGATGCATTTAGTGTCAACTTATTTTTATGTACATGACAATTCATGACTAAAATAATGGATTTGGACATCTATCTAAAAGCATTGATTGTCACTATGAGCTGATTACTGAGCTAGTCTCTGAAGATACAAATTATATAAATTTTATATTTTTAATTTTATGTTTTAAATATACTTTAGGGGAAAAATATATTTATTTATTCCCTTTTATCAATATGCTGACATTCTTATGGTCACAACAGATGTTACAATATATTGTAGTAAATCTATATTAGCGATAGCTTTACATTAATAATAGCATCTAAGACTTCCGGTCAAGGTGGCGGCGTAGGTAAACGCGGTATCGCGTCCCCCCACAACCACATCAAAGTTACAACTAAACTACAGAACAACTATCATTCAAAACCGCCTGAAATCGAGCTGAAAGGAAGTCCTACAACTACGAAATTAAAGAAGAAGCCACATCGAGACTGGTAGGAGGGGCGGAGGCGCCACGGGCTGGTCCCACACCCACGTGTGATGGAAAAAAATTAGGAGGACACCTCGGCTGGGAAGGTCCTCCCTGAGGACTGAGGGGTCCCCGGGCCACACCAGGTGCCCAGCTCAGGGGTCTAGTGCCAGGAAGAGAAGTCCCCATAACTTCTGGCTGGAAAAACCAGCAGGAACTGAGGCTGAGGGAGGCTGAGGCGGCGGGAGCCCCCGGCAGCTCCTCTTTTTTTTTTTTTTTAATCCTCACCAGCGGACATTTTTGCATTCATCTCAGATAGAGTGAGAGGGAGAGAGGGAGGTAGAGAGGGAGAGAAACATATATGTGAGAGAGACACATGGAGTGGCTGCCACTCACAGGACCCCAACCAGGACGGGGACAAACTGCAACCGAACATCCAACCAAAGCTGTGTGATGAAAAGGCTATAACTCAGTTACAGACTTTCAGGCTGTGACCTGAAATCTTCCACGTTGTTGGTGGGTTGATATCACGTGGACAGCGTCGGCACTGGGTGTGCGGTAATTGGATGGCTCAGTGTAGAAGTGTTCTGAGCAAGACTAGGTCTCCAGAACTAAGCAGCAGAAAATGATTTGGCATTCTTTGCATTGTGGCATCAGGTTAAACGAACAGCTGTCATGGAAACATATCCAGATATTTTTAATGCTATTATTACAGACCTTCTTTTGAAATTTGTGAAGAGACATATTAGAAGATATTTAGAAATTTAGTATTTTATGTGGTTTGATAAATCTGATAACTAGAATGCCGAGGAGTTAAATAATACTTTGAATTTATAGACTGCCTTTGTTCTGTTGGAATGAAAGAACTGTCATAACTAATAGTTCTTCCTGACAGTATTCATTGAAAGTACAGACTGTTACCTGCAAATAGAAGCATTTGTCTGCAGAGAAGAGACTTAGGATATAAGCCCTAGTATTCTAATCTATTTTATGTGCCCACCAAGAATACATTACAGTAACATTGCTTTTTTTTACTGTCATAGCATAATTGTCTTTCTAGTTTACTTCTATATTTTAATTCATCTATAGTTATAAGATTTCAAAATGTTAACAGGAAAACTTTTTATGCAAAAAGGATAGGAAAGGACAGTAGCCAATATTATACTGTGAATTTCATTGCTAGTATAGTCATGAGCAGCTTAAAGACTGGGATATGTTCTGAGAAATGTGTCCTTAGGTGATTTCGTCTTTGTGCAAACTTATTAGGGTGTACTCACACAAACCTACATGGTATAGCCTACTACATACCTACACTATATGGTATAACCTATTGCTCTTCAAGGGAGAAAAAATAATTTTCCCTCTACCCTTCTGTTTTCCTTAGCTGAAACATTCCTGTAATAAAAGACATATTAACAGGAGAAAAATAAACAAAAGTTTAATAGTGTGTATGCCTACTGTATACAGAGAGAGACCCAGGAAAACTGGGTAACTCATCAAAGGGGGCTGAAGCCACTACTTTAAATATCATCTTCAGTTGAAAACAAAAGATGTTGGGGATAGGGCAGTGAGTCCTGGGAGGTTACCAGGAAGAGCACAATAAACAAGGATGAGGTAGTTATGCAGATTTCTGTCTTTGCCTTCTGCATCCTAGAGATAATAAGGTCATCACTCTCTTCCTGGTGTAGCTAGGGAGACACCCTTACAAATGGAGATTTTTCTTATGTTTCCAGACTAAAGGTGTCCATTTGCCTGACATGCATCAAAGCCCCAAAATACATGAAGAAGAATCTGCAGCAAAAAAACTAGAGGTTTATTCGTTGAGGAAATGGTGCCATGCCCTGAGTCACAGATGAGTTAATGCTCAAAGACTTGGCTCCTCAGTGGCTTCTAGGGGATGGGTTATAGACAAGAAAAATAATTAATCATGGTGACTAGGAAGTTAGGGTCGTGGTTTCTACTGATTGGTTCATTTTAGTGTAGGGGGTAGTTTATCATTTTATCTGGTCCTGATATTAGCCATGGGGTTGCTTCCTCTGTTTTTGTGAGGATGTGGTCAGTGGGGTAGTCCTGAGCTGAAACACATCTGAGACCTAGATGTAATGTTTAGTCTGTCTGAAACACGATCTCTGTGGTCAGTAAACCTGAGGCTTTGTCCCTAAGATTATTTGATGCTGACCAGAACCTCACTGTCCTGAATGCTTAATGATTAAGTGAGTAGACATGCAAGGGTGAAGGAGGCAGGTGAGTCAGGGTGGTAGATGAGGCCAATCTGAATCAAAAAGAAAGAAAGGTGAAAGGTCATATTAAAGTAATGAAGTATCTGCATGATTACACTTACAAATGTAAATGTGTTTACAAAGGGCAACTTCTTTTTGGTTTTCAGAGCTTCTCTTGTGTCTGCTGTTTTGTAAAATTAACCCGCCTAAAATAATCCTTCTGCCAAAGAGAAATATTTGATTTTCAAAAACCATAAAAGATAGAAAAAAATGGGTTATGTGTGAGTTTGTAAATATTTAAAAATTTATTGTAGTAATATATGAAATGTTAAGTTCCTAAGAGAAAATCAGATCACCTGTTTACTTATAAAACCACCTTATTTTAATGTAGTTTAATATATAACTATGTTGTGTATATATGTATATATAATGCAATGTTCAAGAATTATGAATGCTAAAGTCTGCTAATAAATATACTTTTTACCACCTGAAATTCTAAATGTAATTGTAATTCTTAAAATTGTGATTTTAGTTCTCAAAGGAGAGCTGTTCTAAAAAAAAGAAAAGAAACCAAATAAACTCAACTGAGTGTAAACTTGTCTATTAATGTAGAAACATGAACAAATAAATATATTTATATAAAGTTTCGATTGATTGTGATTTCATAAATGTTTCCCAAGTTATATACTGAACTTTATTCATTTGTTACATATATATATAATTTATAAAAAGATAGTATGGCTTTGTTGAACAATAAGAATTGATAGTAAACCTAGTGTTATACTAATCTCCAGTGTTTACAAACCAGGCTACTGTAAACACTTGAATCATTGTCATTTGATTCTGCCTCTCTGCCTTCTTTGAGGTGCTTTATTACAGAGGCTCTGAAGTGTTTAGAACTCTGAGAATGCCATAGCTCATCCTAGCATCCTTGCTCATGTTTTAGTAAGGAGACTTGTTTATACTGAATTAAGAATCCTCAAATATCGGTTATTTGATGCAAGATTTTAACATTTCTTTTGCATATTGTGTGTAATACAGGTTGTCAAGAAGGCCCTAAGCACTGACCACTGCCACAGTGAGATAGGACATAGCAAATCATACACTGACTCTGAAAGTTTTCACCAGGAAGTGACACATGTCACTTTCCTTCACCTTACATTTGCCAAGTGAAAGGGAATGGCAGGGGCTAATCCCCAGAGGGAGAGGCATGCTGGAACCTTTGTCTTGGGGCTTTTCTCTCTCTTGCAGGGGGAATCTTAGGGGAGATTTCAGGGGAGGGTTTCTGCAGAATATTCATCACTTTTCTAGGTGTGCTCCTTCAGGGTGGGGTCCTCACTGATTGGTCAGTGTCAGGGCAGGGGTCCTGAGTCACTGGAGCTGATCCCGGTGTCAGTCACCTGATCTGGCTGTTTTTCTGGGTTGGAGCTGAAACAGAACTGAGGACTAGATGTTATCTCCAGAGAGGGGACCTCCTGTATCTGCTGTGAATTGCTCTGTCAGTCTGTTCAGCTGTCTGTCTCAGTGTCCCCTTTCCACCTGTCCTGGCTCACTGGCCTGTCTCAGGAGCATTCATTCATTCATTCATTCATTCACCAAGTGGTGCCCCAGGTGGGAGAGACGGACCTGCTCCCAGGAAGAGGAGACAGACTGACAGACCAGCATGTTGTTGGCCGGACTGTGTGCGTCATATGACAGGAAGTCAGGTGGCCATGCTCAGGAGGGAGCATCGCCCCGCCAGGCCACAGCTCCCCTCCTTCCTGGCCCCACCCCAGAGGCCACCAGGCTTCTGGGTCGGTTGCCTCACATGCCCCTGTGTGTTTTAGAACTTGATCATACAACATGGGCTTTTTGTGTCTGGCTTCTCCACTCAGCCCTCTGCTTTGAGATGCACCCCATGGTCTGTCCCAGTGACAGTGTTTGGAGTCCCCCCCCAGGTCCCGTGTGGCTGCTGCATGGAGGCCTGCGGAGCCGGGTCAGCTTCGGAGCTGGACTGCGGTGCATTGTGGAGACCCAGCAAAGGGCCCCTCTCTGAGGGGATGGGGGTGAGGGTGAGCGGGAAAGCCGCTGGAGAGAACCAGGATCTGGGGCCTTCGCCTTTGGAGGGTGCAGTCAGGACGGTGCTGGATGCCCACTGGACGAGCCACAGGGGCTGGGGGTGTGGATGCCCACCGGACAAGCCTCGGGCTGGGGTGGGGATGCCCACCGGACGAGCCACGGGGCTGGGGTGTGGATGCCCACCGGACGAGCCACGGGGCTGGGGTGTGGATGCCCACTGGACGAGCTGCGGGGCAGTGTCTGTCCCAGGCACAGGTGGAGACGGGCACAGGCCCTGGGTTCTGAGTCCGGCTGGAAGGTTCACTGGCGGCCGTGTCCCTGAAGCCAGCCGTGGAGCGGACACGCACAGAAACCCAGGGGAGCTTCTGCAGGCCCGGCTCCGGGCACATCAGCATGCAGAGGACGGAGAGGAGGAGGGGACCCACGGACTGGGACACTCCCGTGAAGGGGGGGAGGATGAGGTGCGTAAGACAAGCAGCACCGTTCAGCGTTGACAGTGTCGTTACCAAACATGGTCAGACAGTCAAGACCGTGGCTGCCCCAGGCCCGTGCGCTGCTCTCCAGGGGTGTGGGGGACGCAGGGAGGGTGGCAGAGCTGTAAATGTTAGGAGAAAGGAATGCCAGCCTGTGGGGACATGCCTGGCTGGGGCCATGGCTGCTGCTGCGCCCCTGGGAGGTGACCCTGAGGACAGCTATGTCCCGTGATGCTGCGTTGAGGGCAGCCGCAGGGACGCGCCTGAGGGAAGGAGTCGGGGTGCTGGAGTCTTTATCAGGTTGCTGGCAGCCCCGCCCGTGGCACCTGGGCCTGGTCTGTCCCCCTAGGCTTCCTCCCCGAGGCCTCCTGCCTTTGTCCTCTGGGCCACGTGGGAGCAGAAGGGGATTTCAAATCCACGTTCATTACAAAGAGGCTTTGAAGATCAGTAACACTACCTTTGAACTGTGTCTCCCCAAATAGATATGGAGTCTTTCCCGCAGCGCCTCATAGTGTGACCTCGTTTGGAGATGGTATCTTTGCAGAAGTAATTAAGTTAACATGAGGTCACTGGGTGGGCTTTAATGCAGTGTGACCGGTGTCCTTATAAGAAGAGATTAGCCCCGGCCGGTCTGGCTCAGCAGTTAGAGCGTCTGCCCGCGGACCAGAGAGACCCGGGTTCGGTTCCCGCTAGGGGCACGTACCTCAGTTGCAGTTTGTCCCCGGCCCGGGTTGGGGTCGTGTGGGTGGCAGCCACTCAGTGTGTCCCTCTCACATCGATGTTTCTCTCTCTCTTCCTCCCTCTCTCACTCCCGCTCTATCTGAAGATAAATGCAAAAATGTCCTCGGGTGAAGATAAAAAAAAATAAATGAGGTCACAGGATGGGCTTTAATCCAGTGTGACCAGTGTCCTTGTAAGAAGAGGAGATTAGAACACAGACACATGGGGGCGACCACGTGAGGACAGAGAGGACAGCCGTCTGCGAGCCCCGGAGAGGCCCCGGGAAACCAGCCTGGCTGCTCCGAGGGCCCGGACGTCCAGCCTCGGGGACGTTGTCGAAGCCGCCGGGCTGCCCGCAGACTCAGAGAAGCTGCCTCTGCAGAATCACTGTCCACCTCGGCTTATAATGGACGTTTGCTCCCAGTCATTTTCATGCCGTCAGGGTGATCTCTGCTGGCAGGTCTGCTGTCCACACGCCCGCCGGGCCCCTGGGGAGGAGAGGGTGCTGCAGACCTTCAGCGGCCCCCCACATGTCCTTCGCTCCCCCCAGACCCCCCAACCCCTCGCTCCAGGGCCACAGCACCTGCCCTGGTGCCTTGAAAACTCTCCCCTTAAGCAAATAAAAGGTGACTTCGTCATTCCCGTGGGACAGTCCCCAGTTTAACTCTTCGTTAAAAGGGCCGGTTATTTCTTCAAAGAGGACGTTTTCCTCCTTGTCTCTCGATAACAACCTGCCCGAGACTCAAGGGCAGTGGGGATGACGGGTATTCCGGAGGCTTCGCGAAACCCAGATGGACACAGAATAGGCTCGGTGCTCACTCCTTGTGTGCGCTTTTCCTGCAGCTGTGCGGCAGCGGGGGCGCCAGTGAGGGGCAGGTCTCGCCTTCCCAGCCCGGCTGCCGCGGGTGGGGCGCCCGCCTTTGGCTCTGCAGGGCTGTGGGTGCGGGAAGGGGTGGTCGGTGGGACGGCCTCAGTCCCTTCCACCCCTTGGCCCTGCCGCTGGGGCCTCTGTTGGGGTGCAGGAGGCTGTTGGGATGGAGGCGAAAGGTGTGGTGAAGGCAGTGTTGGGGGAGCGAGGCCTGAGCACCGGCTCACCTGGGGTTGGGTGTCGCAGCCCCGGAGTCCAGGCAGGGGTGGCCCGGCCAGCGCACTGCCCCTATGTGCTCAGGTCCTGACGTCACTGCGCGTCTCCAGGGCAGAGTCAGGCCAGCCCTCGGGAATCTGGGACTCGAGGCCATGTCCTCAGCTCAGAGCTAGAAATCACGAGATGAGGAGTTGGGGACTGTTCAGAGGGCTGCCGACTGGGTGCTGGCAGCTCCCTGGAACGCGGTGCGGCTTCCTGGCTGGCAGTGAGGACGCGCGGTGTCACGTGCTAACAAGCACCTTCCCAGGAGCAGGAGGAGCCCCCTGACAGGCGGCACTCTCTCTGGCCCAGTTCCCAGGCAGTGGGCTCCGACGTTGCTCCTTTCCCAGTTATTCACGTTTTTGTCGTAAGTTTTGCGTTTCGAGCATCACGGGCGTTTTGATTGGACCTGTTGCTCGGCCGAGGAACCGCTCTGGGGTGTGCCCCGTGTCTCCAGTTGCGGTCAGATGCGCTGTCTGGGCCTTCAGGCCCCCCAGACCTGTGGCTGCCCTTCCGGACTGGCCTGCCGCGTACTCCCCTCCAGGCTGTGGTCTTTCCTGTGCCGACTGCTCTCCCTTCCTGTCCTGCAAGTCACACCTTTTCAGAAAGACAGACCAAAGCAAGAACGCCACGCGTCGGTGACTAGAATGCCCTCCCTGATGAGAAGGAGGCTGCTTAGAGGTTGTGGGAATATGCCAGAGATGGCATCTCGTTAAATCACAGCAGGTGTACTGATTCAGATCGACAGGCAGAGATTCATGAATAGTCTGGATAACAAAACATTTTAAAGAGATACACAAGTCAAAAACACCATGGACTCACCCTGGTCAGTTTGGCTCAGTGGTCAGAGCATTGGCCTGTGGACCAGAGAGTCCCGGGTTCGGTTCCCGCTAAGGGCACGTACCTCGGTTGCAGTTTGTCCCCGGCCCAGGTTGGGGTCGTGTGGGTGGCAGCCACTGGATGTGTCTCTCTCACATCGATGTTTCTCTCTCTCTCTTCCTCCCTCTCTCCCTCCTGCTCTATCTGAAGATAAATGCAAAAATGTCCTTGGGTGAGGATTAAAAAAAAAAAAAGAATCCTATATGTTTCAAGATGTTTAACCCATCAGTGGCGATGTCCCGCGTTGATGTATGCAAACACCCTAGACTGGAGGGCGGTGGAGGCAGAAGGATGCAGGAGCCAGACCCCCAGGGAGGAGGTGACAGCTAGCAGAGCTCTCTGTCCTGGTCGTCAGAGCCCCTGGTCTCGGGACACAGACCTGCCGCCGCCTTCGCCCCGAGCATTGCACGTACTGCAGGGAAGCCGTGGTCTGTCGTGTGCGGATGAGGATTGTCACTGAACGTAATGCCAGAAGGAAGAGAGATTGCTGTGGCGTTACTATGCCGTTTGCTGACTACTTCATAGTCCCCAGTGTGCATTTAGTGTTGCGAAGACCTTAATGAAACATTTGAATATTAAGCCGCTTTGAAAGTGCTGTGTGCGGCCCTCTGGTGAAGGCGGGCTCTGGCCAGAACATGAGGGGACCGTGTGTGCACCGGACCCTGGGCAGCCCAGACTGTACCCGAGGAAGGGCTTCCGACGGTCCGATCAGAGTCGGTTCTGTGATCCGAGGCGCAGGGTCCGGTGTAGGAGCTCAGGAGCGCAGGTCTTCCCAGACGAGCTGGTGCAGCCGAGTTCACGATCAGCAGGTCACCCTACGTGATACACAACATCTCGGGGGGGTGTCATTGACATTCCCGTCACCTTCCAGCTTTGGGTCATCCATACGCTTTCTCTTCGACAGCTTAATTCAGTGCATTGAGAAAGGGCTGGCTAGGAGGGAGTCAAGGTAGAACCTGATGATATTATTTCTTAACAGTAATAATCATAAACAATCGTGGGAATTAGTGACACTTCTCCAGACAGATATCTGTCCAATCTCCCTTGTGAAGGAAAACTGACCCTTCATCTTGAAAACCACAGCCTCCCACCCCTTCAGCGACCTCCAACCACCCACCGTGGAGAGGGGGCCCTCACCCATCCTGTAAAACTTACCCTGAGGGTCCGCTGGAAATCCTGTAATTTCCTATCCAGTTAAATCAGTAATAACAGAGAGTGCCGTCTTTCAGTCTTTCCACTTTATTTATTTTTTTTAATCCTCACCCGAGGATATTTTCCCATTTTGTCATCAGACAGAGTAGGAGGGAGGGAGAGAGAGAAAGAAAGAGAGAAAGAGAAACATCGATGGGAGAGAAACACATCGATTGGCTGCCTCCCGCACGACCCGACCGGGGACGAACCGCAACCGAGGTACGTGCCCTTGACCGGGAATCGAACCCGCCACTCATTGGTCCACGGGCCGACGCTCTAACCGCTGAGCCAAACCGGCCAGGGCTCAACTTTATTTTTTTAAGATTAGGGACCAACCAGAAATCAAGCCAAAAGATTTGGAATGTGAAACGTGAATGCGTTTTATAGTCATTTTCAGACGAAGCTGTCATCTCAGTTTTGTCTGACGTGAGTTCATCTCCTTCGTGATTGATTGTCTTGTCTGTCTAGCCTTGTTTTTTTTTTTTTAAGGGTATGAAATTTTAGCCTACGTGTGTGTTGTTGGTTTTTTTAAATCTTTACCTGAGGATATGTTTTTATTGATTGTAGAGAGAGGAAGGGAGAGAGAAAGAGAGAAACATTGATGTGAGAGAGAAACATCGATCAGTTACCTCCCGTACTTGCCCCGACCAGGGACTGAACCCACACCTAGGTATGTGCCCTGACCGGGAATTGAACCTGTGAACCTTCTGTGGATGGGATGACGCTACAACCACTGGGCCACCCGGCCAGGGCTGCATATGTGTTGATCTCACGAGAGAATAATCCCCAGCCCCTGACACACACACACACACACACACACACACACACACACACGCACTACACACCCCCACACACCACACACCCCTCATCGCCCCCCCCACTGTCTCACCTCCTCTGGCTCCCGTGGCCTGTGCCGCCCACAGAGCCCAGGGCCGCGTGTCCACCCCGGCTCCCCTGCGTCCGGGTGCTTCCCCGGGAGCCTGAGCCCTGGACGCCTCTTCCTGCCTCTGACCGGGCATGGGGGACGGAGCCGTCAGCACCACTCGGCCTGGTCCTTCTGAGCGGAGGCTGGCGGCTCACTGGACGACGTCTCTGGTGGCAGGAGGGAGGGTGGACTGTCTGAGCGTGAACTGACGGCACAGTTAGTGACGGGAGAAGTGCCATCGTGCCTCGTATTCTGGATCCCACGTCAGACAGTCCACCTGCTGCCTCCAGTGCAGGTGCAGCCCCAACCCACACTCACGCCCTTCTGTGCTGTCCCCAGACACGCCGGGCGCAGGAAGGTTTGACCTGGGGGGCACGCACTCCCCGCTGAGGCTGGTGTCCTCCCAGGGCCTGTGGTCCCACAGGTCCTCACCGTGTGGGTGATTCCACCGTTGGTGATTGCCTGCGATGATGGTGCTGCAGGGGTCTGTGTTCCTATGTGGAAAGGACTGTGACGCGCCTCGTGGAGAAAATGCGTGAGCTACCAGCCTCCTTCAGGCAGGAGCTACTGCTGCTGGCCACGAGCTCAACATCAGATAGAGCGGGAGGGAGAGAGGGAGGAAGAGAGAGAGAAACATCGACGTGAGAGAGACACATCGAGTGGTCACCACCCACAGGACCCCAACCGGGGCTGGGGACAAACTGCAACCGAGGTACGTGCCCTTAGCGGGAACCGAACCAGAGACTCTGTGGTCCACGGGCCGACGCTCTAACCGCAGAGCCAAACCTGCCAGGGCACATTTATATATATATATTTTAATTGTTTTTTCTTTATTGATTTTAGAGAGAGAGGAAGGGAGAGGGAGAGAGAGATAGAAACATCTATGAGAGAGAACATCGATTGGCTGCCTCCTGCATGCCCCCCACTGGCGATCGGGCCCACAACCTGGGCATGTGCCCTGACCGGGAATCCAACCGGCGACCTCTTGGTGTAGGGTCGACGCTCAGCCACTGAGCCACACCGGCCGGGCTCAACAGTATATATTCACTGTGGCGTCCTGAGGCCGGAGCTCACTGGAAGCAAGGCTGTGTGTTGTCTGCTGGACGGTCCTGCTCTGGCCACAGGCCCCGTCCTGCAGTGTGTTCTGGGCAGCGTTCCAGGACGGTCAGGACGCTGGCCAGAGAGTCTGAGAAGGAGCCTCCCGGGCACTCCTGCAGGGACCCGGCGGCCCTTCCTCCAGCCCTTGCTGAGGTTGGCTCTCTGCGACCCCCTCTTGCAGGTTACTTCCTGAACTTCCTGGAGCCGGTGAACAGCATCACCATCATCCAGGGCCAGATGGCCATCCTGCACTGCAAGGTGGCCAGCAACCCGCCGCCCAGAGTGCGGTGGCTGAAGAACGACACCCCAGTGGTGCAGGGGCCGCGGCGTGTCATCATCCGGAAGAAGGAGTACGGCTCCCGGCTGCGCATCCAGGACCTGGACACGACGGACACCGGCTACTACCAGTGCGTGGCCGCCAACAGGATGAAGACCATCACCACCACCGGCGTCCTGTTCGTGCGGCTGGGTGAGTAGGGCCGCCTGGGCCTGCGGTGTGCGGCTGGGGCCTCACAGCCCCCACATGGGAGAGTCGTGTGCGGTGTGAAGCTGAGCACACGCATGCCACGGAGAGGAGATTTGTGAAGCCATCCCCCGGGCCATTCCCATGGCCCCGAGGCCCCGCTCGCCCTGCTCCCGCTCACAGTCAGAGGAGGAACCCACGTGGGCATGCTGGGTGCAGAACATGATCCCAGGCACAAGGGGAGCTGCCCGATCGTGGGGGCAGGTCGTAGGTCACACAGTCACCCTGCGGGGAGGTGGCCACACAGCCTGAGGCCCCCACAGATCCCTGGCCCTGCAGAGAGGAGGGCGGGAGTCAGCCCCGTGCCTTCTGCCTGTTAAATGGCCAGAGGAGTGTGTCCCCTTCACCCTGGTTCTGAGAAGTCCCTGGAAGGCCAGCCCGTCACACAGATCACAGGCCACTCTGTCACCAACGAGGAAAACAGGTTTTGCGAATCAAGATTAGATGAGGAGAGAGAAAGAGAAAAAAAAGGACAGTAAGCCCTGGCCGGTTTGGCTCAGCAGTTAGAGCGTCAGCCCGCGGACCAGAGAGTCCTGGGTTCGGTTCCCACTAAGGGCATGTACCTCGGTTGCAGTGTGTCCCCGGCCCCGGTTGGGGTCATGTGGGTGGCAGCCAGTTGATGTGTCTCTCTCTCTCTTTTCCGCCCTCTCTCTATCTGAAGATAAATGCAAAAATGTCCTCGGGCGAGGATTTAAAAAAAAGATAGAAAGACAGTAAAAACTCCAAAAATATGCCCCAAAGCCCTGGCCAGCATGGCCCAGCGGTTAGAGTGTCCACCTGCACACGCAAGGGTTGCAGGTTCGATTCGCGGTCAAGGCCACCTCCCTGGGTTTCAAGTTCCATCCCCAGCCCCAGTTGGGGTCATGCGGGAGGCAACTGGTTGATGTGTCTCTCTCGTGTCGATGTTTCTCTCTCTCTCAAACAAAAATATGTCCAAAGTTTCTGCATGAACAGAGTGCCCCTCCATGCCCTGAGGTTTCCCATCCCTGGCACAATATCCTGGGTAGCGGCAGAGCCTGGCCGAGGGCAGCTTACCACCACGGAGTGCCCTGGGCTGGGGCCGCCTTCACGGTTGGTTGGATCCGAGAGAAGTTTGATTCCACATCATGAAGTATTAATAACATGTCCTTTTTTTTTTTTTTGCCTTTTAGGTCCAACACACAGCTCGAACCATAATTTTCAGTAAGTATCAGTTTCCCTTGAACTATTTCCTGCTTCTCTGAGGGTTTCCATTATGTAAGAACCCAGGTTCCAGATCCAGCCAGCGCCTGTTTTTGCTGAGTTTGCTGGACGCTGGCTGGACCTCCACAAGGATGGCCGTGCGTTTGCTGTGGGTGGAAAAGTTATACTTTCCAGTTAGTCTTAGGAAACATGCCATAACAATAAATATCGCTAGTTCCTTTCATCGACTGAGACTGTCCAGGCCCCTGGAAGAAGTTTCGGCCCAGGGACCAGGCTGCCGGGGCAGCAGGACCTGGTGTTCACACGTTTGGAACCGGAGAGGCAGTTCTCCCTGAAATCCCAGCAGCACCCACAGCCAGAGGCGGGGTCTCAGGCCCACTCAGCCACGAGGAGACCAGGCTCAGAGCTGGCTCGGGGTCTCCACTGGGCCATGAGCCGGTCTCTGGTTCCTGTCGTGCCTTCCCCCACACCGTCCACCCAGAAAGGCTCCCCTCGGGACTCACGCGTTCCGATCGTGTGCCTGAGAATTACCCTGCGGCGCTGTGTTGAGGCTGAGGGGCGGTTGCTGCCTCATTGCCCACCCGGACTGGCAGAGCCGCAGCCACTCCACCGTCCCGCGGTGCAGGCGCCGTGGGGCATCCGTGCCACCGGGCACGCTGGGGGCTGGACTCTGAGGGCGTAGCCGGCACCTCAGGCGCAAGGCGGACTTGGGGACCGGTCTGCGTTCAGGGTCGTGCGGAAGCATTTCTTCCTCACTGTCTAATTCGTGCAGATGATGAGGGAAGAATTTGCATGGCGGGAACACCTGTGAGGCTTTAGGAAAGGTCATTTCACAGGGATTGTTCTTTATTTTGTAGCATGTAATTTATATGAATATATAACACACAGTCTATTACAGAGTATACAAATATCGCAACATAGAATTACTAGAATGTAATTTGTTAAATATATATGTAACTATACTTACATACTTAAGTTTTCTTTTTTTTAGAGAGAGAGAGGAAGGGAGAGGGAGAGAGATAGAAACATCGATGAGAGAGAACATCGATTGGCCGCCTCCTGCATGCCCCCCACTGGGGATCGGGCCCACAACCTGGGCATGTGCCCTGACCGGGAATTGAACCAGCGACCTCTTGGTGCATAGGTCGATGCTCAACCACTGAGCCACACTGGCTGGACAACCTTTATAATTTTAAATGCATTTGTTTGAAAATTAAAAATGACTAGTGAAAATTACTTTTTGAGATGTTAGTATGACATAAGGAGTTAAAACGTGCATTCCCCCCGTACCTCCCCCCCCCCCCCCCCCCCGCAGCCACTGTGTGGGGTTTTTCTACCATGGACTATTTTTGCGTGTTTTGGAACTTCACAGAAATGAAACCCTCCAGCACACAGTCTCTTCAGCCTGGCCCCCTGTACCTGGCATTGTCTTTGAGGTCACCCCTATGCACGTGTATTTTTGTGGCTGGCAGTGTTCCACGGAGGACTGCCCATCGCTGCATCCGTTCTCCCGCCGATGGGCTCCTGAGCGGACGGATGCTTTTCCCTGTTAGGAATAGAGGTGATGGGTTTCTCTCTCATGCAGGTGTTTTGCAGAGGTATGTTCATTTCTGCTAGGTGAATACCTAGGAGGAGAATTGCCGGCTTGTAGGCTCTGTGTGCTGAGTTTTGTAAGAAACAGCAGACCGTCTCTCGGGGTGGCCCCTTTGCTCTGCCCCCAGCAGGTGGGGCGTTCTGGGCACCGCGTGAACTCACCAGCATTTGGTCTGGGCTGTCTTTTTACCTGGAGCTGTTCTGGTGTGTCTTGTTTGTGGGATACTTGAGATCTGTGCACTTCATTGTACATTTTAACTCTTTAGGTGATACTGACATCTCAAAAAAGTAGTTTTTACTGGTCATTTTAAATTTTCAAACAAATGCATTTAAAATTACAGAGTTTCCTCTGAATGCCATTTTGGCTATATCTCCCCACCCCCGCCCCAGGGACACAGGCTTTTATTTTCTTGTTTTTGTTGCATTATCATCGGTGAGTTTGGGGCGTATTTTACTTTTTATAATTTGTGAAGGTTTTCCTCGTGACCCATTAGATACGTTCCGTTTCTGTGACCGGGTCCCGTTGTCTCAACACATGGGTGTTTTCTGGTGGTGGAAAGGGGGTTTCCCAGTCTGGAAGCTCAAGTTCATACATGCGGGTTGTGCTCACCGGGACAGACGCACAGCATTCCACTGGGTGAGTCAGGCCCACTTTGATCGCCTGTGCCCGCTGAGCGAAGGGTCGCTGTTTTCACGGAGAGACCGTCTGACGTGCACGTCTGTCTGCGTCTCCCTGTCCGGTGGGCGAGCCCTCCCGTGATGGAGATCTGGATGGGATGGCAGGTGTGCCCAGGGATTCGTGCCCCTCCCCCCAGCAGAGCACTGGCTCTCATTCCCCCACGTCTCCCAGCAGGCGCTGCGATCAGAACCTCACATGTCGCCAACGTCTCGGGTGTCCAGTACTGATGGACAATAATGTCACATGTGATCCGTCAGTACGTAGTGAAGTTGGAACTGTCTCTGTGGAGGTACTAGCCATGGCATTGCCTGTCCGTGTCCAGTTCACCCTCCTTGTTTGAGGATTTCATACCTGCACGTTCTCACTCACGAAAAATTTCTTCGTAACCCCCAAGTCGATACTCGGGGTGTTTTCACGGTCGCTTATGGACCTGTGCAGAGCGGTCACCCACGGCACATGGTTCCAGCTGAGGGTGCCTTCCTGTCTGAGCCTTCCGCCGGCAAACCAGTGTCCTTTTCGAGGTCTGTCTACATTTTATGGCTTTTCCCGGGGACTGTGCTGTGGCCCCCCGGCACGGTGCTAGGGTGCTGCCCGGCGTCCTTAGTGAGAAGGCTGTGACTGCCCCCTGGGGGAAGCGGGTTAGACGGGTGTCCGTCGGACGGGAGCCCCCGCGCTGCGGACCCTGTGCTCAGTGTCCGTGACACACACACAGAAGGGCCCGTGGAGCGAGGGGGTGTATCGATTCGTGGGTGACAGCGTCAGGACTACGTCAGTAAACTGCTTTTCCAGGAGGACCAGTGGCTCAGCATTTGCTAATTCAGTGTTTACAGCGACTTGATAGACAATAACTACCACCAATAACCGGAACGGACTGTATTTCATTCCTATTTCATGAAGACGCGTGTCTTTTCCTTATTGATCTGCGAGAGTTTTAAGATGTATTCTAGATGCAATGTTTACTTAGCTTGGCTCCGTCTGGAACTGATCTCATGCAGGTGTGAGCTGCGGTTCTGTGTCATTGCTCCATATCAGTGGCCTTGTGCCATCTAACGAGCAGCCTCCTGTGCCATCAAGGAGCTCACGGTGGCCTCTGTCCTGTGTGACCTTTCCATGTGTGCCGACCGGCTTCTAGGCTCGCTGTTGGGGTCCTGCTACATAATATATACAGATATGGTCTCCCTGCTACTGTGGACTCAGTTGTTTCCGCCCCCAGTTCCTATTTTGAAGCCTTGATCCCACCCACCACCACCACAGGACTGTCTTAGGGCCTTTAAGGGGGTCATTAGGTTAAATGAGGTAGGTCCTAAGGGTGCCGCCCTGGTCTCTGTCTCTCTGCCACACAGCAGGAAGGTGGCCATCTGAGAGCTAGGACCGTCTCAGCTCCCAGACTGGGGAACCAGTGTCTGCTGTCTGCGTGCCCCCTTCTCTGCTACCTGTCGGGGCGCCGCTGACCAGTGCGTCCACCTTGTCACGGCGTCACTTTTCTAAATCATCTTGATCGTTGTCTTTTGTCTTCCAGGTGAGTCTTGCCAGTTTCTGGTTTCACTGGAGTTGTGTAAAAGTTCGATTTTCACATTGACTTTTTTTTTTTTTTAATCCTCACCTGAGGACTTTTTTTTTTTGCATTTGTCTTCAGATAGAGCAGGAGGGAGAGAGGGAGGAAGAGAGAGAGAGAAACATCGATGTGAGAGAGACACATTGAGTGGCTGCCACCCACACAACCCCAACCAGGGCAGGGACAAACTGCAACCGAGGTATGTGCCCTTAGCGGGAACCAAACCCGGGTCTCTCTGGTCTGTAGGCCGATGCTCTAACCGCTGAGCCAAACCGGCCAGGGCTACACATTGACTTTTACAGGGACAGGGTGATGGCGCAGTTTTCAACGTGTTGCTATTATGTTCCATGATAGGGCTCCCACTACTAAGTAACATTTCAGCTGCAGACTGCACTCCGCTTGATCAAGGTGACAGCGTTGCCCTGCGGACTCTTTCTGGCAGGTGGCCATTGGCTCCATCGCACGTGGCCGGGGGCACAGCTCGTTGGGGTCGTCCCTCTGTGGCTGTGATGGTTTCCCTCCCCGGGGACCGTGGCTGTGTTTCAGTGGACAGAACTCCACCCCTGTGATGATGTCTCTGGAGGTTACCCCAAACGAAGACAGACAGGGAACTCAGTCGGCTTAAGACAGAATCCCCTCAAGTTCTGTTTCTGTCACTGGACTAGCACCGCCGACCCTGTGCTGGGACTGCTCTCTCGGGCCATTTCCCGAGATGTGCACAAGCAGTTAAAGGCCGCTCGCTGCTGGCCCAGAGGTGTCCCCGCACCTGCAGTGGACGGTGAGCAGTGATACCCAGGCCTCGGCAGGTCCTGTGAGCAGCGCCTCAGCCAGGACGCACTGCTGCTGGCTCAGACCCCAAAGGAGTGGCCCCGGTGACTCGGCCGCTGCAGCTCATCACCCCTTCCCCAGTGCTACCCTCGCCGTCCACACACGTGGGCACCAGAGTGTGATGGACATGAGTGTGTGTGCGGAGGGCGGTGGGGGATGGGAATCCTCCAAGGTTAAGGGAGTTGCTACCATTTAAACATTGTTCTTCCTGCCCTGGCCGGTTTGGCTCAGCGGTTAGAGCGTCGGCCTATGGACCAGAGAGTTCCGGGTTCGGTTCCCGCTAAGGGCTTGTACCTCAGTTGCAGTTTGTCCCTGGCCCCGGTTGGGGTCATGTGGGTGCTGACCGGTCGATGTGGCTCTCTCACATCAGTGTTTCTCTCTCTCTCTCTTCCTCCCTCTCTCCCTCCCGTTCTATCTGAAGATAAATGCAAAAATGTCCTCGGGTGAGGATAAAAAAAAATTGTTCTTCCTTCCACCCACGTGGGGGGTGGGGTGAGGAGGATGTGTCTATAGAGAACAAAAGCTTTAAGAATAGTCTGTGAATGATCTGTTTCCCCACAAAGGCAGGTTCAGAGACAGGGTTATTGTGGCTTACCTTGTGGGGTGTCGGCAGTCCAGGGGGTTCACACGAGGCGGTGTGTCTCCTGTGTCATGCCCGGGTGTCTCCATCTGCTCTCCCAAAGAGGGGTTCGTGTTCACGATTGTGGGCCCCTGCACACACTGGTGGGGTAGCCTGGTGGAAGGGGGTGGGTTTCGGGGTTCAGGCCGGGTGCTCCCGGAAGCTCGAGCATCAGGCTTCCCTGTCACCTGTGGCGTTGCCTGGCCACCTCGTGGCCACAGGGTACGCACCGTCATGTGCGTCAGCAGACGACCGCTTGGAGGGAGCACCCCACATTTGGGACAGTTAACAGCTGTGTGAATTACTGGCTTCTGGGACCCACCTTCCTTGGGCTGGGTCCCGAGCCCTCTCCTTTCGTGAGTCACAAACTGGGCAGTTCCAAGGCCGCAGCCGTTCTCCACCCCGTGCTTGTGCCGGACTCCCCGTTCGGGTCTGAGGGGTCCCCCATCTCCAGGCCCCAGTGCAGCCGCCCAGTGGGTGTCTCGGTGCGGACTCAGAGGCACCTTCGCGTGTCTGAACAGAACTTAGCCATCACCTTACGCCTTCCGTGGCTGTTTTCTGGGATTGTCACGAATCTAGTTCCAACTTGATCCTAATGACAGGAAAATAGGACTAGATATTTAAAAACCAAAATGACACACTGAAGCCGCCCACGGACAAGCCAGTGAGTCAGGAGGACTGCGAGCGGCCACGCTGCCTCCTGGCGGAGCTCAGACGCACTGACGGGCAGCACTGACGGGCAGCACTGACGGGCAGGCCCGCACACCAGCAGCCTCGTCGGACGGGCAGCACTGACGGGCAGCAGTGACGGGCAGCACTGACGGGCAGCAGTGACGGGCAGCACTGACGGGCAGCACTGACGGGCAGGCCCGCACACCAGCAGCCTCGTCGGGCGAGTCGGGAGCAGGAGAGAAGTGGATCTTTTTCTCACTGTGACTTTTTTTTATTAATTTGTTTTTCTTTATTGATTTCAGAGAGTGAGAGGGAGAGAGAGATAGAAACATCGATGAGAGAGAACATCGATTGGCCGCCTCCTGAATGCCCCCCACTGGGGATTGGGCCCACAACCTGGGCATGTGCCTGACCGGGAATCGAACCGGCGACCTCTTGGGGCAAGGTCAACGCTCATCCACTGAGCCACACCAGCCGGGCTCACTATGACTTTTAATACGTTTCAGTTTCTGGAAAATGTCACAACTTTCTTTCAATGCCATACTACAGACCTTGAATAGAATAGAAACTGTCTCATTGCAAGGTGCGATGCAGGCAGTCACTGGCCAGCAACGAGAGAGGACACACTCACTCCTTAATTCAGGCCGTGAGTGCCACACGCGGAGGGGCGCTCTGCAGCCGTGATGCCACCTTGGCATTTGTCAGGCCGCCACACATTCCACGCCCCCACGGAATCTGCTGCATTCATCTGAGCCCACGTGTTAGCTCTTGTGCCCTGTCATGCATGGATGAGAACTCTCTACAGACTGACCTCCAAAGCCATCCAAGGAAATAGCAGCCTTCCAAGGTTCACCTGAGAGGGCCCAGGCCCCAAGCACGGTGGAAGAGAATAACATTTACTTCCCAGGGTCTCGTCACATCAGAGCCACGGTTCTCTGCCTCTGGGTGCCTGTGTGGCCTGGCCTGAGAGATGGCCGTGGCCAAAGCCAGTGTTTCTGAGAGGTTCAGCGGACTGGATTTTTCTCACACAAATGTTGGTGTTGAGTGCGTTCAGTTGGGCCGGGTGGATGTTTTTGACATGTCTAATCTGACATGGGTGTAACTGGAAGCTGCGAGTATTTCATCCTGGAAGTGGAGAGAAGTCAATGGAAAGGGTGGTGTTTGATTTTCAGGGAAATCATTCATTCAACAAATTTACACTGAAGGCCAGCTATGTGCCGGTCCCTGTTCAAGGTGTTGCGGACACAGTGATCAGTGAATCAGACGGAAACTAAAAATGCCTTGTGCTCTTACATGTTCTTAGGAGGGTTCTTTCAAAAAATGTGATAGTGGGGCCCAGTGTGGCTCAGTGGTTGAGCGTCGACCCTGCACCAAGAGGTCGCCGGTTCTATTCCCGGTCAGGGCACATGCCCAGGTTGTGGGCCCGATCCCCATTGGGGGGCATGCAGGAAGCGGCCAGTCGATGTTCTCTCTCATCGATGTTTCTATCTCTCTCTCCCTCTCCTTCCCTCTCTCTCTAAAATCAATAAAGAAAAATAAATGTGATAGTTGGAAGATTCTTTCCGGGTTTATTCCTGTTCACTGGTGACATGCATTCTGTTGTATAAAGATACTACTATGTGTTTATCCGTTCCCCTGTTGATGGACGTTTGGGTTTCTAGTGGGGCAATTATAAGTAAAACTGCTGTGAACATTCGTGTTCAGGTATTTTTGTGACCGTGCTCTCATTTCTCGAGAATAAATTCTAGGTGTGGGATAGTTGGGTCGGATGATACATGTGGGTGTAAAGGATAAGAAATCGCCAAACTCTTCCCCACAGTGGTCTCTGCAGTCTCCGTCGCCAGCAGCGATGCAGGAGGGTTCCAGCTGCTCCAGTGTCTTGTGTCCTGACTATTCCTGGTGGGTGATTTACGTTCCTCCATCACTGAAAACGGGACCATCTTTTCAGGCTACACTTTTACGAAGTATTTGTTAGGCCCTCTGTCCAGTTTTATTCTGTAGTTTGTCTCCTTATTGAGTTTCGGGAGGTTGTCATATATTCTGTATATGATTCGTTTATCAGATACATGAGATGTTCTCTCCCAGCCTGTGGTTTGCCTTTTTATTTTCTTTTTAATTTTTTTCCCTTTTATTTTGGTTTTGAAGAGAGGGGGAGTGAGAGGGGGAGAGAGATGGAAACATCAATGACAGAAAACATCGATTGGCCGCCTCCTGCATGCCCCCCACTGGGGATTGGGCCCACAACCTGGGCATGTGCCCTGACCAGGAATCGAACCAGTGACCTCTTGGTGCATAGGTCGATGCTCAACCACTGAGCCACACTGGCCAGGTTGAGATATGGTTTTAAGTTCTTTTTTTTTTTTTTTTATTGTTGAAAGTATTACCAATGTCCATACAGATATCCAGTGGTTCAAGCACCAGTTTTGAGAAGATGGTCCTGTCCCCCTTGGATGCCTTAATGCCTTTATTGAACACCAGCTGACCATAGGTGGGGTCTATTTTGGGATTTTCTACCATGTTCTATTGATCTGTTCTTACACCCATACACCACATTGTCTGGATAATTATAACATTGGAGTCAGTGTTACAATAGTCGGTGTAAGTCCTCCTTCATTCTTTTTTTTATTTTTTTTATTGTTGAAAGTATAACAAATGTCCCCCTTTTTTTCCCCTTGACCCCCTCCTTCGCACTCCCACCCCCCTCCTGCCTTCTCCAGCCTGGTGTCCCTGTCCATTGGTTGTGCACATATGCAGATAAGTTCTTTGGTTTCTCTCTTCCCTCCCTCCCACCTCTCATCCCTCTGAGGTTTGTCAGTCTGCTCCCTACTTCTCCTCCTTCATTCCTGTCTCGCTCATGATTGGTTGGGCTGTTCTGCTACCTTGGCATCTGCATATAAATTCTTGTCAGTTTGCAATTTCTACAAAAGCGCCTACTGGGATGTCTTTTAACGTTGATTTCGAAATAACTCCGAACCTACAGAAAAGTTGCAAAACTAGTCATGAGTAGCCCCCTATGCCCTTTACCCAGGTTCACCCGTTTTTATCATTTTGCCACGTCTGATGGATCATTTCCTCGATGCATATCGATAATTACTATTTTTTTTCCTGGAACTATTGGAGAGTTTTTGTGTCCATCACACTCTGTTGCCCCTTAGTGCTCCAGTGGGTGTTCTCTAAGATCCGTGCTGTCTCCTTACAGAGCTGAAGCTCCAAATTCAGGGTGTATGTGTTTGGATGGCCTTTCTCCCCAGTGTCTTCGGTGCTCCTGGTCATGCTCTCAGATCCCTCTCCCTGACACAGGACCCTCACCATGCTGCCTTATCTCATCTCAGATGGGGTAATCACATGGTTCTCTGCTTCTGTGTCTACATTGATTGGGTTTTAAATGTGGAAGTAACTCTGTATTCCTGGTTAGCCCAGTGTTACAATGGCCTTCTATCTTGCTCGGTCCAGTTTGCTTTTGTTTTGCGGAGCACGTTGCCTGTTTGATCAGGAGGCGTAGTGGTGTGTGATGTCCTGAGGACATTCTTTCTTGTCAGGTATTTTTATCTCATAAGACGAATTAGAAGGTCTCCCTTACTCCTTACTCCTTTGTTCTCTGAACGAGTTTGTGTAAAACTGCCGATGTTTCTTCCTGAAATGTTGGGCAGAATTCACCAGTTTCTATTATTTGGAGCTGGAGTTTTCATGGAAAGGTTTTTATTTTTTGAATTCTCACCTGAGGACATTTTTGCATTTATCTTCAGATAGAGCGGGAGGGAGAGAGGGAGGAATAAAGAGAGAAACATCAATGTGAGAGAGACACATTGAGTGGTTGCCACCCACATGACCCCAACCGGGGCTGGGGACAAACTGCAACCGAGGTATGTGCCCTTAGCAGGAACCGAACCCAGGACTCTCTGGTCTACAGGCCGACGCTCCAAACGCTGAGCCAAACCGGCCGGGGCAATCATGGGAAGGTTTTTGATGACAACTTCAAGAGATACAGGGCTACTGTGAGTTTTTATTTCTGTTGGCATTCATTTTGATGTGTGTGTGTGTTTAAGGAATTTGTCGTTTTTTTCTAAGTTGTTGGATCTATGTTCATATATTTGTTCATAGTATTTCTTGTTGTCTTTTAAACTTTGTTCAGGCCTTTGGTGATGTCCCTGTGTGCATTCCTGACATGGGTGGTAATGTGTGTTTTTTCTTTTCCTTGATCAGTTTTTCTAGGTGTTACCAATTTATGAATTTTTTAATTTTTTTTTTTTTTTATCCTCACATGAGGACATTTTTGCATTTATCTTCAGATAGAACGGGAGGGAGAGAGAGGAAGAGACAGGGAGAGAGAAACATCAATGTGAAAGGGACACATCGAGTGGCTGCCTCCCGCATGACCCAACCAGGGCCGGGGACAAACCGCAACCGAGGTACGTGCCCTTAGCGGGAACCGAACCCGGGTCTCTCTGGACCACAGGCTGACGCTCTAACCGCTGAGCCACACCGGCCAGGGCCAAATTTATTAATTTTTAAAAGAATCAACTTTTGGCTTTATTGATTTTCTATTGTTTTTTATTTTATTGATTTCTGCTCTCCTCGTTAATATTTTCTTATAATTACTTCAGGTTTAATTTGACATTCTTTCTTTAACTTCTTAAGGTGTAACACCTTATTTAACTTAAGTATTTATAGATATTAAGTGTTTACAGCTATACATTTATCTCTAATTTCTGTTTTAGCTGCATACTATCCTGTTTTTATTTTTTATAATTCATATATTCACATCCCATTTAACATTCTCTTTGACTTTCCTTGTATTTTCTTTTTTAGCCCAAAGGTAATCTAGAAGTATGCTATTTCATTTCCAAATATTTGAAGAGTTCCTAAATATCTTTTGTTATTGACTTCTCGTTTACTTCTGTGTGGTCAGAGATTTATGGTTTCAGTTCTTCCAAGCTTTGGGGGAGTTACTTTGTGGTGAGCATGTGGTCTTTCTGGGTGAGCATGCCATGTGCCCTGGAGCGTGTGCAGCTGGTTGGGTACACTGTTCTTCAGGTACACTGGCCAGTAGCTCCAGGGGTGCTCACTGTTTCCACTGTGGTTTCTTCACTAGTATTCTTTGCCTAATTCCGTGAACTGCTGAGAGACAGGTGTTAACATTTCCAACTAGAATTGTGGCTTTTTCTGAATTGTCCTCTAGTTTTGTCAGTCCTTGTTCGTATATTAACTCTGATAGTACTTGCATTCATGTTTATGTCTTTTTGGTGAATAGATCCTTTCCTTGGAAAGATGTTTTTTGCTGAGAGTGGAATTCCAGGTCCACAGTTTATTTTCCTGCTAGTGCATGGAAGCTGGCATTCCCTGGTCTCCTGTTTCTGATAATGGCCCACCTTCATTACTTGTCATGTGTCCATTCCTGTTTTCCCTATATTTTCAGCAAGCTGACTGTGAAATGAGTCAGTGTGGTTTGCTTTGTATTTATCTTGCTTGCTTTTCACTGACATTCCTTGATCAGTGTGTAACTGTTTTTAATCAAATTTGGAAAAACATTTGGCCATTATTTCCTCAGACTGTTTTTCCTGATTCCTTGCATTCCTCCTCTCTTCCCGTGGTCTTGATCGCAGGTAAGTTAGAACCCGTATGCTTTCCCACAGCTCACTGAGGCTCTGTTTATTTTCCGTAAATCTTTTGGTCTCTCTTAGTTTCAGTTTGGAAATTTTCTATTGACCTGTCGCGTTATTGATTTTTCTTTTCTGTCTAATCCAATCTGTTATTAACACCATGTTGTATTGGAGATTGTGTTTTTTGGCTCATCCCTTTGATTCTTTAACAGCCTTCATGTCTCCGTATATTCACCACACTTTCTTCCATGCACTGTTTTCCATACTTGCAATTCCTTCAAGTCCTGGTCTGCTGAGTCTGACGTCTGGGTCAGCTTTGGGTTGATTCTCTTGACCATAGGTTATAGTTTGCTGTTTTTTGTGTGTCTTGTAATTTTTTATTGTATACTAGACATTGTGGTTTGTACTCTAGATTTTGTTACCTTCCACTGAAAAGTGTTTCACTACAGCAGCCTATTAGGTTACTCTCAGGTCACCTGCGGCCTATGGAATTTAGCCTCAGCCTTTGCTAATGTGATTTATTTCAGTTTATTCTCTGTGCTTTCACACTCGGTCCACCTCGGGCCCCCCTAAAAATGCTGGATTTTAAACTAGTGAGCAGACTTTATATTTAGAGAAAGTTTAGGTCTGCAGAAAAATGGAACATCAAGTAGCGTTCCCATGTTGCCCCTTCTCGTCTACAGATCCAGTTTTCTGTTAGTGATGTCCTCGTTAGTGGGCCACACTTGCTACAGTTGACGAACCAGTGTGGAGGCCTGATCGTTAACTAATGTCTAGTGTACACTCACTGATGTATACCTGGGGGCGCATAGTCATTCTTGGTGTTCTATTGTATGGATTTGGACAAACGTACGATCACATATCATCATGATAGTGTCACACAGACTAGTTTCACTGTCTTAAAAATTCCCTGTGCTCTGCCCATTCATCCCTGGCAACCACTGACCTTTTTCCTGTCTCCCAGTTCCACTTTGTTCAGAATGTCACGTCGTTGGAGGCAGGCAGGACGCTGCCTTTTCAGATTGGCTCTGATGGGCTCTGTCACTCAACAATATGCGCCGAAGGTTCCACCATGTCATTGTTTTTGTTGCTGAATAATATTCCACTGTCTGGACGGACCACAGTTTATTACCCACTCACCTGTTGAAGGGCATCTTGGCTGCGTCCAGGTTTAGCAATTCTGGATAAAGCTGCTGCAGACATCCGTGTGCAGGTTTTTGTGTGGGCACAAGATCTCCATCCATCTGGATAAATGCCAGGCAGCACGATGGTAGATCATCCGATGCCGGATTTAAAAAGAGGAATTCACCACGGGTACCGACACCTTCCGATGCACTCACAGACTATGTGTTTCCCCAGAGACGACGACCACAAGGACAGGTTCTGCCAGCCTTACCGGGGCATCGCTTGCGCCCGCTTCATCGGGAACCGGACCATCTACGTGGACTCCCTCCAGATGCAGGGGGAGATCGAGAATCGCATCACAGGTAGGAGCACGGGCTTCCCTCGTGAGGGGTGAGCAGACGTTCATGCCTGTCCCCACGCGGCCAGTCCACGTGTGTGCTCTGCTGGTTCCTGCCTTGGACAGTGCGTCCCTGCTCCGTGTCTCCTGCAGTAGAAAGAGACCTTCGAACCCAGGCTGGTGTGGCTCAGTGGTTAGAGCGTTGGCCTGCACACCAAAGGATCACGGGTTCGATTGCCAGTTAAGGGCATGTACCTGGCCCAGCCGGCGTGGGGGGGGCACATGTGTGAAGCAACCAATCAATGTGTCTCTCTCACATCAATGTTTCTCTCTCTCTTTCACTCCCCCCCTTTCCTCACTTCCACTCTCTCTAAAAATCAATGGAAAAAATATGCTTGAGTGAGAATTAACAACAAAAAAGAAAGATCTATTTAGAAGCCGTTGCGGTGGCCGCCATGCTTTACCTTAAAATGTTCCTCCTGTTTGTATAAATGAGCAAGTGCAGCCCGTCCGGTGTGGCTCAGTGGTTGAGCGTCGACCCTGAACCAAGAGGTCACCGGTTCCATTCCCAGTCAGGGCACATGCCCAGGTTGTGGGCCCGATCCCCAGTGCGGGGCATGCAGGAGGTGGCCCATCGATGTTCTCTGTCATCGATGTTTCCATCTCTCTCTCCCTCTCCCTTCCTCTCTCTCTAAAATCAATAAAGGAAAAAAATAAATTAGCAAGTGCGGGTTGTTGAGAATATGCTTCTAACACACTGAATCGGGCCAGCCAGGTAGGTCTGAAGCCCTGAGCTGTCCTGTCCTCACTGCCTCGCCAGGGTCCTTGTCCCAGGGCAGCCCCGTGTGCACTTGACCCCCCCCCCGCCTCTCGTGACCCTGTGCCCTCGGATGTGGGCTCGCTTAGATGGTCCAGGGGCCCGATTTCAGCCGGCGGCCCCGCGTGGGGACACTGCCGTGAGCTTGGACCTTGTCAGCCCTCGGCTCCCAGGGACACTGAGCCTGAGCGAAGTGAGCAGGGTGTCGCCCTCGTGCTGGGAGTCACCGTCTCTGGTTGGGTGTCAGCCTTCAGCACGACTGTTACACATTGGGGTGAAGGTCTCCTTGGGGTATCCCTTGAGAAGGGAGACAGTGAATTTAATGAGAGATCTGCAAAGCCCTCCCCCGCCTCTGCCCCCCAGAGGTGCACATGTTTCCAGATGCTATGAGGAAGCAGGGAAGTCGTGTGCAGAAGGCAGGTGTCACCATTTAACTGGGTTCTCCACACAGTAGTTTTAAAAAAAATTTTTTTTCTTTATTGATTTATTTTTATTTTTATTTTTTTTAGAGACAAAGGAAGGGAAAGGGAGAGAGAGATAGAAACATGGATGAGAGAACATCGATTGGCTGCCTCCTGCATGCCCCTCACTGGGGATGAGGCGTACAACCTGGGCATGTGCCCTGACCGGGAATCGAACCGGTGACCTCTTGGTGCAGGGTCGACGCTCAACCACTGAGCCACACCAGCCGGGCTACACAGAGGTTTTTGACCCTGCTGCCCACGAGAACCCCCGGCCCACCTCTGATGCTGGGTTCGCCAGGAGAGCCTGGTGCAGTTTGCCCTGGTAAGGGGCAGGTGTGCAGCACTCAGGCAGAAACCCATGTCGATGTTGTTGAAATGTCCTTCGACATGTAGGTTGACTCTGGCCTGGCCTTTTTCTCTCAGTCTGTAGCGTCTAAGGTCATGGTCACAGAAGGGTCTGCCCGGCCCGTGGTCCAGAGCCCCTGAGGACAGGGCCAGGTGTCCGGTGACAAATGGAAGGCAGCAGTGGGACCTGGAGAATCCTAGCAGGTGCCCTGTTGGTCCAATGGTGAGAATGGTTTGAAAACCTGCTGTCTCTCACCGGAAAAGCTTTCTACGCTGTTTAAAGCAGAACTTCACAAACCTTTTGACCACAACACGCAGTGAAAGGTGTTCTTTGTATCGTGACTTAGTGCACACACGTGTGTTTCATAGACTCGAAATGCATTACAGGAGACCACACGCACCCTTAGTATGAGCAGTGCCCTTGGAATGTCCTCTGCATTTGTATTTTATTAAAGGAAAAGTCGGTTGCCCCCTTACCATGAACCAAGTGCTCCGACGTCCTCTGTTCTGTTCTAATTAGCTTTTAAAATGCTAGCCACAGTCCGGCCGGTGTGGCTCAGTGGTTGAGCATTGACCCTGCACCAAGAGGTCACCGGTTCTATTCCCAGTCAGGGCAAATGCCCAGGTTGTGGGCCCGATCCCCAGTGGGAGGTGTGCAGGAGGCAGCCAATAGTCGTTTCCCTGTCATTGATGTTTCTACCTCTCTCTAAAATCAATAAAGGGAAAAAAAATTAAATTAAATGCTAGGCACAGACTCCAGGGTTAACTTTACAATCCACTAATTGGTAAACACTGATTCAAGGCCCGAGGCTGTCCCTTAGTTATTTCTTCAGGAATCATTTATCTGATCAGACAAATAGCGGCTTTTAGATAAAAGTGTAGAATGAGGATTCTGTAAATTCGTGGATTTTTGAAAAATTAAACGGGAAGGTGCTGTAGACGGACTGGGACCTGGGACCTCGAGACTGCATTCCTTGCGATGTTCAGTTGAGAGCATGCTCGTCAGAACCCTTCCCAGGACATGGTCTCCAAGCGTCCTTGGGAGGGATGGGCAGGGTGTGGACAGAAGCGAGGACATGAGATGCTGAACGTCCTTGCACCTAGAACCATCCTTTCAGAAATAAACTCTCACGTGATGTGTCTGAGGGGAGGGGAGGAGGAGGACCCCGAAAGGGTCAGCCGTGGCGTCCCATCAGTTGATTAACCCCAGAGAAGTGCCAGGTGTGGCTTCTCGGAGTCTTCCCTGCCTGAGGGTCCAGCCAGCATTCACTAGTGGCCTCCTGGTAGTCGCCGACCCCGCAGGAATGGGTGGAACTGATTCACACCGGGGTCTTGGGCCAACTCTGTTCCTCAGCTGTCATATTAGCCAGAGTGACCTGGAGGGCCAAGGACACTGTGATCCCACAACGCAGAGCGCCTGGCATGAGGCGCTAGGGGCAGTGCATGGACACAGCCCTTATCACATCTTGTGGGCCAGCCTTCTCCTGTGTTGTTTTACAGGTTCTCTGTGGGCTTTTGTGCCCCAGTGGGGGTCTCAACAGACCACTGACAGATAGAGAGAGACACAGGTCCTACAGTAAATCACCGGGCACGGTCAGAACTGGGCTCCCATGCAGCCATCTGACCTGGAGCCTGCCCTGGTCCCTGGTGCCTCTCCTGGGGATAATGGGCACCAGCAGCGCCACCTGTTGGCCGAACGGGGCACTACAAGTGGGTGGAGCTGGGGCATCCCAGGGACTGAATGCCCTCTCTCAGCAGGGTGCCTAGGAAAAGGGGCCTCTCTTTAGCTGTCCAAGATCAAATCCTTATAAGCAGGTCCTTCACAGGGGGACGGACTGTGACAGCCTTCCTTCCTGACCCCTCCTTTCTCCATGTCAAGTTCTCCTGTGGGCTGGTTCGTTCCCATCACACCCCATCCTGTGACGTCTTGCCCCCAAAAAGCAAACCCACAGGCCCTGGCTCAGACCTCCTGCTAGGGCTGCTTCTCCGCTCCTCCTTTATCACAGACCTCCCCCACCCCGCGCACCGCCCACCCTCTCCCACTCTCCACCCTGCACCCTGGTGTCCGTCTCTGCCACGCCCTGTCATCTGGCTCCTCGCTGCATTGTGCAGGGTGGCGGGCTGTCTGCCTGGCATCCTCCTTCCCTCTGTCCCCGCGGAGGCCTCCCCAGGCTGTGACCTGGGCATGTTGGGAGAGGAGGCCTGGTCCTTGGCCTCTTCTCCAGTCTCCCCTGGTGGCACTGCCAGCCCCCGGCTTCACCTGCCGCCCACGCTTGCAGGGCCCAGGTTGCTGGCAGCCTGAGGAAGTGACCTTTGGTCTGAGACAGGCTCTTCCTGCTTTGGAGGAAGCGTCCAGCCGGATAAGATCTTGGGGCTAGTTTTCCTTTTTTGTTCTATTTTTGATATTTGTAAGTGAAGCCTAGAACTTTCTGTGTCTGTTCAAATCAGGGCAGGATGCTTCTCCCTGGGGCCCTGCTCCTGTGAGAGCCTGTGGGGGTGGGGATGGGGTGGGGGGCTGGAGGCACTGGTGGGCGGGCAGGGGGCACCAGCGGGCAGGGGGCACCAGCGGACCGGCCGCGCCCCACCCCCTGACCCTCCTGCACCCGCAGCGGCCTTCACCATGATCGGCACGTCCACGCACCTGTCCGACCAGTGCTCCCAGTTCGCCATTCCGGCCTTCTGCCACTTCGTGTGCGACGCGCGGTCCCGAGCGCCCAAGCCCCGCGAGCTGTGCCGCGACGACTGCGAGGTGCTGGAGAGCGACCTGTGCCGCCAGGAGTACACCATCGCGCGCTCCAACCCGCTCATCCTCCTGCGGCTGCAGCTGCCCAAGTACGAGGCGCTGCCCTTGCCCGACAGCCCCGACGCCGCCAACTGCATGCGCATCGGCATCCCGGCAGAGCGGCTGGGCCGCTGTGAGTCCCACCCCTGCCCTGCACACGGGGTCCTGCACACGGGGCCCTGCACACGGGGGACTGCACACGGAAGCCTGCACACGGGGCCCCTTCTCTCCCGGGGGCACAGCGCAGGCTCTACTCCAGCAGGGCACAGGAGGGCCTAGAGCAGGGTGTCAGTCAGCTCCAGGCCTCACCCGGCTGGCCCCTGTCTGTCTTTGGGACACAGTAAGTCACTCCACCTCTCTGGGCCTCTGGCTTCATTCTCGGAGGTGGAGTAATCCGCCTGCCTTCAGCCCGGAAACACTGTTAGGGGCAGAGGAACAAGTGCGATTCCAGACCGCCTTGCCATCCACAGGCCCCTGTCCTCACTGACTAGGTCAGGACCGCAGCCCTCGTCCAGGGCACCCAGGGAAGAGGCTGATTCAGTCCTTAGGCCAGGGGGTCCCCGAGCATGGCAGGGCCCCTCCAGGCACCAGGAGCCTGGCCACCTGCCCACTGTGCTCCGCGAATCCTGGCTGCAGGGCGTACTTGCTGTGACCTTAAACAAATTGCTTAGCTGTCATTTCCTCAGGTTACATGGGAATAGTAACTACTCACCTCGGCAGTTGGAGGGAAGAATGAATGAGTTCCTATTTAGAAAGTTCTTAGAACAGTATTGGAACATGGCGAGCCCTCTGTAACCATTGTTCGACAGATGTGCAGCCCTCGGCCTGGCTCAGCACACTGGGGTCTCCTCCCGGGTGGAGCGGAGCATGTGGGGGAGCCCTGTGCCCCCTGGGTCGCAGGGGCGTCGGAGCTGGGGGCCAGGCCTGGCAGGTGTCTCCCTCCAGCACAGATGGGTTGTGCTTCCAGAGCAAGTGAACATGAGGTTGGGGTTGAGATCCTCTGTCATGGGGGTGGGTTGCCCTGTGGGTCCCAGAGGTGGTTTCAGGGTCGTGGAGTAACCCTGACAAGTGTTCTTCCCCATATATGTCCCTGGTGTGCCCCCAGTTTAATTAGCGACTTGGGGGCTTTATTAAATCATACTTTTTAATGCCGCTGTTCTTAGAAGTTACATCAAGTCCTTTTGTCTCTCGGAAACTCCAGTCGCAGTGCATGCCGGCCACGTGGTTGGCTGTCCCTTCCAGAGGGCTAAGGAGGGCGCGGTCTGTGCCCAGGTTGGCCGCTCGCCCTTGGTCCAGGCCCCTAACACATGTTCTCTTAGACCATCAGTGCTACAACGGCTCGGGCACGGACTACAGAGGGACGGCGAGCACCACGAAGTTGGGGCACCAGTGCCAGCCCTGGGCTCTGCAGCACCCCACAGCCACCACCTGACCAGCGCAGACTTCCCCAAGCTTGGAGGGGGGCACGCCTACTGCCGGAACCTCGGGGGGCAGATGGAAGGCCCCTGGTGCTTCACGAAGAACAAGAACGTCCCCATGGAGCTGTGTGACGTGCCCTCCTGCAGTAGGTGTCTCGCTCTCTGTTCTGAGGGGCTGATGCTGGGGACACCCCGAGCGCTGTGCCCTCCACTCAGCGCGATTATTCTGCCACAAAACCAGAAGCAGGGGAATGTGGATGCTATGATTCTGTTTCAGATGAATTCTCGTCAAACTTCTGTTTTAAAAAACAGTGTGAGACTGCCGCTTCTATATGTCAAAATAGTTGAATAGTTATTTCACGTTCCGCTTACTGTATACATAAAAAATCGAGTGAACAGCAGCAGCCTGTTCACAATGGGATAGCCTTTGGTGAATTGGGCTGTTAGGAATATTCACTGTCCTGGAATACGACAATGATTAATAAGCATGTGTGCTGTTGGTGATTTTTAAAAGATAATGATAACCCTGGCCGGTTTGGCTCGGCGGTTAGAATGTTGGCCCATGGACCAAAGAGTCGTGGGTTCGATTCGCGTGCGGATGGGTCGTGGGGGATGCTCTGTCCCCCAGGCACACATGCAGTCGTGCCCACTGGGCCAGCGCGACCAGATTCGCTCCAAACGGAGCCACGGAGGCATCATTAGAAATTTGGCGACAAATGCTGGGGGCAGCCTGCGGGGGCACCGCTGCAGGGATCTCTGAAGGAGCAGCAGACCCTCCAGGCAGACCCCCTGCAGAGCCCCTCCCTGCTGCCCGCCCCGCCCACCGCACCCGCCCCGCCCACCATGTCCGCCACGCCCCCGCGCCTGCCACGCCCCCCACACCCACCACATCCATGTCCACCTCACCCGCCACGCCCCCCCACGCCACCACGTGCGCCACGCCCGCCACCACCAAGGGTGAGCTGGAGCCCCGGGCAGGAGCGGCTAGTTTAAGAAATCCAGTCTTCAGTGTCCAAATGTGCCTCTGAAAGTTCCCATGAACTGGAATCATCTTAAAAAAATTTTTTTTTTCTTTATTGATTTTAGAGAGAGAGAGGAAGGGAGAGGGAGAGAGGTAGAAACATGGATGAGAGAGGACATCGATTGCCGCCTCCTGCATGCCCCCCACTGGGGTTCCAGCCCACAACCTGGGCATGTGCCCTGACTGGAATGAACCGGCGAACTCTTGGTGCAGGGTCGATGCTCAACCACTGAGCCACACTGGCCTGACAGTACGTGCCCTTGACTGGGAATCGAACCCATGACCCTCTGTCCGAGGGCCGATGCTCTAACCACCGAGCCATGCTGGCTGGATGACTTAGAATCATCTTAGCAGCTCGTCTGTAAAGCCCCTTTCCTGGTCGCCGGGGGTGGCTCTTTTCACCCAAACAAGCAGGCAGAGCAACATGGGCAGTTCCCCTCATGCAAGAGAGAACACAGAACTGGGAAATCACTCACTACAAAAAAATACATCCTCACCAAGTCTCCATTCTTACCGGGACAAGAAGCCAGTGTTATTATTACCCCATGTGATTAGCTCTGAGGCAGGAGCCCAGTGTCTTCAGGCAGAGTGGGAGCAGCTGGGGCTGGGAGCTGGGCCGCAGGTCTGGGGGTCCTCAGCTTCCTGGGTCCCTGGGTCTCCAACCAGAGGTGATGTCACTCTGATAAATGCCACTAGAGGCCGCTAGAAAATGAATTCTAATTAATTTACAGAGGTCCTTCTATATCTCTCCTGAAAAATAATTGGAGTTCACAGTGAGAAAAAGGGCAGGACAGCTGCTTCAAGCACCAATTTAACAAGGGAAGGGGGGATAAATATAAACAACAGAAAAGTATGTGTCCTAGGCGCCCCTTGAGTGAGAACCACAGGTGGTAGGTTGGTCCCCACCTTTGCACTGTCCCTCAGAATCTGAGCTCACTCGGGGGATCTCTAGGATTCAGTTTGGATGGAAGGCTTGACTTCCTCTCTGTCTGTGGGTCTCCCTCAGGGCTGGGCCATGTGGATCTCTCCAGAGAGCAGCTCATCGCACAAAGGCTGATTCCTCGTGTGACCCGAGAGAGCCAGAGCCAGAGACGGAGACAGACAGAGACAGAGATGGAGAGAGCCAGAGACGGAGACGGAGAGAGACAGAGACAGAGATGGAGAGAGCCAGAGACGGAGACGGAGAGAGACAGAGACAGAGATGGAGAGAGAGACAGAGATGGAGAGAGACAGAGATGGAGGGAGAGACAGAGATGGAGAGAGACAGAGCCAGAGACGGAGAGAGACAGAGACAGAGATGGAGAGAGAGACAGAGATGGAGAGAGCTCAGGTCAGAGTGAGCATGTGATCAAGCACTGACTT
Source organism: Tadarida brasiliensis (assembly GCA_030848825.1). Lineage (NCBI taxonomy): Eukaryota > Metazoa > Chordata > Mammalia > Chiroptera > Molossidae > Tadarida > Tadarida brasiliensis. The sequence goes on along the minus strand of CM061269.1, from coordinate 69,866,292 downwards.
TTTATAACCAAGTCATGGAAGTGATGTCAGATCCCTTTGCCATCTGCTATCGAGTCACTAATGACATCCACACTTAAGGGGAGGGGACACGCCCACACAGCACGAGGAAGGTGAAGACCATGGGGAGTCACTGAGGAGAGAAGCCAGTGACCGGAGAGGTCCATGCCTTGCCCAGAATCACAGACTGGTCAGAATGCAGAGCCTGAGATAAACCCAGCTGTGTGTCCTCAAAGTTGGGGTCCGAGCTGCACCCAGTTTTCTCAGGGGCTCTGGAAAAGGCTGTGCTGGTGGAATCCTGGACAGACATGGAGATGGCATGGGGGAGACTGTGAGCATTCAGGGGCCTAGATGGGCATTTGGCCAGTATTTGCCTGAAAGGAGCCCAGATTGGAACTTCGGAGGGCCACCTCTGTCCACAACCCTCCAGGGTAGGGGGAGCCGCGGCCCCCTTTATGCTGAGCTCGTGCTTATGCAGTTCTGAATCGCACCCTCATTGGACAATTGGGAAACTGAGGCCCATAGAGAGGCAGAAATTGCCCAAGGTACATGACATTCAGAGTCCAGAGTCCAGGAATGTGCAGCCCTTCCAGCCCAAGGCTCCGACCTCTCCCACAGAGTTGGTTTGGAAATTAGAAATCCTGACAGATGGGGCAGCTCCTGCCTATTCCTCCCTGTATGCGGCTGTTTGTTCTGGGATCCAGAATGAGAGCACTGGGTGTGCACGCACACACACACGCACAAACATGCACACACATATGCACATGCACACACACGCACATATGCACATGCACACGTGCACATGCACACACGCACACATGGGCACGCGCATGCACATGCACATACGTACACGCGTGCACACAGAGACACACACGTGAGCACACACTCTAGATGCAATGACTCTGGGTGGAATTGGAAGAAAAGCAGACAGGGGGAGGTGACAACAGGCAGGAAAGAGGGTTGGGGACACGACCTCCACGGGACAGCCCTCCTCCAACTTCACAGCCTTTATCACACATGTGCCTGAACATCCCTCAGAAGCACCTGCTAGAACATTCCATTGTGCAGGCAGGAGACAGACAGGCCCTGACAGGCACAGTGACTTATCCAGGATCAAGAGGAGGTAAGAGGGATGGGCTGAGTCTGAACCCAGGTCTCTCTTCTCAGATCTAGGACCTGGCTGCACCGAGACTTCAGGGGGGCTGTGGAGAGGGGTGTGTTGGTGTCACTGTGCACACATATCATGTTCCAGAGAAGGGGGCGAGCAGTCAGGGGCCCACAGGACTGTCTGTAGAGCTGCTATCAGATGAGGGGACTCAGGGAAGGCGATGACAGGAAGTAAAGTCACAACCCATAGAACTTGGAACCCCCGTAACCTGGCACCCACAATCTAGCAACTGCCCAACAGCCAGCTCACTTGGCAAGAGCTATTTCCCAGTGCGAGATGTTCTCTTGCTGCGTTCCCACGTATCGGGGCTCTTGCTTCCGGAGACCCCGCAATGAGAGTTTTTCCCAACTCTGTCGACAGTGGTTCAACCCTCATGCCCGAGGTTGCTGGCCATTTTCAAGAAGATCGGCGAAGGTAACACAAGGTGGCCTGGGTCAGACCAATCCAGGCCAGGCCACCTCTGTGAGCCACCCCTGTGCAGCCCACACACCCTCCTCTTCATGTGGGGGGAAGAGGGGCATGAAGGGAGGACCCCCGGGGGCAGGAACAGGTTGCTAGAGGTCCTGTCATGATCACACCTGGGACAGGGCAGGCAGGTGGAGAGGGGCTTCCTGAGGGGCCTCTTTTCTGTGCCAGTGGGAATCCTAGGCCTCAGGTTGTCACGCCTTTTCCTCGCTTGTGGAGGTCTGAGCAGATCATGGGGTGTGTGTGTGTGTGTGTGTGAGAGAGAGTGTGTGCGTGTGTGTGGAGTGGAGGGTCACAGGGGTCTGAGAAACAGCAAAAACAGGCTTTGAGGCTGTCCACCTGGTGTCGGGAACTGTCTTTCCAGAGCTCCTCACAGGAGAAAGGACAGGAGCTGACAGATGGGGCCATTGCCCTGCAAGAGGCACAGGTGCCCCCCAGGTCCACAAGAGTGCTGCACGGTGCCAGGGTGAGTGCAGGCGATGAGATGACCCACCTCCAGGACCCCATGCAGTCACAGGGGCCCCGGGTTCCAGAGTCACTCTGCTACTCCCCTTGGATCCCTCCTAGAGTCCAATTTCCAAAGGAATCGGGGCCCCCATCTCCTGCCGCAACCCACTCACACTGTCCAGCCCCTTTCGGACCAGATGGGAAGTCACTGTCCTCAAATTTTTAGGAATATCAGGAAAGAGACTTTTGTACCATTTCACTTCATGTTCAGTCAAGAGTATTTTTGCATATTTTCTATAGACTTTCCTTTTTTTATTATTATTTATTCTATAAATTTTATTGTTCTTTTAAAAATGTATCTTTATTGTTGAGAATATTACAGCTGCTCTCCATTTTTCCCCCATGGACACCCTCCACCCGGCTCCAGCCCCCCTGCTCCTGGCCTTCACTGCACCATTGTCTGAGTCCATGGGTTGTGCATATACGCATATAAGTTCTTTGGTTTATCTCTTCCCATCCGATGGCCCTTCACTGTTTCCACATCTTGGGATCTATTTTGTTCATCAGTTTATTTGTTCACTAGATTCCACATATAAATGAGATCATGTGATGTTTATCTTTCTCTGATTGGCTTATTTCACTCAGCATAATACTCTCCAGGTCCCTCCAGGTCGTCTCAAAGGATAAGAGATCTTTCTTTCTTACAGCTGCATAGTACTCCATTGTGTAAATGTACCACAGCTTTTTATCCACTCATCTACTGATGGGCACTTGGGCTGTTTCCAGATCTAAGTGATTGTAAATAGTGCTGCTATGAACATAGGGGTGCATATATTCTTTCTGACTGGTGTTTCAGGCTTCTTAGGGTATATTCCTGGAAGTGGGATCACTGGGTCAAATGGCAATTCAATTTTTGATTTTTTGAGGAAACACCATATTATTTTCCATAGTGACCGCACCAGTCTGCATTCCCACCAGCAGTGTACTAGAGTCCCCTTTTCTCCACATCCTCGCCAGCACTTGTTGTTTGATGATCTGTTGATAGCAGCCATTCTGGCAGGTGTAAGGTGATACCTCATTGTTGTTTTAATTTGCATCTCTCTGATGATTAGTGACATTGAGCATTTTTTCATATGTCTCTTGGCCATTTGTATGTCCTGTTTGGAGAGGTGTCTATTCAGGTCCTCTGCCCATCTTTTAATTGGATTGGTTGTCTTCCTTTCGTTAAGTTATATGAGTACTTTATATATTTTGGAAATTAACCCCTTATCAGAGGTATCATTGGCAAATATGTTCTCCCATACAGTGGGATTCCTTTTCATTTTGATGCTGGTTTCTTTTGCTGTGCAGAAGCTTTTTAGTTTGATGTAGTTTCATTTGTTTATTTTTTCCTCTGCTTTTCTTCCCCGAGGTGATGTATCAGTAAAAATATTGCTAAGTGAGATGCCTGAGATTTTGCTGCCTATGATTTTTTTCTAGGATTTTTATGGTTTCACGACTTATACTTAAGTCTTTTATCCATTTTGGGTTTATTCTTGTGTATGGTGTAAGTTGATGGTCTAGTTTTATTTCTTTGCATGTAGCTGTCCAATTTTCCCACACCATTTATTGAAGAGGCCATCTTTACTCCATTGTATGCTCTTACCACCTTTGCCAAATATTAATTGAGCATAATATCTTGGGTCAATTTCTGGGTTCTCTGTTCTGTTCCATTGATGTATGTGCCTGTTCTTGTGCCAGTACCAGGCTGTTTTGATTACAGTGGCTTTGTACTGTAACCTGATGTTCAGTATTGTGATCCCTCCTACTTTGTTTTTCTTTTTCAAGGTTGCTGCAGTTATTTGGGGTCTTTTTAGCCTTCATTTAAATTTTTGAAGTATTTGTTCTAGATCTGTGAAATATGTAATTGGTATTTTAATAGGAGTTGCATTGAATCTATAGATTGCTTTGGGTAGTTATGGACATTTTAATTATGTTAATTCTTCCAATCCATGAACATGGTATATGCTTCCACTTTTTTGTGTCTTCCTCTATTTCTTTTCTCAATGTCCTGTAGTTTTCTGAGTACAGGTCTTTTATCTCCTTGGTTAAGTTTATAGTTTATTCCTAGGTATTTTTTTGTTGTTGTTGCAATGGTAAATGGGATTTTTTTTTTTTTTTTTTTTTTTTTTAGTTTCTCTTTCTGAGAGTTCATTATTGTTGTATAAAAATGCCATGGATTTCTAGATGTTAATTTTTATCTTGCTACTTTGCTGAATTCATTTATTAGATCTCGTAGTTTTTGGTGGAGTCTTTAGGGTTTTCTTTGTACAATATCATGTCATCTGTGAATAATGACAGTTTCACTTCCTCCTTTCCAATTTGGATCCTTTTTACCTTTTCTTCTTCTTCTTCTTCTTCTTCTTCTTCTTCTTCTTCTTCTTCTTCTTCTTCTTCTTGCATTCATCTTCATATAGAGTGGGAGGGAGAGAGGGAGGAAGAGAGACACATCAATGTGAGAGAGACACATCGAGTGGTTGCCACCCACATGACCACACACGGGCTGGGGACAAACTGCAACTGAGGTACGTGCCCCTAGCGGGAACTGAACCCGGGTCTCTCTGGACCGCAGGCCGACGCTCCAACCACTGAGCCAAACTGGCCAGGGCTATCTTTTCTTCTTGTCTGATGGCTGTGGCTAAGACTTCTAGTAGTATGTTGAATAAGAGTGGTGAAAGTGAACATCCCTATCTTGTTCCTGTTCTTAAAGAAAATACTTTTAGTTTTTGCCCATTGAGTATGATGTTGGCTGTAGGTTTGTCATATGTGGCCATTATTATGTTGAGATATGATCCCTCTATTCCCACTTCTCTGAGAGTTTTTATCAGAAATGGGTGCTGGATTTTTGTCAAATGCTTTTTCTGCAGCTATTGATATGATCATATGATTTTTATTTTTCATTATTTTATGTAGTATATCACATTTACGGATTTGAGAATATTGTACTAGCCTTGCATCCCTGGGATAAATACCACTTGGTCATGGTGAATAATCTTTTTAATATATTGCTGGATTTGATTTGCTAATATTTTGTTGAGGATTTGGTGTCTGTGCTCATCAGGGATACTGGCCTGTAATTTTTTCTTTGTAGTGTCTTTATCTGGTTTTGGAATTAGTATGTTGCTGGCCTCAGAAATAAAAACACTAAAAAATATTCAAACACATGGAGGGTAAATGGCATGTTATTAAACAATGGATGGGTTACCATCCATTTTAAAAAGAGCTTGGAAGTCTTTTTTCCTCTTGAATTTTTTTGAAATAGTTTGAGGAGGATAGGTGTTATTTCTTTTTGGAATGTTTGGTAAAACTCCCCTGTGAAGCTGTCCAGTCCAGTACTTTTTTTTTAATCCTCACCTGAGGACACTTTTCCATTTTTTGTTCAGATAGAGTGGGAGGGAGGGAGGGAGGGAGGGAGAGAGAGAGAGAGAGACAGAGGGAGAGAGACATCAACGTGAAAGGGACATATCGAGTGGCTGCCTCCTGCACGACCCAACCAGGGTCCGGGGACGAACTGCAACCGAGGTACGAGCCCTTAGTGGGAACCAAACCCAGGTCTCTCTGGACCACAGGCCAACGCTCTAACCGCTCAGCCAAACCAGCCAGGGTCAGTCCAGTATTTTTGTTTGCTGGTAGTTTTTTATTTTATTTTATTCTTTATTACTGCTTCAATTCCATTAGTTGTTATCAGTCTATTCAGGCTTTCTGTTTCTTCCTGATTCAGTTTTGGAAGATTGTATGTGTCTAGGAATTTAAACATTTCTCCCAGGTTGTCCTATTTGTTGGCATGTAGTTGTTTGCAATATATTCTTACAAGCCTTTTTATTTCTGTGGTGTCAGTTGTTACTTCGCCCCTTTCATTTCTCATTTTACTTATTTGGGTCCTCTTTGTTTTTTTGGTTAGCCTGCCTAGAGGTTCATTGATCTTGTTTATCTTTTCAAAGAACCACCTCTTGGTTTCATAGATCTTTTGCATTCTTTTTTTAGTCTCTATGTCATTTATTTCTGCTCTGATCGTTATTATTTCCTTCCTTCTACTTACTCTGGGCTTTTCTTGTTGTTCTCTAATACTTTTAGTTGTTGGCTTAGATAGTTTATTAGACATTTGTCTTGTTTCTTGAGATAATCCTGTAATGGTATGAACTTCCCTCTCAAGAATGCTTTTGCTGTGTCCCATAGATTTGTAGTTGTGTGCTCATTTTAATTTGTTTCCAGGAAGTTTTTTTATTTCTTCCTTGATCTCGTTGGTAAACCATCAATTATTTAAAAACATGCTATTTATCCTCCATGTGTTTTAATATTTTTGAGTGTTTTTTATTGTAGTTGATTTCTAGTTTCATGCCATTGTGATCTGAGAAGATGCTTGGTATAATTTCAATCTTCTTGAACTTGTAGGAACTTACTTTGTGTCCTAACGTGTGGTCTATCTTTGAGAATGTCCCCTGTGCCCTTGAGAAGAATGTATATTCTGCAGCTTAGGGATGAAATATTCCATAAATGTTAGTGAAATCCATCTGGTCTACTACATCAGTTATAGTGTTTCCTTGTTGATTTTTTGCCTGGAAGATGTATTCAGTGAAGTCAAAAAAATCCCCTAATGCTGTCAAACTCTCCCTTAAAGTCCTCCAAGAGTTTTTCTATACATTTTGGTGGTCTTATATTAGGTGCATATAGGTTTACTAGGGTTGTGTCCTCTTGTTCGATCAATCTGTTTAGCATTATGTAGTGACCTTTTTTGTTTACACACTTTCCCTTTTTAAGGCCCACCCCCAAGTGTGCATATTGGCCTGACAATCACTGAAAACCTTCTCCCAGTCTTACACATCATTGTGATTAGTGATGCTTTTCCCCAAAAGGACATGAAGCTCATGGTACCAAGTCTGTAGTTTTGCCATTTGCTGCCCCAAGGACCACATCCCCATGGCTCCTCCAGACAGGAGCTGGGGCCTCCCTGGGCTGCACAACATACCAGGAGGGGGCCTGTTATCATGGCGATCCTTCTCTTCACTGTTGAGGGACCTGGACGAGGTCCTCTTCTGTTTCCATTTCAGCGGTCCTGCCCTGAACATCCCACGTGTCTTAGTATCTTGACCCCTTCCACCCCAGGAAAAGCCTCTGTGTCCTCATCTTAGAATGGGATGTTTAGTCAGAAACCCCAGGGGTGACACTAATACAAAAGGTGCTGTCCGCCCTCTGCTGAGAAAATGACCCGAGACACTAATGTCTTCACCATCCCTCACCTCCAAGTCTACTTCCCTGCCAAGAACCTTTTCTCTCCTGCATTCACTCCTGTCCCACTTCTTGCCACCAGTCACTGAGTGCTTGGGGTCTGAGCTGCAGCCCCACCCCACCTGGCAGTTCGTGAGCTGCTCTGACAGCATGTTCCTCCTCTGTCCCACCCCAGGGGGAGACATCACCAACCCCGAACAGAAAGGAGACCTGTATGATGCAGGCAGCTGCAGCTTCATCACTGTCCATGGGCCTGGCTGGTGCGCCCGCCACAGTCAACACGCCAGTGCCCAGGAACCTGTTTGCTGCCTGGAAGGTGGACGTCTCCAGCCCCAGCTACGTGCCCCGGTTGTGCAGCCTGACACTGAAGAAACTGGTGGTGTTCAAGGGGCTGGAGAAGGAGCTCACCTCCATGGTGATAGCTGTGAAGATGCAAGGCTGCAAGCACACCCTGCGGTCCCGTGAGGTTTTGCTGGCCCAGAGCGGACAAGCTGAGACTGACCTGGCACTAACCTTCTCGTTGCAGTACCCTCACATCCTGAAGGGGGAGGGCAACAAACTACAGATTATGTTGCAGCGGAGAAAGCAGTTTAAGAACAGGAGCATCCGGGGCTACAAGACGCTGGCCACAGGCGCCCTCCACATGGCCGAGGTGATGCAGCAACCCCCCGAGGGTGACCGCGTGCTGAGCCTCTGCAGCAGCGACAAGGAGGCCTCCGCCAAGGTGGCCGAGATCTGGATCTTCTCCCTGTCCAGCCAGTCCATCGGCCAGGAGGACAGCACCATGCAGGCCGGCGCCAAGTCCACCGATAAGTGCTACAGGGAGGAGAATGAGAGCCTCTCATCTGAGCAGGAGGCCAGCGCTGCTGCTATGCATGGGCAGGACCTCGACACTGAGCAGGACCCTGCAGAGAACATCGCTGGGGTGCAGGAGATCCTGGATACTGAAGAGGACCCAGAGGAGCACGGTCCCGGGATGCAGGAGGTCCTGGACACAGGGGAGGACCCTGCGGAGAACATCCCTGGGGTGCAGGAGTCCCTGGACACCGAAGAGGACCCTGAGGAGCACGGCCCCGGGGTGCAGGAGGTCCTGGACACCGAAGAGGACCCTGAGGAGCACGGCTCAGGGATGCAGGAGGTCCTGGACACAGGGGAGGACCCTGCGGAGAACATCCCTGGGGTGCAGGAGGCCCTGGACACCGAAGAGGACCCTGAGGAGCACGGCCCCGGGGTGCAGGAGGTCCTGGACACCGAAGAGGACCCTGAGGAGCACGGCCCCGGGGTGCAGGAGGTCCTGGACAGAGAGCACGGCCCTGCGGAGCATGGCCCCGGGGTGGAGGATGACCTGGACTTTCTGCATGACACGCTGGAGAACCCTAGTGACAGTGGCTCCGACATGGAGGATAATGAGAGTGTCCCCAGCCTCCCGAAGCCCACGCTCAGGCCGTACTTCGAAGCTCTGTCGCGCTCCAGCTCGCTGACGGAGCTCGGGAGCATCCACAGTGCCCAGAGCCAGCAGGAGCCTCTGAGTCCTGCCGATGTTCAGGAGAAGATTTGTGCCTGGGGCCAACAGCCAAGCTGCAGTGTCTCCAACTGGATGGCCCACAGCACGCCCACCCCCGGGGAGCAGCTGGCACAGCCTGAGGACAGCCCGGAGGCCTGCTGCTGGGGTCAGAGCACGTCCCTGAGGGAGCGGCAGCCAGCATGGCCACAGAACAAGCGGGACAACAGCCTGGACAGCGAGCGCTGCCCGGACACACGGAGCCTAGTGCAGATCCCCAGGAAGACCATGTACGACCAGCTGAACCATGTTCTCGGCTCTGACGGGCAGCTGCCCGAGAACATCATCCTGGTCAGCACCTCCGCCTGGCAAGGGCAGTTCCTGTCGGAGGTCCTGCAGCAGCACATGCTGCCCGTGCTGTGCACCTGCTCCGCGGATGACCTCCAGGTGGCCTTCGGCACCATCGTCGCGCAGATCCAGAGATACTGCCGCTGCCACGTCCAGCCGCCCAGGCGGGTAAAGATCGCGGTGGCCGGGGCGCAGGAATACCTCAGCGCCGTCCTGCAGCTCTACGTGGAGCAGCTGTCCCACAAGACGCCCCAGTGGCAGGGCTACATGTGCTTCCTGGTCATCCCGCTGGGCTCCCACCCCGTGGCCAGGTACCTGGGCTCCATGGATTGCCTCTACAACCACTTCTTCCAGGACCTGGCCTGGCGGGGCCTGTTCGACAAGCTGGAGGCCCAGAGCACCGTGCAGGACACGCTCTCACTGGACATCGTGTCAAGAATCACAGAGTACATCGTGGGGGCCGACTGCATCCACCAGCTGCCTGTCGCGGAGGCCATGCTCATCTGCAAGCCGAACAGCCCCAATGAGGGGTCCTCACCGAAGTTCATCCCCTTTGTGGGGATGGTGAAGATTGGAATGGTGGAACCGTCCTCGGCCACGCTGGGAGACTCAGATGACGCGCTCCCCTTGTGCTCCAGCGAGCTTTTGTTCACCATGCCGTCTACGTCTCTGGCCGCCAAGGAGGCCTTGGGCACCACACCCACCTCCCTCTCAGTGAGTGGGGGCCTGTCCTCCCCCAGCCAGGGCGTTGGCACCAAGCTGTTGGGGCTGAAGGTGAATTACTGGAAGATAGACGACCTGCCTACCACCAAGAACACACTCAAGGGCACCTTCCGGTCTCTCCAGGTCAGCAGGCTGCCTAGCAGTGACGAGACCGCAGCCACGCCCTCCATGTCCATGACCACGGTCACCAGGAACGTGATGTTCTTGCCCAAGAAAACCAGGGACAAAGACGGGGAGCAAGAAAGCCAGTGCATTGAGGGCATCGGCCGCCTGGTCTGCAGGGCCAGACACCATCAGAACCTGCAGCGGGTCGTCATCGACGGCGTGGAGTGGAACGACGTGAAGTTCTTCCAACTGGCAGCCTGCTGGTCCTCTCATGTCAAGCACTTCCCCGTCTGCATCTTCGGAAACTCCCCGTCCACCTTCTAGCCCTGCCCATCGCACTGCCATGGCCGAGCCCAGGAAGAACCAGCTGCTTTGCTGTTAAAAGTTCGGTTCACCACAGAGACGGCCCCTGGAAATGCAAAGAGAAACTGTCTTAAGTGCGAATGTCCCACAACCTGGAAACTAACAGGATGGCCCCCACGGGGAGCCCCCAGCTGCTCTGCTCATTAATCAGAATGCTCTGGCGGGTGGCAGGTCAGCGGGCAGTGTTGAGCTGGAGAGTCCCAGAAGGTGTGTTTTGGCCTCAGGACCCTGGACGCCTCCAGGGGAAGAGTACTCTCCTGGGCCCGAGGAAGCTGTGCCTGGCACAGACGGCTGGCCCAGCCACTCAGCCCCGAGGAAGCTGTGCCCAGCGCCCACTGCAGCACCGGCCTCGTGGCCACAAGCTGTGCCCAGCGAAGATGGCAGGCCCGGCCACTCGGCCCCGAGGAAGCTGTGCCCGGCACAGACGGCAGGCCCAGCCAATCGGCCCGAGGATACTGTGCACAGCGCGCACTGCAGGCCCGGCCACTCGGCCCCGGGGAAGGTTTGCCAGGTGCAGATGGCAGGCCCGGCCACTGGGCTCTGAGGAAGCTGTGCCCGGCATGAACTGCAAACCCCACCACTCGGCCCCGAGGAAGCTGTGCCTGGCACAGACGGCAGGCCAGGCCACTCGGTCCGGACAAAGCTGTGCCCAGCTCCCACTGCAGCACCGGCAACGTGGCCCCAACGAGCTGTGCCCAGCGAAGATGGCATGCCCGGCCACTCTGCCCCAAGAAGCTGTGCCCAGCTAAGACGGCAGGCCCAGCCACGTGGCCCCGAGGAAGCTGTGCACAGCGAAGATGACAGGCCCGGCCACTCGGCCCCGAGGAAGTTGTTCCCAGCTAAGATGGCAGGCCAGGCCACTCGGCCCCGACGAAGCTGTGCCCGGCACACACAGCAGGCCCAGCCACTCAGCCCCGAGGAAGCTGTGCCCATCGCCCACTGCAGCACCGGCCACTTGGCCCTGACGAGCTGTGCCCAGTGAAGATGGCAGGCCCGGCCACTCGGCCCCGAGGAAGCTGTGCCCAGCGCAGACGCCAGGCCCGGCCACTCGGCCCCCATGAAGCCGTTCCCGGCGCTCACTGCTGGCCCGGCAACTCGGCCCCGAGGAAGCTGTTCCTGGCGCGAACTGCTGGCCCAGTCACTCGGCCCCGAGGAAGCCGTCCCCGGCGCACACTGCAGGCCCGGCCACTCGGCCCCGAGGAAGCTGTGTCCGGCACAGACGGCAGGCCCAGCCACTCAGCCCCGAGGAAGCTGTGCCCATCGCCCACTGCAGCACCGGCCACTTGGCCCTGACGAGCTGTGCCCAGTGAAGATGGCAGGCCCGGCCACTCGGCCCCGAGGAAGCTGTGCCCATCGCCCACTGCAGCACCGGCCACTTGGCCCCGACGAGCTGTGCCCAGCACAGACGCCAGGCCCGGCCACTCGGCCCCCATGAAGCCGTTCCCGGCGCTCAATGCTGGCCCGACCACTCGGCCCCAGGAAGCTGTTCCCAGCTAAGATGGCAGGCCCAGCCACTTGGCACCGAGGAAGCTATGCCCAGCGCCCACTGCAGCACCGGCCATTTGGCCCCGACGAGCTGTGCCCAGCGAAGATGGCAGGCCCGGCCACTCGGCCCCCAGGATGCTGTGCCCAGCAAGACGGCTGGCCACGCCATTCGGCCCTGACGAAGCTGTTCACGGCACAGACGGCAGACCCGGCCACTCGGCCCAAGGATACTGTGCCCAGCGCTCACTGCAGTCCCGGCCACTCGGCCTCGAGGAAGCTGTGCCTGGCATGCACTGCAGGACTGGCCACTCGGCCCTGAGGAAGCTGTGCCTGGCGCGAACTGCAGGTCCGGCCAATCGGCCCTGAGAAAGCTGTTCCTGGCGCGAACTGCTGGCCCGGACACTCGGCCCCGATGAAGCTGTGCCCGGCAGAGACAGCAGACCCAGCCATTCGGCCCCGGGGAAGCTGTACCCGGCACAGATGGCAGGCCCGGACACTCAGCCCCGAGGAAACTGTGTCCAGCGCAGACGGCAGGCCAGGCCACTCAGCCCCGACGGAGCTTTGCCCGGCACAGACAGCAGGCCCAGCCACTCAGCCCTGAGGAAGCTGTGCCCAGCGCCCACTGCAGCACCAGCCACGTGGCCCCGACGAGCTGTGCCCAGCGAAGATGGCAGGCCCGGCCACTTGGCCCTGAGGAAGCTGTGCCCAGCGCAGACGCCAGGACCGGCCACTCGGCCCCCTTGAAGCCGTTACCGGCGCTCACTGCTGGCCCGGCCACTCGGCCCCGAGGAAGCTGTTCCCAGCTAAGATGGCAGGCCCGGCCACTCGGCCCCGAGGAAGCTGTGCCCGGCACAGACAGCAGACCCAGCCATTCGGCCCCGAGGAAGCTGTACCTGGCACAGATGGCAGGCCCGGACACTCAGCCCCGAGGAAGCTGTGTCCAGCGCAGACGGCAGGCCAGGCCACTCAGCCCCGACGGAGCTTTGCCCGGCACAGACAGCAGGCCCAGCCACTCAGCCCTGAGGAAGCTGTGCCCAGCACCCACTGCAGCACCAGCCACGTGGCCCCGACGAGCTGTGCCCAGCGAAGATGGCAGGCCCGGCCACTTGGCCCCGAGGAAGCTGTGCCCAGCGCAGACGCCAGGACCGGCCACTCGGCCCCCATGAAGCCGTTCCTGGCGCTCACTGCTGGCCCGGCCACTCGGCCCTGAGGAAGCTGTGCCCAGCGCCCACTGCAGCACTGGCCATTTGGCTCCGATGAGCTGTGCCCAGCGAAGATGGCAGGCCCGGCAACTTGGCCCGAGGAAGCTGTACCCAGCACAGACGACATGCCAGGCCACTCGGCCCCGAGGAAGCTGTGCCCAGCGCAGACGCCAGGCCCGGCCACTCGGCCCCCTTGAAGCCGTTCCCGGCGCTCACTGCTGGCCCGGCCACTCAGCCCCGAGGAAGCTGTTCCCAGCTAAGAGGGCAGGACCGGCCACTCGACCCCGAGGAAGCTGTGCCCGGCACAGACGGCAGGCCCAGCCACTCGGCCCTGAAAAAGCTGTGCCCAGCGCCCACTGCAGCCCCGGCCATTTGGCTCCGACGAGCTGTGCCCAGCGAAGATGGCAGGCCCGGCCACTCGGCCCCGAGGAAGCTGTACCCAGCGCAGACGGCATGCCAGGCCACTTGACCCCGAGGAAGCTGTGCACAGCGACGACGGCAGGCCCAGCCACTTGACCCCGAGGAAGCTGTGCACAGCGACGACGGCAGGCCCAGCCACTTGACCCCGAGGAAGCTGTGCACAGCGAAGACGGCAGGCCCAGACACTTGACCCTGAGGAAGCTGTGCCCTGTGCAGACGGCAGGCCAGGCCACTCAGCCCCAATGAAGCTTTGCCCGGCACAGATTGCAGGCCCCGCCACTCGGCCCTGAGGAAGCTGTGCCTGGCGCGAACTGCAGGTCCGGACACTCGACCCAAGGAAGCCGTTCCCGGCGCGCACTGCTGGCCCGGCCACTTGGCCCCGAGGAAGTTGTTCCCAGCTAAGATGGCAGGCCAGGCCACTTTGCCCCGAGGAAGCTGTGCCCATCGCACAGTGCAGCACCGGCCACCTGGCCCCAACGAACTGTGCCCAGCGAAGATGGCATGCCCGGCCACTCGGCCCCGAGGAAGTTGTTCCCAGCTAAGATGGCAGGCCAGGCCACTTTGCCCCGAGGAAGCTGTGCCCATCGCACAGTGCAGCACCGGCCACCTGGCCCCAACGAACTGTGCCCAGCGAAGATGGCATGCCCGGCCACTCGGCCCCGAGGAAGTTGTTCCCAGCTAAGATGGCAGGCCAGGCCACTCGGCCCCGACGAAGCTGTGCCCAGCGCCCACTGCAGCACCGGCCACGTGGCCCCAACGAGCTGTGCCCAGCGAAGATGGCATGCCCGGCCACTCGGCCCCGAGGAAGCTGTGCCCAGAGCAGACGGCAGGCCCAGCCACTTGGCCCCGACGAAGCTGTGCCAGGCACAGACGGCAGGCCCAGCCACTTGGCCCTGAGGAAGCTCTGCCTGGCACAGACGGCAGGCCACGCCACTCGGTCCGGACAAAGCTGTGCCCAGCGCCCACTGCAGCACCGGCCACGTGGCCCAAACGAGCTGTGCCCAGCGAAGATGGCATGCCCGGCCACTCAGCACCCTTGAAGCCGTTCCCGGCGCTCACTGCCGGCCCGGCCACTCGGCCCCGAGGAAGCTGTTCCCAGCTAAGAGGGCAGGACCGGCCACTCGACCCCGAGGAAGTTGTGCCCGGCACAGACGGCAGGCCCAGCCACTCGGCCCTGAGGAAGCTGTGCCCAGCGCCCACTGCAGCACCGGCCATTTGGCTCCGACGAGCTGTGCCCAGCGAAGATGGCAGGCCCGGCCACTTGGCCCCGAGGAAGCTGTGCCCAGCGCAGACGGCAGGCCCAGCCACTTGGCCCCGAGGAAGCTCTGCATGGCACAGACGTCAGGCCAGGCCAGTCGGTCCAGACAAAGCTGTGCCCAGCGCCCACTGCAGCACCGGCCACGTGGCCCCAACGAGCTGTGCCCAGCGAAGATGGCATGCCCGGCCACTCAGCCCCGAGGAAGCTGTGCCCAGCTAAGACGGCAGGCCCAGCCACTTGACCCCGAGGAAGCTGTGAACAGCGAAGACGGCAGGTCCAGCCACTTGACCCCGAGGAAGCTGTGCCCTGTGCAGACGGCAGGCCAGGCCACTCAGCACCAATGATGCTTTGCCCGGCACAGATTGCAGGCCCCGCCACTCGGCCCTGAGGAAGCTGTGCATGGCGCGAACTGCAGGTCCGGACACTCGCCCAAGGAAGCCGTTCCCGGCGCGCACTGCAGGCCCGGCCACTTGGCCCTGAGGAAGCTGTGCCCAGTGAAGATGGCAGGCCCAGCCACTCGGCCCCGACGAAGCTGTGCCAGGCACCGACGGCAGGCCCAGCCACTCGACCCCGAGGAAACTGTGCCCATTGCCCACTGCAGCACCGGCCACTGGGCCCCGACAAGCTGTGCCCAGCGACGACGGCAGGCCCAGCCACTTGACCCCGAGGAAGCTGTGCACAGCGAAGACGGCAAGCCCAGCCACTTGGCCCCGAGGAAGCTCTGCCTGGCACAGACGTCAGGCCAGGCCAGTCGGTCCAGACAAAGCTGTGCCCAGCGCCCACTGCAGCACCGGCCACGTGGCCCCAACGAGCTGTGCCCAGCGAAGATGGCATGCCCGGCCACTCAGCCCCGAGGAAGCTGTGCCCAGCTAGGACGGCAGGCCCAGCCACTTGACCCCGAGGAAGCTGTGCACAGCGAAGACGGCAGGTCCAGCCACTTGACCCCGAGGAAGCTGTGCCCTGTGCAGACGGCAGGCCAGGCCACTCAGCACCAATGATGCTTTGCCCGGCACAGATTGCAGGCCCCGCCACTCGGCCCTGAGGAAGCTGTGCCTGGCGCGAACTGCAGGTCCGGACACTCGACCCAAGGAAGCCGTTCCCGGCGCGCACTGCAGGCCCGGCCACTTGGCCCTGAGGAAGCTGTGCCCAGTGAAGATGGCAGGCCCAGCCACTCGGCCCCGACGAAGCTGTGCCCAGCTAAGACGGCAGGTCCAGCCACTTGACCCCGAGGAAGCTGTGCCCTGTGCAGACGGCAGGCCAGGCCACTCAGCCCCAATGAAGCTTTGCCCGGCACAGATTGCAGGCCCCGCCACTCGGCCCTGAGGGAGCTGTGCCTGGCACGAACTGCAGCTCCGGACACTCGACCCAAGGAAGCCATTCCCGGCGCGCACTGCAGGCACGGCCACTTGGCCCCGAGGAAGCTGTGCCCAGCGAAGATGGCAGGCCTGGCCACTGGGCCCCGAGGAAGTTTTTCCCAGCTAAGATGGCAGGCCAGGCCACTCGGCCCCGACGAGCTGTGCCCAGTGAAGACAGCAGGCCAGGCCACTTGACCCCGAGGAAGCTGTGCCCAGCGCCCACTGCAGCACCGGCCACTGGGCCCCGACGAGCTGTACCCAGCGAAGACGGCAGGCCCGGCCACTTGACCCCGAGGAAGCTGTACCCAGCGCAGACGGCATGCCAGGCCACTCGGCCCCGAGGAAGCTGTGCCCAGCGACGACGGCAGGCCCAGCCACTTGGCCCCGAGGAAGCTCTGCCTGGCACAGACGGCAGGCCACGCCACTCGGTCCGGACAAAGCTGTGCCCAGCGCCCACTGCAGCACCGGCCACGTGGCCCCAATCAGCTGTGCCCAGCGAAGATGGCATGCCCGGCCACTCTGCCCCGAGGAAGCTGTGCCCAGCTAAGATGGCAGGTCCAGCCACTTGACCCCGAGGAAGCTGTGCCCTGTGCAGACGGCAGGCCAGGCCACTCAGCCCCAATGAAGCTTTGCCCGGCACAGATTTCAGGCCCCGCCACTCGGCCCTGAGGGAGCTGTGCCTGGCGCGCACTGCAGGCCCGGCCACTTGGCCCCCAGGAAGCTGTGCCCAGCGAAGATGCCAGGCCTGGCCACTGGGCCCTGAGGAAGTTTTTCCCAGGTAAGATGGCAGGCCAGGCCACTCGGCCCCGACGAAACTGTGCCAGGCACAGACGGCAGGCCCAGCCACTCAGCCCCGAGGAAACTGTGCCCATCGCTCACTGCAGCACCGGCCACTGGGCCCCGACGAGCTGTGCCCAGCGAAGACGGCAGGCCCGGCCACTTGACCCCGAGGAATCTGTACCCAGCGCAGACGGCATGCCAGGACACTCGTCCCCGATGAAGCTGTGCACAGCGAAGACGGCAGGCCCAGCCACTTGGCCCCGAGGAAGCTGTACCCAGCGCAGACGACTTGCCCGGCCACTCGGCCCCGAGGAAGCTGTGCCAAGCCCAGACGCCAGGCCCGGCCACTCGGCCCCCTTGAAGCCGTTCCTGGCGCTCACTGCTGGCCCGGCCACTCGGCCCCGAGGAAGCTGTTCCCAGCTAAGAGGGCAGGACCGGCCACTCGACCCCGAGGAAGCTGTGCCCGGCACAGACGGTAGGCCCAGCCACTCGGCCCTGAGGAAGCTGTGCCCAGCGCCCACTGCAGCACCGGCCTATTGGCTCCGACGAGCTGTGCCCAGCGAAGATGGCAGGCCCGGCAACTCGGCCCCGAGGAAGCTATGCCCAGCGCAGATGGCAGGCCCAGCCACTTGGCCCCGAGGAAGCTCTGCCTGGCACAGACGTCAGGCCAGGCCAGTCGGTCCGGACAAAGCTGTGCCCAGCGCCCACTGCAGCACCGGCCACGTGGCCCCAACGAGCTGTGCCCAGCGAAGATGGCATGCCCGGCCACTCAGCCCCGAGGAAGCTGTGCCCAGCTAGGACGGCAGGCCCAGCCACTTGACCCCGAGGAAGCTGTGCACAGCGACGACGGCAGGCCCAGCCACTTGGCCCTGAGGAAGCTCTGCCTGGCACAGACGGCAGGCCAGGCCAGTCGGTCCGGACAAAGCTGTGCCCAGCGCCCACTGCAGCACCGGCCATTTGGCTCCGACGAGCTGTGCCCAGCAAAGATGGCATGCCCAGCCACTCTGCCCCGAGGAAGCTGTGCCCAGCTAAGACGGCAGGCCCAGCCACTTGACCCTGAGGAAGCTGTGCCCTGTGCAGACTGCAGGCCAGGCCACTCAGCCCCAATGAAGCTTTGCCCGGCACAGATTGCAGGCCCTGCCACTCGGCCCTGAGGAAGCTGTGCCTGGCGCGAACTGCAGGTCCAGACACTCGACCCAAGGAAGCCGTTCCCGGCGCGCACTGCAGGCCCGGCCACTTGGCCCCGAGGAAGCTGTGCCCAGCGAAGATGACAGGCCCGGCCACTCGGCCCCGAGGAAGTTGTTCCCAGCTAAGATGGCAGGCCAGGCCACTCGGCCCCGACGAAGCTGTGCCTGGCACAGACTGCAGGCCCAACCACTCTGCCCCGAGGAAGCTGTGCCCATCGCACACTGCATCACCGTCCACTTGGCCCCGAGGAAGCTGTGCCCAGAGCAGACGGCAGGCCAGGCCACTCGGCCCCGACGAAGCTGTGCCAGGCACAGACGACCGGCCCAGCCACTCAGCCCCGAGGAAGCTGTGCCCATCGCCCACTGCAGCACCGGCCACTTGGCCCAGACGAGCTGTGCCCAGTGAAGATGGCAGGCCCGGCCACTCGGCCCCGAGGAAGCTGTGCCCAGCGCAGACGCCAGGCCCGACCACTCGGCCCCCATGAAGCCGTTCCCGGCGCTCACTGCTGGCCCGGCAACTCGGCCCCGAGGAAGCTGTTCCTGGCGCGAACTGCTGGCCCAGTCACTCGGCCCCGAGGAAGCCGTCCCCGGCGTGCACTGCAGGCCCGGCCACTCGGCCCCGAGGAAGCTTGCCCGGCACAGACGGCAGGCCCAGCCACTCAGCCCCGAGGAAGCTGTGCCCATCGCCCACTGCAGCACCGGCCACTTGGCCCCGACGAGCTGTGCCCAGCACAGACGCCAGGCCCGGCCACTCGGCCCCCATGAAGCCGTTCCCGGCGCTCAATGCTGGCCCGACCACTCGGCCCCAGGAAGCTGTTCCCAGCTAAGATGGCAGGCCCAGCCACTTGGCACCGAGGAAGCTATGCCCAGCGCCCACTGCAGCACCGGCCATTTGGCCCCGACGAGCTGTGCCCAGCGAAGATGGCAGGCCCGGCCACTCGGCCCCCAGGATGCTGTGCCCAGCAAGACGGCTGGCCACGCCATTCGGCCCTGACGAAGCTGTTCACGGCACAGACGGCAGACCCGGCCACTCGGCCCGAGGATACTGTGCCCAGCGCTCACTGCAGTCCCGGCCACTCGGCCTCGAGGAAGCTGTGCCTGGCATGCACTGCAGGACTGGCCACTCGGCCCTGAGGAAGCTGTGCCTGGCGCGAACTGCAGGTCCGGCCAATCGGCCCTGAGAAAGCTGTTCCTGGCGCGAACTGCTGGCCCGGACACTCGGCCCCGATGAAGCTGTGCCCGGCACAGACAGCAGACCCAGCCATTCGGCCCCGAGGAAGCTGTACCCGGCACAGATGGCAGGCCCGGACACTCAGCCCCGAGGAAGCTGTGTCCAGCGCAGACGGCAGGCCAGGCCACTCAGCCCCGACGGAGCTTTGCCCGGCACAGACAGCAGGCCCAGCCACTCAGCCCTGAGGAAGCTGTGCCCAGCACCCACTGCAGCACCAGCCACGTGGCCCCGACGAGCTGTGCCCAGCGAAGATGGCAGGCCCGGCCACTTGGCCCCGAGGAAGCTGTGCCCAGCGCAGACGCCAGGACCGGCCACTTGGCCCCCATGAAGCCGTTCCTGGCGCTCACTGCTGGCCCGGCCACTCGGCGCCGAGGAAGCTGTTCCCAGCTAAGATGGCAGGCCCGGCCACTCGGCCCCCATGAAGCCGTTCCCGGCGCTCACTGCTGGCCCGGCCACTCGGCCCTGAGGAAGCTGTGCCCAGCGCCCACTGCAGCACTGGCCATTTGGCTCCGATGAGCTGTGCCCAGCGAAGATGGCAGGCCAGGCAACTTGGCCCGAGGAAGCTGTACCCAGCACAGATGACATGCCAGGCCACTCGGCCCTGAGGAAGCTGTGCCCAGCGCAGACGCCAGGCCCGGCCACTCGGCCCCCTTGAAGCCGTTCCCGGCGCTCACTGCTGGCCCGGCCACTCGGCCCCGAGGAAGCTGTTCCCAGCTAAGAGGGCAGGACCGGCCACTCGACCCCGAGGAAGCTGTGCCCGGCACAGACGGCAGGCCCAGCCACTCGGCCCTGAAAAAGCTGTGCCCAGCGCCCACTGCAGCACCGGCCATTTGGCTCCGACGAGCTGTGCCCAGCGAAGATGGCATGCCCGGCCACTCAGCCCCGAGGAAGTTGTTCCCAGCTAAGATAGCAGGCCAGGCCACTCGGCCCCGACGAAGCTGTGCCCGGCACAGACGGCAGGCCCAGCCACTTGACCCCGAGGAAGCTGTGCCCAGCGAAGACGGCAGGCCCAGCCACTTGACCCCGAGGAAGCTGTGCCCAGCGAAGACGGCTGGTCCAGCCACTTGACCCTGAGGAAGCTGTGCCCTGTGCAGACGGCAGGCCAGGCCACTCAGCCCAAATGAAGCTTTGCCCGGCACAGATTGCAGGCCCCGCCACTCGGCCCTGAGGAAGCTGTGCCTGGCGCGAACTGCAGGTCCGGACACTCGACCCAAGGAAGCCGTTCCCGGCGCGCACTGCAGGCCCGGCCACTTGGCCCCGAGGAAGTTGTTCCCAGCTAAGTTGGCAGGCCAGGCCACTTTGCCCCGAGGAAGCTGTGCCCATCGCACAGTGCAGCACCGGCCACGTGGCCCCAACGAGCTGTGCCCAGCGAAGATGGCATGCCCGGCCACTCGGCCCCGAGGAAGCTGTGCCCATCGCACAGTGCAGCACCGGCCACGTGGCCCCAACGAGCTGTGCCCAGCGAAGATGGCATGCCCGGCCACTCGGCCCCAACGAGCTGTGCCCAGCGAAGATGGCATGCCCGGCCACTCGGCCCCGAGGAAGTTGTTCCCAGCTAAGATGGCAGGCCAGGCCACTCGGCCCCGACGAAGCTGTGCCCAGCGCCCACTGCAGCACCGGCCACGTGGCCCCAACGAGCTGTGCCCAGCGAAGATGGCATGCCCGGCCACTCGGCCCCGAGGAAGCTGTGCCCAGCGAAGACGGCAGGCCCAGCCACTTGGCCCTGAGGAAGCTCTGCCTGGCACAGACGGCAGGCCACGCCACTCGGTCCGGACAAAGCTGTGCCCAGCGCCCACTGCAGCACCGGCCACGTGGCCCAAACGAGCTGTGCCCAGCGAAGATGGCATGCCCGGCCACTCAGCACCCTTGAAGCCGTTCCCGGCGCTCACTGCCGGCCCGGCCACTCGGCCCCGAGGAAGCTGTTCCCAGCTAAGAGGGCAGGACCGGCCACTCGACCCCGAGGAAGCTGTGCCCGGCACAGACGGCAGGCCCAGCCACTCGGCCCTGAGGAAGCTGTGCCCAGCGCCCACTGCAGCACCGGCCATTTGGCTCCGACGAGCTGTGCCCAGCGAAGATGGCAGGCCCGGCAACTCGGCCCCGAGGAAGCTATGCCCAGCGAAGACGGCAAGCCCAGCCACTTGGCCCCGAGGAAGCTCTGCCTGGCACAGACGGCAGGCCACGCCACTCGGTCCGGACAAAGCTGTGCCCAGCACCCACTGCAGCACCGGCCACGTGGCCCCAACGAGCTGTGCCCAGCGAAGATGGCATGCCCAGCCACTCTGCCCCGAGGAAGCTGTGCCCAGCTAAGACGGCAGGTCCAGCCACTTGACCCCGAGGAAGCTGTGCCCTGTGCAGACGGCAGGCCAGGCCACTCAGCCCCAATGAAGCTTTGCCCGGCACAGATTGCAGGCCCCGCCACTTGGCCCCGAGGAAGCTGTGCCCAGCGAAGATGGCAGGCCTGGCCACTGGGCCCCGAGGAAGTTTTTCCCAGCTAAGATGCAGGCCAGGCCACTTGACCCCGACGAGCTGTGCCCAGTGAAGACGGCAGGCCAGGCCACTTGACCCCGAGGGAGCTGTGCACAGCGCAGACGGCAGGCCCAGCCACTTGGCCCCGAGGAAGCTCTGCATGGCACAGACGTCAGGCCAGGCCAGTCGGTCCAGACAAAGCTGTGCCCAGCGCCCACTGCAGCACCGGCCACGTTGCCCCAACGAGCTGTGCCCAGCGAAGATGGCATGCCCGGCCACTCAGCCCCGAGGAAGCTGTGCCCAGCTAGGACGGCAGGCCCAGCCACTTGACCCCGAGGAAGCTGTGCACAGCGAAGACGGCAGGTCCAGCCACTTGACCCCGAGGAAGCTGTGCCCTGTGCAGACGGCAGGCCAGGCCACTCAGCACCAATGATGCTTTGCCCGGCACAGATTGCAGGCCCCGCCACTCGGCCCTGAGGAAGCTGTGCCTGGCGCGAACTGCAGGTCCGGACACTCGACCCAAGGAAGCCGTTCCCGGCGCACACTGCAGGCCCGGCCACTTGGCCCTGAGGAAGCTGTGCCCAGTGAAGATGGCAGGCCCAGCCACTCAGCCCCGAGGAAACTGTGCCCATTGCCCACTGCAGCACCGGCCACTGGGCCCCAACAAGCTGTGCCCAGCGACGACAGCAGGCCCAGCCACTTGACCCCGAGGAAGCTGTGCACAGCGAAGACGGCAGGCCCAGCCACTTGGCCCCGAGGAAGCTCTGCCTGGCACAGACGGCAGGCCACGCCACTCGGTCCGGACAAAGCTGTGCCCAGCACCCACTGCAGCACCGGCCACGTGGCCACAACGAGCTGTGCCCAGCGAAGATGGCATGCCCAGCCACTCTGCCCCGAGGAAGCTGTGCCCAGCTAAGACGGCAGGTCCAGCCACTTGACCCCGAGGAAGCTGTGCCCTGTGCAGACGGCAGGCCAGGCCACTCAGCCCCAATGAAGCTTTGCCCGGCACAGATTGCAGGCCCCGCCACTCGGCCCTGAGGGAGCTGTGCCTGGCGCGCACTGCAGGCCCGGCCACTTGGCCCCCAGGAAGCTGTGCCCAGCGAAGATGCCAGGCCTGGCCACTGGGCCCCGAGGAAGTTTTTCCCAGGTAAGATGGCAGGCCAGGCCACTCGGCCCCGACGAAACTGTGCCAGGCACAGACGGCAGGCCCAGCCACTCAGCCCCGAGGAAACTGTGCCCATCGCTCACTGCAGCACCGGCCACTGGGCCCCGACGAGCTGTGCCCAGCGAAGACAGCAGGCCCGGCCACTTGACCCCGAGGAATCTGTACCCAGCACAGACGGCATGCCAGGCCACTCGTCCCCGAGGAAGCTGTGCACAGCGAAGACGGCAGGCCCAGCCACTTGGCCCCGAGGAAGCTGTACCCAGCGCAGAGGACTTGCCAGGCCACCTGGCCCCGAGGAAGCTGTGCCCAGCCCAGACGCCAGGCCCGGCCACTCGGCCCCCTTGAAGCCGTTCCCGGCGCTCACTGCTGGCCCGGCCACTCGGCCCCGAGGAAGATGTTCCCAGCTAAGAGGGCAGGACCGGCCACGCGACCCCGAGGAAGCTGTGCCCGGCATAGACGGCAGGCCCAGCCACTCGACCCCGAGGAAGCTGTACCCAGCGCAGACGGCATGCCAGGCCACTCGGCCCCGAGGAAGCTGTGCCCAGCGAAGACGGCAGGCCCAGCCACTTGGCCCCGAGGAAGCTGTACCCAGCGCAGACGACATGCCAGGCCACCTGGCCCCGAGGAAGCTGTGCCCAGAGCAGACGCCAGGCCCGGCCACTCGGCCCCCTTGAAGCCGTTCCCGGCGCTCACTGCTGGCCCGGCCACTCGGCCCCGAGGAAGCTGTTCCCAGCTAAGAGGGCAGGACCGGCCACTCGACCCCGAGGAAGCTGTGCCCGGCACAGACGGCAGGCCCAGCCACTCGGCCCTGAGGAAGCTGTGCCCAGCGCCCACTGCAGCACCGGCCATTTGGCTCCGACGAGCTGTGCCCAGCGAAGATGGCAGGCCCGGCAACTCGGCCCCGAGGAAGCTATGCCCAGTGCAGACGGCAGGCCCAGCCACTTGGCCCCGAGGAAGCTCTGCATGGCACAGACGTCAGGCCAGGCCAGTCGGTCCGGACAAAGCTGTGCCCAGCGCCCACTGCAGCACCGGCCACGTGGCCCCAACGAGCTGTGCCCAGCGAAGATGGCATGCCCGGCCACTCAGCCCCGAGGAAGCTGTGCCCAGCTAAGACGGCAGGCCCAGCCACTTGACCCCGAGGAAGCTGTGCCCTGTGCAGACGGCAGGCCAGGCCACTCAGCACCAATGAAGCTTTGCCCGGCACAGATTGCAGGCCCCGCCACTCGGCCCTGAGGAAGCTGTGCCTGGCGCGAACTGCAGGTCCGGACACTCGACCCAAGGAAGCCGTTCCCGGCGCGCACTGCAGGCCCGGCCACTTGGCCCCGAGGAAGCTGTGCCCAGCGAAGATGGCAGGCCCGGCCACTCGGCCCCGAGGAAGTTGTTCCCAGCTAAGATGGCAGGCCAGGCCACTCGGCCCCGACAAAGCTGTGCCCGGCACAGACTGCAGGCCCAACCACTCTGCCCCGAGGAAGCTGTGCCCATCGCACACTGCAGCACCGTCCACTTGGCCCCGAGGAAGCTGTGCCCAGAGCAGACGGCAGGCCAGGCCACTCGGCCCCGAGGAAACTGTGCCCACTGCCCACTGCAGCACCGGCCACTGGGCCCCGACGAGCTGTGCCCAGCGAAGATGGCAGGCCCGGCCACTTGGCCCCGACGAAGCTGTACCCAGCGCAGACGGCATGCCAGGCCACTCGGCCCCGAGGAAGCTGTGCCCAGCGCAGACAGCAGGCCCAGACACTAGGCCCGAGGATACTGTGCCCAGCGGGTACTGCAGTCCCGGCCACTCGGCTTCGAGGAAGCTGTGTCCGGCATGTACTGTAGGCCCTGCCACTTGGCCCAGAGTAAGCTGTGCCCGGCGCAAACTGCACGACCGGAGATTCGGCCCCTAGGAAGCTGTGCCCGGTGCAGACAGCAGGCCCTGCCACTCGGCCCCGAGGAAGCCGTGCCCGGCGTCCACTGCAGGCCCTGCCAGTCGACCCCGATGAAGCTGTGCCCGGCACAGACGGCAGTCCAGGCCACTCAGCCCCGAGGAAGCTGTGCCCGGTGCGCCCTGCAGGCCCTGCAGCCAGTCTTGTCGCGTGGGTGTTGGTGGAGCAGGGCAGGTTTTAACGTGGGGATTTTTTGGGGTGTCGGGGGGCTCAATATAGCATTTGTTTCTTGCCACTCATTCTGATTGTATAGTCTTGATGCACCTTGAGGGAGATGGAGCCTTTGAAAGTGGTGCAGCTGAACCCAGTGAGTTGGGATGCTAACGGGGAGGATTCAGGTAAAGTCACTCGCGTGGCCCACCCATCGCAGGCCCGTCCCTGGTCGGCCCACCTGCTCCTGAGCAGCTCACTCCGGTGTTGGTTGCCTTCCATTTCCTGGTGGACGGTACTTGTTGAACAGGGCGTCAGAGCAATGGCTAACCCTCTGGACTACCCTTAGGGTTTTTGACCAAATACTGCAGAATATAATAGCTTCCCAGGGCGTCAGGGAACAACCTCGCAGCTCTCCCAGCAGCGAACCGCGTTGGACTCTCTTCAACAGGGAGGTTCGTGTGAGCTGTTCGCGGCCAGTGCGATTTTACAGCTGTGTTTCAGACCAACCACACACAGACGTTGGTTGTGTGTGCATTTCCTGTGGAATCTTGAAAATCTCTCTTTTTATTTATTTTATTTATTTTTTTTGAGATGAACTTGTAAGGGAAGGTTGTGTGGAGGGAAAAGCTACTGCCGAGCCCTGGCTGGTTTGGCTCAGCGGTTAGAGGGTCGGCCTGCGGTCCAGAGAGTCCCGGGTTCGGTTCCTGCTAAGGGCACGTACCTTGGTTGCAGTTTGTCCCTGCCCCCGGTTGGGGTCGTATGAGTGGCAACCACTAAATGTGTCTCTCTCAAGTCAATGTGTTTCTCTCTCTCTTCCTCCCTCTCTCCGTCCTGCTCTATCTGAAGATAAATGCAAAAAAAAAAAATGTCCTCGGGTGAGGACAAAAAACAAAAAAGCTACTTCCGAATGCTGTCTTGAAACCTGGCCCCGCGGGTGATGTGCCCTCTCCGAGGTCCGTCCTGCTGTCCAGCACCCGCTCTGCTCCCTTCACCAGGAGTCCCGTGGGGCCAGAGGCTGCGGCTTCGTGGCCTGGCACCTAGTGGGCGTGCAGAAAGGGGCCCTGAGAGGAGCCATGCTCTGGGTAGGGGAGGCCCAGAGGCGACTGCTGGACAGCTGTGCATAGGACAGTTGTCATTGGGCGTCCTCACTTACACAGAGCACTCTGCAGTGCCGTGTTCCTGCCGTGGCTTCGGCTCACTGGCGCAGTTAAGAAACAGCTAGTGCATTCCTGTAGTTCAGAGACACAACGGGAAGTCCCTCTGCTCACTTCCCCTCCCCCCCTCCAAGGACACCTGTTCCCCCTGTGATGGATCTTTGTGGTTTATTGATGCACAGGTAAGTACATGCACCTGTGTGTTCTCCTATCCATGTCACCCGCACGGTAACCGGTGCGGAGGGCGTCTGCCTGCTTGTCCCTGGAGTCATGTATCTCGGGCTCTTTGCCGGTCTGTGGTGGGGGCTGGTCTGCAGGAGGGACTCCTAGGAGTGGCTGCTGGTGAGTGAGGGCACGAGCGGAAAGGGGGCGGGTGGTGCCACAGGACCTGCCGCCAACACCGCCACGGGGCTCTGCTGGGTGCACTGCCCAGCGATGGCTCCAAGTGCCCCCCCCCCCCGAGAGCCCAGCAGGTGGAGAGGGCCTGAGGACCTGGCTCAGCCCTAATCCGTGCCCTTAGCGGGAACCGAACCCGGGTCTCTCTGGTCTGTGGGCCGACGCTCTAACTGCTGAGCTGAACCAGCCAGGGCCCAGATCCATCTTTTAAGGTCCAGGCTCATGTGTCCCTCTCGTTCCATCCCCCTGAACGGCCCGCTGTCCCATCAAGCTCTCGGATCCTCCATGGAAACCATCATCATCTCACCCATGACATGGTCTCCTCTTGGCTTCCTGGTTCAGTGACACCTGCCACCGTGTGCTCCAGGCTCAAGGCAGTGACTTGGATTCCTGCCCCTCTGCCCTTCTCCAGGTCCGTTTCCTCGCTCAGTTGTGTGTCTTCTGCTCTGAGTCTGCCCACGTGCCGAGTCCTGACGCCCAGCACAGGAAGGCAGCAGCAGCCCCCAAACGCGTGTCATGCCCTCCCGGGGTCCTCTAGCCCATCCTCCGTGGGGGTCCGATCGAGCCTCTTCAGCTGTGAATGCGATGTGTCCCCTTCTGCTGTGGCCCTTCACGGATCGCCGGCTGTGACCCGGGGGAGCGAGTGGGATCGCAGCCTCCCCATTTCCTAGCGGGAGAGTCTGCACCCTCACTGGACCCCAGATTCCCGGTGGGACAGCTGGCTTCCTCAGACGACTGTCAGGTGTGAGCTCCTCCCCGGGGGAACGCCACTCCATGCCCTACCCTGGCCTCCGTGAGCCCGTGGGGGGAGGAGAGCAGGGTCTTCCACCTCTCTGTGTATCTCCCCGTCTGTGCCTCGTGCTCCAACATGAGCACCCTGCACTGTTTCCGCAGCGAGAGAAAGAAATCCCACAACACCATCACCTTGCTCTGGTGATGTCAGCCCTCCCGTCAGCCCACCCGGATGTGCAGGAACGGTGCCTGAATACAACGTCTAATTGGGTGTTAATTTGCATTCTCTGATTGCTGGAGAGGGGGCCCACCTTTTCCTATTGCTTGACCAGCTCGTTTCCTTTTCCACGAACTGAGTCACGCTGTTTGGGCCAGTTTCTGTTGAGTGGTTTTTCATGTTCTAATTGTTCTGGAAGAATTCTTTACACCTTCTTGACATTAATCCTCAGTTGGCCAGATGAATTAAAAATCGTTTTCTAATATATTGCTTGACTTTTAACTTTATTTATATGTCTTGCAAAACCATTTATTTTTGACATAATAGAGCTAATCGGTTGTTATACCTTATTCAACAATTCCTTCCCTGTCCAGACATCCGGTAAGTAACTGCCTATATTTTCTTCCCAAAATGTTATACTTTGCTTTTTATATTTAGGTCCTTAATCTATTTAGAATATGTGTGTGTGTGCGCGCGCGTGTGTGCTATGAGGTAGGAAAATAAATGTGCCGATTTATCTCTAGGGTAGCCGATTGCCAGTACTATTTATTAGGAACGATGTTTCTCTCCTAATGAAACACACGGTCATACGTGTGGATAACACATATATGTACACATCACATAGGAACAAGTCTGTTTCCAGACTATTTTCTCCAGTGGTTGATTTGCTAAACGCATTTTACAAACAAATGCTCCTTTAAAATCCTAGAACTGTACATTTAAGATTCCGTTTTGGGGTTTTGTGCTGCCCATGTGTGCAAATGCACTGTGGCAGGTTGAGAAATTCTTTTTTTTTTCTTTCTAATTTTTAATCCTTAACTGAGGATATTTTTCTATTTATCTTCAGATAGAGTGGGAGAGAGTGAGAGAGAGGAGAGAGAGTGAGATATCGACATGAGAGGGACACATCGAGTGGTTGCCTCCCACACGACCCCGACCAGGGCTGGGGATGAACCGCCACCGAGGTACCTGCCCTTGACCGGAATCAAACCTGCGACTCACTGGTCTGCAGAAAAACGCTCTAACCCTGAGCCAAACCGGCCAGGGCGAGAAATTACATTCTTGCATCACGATCAGTTCACCCTGACTCATTCATCTCTGCGTCTGGGGAGGAGAGCTTGGACAGGGGACCATCACCTTTCTGTGGTGCCTCTCAGTTGCTAAGGCCGTGTGCTGGTGTTGTTTTCTCTCAGTCCTGACGGTGATCTCCGCAGGCCTTGGGACACGCAGGAGTCACCCTCCTGTGCAATCCATCGGCAAATAGTTGGGTTGATAAGCACTTTACTTTCATCTGCAAAACGAGATTTTTTTTTTCTAATATGTAAGCTATAGTAATGTAAATCTTAAGGCTTTGCGTCATCCACCTTGTTATTTCCTTCCTTCCTTCCTTCCTCCCTGCCTCCCACACTCCCTTTCTTTTTCTTTTAAAAATATTTTTTCTTTATTGATTTGAGAGAGAGAGGAAAGCAGAGGGAGAGAGATAGAAACACAGATGAGAGAGAACATCGACTGGCTGCCTCCTGCATGCCCCCCACTGGGGATCGGGCCCACAACCTGGGCATGTGTCCTGACCAGGAATCAAACCAGCGACCTCTTGGTGCGTGGGTCCATGCTCAACCCCTGAGCCACACCAGCCGGGCCCTTTCCTTTTCTTTTTGAACTCCCCAGCACTTCCGAATACAGCCATGGGATCCCGCACTGCAGCGTCTGGACTGTGAGCAGTGTCCTCGTCTTCAGTGTGTCCCCGGGGGTTGCTGTGGTGACATCATGGCCCATCTTTGGTTTTGTTTCCTGAAATTACATGTACTTGAGAACTAATTGCTGTTTTCCCTCTTTCTATGTGCTGGGAATTAGATGTGAGGACAGCTGTGCACACCCCTGTGCCCCAGGACCCTCTGTGCTCACACTCCTGCGGAAGCCGCTCCCCTCGCGTATGCGCAGTGCATGGCATCTGCTTTGCACCCTGTAAGGCTCTGGTGCTCTCGTCTCCGTGGCTGGCTTTGAAGAAGCAAGCTGCCAGGAATCCTACGGTTGCAAACTCCGCCAGCCCCGGAGGAGAGCCCAGGTCCAGCCCTGGTGCCGCTTCCTGTGAGGACCCGGGCGAGCGCCTGCGCTTCAGCGGAGAAGGGGAGACGGTGTGTGCTGTCCTTAGCTGCTGGGTAGCGATGCGGTGATCGCTATGCAGCAACAGAAAATGAACACAGTCACTTACAGGTGGTTTCTGAACGTCACTTCTCTGGCTAATGCATGTGTTGGCTGGAACGTCCCAACCAATTCCGCCGGATTTGTATTTCTCCAGATACGACGTATGAGAGTGTCTATAGCGACTCTTTCCCAGGGCCCACGACATGAACTTGGGTGGAATGCGTAAGAGTGACTCTCTGACACACAGCTTCCCCACTCTCCCTGCCTGTGTTTCATGCGCTCTGAGCCAGGGCAGAGCGAGCTGGAGAGGCAGCAGGCGGTCTTCCCAGCTCCCCGTGTATCCCCAGCCTCCCACGAGGGCTTGGCACACAGTGGCTCGGTCAGCGTTTGTCGAATAAATGAGTAAATGAAAGACTGTTGGTATCACATATTTCTTGTTGTCCTTGCTCTCTGTCTCGGGCTCTGTAACAAGCGTTTTATATGCGTCATCTCCCTGAACCGTTGAAACAGCTTGTCAGGCAAGTGGTGTCTGTCTCATTTCACAAGTGGGGAACCTGAGTTTCTGAAAGTTTAGTGATGGCCCAGGGTCAGACAGAGACTGACCTCTCCACTGAAAACACTTAAAAACAGACACAGATACACACATATGCACACATAGAATCATATCCGTCTGTCTATATCTATCTATCTATCTATCTATCTATCTATCTATCTATCTATCTATCCATCCATCCACCCACCCACCCATCCACCCACCCATCCATTCATCCACCCACCCATCCACCCACCCACCCATCCACCCACCCATCCATCCACCATCCATTCATCCATCCACCCATCCACCCATCCACCCATCCACCCATCCACCCACCCATCCACCCATCCACCCACCCACCCATCCATCCATCCACCCACCCACCCACCCCTCCATCCATCCATCCATCCATCCATCCATCCATCCACCCACTCACCCATCCATCCATCCACCCACCCACCCACCCACTTACCCATCCATCCATCTATCCATCCACCCAATCACCCATCCACCCACCCACCCACCCATCCATCCACCCACCCACCCATCCATCCACCCATCCACATACACTTTTAGTTAAAAGTCCAAAGTTCGCCCTGGCCGGTTTGGCTCAGCGGTTAGAGCGTCGGCCTGCGGTCCAGAGAGACCCGGGTTCGGTTCCCGCTGAGGGCATGTACTTCGGCTGCAGTTTGTCCCCGGCCCTGGTTGGTCGTGCGGGTGGCAGCCACTCGATGTGTCACTTTCACATCGATGTTTCTCTCTCTCTCTCTTCCTCTCTCTCCCTCCCACTCTATCTGAACAAAAAATGAAAAAATGTCCTCGGGTGAGGATAAAAAAAAAAAAAGCCCAAAGTTCCCTTCCATCCACACCGATCGCTCCCCCAGGGGTCTGGGCCCTAAGCCTCTGAGGCCCCTCTGCATGTCCGCGTCTCCTGCGGCCTGCGACTGCCCTTGTGGGCTGCAGGTGGCGCTGGAGGACTGGTCACTGTTTGCTTTCCTCTGCTCCTTAGAAATGTCTGTCTTCACTCCCAGCATCTTGGCTCTTGGAGAACTTACCTTCTCCCCATTAATACAGAAGGGTGGTCCCACTATGGCTGATGCTTCCTCTGTCGATTATTCAGTGTGAAGAGACATACAGCACATGCTTAATTTCTAATGGCGATTTAGAAACGTCTGTGTAGATAATGGGGAGGGAAACAGGCTTTTTACAAACCTGCTGTTTTCCTGGTGAGAGGAGGTGACCAGGGACAGGGACTGCTTACTCTGTGACTTTCAGTGACTTACTTCCCCTCCCTACCTCACCACGTCCTTCTGAGGCCTCTCCCAGAGGAGGCGGACAGACCCAGAAAGGCAGGGAGGGGGTAGCTTTTGGTTTAGATCCCACGCCAGAGGTGCTCCCACAGGGTCCTGCGCTGGGCTGATCCCCACGCCAGGCACAGAGAAGACAGAGCCGCGACCTCCTCGGACAGCTTGGGTTGTCACTGAGCCACAGAGCAACGGGGCGACAAAGCCAAACTTCATTTTGGACGGGGCAATCTAGAGGACCGTGGGAGCGCGGCCCCGTGGCACAGACACCCCCACCTCACGGTCACATTCCTCCTGTGTGGGAGACAGCTGGGTGGGAAGCAGTGGGGCGGCAGGGAGGCGTGCATGCATGGGGCATGGGGTATCGCTTGGTGGGCAGGATGGGGAGTGGGGACACGAGATAGGGACTGAGTCACAGAGGTCCTTGCTGTTGTGAATAACTTCTATGAGAATTAAAAGAACCGAGCCCAGCCCTGGCCGGCTTGGCTCAGTGGTTAGAGCATCAGCCTGTAGACCAGAGAGTCCCGGGTTCAGTTCCCGCTAAGGGCACGTGCCTCGGTTGCAGTTTGTCCCCGGCCCCGGTTGGGGTCATGTGGGTGGCAACCAGTCAATGTGTCTCTCTCACATCGATGTTTCTCTCTCTCTCTTTCTCCCTCTCTCCCTCCCGCTCTATCTGAAGATAAATGCAAAAATGTCCTCAGGTGAGGGTAAAAAAAAAAAAAAAGAAAAAAAAACCAAGCCCAGAAAACAATAGACAAAATGGGATTCCACTGAACATTATTGGGCAAGAGGATCTGAAATGCGAGTGGCTTTATTTCACATCAAGGCTGGCGTAGACGGACCTCAGGCTGTGGTCCTGTGTCACCACAGGGCTCCAGAGGGAAAAGCCAGAGACTGACCCGTCCCACAGAGCTAAGTGGACATGACCGCTGGTCCTGATTCATCCCCTTCGCGAGCTCGGCTGCCGGGAAGGTGGGTGCTGGCCACACCCTCCTCTGGCATCAAGGCACCTCGATTAGTCACTTCGAGTAAGTTTAGAATGTCCCAGGAGAGGGCGTCTCTTTTCCATTACATCCACATGCTGGCCTGAGCTAACAGAGTTCCTCCTAAAGCGATGAGACAAGCACTGTGGATTCAATTACACTCATTTGAGTTGTAAGAAAACCACAAGTTTTCTTTTGCAGAGCGCAGGGAAGCGTGTGAGGCCGAGGGGCCCCGGAGGAAGCTGTTCGGTGTGGACAGAGACCTCTGACCAGGACGCCGTCTCCTCGCCCTCCAGCCCATCTCTCGCCCTAGGTTTTCAATCAGTTTCATGGGAGACCGTGGGTTATTCATCACTCAGTGCCAAGTCTAAGTGATGCTGTTACACCCCCTTTTAGCGGGTTGACTTCTCCAGAACACTTTTTTTTTTATCCTCACCCGAGCACATTTTTGCATTTATCTTCAAATAGAGCAGGAGGGAGAGAGGGAGGAAGAGAGAGAGAGAGAAACATGATGTGAGAGAGACACATCAAGTGGTTGCCACCCACATGACCCCAACCGGGGCCGGGGACAAACTGCAACCGAGGTACGTGCCCTTAGTGGGAACCGAACCCGGGACTCTCTGGTCCGGAGGCAGACACTGTAACCGCTGAGCCAAACCGGCCAGGGCCAGAACACTTTTTAACCTAGATGCTGCCATTTCTTTTCCACCGTCGGTGTGGTAACTACACCCCTTTCTCATGGAGCCTGTCTGGTTAGCCTTGTCTCAGGAATGCACGATGGGATACCACCACCCACCCCTTTACTAGCAGCTTGAAGGTAAGGGCTCTGTTCTCAACATTTAGTTTGTATTTAGAAAGTGTTCAATCAATACTGATAGATTAAAATTTTTTTTAAATTATATTCTTAAAAAAATTTTTTTTTCCTTTATTGATTTTAGAAAGAGAGGAAGGGAGAGGGAGAGAGAGATAGAAACATCGATGAGAAAGAACATCGATTGGCCGCCTCCTGCATGCCCCCCACTGGGGATCGGGCCCACAACCTGGGCATGAGCCCTGATCGGGAATCTTACCTGCGACCTCTTGGTGCATGGGTCGACGCTCAACCACTGAGCTACACTGGCAGGACTTGATAGATTAAAATTGAAGAGAACCTAATAATGTATCCCAAAGGATAAACAGGCCTCATGTCCTCACTCCTGTGCCGGAGGAGATCTTTCCTGCATGCGTATTGGGGCGTAAGAGGGAGTGAGCTATGGAAACTCAGCAGTGGAGCAGCAGAAATGGGGCGGAATGGATACTGTTACCACAATCTGGTTATTATGTAACAGACAAGGAGTAGCGAGAGACTAGGAGTAGCAAGAGACTAGATCACACAGGCTCGCCATGCATCCAGCTTTGCCAGGACCCACAGTTAACACTCTCCAGGTCTGCTCCCCGCGGACTGATAGGAAAGGACTGGACAAAGGCCTTTTAGATGCGTGCCGAGTAAGGTCTGAGTGACGGGGGAAGATGCTTACCTGTCAGTCACACGTGGGAACAAGTCAGTGGCCAGAATAGGTGTGGCCACGGCACGAGCAGGAAATCTGAGAGACTGAATCCTTGAGCAAAGGGAGTTCCTGCTCTTGGCTCTTGGCCTTTGGCCCTCTTGCTCTCTAGGGACTCCTGTTGCAGGGGACACGCTCCCCTGTGTTGGTCCATGTGGCTTATGGCCCAGTGGGACCCACACAGTGGACTGATGGACGCATCTGGCCTGCTGCCAGGTGCAGCATCGGACACAGTCACCATGGAACAGAGACTCTGGACACTGGCCCTGCTTCCAGCTCTGCGGAACCCACAGCTGCCCCTTTTCAGGACTGGCTTCAGGGAGCTGAGACTTTGCAACCCAAATGATAGACCTCCATGTAAATAAAGTCTTCTACCACATCTCATTCTCCTGGAGGGGCCTCTGCAAATGCTTATTCCAGCGGCACCCTCAGAACCTCCCTCTTCCTAGAAATGGAGACATTTGGCCCACTGATTTCTCCTGCAACAGATTCTTTAAAAGCTTTTATTCTGTTGCTTTTCTGGAAGCACACAGATTTATAAACAATTTTTTAATTACTCATCAAATGTTTTGTAGGTGTATATTTATTTAATAATGACCCAGGCGCCTGCTGGACGCTGAGAATAGAGCACCCGAACACAGGGACTGTCCTTCCTGGAGCTCACATCCTTGGAGGGGGACAGCCGACCAGCAAGCACAGAAGGGGGGCACGAGTGACGGAGGGAGCTCTGGGGTCGGTGGGACAGACCAGCAGTCTCGAGGTAGACTGGGCTCTGCAGCAGGAGCGAATCATCCAGACAGAGCGTGGACAGCCTGCTGCAGGATTGGGCTAGCCCAGGCAAGAGTCCAGGAGGGCAGACGCGATGGAGGGCGGGAGGGAAGATGAGCACAGCCGGGTGGCACAGCCAACACAGCAAGTCCGGGGAAGCAGGCAGAGAGACTCAGAGGCCTGGACGTTACCCTCAGCATGGGGAGTGTCCTGAGGCTTTGTAAGCCCAGGAATGACCTGGTCATCATACTCCTGCCAGGAGGAGCCAAGAGGTTTGCAGTGTTCAAGGACAATATCTGACAAAGTACATTTGAAGATCTAATTGGCTTTATTTGGTGAGTCACGAGTCGGACAGTGTCCAGCCCAGCCACTGGAAAGGTGTCCTCGGGGCTGCACAGAGGTGAAGGTTTTCACAGGCGGACCAGTTGGCAGGGGAAGTATGAGCAAAGGAAAGGGTTGTTTTTAGGCCGGGTCAACGTTCTTTGGGGGATGGGTGAGGGGAGGGAATGGCAGGGTTTTTATCATGTAGATTACCGCTAGTATTGATCAGGACATTCCAGACTGATGGGTTGAACTTTCCTCTCCTGGGACAGACTGAAACTGCACTGAGGGGAGTGATTAAGTTTCTTAGCAAGAGTGACTTCCTTTGGGCCTGCTGTTTCTTTCTTTCTTTTTTTTTTTTAAATTTTTTTTCTTTACTGATTTTAGAGACAGAGGAAGGGAGAGGGAGAGGGAGATAGAAACATCGATGAGAGAGAACATCGATTGGCCGCCTCCTGCATGCCCCCCACTGGGGATCAGGCCCACAACCTGGGCATGTGCCCCGACCAGGAATTGAACCGGTGACCTCTTGGTACATGGGTTGACGCTCAAGCCACACCGATGGGGATGTTGTTTCTTTTTGTAGCAGTGTGATGGCCGTCGCCGTGGGGTGGCCTGGGAAAGCTCCACCGCCACGGGGCAGGTCTGTCTCAGCTCAGACTCACTGCGTTGCTTGACATCATGTTCTTCTCTCTAACTTAAATTCATAGAAATGTGTTTTTACATCTTCACTCAGGTGGCATAACTTCACGTGGCGGCTTGCTGGGGCTGCGGCAGCAGGTGCCACAGACTGCTGGCGGACACCACAGACATTTCTCTCCCTCCTCCCGGAGGCTGGAAGTCTGAGATGAAGGTGTTGTCAGGACTGGCTTCTCCTGAGGCCTCTCTCCTGGGCTTGCAGGCGGCCGTCTTCTTCATTTGTGTTCTAATTTCCTCTTCTTATAAGGACACCGGTCATGTTGGAGCAGGGCCCACCCATATGATCTCATTGTCATGCGGTTACCTCACCCTGTCTCCCACTCAGTCACATTCGGAGGCACCAGCAGCTAGGACTTCAACACGGGATTCTGACGGAGGCGGGCCACCATTCAGCCAGCCACATGCCACTTCAGTGAAATGCTTTCCCCAAGATGTTACTGCAAAGGAATTTTGCAACAAGGAGCCAACACATTTTCTCCTGAAGCTTTGGGAGCTCAACCAGTCGCAGGCAATTACATTTACTTACCAGTAAGTGGCTGTGCAACAATGTAACCCTCTGGAACAGCCGTGTCAGTTTCAGCTCATGGCACACCAGGGAATGACCAAAATTCTGTGGCACATCAAAATACACACTTTTTGGCCAATCTGACAAACAACAGGTATAAATTTGATTCATTCATACTGGATGGCTACTGCTGTGTTGGCTGTTGTCATTTTTTTTTCAATTTTTATTAATTTATTTTTGTGACAGATGTTTCTCCTTTTTCCCCCCAGACACCCTCCTCCCCATCCCACCCCCCACCCCCAGGATTGTTGTCTATGTCCATTGGTTATGTTTACATGCATATAAATTCTTTGGTTTATCTCATCCCTCCCCCACCCCCTCCTCTGAGGTCTGTCAGTCTGAACCCTACTTCTATGTCTTTGGGTCTATGTTGTCATATTTTTTATTTGGCAGTCTAAGTCAGTGACTGCGTGTTTTAGAAATCCTTGTGGCACACAGGTAGGAAGTCACCACTCTCGAGGAAAGCCAATTGTCACCAAATCCATGTAACTGAACCACAAAGATGACTTTCTTCTCCTTCATCCTTCTCCCTCCACCTCACGTTCTTTTATCCCTTTCCAGGAAGGAAAAATAACTCTTCTGGGCCTAATTACCTATTATTGTTAAACAAAAAGAAATGGAATCAGGTGTTGCAAGGCCAGGCCAGACCACGTGTCCGTCTGGAAGAAAGACGGTGTCTGTGCAATGTGTCCCCACCTGCACCCGGCCCAGCACTCGCCGCGAGCCCTAGTGGTCACTGAGCTGGCTGCTAAGGGCTAATGGACGGGGAGAGCATCCCGAGTGGAGATGCTGGGCGGAGAGGGTTCACGTCCTGAGTGGGACCGAGCACCAAACACACGTCGGAGCTCAGGAGCTGCTTCCTTCTGGAATTGTCCATTTGATATTCTGGGACTTGCGCTGCTCGCAGGTAGTCAAAGGTAAGCCATGGACGTGGAAACTGTGAATAAGGAGGGGCCGCTATGCTCTTTCTGGGTCACTGAGTCCACACAGGTGAACTACTTCTAATATTTGGTGCACATCATCTTTGTAACAGGTGGCGCATGATAAAGTTGGCACATGATGGGCTGCCTCAGGGCTGGCACACGGTGACCCACGGGCCGGCCACCGGCTTTTACACGGTTTTGCTACACTGAGTCGTTCACACACGCTTGTGCTGCACGGCGATGAGTGTCCTGCGAGCCTACAGTGTTGACTATCATTCCCTTTAACATAAAGGTTGTCCAGGCCAGCTGCTGTGGCTCAGTGGATGGAGCGTCGGCCCATGGACTGAGAGGTCCTGGTTCGATTCCCGCTCAGGGCACATGCCCGGGTTGCAGGCTCGATCCCCAGTGGGGGGCGTGCAGGAGGCAGCCGATCGATGTTTCTCTCTCACATGGATGTTTCTATCTCTCTCCTTTCCTCTCTCTCTAAAAAATTAATAAAAACATATTTTAAAAAAGGATAAAGTTTTCCCGATGCAGTCAATAATGTGTAACATATGACATACATGTAAACTTACTCTGCAATATTTGACAGGATACAATCACTCTATTTGTCTAAAGTTTGGGGGTAAGGTATTTGGTGGTTCGTACAATTCGACTATTAAAGCATTTCTCTAATTCAGAGCATTTTCCGCGTCGGGAAATCTAAAACTTGTCCTGTGGGGCTGCTGAGATCACACAGAAACGGTTCTATCAGAATAATGATTGATACAGCAGTGAACAAACACAGTTCCAGTTGAGGGTTTTCTTTCTGTTTCCCAAATAAATCGTTAACAGATGGAGTCACTTCTGAGGCTGGTCTCCATCAGGGACAATGGTTCAAATTGGGGTTGAGTGATTGATTCTCCGAGCCATTCAGAGAAAACACACATTGGCACGAAATCAGTAGGTTTGAATTTTGTGGCCCAGACGGAGAAACAGCTTTGGGGTCTATAGCATTGAAAAGCTAATTTCGGGATACAGTATAAAAGTCCAAATGTGTTGAACAGATGTATGGAGATTTTCACCGTGTATTTCTCAGGCCCATTTAGTGCGCTGTGCTCGCTGGCCGTCTGTACTGCCAAGGGCCAGTGGCTATCGTGCCGGCTTCATCCCACAGGATGGACGAGAATCCGGTCCTGTCCTCTGTGCAGAGCCCTCGGTGTGTGCTGAGCCCTTTTCCTGCCCCTGATCTCCGCGGACAGGTGTACCTCGACTGTTTGCTAAGTAATAACAGAGCTGTGTGCCCTACACTATGCAGTTGAGGCAGGACCTTGCTCAATGTGCATTAACCAAGAGCCCGTAAACTCGCCCTGGCTGGTGTGGCTCAGCGGTTGGAGCATCGGCCCATGGACCACAGAGTCGCGGGTTGGATTGCAGTCAAGGGCACGGACCTGTTGCAGTTCATCTCCAGCCCTGGTCGGGGTCGTGCGGGAGGCAACCAGTCGGTGTGTCCCTCTCACGTCGATGTTTCTCTCTCTCTCCCTCTCCCTCCCTCCCACTCTGTCTGAAGAGAAATAGAAAAAAAAAAAAAATCCTTGGGTGAGGATTAAAAGAAAGAAAAAAAAAGAGCACGTAAACTTGGCAAGTTGCACACCTCTTGCTGTTTGTTGACAAAGAGATATCGCATGGTCTTCCTGGAGCCAAACCATGCTCATCAATGCCTGTGAATATTCACTGGTGCACAGGATCTGCATTATCAAGGCGTCCGTCACACCGAGAGGGACTTCACGGCTACCCCGGGCACTTCTTGTGTGCTTGGAACACCCTCAGAGAAACTTACGTCTGAACAAGGCAGGTTTACGGCTGCGAAACGCGGACAAACCACGAAGTCCCACCTTGGTTGCAGTTTGTCCCCGGCCCTAGTTGGTCATGCGGGTGGCGGCCACTCGATGTGTCCCTTTCATGTCGATGTTTCTCTCTCTCTCTCTTCCTCTCTCTCCCTCCCACTCTATCTGAACAGAAAATGAGAAAATGTCCTCCGGTGAGGATAAAAAAAAATAAAAATAAAAAAATAAAAATAAATAAAAACCCTTGGAAACACAGAATATTTTTGCAAAATTGTATGTGTTATTAAAATCATATATAATTCATGTGTAATTAAATGTATAATTAAATAGGATTATGCAAGTATATATGATTAAATATAAAATAATATTTAAGTAAAGTATGCATCATACACTGTTATTAGAAAAATTGTTTCAAAAACCAACACTTAATATTTTAGAGGTCATGGGTTTATCTTTAGTATAATATATTTTTCTTACCTATTGGTGGATATACAGATTACCTTTTTATTTTTGAGGATCCTTTTAACAATTTTGTGATGCAAATTTTTTTCTTTTCTAATTCAAATAGTCCCATTTATTTATTCATGTCTTGCTTATCACTGTCAGTGGAATTTAAGTTTCATTTGGGCAAGATCTTCTTTAATCTTAACCAATGCTTAATGCCTGAAAGCATGCCTGCTTAGGGCAGGTACTCAATAAATAGCTAATGAATTTTTGTTTAAATTAGCACATAGTGCCAAGGAAGTGTAAATAAATATTTGAGAGAATTGAAAGTAGTCAACTGTGCAAAATGCTGTTGAAAAATGAAATACAAGGAGGACTAAAATATTTTCATTGATTTTATTTACATAGGGATAGAAAGCATTTTTAGTGACTGCAGCAGAAGCAACTTCCAAGGATTTATGAAGGAAGGGGAGGTGGTCCTCCAGTGAGTGAAAGGTTAAAGATGAAATGGAAAGGAGGATGTAGCTGCACATATGCAGATTCCTTTCTGTATAAATTTAGTTGTGAATGGGACTAGAGAGAAATACTAGTCATATGTTGTGACATTTTTTTAATGTTGATGATACTTCACTGCTTTTGCTTTTTTCCTTGTTGCACTTGTCTTTCAACTTCGATCATACCATTTTCTGTCTTAACATGTTTTTGATTTTTGTGTAACTGTTAATATTTTCATTTTGGATTTTGTTTTATATCATGTGATGCAAAAGTTTTCCCCATAAAGAATGTAACATATTTCCTTTTGATGTTGTTATATGTACAGTTTTTTAAAATTTATCTTTATTGTTGAAAGTATTACAGATGTTCCCCCTTTTTTCCCCATTGACCTCCTCCACCCCCCTCTATTGTCTGCGTCCATTGGTTTTGCATATATGCATATAAGTTCTTTGGTTTATCTTCTCACCCCCTTCCCCTTTGCCCTTTGGGGTTCCTCCTTCTGTTCCTTGCTTCCTTGTATCTGGGTCTATTTTGTTTGTCTGTTAATTTAGTTCATTGGATTCCACATATAAGTGAGATTATGTTGTACTTGTCTTTCTCTGACTGGCTTACTTTGCTTAGCATAATACTCTCCAGGTCCCTCCATGCTATTTCAAAGGATAAGAGATCTTTCTTTTTTTATAGCTGCATAGTGTTCCATTGTGTAAATTATAGTTTTTAACCATAAAAATATATTTTGCTCTAAGAAATGAGGGATATTTTCCAATATTGGAATTCATTTTATTTTTTCCTTTTAATTTCTACTTTGTTGCCTTATAAACAAAATTCATTTGGGTTCTTCTTTGGAAAATTATCAAGCATTCCCTAGCAACATGATATAACATCAGTTTAGAGTAATATTCACATATGTTTGAAAAGAAGGTGCATTTTCTATTGGAAGGATATTTAGTTACATTCATAGAAGATGTTAGTAACTAGATTATTCAGATTCTCTCTCTAAAAAAATGTTACACTTGACCTCTCCAGTTTGTTGACTCTAGTCAATATAAAATTTATGTCAAATTCTCAGTATTTATATCATTCTTAATATATAATTTATTTTATTGTTTGACTTTTTTTTTTTGCATAAAGGTTCATGGCAGATAAAGCTTCACTTATTTGTAAAGTATCTTTGTTACATTTAAGATATAAAATTTATCATTTACATTAACTTTAATGATACCATCTTTCTCTCTTTGTATTTGTGTGACACATAATTGCTTACCTTTAGATTCCAAATATTCCACTTCACTTCCTTATACCTATAATTCTTCTGTATAAAATATAGGGCTTTTTTCTTTTTTAATTTTTTTTTCTTTATTGATTTTAGAGAGAGAGGAAGGGAGAGGGAAAGAGAGAGAGAAACATTGATGAGAGAGAACATCAATTGGCCGCCTCATGCATGCCCCCAACTGGGGATCGGGCCCAC
Organism: Tadarida brasiliensis; assembly: GCA_030848825.1. Classification (NCBI taxonomy): domain Eukaryota; kingdom Metazoa; phylum Chordata; class Mammalia; order Chiroptera; family Molossidae; genus Tadarida; species Tadarida brasiliensis. The sequence goes on along the minus strand of CM061269.1, from coordinate 69,824,761 downwards.
AACCTGGGCATGTGCCCTGACCGGGAATCGAACTGGTGACTTCTTGGTGCATGAGTCAACGCTCAACCACTGAGCCACACCAGCCAGGCTAGGGCTTTTTTTTTTTTAACTCAAGTAATAACAGTGCATTCTTGTTTATTTATTTGTTTGTTCGGGTGAGTCTTTTCCTTTTACATTTATTGTAAATAAATATGAGTTATTCTTTTATCCCCCTTTCTTCATTTTACTTTTATTTATTTTTCTTTCCTGTTGTTTACTCTTTTGCTCTTTCTTTTGTTCATGTTTTCTTTCATTTTGCCCCCTTCTGGAAATCTGGAAAGTGTAGTCTATCTTTGAAATATCATTTGGTTCCCAGTTAAAAATTAAGCTTATATGCTTACACTTAATTTTCCACTGCTGTCCTTCAGAAGCAAGTGGACTCTGTGCTTGTACTGTGACAGAAGGTGAGTCAAGGTGTGCCTTTACACGAGTACACATCCTCACTCCAGGTCCACTGCTGCTCTACCTGGGGTTGGTCTCTGTGCTCTGCATTTTTTATCCTGATGTGATACAAGGAAGAGATGTGTACACTATATACTACACCTATGAAAAGTTCTAACATTTAACAGTATGGACTGAGTACTCACCCTCAGTCCATGCCTGTCATGGACTTATTCATTCATTGCACGTTCATAGTCAACAAATAAATGTTAACTTCTCCCTTACCTGTCAGTTGGTGAACTTAGAGATATAGATAACAGATAAAGCAGACAAATCCTTGTCTTTTTGAAGCACATCCGTGACTCTTTTTTGTGATTCATTTCACATTGCTCAAATAATGTCTTTCAGGAAGGATAAATGGATGACATACTTCCTGAGTCTGTCATGTCTATGAATATTTTTGTTACATTCAGTATGAATAACAGATTACCTGTAATTTAAGTTGTATACTTTCCCCATGAAAACCCTAGTACAATATTGTTCTATAGCATCAAAATAAGCTGTAGAGAATACTGAATCAAGTTTTCCTCCCTGTACAACTTTGTAAGTGACACTTTGTTTCCTTGTATATATGTAGGACTCTTGCTTAAATGCCATGATTCAATGATGTCATTGCAATGTCTTGCTGTTGAATATCTCATTAAAATTCCCTGAAATTTACAGCGGGCCTATAAATATTCAGATCTTTTCTCTGAGTCACGAAAGTTTTTTTGTCGTTATCATTATCATTGTTATTATTATAGCTTTGAATAGAGTTGTTTTGTTTGTTTCACACACGTAATCTTTCAGACAGACACAGAAATGATCTATACTTTTATACTTCAATATTCTGTTTTTTTTTAGTGTATTAATGTTGGTTCGTTTTATCTATTAATTTATTCTTGCCTCTTCAAGCTTCTCTTCATCAATTCATAGTGTGCAATTGAAATGTTTTAAATCTAAGTTCTCCACTTGCATTAATTTTTCTCCTAATTTCTCTTCTTAGACTTCCTCTTTTTCATTTGATTTACTCATTTTTACCCTTGTTTGTGTGTAGTCTGCATTTTTTAAACATGTTGATATTGTATTTATTTACTTTTTTCTTCTGTTTTTGGAGGGACTATTTTTTCAGTTGTCTGTTTTTTATTGTCTTCTTAATGCTAAGTTTCTTTCTTCCTTATTGCTTTGGGAATTTATAAAAATATTGCTGCCTTCTATTTATTAATCTTTGAATATAACATAAAATTTGCCACTCAAATAATGTTTGTATCATCACATTGACTCACTGGGTCAGGGATATAAACTCTCTTATTTCATTCTCCTTTTAATAATAGCTGGAAGGTGGGAATTTGGTGGTTTCCCTTCTCTGCTTGTCATTCTCAGCTGCCTGATAGAGGATGGATAGGACTTAGGACCACTGAAACCTCACCGCAATAAATTCTATTATTTGTGCTTGTTTTTTGAAACTTCTATATCTGGCCAAATCAGGCTGGGCCTGGAATGGTTTCTCATCTAGGTGAGGCACATTCATTAAGAGGAGGTGGAGTTAGACCTCACTTCCTGTTTTTTAACTCTATTTCCAGGAAAATAGTCTAAGATGATTAGCAGGGGGACTTTTGTTTATTGGAGCTCACTTTCATCAGGATGAAAATGTATGTATTCCCGCCACCCATTGCCTCCAGACTTGGCCCTTCTTCTAAGGGGATGGAAAATGTGGCTTCTCAAAACCCCCCAAACTCAAGGCCCTGGATTTTCTTCAGCATTTCTGCTAAACACAGACCCCTCAGATGGAAGGGTCTTGAGAGAATCCTTAAGGATATTCTGTATTTTTCCCTACCACAACCTATTCTTGTTTTTTTTTTTTTTTTAATCCTCACCCAAGGATATTTTTCCATTTTTGTTCAGATAGAGTGGGAGGGAGAGAGAGGGAGAGAGAGAGAGAGAGAGAGAGAGAGAGAGAGAGAGAGAGAGAGAGAGAGAGAAACATTGATGTGAAAGGGACACATCCAGTGGCTGCCTCCTGCACGACCCCAACCAGAGCCGGGGACGAATCGCACCCAAGGTACGTCCTCTTGACCACAATCAAACCCACGACTCATTGGTCCACAGGCCACGCTCTAATCCTGAGCCAAACCAGCTAGGGCTCACAACCTATTCTTAATGGAGTTGAGTTGATTCCCAATGTCCTATTCAGCATTTTTCAAAATATATTCTATCTGCTTGTTATTATTCAGAATATGTGGTAACCCAGTTGGAAAGCAAATTAAGTTTTGGGTTCATTTTATTTTTTTCAGTGGCTTTCAGAGTGTTTATTATAAGCATCCTTTGTCTCCATCTCAGCTGAAACATATGTGTTTGATTCAAAAGCCTGTTATCTGAAATTTAGTCGACGTTTTCTACATAACAGACAAATAGTCCTAGTGATAGTTGTTCTACCTGCTATGACATGCTGGGGACACAGATTTGGAATATTATGTAAATGGATGCTAATTTGAACACTGAAAAATCTGTGCCATACTTTTTTAGAATTTCAAGGTCTCCAAGATAATGAGTATGCTATTTATTCCATTTATTTTAGCCTATTCAAACATTCTGTAAACAAAATTACTACCAGGAAACTTTGTTTCTGATTTAATTTAATTACATGATGATGTTCTTTAAGTCCCTTTAATATTTCGGTGCGCAGCTAGTGCCCGGACGTGCTCTGTGTCTGCTGTGCCTCCAGGCCTGGCCCTTGGGACCTCGAGTGTCGTGAGGCCCTGACCGCGGGCCCACGGAGCTCGGCTGGCCCCCAGACCCGGGCCTCCGATGGGAGAGCCCGCTGCCCGCGGGGCGAGGCTCTGGGCACATCCAGTGGCGATGGCAGGGCGCCGGGGTTAACCGGTCCTCGGAGAGCTCCTTCAGAGGGCTCCGTCCCTGTCTCCGCCGGAGTGTCCCCACCAGGCCCCTTCCCTCTGGCGGCGGCTTCCCCGGAGGAGTGAGGACTGGAGTGGGAAGGGGGGGCGGAGTCGCTTGGAACCCCAGCCTCCCGGCAGCCCCGCCCCCGCCGCCGGAGGTGTTCCCTCCTTTGGGGAGCTGAGCCCCGGGGGTGGAGACCTCGCGGGGGGCACACCAGCAGAGGGGCGCCCTGGGCGTGGGCGGCTGGTGCGGAGGAGGCACGGATGGGTGGCTGAGAGCAGTGCAGAGGGTGGGGCTGGCCGGGCCCTGGGCCTGGATTCCAGCTGCGAGGGGCCACATGGCCACCAGGGCCTGTCAGCAGCATGTCTGTGCTCAGCTGGGGAGGGTGCACGGGAGGGGTGCCCCTGGAAGTTGCTCTGGCAGCCCAGCGGCATTGAGGATGGACACCCCTGTTCCCTGAGGCCTTGACCCCCAGCTGCCCAGGACGCTCCCGCGTCTCCCAGCAGACAGGCCAGGCAGGTGCCCGGTCCTCGTGGAGCACCTGCTGCGTGCCCCGCGCCACGCTCCGGCCTGTAAGTGGTCACACCTGGTTGAGGGTGTTAGGGGAGCGCCCAGGCTGCTTTTGGCCCTGGGTTCAAGCCCTGGCTGGCTGCCTGCTACCACAGCCCCCACCCGCAGGCCTCAGCGCTGCATTCAGACCTAGTTGAGAGGATTGTTGGTGCTGGGTGAGGTGACTTGTCCAAGGACCTGCTCCCTGGCCTGGGCACTCCCTGCTGGTGGCACTGCTCCTGTGAGTTCTGGTCTAACGTTGGCCCTCCCTCCCTAAAAAAATAAAAATAAAAAAATAAGTCCCTTTAATGTTTAAAAAGTCTTTATTGATTTTGACGGGACTTTTAAAAACTCTCTTTGTTCTGTATTTTATTTTACTCTTAAACATTTTTTTAAATTATGTTTGGAAAAACAGAAAAAGTGATTTATACATTAACTTCAGAATTATATTTTAGAATCTCATTGGAAAATATTTGCCTATATTTTGCTGCAATTTCTTACTTGTTACATTGCATTTATCATAAGGGAAATATAGCATTTATTTCTGTAGGTAACAAAATTTATTTCTGAAATTTACCTCAACTTGATTGAATGAGTGCTTATTCATGAAGTTTATTCAATGAGGTTTATTGTGTATGGATTACTAAAATCAAACATTATTTTCACACTTTCTTTTTTCTTAGCTTATTCTAATACCTTTTAAATAAGAACTGAAAAAAAACTGTTAATTTACCCTGTTCTAATTAAAGTTATCTTATGAATTCTGTGTTGAATGTTTTATATTTACTACCATGCAGCAAGAATTTTCATATTTTATGATATTTCATGAACTGTATAAAGTTTAGTTGTCAGGTGCATCTTTAAATTTTTTAAATTCTATTTGACATACAACATTATATGAGTTCAGGCATACAACATAGTTATTCAACATTATGTACCTTACAGAGTGATCACAGCAATAAAGCTAGTAACTGTCACTGCACAAAGTCATTATGACACTATTGACTATCTTCCTTATGCTGTATATTGTATCCGCATGACTTATTTTAAAACGGGAGGTTTGTACCTCTTATTTTTCTTCACCTTGTTCTCCCGTCCCCCCACCTCTCTTCCCCTCTGGCAGTCATCAGTTTGTTCTCTGCATGTAAGAGTCTGTTTCTGTTTTGATTTGTGTGTTCGTCGATGTTGTGTTTCAGATTCCACATGGAAGTGCAATTATATGGTATTTGTTCTTCTCTGTCTGACATTTTACTGAACATATTACCAATATTCATGTTGTCATAAATGGCAAAACTTCATTCTTTTTTATGGCTGAGTAATATTCTATTGTATGTGCACACCACGACTTCCTTATCTATTCAGCTATTAATGGACACTTAGGTTGCTTCTGTGTCTTGGCTATTTTATATAATACTGCAATGAACATAAGGATGCATATATATTTTTGTTTTCTATAGATAAATACCCAGAAGTGGAATTACTGGGTCATATGGTAGTTCTACTTTTTGTTTTTTGAGGAACCTTCTTACTATTTTCTATAGTGGCTGCCCTAATTTGCAATCCCACCATCAGTGTACAAGGGTTCCCTTTTCTCCACTCCTTATCAACACTTGTTATTGTCTTTTTTGATACTAGCCGACCTGACAGGTGTGAGGTTTTGACTTGCATTTTCTGATAATTAGTGAGGCGGAGCATCTTTTCATGTGTCTGGTTTGTTGGCCATCTGTAAGTTTTCTTTGAAACAATGTTTATTCTGGTCCTTTTCCCATTTTTTAAATTTAAAGTTTTTTGTTTTTTTTTTGATGTTGAGCTGTGTGACTTATTATATATTTTGAATATCAACCTCTTATTAGATATAGTATTTGCAAATATATTATCCCATTCAATAGGTTGCCTTTTTGTTTTGTTGATGTTTTCCTTCTCCATGTAAAGTATTTTTAGTTTGATATAATTCCATTAGTTTATTTTTGCTTTTTTTGTCTTTGCCTGGGGAGACATAGCAAAGATATCTATCTATCTATCTATCTATCTATCTATCTATCTATCTATCTGTCTATCTATGCCTGATTTCAAAAAGTTGACTGTCTATATTTGCTTCTAGGAGTTTTATGGTTTTGTCTTACATTTAATCCATTTTGAGTGTTTTGTTTATTTCATATGGTGTAGGAAAGTGGTCTAGTTTCATATTTTTTGTATATAGCTGTTCAGTTTTCCCAACATTATTTATTGCAGAGATTGTCTTTTCTCCACTGTGTATGTTTGCCACCTCTGACACAGATTAATTAACTGTATAAACATGAGATAATTTTTGTGCTCTCTATTCTGTTCCATTGATATATGTTTCTGTTTTTGTGCCAATACCATACTGTTTTGATTACAATATCTTTGCAGTATAGTTTGAAATCAGGGAGTGTGATACCTCCAACTGTGTTCTTTTTCAAGATTGCTTTAGCTATTTTGGGGTATTTTGTGGTTCCATATTAATTTGAAAATTATTTGTTCTAGTTCTGTGAAAAATGTCATTGGTATTTTGACAGAGATTGCATTGAATCTGTTGATTGCTTTGGGTAGTATGGATATTTTAACAATATTAATTCTTCCAATCCATGAGTATGGTGTATTCTTCCATTTATTTACATCATTTTCAATTTCTTTCATCAGTGTCTGATCGTTTTCAGAGGTCGTTCACCTCCTTGATTAGTTGCCTTCCGCACGACCCTGGCGGGGTGAACCGCAACTGAGGTTCATGCCCCTGGCTGGAATTGAACCTGCAACTCATTGGTCCACAGGCCGACACTCTACCACTGAACCAAACCGGCCAGGGCTGACCCAGGCACTTTTAAAAGGGCTTCCTCTTAGCTGGGACTCAGAGTGAGTAGTTTGTGCAAGGCCCATTAAGAGTGGAGACACTTTTCCACAGGCCCTTTGCTTTCCTAGATTCCAGCCTCATGGTCCTCAAAAACCAGATGTTATAGGGGCTCCTTTCCCCTGTGCTTGCCTCCAAGGTTGCAGAGCCCAAAATGGGTCTCTGACCCCATGCTGCTTAGGGGGGACCTTCATGACTGTAGTGACATTACTCCCACTTGGGGAGCTGAGCATGTGGGTCCTGACCGTGCAGTGCTGCTGCCCCTCCTACACATCGGATGTGGATTTTTCCTTGTATCTTCAGCTGTAGAATCTGCTCCTTCCATCCTCAGGCCGTTCTCAGAGCTAGTTGCTCTATATGTAGTTGTAGTTTTGGTGTGTCACTGGGGGAGGTAAGCCAAGGAGCTTCCCATTTTACCTTCCTGCCCCACCTCCCAAGTGTGTCTTTTCTAATATGAGGCACAAACCAAAGAATTACAATAAAGCCTGCTCTTTGAATCTATCTATATGGTTTCTTCCATATTTAACCCCTGCAGGTATTTTATATGCTATATTTTCATCATATTTTTACCAATCAAACAATTACCCTCTGGTTTACATTTTAATGCTAAAATTAACCTCACAAAATGTTTTCAGACATCTTTTTAATTAAAAAAAATTTTATGGTTATTTCTATGGCTATAAAAATGACTCATTTGTCCATATATCATGAATGCTTCTATAATGACTTTATGAACAAAGTAAATTAATTGAAATTGTAGGAGAGCTTTGTTTTTGAGCATCCACTATGTTCTATGCACTGTGCTAAGAGTTTCATATGAGTTGTAACTTAATTTTTACAACTACCAGATTTGGAAACTGAGGTTCGGAGAAAATAGGAAACTAGTAAAAAATCATGTAAATATTAAAAAATAAGTCAGATTACAAATCAAGACAGTTCTAAACTGATTTTTTTTAAGAGCAGGAAGACTTTTAATATAATATTGAAATCTGTTTGCTATGATACATATTTTTACTGTAGCTGTATAATGGGCATTGATACCTCACAGGTGAGTTCACCTTTTCTTACTGATATCTTGACTTTTTACTGTTCCCTGAGCTTTTAGTATGAGCTATTCATGCTACATGGAAACACCCTTGGGGTTTTTAACTAAAAGTGTACTGCATTCATAGTTTAATTAATATTTTGCCCTCTTTCCAAGAAAAATGATTTTCTCAATTCATGCACATCTTCTTTTGTGTTCATACCATGTTTTGTAAATTTCTCCAATTATTTTGTTAAATAAATTTTTGGCTCAATACCTTATAACTTTGTTTCTTTTGTGAATGCTACCTTTTAAAGATTTACTGGTATTTTGTAACTTGTACATAGGAAAGCAAATTTGCTTGATATTCCTATCTGCTGAACATGCTTCAGAATTGTTTACATTTTCTATGTGGACACTTTATCTGTCCGTTGTTTCTTCCTTTTTGGTTATTATATTTCTTTTGTCCACTATGAAATCAAGTACATTGTTGAATAGCAGCATGGATAGTATACTACCCTATCATTTTCTGACGCGTCCAGCGTCGTCAAGGGCGAGGGCAAGGTGAAGCGAGGGACGAAATAAGGAGAGGACCAAGAGCTCTGCTGGCAAATGGCGATTTTATTAAAAGTCAACACAACTTAAATACTGTGGGCTACGTGCACATTCACATGAAGGAACAGGATAATCATCTTTATTGTTTTTGGACTGCAACTCCTTCAAGGACGTTCCCACCAGGCAAGCATCCTTGAGACGACACTAACATACAAGGCCACTGAGCCCGAAGCATCAGGGAACAGACAGAGCCTCCGGCAGATATGAGGCTAGAAACCAGGCCAAGACACCACACTCGCAGTGCTCAACCCTTTCCTTAACTCCTGTGATGCTGCCGGGCTCCCACAATTTTCCTATCTTTAAAGGGAATTATTTTCAATTTTACTATTAGTTTGATAGTAGTATAGGATTTTGGTCATCTTTACTAGGTTTGGGGACTTCTCTGCTATATGCATTCCATAAATGGATGTTAACTATTGTCAAATGAGTTTTCTGTATTTATGGTCGGGAACATATGGCTTTTCTTCTTTATTACTTTGAGGAAATTAACGTGTACATAATGTTGAACCACTTTTGCATTCCTGGGATAAACTCTGTTTTTATCATGAAGCATTGTTTATATATGCACAGATATACATTTCACTCACTTATACATTTGATTGCTCAATAGAGGCATCGTTTTAAGGGTTTTATTTTGTTTTGTTTGAATAAGCCTTTTTTCCTCTGTCTAGTTGTACTCTGCCTTTGGCATTCTGCATTTACATTAGGACTTGTCAGGGTGCAGTCCTGCTTGGGACTTCCTCTGGATGTTCAATTTGAGAATCTACGTCTTTCATCACATCTGCAAATTCTCAGCCATTATTGTTTTAATATTGCTTCTCCCTTGTTGCTTCTTGTTTCTCTTACTGTAGCTAATATTAGGTAAATTTTGGACTCTTCCTTGATCATGATTAACCCTTACAGTTAAATGCTAGGTGACAAAGACAGATCTGTCAATCCACAAGTTTTCTCTTCAAAAATAGTGAATTTTATTCTAGTTATTATATATTTCATATTGAAAAGTTTTTATATGGGTTTATTTAATTTTATCTTTTAATCATTATACTTATGTTTTATAGTCCCTTTTTAGAGTATTATTATTTTAGGCTTACAGGTTTTCAGTGTTTTTCATCTGCTGATAAGACAGACAATTTTTATTTATTTATTTATTCATTTATTTATTTATTTATTTTTGTTAATCCTCACCAGAGGCTATTTTTTCCATTGATTTTTCTTTTCTTTTTTTTTTTGGAAAGAGAGAAACATCCGTGTGAGAGAGACATATCGATTGAGTGCCTCCCAAATGCACCCTGATGGGGGCTGCGGATGGAACCTGTAACCCAGGTCTGTGCCCTTGACCAGGAATTGAATCTGTGACCCTTCAGTGCACAGGCTGATGCTAACCGCTGAGCGACACTGGCCAAAGCCAGATAGTTTTTCTCATTTTTCATAAATCTTATTTCTGGGGGGTGGGGGGAACTTGTCTCTGTATCTACTTGTAAATGTTATATGGTCTGCTATATAATCCCTCTATTGTGGGTGTGTTTGCTTCTACCTGGTACCTAGGAGAATTTCTGGCTCAAGATCAAGTTGTATGTTAAGTTCTTGGCCTGTTGATTTCCACATCAGAAAAGTAGTGTCCAAGACAAGTAGTGACTGATTTCTACACTGAGGATCTCTTTTTTCCTACCTAGAGACCAGGTTAAAAAATAGTTCATTTGTTTTATGGTCTTACTGAGCCAGTGAACATATTTTTCTGTTCAGTTTAATGAGGGTCCCATTTTAAGTAGGAATTTCTTTCAACTCCCAGCCTTGTACAGGCCTAATACCTCTCTCCTGTCCTTACCTGGGCTCTAAATCTCAAGGATACAGTAACTCACTTCCTCCATCTCACCTACCTCAAAACGTCAGCTCACACGTTCATTGTTCTTGCTTTCGTTTCCTCTGTTTCCAGCATCTGGGATTGCTTTTCCCATCTTGTACTTAATATGTATGTTTAAAAGTTAGTTCCTTTTAGTCAACATTTTATGTGCTTGTAGTGAAGGGATTTCTGAATTAGTTTTTTCCTCAACTTTCTGGGACTGGAACTCTATAAAAAGCAAACTGGAATTACTTGTTTGATCATGTATAATAAAATAATATGTCATACAATTGCCAGAAGAGGGGGTGGGGGAGGGGAGCAATGAACCACAGAACTTGTACGCATGTACTCATAACCAATGCACATGGACAACAAAACTGGGGACGGGGCAGGGAGGGAGGGGGAGGAGGGTGTCAATGGGGGGAAAAGGAGAAACATCTGTAACAAAAGTAAATTAATAAAAAAATAAATAAATAAAATAAAATAATATGTCATAATACATAGTATTTTACAAAATGTAGTAACTGAAAAGAAAATAGAATAATAATATCGATCACTGTTTTATACATTACGAGAAGCCAGAACCTATTAACACAGTTGTAGGTTACTTTCTGATATGTTTTGCATACTTTCTTCCACATAATGTGTACTTTATCAGAGCTGTGATCGTATGCACATGGCAGTTTGTAGTGTTTTTCAACATTATGTAAACGTTTCTCTCCTTTTCATAAGTATATTTGAAAATCTGCATCAAAATCTAGTTGTAGTTTTCCCTAATACTGAATTTTTAGCTTCCATTCAAATTTGAACTTTACAAAACAGGCTGCAAAGAGCGTCTTCAAACATGTTACCTTTTCCTTATGTTGAAATTTATCACCCTAAAATAAGGTCCTAAAAATAGTATTTATTTGTCAAAGGACATGATTATTTCTTGTGGCTTTTCTTACATATTACCTATATTATATGTCTTCTAAAACTGTGCAGATGGATACAGCATCCCTGAATTTATTCAATTTTAATACATTATCTGTAACACTTATTTTATATTTTTTACTTTAATGATTACCAAAAAATTTGATTTGTTTATTATTTGCATTTTATACATGTTTTTCTTTCTATATTTTTATTTTACCCTCCTCCTCTTCTTCCTGTCCTTCCTCCTCCTCTGTTACAATTTGTTTCTTTTTCATTTATTTTTTTAGAGTTGATATTTTTGCCATACATTTATATATTGATATAATTGATGATTATTTATAATCCCAGTTTTCACTCTTTTACCTCTACACACATACACATGCATACCTATTTTTATATTTTTCTTTTTTTTCTGGATAGGAAATAAATTTATTTTTTTGTATATATTTATTTAATTTATTTTTTTGTATATATTTTTCTTATGTTTCAAGTGAAAAGGTGTTGGTTTTATTAAAATCTGTGATTCATGTGGGGTATTGGTAATATGAAGAGAATGCTGAGTGTGTGAGGAAGACTTGTGGAGAAGAATAGTTTCCTGAGAAGGTAGAGGTAACTGATAAAAGAGATTGACACAAAGTCTCTACTCCTGGTTGCTCCCAGTAAGAAGGAAGCAGAAGGTAAGTATTTTAGGAAACAGAGTCACTGAAGGACAGGGGGGCGAGAGTATTTATGGGCAGCAAGTCATTTGCTTGCTATGTATAAGAAGATAAAATATGCTTAAGTTCCCTTGTCAGAAACTGCTACTCTCACCACATCTTGCTGATGAGCTCTTTTATATTGCCACTCTGGGACATGCTCTCTAAAAATGCATTCTACCTTTTCTTGGAGCTTTCTAATAATAATGAGTTTGATCATCATATTAATAACAACATCACGAGAACAAAGTGATGTTCCAAGAATTATGCAAGTATTTTACACGCGAATTGTTTCTAATTCTTAAAACAACACAATAAATTTTGTAATGTTATTGCCTTTGTGCAGATGCTGGCTCTAACATCGCACAGCTACTCAGAATACAACCCAGTTTTCAGTCTACTTCAGTGCTACTGAAATTGTGTGCTCTTTTTGTCACTCTACACTGTTGACATTAGCATTGTAGGTAGAATAGGACCTTTAGTTGGACTTCCTCATGGTTCTTGGGCAGGGCTGATATTAGAGCAATTGGCTGTTTATTCTGAGCAGGACAATGTCTGGCCACTGGCCAGAGTGGTTAGGGCAGAGCGTGAAACTCTCCATGGTAGACTGGTGCCACCATCCATGCATCTCAGGAACTGTAGTCCTCTCTGCGATAGTACATCCTCTCATAGTTTTCCTAGAACATGTGCATCTGTGGGGCATTCATCATCTACATTACTCACACCTTTCTGGCTAGTAAATTTTGATGTTCAACATGAATGTTATCTTAAAGCTTTGGGTGAATTGTGCTTCTAATTTCTCTCTTTCCCTAAATTGCTAGCCCATTGCCATGATCCTTTATTAATTCTAGCTTTGTTTAGAGAAGTTCACGTTCCCATTTTAAAAATTGTGTGTGTAGTTTTCAGATGCCCAATCTGCACTGTGTTTTGCATATCTGATATTCTGCTTTAGGCCCCGGCCCACATTGTCATGACCATTGTTCTCTGCTAGGATTTATTATTCACTTACAAATAATTGAGCAACATTGGTATCTGTCTGCTTTCATTTAAATATTGACTCCGTCGTTTTTCTTGTGTCATTTCAGGCAGGATATTAAGCTTTGTATGCATCAGTTTTCTCATATATTTTTAAGAAGGGCCATAATAACAGTAGCTCTCTCCTCATCAGATTTTTGAAGGATTAAAACAAATACTGTAAGAAAAAGATCTGTCATTCAACAGCTCATAGACAGAAGGCATCATAGTATTTGTAGTAGTAGCAGCAACAACAGCACAGTAATTATTATGTTTAAAGTTTCATTCATTTATTTTTTCCATGTATATTTTTCAATAAATCACACTTTCAAAAACTATGTTTTGATTGTATTTGGAATTATACTATATCTATGTGTTTATTACATCTATATATTATCTACTATTTGGAATTATGTAGCAATTAGTCTGTAGTATTTAGACTCTACATATAGTTTTTAGTTTTTGGAATTGTATTAGCTTATTTTTTTCTAAATAACTCATCTATTACCTTATTCATATATTTACCTATTCATACATTTATTTAACATCCAATTATTAATCACTTTATTGAGTACTATGCTTGGTGCCAACAATAAAAAACAGCTTTGCAAAAAATGGTTAAATTTCTCAAAGAGCTTAAAATCATATGTAAAGATTTTAAAAAAGCAATGTCATAAAAATGAAAAATGCTATAGCAGAGTTAAACCCGTGGTACCATAGGAATAAAATACTGTATGACTTTTTAAAATTCCCCTTCTAAGCTTTTTTTTTTTTTTTTATGGAAGTTTAATGGAACCATAGATCATTGTATTTTATTATGTGTTGTATTATTAATATAATATTTATGTGTTTACCTGTGTTTATAGATTTAATGCCACACTGTATATCTGTATCCATCTATTTATATCTATATCTATATCTATTTCTATATATCTATATCTATATCTATATCTATATCTATAAGCTATAGCTATAGCTATACTTATATCATCTATGTATGTCTATATTTATATATATCTATAGCTATACTATATCATATCTACAACTATATAAAAGCATACAACATAGGGTTTGATGCATAATTTGACTCAATAAATGCTTCCTCCTTTTTTTTTTTTACTCTATTTTTATTGTTTACACTATTATTATGGATGTCCCCATTTTCCCCCTCTTTGCCCACCTACTTCTTGGCCTATTTATTTATAGGGTATTAATTGGATGATCCAGGTTCATGACATGCATTTCCACTTATTTGCCTCTTCTTCTAAAACTCAATAAAATGATATTCATAGCTCCTTATTTGGTTATATATAAAAACTTTGCTGCTGCTAGTGTGAGGGATGGCTAAGATTTTGTCATAATCAAGTTTGCTTTTGTGATAATGTCTGTTATCATTTGTGTTTTCTTAATGGTCTTTATTGACATACATAGATGTTCTATAACATATCATTTTCATTTACCAGGATTCATTATTAAGGTTTTTATTTTTTATTACTAGTGAGAATTTAGCTGATTATTTCCAATGCATGCTGGGTTATCTATAAATAATATTATTAATCTTTATATCAAGTATTCCTGTTCATTCTTCTACTTGAATTAGCAAGAGCCTCTCTGATATTGAACAATATTGATAGCAGTAGATAGCCATGTTTGTTAATGAAATGGAAGAAGTTATCACCATCCCTTTGCCATTATTATAATGTTGGTTTTAGGGTATGTGGCCATTTCATAACGAATTCTTCTATTCTTTGAAAGTGTCTGTTGGGTGGGGATGAACCTGCAACCCAGATACGTGCCCTTGACCAGGAATCGAACCCATGACCCTTAGGTGTGCAGGCTGACGCTCTAACTGCTGAGCCACACCAGCTAGGGCTATTGTTATATTCAGTCAGCTAATAAGGTTAATCTTTGATTTCATTAGAATTTGGATTTGGAATCATCACTAGTTCACAAGGAATATTATGCGTTTCTACTACACATTTTTCCTCCTTTCTTCATCTTTGCTATAAGGGGTACACGTCTTTCTGTATGCTTTTGGCCCCTCATAGGTTTTATAATGATCAGAAATATTTTTCTATTTCTAAAGCTTGAATTTTAAATATATTTATAACTATATATTTAGTTCATGCCAACAAATACTTATCTCTTATTTTTTTAACAAGGTTTGTTTCCCAGTCTTTGTGTACAGTGATCAGCATCCATGTCCAGAATTCTCTCATTTATTTATTATCTTATGTTATTTTTCCAACCTCTGCATAATAAAAGAGTTATCTTTGTGGTAAATTTTATGAAAGTTCACAGGTCTGAAGCTGTCTTTCTTTCATCTTCATGTATGAATGACAACATGCTATGGTAGAGCAGAGTTCTTGAATCATATCTTTTTTTTTTTTTTTGGTAAAACTCTGAAGTTATCCCTCTATTACTTTCTGATGTTAACTGTCACTGCAGAGAGCCCTGTAAAAATCATATTTTGTCTTCTTTGAAATATACTTGCTTTTGTTCTTTGAGACAGGAAAAAAATCCACTTTTCCTTGAAATTTATGATAATTTCCTTGTTAATTTTATCAAGGTCATTGTGAATTCAATTTCAATGCTTTTGTAAAGTTCTGGAAAGTTTTCTTTAATTTTATACTCCCACTTCAAATCCTTTTGTAAAGAGATGTAAACAAAATGAATTGCTAAAAGCAACTTATTTTTATTATTAATTCAATTCTACTTTTTCTGTGTTCTATATTCTGTCATCTCCCCATGTATTTTTTGTCTTGTTATTAAATCGGATTTTATTTTATATGTATTTTTAACTTACCTTCTGATTTACTAATACACTCAAAAAAAACTTTAAAACCAGCATTTTGAAACTATTAATGAATATTCAGTATCCAGAAGTGTATAAATACATACAGCTGTCATAACATCTACAATATAATGTCTTAGAGTTCTGCATTCATTTTTGACTCTGCACTATGTCACAGACATTACTTATAACATCACAGAAAGTGTAGAAATTTTAGAAAAGTGAGGGGAATATCGTATGTGATAACAATATACAAAGACAATGACTGCTGTTCAGATGGGTATTACCAATAAGGCATACCTACAATTTATATAGCATTCCTATAGTCTGTTGATTTTATTAATCCAATATATTTCAATCGTTTTGGTGGTCTTTAAAAAAGTTTGTATTTGAGTTCTATTAATATTAAGCACTTTTATGTACTAATGTCTCATTTTACCTATTTCTGTATGTATGTAAAATGTATGAATGTGTGTGTGTGTGTATAAAATGAATAATTCTGCAAACAGAATTATTCTACTAAACAGAAATCCATGCAGGCATTTCTACCCATTCTCTTAGGAAAGCTCTTTAGAAATGACAGGGTTATTTTTTTTATAGCTTGTGTATTTTTTTTATAGCTACAGTGTACTATTATTTTGATCTGAGAGTGGATAATTGTACTCTCTAATAAGTTCTACTTTATTTGATTACTGAAAGAGTGAACTATTTGAGTTTAATATCAAGTGATAATGGGCAAGCCTGTTGCTACACAGCTGAAGGTCTGATCCTACCTGCCTTGAATACTGACCACAGGGGAGAATGAGAACTCACCTCCCTGTGCCTATGAAAGTTTCATGCCTCTGCTGTTGAGAAATGTGGATGCTGGCTGGATTAGTGGCAGTATCTTTTGTACTGAGGTAGCAGGATGGCGTGGTGCCTTTACACTTTTGTTTCTACATAACATAGTTGATTATTCCAGTAACTACGTCTTAATGCTTCTGCTTCTGCCCCCCCCCCCACTAGCAGAGTCTTTTTATTATTTATATAGATCCACAGGTTACATTGTTTCCCCCAAACCTTTTAGGCAAAAAAGTACAGACATTCTTTTGGTTGTTTACCCAACTCTTATGTATATTACATGTTAATTACTAACTATTTTCACCCTTCACCCAGACATCCTCTTAAAACTCCTGACCTTTCCTCCTATCTAAGATCCTTTTAAGCTTCCACATTTCTATCCTAAATCTTCATTATTTTCTTGCTTTTCTTCCTGCAGTCTTTTCTACCATCTACATCATTAGTCATCTATATGTTACTTCTATAATAATTTCTAACAGACAGCTAACAGATAGACAGAGAAAGCAAAGATCAGTCTCCTTCAGTTGCCATCCTGCATTTTTATTTTCCCATTTACTTTGTATCTTCAGTCACTGTTCTTCGTGATTCCTGCCACGCAGTGAATCCACTTCTCCAGGGACAATATCAAACCATGGAGCTCACCCGGGACTATGTCAAACCGTGGTGGTTGCTGTTCCAGTGACACCGCTCCCAACATTAAATGAATTACAGAAGAACCATAAAAGCAAGTGAAAAAGAATGACTTAAACATTGAATACCTTTGATGAATCTTGGCCCTAGCACTTAATAAATATGCTACTTTCAATAAATCACATTTTTTCTGAACCTTAGTTTTGTAGTTAATAAAATAGGCCGCATATAAGTGTGTGTGTGTGTGTGTGTGTGTGTGTGTCTATGTTTATATATATTCACCTGGTAAAATGAAAATGGAATAATCTATTTGCTAGATGGAATTGTTCTATGATGGAAAACATGCCACTTTTCTTTAATATAGCTACTGCTCAGCACAATGTCGTGCATCGTAGATGTGCTCAATAATAGGAAGAGAGAAATAGATTTAAACACAGACATGCAAATATTTATAACATTCAGTGAAATAATCCTCAAACCTTAAAGGAAATTCTCAAACCCTGAAGAATAATTAGACATTAGTCACACATAATCTAATATCCTTGATGTAACTTCTGATACCCAGCTGTGTTAATTTGGATTAGAATTTCCATGCTGATTTTGTACTACACGATCTGAAAATAAGACTGGAAATACTACATTAGTACTGATAGATCTAATTGGCAACACCTTAAATAGTATCTGGAAATTCAGAAAAAGAGCTATCAATTTGGAATACTTTGACTATATTTATTTGTCCAATCTAATTTGTGTAGAATTTTAAAATCTGATATATTGCTGATTATTTTTTGTCACACAGTTTTTGTTTGATTTTTTTCAGAGTGACAGACCTTTTCTTTTTGTTTATTTCTTAAATAGCCTTCCCTTTTTAGAGTGGTTTTAGGCTCACAGCAAAATTGGATGGAAGGTGCAGAGACTGCCGTGTACCCTCTGCCACAACACATGCAAAGCACCCCCCTTTGTCAACATTTCTCGCCAGAGTGGTACATTTGGTACAACTGATGAACCTGCATTGACACGTGATCATCATCCAGAGTCTAACGGATGACTTTGATGGTGTACATTCTATGAGTTTGGACAAATGTATGATGTCTTGTTTCCACCACTATAGTATCATATAGAGTAGTTTCACTGCCCGCCAAAATCCTCTGTGTTCTGCCTATTCCTCTCTTCCTCCACCCCCTTAACCTTGAGAACACTGATGTTTTTACTGTTTCCATAGTTTTGCCTTTTCCAGAATGAGAGATAGTTGTACTCATACAGTATGTGGCCTTTTCTGATCGGCTTCTATCACTTAATAATACATATATATTTAACTTTTTTTCATTTTATATTTTATGGCTTGACAGCTGATTTCTTTTTAGTGCTAAATAATATCCCATTGCCTGCATGCACCTCAGTTTATTTATCCAGTCACCTGTTATTGAAGGACATCTTGGTTGCTTTCAAGTTCTGGCAATTACAAATAAAGCCACTATAAATATCCAAGTGCAGTGTTTTGTTTGCGCTGAAGTTTTTAGATCATTAGAGTTCACCTTGTGTTTTTAAATAAACTTACTTCTAAAAATGCCCTCGTGAGAAAGAGATTGCCTACGTATGATTGAAACCCGGATTTCAAAGTGTATTTCAAATTTCAGAAAGCCCCATAAAGATCACACACGATGAAAGAAGGCAGTTACATAGGGATGATGGGTCTTGGAAATTTGGAACACAGGAGCTGGTAAAATTAGGTCACAATGCTGTGCTGAGGGAGTGGTTACTGCACAGCTACTTATCTCAGCAGTTAAGAAACTGCTTCCAAAATGACTACCCAGTTAAGCTCAGCTGACACATTGGGACTTAACTGACAAGTTGGCACATATAACTGGACATCTTGCACCCACATTTAGTACATATTTAGTTCCCAGAGTATATTGGCTCTTAAGTTTACTTTCAGGACTCTTCTGAACCAAGCCTCAGGCGGTGGTAGCTTTCATTCCTACATGGCATTCTTGAATGCTTGACAAGCCCATGGACTGAAAGCCTCTGTGTCACTATTTTTGACAGAAATTCAGCCAAATAAAACAGGAAATGCTACAGATAAGCTGAGGAATAAAATTTTAAGTAATTTAATTGTTTTTCTTAAATTGATTAGACATATATTAGGCATTGGAAGAGATTACCGTTAGAGTCAATTCATAATTGATATATAAAGGACAAAATATGTTGAATACTAAATTCTAATGATTTATTCTATTTCCAAAATAGTGCATAATAATTCCTGTCTTAGATATTGTGGCACAAAGTGTCGTATGAAGTTTGAATGAAATGCCATTTGAATGTAAAGGTTCCTTTCTGTTCCTCTATTTTATTTTATTGAATTTAATGGTGACATTGGTTGATGAAATTATATAGGTTTCAAGTGTACAATTTTATAATACATCATCTGTATATTGCATTATGTATTTAAAACCCACAGTCATATCCTCTTTCCTCACCATATATTTGACCCCCTTTACCCTTTACTATTCCCACACACACCTTACCCTCTGGTAACCACCATACTGTTGTCTATGTCTATGAGTTTTGTTTGTTTGTCTAGTTTGTGTGTGTGTGTGTGTGTGTGTGTGTGTGTGTGTGAACATTCAAATAGAGGTAGATCGATACGGAAGAATTAATTCTGTCTTGACCATAACCCTATCTTTTTAAGAAAAAACATTACATTCATTCTTTTGACATATTATCACCTTCAGATGTGTCCTGAAAGAGCAGTTTAATGAAAATGTATTGCCCTTTTATAATCTTAGAAGGTAGATAGTCCAGGAATGGCTTATTCTCCCTGTATAGAATATGTGTGTACATACATTTTAGAAACAAAGTATATGTAATTTTAAAGGTTTGAATATATAGACAGGAAATTCAACATCATACACTAGTCCTATATGACCTTTAAGCCACAAAAAAATCAGTCAGTTTTTAACATGATTTATTTTTGTACGCTGAATTTTAGAATTCATCTTTTTCTCTCTTTGTTTTGACTATTAAGTGTGTGAGAGCCAAAATGTGTAACCCTCATCAATAATTATACACGATAACAAAATTCATTATATGTATGAATGATAGTCCATTTATGTTCATGTAGTTATCCATTTTTCCCCTACTATACTATAAATATCTCTTTAAGCATATTCAAATATTTTTGGAATAAGCAAAGTAGAATATAAATGAGAATAATTTAAAGGAATGACTTACAACAGAGCTCTAATTCAATGATGAACAGCTTGATTTTTTTTAAAAAAAGAGCAAAGTAGCAGGAATAAGGCAAATTTGGACTGAAAACTTGCCTCTGTCCATCATTAGTCATAAGATCATGGGCAAGTCATTTCACCTGTCTTTCAGTTTCTTTGATACTGGGAAATTGTGAAAATGAGTGTGAAAGTGCTTTGAGAAACCTAACATGCTATGCAAGTGGTGTACAATGCTATTAGGATGCCTTATTACCTTGTTTACAGACAGCACTTTATGGAAGATAAGGATTTCCTGCTTGATCCTGTTCATTTGCACTGTTAGCACTGGCTAAAATTGAGGGAACAATCATTCTTATTCAGTTTACATAGCTTGTATTTTGAACTTTAGTTTCACAACTTGCAAGCTTGCATTGGCTTCCTTGGATCCTTGAAGCTATATTGCCTTTTATGCAGGAAATAATGAGCAAAACCGTCCTTCAAAAATATTTGTATTTTAGAGCCCAATAACATTGAATAATAGACACTTTCCTTTTTGATATTTGCTCTTCGAGTTTTCTCTTCTCAACCCCCTGTCCAGCCCTTGGAAGAAATAATAGGGTTTGTGCACCATCGCTCAACAACGCAACAATGGGGTGCAAATATTAAGGTGCACTAAATTAGTGCAAGGACCAGCACAATATTACTAGGAATCATAATTTAACCAGATTTACAAGATTCACAAACATTGAAAATATCAGTGACTTCAACATGTATTGAAGTTCTCATGCAGAACAAAGAATAAATTCTTTCAATGTAAATTGCATACAGAGAAAGAAATGTACTTCACCAAATAACAATCATGAGGAAAGTGCTGTTTCTATTTGAAATAGCAATTACTTATTTCCTGAAATTTCAATCAATTATTTTAAGCATGGGCTTTGCTAAGATTCTGTTAGCATTTAGTCTAAATGGGGACAGGTTATTATAGATAATGCTAATCACCATATTCAAATAAAAAGGGCCATCCTTTTTAAGAGAAAGAATGTCTGGTACTTTTCTCTTAAATTCTTGAATATTTAAATTTAAAATGTTCTGAATATTTTAAGAAATATTTATTAAGAAATATAAAAATAGAAAATAGTTAAGAAAACCAATGAACATTATTCTCTAATTTAGATCATTTAACTTATTGACTATTAATTTTAGTTATTAATTAAACAGCAGTACTGAATTTTTGTGGTCTAGATGCTCTCATCTAACATATTTGTGCCTTGCTTTCTAGTTTTAAAAGTACCTTGAGGCATATTTTTATTTTGAACTAATACAAATTTTTTTACTGTTATATGGAAGATTGAGAGATTCAGAAGGAATTTACTTAAACATATTATAGATATTTTGAAGACTAGACACTAATAGATTCTTACTGAAATATTTTATTAATTTATTATGTAACATAATAGAGAATCACAGTAGCTGGAGTATATGGCGATTTTATTCATGAAATTTTTACATTTTGAAATAAATTTGCAAAGAGTTGTCTATTTAATGACATTTCAAAACAATTTTTCTTTTTTTTTTTTTAATTTTTGTTCTTTATTGATTTTAGAGAGAGAGGAAGGGAGAGGGAGAGAGAGATAGAAGCATCAATGAGAGAGAACATCGATTGGCCTCCTCCTGCGTGCCCCACACTGGGGATTGGGCCCACAACCTGGGCATGTGCCCTGACTGGGAATCGAACTTGTGACCTCGTGGTGCATGTGTCGATACTCAACCACTGAGCCACACCAGCTGGGCCAAAACAATTTTTCTTAATATTACATCACAATCATACATTACATGTTTAAGTACAGAAAGTCAGTTAATTTGAAATAAAATAAGTAACTGTTCTCTAGCATCATTGCAAACATATTTTTGTGGGTTATGTGGTGTAAAGGGCTTTAAGACCTCTCTTCTCTATATTGACATTTAAAATGAATTCTTGAGATTAAAAGTTGCTTATTAATTGCTTTTATCATTTTCTGAACTACCAGAGGTGTCTTTGGAATTAGAACACAATTTTTAAATTTATTTATTGCAATGCCAGTAGCACTCCAAATAAGTACGTAATGGGTTAAAATATAGTATTCTGACCAATTGTGAGCTTAAAATAACTCATAGTTTATTTTATTTATTCTACCAAAAGTTTTTCATAGATTCCTGAAAACAGTTTTAAATATCTATTTGAAAGGTGTTTGTTAACATAAATATCATTACTAATATGGCCTGTCATCTCCTAAGCATAGCATCAGGGGGCCAACTTTTAGTTTTGAACATTAGGTAATTATAAGGTTATCATCTTTTTCCCTATTGTTTTTATCTATTTCCAGATAGTCAAGCAATTAGATTTCATTTTCAGATTCTTCCCTTTTGAATTCTCCTCCCTCTCTATTAATGTCATATGTCCCATATGGCTTTTAAATCTGACAAACACACCTTCCAAATTAGATTACAAGCATTTTTCAAAGGCTTTTAAAAAAAATCCTCATCCAAGGATATGATTATTGATTTGAGAGAGAGAAAAAGGGAAAGAAGCATTAATTGGTTGCTTCCCCAACACCCTGATTGAGATCGAACCCGCAATCTTTTTGATGTATGAGACGATGCTTCAACCAACTGAGCCACCCAGCTCAGGCAGATTACAAACATTTTTTTTTTTTTTTTGTATTTGGTTTGTTTATTAATTTGAATCCAGATCAGTCACTCTGACTCTTGTTCCTGAAGCCCACACAATTAACCAGATAATTACCCCATGGTTCTGAGTTGGGCTGTATAGATGGCTTAATATATGGATGATACATATTTCAAGAAAGGATATGAAACATACTTGATACATCGGCAGCTTGAGACTGGGCCAGGGGACTCCACAAAGCCATAGGGCTGCACAGGGCTGCTTGTAGTGGACTGCACTCGAATTCACCTTTGTTTCATTTGGGCTACTATTTCTCAATAGAGTGCTTGGGCCGCACTACAAAATGCAGACAGATTACATAACGCCCAGGCCTCAGAAAAACCCCTCGGGCTGCTTTGTTTCCTAGGGCCTGGACACCAACCAGGTGTCTCAAGATGAGGCAAAAGGTCCCCAGTAGCAGTTCCAACCCCACCTCTGCCCTGGAGGCAACTGTCTTGATCAGGCCAGCCCTCAGTAGCCCCACTCCATGCTCACAGGCCCTGGCACAGAGAGCCATGTACCTCACTGAGTCCACCATGGGGAGATTTAAGGACACCCCCTGCCCTGCCCAAAAGGCTTGGTGATGACAGGCAGAGGAAGGAGAATTATGCCAGTTCATTGGACACTTGCTCAGAGTTCCTCCTTCCACATTTCCCAACACCAGAGCAAATCTTGTTCCATGGATAGTCCTCAGTCCCCAGTCCTGAAAATCACAGCTCCTCTCCAGAAGAGCCCAAGCTACAAAAGTGCCACCCACCTTGGCTGGTGAAGGTGGGGCCAGGGCCCTCTGGCTGCTTAAGAAACCAGCACCCAGCGTCAGCCTTTCCTTCTTTCCTCTCGCTCTCATGTAGACATCTTGAGCAATCAGAGGTAAGTGTGGGGCCTTGAGCCTCTAAAGCTGGCTTCCCCAGAATGTGGTCAGCAGCAACAGAGGGTCACTGTGCCTTTCAACCATTTCCTCCCCACCCCCAACGCCCCTTCATTTTGAGGAGTGGCAGAAAAAAATAAAGACCTCCGAGTCAGGGGACAATTCTGAAGCAGATTTGGGAGCTCCAGGTCCCAGGCAGGGAGCTACTCTGAAATGCTGAGTGAGGGCAAATTTTCTGGGCTCTCCCTCCATCAAATGAAAAGCCAAACGTTAAGCCCTGTGGCTCTGGATGGGTTTAAGAACATGCACGAGCCTGAAACTGGGCCTGGGCCACTTCTTGACAACCGGTGATCCTCCCTGAGAAAGCAGCCTTTGCAGACATTGAACCAACGTGCCCACAGGAAAGAAAGAATAGGTGTTCTCGGCATGGCGGACCCAAAATTCAGAATAAAAGTCCTCGTGTGCTTCAATGCTCTCAGGATGGGGGAAGCTGTTTCAAGGAGTACGGTTTCTTCTGATAACTTTTCCCCCCTCCCCATTCCTTGGAGCATATGTCACGGCCTGTGACACACTGCCAAGGGGACATGGATGTCAGGGAAATGTCTACACACGCTACACGTTTGTGACATGCCATGTAAGTGACACCCTGTTTCCTGGCTGGGTTTTCTTGGCACAGGTGTGGGCAGGCGGTGGATTCTGGCCGCCCTCCCCCCCCCCACGGTGCTTAGTAAACAGGCTCACAGTGGCCCCAGGGGGGAGTGTACATTCTGGGGAAGACCTGTCACCCCTCCATAGAGGAAGGAACCCTCTAGGCAAGGCTCAGGCCCAAGCAGAGCTGGGGCTTTAAACTGTCCTTGTTTCAAAACACAAAGCATCCTGTTCAGGCTCCTGCCCACCACCCCCATCCTGCGACCCCAGCACAGCTGTCTGTCTCCACCTTGAAGATTTGATTTCAGAAACAGATCAGTGACTTCTCCTCTCCTCTCACACAGCTGACCCAGTCCCAGACACATATTTAAAAACAATAACAGTAACAAAATAAAACCCCCAGCAACTAAACACAGGCTACACACACTTCACAGACAATGCAAGACCAGAGCCCCACAGGCCAGCTTCCATACTAGAACTTGACCCTCAGCCCTGGCTGGGGAGGAGATAGATAGTCCAGGACCCCTGCCCCCTCCCCCTCCACTTCCAACCTCCCAATGTGCCAGAGAGATTTTTTCAGAAAGGGAAACACCCAGTTTTGCCTGCCAGCCTGGGCAGAAAAAAAGAATAAAAGATGGGTACACCAAAGAAAGGAAATGGTTTCTGGAAATTCTTTGGGTTTGGGGGTTTTGAGGTTGCTGGGGTTTTGGGGAGGTTTTTGTTTGATTTTATTTTATTTTTTTGGTTGTTTTGTTTTCCCGTCCACCGCAGGCTTACAGAAAGGGAACCCTCACCGCCATCAGGACCCAGTCCTGGGTCTATCCCAGGGTCCCATCCCTAAGAAACCCAAGTGCTGGGCCGAGAGGTCCCCAAATGCTCAACCTGGGGTGGGCCAGATCCCCTCCCGAATTCTAAGGGGCTCCCCCAGCCCCGGGCTGGGCAGAGCTTCGGATTCCACAATCCAACCCGAGCCCAGGCTAGGAGCGGGACGCCGGGTTCTCCCCGCCCCCGGCGCCCCTGCGCCCCCAGCGCGCAGCAGGCCCTGGCTCCAGGTGCAGTGGTGGGAGGGGGCGCCTCCGGAGCCGAGGGGAGGCGCGGGGGTGCAGGCGCGCTGCAGGAGCAACTCACGCCGGAGGCCAGGCTGTCGTGGGCCAGCGTTAGGTGGCGGCTCCCAGCGCCTCAGGAATTTGGAGGTGAGGATCTTGCTGAGAAAGGTCCGCGGTGCCGGATGACACAGACCTGGATGTCGCCCTCCTGCAGCAGTTTGTACCTCATCCCGTTGCACAGCAGAAGGGCCCGGGGCAAGGCACAGCGCCCATCTTCGTGCCTTCCAGCCAGCACGTCGCCCCCCAGCAGCGCTTGGTCTCCTAGATCTGCCGCGTCCTCACCGCCGCCCGAGCTGCTGGTCAGATCCATGGCCACCGAGCGGGGAGGGGGCCGGGGGCAGGGAAAGGGGCTGTCCCGGCTGCAGGGCGGCGGGGCCCCCATTCGGGCCGCACCCCCCCCACCCCTGGGGAAGGTGGGGGGGTGTGGGGCTGGGGGCGCCCGCTGGAGAGGCGCCGCAGGCCGGAGGCGGCTAGCGCGGCCGGCGCCCGGTCCTTCCTGCGGAGCTCGGCTTCCTCCTGGCTGGTCGGGTGCGTGCTGGCGGCGGTCGGGCGGGGTGCGGGCAGCGCTGGGGGCGGTGTCGTCTGGGCCTGCCACCGCTCATGTGTACAGTACGTGTGTCTGGGCAGCCGTCTGCGGGCAAGTGTCCAAACATTTTTTTATGTGGTAACTTCCAACAGATAGATAGATACATGATGTTACTGGAGAGAAGCTATGAAGGCACACTCCTTCCTAGGTGAAAGCATCACAGTAATAATGCTGTCATCTTCATAGTTGAAATGCGAAGAATAGTCATACCTGGAATACAGTGAATAATACTTTACAGTGAATAATACTCTTATCAGGATTGATAGTAGAACCAGAATCCATCTGTAACAAGATTCACCATAACCATTTGTACATGTTAATTGCTGGCATATACCTGAAAAGATATTTTTATATTAACGAAGGCATAGCAAATAGCATGAAAGCCTGTGTCTGCAAACTTACATGTATGGAAGTATGTAAAAAGAAAGGAGTAGGAATGATAAACAGGTCTCTTTCTATCTGGAACTTTAGAGGAGTGAATTGCACGATGACTGCTTTTGAGCAAGCCAACATCTTTCCTGAAGAAACAGACAAAAAACACACATAATTGTCTCTCCACACTTTGAAACGTAATAGTATTTAATGCAATGTCCTTACTGAAAATGAAACAAAAATAGGAGAAGCTATATTAGTAAGATGAACTTGTGCAAGGACCTGACAAGACAGTCAAATAAGTGTTTTCTTTTATTTTATTTATTGTTTGTTTTAAATTACATTTACTGGGGTGACATTGATTAATAAAATTACATAGGTTACAGGTGTACATTTCTGATATATCATTAGTATATTGCATTGTGTGCCCACCACCCAAAGTCAAATTTTCTTTGGTCACCATATGTTTGACCCCCTTTTCTCTTTTCTACTCTCCCACCCCCTTCCCTCTGGTAGCCACCATACTATTTTCCATGTCATGAGTTTTGTTTGTTTGATTTTCTCATTCATTCATTTGTTGCTTTGAGTTTTATATCCCACATGTAAGTGAAATCATATGGCTCCTAACTTTTTCTGTCTGACTTATTTTGCTATGCATGAGATTCTCCAGATCCATCCATGTTGTTGCAAATGACACCATTGTATCTTTTCTATGGCTGAATAGTATTCCACTGTATATATGTACCACATCCTCTTTATCCAGTCATCTATCAAAGGACACTTTAGTTGTTTCCATGTCTTGGTCATTGTGAATAAATGTTTTCAATTTTTGAGGGTAAGTACTCAGAAGAGTGGTTGCTGCCTCATATGGTAACTCTATTTTTACTTTCTTGAGGAGCCTCCATACTGTTATCCATAGTGGCTGTACCAGTTTACATCCCCACTAGCAATTCATAAGGGTTCATTTTTCTCTTCAACCACTCCAACAGTTGTTATTACGTGTTTTGATGACTATAGCCATTCTAACAGGTGTGATGTGGTATCTCATTGTAGTTTTGATTTGCCAAAGCAATCCTGAGACAAAAGAATGAAGCTGGAGGTATCACACTCCCTGACTTCAAATTATACTACAAAGTGATGATAATCAAAGCAGCCTGGTATTGGCAGAAAAAGAGACACACAGACCAATAGAGCAGAAGTGGTAGCCCAAAAATTAACCCACATGTATATGGGCAAATATTTTTCAACAAAGGACCCAAAGATATACAGTGCAGAAAAGAATATCTCTTCAATAAATGGTGCTGGGAAAATTGGAAAGCCACATGTGAAAGAATGAAACTAGACTATCGTTTATCCATATACAAAAATTAACTTAAAATGGATCAAAGACCTATATATATGACCTGAACAATAAATTACATAAAAGAAAACATAGGTACTAAACTTATGGACCTTAGTCTTAGAAGGAATTTTATGAACTTGACCCAAAAGCAGAGAAAAGAAGAGGCATACAAATATATTTAAAATTATTTAACTATTATTTAAATTATAAATATTGCAAAACATCATTTGCAGGTTTATATTCATCTGAATTTATTATTTTCATTTTGATAATTAAAGTAAAAGGTAATTTTGCAATAAAAGTACTGATATTTTTCTACAGTTAGAAATGAAGATATTAAATTATCTTAAAAATAACTTTATAAGAATTATACGATTTTATGAATTTCTTGATCTGAACCATAAAATAGTGTGTTCATCTAGGATATCTTTTATGGAGGGAAGTAAATTGTGAGTTATATGTTTATTCAGGCAAAGTTGTTTATATAGATCATCATTCTTACTAGGCCATCAATTACTATTTAATTGAAGGTCCATAAAGAGGGGCACAGCAATTAATTAGTGGTGGCACAGGGAGCGGGTGGGAAGAGTGTCAGAGGGAATAGGATAATCTTGATGAGGTTAGGCACATTCTTTCACAACTCTGAGCCTGAATTACCCAATTTGAGGAAGGGGAGCACTGTCCTATTTACTTCCTAGAATTTTGGGGGGAAATGAATAAAATGTGTTAAAAACATTTGTTATAAACTTTAAGTACTCTATCAAGTTAGGCATTATTTTACTGATACAAATTGTATAAAATTAAATAGGAATGTTCTATTTCCAGAAAAATGTAAGCCCTGAATAAGCTAGATGGTAATGATGATAATTAATTTGATGATAGTATCTAGCACTTACCAAAGACTGGCATCCTAGGGTTTAGTTTATTTAACCCTGTGAGACAGATACAATTACTATCCTATATTATAAACAAGGACCGAAGGAAGTTGTCTAAGGCCACACCTGCTACATGGCAAGGCTACAAGTGTCTGACTCCGGACCCTTATAGGCATACATACCCGAGGGCATGTCCTCAAATCAAGAGGAATGCTATTATCAAGGTACCCCGAGCTTTTCATGTTCCTCTCTCTCTCCGGTACTATCATTCATTCTTTACTATGCCATAAAGTGTGATATGTCATAGCCCTGGTAAATGTGCTGTAGATTTTAATAAAAAAATGTTTGGCCAAACACATTTTTTTCCTGACTTAATTTGACCAATCTTATGTTGACCATTTAATAATAGTTTATTAAAAATAAAATCCTTTCAGAGCCTATATTTGGCCTGAGGAGATGGGGATCTTAGGATCTTGAGTCTTCCAGGCTTTTTCCATACAAAATTTTCTTACTCTCTAAAACTCTCTAAAACATAAAAGCAAACACAGCTATCAACAGCATTGAAATGAAAAGTGTAAAAATAGCTGTTGGCAATTAATTTTAAAAAAGTAAAAATAGCTGTGACACTTTTAGAAAATATTTTATCTTGAAGTTGTAGCTTAATTTTTTAAAAGATGGCATTTAAAGATGTATCTGTTATGAGCTTCCACATAACCAAGGCATTGAAAAGAACTTCCTCCCTATAAAATCTTAAATAAAGCTTAAATTTGTATTTATTTGATCTTTTTATTGAACTAAAATATTTTTAAACTCTTTTACAACATGCTTGTAATTGTGGAAAACCAATGTTAGGGTATTGAAAGAATATACCTAAATTAAAACATGCTTCTATACTGTATTTTGTCATTAAAAATTATGCCAATAAAGTTTTTAAAAGGAACAGAATAATGCATATAGAAGTTGATGGTATTTTGAATGATCAATCACTTCCCCTAAAATATTTTAGCAATCTTTTCCCACTTCTGTGGGGTTTTGTTTTCCTGTATCCAAGGGGAGCTTTTCAGTGAAAGTGACTAATTATTTAGTATCGAATCAGGTCAGGCAGTATATGTCAGCTCAGGCTTTGATCCCCCTTTTTAGTGAGTGTTTTATGATTGGCATGTAGCTCTAGTGAATTTTGCCTGAATGAGACTTGCCAGCCATCAGTGGGCCATATGCTGTGATGGGTAGCGTTGCTATCAGCTACCAATCTGCCATCTGGAATAATGCTTACTAAGTAGTCTAAAGATTGCTCAGAAGTACAGGTGAGAGCCAACAGCCACTGGAATAGGTCTTGATCCCATCACACCAAGACCTGGATGTGACTTTAGCAATTAAGCCTCCTAGAGGTGTAATAAGGGTTTGTAATCATATTTAGCAAGGCATAGGTTACATAGTGATGTGAAGTGCTACATTCTGTTTATTTGA
Organism: Tadarida brasiliensis; assembly: GCA_030848825.1. NCBI lineage: Eukaryota > Metazoa > Chordata > Mammalia > Chiroptera > Molossidae > Tadarida > Tadarida brasiliensis. The sequence continues at coordinate 69,794,445 of CM061269.1, read as the reverse complement.
AAGAAATCTAGATATTTTATTGGCAAGATGTTCATAGCTAAAATGATAGTATGAATGCTAGCCAAAAGCACGGCCACTAGTTGTTACATACTATTGCTTCTGTCAGAGAGGCTGTTATTTAAAGCATAGACTTACTGATCCTAGTTTTTAAATGCCTCACAAGCAAGTGATATGTAACAATGTAATTAATAAATGAAGGGAAAAAGAAGACATAAAAATACCTCTTTTCAGCAATAATACAGGACCTTTGAGTAGACTTCTCTTGTAGAATCATTTAATTTTCTTAGTCGTGATACATTGGAGTGTCTTTGAGATCTTTGCTATTTGAAAAAAGTTTGAGAAATATACTTAGCTCTGAAATGTGTGGCATACAGAGTTGTTGGAAACACTGTCAGTCTGCCTTTGCCATTGTTCATCCTGTGGACATGTAGGCGGAAGAATAGAAGTGGGTGTTTCTTACGACCATAGTATTATTCAGGCCAATATCCCAAAACCAAGCCTAGTTTTTAATTTTCTTCTCTGCTTCTGAGTAAATTAAATCTACTTGGGTAGATGCAAAGATAACATTGTTAACATATGAAAAGCTGGCCCTTCTTTTGATTGATACCCAGTGCCTGTTGTTTCTGCAGCAGGGGAGACATCCCTTTGTCAGTATCAGGTTGCACTGCTAATTCATCAGCCAAGAATGGACTTCCGTTAAGACATGTGGAAAAGAGGTAGGTAGCAACTGATAGCTATAAAACAAAGCAGTGCTGACCATTTCATAGGAAAACCCCTAACATTTCTGTTTTTGGGAAAAACCACAGAGTTTTATTAGGAAAATTGTACAGAATTATACACACAAGTCCTTTGAAGACTTAAGCTTTTGAAGAAAATAAGTGCAAGCAAGGCAACTGATAGAGCAAGAGTAAGGGCTTCATAAAGAAAAATTAAAATAACTTTGAGTAATGGGGTTGCTCATGAAGTTAGACCTGATTACCTTAAACTTGGAATTTATTCAATGACCTTTAGTAAAAATGAATTTTACCATTATAGAAAAAAAAAGAAAAAAAAACCACAAAAGCAAGAGTAGCTGATTTTAGCAGTAATGCCAGACTAAAATATGGAAAGCAATATCCACATGAAAGGTGAGGTTTATGCATTGATCTCTTATGTATTGGCTTTAAGATTTCATTATTTTCTGTATAAAAATGCACACAGTGGAATAAACCATATCCAAAATATTTATATTTTGTATATAGTGGTATTTATACATTTTTGTGTATATATATGTATGTATACACATGCAATTTATATATGCATGTGTGTATATATGCATATATTTGTTGAATATGTATGCACTGAATATCTGCAAAGAAATAGCAATACTTAATAAGATGAGCAAAAAATTAAATAAAAATTGTATATAAATAATGATTGTAATCACATGTACAGCATGTGTTTTAATATACTTTAGAATAATCGAGTCAGCCTCCTATTAGTTTAATTAAATTTTTTACACCTTCTTGATTAGACAGCTAGTTTAATGACATCTTCCACACTTTGAGCTGTGAAGTGTGGCTCATTTTAAAGTTCTGTAATGAGAAGGAAAATGTAAATCTAATGAACATCTCAACAGAATTTTAAAAAGTTCAGTTTTTACTTGTGGAAAAACAGCAGAATCCAGAGATGATTAGCATTTTACGTAAAACAAGTTTAGTAAGAGCATGATGTAATTGGCCATTAAAGGGTGAAAACCTCTTTAAGGTAGTATATTCTATAGGGACATACCTCAGTGCTCGGAGAGCAGAGTAGCACATTACACATGTGATTGTGTGTGTGTGTGTGTGTGTGTGTGTGTGTGTGTGTTTTGCTGTATATTTAGGCAAACAGTATCCTAAAGGTGAACAAAAAGAATCTTCTGAAGATTTTGATAGGTAATGTAAGAAGAAAATATCTTAAATGTGTTATGCAGTATATAAGGTGGGTCCAAAGTAGGTGTACAGTTGTTTGTATGGAAAATAATACAATAATTAATAAATAATAATATAAAATATACTCTATTTCATGTACTCATAACTGTAAACCCACTTTTGCCTCACCCCGTATTTGAATAACTCTACTGAGCTTACTATAAGCTGCCAGCAAGCACAGTAGCCATTTCATATTTACTAGAAATTATCATTGGTCTCTGAAGCTGATTATTTATAATATGTAAAAAATATGAACCCAATATATAAATGCTCTATTTTCATCTTTATTAAGCTAAAGAAAGTGAAGAAAGCACTCTGCTTTGCATTTTTTATTTATCTTTATTTTTGAAAGTATTACCGATGTCCTCCCTTTTTTCCCCCCATTGACCCCTCCTGCCTGCCCCCCGACCCCTTCACCACACTACCGTCTGTGTCCATTAGTTATGCATATATGCATATAAGTTATTTGGTTTATCTCTTCCCACCCCCCTCGCCCCTTCCCTCTGAGGTTCATCTTTCTGTTCCCTGCTTCCATGTCTCTGTGTCTTTTTTTTTTGGTCAGTTTTATCTTGTTCATTAGATTCCACATACAAGTGAGGTCATATGATACTTGCATTTTAACTTGGAATACAAGACTAAAGTACTACATAGTACAGGAATCCCTACTATTTTGGATAGGGTAAGACTGTTCAGTTAATTATTCAAATTGCATTAAAAAGTAATTATTAGGAAATTAGAACCAGCATGCTACTCAGTAATAACTGCAAAAATAGTAATGTCTCTTACACTCTTATTTATTTCCAACAGGGTATTTGTTTTAGTTTTTAGAAGGAAATACAGCAGTGATTATTTAGCACATAAAATTCTTCAAACAGTTGCCTGGCCGGCCAGTGTGGCTCAGTGGTTGAAGCATCGACCCATGCACCAAGATGTTGCCAGTTCGATTCCTGGTCAGGGCACCTGCACAGGTTGTGGGCCAAATCCCCAGTGGGGGGCATGCAGGAGGTGGCCAATCAATGTTCTCTCTCATCAATGTTTCTATGTCTCTCTCCCTCTCCCTTCCTCTCTCTCTAAAATCAATAAAGAAAAAAAAATTCTTTAAACAGTGACCATTTACCATTTGTGAACATTGGAAACTCAGTGACTCCAAGTGTCCAACCCCCTTTGCTTGTTGCTGGTTATATTACACAGCCCTGTGTTGTGTTTTCCTCACGTACTATTCACTTGTCCTTTGTAGGAGAAACAACGGAGTGAGAGCATCCACACTGAGACTCTCCCTGTCTGACTACTGACATCTTTTTTGGACAATTTATCATTTACTTCTCCTGGTCAAATGGCAAATAAATATTTCTATGACGGATCATTGCCACAGAGACCCATTTATGAACAGTATTGTTGTTGTGGGAATAATAGTTTAACTAAAAATATAATAATGGATCTCATAATACCTAAGAGAGGGAAAAAGGAAAACAATATTATTAGCTTTATTTATGGCCATATTTATTTAGATACCCTATTTTGCCAACACTTAATACTTAATTATGATACATGACGGCCTCATAACTTAATTAGTGTAGTATATAGTACTTTCATTTAATATTAATTAATCTTTATAAAGTTCCTGGGTATGACCATGATGTTGCCATTAGTTCTTTATTTTGAACTCTCCAATGTAGGCTTTTAACTCAAACAAAATTTTTGAAATATAATCTATTTTTATCCTCTAAAGCAAGCAAGGCTTTTTCAGTGACTGAAGTAGCTTCATGCAGTTAATTTATCAGATTATGAAAAAGAACACAACCTCCACTAGAAAATCTTAGTGAGAGGTCCAGACTTCTTGCAGATTCAACCTTTCATTAATATATAAAAGAAATGGAAAAAGAGAAGGAAAAAATCTGCATAAAACTGTAGATTCTAAATCCTTTCTGAAATTAAGAGGATGCATTCCAACCCTAAAAACATACATTGGAACTCTGATTTTAAGTGTGATTTTAAAGTATTAGTACACCTATTAATACTTTTAGATCTTTTCACATTTCAGTTCCATTCCCTGTATCTTTTGCCATAACATATCACTCTAAACAATGTTAAAACTTTCCATTCATGGGAGAATCTTTGAAAAATGTCTTCCTACCACCACATAAAATGTTGCTACTTTTTTAAACATTATTTTTTATTGATTTTCAGAGAAAGAGGAAGGGAGTGGGAGCGAGAGAGAGAAACATGAATACGAGAGTGATACGTTGATTGGCTGCCTCCTGCACACCTCCCACCCCACTGGAGATGGAGCCCACAACCCAGGCATGTGCCCTGATCCAGGAATTGAACTGTTAACCTTTCTGTGTGTGGTATGATGCCCAACCAACTAAGCCACAGTGGCCAGGGCAAAATGTTGCTCCTTTTAACACTTGCAATTATATATTTGCTTTGAATGCTACTGGGGACTACCTGGAAGTAATCTACTAATAAAGTAAAACAAAACAAAGAATGATGTAAGTGTATCTTTATGTACAGATATCACCATGACCTTCTTCAGGACATGGACTGAGTCATTTTCATCGTTCAGTTGTACTATCAGGAGCACAGTTGATACTCTATGAATATTTCTGTGATAAATTGATTTTTCTTACTGTTTAAATAATTGCCAATACTAAACCACCATATTGTGTCCGAATCAACCTTTCTTGAGTTTCCACTCAGTTTTTTTGAACAGTAATAATATTGACAATATAAGATGGAACAACTCTCATGTATGATATAAAATTTCTTGTGAAGTTGGTGTATAGAAGCTGTAGTGGACAACATGGAGTAAATTTGACAGTAAGCTCTGTTGTTATAATTTACTATCATCTTTGTAAAATGTCTCAGTAAAAATAGAAGTGTTATTTTTTTTTCTTCTTTTTTTGTTAATGTAGTCAACAGAAATAGCTAAAGAATGTACAAAGAAATGTAGTTCATAACTCTTCTATCTGGATATGCTTACTATCTCAATAAAATATTGCTCTTTATAATTTAAACTTGCCAATATTGTATTTGGATATTATAATAGAAGTAAAGGTAGACAAAGAGGAAGGTGAAGGAGGGAAAGAGGAGAGGAATGTAATTCAGTTGAGGTCTAAACAGCCTGAATACCTTGCTAAGGAATTCCTCCACTAATCTGTGGTGCAGAATTTACTTCATGAAGTAATGAGTTTAATTGTCAATGGTAAATAAAGTCGACCTCCTAGATAAAGAAGAGATACAACAACTCCTATAACAGAAAGAAAATGTTGAAATCTTAGAAAAGGAGGGCTAAATCAAATCATATACATTCATTATCATAACTGATAACGAAATGAAGGAGGCATTTAACTCTGACCATACAGGAAGCACATTGATAACTTTTAAAAAGCATTTTAAGTGATAGGGAACATATAATTAAGAATAGATAAGAAAGTGTAGATTAAAATTATAAGAGCTGTTTGATTAAATTTAAGACATGTAATAAGCAAAAATTTTTGAATTTATTGAGCCTGGGGACTATGAGTTCAGTTTTTTATTCAGAATGAGAAAATGACCAGGGAATGTGCTCACTCCATGGAGAGGAATGTAGTACTTTACTCCTGGCCATTTAACTGGCCAGCCTATCTATCATTTATGCCTTGAATGACCAATAAAAACAAGAAATAAAGTAAAACAGGGTAAATTGCTCAGCATGGGTTTATTTCTGATTCACAGTCACTCTCATACTTAGCCAAGGATCTCTATGTCTTTACTAATTTAGTTCTAGTCTCTAAGTTTAGATGAATTACATTTCATGATAATGAAAGAATTTGCAGAATTATTTAGCTACTTTCTTTTTTTTTTAATTTTACCCGTGACACTTTTATTCAGTTTAGTTATTATGTGTACAATGTAGTGTAAATTAATCTCCACTTCATATTTTGTCCAAATACCATCTTCATCCTTTGATCACATCAAGTGTTCCCACACTCCACCCCAGCGCACCCACAAGAGCAGAATACTTCATCAGAGGAACACGTGGGGGCGGGTTCTGTTCACAATCTCAGAAAAAGTAAATACACTAATTTTTTAAAAATCTCACTAGGAAATCAAAAAGCTGGATCCAAAAAGTTGAGTTGTTACACTCATTCCATTATGATACACAGTACAATGTTAGGTAAGGAACAAGGGTGATAAATTATCAATGCATTAAGTGGCAACATTTCATAGAGGCTGTACTGCTTGTATATGAAACTCGTTAGCAAGTGTCTGCCGCCTTCCCTAACTTCAGAAGGTCCTTAAACAGTTTAGTGCTTAGTGTTCTTAGCACAACAATGAATTTAGTTCACAAGGTATTTTGGCAACTCTTAATCTGAGCAAGAAGGGCTTTTGAAAAAATAAGGCTTTAAAAAGAAAGCTTGTCATTTTAGGGCTAAATTTTAATAGAATGTGAAAGTTTGAACTCTTACACTCATTTGTTTAAATAAAACCTAAAAGTTACTAATTGGTTCAAAATGGCTTTATGGAAAAACTAATTTGTAACAAAAACTTGGCATTGAGTGCGAAGGCTCCATCGTTTTTGAGCAAAGCATACAAAGGTTCCCAGGGGACAGGGTGCGGGGAGAGGGCCCAGGCATTTACAACAGCAGGCATTTTCTCTTCCTCTTCTTGACGGGACGTGGGCAGAGAACGGCGCGAATAGCTTCATGAACACTGTCTTGAGACCTCACTGTGTGAGAGGCGAGCACTCCAGGTATTTCACAGCACCGATCTCCTTAGCCGTGGCTAAACCCTGCGGATAGGTGATGGGTGTCAGCTTCTTCTCCTTCAGTTTCTCAATTGTGTCTTTATCATCCCTAAGATTAAGCTTAGTCCCCACCAGGATGATGGGAGTGTTGGGACGATGGTGTCGCACTTCAGGATACCACTTTGCACGAACATTTTCAAACGACGTAGGACTCACAGGAGAAAAGCAAATTAAGAATACATCTGTCTGTGGATAGGAGAGGGGACGTAATCTGTCATAATCTTCTTGTCCAGCAGTATCCCATAAGCCCAGATTCACCGGTTTTCCATCTACCATTACATTGGCAGAATAGTTGTCAGAGACAGTGGGGATACACTCTCCAGGAAATGCATTGGTTGTGTAACTGATCAGCAGGCAGGTTTTACCTACAGCTCCGTCTCCCACCACCACACACTTGATGGCCTGCATCTGGGCCACTCGGTGGGCCGCGGAGGCCGGACCCTGAGGCGAGAAGCGGCGGGCTCGGGGCGGGCTGCAGGCGGCGGGGTGCGGGGTGCTGGGCCCCTGTCCACGCCACCTCGCCCTCCTCCAACGGGAAGCTGAAGCCCAGCAGCGGCCACCACCCAAAGCTGGGGAATACTCTAGCTACTTTCAATATTCCTGAGAAATCCTAAAGGTTTTCAAAGGGCAAGAGATGACCAGCTTCTCATCTGAGTAAGGGAGCACAAATTCTGCCTGAGAGTAAACTCAATGTGGTTTCATGAAAAAAATGTAAAATTAATTATGAACTGTATTGTGAAAATTTATTGGTGACCTGTAAAATCTAATGTATGTTGATTGAAAATGTCATGCAAATTATTAATATTAGTTTCACTATTCCGAACTACATTTTACAGTTACATTAAGGGCTTGTATATTACATAATGACAAACCTAATTGTTCTCAAATAGTAACGTTGTAAATTATTGATTCTTGTTATGTTGAATTGAACCATTATAATGTCCAATTTTCCTCTTTGTTTAACCTTAGGAATCCATAAGATCCCTGGAAATGGGTTCTCAACTATAGTGCGTATAAAAACACTAGACCTTTGTTTAAGATGTAGATCCCCATTTCGTCCTCAGGAGATTTCAGTTCAATTTGTGCTGCAGTTCAGAGATCTTTGTTTTTCATAAACATTTCAGGTTATTAGGATGCACATGGTTCTTAAACCTTATTCTGAGAAACACCGACTCTAGCCTGAGTCAGGAGAAAAATCAAAGATATAAACATTAAGGAATATTATAATTAGAAATACAGTCTCTTAATTTAGAAGCCAACAACTGAAGAAGCATGAAATGCCATCTATTGATGTTTAGGAAGATTATATTACAACTTATTTATTTTTGCTTCTACCTTACCAAATAGAGAAATAAACTCTGATGGTAATTATCAGACATGTCACCACTGGCACCGTTGTTGAGCCTCATGCTACAGATCCCCAAGAGATACTCATAGGGTGGTTAGAGGTGTGAGCCCTGGAGCCTGGCCTCCTGTATTTGAATCCCAGCTCTACTGACATTAATGAGCAAGTGCTTTCAGATCCTTATCGTCATTTTTTTCCTCATCTATGAAATAGGAATTGTAATATCATCTACTTTGTGGGGTCAATGTGAAGATTAAATGGGTTAATACAACTAAACTGTTTAGAACAATGTGTGGCACATAGCAAACTAAAAAAAAAAAAATAGTACCTTCTGATTTTTTTATTCCATCTTCCTATTTGTAATTGTTTTATTATTTTTATTAATCATTTTTAGGGATGAATGAAAATTAAATAATGCAGCAGTGTTGAGAGTGGTATATTATCTTTTGTTCACAATCAATACATTGCAATACATATTAGATTACCTTTGCTTGGTCAAGTTAAGCAATTATGAACTGAACATCCTAGTGTGGAAGTGGGAGTGGTTGGGTGCAAACCTTACCAAATAAATAAAACCAAATATTAAAAGTAGGTTTAAATACTGAATTATTTAGTCCTAATTAAAATATTCATTGCTAGATGGAAAGACAGCTTTAAAATATTAATGCAAAGAAATATTAGGTTCTATATAATAATATTAATGCATGTGCAGGAAATAATAAGAAAACGTCATAGTAGACCTTTTTTGAATCCTAATTGGTCCTCTTCATTGGCACTTGATAAGAAATTTTTAAAAAATCAAGAGATCAGTCTAAATTTTTAAAAAATTTATCAAGAAGGCTATTTGAAATTGTCATTTTCTTTATTAACAATATAGCTTGCACAAAATGTATATTGTCTTTTTCTATTTAGTAATGATTAATAAAAAGTTATTGCAACTAGACAGCATTTGAAATAGTCACTTTATTTCAATCTTTTAAATTTTATTTTTGTATAGTGTTTCTAATGTTTATCATTTGTTATAAAATCTCTATGGCAGTCTGCTCAACTGTTTTTTAATGGATAGAATGTTAGATTTTTTTTAAAAGTGTGTTGTTTACAAATTTAGAGCCCTGGTAGAGTAGTAGACATCAGTAAAGGTCAGAGAAAAGGAGAGACCAGAGGACTAGGAACAAAATAGTAAAATTTTGATGCCATGGAAGGCGAAGAAATGAATGGCTAAGGATATAAGGAAGAAACTACATTGAGACTGGTAGGATGGAAAGAGACATGGAACAGGTTGGCCTCACGCCCATGTGTGTTGGACAAAAATCAGTAGAGATATCTCTGATGTGGAGGTACCCCCTGAGGAGCAAGGGGTCCCAGCCCCAACCCCGGTCCCCTAGCCCAGGGTTTCAGTGATAGGAAGAGAAGTCCCCATAACTTCTGGCTGTAAAAACCAGCTTGGATTGTGGCTGAGTGAGACAGAGGGCTACTAGAGCCCCAGACAGTTCCTCCTAAAGGGCCCATGCACAGGCTTACTCAGACTCACTCACTCTGAGTTCCAGTACTGCAGTACCAGAGATATACAGGGAAAGAGCTAGAGGAGCAGCTTCTCTCAGAAGTGATGGTAGAGGCCATTGTTCCTTTTCTATGTCATTCCCCACAGAATCAACAGGGAGGGCACCATATTTGAGTCTCCATCAACTTTCTCTCAAACAAACAGCAACTAGCCTTGGTGTGCCTCAGACCTCTTGCTAAGTGGCCCCAGGCCTGGCACTAGTGGCAGCCAGCCTTGGTTTGTAGCTTGGCCTCTCCTGGACACCTCCAAGCCCAGCACAAATAACAGCCATCCACAGGTCACATTGTAGCTCATGCTGTGTGGTCCCAGGCAGATGGAAACTGATGGCCTATACCTCCCTGGAGGCCCCAGTGCCAGTAGACCCAGTGGATAGCTTCAGACCATGTCAAAGCATGACCCAACCAGCTCCACAAGGGATGGACTCTCTAGGCACCAGAGCCCTGATAACATTAGTCTTGTTTCGAGGGGTTAGCCCCTGCATAGCTTATCCTTCACAGTGGTCAAAGACAGTTCTCATAGCTAATCAGCCTGAGGGTAAATCTTTCAGATTGAGGTGCCAATAGCAATCAAGGCTCAGCTACAGCAGGAGGGTGTACACATTCCACACAGTGGTCACACCTGGAGTGCCCAGCTCAGGGTATCAGGGAGGCTTGTGCACTGGAGTCCACAGGACATATACCACAAAAGGCCTCTCTACAGAGCCTGGGAAAGGTAGCAGCTCTACCTAATATATAGAAACAAACACAGGGAGGCAACCCAAATGGGAAAACAAAGAAATATGTCGCAAATAAAAGAACAGAATAAAATTCCAGAAAAAGCACTAAACAAAATGGGACAAGCAATCTACTGGATGCAGAGTTCAAAACACCGGTTATAAGGATGCTCAATGAACTTAGAGGAAAAGTGGATGAACTTAGTGAGAACTTCAACAGAGATAGGAAACATGAAAGTGGAACTAGAAACCATAAAAAAGAACTAGTCAGAAATGAAGAATACATTAACTGAAATGAATATATTATAGGGAATCCACAGAGGAATAAATGAAGCAAATGATCAAATCAGAGATTTAGAAGATAAGGTAGTAGAAAACACCCAATCAGAACAGCAAAAAGAAAAAAGAACCCAAAAAGGGATAGTATAAGGCGCCTCTGGGACAACTTCAAGAGTACCAAAATTCACATCATGTGGGTACAAGAAGGAGTAGAGAGAGAACAAGGAATTTAAAACCTATGTGACATGGAAGCATGGAACAGACTAATGAATCTCAGAGGGAAGGGGGGGAGGTGTGGGGCAGGAATAAATTAACCAAAGAACTTATATACATATATTCATAACCCATGGACATAGACAACAGTGTGGTGAAGGCCTGGGGGGTACGGGAGTGGGGTGGAGGCGGTCAATAGGGGAAAAGAAAGGGGATATCTGCAATACTTTCAACAATAAAGATAAATTTTAAAAAAACTATATGAAAAAATAAAGACAGAAAACTTTCCAAACCTAGTGAAAGAAATAGACATAAATCCAGGAAGCACAGAGAGTCTCAAACTAGATGAACCCAAAGGGCCCACACTAAGACACATCATAATTAAAATGCCAAAGGTTAAAGACAAAGAGAGAATCTTACAAGCAGCAAGAGAAAAGCAGTTAGTTACCTACAAGGGAGCTCCATAAGTCTGTCAGCTGTTGATCAACAACAACTTTGCAGGCCAGAAGGGAATGGCATGAAATATTCAAAGTGATGAAAAGCAAGGACCTACAACCAAGATTACCAGCAAAGCTATCATTTAGAACCAAGGACAAAGAGCTTCCTAGATAAGATAAAACTAACAGAGTTAATCATCACTAAACCAGTACTACAAGAAATGTTAAAGGGTCTTCTTTAAGAAGAAGAAGAAAAACAAAAGATCAAAAATAGGAATAATAAAATGGCATTAAATACATAACTATCAACAATTACTTTAAATGCAAATAATTTAAATGCTCCAACCAAAAGACATTTGGTGGCTGAATGGATAACAAAATAAGACCCTAATTTATGCTGTCTACAAGAGACTCACTTCAGATTAAAAAATACACAGAGACTGAAAGTAAAGGGATGGAAAAAAGTATTTCATGAAAATGGAAACAAACAAACAAATAAAAACTGGCGTAGCAATACTTACACCAGACAAAATAGATCTAAAAAACAAAGTAAATAAATAAGCAGGACAGAAACAGACTCATAGATATAGAGAACATTTTGATATTTGCCGGATGGGAGGGGTCTTGGGGGCATTGGTGATAAAGGTGAAGGGATTAAGAAGTACAACTTGGTGGTTATAGAATAGTCATAGGAATGTAAAGTACAGGATAGGGAATATAGTCAATAATGTTGTAATAACTATATATCACCTCATATGAGTACTAGATTTATTAGGGTGAACACTTAGAAAGTTATATAATGTCTAATCACTAGGTTGTACACCTGAAACTAATATAATATTGTCTGTCAACTGTAATTGAAAAACAAAAGATTATTTAAAGTAAAAAAGTAAATAGCCAGACTTAATGTTGTCCCTGACCCCTTTTAAGACTTTATATAGTCTGGGTTCTCCAGAGAAATAGAACCATTAGGAAATGATAGATAGATGATAGATGATAGATAGATAGATAGATAGATAGATAGATAGATAGATAATAGGGATTTATTATAAGGAATTGGCTTAAGCAGTTTTGGAGGATGAGAAGTCTCAGAATCTGCACTTGGCAAGCTGGAGACCCAGGAGAGCTAATGATGTAAATTCTTATCTGAGTCCGGGGGCAGTAGAAGACCAATGTTTTGGCTAGAAGACAAAGAGAGCAAATTATCCCTTTCTCTGCCTTTTTGTTATATTCAGGCCTTCAATAGACTAAATGAGGCCCACCCACACTGGAGAGAGAGCTCAATCTGCTTTTACTCGATCCACAAATTCAAATGTTCAAATCAGCCAGAAATAATCTCACAGACACACCCAAAGTAATGTGTAACCAAATATTTGTCAAGTTGACACATAAAATGGACCATCAGGTCCTCATATAAATCATCCTAGTGAAATGAGAGCACAGGGAAAAGCATGACAAAAGAAACGCAAGTGAGAGGAGAGGCACCTCCCACAAGGAATCCAGTCCTAGGTCCTCTTTCATTGCCAGCATGGTGGGACCAAAGTGAAATAGGAAATCACTTCCAAGAGGACTTGTAAATGTAACAGTGCCCTTCTACAATGTAGCTCTGTTGTCCAATTACTGACTCATCCTTAGAAGTATTTTTTTCCCTTTTTTCTTCCAGCATTTTCTTTCTTCTCTTTCTTTCCTACAACTAAATATTAACGATTCCCTACTATGGGGTAGACACTCTCCTGGGCCCTGGGAGGGAATAAAACAAAAACAAAATAATGTTCCTGTGATTATGGAGCTGAGCATTCTGTGGTGGGGGTGGGAGGGAGCAATCCTTAACCAGTAAATTATTATTATTTAAAATTAACAGATATGCCAGATGGTGGTGAATACTATGGAAACACATAAACCAGAAAAGAGGGCTAGGGAGAGAGAGAGAGAGAATGTAGAGAGAGGAAGGTTGAATTTGAAACAGCGTGGTAAAAAAGACTCCACTATGAGGGGAGAGCCTTCACAAATATATCCTACTTTCCATTTAATTAACCAAGGGCAGAGGGACACAAAAATTAATCAAGGGCAAAGCAAATATTTTTTCATTTATAGGTAGTATTTTAAATTAGAGTATTGTAAAACATATCATGCTAATATATTTGTCTTGAGCTAGATATGAGCACAATCATGCTGCATTAATAGATTTAATGCTTTTAGACACTGAAGAACTTCATTTCCCACTGCCTTTTAGAACAATAGCAAGCACCATATATTTCATCCTGCCTTGTAGTTTTAATAGAAGACAATCTATGTTACTTAATCATTTTCTTTCATGGTTTCCTTTCCATTTCTTCTTGCTTTTCTCTGCTTTAGCAGACATCATTAATTAATCTCTTAAACTCCATAAATAAGTAAAATAATATATTCACAGTGTAAATATTTTAAAACTTGGGGAAAAAACAAAAACATCTAGAGTCATTTAAGGAAGTTCTGAAGATACGTTAAAACTGAAGTGCTGCTAGCAAACTAATGGAAGGTTTGACTATTCAAACAGTAGGGATTACAATGCTTCTCTACTTGGGATTTGGTTCATGTTGGCTAGACTCAGAGCTGCATGTCTTAGGTCCCAGTTATCCCCATGTTTCCTCAAGAGAAAGGGACTTCCTTGACACTACTGTTTGCCAATGTTAATCTGAAATCTCTCTTTTAAAAACTATTAACAAATAGTATGTATTACCAAGTGCTTATAAATTCATTCTTTCATGTATCATCCTTGATGTATAGTTATTATAAGGCACATTAATACCATGTGTATTGTTAACTATAAGTTGCCTTCCAGACAAAATGTTCAAATCTTAATAACTTACCAAAAGAATAGCATACTTACTATACTTATTAGTTGCGTACACATTCTAAATGTACTAAGATTGTAAAAAAAAAAAAAGAGCATAGGTGCCCAGCCAAGGCGAGGGGTCCTTTTAGGATGCCTGTGAGATCTCAAGGATGAGGAAAATAGCAAAATCCAAATAAAATACCAAGGACTTATTCTTAAAATTATTAAAAATATTCCCAATTTTTATAAAAAGGTGGCTATACTGGTGGGTTAAAGAATATAATGTGCTCCAAAGATTTCTAATATTTTTCCTACTAGAACTTGATTGATTAGGGCTGCACTGTCTATGTTATAGCAACATTATCTGTTCCTAGGAAAGGAATGAATCTTGCTATATGTGTGAAACATTTCTAGGTTTTCATAAAAAAGAAGTAAATGGAACAGAGTACTGGGGAAAAAAAAGAAGGGGAAGAAGTAGTTTAGAAGCATTTTCTTTGAAGTGGGAAGGGTTACCTTTTAAAATTTGATTTAAAGTATAGCTATATTGGCCTATCAACTTATAGTCTCTTTTCATAATCTTTTGTTTCGTTTTTGTTTTTGTTTTCTGGTGGCTGAACACGGGCAGCCGCCAGCGCAGCGCCATGGCCGGCGGGCGGGCGGGGGCCTCCTCAGTGCAGCGCCGCCTCAGTCACCGCGGCCAGGAGCCCCCCCCCCGCCTCAGTCACCGCCGCCCCGGAGCCCCCCGCCTCAGTCACCGCGCCCCGGAGCCCCCCGCCTCAGTCACCGCTGCTCGGGGCACCCCGCCTCAGTCACCGGAGGCCCCCCCCCCGCCTCAGTCACCGCCGCCCGGAGCCCCCCCCCCCCCCCCGCCTCAGTCACCGCCGCCCCTGAGCCCCCCGCCTCAGTCACCGCCGCCCCTGAGCCCCCGCCTCAGTCACCGCCGCCCCGGAGCCCCCCCCCCCCCCGCCTCAGTCACCGCCGCCCCGGAGCCCCCCCCCAGTCACCGCCGCTCGGAGCACCCCGCCTCAGTCACAGGAGCCCCCCCCCGCCTCAGTCACCGCGGCCAGGAGCCCCCCCCCCCCGCCTCAGTCACCGCCCCCCAGAGCCCCCCGCCTCAGTCACCGGAGCCCCCCGCCTCAGTCACCGCCCCCCGGAGCCCCCTGCCGGGAAACCCCCGCCTCAGTCACCGCCGCCCTGGAGCCCCCCCCCCCTCAGCCACCGCAGGCCGGAGCCCGGCGCCCCAGCCCCACCCCCCCCGCCCTGGGCGCAGCCGCCCATCCCGCCGACCTGGGCCCTCCCCCCGCCTCCCGCTCAGGGGCGCACCGGCCCCTCTTTTCATAATCTTTATTAACTAAATCAATGACCCAATTTCAGACTTTGCCCAATCTTTAGTTTACACTGACTTTTGTGTACAATACTTAGCTTTAGCACCTCCGCATCAATAACACTGTTTTGGGTACTAACCATGTTTTTCATCACCACATAAGATTGTAGAAATCTACTATTTCACTTTGTATGTTAAAAATGAAAACCAGAAACGTGTCAACTTCGATATGATCTCTGTAACATTGGGTGGAGGGAGGGCCATGTTTTCTTATAACAGAAAATATCAGTGTCCTTGCAGTTAATGGATTGGTTCCAACTGGGGAAGACAGAAGGCTGGGTCCAGTGCAGATGTGGGAGCTGATGGCACAGCCACCCAGAAGCCTGGGTACAGCGAACTCCAACTGTGCAGAAAGACCAGACGTTTAGAACAGCGTTGTGCTTCTTGCTAGGATTTGTTAAGAATAGCAAACCACTTCAGAGTAAACTTGACATAAAATAATGTAGCATTTCTATGGCAAGTGAAATTCCATTGACTAAAAGGCAGGCTGAATTGGAAGAGGAGCGATTACAGCCAAGCCTCTGCAGGGACTGCGTGATCATAGGTGTCCTAGTGTGTGCCATGGACGTGGAGCCCTTAATTAGAGAGGCTGCCTTTCCAATCTCTCCCTAAGAGTTTACCTTTTTTAATGCAAGTAAATGTTGTCTCTCTCCCAGCCTCTCTGTATCCTGCCCTCCTCAAAAGTGAAATTAGCACAGCAGATTCTACTTCATGAGGGCAGCCAATTAAATGGCTGGGGGTGTCTGTTTCAGTGTCATTTTCAGAAACAATTGTATCATTAAATTGCTAAAATTGTAGTGTTAGCAGTAAACAGAGCAAATAGCTGCCAAAGGGAGGAAAATATGAACCATGCAGTTACTTTGCTGTCTTCCTGCCCTGCTTTCCGGTGTCTATTGCTGAACAAGCTGCAACCAAAATGCAGGGAGCAAAGGCTAGTGCAGAGAGGAGCCTGGGTGGCTTCACGCCCTTGCTGGGAGGCTCTGGCTGATCTCTCAGGCTTCCAGGGGAGGCTTTAGGCAGACCTCCTTACTCACCTTTTCAGAACACAACGTCCACAGCTCTGGCTTTTTTTCTCAACCAATTACTGTTCACTCATGGAATATACTATCTCATCTCCTTATTTAAAAATCCATTCACTTATTTATTCAACAAATAACCTATTGAGCTCCTACCTTGTGCTAGGCACAAATCCAGCATAAGATAGATCAGTGAACAAAACAGGCAGAAACCTCTGCCTTTAAGGAGATTGCTTGGAAGTAGTAGAAACAGACAATAAATTATATGCCTCATAAATCTGTCAATTGTATAGTTTGGTAAGGGAAATCAAGAATCAGGGGGATTGCAGTTTTTAATTGGGTAGTCAGAAGTTTTATGTGGTCCTGAGAGGCTCATAGGATAGTGGTTGATAACAGACTCTTTTGCCAGACTGCTGGGGTTGTTAATGCATCCAACTCTGTCACTTGGAAACTTACTTTATTCCTCAAGACCTCAGTATCCCCATTTCAAATGTGGGGACAATGACAGTGCCTAATAAGTCTTATTGTATGTAAAGGATTTGAAACATAGCATGTAGTACACAGTACATAGTACATGCAGTGAGTACGAGAATTCTCTCCTGATTAACTTCTGAAGAGTGTATGCCTGAGACATCTGAGTGTGAAAACTCAAAGATTTTTCTCTTCTCCTCACTAATCTGAACGTCAGTTTCATGATCATGAAAATTAAGATAATTTTTACCATTTAGAGCTGTTGTCAAGATTATAACAGTTTTTATTATATATTCATAGGAGAGCCTTGTTAAATGTCATGTCTTCTCCTCTTCTAGACCCAGTTCAAATGCTCTGACAGCTTCTCATATTATCTCAGCTAGTGAAAATCGTAATTCCCCAAATATCACTCACGCTAGTTATCACATACCACCTTGCGCTCCATGCATTCTCTTCATTCCAAAACGTCATGGATGATGAGGAACACCATCATTGTAATAGCAGTAATTTAAATTAGCAGTCACTGAAATGTACCATCCTTTTTCTTGGTCCATCAGCATATAGATAAATATTTTCTGAATTAATGAATGAAATACGTTATGTTTCCATCATTCGTGGATCTGAATGCCCCTCTGTATAGAACACATGCTAGAGGCTACAGAACGAGATAACTATTAACATGACTTTAATTCTTCTTGAAGAGTTTAAACTTCAGTGGAAAAGATAAGCCACACACACACACACACACACACGCACACGCACACACACACTACCATTGCATGAGAGTGTGTTGTATATTTTCCCAGTGAGAAATACAAAGAACTTTAAAAGAGAGAGGAAAAGAATGAAACTGCTTTTGGCTGGAGTGATCACCTTTTTGGAGAAAAGGGTATTGACCGTTCATTTTGAAGAACACCAAATATTGCAATGTGTAGAAATGTGAGAAGGGACTGTGAGAGATTGGAAATCAGCCGGGAAGACCAGAACTGGTGAGCAGTACAGGTGGAAGAAGGAGAAATAGCATTGTAAGCCATCTACATAGTAAATAGAAAGAGGAAAAGCCAAGAAGTGGGTCTTTGGGACAAGACTGAGTTAAAAACCAAGGGAGAGTGCACATTTAAAATTTAAAATAGAAGTTGAAATTATGGTTTAAGAGATAAAAGCAGCAATTTCGCACTTCATTGAAAAGATTATGTTTTAGAAATTTTTTTGAAACTCCAACTTACCTCTTTAAGAAGGAGAAGCAGCCTTTCTGACAAATTTAGAGGCTATTTCTCCATTTTTTTCAAAGCTAATAAATTTAAGTCATGTATGCTTAGAGGGGCTTTGCTTTTACATCTTACATTGATAAACTTTCTTGTTTCTTTATATTTTTCTTTTACTAATTTCTCTAACTTTTGTTCTTTGTTTTTTTTTTTTTAATCCTCACCTGAGGATATTTTTCCATTGATTTTAGAGTGGAAGGGAGGGAGGGAGGGAGACAGAGAGAGAGAGAGAAACACAGATGTGAGAGAGACACATTGATTGATTGCCTCCCACAGGACCCAGACCAGGGCTGGGAATCAAACCTGCAACCCAGGTTTGTGCCCTTGACCAGGAATCGAACCTGGACCCTTTGGTCTGCAGGCCGACGCCCAAACCCCTGAGCCAAACTGGCCAGGGCTCACTTTTGTTCTAACTCCCCCCACCCCCACCCAGCAAACTGTGTGGTCTTCTATTCTGTTGACTAGGATTGGGGCCATCTTTTCTACCTTTTTCATTTCGTAAAGATGTAAAATTCTTGATTTTTTTCTTAAAATTGTACTACAGTATATTTTGGAAAGACATTATTTTACTCAAAATATGTATTCTTGATTCTATTACCATTTTGTTTCTATCTTTTTTATCATGTGGAATGAGAAAGCTGTAAGGAATCCTAGAAAATTACCTGATACAGAATAATAAGAATGATATCTACCCTCTTTAATGAAGGTTACAAAATGATATTTTAAAACTGTCTTGGTAGGCTAAATATTCTTAAGATAGATAGAGTCTCTTTTTTTGCTTTTGCTGTGATTATTATTTGTAGATGTTCCCATTTCCAAAATTATAATAGCTCATGCATATTCTTCTCTTACAATCCTTTCTACTATACTAACTCTTGATTAGAGCCAGACAGTTGAATGCCTGTGTATCTTTCAAAGTCTGTAGAATGACTGTGTCCTCAAATCTTATTACTAAAGATTTTGTCTTATCATTCAATGAATTGTGACTCACAAACAGTGCAGATGAAACACATTCAACACTGTGACTCTGTTGTACTGTGCTTCGATAATCTGATGTCATCCATTTACAACAGTGACAGAAAGAGAAGTGACTTAAAATGAGAACAGATGAACATGGAGACCGAATTGTGTTACAAAAGCATGGTTCTCATATGAAGTGAAGCATTAGTCTTACCCATCATTTACATGGTATTTATTGTCAAGGAACTCTGTAGAGGAAGCATGAGGTGTAGTCACATTCCTTTAAATGCTTTATGAATGAGATAAGAAAATTAGGGCATGAGCATATGAACATTAATAAAAATGAACTTACTGAAAAATCTCTTTTGCCTAAAATTGCTCAGTTGTCAGGAATATTAAGCCCTTTAAGTTTGACAGATGTTTTAAAAGTGACAGTAACTTTTTACCTGATAGTGTCATTTTTAAAACAAGCACACTTATAGCCCTTAATTAACAAATGTTTTACCTTTAAAAATAAATGAAAAAACAGAGGATGTTTTGGTTGAGAATAATGTTTGGTGTCCAAAACTAGAAAAGTCATGTTTCTACCATTTGTGAAGTAACTAACTATAAATCCAAACTAAGTGAGTATGTTCACAATATGTTTACATGCACCTTTTTTATATGACATTTATTAAAAAATATAAGGTATGTCTTGAGGCATCAGCAGCTTGTGAATACAAATGTGATCGTATTAACGGTAGTGATCCAACATCAGTTACTTGCCGTCTCCAATTTATTCAGAATATCAGCATTGCTGGGAGAATGAGACAGACTGTTCCTCTCCCTGTTTCACACCACACCTCCATACAGGGGGCCCAGCTCAGATCCTTTTAGAGACTTTTATTTATTTACTTGTTTAAAGCCCCATTATAAGCACTTGGCATTTTGTGCAAGGGCCATTTATCCTTGACAAATGGCCATTCTGGTTTTATTACACATGCTAATCAATGGATAGAAATAGATATCTTAAGGTTTCCTGAATACTGACTTTCTTAGATTTGTCTCAACTTGGTTCCTCTCACATATACTGGTATGATGGTTAACAAATGTATTTTAAACAAAGTAAGTACACACTAGCCACGGGGATATGATGGTGAACAAGTCATAATCTCTATTTTATCCTGTCTCACTGCATGAAAGCAGCAGTACCCAGTTCAGGATCTGGCTCAAGAATTCTCCATGCACCAGGTGATGTTTCAGTTGTGGAATTAAAAATGGTACTGGCTAGTCTGTTCTCATGGAGTCTAGAAGTTCCCGGCAGGCGATTGCATTGCAGAGACACTGGAGTGAGAAATAAAGCATAAAAGATTAAGGTAACTAGAAATAATTCAGTGTAGCTACATTGGTGTGTGTGTGTGTGTGTGTGTGTGTGTGTGTGTGTGTGTGTTAGCCTACAGGAGGTAGAGCACAGCCAAAGCTTGGCAGAGACGGGCTTTGAATTTCTTATTAGAAACGTGAAGATTTATGTGGAGTCACTGAAATTAAATGACAGGGTCAGATTTTAGGTATTAGAAAGATCAATCTGCCATCATTGTAGAGAATTGAAGCTGCCCAAACTGAGACTTAGAGACCAAATAAATGTCCGTTTTAGACATGACAGTGGTAGTGGAGTGGAGAGATGAAGTGACTTCCTGGATTTGAATGATGAGGAGAGGGTGAAAACAGGAAATGTTTAGGTTTCTTGTTTGTGAACAAGGAAGATGGTGGCACTACTTCATGAGATAAAACAGAAGGGATGCATTTATCTAAACTAAGCATATTACAGAAATGTTTTAATTTAGGTCTTATTGTTATCATATTCTAGATGGGAAAACCTAAGAGCAACAGAGATTAATTAAATTATCCACCTATAACTCCACTGGCAAGATGTCTAGCTTCCACAATAAATCACTTCTGTATGTCCTAAGACCTACCATTTTCCCTCCACACAGATGCTATACTGATATAATAGATAAAAATCAAACAGACTCAAAGAATCTATAGACCATCACTGTGTGTGATAAACAGTACCCTAGTTTCCTGAAGAGTTAAGTACTTACAAAAAGTGAGAAGAGCATAGTGTGCGTTTGTTAGCTAGGTAACAGATTAGATGAACAGAACTGAAAATAGACACTTGGCTTCACAGACATTAGACTCTCAAGGAAACAATACTGCAGATCAGGGGATCATACTGTAAAGACCGTAACTCGGTGCTTCCAGTCTCTGTAAATCTGTCTGGCCCATTTCGCTATTAGGAAAGTGTGATAAGGTAACAAGCCCATTGGCTGCAGTCAAGTGGTCTGTCGAAGACTTCTTTGACATAGCAATGAAGAATCTGACTTACGAAGGGAATTGGGTGGTTAAATGAATTCCTTCTATTGCATCAAAACCTTTGTATGTTTCCTAGGCAGCTAAAATACTTCAGAAACGGTGGCAGTTTAAGTGGCAAAGTGCTTTACAACTGAAATAAAAACACTCTTTTTAAAAAGGTGAGGTGTCGCCAGACAATACTAAAATGAGAAAAAGAAATGATTTTACTGAATGAGTAATTGCCCATGATGTGCAGTTGAGAGCATTACCAAAAATAATACAGGATTAAGGTGACTACATTTTTTTGGTATGTTAATTCTATTTTATTTAGTTGATTTAGTATTCTGCATCTCACAATTACAAAATTGAACTTTCTACTAATCTCCTATTTTAAGCAGCTGGTAGATTTTTAAAATTCTCTACCATATGTCAATTCTCCTTGGAGTAACTGAGTGTTAAATCTACCTGTGAAAAACTATTTTCAATGTGTGAAGTGCATCTTTCAAACTGATAAAGATGATAAAATTATTCTGATCAGGGCATAATGGACCTGCCACAATTGAATTCAAATATACTTGGCACAGAATAGCAGGATATCAAACTAGAAAAAATGGAAGGTTGTTCGAATATTTCAACTGGGATAATAAGGGTCTTAGAAATAATTTTACCGTGTTTGTGTTCATATCTCAATCTTCAAACTGTTTTTATCAGAAATTACTAGGGCATTTTGTTTCAATGAATTTCAGCACATTCTTGTAATTTCCCAATGTCATAAAATCCTAAATTAAATTTGATTAAACACAACTTTCTTTTTGAATGAAGGCTAGGAGACATGTGATGGCAGTTTTTTCTTTTAGTCAGGTGATACAAGAGACACATTGTGGTGAATGTTGAAGGATATCTTCCTGAGGGTGCTTCGTTTTCAGAGGCTTGCTAAACCTGTGTATGTGAGGGAGCTAAAAATATCATGCTTAAAATTCAAGTGGATACAATATACTGAAAAACCATATTCAAAACCATCTTGCTCTTATCTTTTGATCTTTGGTGTTTATATTGACCCAGAATCCAGTGTGTATTTTGCTCTAGTGGATCATCGATTTCCACAGAGAGTCCATGAAATCTCGAGTTTGCACAGCAAAGCTTTTTAAGAGAGACAGTGAGTGCTTTCCTTATTGATATCATACTTTAACAAAATGCAACATCTCTATGTGTTTCTTTGTGGTTCTCTTTAAAAATTAATTCGAAATCAAATTGGCAAAATAGCTTTCCCCCCAAAAGAGAAAAAAAGTAAAGAAAAGGAGTCTTAGACTTTCTACCAGTATTTTTCCCATAAATAGAAATACTGTGATGAAAAATAATCAGACATAAAATATGTTCTTTATAAAACACATAGGTATTTAGAAATTTCTAGATGGATTTGTGAGCAATTTATCACATAGTTTAAACCACATTACATGCTTGCAATGTTCCTTATAGTAAACAAGCTAGAAACATGGAAAAGTTTTAATGACCAACTCTTAAAGTAATGCAGAAAAAATATTGTATAGTGTTTAAGCAAATACTCTAATTTTAACTCAGTTACACTTTTAACATAACATCAATTAATTGAACATAAAATATCTTTATTTATATAAACATTTCAAGTAGAATTTTATGCATGTAATATATTGGAAAGTTGGAATATTTGTATGATGTTGAAAAGTTCCTATCAAATAAGCAAAAAATGAAATCTGACCTAACTGAACCTCAAGTATAATCATTTTTGAGTATTTACATAATGAAAATAAAATTGAGAAACATCTCTTCTGACAGAAAAAGTACATGGCCCTGCATTTAAATGGCATCAAAGAATAAATCACTTAATTAGCTCATGCTGTCCTGTCTAAGAAAATAAAGGGAGAATTTTCTGCCTGTCTTAATGTCAATAATAGTTTTTTTCCCCAATCAACTGGTATATTTTAATATTATGGACACAAGAGGTAACCAATTGTGTATTTCTTTTACACTGACTGTTTAAAAATTCAGAATTAATTTTGAGGCATATCTGTACAAGTAATTAGGATATCAAGGCATGCATTTAATGTATTAGCATTACTTCTTAAACTTATCTGTTCTATAATTTCCCCCTTGCTTTAATTCCCTTATGCTGTGTATGTTAGTTCCTGTGTTAATTAGGAGAGTCCATAGTAGCTGCACTGTTCAGACACAAGGCTTCCGAGACTGATGCAGCAGTGAAAGAGCGAGCATACAGTGAATGACATTAGCAGCCTGGCTAAGTAAGACATCCCTCCTCATGTCCCTTCCTTGACAAAAATGTGGCATTCACCCACAGACAACAGTGCCTTTGTGGCAGCTACGGGATCCAGCACCATCCGCTAAGGTTCTGGGGAAGAATCTCGCTCACCTGTGCATTGAGTCATAGGCAAGTAGAACTCAGTCCTGGCTATGGACCCTGCACTGACCCATGAAACATCTATAGCCCCTCTTCATTGTGGTCCAGGAGCCACTGGAAAACTTCATCTTAACAATCACCCACAGACAGGGGAGCCTTTGCAGAAGTTCAGGTTTCTAGTGGAGAAGTTCTAGCATATTACTGGAACAAAGTAACAAGTTTGGAATATTGAGAGAGTGAGACACACAACTTGAATTTTCGCACATTACGTCCCCCCGCCCCCCCCAAGGCAGTATAGCTCAGGGCCAAGATGGATCTTCTCAGCCTGTGATTTCTCCCAGAGGGGATAGTGAGAGCATGTGAGTGAGTGCTGGGCTTCTCCAACTGAGAAGGATGCTGCCGAAGAAGCCCGTTTCTTTCTTGCCCTTTCCAAAATACTGGATCATAAGCTACAGGAGTGAAGGGGGGTGGGGCAGGGTGAGCAGAAGATAGGACTCTCAAGAGAATTAAAGGAAAACAGAGCTTACTAACTGTGTTGTAGACACTATCAAGAAGCCTACCCATGAGCTGCTGAGGACAACTAGCCTGCGGATGCACCTATTGGTCCATGGACACATGTAGTGCTCCTCACACCACACACACACCCTGTGTATGGCTGGCTCCTTGAATCTACTCTTGATGGCAGCATGACTAAGTTTTGGCATGTGGCTAGTGAGCATGCACAGAAATCCAGCCAGAATTTAAGGGTTAGGGAGAGACCACAAACATGAACTTTAGAGCCAGCTTTGGGGGGGAAAAGGGGGAGTCTGTCAGCACTCAGCCTGCTATGTTGCGGGATCAAGAGAAGGCATGCAAACATAAGAATTCTACCACAAGAGTGAGCAAGAAGCTTGCATCAGGTGTGTCCAGAGAAGGTCTGAAGAAGCCTCAGAATGCCTAGGAGAGCTGATGAATGGTGTTTCTCCCTTGAAAGAAATTAGTAAAATTGCCTGGCCAGTGTGGCTTAGATCCATGCACCAAGAGGTCGCTGGTTTGATTCCTAGTCAGGGCACATGCCCAGGTTGTGGGCCCAATCCCCAGTGGGGGGCATGTAGGAGATGGCCAAGCAATATTCTCTCTCATCGATGTTTCTGTCTCTCTCTCCCTCTCCTTTCCTCTCTATCTAAAATCAATAAAGAAAAAAAAATTTTTTTTTAAAGAGAAAGAAATTAGTAAAGACCAGAGGAAGTGATGTCTGCTTTAAATGTATGACACCAATGCACAACCTCAAAGAACATGAAAAATCAAGGAAACATGACAATGCAAAAGAATCCAATAATCTTCCAGTAGCTGATTCCAGTGGCATGGATCTGCAACTAACCTAATAAAGAATTAAAAATAGATATTTTATGGAAGCTCAATGGCTAAATGGATAAAAAATAACATTTAACTGTATGCTGCCTACAAGAGACTCACTTTAGCTTTAAGGACACACATGGGCTTCAAGTGAAGGAAAAGATAAGATATTTCATGCAAGTGGAAACCAAAAGACAGCAAGGATAGCTATATTGATAATAGACACAATAGATTTTAAACTAAAAATTGTTAAAAGTGACAGAAAAGGCCATTATGCAATGATAAAGGGTCAAGTCATCATGAAAATAAGACAAACATAAATATATATGGACCCAATATCAAAGCACCTAAATATATTAAATACTGACAGGTCAGAGGGGAGAAATAGAAAACAACACAATAATAGTAGGAGACTTCAATACCTTATTTTCAACAATGAATAAATCACCTAGACAGAAAATCAAAAGGGAATGTTGGACTTGAACTATGCTCTAGACTAAATGGACCTAACAGACATATATAGAACATTTTATCCAACAACAGCAGAACACACTTTCTTTTTATATCTACATGACAAATTCTTCAGGTAGATTGTTAGGCCACAAAACAAATCTTAATAATCTAAGAAGAATGAAATCATATCAAGCATCTGTTTTGACCACAGTGGTTTGAAACTAAAAATCAGTAACAGGAAGAAAGGTGGAAAATTCATATATATATGGAGATAAGAAAACAACAACATATGCCTGGACAACCAAATGGTCAAAGAAGAAATAAAAAATATATATCTTAAATGTCAGTGGAGAGAGAACATACAAACCATATGGAATACAGCAAAATTAATTTTAAGGGGAACCATTTTTAGCAATAAATGCCTATCTGTAAAAAAAAAAAAAGCTCAAATAAACAATCTAACTTATACCTAAAGGACCAGAAAAAGGGTGAAGCTAAGCCCAAGGTAGCAGAAAGAAGGAAAGAAAGTTCAGAGCAGAAATACGTGAAATAGACACAAGAAAAACAATGGAAAGTTCAACAAAACCAAGAGCTATTGTACGAATGATATGGTATATAAAAAATCTTTAAGACCATCAAAAACTGTTAGGACTAGTTAATGAATTAAGTAAAGTTCCAAAATACAAAATCAACATACAGGAATCAGTTTTGTTTCCATGCAGTAACAACAGCATATCTGAAAAAGTAATAAAATAATTCCATTCACAATAACAACAATATGTTTAAATAATCAGGAATAAACTTAAATAAGGAGGTATCCTGAAATATTTGAGATTTTGATTAAAAAAACTAAAAAGGCAAAAATAAATGGAAAGACATCCTATATTCATTGATCAGAAGAATTGATATTGTTAAATTGTTCATACTACCTGAAGCCATCTATGGATTCAGTGCAGTTACTATCAGGATTACAATGGCATTTTTCAGAGTAAAGAGCATCCTAAAATTTTAATGGAACCACAAAAGACCCTGAATAGCCAAAACAATCCTGAAGAAGAACAAAACTGGAAACATCACGCGTCCTGATTTCAAATTATACTACAAAGCTACAGGTATCAAAACAGTATAGCATTGGCATAAAAATATATACACAGACCAATAGAATGAAATAGAGAGCCCAGAAATAAACCCTCACATATACTTACAACTGTTTGAGAAGGGAGCCAATGATACTGGATGGGGAGATGACAGTCTCTTCAATAAATGGTGTTGGGAAAATCGGATAATCACATGCAGAAGAATGAAAACGGACCCCTATCTTACAACACTCACAAAATTTAGCTTGAAGTAGGTTAAAAACTTAAATATAAGACCCAAACCAAAAAGTACTGGAAGGAGATGTAGAGAAGAAAACTCCCTGATATTGGTCTTGACAGTGTTTTTTTTTTTTTAGCTACAATGACAAAAAGTACAGGTGAGAAAAGCAAAAGCCAGTAAGTGGCATTACATCAATCCTTCTGTGCAGCAAAGTCACTGGTCAGCAGATCGAAAAGGTAGCCTATGGAATGGAAGAAAATACTTGCAAGCCATATATTAGATAAAGACTTAATATCCAAAATATATTAAGAATTCGTACAACTCAATGACCAAAAACTAGACAATTTTATTTTTAAATTGGCAGAACTGAATATATATTTTTTCCAAAAATTCCATTTTTTAAAAATGGCCAACAGCTGCATGAAAAGATGCTCAACATCACTAATTACTAGAGAAATGCAATTCAAAACTACAATGAGATACCACATCATACCTCTTAGAATGGCTATTATAAAAAAGAGAAGAGAACTGTTAAAACAAGTAAAGGACAATGATTCTAGTATATCCCTAAAAAAAATAAAATAAAATACAAAATAAAAATATAAAAAAGAAGAGATAACAAACATTGGCAAGGATGTGGGGAGAAGGAACTGTGATGCACTATTGGTGAGAATGTAATTTGGTACAACCTCTGTGGAAAATAGTGTGGGGATTCCCCAAGAAACTAAAAATAGTACTACCATCCTGGTCAATGCGGCCCAGTGGTTAGTGTCTTCCTGCACACAAAAGGGTCATGAGTTCGATTTGAGGTCAAGGGCACCTACGCACTGAGACACCACGACAGTTGATCTGGAAGACACTACTAAGAAATACATTTTGTCATCACACATTAGCCACAACTAATCTCAACCTCTACCTACTGCAACGTATTCTGAGAGATGTGGGAAGCAAACGCTTCCTACATTTGGTGACCATCACTTTCACTGCCACATTAGGTACTCGATGGGGTCTTTGGTGAAAATGTTGTGCAAATAAGAGTGTGTGACACTATAACAAAAGGCAGAGAGCCCATTGTAATGAAAAAATCCTAGAGACTTAAAAGAAGGTTTCTTAGTGTGTACCAGATTTGAAACAAATGAAAGGATAAAATTCAAATTCAAAAGAGAGCACGATAAACTAATCTCAATATGTAGAGAATTTTGACAAATAATTGTTTCATATTTTGAACACTATCTCTTAATATCCTGAGGAGAATATCCAGGATTTTCAGAATCACTTAGTAAAGAATCTCAAAGGTTTTGGAGAGAGTCTATCATCACATATAACTTCACATATTCTTCTCCTTGAAGGGAAAGTAACAAAGCAGAATTATTCATTGGGGATTATGGTGATAAAATATTCACAGTTCCTATTAAAGTTATAATATGGCAGTTTTTAAATTACTGAACTATTCTGTTTATTTCCAAAAGAATCTTATTAGCGAAGATAGAACACACTAACATGATTTTGCTTTGGGATTCATCACATGTCTGATTAGAGTATATTTAAAAATAAATTTTGATTATCATCTCCTAACTTGCAATAAACTGGCTGAAATGACAGTCAAGTAGTGTCAGGGTTATAAAATTTGGAGGACGTGAAGGAACATTGTAACTTGTGAAATTGTACCAGCAATGGACATAATAATATTGACAGTAAAAAGAAACAAAGGGATCAGAGTTATATTTTTGAAATAGATTTAATTTTGTATGCATCGACTTACCCCCCAAAGCATTCTGGAAGTAATTTAGCACACAGCATCACTTTGGTCCAACAACATGATAATACAAGTTCAGGGATCTACTTAGAATGAAAACTTAGTCACTTGCCCATGGAATACCCCAGTTAACTTTGATCTAGCAATATCTGTCTTGTCAAGCAGAAAAACGTAGTAGTATTTTTTTTCCAATTTTTTTTAACTTCAGTTATTGATTCTTCCAATTTACATGAAGAACCCAGTTGATATATGCAACCCAGATATGTAAGTCTGTAATTCTCCAAATTAAAAAAATATTTAACTAGTTCAATATTTCTTTGCTTTAAAATAATTATATAAAATAAATTGCTTATGTTGCTTTAACCCAATATTTCAAAGCCTTTTCAAATTGTTGGGCACAGAATATATTTTCAGATCTGAAGAGTTTGGTAATTGTTTATACTTAATAAGAGCTCACAAATTACTTTAGTATTGATTTAAAATAGTCACACATACCAGGAAAAAATATCAACTAATTGTAAAAAATGGATGTCCTAGTTATTCACTAAGGAGAGTTTCCTTTTTTAATCAAGTGGGCCCTAACACAAGGAATGTGGAACTAGCAGATATTTGGAAAACACAATCGCAATATGTTACCAAAAAACCCCTTATTTAATTAAAAAATTTTTTTTTTCTTTATTGATTTTTAAAGAGAAGAGGAAGTGAGAGGAAGAGAGATAGAAACATCGATGAGAGACAACATCAATTGGCTGCCTCCTGCATGCCCCCTACTGGGGATCAGGCCCACAACCTGGGCATGTGCCCTGACCGGGAATTGAACCGGCGACCTCTTGGTGCATGGGTCGATGCTCAACCACTAAGCCACACTGGCCAGATATTAACTTTTTTTTTTCCAGTCCTCACCGAGGACATGCTTAGAGAGAGAAAGGGAGAGGGAGGGAGAGAGAGGGAGAGAGAAAGACAGAGAGAGAGACACAGAAGAGAGAAACATCAATTGGTTGCCTTCTATACATGCCCCAACCAGGGATTGAACCCACAACCCAGGTATGTGCCCTGACTGGGAATCAAACTGGCAACCTTTTGGTGAACAGGATGAGGCCCCACCAACTAAGCTACTCTGGCCAGGCCTCTCCCTTTTATAAAATGAACAGGAAGGGCCTGGTTGGTGTGGCTCAGTGAATTGAATGTTGTCCCATGGACTGAGAGGTTCTGGTTCAAGTTCCAGTCAGGGCACATGTCTGGGTTGCTGGCTCAATCCCCAGTAGGGGGCATGCAGGAGGCAGCCGATTGGTCTTTCTCTCTCACATCCATGTTTCTCTCTCTCTCTCTTCCTCTTTCTCTAAAAAATCAATAAAAAACATATTTTAAAAAAATGAACAGAGAGGAGGGAGAAGGTTCTGAGCCCTGGCAGGATTAAGAGTTTCAGGTCTTCCTAAACCAGGTATTGATCTAGCAGTCTGTAAGGCCCTGGGGAATCTGGGGTCTAGTTCATCTGGTCAAGGGAGTGACAATCATTCTATGGACAGGTTTCAGCAGGTGGAGTAGCATGAGTATGGATCAGAGTGCTTGTCTTATTGAATTAGTCTTTCTCTGAAAGACCACTAAGGTGGGTACCTTTTATGTAGGTTGTCTAGTCATGGTGTTTATCAGCAACAACCATATATTTATATGCACAATTAACCTCTAAATAAAGCAACATCACTAAACCAACCACAATCATAACTCATATTGCTCTTGCCCACAAATTCAAACATGACAAAATTGTATCACCTTGTGTATGACTTAGAGGCCACAGCATCAGCTAATTTAAGAATGCTCTTGGTGACCAGAAAGAGAAACTTTTATAAGGAAGTATTTGCTTAGAGGACATAAGCCACTGAAGAGTTAGTTGTATTGAAATACATTGTAATCTGCAAATTAGATGTCAAATTCTGTCAAAGTGAAGAAAACAAGGAAAGTTACTTAAAAACATAAATAGGTTTTGAGTAGACTAAATTCAAATCAGTTCATCGAATGAAATCTCATATTTGAATCTGTGAAGTTGAGTGCTTTAATCAAGTTTACTCACAATCTAAGTTGGTTAACCTCATTTTTAACTTAGTAGGTATGAACTACTTTATATTGATTTTAAAATAAAATTTATCAGTTTTAAACATTATGTATGCCTTTAGTTCTTACCTGTAGGCCTGTATCTAGTCATTTTGTGTAATGAGATTTCATGCATATGAACCTTAATGGGAACATTGTCTTATTGAAAACGCATGAAATGAGTAAAACTTACATTTATTCATTTTGCAACATACTGTCTGTGTGCTCACCTTGAGCCCCACACTATGCTGGGTGCTGAGATGTAATGGAACATGTAAAGACTTAGAGTGAGAGGGTAAGCAGCAGAGCAGAAGGCAGAAGGAAGACGGCATAGGGTGAAGAATGTTAATAGTATACAAAGTTGAATTCGAGGTAAAAAGTACAAACATGGATATGAGTGTCTCCTTTTACTAATAAGCGGTATGACTACAATTCAGATAGTATCATTAACTAATGAAATTTAAATATCATTAGAAATAGGTAAAATTTTCTGAAAACAGGTCGCTGGGGCGCAGGCCAGTGGGCGGGCCGAGGCCGGGGGGTGGCGGGCAGGGGACGCGCGCAGCGGGCTGGGTTTGGGCCGCGCCCGCCCGCTGGTGGCCGCCGCCCGCCGCCATGGACCGGTTCCTGGTGCTGCTGCACTCGGTGTCCACCGGCCTGTCAAGCAGCGAGCTGACCGAGCTCAAGTTCCTGTGCCAGGACCGCAAGAGGAAGATGGAGCGCGTGCAGAGCGGCGTCGACCTCTTCTCCGTGCTGCTGGAGCAGAACGAGCTGGACTGTGAGCGCACCGAGCTGCTGCGCGAGCTGCTCCTGTCCCTGCGGCGCCAGGACCTGCTGCGGCGCCACCGGAGGAGCAAGACCTTTATGCAGCGTTTGACATCATATGTGATCACGTGGGGAAGGACTGGAGAAGGCTGGCTCGTCAGCTGAAAGTGCCCACACCAAGATCTACGCCATCGAGGTGAAGTATCCCCGGAACCTGACCGAGCAGGTGTGGGAGTCGCTGCCAGTCTGGAAGAGCACCGCGCAGGAGGACGCGGTCCTGTCACACCTGATGGCGGCGCTCCGGGCCTGCCGGCTCAACCTGGTGGCAGACCTCATCGAGGAGGATCAGCAGGCCCGGGGCCTCCAGAAGGAGAAGGAGAGCAGTAGCGGCAGTGTGTCCCTCATGTCGTGGGACTCGGACGCACCCGCCTCAAGAGCCTCCTCATGACCCCGCTGCTCTCCAGGGACCGAGGGCACCTGCACATTCTGAACTTTGGTGCCCTCCGCCAAGGTGCCTTCCTCAGGCCGGCACTTCCAAGACCTAGCAGTGAGCCAGGACAAGGGCCACGGGCGCTTCTCAGTGTGAGCTGGCACGGAGCCCTCGCTGTGTGTCGGGCGGGGTTCCGACGCTCCATCCATTCCTCGAGCTTGCCCCATGACGGGGAGTCTGTCCCCATTAAACCAGTTCCTACAGGAAGAATTTTGGAGCCATGTCCAAGGAATCTGACAATTAGCAGTTGTTACCCTGATGGTTCCGGAGGTGAGGAAGTGGGCTCAGAATTGAGCTGGAGGAGAGCGGGGTTAGTGTTGGCAGAGCGGGGGTTGGAAGCAGTGCTCTGGCTCCAGAGCCCCCTGGCCGTCCATGCAGACCGTGTGCCAGGGCGGGTGGCGTGGGCTGAGAAGCGCCCTGCTCCAGCTCTTGGCCTTGGAGTGAGCTGTCTCTGGGGCAGTGCCTGCTGGGAGCCCAGAAGTGGGGGCACGGTCAGCACCGCACAGGTTAACACTTAGGGGGACCACGATTCCTGTGATTCCACGTTTGTTAGTGTCGTATCAACGTCACTGTCTTTCTGACAGCAGAATTGGCAAGGGAATGGGATATCCTGTAACTTTAAAAAGCTGTCTTCCTGCTTCTCAGGTAATCCTTTAAGCAAATGCCTTTTATGGCGAAAACCTCCCAGTTACAGATAATGTTCCGTTTCTTTGTATTTTATATAACATATTTTCAAGAGTCCCATCTCGGCCGATTGCGGTCTCCCTCAGCCCATCGTGGGCTCAGCCTGTGAGTGGAGCTGCGTCTCCTCCAGCTGCCCCACCTCTAGAGGGGGGAGTGTCACTCTCAGCAAACCGGGGTCTGCCAGAGGGCAGCGTCCAACGGCTGGGGCCCTGCCTACCTCCGTGAGGCATCGGAGCCAGGTGGCTGTCCCTGGTCCGGGCCTTCTGGCTGGCACCTTGGGAAAACCACACGTGATGGGATGTCACGCACACTGCCTTGACCTTAGTTGCTGAGGTCCTAGCCATACTGTCCCTGCTAAGCTGGAACCTGACCTTTGGGCCCCCACACCTTCAGCAGGTATTTCCTGTGCCAGGAGCTGGGGCCACAGCAGCACACAGGACAGAAGTGGTCCTGCTGCGTTCACCCCAGAAGTCTGCCCGGGACACGGGTGTCGGCCAGTCCCTCAGGTTTGGGAGCTGCCTGGACACAGGTGTCAGCCAGTCCCTCACAGGTTTGGGAGCTGCCTGGACAAGGTGTCAGCCAGTCCCTCATGGGTTTGGGAGATGCCCGGACACAAGTGTCAGCCAGTCCCTCACAGGTTTGGGAGCTGCCTGGACAAGGTGTCAGCCAGTCCCTCACGGGTTTGGGAGATGCCTGGACACAGGTGTCGGCCAGTCCCTCACAGGTTTGGGAGATTCCTGGACACAGGTGTCAGCCAGTCCCTCACGGGTTTGGGAGATTCCTGGACACAGGTGTCAGCCAGTCCCTCACGGGTTTGGGAGATGCCCGGACACAGGTGTCAGCCAGTCCCTCACGGGTTTGGGAGATGCCCGGACAAGGTGTCGGCCAGTCCCTCACGGGTTTGGGTGTGCGGTCTCAGCCCCATGCAGTGTGGCCTGGCCTGTGTTACACACCACACATCCCCCACCTGCCAGCAGCTCTTGCCCCTTCAGGCCTCAGGGCAGGGCTGGTTCTGTGGACAGCAGACATCATCACCATCAAATGTGAGTGGCTTGCCGAACGGGCACCTTTGGAATTAGGTTTCCTGGGCAGCGTGTCCATATTTCTTGCCCAGAGGCAGATTTTAGAAGCTCTGCCATTCCTGTTGTTATGGTGTAGACTGCTGAAACATGGAAATGCCAAGCACCCTGGCCGTGCCCCACCTCCCCCTGCATGCTTCTCACACCTGGAAGGACCCCCGACCTCCCATCACCCCAGGTGCCTATGATGCACACCTGGACCTTCTGCCCGGGGCTCCCTGTCCCAAGTATAACAGCAGCAGCTCCTGCAGACCAGACCACCTCCCAGCATCTCCTGCCCACGCCCTCGCCAGCTGTCCCCACGCCCCCGTGAGCCTCACCCCCTCTCTGGACAACTTGGGCTCTGCTCTTTCTTGCCCTTCCTGCCCCTGTAACCGGTCTCCCATCCACAGACCCCCGAATGTATTCTTAGAGCCTCGAGCTCTCTGCACACTATTTTGTGTTTTAATTTCCATGATAACGACTCAGTCATCTTGCTGACCGCTTCCTAACCGCAGGACAGCTGTGTGCGTTGTGTCTGGAACCGGACAGGCCAGCATGCTGGGGTCCCGTGTGCTCCTGAGAAAGTGACCCCTCTCCCGCTGTCTGCAGATACAAAGGCAGAGCTTGTCTCTTACAGGGAAAATCTGCAATGGAAATCTGTCCTCATCAAAGAAGCCCTCAGTCTAAGTCTGTATAAGTTAAGATGCTGGCAAGAGACACACGCATACCCCCACATTGTCACCAAGGAACCGAGGCTGAGTCAGGGGTGAGTGGGGTCCTCACCGAGCGCCATGTGACCCGTGGGTGCGGCTCCCCCGGTTGGGTTGCATTGAAACTATCAGGCCAGTACAAGGCCCCCAGTCTCCCAGACCTGCATGATAACAGCGTAGCCGGAGGTGACAACTCTGTCTCGCTAGACCTCACGTGCTGCTTGGGGTTGGAGGGTGGCCATGGCTGCACAACACTGAGCGTGCTCAGTGACATTTAAACACGGCTGAAAGGGCATGTGTTATGTCTGTTACAGCAATAAAATTATGCTTCACAGTAAAAAAAAAATTTTCTGAAAACAAAAGGAAAATGAACAGAAACATGAAGACATGTGACATGCTTTACACTCTTATCAATAACGATCAATCATGTAAACATCCGAAGGACTGAGGCCAGTGACCTGAATAGTTTAACATTCAACAAATTGCTATTACTAATAAGAACACATGGATATCCTATAAAGAGAAAAAACATATGCATTACTTTTTAAAAATTGTTTATACATTAAAGCACAAAGAAATCACCATAAAATTTGCAAAGGACAAAAATGGATAAACTTTTACATGTGTAACAAAGAGGAAATGTTAACTATGAATTTATTTTCAAATGGCTTATACTAAGCCATTATTCAGTCAAAAGAAATTATTTATTTATTTATTTATTCATTCACAACCTAGCTAGGAAAAGAAAATTAATGATACTACACTATATCAAAGCCTCTAGGATACAACCAAAGTTGAATACAAGCAAATTATAGCTTAAGCATTTTTTCAGTAAAAATCAAGAATAAAAATAAGCAAATTTCTACTAAAGAAACCAAAAATTCAACTAAAGTAACCAAAAATCAGTGGATAGGACAGGCAATTTTAATAAAGCAGATGCATTAGTGCATTTCAGAATGGAAAAACAAAACTGTATAGATTATATTTAGATCAGTTTTCC
Organism: Tadarida brasiliensis; assembly: GCA_030848825.1. Taxonomy (NCBI): domain Eukaryota; kingdom Metazoa; phylum Chordata; class Mammalia; order Chiroptera; family Molossidae; genus Tadarida; species Tadarida brasiliensis. Next base: position 69,758,864 of record CM061269.1, on the reverse strand, counting down.
CAATAAATAGGAAATTTAAGAATAAAGTCCTAGGTAAACCTTAAACATTAAATATTAAAAATGTAGGTGCTTTACATGTATTAAACATATTGAATATTTTACCCTAAATGTGCATGCACGGGCGCGCACGCGCGCGCGCGCACACACACACACACACACACACACCTATAAAATGAGATTCCAAAAGTTGCCAATCTGTCTCAAGTTGATTTTTACCCCAAAAGTTCTGCTCTTAATAATTTCTCAAAATGTTTCTTTCCTCATTAATCTGATAGTTGTGAAGACTATTTATTTTCCTCAAGTAGGTGACTCTCATATAATTTACTCTTTAGTATACTCTTAGATAATAATATATAGGTTTTCTCATTGAAATAACTAGTTTTCAACTAACTAGCTTAACTAATAACAAAAAAAGGGGAGAACACATCTGGGCTGGATGGGTTATGCACTTTGCTTTAGGAAGGACTACATCCAGGACTCAAACACTTTGGTCATCATTTTCTCTTCCTTCCTTCCTTCCTTCCTTCCTTCCTTCCTTCCTTCCTTCCTTCCTTCCTTCCTTCCTTCCTTCTTTCCTCCCTCCCTTCCTTTCCTTTCCTTCTTTCCATTTTTCATCTCTGCTTCTGATTTTGTATTGCCCACATCCTCTCCTACTGCCATGGACTTCCACACTCCTCTTCCTGCCCACCCTTCTTCACAGTGAATGTGGTTGATAAAATGGCAGCTAAGCCATTAGTGTCATGTCCTCTGACTAAGAGATAGTTGGGTCATATCTGTGATCCAAGAAATAAAGTAGATAACATAACAGAATCAGGAAACAACATGGAATAAGACATTTCACCAGCAGCACTGAGAGGAAGAAATCAGCAGGTATATAATTCTGGAATGGACACCTTATGCTCTTGAAATATTCCAAAGAAATGTTTTGTATTTTAAAATTATATTCTCAGCCAAGTTTTGAATCAAGTAAAATGGTCTCTTTTCTATGTGCTCTATTTCCAAAATTTACCTGTTGTGCATCTTTTTCAGGAGATGTCCTGAGATATCCTCCATAAAAAAGATAAAGTAAACCAAGGAAGAGGGAGAGGTGACTTTGGGGAGCAGGTTATCCATCAAAGAAGAGAGGAAAATAAAATTCCAGCATAATGATGACAGGAAGTCCCAAAAGGACAGCTGCTCAACAGAGCTAGAGAAATAACTAGTTCAGATTGGAGAAGGAGGATAATGTTTTCCAAAGGGATATATCTAAGGGGAAAAAGAATGGATAACCAAGAGTGTTGTAAGTGGTACCAGAAAGTTTGGGGCCAATCTATTTTTTTTATTTTTTATCCTCACCCAAGGACATTTTTGCATTTATCTTCAGATAGAGCGGGAGGGAGAGAAGGGGGAAGAGAGAGAGAGAAACATCAATGTGAGAGAGACACATCGAGTGGTTGCCACCCACATGACCCCAGCTGGGGCCGGGGACAAACTGCAACCAAGGAACGTGCCGCGCTTAGATGGAACCAAACTCAAGTCTCTCTGGTCCGTGGGCCGATGCTCTAACCTCTGAGCCAAACCGGCCAGGGCCAATCTATTTTTTTAAATAAGATATAAAGAGCATGGCAAAGCAGGAAGAAAAACTTGTATAAACAAAAAGAAATATAATTCTAGTGTACAGTCTGGCTCAGCGGTAAGCAGTGTTTAGCCAACACTAATACCATAAACACTGTACAGTCACCTGACATGATTACATCATAATGCTGTATTGGTGGAGTGGAGGAGAAATAAATGTGGGTGAGCATGTATAAGATATTTAAATATTTATATTTTATGTTAAGCAATATTTAACATTAAAAATTAAAAAGAATGTAAGCTTATCACTTAGAAATATGGAGCTATGTATGTCTCTCTCTCTATATATATACTAAAAGCATTGAAAAGTATGGTCACTGCAAAGCATGAATTGTATTAGATAGTTGGATGGGGGACTGCTCTTTTGCATAATAATTTTTATTATAAATTTAACTTTTAAATGTCTTTACCTATTTTATTTTAATAAAAATAATTTAATAAAATAATTCCTGTTTTAAAAGGAGGCAAGTTTTCTGCTAGCTCCATCAGACAGAAATACTGCCAACAAAGATCACATACCCAACACCTCTGAACACTCACTCAGAGCAGGGGCGGGGTTATTGACTGGGAGAAACTCATTATATGTCTGCATTTGTGATCAAAGGGAAGAGGAGAGATCTTTTATTAAAAGACAGCAGCAAGGTGGGAGATGATCCTTTAAACTAATTTGAAAAAGAGGGGCATATAGGTGAAATATGTTTAATATTTAAGAAAACATGCTAGCGTCTTAATATATTAAATATTTTTTAAACATAGAATATTTTTGAGGATTTTGAAATACAATTAGATAAGTAAACCCTATTCTGTATACATAAATTTTATAGGCAGACCTCAATGCAAATTGATTCTTGTTTAATTATTGGTTTGACTAGTCCAACTTCAACTTATTTTAAAATTCTGCATAAATGTTTCCCAAGGCCAAACGTAGAAGTTTGGTAGAGAACTATTTGATTTTTAGGTTGACGCAGAACAGTGAGCATTGTACTGTATCAGTGAATAGTTACACTAAAAATAGAATAGCCCCAAAATGGTAAAATATCTCATAGTATTAGAAGCTTAGTGAGAATGGTTATGTGGCTAGTGGACATGTGTTATGCTTCTTCTCCTCATTGATTACTCTAATATTTTTTGTAATGAGAAGAAAAAATAAGTCACAGGTTATAGAACATATGAAGAACAATGAAAAATGAAAATAAAGAATATTCTGAAATATGTGACTTGACAATGCTCTGCTGAGAAGCAGCATGGTGTGATTGCTGGAGTCTCTTGTTCAAGTCCTGTCTTTGCCATTCTGGGCTGTAGGATCTCAGTCAATGCACTTGATCTTTCTTTCCTTCAGTTTCAACATGGCTAAAGAAGAAATCCTATTAGTGTCTGCCTCACACTGTGGCTATGAATATTTGAGGACATAATACATGTAAAGTGTTAGGACAATGCTTGGCACATAATTAAGCACTAGCTGACTAGTAGCTATCATTGCTGCTCTTTTCTTACTCCTTTTGATATGACTTGCTAAATTTGCTTTCTTAAATCTTAACAGATTACTTTGTTGTTGTCATTATTTGAAAAGATTCTGAAGTACTGTGTAGCTCATTTAATGCTATTGTATTGGACAGTATTGTTGATTTATTTCCCATCGTTAGTGTCTGATCCAGAACCCTTTATTCCTGTGAAATATTCAGTTCGTGCAGACAAGAACTGGGGTGAGTATGCACCAGTCAGTAATTAGCACTTAAAAGAAGTAAATTAAAGGGGCTGATATTCAGAAGAGAGGTGTTGCTACTAAGTATGTGTGTTAAAATATCATCTAGAATCATTTCCACTGGCCTCATTCTTAGACATATTAGCAAACTTGGCTTTCAGAGGCATTTTTAGGGGCTTCTCAGTACAATCACAGCTCTTCATAGAAATAACAGCCAGACCTCAGCTTTGTTTTCTTTCTCTCTCTTCAGTCAGCCCCATAATTGCCAGCACACCCCCAGGACAAGGACGCGAACTTCCAGGCTTCTGCATTGAAGCATACCTGTTATGTCATGTTTAATGTTTTAGAAAAATAGATGCAATGTGCTAATTGAATACAGGATAGTATTTGCAGATACCCAAATGCTTTCCAGGAAGCAAAATAGTTTGCACAAGTTTAAACATCTAGTAAATAACAAAATCAGAAAGAGTCTATGGATCTTTTGAGTACAACTTGAGCACAGTTTTTTAACCATGTTGCATACCCAAGTTGAGACACGTAGTACTATGGCCTTAATTATTTTGTTTAAGTTTAGTAGATATAATAAAATATGCACATTCTCCACAACAAATACTACTTAAGACGCTAACATGAGTAAGATAACCTTGTCTTTTTGTGTTTTACTATTTCATCATGTCCTTCTGGCTAATTATTTCTTTTCATGATCAAGAAAATTACCAATTTAATTAGGTTGATAGAAGTTTCTTCCATGATTCAATAAATGTCTGTATCATGATATGTTATGTATACTTCCATTGCCATGCCAAACTAGGTCTAAATTGTGCCCAGGCTTTGTGCTATAACCTGAACATGATCATATATGTCTGTGTACAGATTAGTCTAAGCTTAACTACAAAGGTCTCTTTTCTGTTTCTAAAAAGTGAAACTAATATCTAGTGATCACAGTCTAACCTGAAGAGGGCAAAAAATCTCTACTCAATTACAACACTTCCCGCTTTTTCTAATGTGACTGTCCTGCCTTAAAACCATATTACTTTAATCATGTTGCTTTCATAGAAGCACCTCTGATTGATTAGTTTAAATAAAATCTATTGGATTGAATTTATTTCCAGGAAAGTTGAGAGATTAATTTATTGTCAATCATGTGTTATTTCATTTTGGTTGTTGAACTTAGAAAAGAAATAGAGGGAAAATTGATTTTATATATATATCATATGAATGTATATATATTCATTCTTATTGTATCCATAGGCAATAAGCCATCTCTAAGTCTCCCATTAGATATTTGTAGAAGATATTGTAACATCTGGTATCTCTGAGCCAGGTGACTTCCTTATATATTATACTTACCATCCTTAATTCCTCTTGAATTGTAAAGTGAGTCATTGTTAGTTACATTCATGAATAGAACATTGGATATAGAAGAAAACTCATATTTTTCATGTTAAATATTTTAGAGAAGACTTACCAATGTGTCTTAAGACAGTATATGCAATCTCTAAGACTATTTTTGCTTGCACTCAAACCACACTTTTCTGTAAAGCTGAAAATATACTTATTAACACCTGCTCTGACCTTTGGTTTATTTCTAAGTGCAGAGATAATGCTAACAAATAAAATAATAAGAATAGTTGTTACTAATTAATCACCAGCAGTGTGCTTATATTATATTGCTTATCTTATCTCTAACAATCAAAATTCCCTGTAAAACAATCATTCATAACCCCATTTTACAAATATCTGAGCTGAAACAAGAGGTTAAGTATTTTCCTCAAAGATCCAGCCAAGGTCTGTTTGAATGTAAAGAGGTACCCTCTGCACTCCATTATATCTTTCTTAACAAAATAATTCTTTGAACACTTTGGATGTTTAGAGGAGAAGAGAATAAATGGAGTTAAAGGAAGGCTTCTGGGGTCCATGAGAAAAAGTTCTTATATCCACTGATCTCCCCACCTTCTCATTTTCTTCTTTTGTTCCTATTGATTTATCTTCTTTATCTGTTTCTACTTTTTCAATGATCGTACTTTCATTTTCCCTTTGGCTTATTGCTTATTTTCCTGGTGGGTTTCCAAGAGGAGTAACTTCCATCATTATATCGCTTCAGTAAAACAGTGGTTCAATTCCCATGAAGCTGTGTACCACCCTCGTGGCAGAGGCTAGCTTAAAGGGGACCACAGTAGATAAAATTGTAGGTAAGTGGGTGGGCATGTCCTTTCTTCTTACTATATCTTCCACTTTAAGAATGATCAAGATAATAACTTTCTGAACCTTTAAGAGCTTTTCATGAGGTAAATGTCAAGGATCTCTGTGTAGGGCTTTGATGCAATTGGATTTTCTCCTTAATTCCTCACTAAATTGTTCAGTTAAATGAAATGTTCCCATCATTACTCTATATAATAATTCAGATTGTCACAAAGGAGGAGCTACTCCGTACTCTAAGCCTATTTCTCTCAAGAGGCCACAATTAATAAATAAGGCCTCTTTGCTCCTGATCTTTCCCCCCCTCCCTTTCTTGAAAATGAAATACCCATACAGAAAAATATACAAATTATAAGTCTAAAACTTGATGAATTATAGCAAACTGATACCTGTGTATTCATACCTATGTCAAGAAATAGGTCCACGAAGATGCCTTCTTGCCTCTTCCTAAACAGTACACCTCCAGTATTCCCTTCAAAGCTTAGTATCTATAGAAATATTTTCAAAAAGTTAACTTGTTAGATTATGAGGCTTTTAATGCATTCATACATGTGGCATCAAAACATGTCACAGGTGGTTGGAAGTAAATACGAACAAGAGAGGTCATGTGCTGATAATTGCTCAAGCTGAGTTATGAATATATGAGTTATGAGTACATGGAAGTACATTGCCTCACTGTACTTTTGAGATTACTTAAAAATTTCCATGATTATAGTTATTAAAATATCGAAGATATAAAATACAGTAATTTTATATGTTGTCTTAGCATATTCAGTAACACCACCATTCAATGTTATTTAAGTACAGCCATTCACTAGTTTACATTACAGCCCTCTACTTTGCTCATCCTAAGACACTTAGCTAATAGATTTTTTTTCCACTTTCTCCATCCGCGGTTTCTGGCTGTCTTGGGGAACAGAAGTAGTGCACATGTCAAACTAGTGCTGCATCACCATCTAGAGGTCGAGATGATAACTGCAAACCCCCTCACTTCCATGAACATTTCAAATAGAAGCTTTCACAACTGAATATACATAGCTGTTTATGTGAATATGGAAAAAAAATAATCTGTTTGCTATTGTTTTCTCTCCAGTTGGGTATCCAGAAAGAGATCATAGCACAAAGCAGGAACCACCTGTGTTTACAGATGGCATGAGGAAGCATAACTCATAGAGTCATATACCAGCAGCACTAGAGCATGTTTCTACCAAAGATGAGCCTCCCACATGTCAGACAGGCCACCTACACAAGGATCACAGCAGTGTCAGTGTTTTTTTTTTTATCACATTCTTGATAATAAAATCTATATTGAACTCAACACGAATGGCTTTTATTTTCTCTTGGCAGTCAATGGCCTACACCAATTTGCATTTGACTGTTTAGTCTATTCTCTCCTCTGGGTAGGCATGACTATGGGAATAGAGCAGACAATATTCTTGGGATTTATGAGATTTTAATATATTTTTTACTCCCATTGTTATGCTAGCTACAAATAATATCATTTTTTCATCCAAAAGGGAGAAATCGTTGACATTAGGGTGTGTGAGGTGAAATGCTGTACTGTTATTTAATTATAATAAATCATATCATATATGTTGATTATTCAATTATTTAATTGTGTTCAAAAGTATTAAATACATTATTAATGTGAAATCATTGGTTAAGCCCAGTTCTTTGTTTTCAACTTTTTTTGTTCATCAAATATAAACTGAGCTCCTCTTATATATATATAAAAAAACAAACTGACTTTCTTATCTGCTAGAAAGCCATAATCTAGAACAACTCATACAAAGTACATTTAAAGTATAATAGGAAACTAGAGAGATAAAGTTGATTCTTCTCGCAAAGGTAGGAAAACGCTTTGCGTGTAAGGCATCATCTTAAAAGATGAATAAAAATTGTCAAGCTAAAATGCAGACAAGCACATTCTGGACAGAACAAATATATATTCATTAAGAAGATTTTAAAGGCATTGTTGAAGTAAGAAGCTGAGGTAGCTTCTCGGAAAGAAATGGTTGAGACTGTGGCTTGAAACAGATGGTTAAATTAGAAATGGTTTTATATACCTCACTAGGTAGTTCGGGCTTAAATCTATAAGCAAGAATGGACAACATAGTTCTTTAAACTAGCAAGTCACAAGACTGTCTATATATGCTTTAGAAAAGCAGGTCTGAGGGGATTATCACAATAATTGGAGAAGTGAAAGTCATGAGAAGCTAGGAAGGTACTATAATAGTACAAAGGACAGATGATGAGGACTTCTGCTGATGTTGCTTGCTAAGGTACAATTAATATGAACAGGTGTGTGACTAATATAATATGGGAAAAAAAGAGAGTATTGTTGAGAATGTCTTTGAGGTTCATAATATACTAATGAGAAGATGGTAATATCATTATCCCACATAGGACTTCAGGGAAAGGAACACTAGTGCAGGATTTTGACATGTTTGCTTCTTTTTACTATTGTAGAAAGCTGAGTGGGGATGTTTAATATACAACTGAAACATTATTTCTGAAATTCCAGGGAATGACAGAATATACAGATATCATCTGATGATAGAGGTAATAGATTTGTTTATTGTAGCAGAGTACACTCAGTACAAAGTAATGTGAGTCTAGGAGACTACGCTGAAGCAGAAAGCCAGCCCTCTTTGCTCTCACCATCGCCGGCTTCCCTTGGCACTCCTGAAGCCTTAATAATTCTAAGTCTTAATTCAGTATTTATTTGCCACTTTTCTGTTGGTGATACTGTAAGTTGCTGGAATGAGTCTCATTCTTGAGGTTAATTGAAAATATAGTTGGATTAAAAATTTTAAGTCTTTGGAAATTTTATATATTCTCCCTTAGAGATTCATGTTGGGAAGAAGTTTGTTACAGTGGTTAAGAGCACAGATTTTTGAGGCCAAACTGCCTGGGTTTGAATGCTGATTACTCCGTTACTATGTGAGACCTTGGGTGACAAATTCAGTTGAGCTATGCCTTGGTTTTATCACCTATGGAATAGAGATAATAATAGTACTTATTCATTGAGATGTTTGCATATTAAGCAGGCTAATATTCATATAACACAAAGCATTGTCTGGAACAAAACAGTGTCTGGAACAAATTAAATGTAATGTAAGAGAGAGAGAGAGAAACATTAATTTGTTGTTCCACTTATTTATGCCTTCATTGGTTGTCTCTTGTGCCCTGACCAGGGATTGAACCCACAACCTGGGCCCATCGGGACGATGCTCCAATCAACCAGCTACCCGGCCAGGGCCAAGTCTGACATTTTCATTGCAACACAAAGGATCACTTTTCTTATTAGTTTATTTTAACAATTGTTATCTATTTAAACCCTGGAATGATTAATGAATCCCCAAAATCCAAAAACCATGTAGATGTTTCTGCATTCTCCACTTTATGCTTAACTCTATGGTAGCTTGGCTTTTAAAATTGTTAAATTTGTGTTTATTTGTGTTTAATCCATAGGGAAGAATATAGGAAAAACATTGACAGTTGGAGACATCCAAACAAAACCTCACAGTATGTCCCCCAGTAAAACTTGAAGAATTTCACATCCCATGTGACAATCATTCCAGTAGCAGTGAGAAATGCCACTTCTCAGTTTGTCCTAAAATAATGGCAGCAGTGTAAATGAGAAGGGGGATGTGTAAAAAAATAGAATTATGATGTACATAATGTTTATATTCTCTGTTACTTGTTTTGACTTTGAACTCATTTTACTGAAATGTGAGTCACACCTATCAGATGCTTATAGGACCTTGACACTCAGAGTGGTCCTTAGTCTGACAGTCTTGACCTCAACAGGCTTCGTCCCAGACGACTCTGAGTCATCTGTGCATTTTAACAAGATTCCCAAGTGATTATTTATAGATATTAAAATTTGTATGAACAATAAAATGGCAATGAATACATATCTATGGACAATTGAATCTAAAAATCAAAATAAATGAGCAAGCAGAACAGAAACAGACTCATAGATACAGATAACTTGCCAGATGGGAGGGGGTTAGGGGGATGGATGAAAAAGGCGAAAGAATTTAGATGTATCAATTAGTAGTTATAGTGTAGTCATGAGAGTGTAAAGTACAGCATAGGGAATATAGTCAATAATATTCTAATAACTGTGTATGGTGTCAGATGGATATGAGATTTTTCATGATGATCATGTAATAAGTTTTATAATGTCTAATCACTGAGGTGTATACCTGAAACTAATATAATATTGTATGTCAAGTGTAATTGAAAAATAAAAAATTATTTTTAAAAATTTGAGAGTAACTGAGTAAGGACACCCGGAAATCAGTAATAGCTTAACAATAAATAAAGTTGTTGGAGAATAAACACAAAACAAACGACCCTCCTCGTAGCTCCACTTCACTGAATTTCTGAAACAAACCTCCTTTATAACTATACAAATTATACGTATTTTAACTCCACAGATATTTATTAAGAATCTATTTTGTGCCAGCCACCTTTTTCTGAGTTCTAAAGATACAGTGGAAAACAAAATAGGCAAAGTTCTTTTACTCAAGGTGTTAATATTTTAATGCTTTCCAAAAGAGCTAGAGGACATTTTTATTTAAGAGCAAAAATTAAAAGAAGTAAGCTTCTCTAGACATATGGAATTTTCCCTGAAACACTTTTATATTTTTGTTTCTTGTATAGCATTGCTCAGACTCCATAGCTGCTTAGTTCTTGCTCAGATTCTGGGACCAGACTGTCTGGGTTAAAATCCTGACTCCTTGACTTAAGGCAAAACACTCAACCTTTCTTTTCCTCAGTTTCCTCATCAAAAAAAGGAAAGAAACAGGACTGTCTACATTAGGACATTGTTGTGAGAATCAATGGGATTCATGTACACACAGAACTCAGGGTGGGTCCTGGCATTGGGGGGCACTGTGAGGTTGTTACTGTTGTTGTTAATGAAACATTATCAGTGGTGCCTTTCTCTTCTCTGAATATGAGTTCCAAGGAATTAGTTTAAATTTTGTTATTTGTGGAAAATCTGTAGTAAAACTAGTCACCGATGGGTTTCCAAACATTTTCATTACTGTTGACTAGATGTTGATGGAGAAGACAAACGTCTACAGATTTTATCCTGGGCTGAAAACCTGAACAAGAAGATACTGATTTTAAAACTCATTTGTTTCCTGCCTATTGCACAATTAGAGATCGTTTCTTTTTTGTGCTCTGCACAGAGAAAGTGCATGTGCCCATTTGATTTACTTTGAGCTTCACTCCCATGTCCAAGCTCCTAATCTTTAAACCAGCTTACCCACTAGTCTAGTTTGTTAGTAAACAAGCAGGAAGTTAATTCTTGCTTACCTTGCTTTCTTTTCTAATCTTCCCATGTGCTTTAGTGAAATCTCTCCAAGTGATGACTTTTTCCTTTTAAGTAGTATAATAATAAAAAACTAACAAAACTGGTGAAACCATCAAAGTAATCACATAGTGATCCCATCCATAGGAATTGCTTTTCCTTCTTATACTAGTGGAAGTAGGATTGCTGTCAATTAATTCACAGTCCTTATTAATCCTTCACACATTTGGAATGTTTATTCCTGATGTAGCCTTTGCTTGACATCAAGAACTTCAAGAATAATATAAACCAGGTGTGTAGTTTATACAATTGTATACAAGTTCAGCCAGCCTCTCAGTCCCTGCCCCAATTCCACCTGGTCACTGTGCTACTGACAGCATTTTGTATCTTATCCCCATACCTTCATCTACATTAGTGGTTCTCAAAAAATGTGGTCTGTGGATGAAACTTACTTAGGATATCTGTGAGGTCAAACTCTTTTTGTAACAGGGACCTGTGTGCCTTTTTCACTCTCATTCTCTTATGAGTGTATAGTGAAGTTTTCAGGAAGCTACATGTCACAATAGATCAAAAGTAGAATCCACTAAATACATTAAATCAGATATAGGGATTTTTAAAAATGTAAAATAATCCCACTCTTCTCCCTTCTTCTGTGTTTAAAAAGATTTCATTGAAAAATGTTGTTACATTAGCATTCAATGCGATTATTTTAATGAGTTCATAAAAATAAATGTTTTTAAAATGCTCTTAGTTTTAATATATAGTCCAGTAACTATCACTAGATAAAAACCATGTAAATAAAAGCTTTTGGGGGTCCTCAATAATTTTTAAGAGTGTAAAGGGGTTCAAAGACCAAAATGTCTAAAACCTTCTGGTCTATGCTATTTCTTTGGCATGAGTGGGACAAGGGAGGAGGTGGTGTTTGGCATGGAGTCATTCTTCTCGTGTACTCACTGACAGTGCTGTCCCTTCCCAGTGCTTTGCCTGTGCAGGGTGGGAGGGCAAGGCAGCAATAAAGGGAGCCAAAGAAAATATGAGATGCTGTGTGGATACGTCTCCCTTCTGAATAATCAGGTGCCTACAGGATGGCATACAATGAAATCAGACTTTTTCCCCGATTTAGTAAAATAAATAGAATAACAAAACTAATTGAGTGTGGTTGTGACTGATTCTGTGAAGTACTTGAAGGAGCCTCTTTGAATGTAATATGAGTCCAAGTCCATGTATTTTATGGCAAAGAAATGGGCCAGTCTTGATGATAGGATCTGCTCTGAGTCACCGTCCTCTTAGTGACCAAGTTAAGAATCAAAAATCAAAGTTTTGGTCCCTAGTTTTATTCTACTACTATGTATCTCACAAAAGTGAATATTTATCCATGTTTTAATCAGGATAAATTATGTGTATAATTATATAGAACTGTATGCATGATACTACTTCTCTGAATAAAAGACTAAAATATAAACTAATAAATCTGGAAAGGATCATTGAGAAAATATAAATGCTAGTATGTGTCCAAAGATTACATACAGAGGTTCAACTTTAACTTTCAAAATAACATGCAATTTTCCCTATAATTTTGACAAATTATTCCATTAGCCTATAACACTCTTATTTTGGAGATACTAACGGTTTTATATTTATATCAACTTTTAAAACCATATCATTATCCATTCAGTTAATAGAGTACATTGATAAAAATCACAATATCCCCTGGTGTACACTAAAGTTGTGAAGCAGAATAATTTATGCAAATTACTTATAGAGTTAATATATGTTAAATATGTTTCATTACACTGCAGAACATAGTTCGCTGCAGCACACACAATTATTTTTAATTATAAAAACAGCTATTTTGGAGATTTATGCTCAACCCATTGAGCTGCTAGTTAATACTGCTTTTCTTCATTGCTTCCAGAAATAAATTAAAGAAAAATATTAATAACTTGTGCCAGAATCATCTCCGTACTGAAAAGCTTATGTGTATTTTATTGTTAACATTCTCCAAGATTTGAAAGCTACTATATGCTTTCTGGGCCTTCTTTAAAATACATACTTATTACCAAGAGATAGTAAGGAAACTAACAAAAGAAACAACTTAAAGATGTAATAGTAATAATATTTACCTCTGGGGAGCAAAACTGAGGTGGATAAAGAGGAGGACAGCAACTTTTCTTTCAATTATAAGCTTTACTTTATGACTTAATTTTCAGTCATATAAATATTACTATGATTAAAAAATTAAATGTGAGAAAATGCACCCATACTTACACAATAGTAAAGAACGATGTTCACCCCCAAATCTTTCTGGTACTACATATTTTTGCTATTTTGATTTATGTAGAAAGGATGGCTGGACAGTGAATGTTCAAATGTTGAAGACAGATCTAATGATATAAAGAAACATATGAATTTCCAGATTCTAGAAAAAATAGTCTTTTTATTGGTATTATTTTTTCACAATATATTAAGTACTAGACTTATAATATATAAACAAACACATATGAGCAACAAAATCGCATCTTAGCCAAACACATTTCAATAATAATAAAGCAGTGATGTGATTTTTCAAGGCAAAGTGTAAGCTTACCACTGGCCTATGAACCTGCCTAGTGTACACCAAACCCCAATCCTGGCAGTTCCAAGTTCTAATACTATTCTTATACAGAAAACAGTAAACTCCATGATTGGAAAATGCATCACCTAATGAAGCTCAAACATATATACTTTTGATGGACTATTTTACTTAGTGACATTATCCTACTATTAAATAAACAAACAGTTCTTTAGAGCATAGAATGCAAATAAGTTAGTAAATAAAATTACAGATTAAAGAATGTTTTATGTAGTGTGTGTATTTTTCTTCGTGTATATTGTACCAATGGTGGAATAGCATAATCAAATTAAATACAAGATGTTTTTACAATTTTTATATCATAAAATCTATTTTTTTCTGATAAATTACTGTATGGAACATGATGCTAATATACACAAAGTTCTCAAAGTTAACCCACAGACAGTGCAACTGTTAACTAAAGAAGCTTTATGCATCAAAGAATGCCAAATGTGCAATTTAATTGAATGTTAAATATTTAAAGGTTGCTTCAGTGATCAATGAAATTATAATATCCACAAGAAGGATGCCATGCCAAAGTGGCTCAGTTGGTTGAGCATAGTCCTGTGCACCCAAAATTCCAATCGATGTTTCCCTCTCTCTCTCTCTCTCTCTCTCTCTCTCTCTCTGCATGTCCTTGGGTGAGGATTACAAAAAAAAGTATATTATAAAAATAATAAAACTAGCACACTATTTATTTGCTATCTTTATTCCCAAACAGATTTACCCTGAATTCTGTTTATTCTACTTTGCATGATTAAAGGTAGCTGATTTTTCTGTTTGAAGAATTTCTGAACAAAAGTATGATTTCTTGATGAAGACAAACCTGTATTAATCTATTTTGTGAAATTTCATCATCTCACCATTTTCTTTGGTTCCCTATACCTTGCTTTCTTGAATTTTATACATTAGGTTTCTAATGAGGTCTTTCTCATCTAATTCTTCACTGTAGTTGGTTGGGGCTTCTGACTATAGAGCATTTGGAAATGATTCATTAATGTTATGGTGTCAATTGGTCGAAATTACTGCGTCTGTGGTTTTTGCATGGAAATGTCTTTCTGAATTCTTTCCACACTGTTATCTTTCTTTCTTTAATATAATTAAACATGAAATACAAACCTCTGATTAATGAAAAAGTGTCCAGTGATCATTCATGGGCCTCTGCTGGATTACCTCATGTTAATGTCAGGGAACTTCCGTTTTATCCTTGTATGCCTCAAGTATTTTTATTAGTGTTTTGTACATAGTAGGCATTTTTAGAATTATTTTAAAACAATCTTCTATTTCCAGTTGTCATAAAATGATGTAATAATGCCGTAATTAGTAATAACCAATACGTCTGCAGCACTTACTGTGTGCCAAGCTCTACTTTAAGCAATTTCCATATGCATTAGCTGATTTAATCCTCGCACCACCCTGGTGTAGATATAACTCTTATCCCATTTTAGAGGAACTGAGAAAAGAGGATAAATAATTTTCTCAGATCTAGGAAGTACATAAGAGCAAGAATTTGAAATCAGGCTATTGGACACTAGAATGTATCCAATGCAATACTGCCACTTTTCATTGAGGAATGAATCCTTCTGAAAATACTTCTAGTAGAGAGTTCTTTAAAACTTAGTTTTGTGATGGTTAAATCCAATCAAACACACACAAAAACAATCAAGTGTATGCAGCCCCTCAAGGCAGCTTTCTCAGAAGTGACTGCCCCCCCTTCTGTAAATCACTCCATGTGTTCCGTTCTCACCTGTGGGCCCTGGGGCTGCCCACGAGGCTCTGCTCCCCTTTGGGTTGAGGTGTTTTGGGAGCTTCTACTCAAGGCCAGCTAGGTGCTGGGAACATGGCAGCAGGGAGAAAACAGACAAGAGCCTTCACCTAGGATAGCTAGATCCTGGCCTGGGGAGGGGATCAGGGAGGGGCGGGGTAAATGCGTCTGGGAGAATGTTCTAGAATGAGCGAAACTGATCATTTTCTTCTGTGACTAATCACAACCCATAATGCCTGTGTTTCAAAAAAAAAAAAAAAAGTGACTGGTATACAGCACAGGGATTATAAGAGGACCACTGGAGGATGGCAGAAAACTATTAGAATTTCCGTTTCTATTATATTTGTTCTTTCTTTCTTCAAAAAAAATTTGGGGGTGTTTTATGTCATTTAAAAAATATATATATATAAAACCTAATATCATATAGTAGTATATATTAATATATATGACTCATAAATAAATAATACACAAGTATGGGTGGTGCCTTTGTACTTTGAAAACATTTTTATTAGTACATTAGCTATAAAGTTTGGAAATAATCATCTTAAATAAACAACCCAGAATTTAAAGAAAAATAACATTTACAGTAATAAGGCATATGTCAGTCAGTCTCTGCTAGAATATGTAAGAGTAGTTATGTGTGTGTTTTTCTGAGCCTTCTTTTCTCATTCATATAATGAGAAAATTATGTACATTTATAGTTTTATTATAATAACTAAATGAATAAAATTTGTGTGAATTGTTTAAAAGCATAAATCTCTAGAACTGCTAATTACTCAGTTATTACTTACCAACCCTTTGAAAAGGCATTGTGAGTGTCTGGGACAAGCCCACAGGAGAGAAATTTTTACACAGGGAATGCTTCTGGGCCCCTTGATGGTAAAGACACCTGCTTAATCTTTGGCATGGCTGGCATAAAGCAGACAGTTTCTAGGAGACAAATCATTTCCTAGAAGCACCTTCTCTGCCACTTGACTCCCTGCTGGCAGGGTTTCTGAAGTGCACTAATAGACTTTTAGGAAGCCGCACTAGCCTCTGGCCAGGCAGATTTAAGCTTGGTTCAAACAAACAAACAAACAAACAAACAAACAAACAAACAAACAAACAAAAAATCTGAAAAGGAATTAAGTAGTTCTCTCTATTCATATATATATATGAATTCATATTCTCATATATATGTTTTCATTGACTTTTTTAGAAAGAGAGGAAGGGAGAGAGACATAGAAACATCGATGTGAGAGAGACACATCTATTGGCTACCTACTGGGGATTGAGCCCACAACCTGGGCATGTGCCCTGACTGGGAATCCAACTGGGACCTCTCAGTCCATAGGACAACATTCAATCCACTGAGCCACACTGACTGGGCAGTTTTCTCTATTCTTGAAAGATGCCCCTTTGAAAATCAAAAGAGAGATCAATTGAATTAATAATTTGACATGTGACCATATTCGGGTAATAGATATTAATATTTTTTCTGAAAGTGTTGACACAATTCCCAGTGCACCTTTAATGTATTCTCTAACACCACTTTAGATTAGCCTACTAAGCATAATTAGCAAAATTCTGCCAACAATATTAACCTATATCCTAATATCTCAGATTTGTATATTAGGTAAATAGGTACGTGATAGAGAGTTTCTTCCATTTTTCTATACTTTCTGTATTTAAATATAAACTGTGTTCATAAACTATATTAGTTCATATTAGCATATTATTGAACCTGAGAAATATGAATATTTTGAATATTTCCCAAACTTGACTAAGAAAACATTTTGGATTTTGTTTGTTTGCTAACAAAGCAAGGAAATAAATTTTACTAAACAGGATAGAAAATAACAAGGTATATATTTCTCATTCATAAGTTCTTCAATAAATCAGATGACTAGAAAATGCAAAAGTAGAAATAAAAATTTTGCAGATTTGTATTTTGCCAAAAGAACTTAGCTATTTTACCAAAAGAAAATTCACCACAGTATAAATATATAATGATATATAATTCTAAGATACCTGGTATTGTTTTCTGGATTACTTAACTAATAGAAATAATATAATATATTCATAAGCCTTTCAAGAAAGAATGTACATTAACGTAGTGAACAAATTTTAAAACTGGTCTTCCCGTATGCCCACTACATGACAGTGGGACATAGGTTAAGGTCAGAGGAAGGTACCATGACCACTGTGAAAATGATGATATCTACTTTTCACACAAAGCTCACACAGTACACACATCACTCCCATGTCCTCCCTCCTCTCTACCAGAGTTATTTGATGTACATCCCATTCCTCACTGAAACATGACATGAAGATGGGGCTGACAAAGGAAAAGGAGACATAATGTTAAACTAGCTGTAGCCATATGTCATCATCTTCATAGGATTCCTTCCAGCAACATGACAGACAAAGCATCTCAAACCACCTCCCCAATACAATCTGGATACAAAACAATTGCTGATTGAAATGCAGTAAACATTCCTGTAAACTCATGGTTGAGAGTCACAGAATTTCAGGAAAATCTCTGACAAAATCCTAGGAAGAGGAATCAAATGTGGCTATTCTGGGCACATTTGTCAACCCCAGATTTGTGTTTTGCAGATTTGTCAACACCAGAAACCTAGAGACTTTGAGTGCTAAGGCTTGTAAAGAGGGCAAGAGACATGATCTGTGGAATTTGAGGAATTCTACCCTAAGCTAGATTGACTCTTATATATACTCCTACAAAAATGCACATATGCATATATTAGCATTTTAATAGTCAAAATTGGAGACATTCTAAATGTATCAAATGTCTATCAGCATTTATATACATATTGATATGCATAAATAAATACACATCATTAGATGCATTCCATAAACATAAGGCAGAACAAATTGCAGAAGTATTCATAAAGAATGATACTATTTATACAGCTAAACAACATTATTTCTTGTTTGGAGATATTTATATATGTAGGCAGAAGCATGGGAATTATAGTGACTAATTAGGTAACTAATAACCTGAGGGGCTGAGAAGTTACTGCAGTTTGTGACATACAGCAGGTTTCAATTTTATTGATAAGGTTCTATTTTTAAGCTGCGTTGTAAATATATTGAAGTTTACTTTATTATTCTTTGTTATGTTTTAGGTATTTAATAAATAAATATATTATTCACTTCATCCCTGAAAAAGTCTTGGGAGATTCCTAATAGTTCATTTAATTTTAATAGGCACTGGTTGTGTTTGGGGGGTAACTTTCCAATGTAATATAGACAGAAAAACTTTACCAAATTATATTTTCTGACAAGTGATTACAATGTTTTTGGACATGGGTTTAAAATAAACGAATTAAGAATTTGATCAATGATATTACATCATAAGGTTGTCACAAACTTTAATTTTAAAGAGCTTGCTCTAATTTTGTGAGAGGTAAAAAGTCTTGATTTTTAAGGAGTATAAGTTTATTTGGACTTTCTATTCTTATTTTTATTCTTTAAGAGGCTTTATATTAATGACCTTAGAATGTTGCCTCTGGAAGTTTTCACTCATCCCCCATACTCCCCAAATCCTCTCTTCTCTGATGCTGAGGTTGAAGGGAGTGATAAGAGTTCATAGTATTGTTGAGGATAGAAGATAGTGGAATTAAAATAGTGTTTATTATAATAATGCAAACAAAATTATTGTTCAATTAATAATGATGACTCAAAAGTACTATTGGGAAGTGGAGTAAACAAGCTTGGGGCTTGTCGAATGCCTGGAAAGGAAAGCATTAGGTTTTCTCATTAGTTGTTCCATCAGTATCATTGGACCATTACTGCAAGTTTTTTCACAGAGACTGTTTTTGTTGCAAATTTTAGGACCATTTCAACAACATTAACCTGACCACAATTCCAAAACCCTTACTTTAAGGGAAAGATTTTTAAAGAAGAATTTCACATATAAAGTTGTACCATAGCTCAGCGTATAGGAAATTATTTTTTCAAAGATAGTTATATTATTTTGGATTCAAGTAAACAGGCTGATAAATTCGGTGAAAATTGGATTTTCTGATAATTAGGGTCTTTTTAAAAGAAAATTGCCATATGTACCTTGCCCCACATATATAGCCAGTGTGGCCTATCAACTTTGAGAAGATTTTACTCAGTTCTAAACTTTGTTGAATATAAGTAAATCTTTCTTTCAAGATATAAAAGATTGCAGCATTTAAGGATCTATATTATGGATATTGTACAAGAGAAGCAAAGAAATAAGAGCTAATGTAGATTTCTCTAATGAAAATACTGCATAAAGTTGTTTTATCCTATTTAGTAAACTCTATACTTATCTTAAGTCACTTATGTGACACATTGAATATAAATATTATAGTGATGATGGTAATAAAAATGTGTCTTTATCATATAATCAAATACTAATAGATTGTGAGAGAGTAATATATCCAACACCTCAAAATGCTTAAAAAGGCAATACAATCAATTACATACGCTCTTGGAATTATAAATCCACACACTCACACATATGTAGCTATTAATTCTGGTGATCCATATTTCATTCCTTTAACCTTACATGTAAGACAATTGTCTATTTTATATGCAGGACCTCAACTGCTCTGTCTACAGAGGTGATGTAAAATTTCTACTTGAATAGCAATAAATCATGTTAATTCAGCCCTAGTCAAATGAAACATAGTAGAGAGGATGGAGAATGAATAGGAATGAGAATGGTCAAAACAAATTATGGCGTATAAGAAGTGGCCCCATTGAAGTGATGCACTAATATTGGGTTAAGCACTTCCAGTTATGAAACAAGAACTCAGATCAGCAGGAAGGTTCACATAATCATAATAATCTATTCATAGTGAAACAGGATCAACTAATTCTGTGTTTTGACGTTAGTAGTGTTTTCTTAGAAATGCAGTGAATACAACTCAATTAGTTTCAAAAAGAGGTGAAAATGGACCAGCTGCCAAAGGTTAGTGAGGAACAAATGGGCTGCTTTGGAACCACACGCAGAGCCCACAGATTGATGAAATAAGAACCCACCTCATTCTGTCCTCTTTCCACCACTTTCTGTTCTCAAAGTGAGGCTTAATGAAGTTAGGTTTACCTATCAATGCCTCCATAATTAATATATGTACCTAATATTGACTCAAATCTTAGTCTCTCTTATAAACTGCTTTTCCCCTAAAGAGAGTTGCTGATCCATCTTTGCAGATCTGCATTTTTTACCCTCTACCCTCACTATCAATGTACCATCTGGAAAGTGAACATATATATTATTTTGGTTGTTTCTGCATTTCCTGTGTTCCCAAATACTGATTCCTCAAAAAGCTTAATTAAAAAACTTAGGGAGAAATATGAGGCTTTTTTGTGCAAATGTGAACCAAAATTTTAGGAATCCCCTACTTGACAAATCAGATTTCAAATACCTGGGAGATGCTAACCCTTGGTTTCCCAGTATTATTTCTTGAATCACTTATAGGTTTTGATCCAAGCCTCTGCATAGTTAAAGGCTATAGGTCCCAGCCATGACTGACTCCAACATGGCCATTTTGTACCCTGTAATCACTCCATGGCTTCAACACAATACCCTTTCTTAGGGATAGATAAGAAGTTCTATTTGAACAAATCCAGCCCCTTATTTAGAGAGGTTTTGTGTGTAACTCTTAATCTCCATCAAAGTATAATTGGGTGCTGAGAGAAACAGATTGGTTATTGTCAACTGTGTGATAGGCAGTGCAGAAAGCCAGGAAAAGACATGATTCATTGACTTTAATAATGTTCAGATGAACCATCCCAGAGACTATCATGCAAAATAAATATTATGTAATATAAAGGAAGTATTTTAGATAACAGAATTGTTTTGGAATGCCTACTTCTAAGACTGACTTGGTCTGAATGTTGCTTTGTAGTTTATTTGACTGTATTTTACTGTAAAAGGAAATCATTTGCTGATTAATTGCTTAAACATTTATAAACTGATAAGACTGTCAAGGTACATCTTTCCTATGATAAAATATAAAGAGGAAAAATATATATTCTACAGACTTAATGTAATAGGTCTATTTATGAATCCATAAGGTATTATCTAATCCAGGAATTTTCAACTGGTGTGCCACAGAATTTTTAAGACATGCAATATCTGGATATTTAGTCAGGGGCTCTGACCTCCTTTTCCTTAGGCTGTCAAATAAAAAAGAAAAATGACAACAGCCAACATAATGATAGCTGTCCAGTGTGAATGAATCAAAATTATACCTTTTTTGTTGTTGTTGTTAGATTGGCAAAATATATAATATACATTTTGGTGTGCTGCAGAATTTTGGCAATTAGGTTATATGTGCTATAAAAGGAAAAGGTTGAAAATCGCTGGTCTAATCCATATTGTGCCATAGCCTATGAACTTGTACCACCCCCAGCTAATTCCACTTCTTCACCTGCCTTAACAAGCATCATTAGTATTTCTTTTTTTATTATTTGAAGGATAAAGGATCTGAAATGCTGAGTTGCTTTGTACCAACACGATCCTAGAAATTTTCCAGTCTTACCAGGGTAAATTTCTAATGCCATCCAAATCCCATCCGCTTTTTGTTCTTGCCCTTCTAAGATATACAGGTTTGTTCTCTATAAGTGAAACAGCTATATTAAATAATATTTCCCCCATGGAAATAATGATAAGCTGGACTTCATTAAACTGAACATTTTTGCTCTGTGAAGCAAGTGGCAAAAGAATAAAAGACTAGCACAAACTGAAAGAAAATATTTGCAAGACACCTCAGATAAAGGACTGTGTCTTAGTTCAGACTGTTATTACAGAATAAGACAGACTAGGTGGTTTAAACAACAAACATTTCTCACAGTCCTGGAGGCTTGAAAGTCTGAGATGAGGAATCTCTTCGAGGTTTCAGAACGCCAACTTCTTGTATTCTCATGGCAGAAAAAGAGCGAGAAAATACCCTGGGTACCTTTTATAAGGGCACTAATACCATTCATAAGGGCTCCATCCTCATGAACTAATTACCTCTCAAAGGCTCCGTCTTTTAATGTCCTCACATTAGGGGTTAAGTCTTCAACAAATGAATTTTGGAAGGACACAAAAAATTCAGTCCACTGCAGACTGTTATTCAAAACATATAAAGAACTCTTAAAACTCAACAATAAGAAAACAAATAATCCTATTAAAATGAGCCAAAAACCTTAAAAGTTATCTCACCAAAGAACATATGCAGATGGAACATAAGCATATGAAAAGATGTTCTACATCATATTTCATCAGGGAAATGCAAATTAAAACAATAAAGAGATACCTACATACCTATAAAATGACCAAAATCCAGAACACTGATTGTATCTAACGCTCAGGAGGATGTGAAGCGATAAGAACTCTCATTCATTGCTGGTGGGAACGCAAATGGTACAACCACTCAGAAAGATAGTTTGGCAGTTTCTTACAAAACTGTACATACTTTTACTATACTATGATCTAGCAATCATGCTCTTTGGTTATTTACCCCAAGGAGTTGAAAATGTATGCCCACATAGAATTTGCACATGGATGTTTATAGCAGTTTTATTGATAATTGTCAAAACCTGGAAGCATCCAAGTGTTCGTCAGTAAGTGAATGGATAAATAAAATGTGGTACCTTGAGACAATAGAATAGTGTTTAGGGCCAAAGAGAAATGAACTCTCAAATGATGAAAAGACATGGAGGAACTTTAAATGCATACTACTAATGAAAGAAGCTAAATTGAAAAGACTACATACTGTATTATTTCAACTACATGACATTCTGGGAAGAGCAAAACTATGTACATAATAAAAAGATCAGTGGTTAACAAAAATTGGAAGGAGGGAGGGATGCATAGACTGACCACTAAGAATATTAGGGCAATGAAGCTACTCTGTATGATTTCATAATGATGGATATGTATCATTATATATTTTTCCAAAATCATTAAATGTCCGATACCAAGAGTGAGTCATAATGTGTACTACAGACTTTGTATAATAACGATGTGTCACTGTAGTTTCATGAATTAGAACAAATGTATCACTTTGGTCAGCTCTGACTGGGGATGTTGATGCATGTTGGGGAGGGTATACATGTTTTACCATCAGGAATATGGGAAATCTGTGTACCATATCTTCCACTAAATTTTGCCTTGAACTTAATACTGCTCTAAAAATAAAAGTCTATTAGAAAATTTTAAAATAACCCCTTAAGGAGCAAATAGTTTTATTTTATTTTACTTACTGTTTATTGAAAAGATACTGGAAATGGACGAAGGATTTGAATAGGCATTTTTTCTAAAGAAGATATGCAAATGGCCAATAAGCACATGAGAAGAGGCTCACATTATTAGCCATCAGAGAATTGCAAATCAAAACTGCATTGAGATACCATTACAGACCCACTAAAATGGTTATAATTAAAAAGACAGAGAAAATCAAGTATTCTTAAGTATGTGGAGAGATTAGAATGCTCATACATATGCTCATGGGAATATAAATGGCACGTCCACTTTGGAAAACAATCTGACAGTTTCTCTAAATGATAAACATAGAGTTACCGTATGATCCAGCAACTTTACTCTTAGGTATAAGCATGAGAAATGTAAGCATATAGCCACAAAACTTGTACACAAATGTTTACAGTGTGGCTGCATTTCTTTCTGGGAGCTCTAGGGGAAATATATTTTCTTGTCTTCTTCATTTTCTACAGCCCATTATGGTAATGGCTGGTAGAGCCTTTGTCAGATCTCATTGCTCAGATTCATACACTCCTTCCTCTCTTTCTCACTTAAAAGGACCCTTATGACTACACTGGGAAAATCTGAATAATCCAGGATCATCTCCACCATTCAAGTCAGCTGATTAGCAATTTAGTTTCATCTGCAACCTAATTCCCCCTTTGCCATGTGCTATAACATACTCATGAGTTCTCGGATTTAGAACATTGACATCTTAGGGGCAATTATTCTGCCTGCCAAAGATGACTCCATTTTTCTATTTAATTTTATTATTTCTAAATGATCATTTTAAAATTAAGCCTCAATTCAGCAGATATTACTAAAGAAAAATGACCATTTATACATTTTCATGTTTTTAAACTGTCATAAATTATTTTTTAATATAACAACCCATTCGAAAGACACTCTAAAAATATTTAAGAACATGGAAACACATTTATAATATATCAAACAGAGAGATTTATATATATGCATTCGTGTGTAAGTGTTTGTGAATATTAATTTAGCAATTTATTTATTTAGAAATAACAGATGTGAACATAGACTGCAATGTGAGCTGGTATGATTTATCTACAGGGACTGGAATTAGAACTAGATAATGTGTGTGTGTGTGTGTGTGTGTGTGTGTGTGTGCATATTTGTGTGAATATATGCACATGTATATTTATGCTTTTCCATATTCCAGTAATTGCATTTCACTCTCATGTTAAAAAAAATTAAAGAGAGTTTGAAACCGAAGAAATAATGCACCACATGCTATATGCAAATGAATGAGGTAAGCTATTTTTTGTTTTTAATAACATGTGTAAAAGGGTGTATTTCTAATAAGGGATAAAAAATTTTATATTGTGAGATATAACTGACCAAGAGCATGCTATTAAGAAGGATTCAGAGGTCCTGTTGTTTCTCAGAGGGAAAAGCTGACCGTGGTGATCCATGCTATGCATGGGGCATTATTTTAGCACTTGTAGTACGTGCTCATCATTTCTGTTTTAAATAAGTAGGGTTGTATTTTTAACCTCAAACACTATTTTCTAACACTTCTTTTGCCCAAAATTAAATGGTGCTCTTAAAAATCTGGATAACATTTCATGTTAAGAAAGAGGATCATAGGTATATGTTATTGGCAGTTTTATATAATTTACAGTTACGAGCTCAGACTGATCTTAATATTGCCTTATAAAAAGTAATCGAAGAATAAAACCTGTAGAAGAAAAACAGAATGCACTTGTGAAAGGCTGGACTGGTCTGGGCCAGCCCCAGTGAAAGGCAATGGGTGTAAAGAAAGGCAGGAGCAAGGAAGAGAAGCAACAAGCAGCTGGATGGGAGTGGGGGCGTCTGTGGCTCGTGAGAATGAAAGTGGACAAAGACTTTAGGGTGTGTGTGTGTTATAGCGAGGAGAAGGGGACACTTGTCTTTACCCCTGTGTATAGGATTTGACTACCTGGCAGATAAAAGTATTTAAAAGTTTTCTTTATTTAATGACATCACAGTAATGCAGCACACAAAACTCTAACTCTGTTGCAAGATTTCAAACAAATTGATAATCAGACAGATGGACATACCCAAGTTAGAGTGCAATCGTTGCTGTAAGGCCTCTGCAAGAACACACATTCTGTGGAATTGTAGTCCCTCTCACTTTCAGATCCACACCTGTGCATCCTCTTCTGTTATTGACTTCAGTAAATGTAACCCACGGACAGAAAAGCAAGATGCTCCCTCCTTTTCACCAGATCAGCCTACAGGGATGGACCAAAGATGCTCTCAAATACTATCTTCAACTCTAATCCTATGACACTGACTTTAGAATGGAAAAGGGTACTGGCTCATCATGGCATTGTTTTTAAACCTACTATTCAGCTATATTTTATATTTCTGGAGTTTTAATATCACTTATAGTTTTGAATAATATTATCATAAAACTGCAGCACATATACTCTATGCTATATTAATTTAAGTTACTATATCATACATTTTTATAATGTGTCCAATCTTTATTTTGTTTTTCTGATATTTTATACACTTTTTAAAATTTTAGACATTCTGGATCAGGTAGTTGACTGGTTGATTGATGCATTTAAACATGAATTGAGTTTTCAGAATGAACCAAGAATTATGTTGAATCCTGGGAATAACAAGCTCAATACACATATATTTTGCTTTCAAGGAGAAGAAGTTCTTATTTCAGAGGATGTGAACTAAGAGCTAGGGGATGGCTTGTGCTTCTAATTTGTCTTTTCACAGTTTCTTGCGTGGACTTCTACTTATTTTTACATTGAAACATTTATTTCAACATTTTGATTCTAGGATACTATTTTGTTCTTTAAAATGCTATCATTGATTCTAATGTTTCATATTGAGTTGTTTGGTAAAATTGCTTTAATTTAATATAGTTTTGTATTGTCATATATAAAAGCTACTAAAAGATTACTCAAAATTATCAAAATATATTGTTATGTGTAGATTAAAGTCAGAAATCTATTATGATTATTTATAACTCATAATAATAATTTTGATTAGTTTCTTTATCCAAGAAATAATTATTGAGCACCTGCTATGAGTTAGAAACTCTAGTGGATGATTGAAATTCATCAGTGTACAAAAAAAGAGAGAGAGAGAGAGAGAAAAGATTATTCTTTTTGGCTTGAATCTTCACAAAACTTTCTTTCTAGGAGAGGTAGAGAAATGCAAGTAGGGCTCGGAAACAGAAAATTACATAATTGTACTACAATAAGAAAGATGAGAGATTTTCCGGGTACAACAGCACCTAATATAAATATCTAACAGACAGGGCATAGCATCTCGGAATTTTTTTTACATAATTCTGATTCTTGCTTGCTTTTTTTAAAAAAAATTGTGGCATTTACAAGAGGTATGGGGATAGGGCTATTTAAATGAGAAAAATGCTTTATTTTAAAACAGTCATACCATATATATCATTATGCCTTTTTGAGAAATAGTGCTATTTTTCATTTGTTTTATAATAATTATTTAAATTAGAGTAGGAAATATTCTAGTGAGTAAACATCTAGTGGAGGAAAAACACACACATCATATGCCTTAGTGGAATTTACAATCCAAAGGATTATTTAAATTGCTTTGCTGTAGTCTGTGAATGTCCCATTTCACTAGGTAATTATTCAGGCATATGTTGGAATTTATTACATATAAAATACCACATTGAGTGGAAAAGTTAAGAATAAACAAAATTATACTTTTAGGTAAGCATATTTCTTTATTTGAAGATAAAAATTTGGCTTTTTAAAGGATTATTCAAATAATTTGTCATGAAATATACCTATCCTGTGTTTTTCTAGCTTATAAATTAATTGTTTATATGTATTTTCTATTGCTGCAAAGATTCAGTAATACTCATTCTTCTTTGCTCTGTTGATGCCTTTATCATTTCTGAATTGATGCATATTTTTATATTAAATATATAGAAATAGGAAGAGAAATAGGCCAGCAGCAATATTGAACTTTTTAGAGCATTTGAGTACTTATTTACAAACATGTGAAATTTCATCTATCTTCTACTTTATTAAAATGATGACTGTATTCTTTAGTTAACAAAGTGAACAAGTAAAGACGATTTGTCACGTATAAATAACACAGAACAAAGTCAAAGGCATACCCATGATGTGGAGAGAAGTCAATATGGTCTGATGGTCTCCCAATAAAATGCATGTGAAGTCCATACTAATTAGCTTATAAATCAGACTGATACTTGAGTTTATTTGGGCCAGAAAGACTACCTACCGTCAAGCAATCAAGCACTACTCCTTTAATTGCAATTTATTCCAACAACCAGAATTTATTGATCCAGGCATTCACTTATGCCATAGCAGTATCATTATTTGACTTGATTTTAACAGCTTCTAAAGGTTAGAAAGTTAGAAACCACTGTGAAAGATATCACTAAAAAGTTGAGTTGCTAACATTGCTTCACATTCTATACTGAGCTGCACTACTATATATATGAAATTATATAAAAGGAGAAGAAAGGAACTAGTATTTATTAAGCACTTAATATGGTCTAGTGCTTTCTTATACAGAATAATACTTGAATCACAAAACATACACAAAAATGAGGAAGGCCAATGTTGTTATTTGCATTTTACAGATAAGCTACAGCTTAGAGAAGATAAGTAAATTTCTCAGAACTGTATATTTAAATGTTAAAATGATTTACCTGACTCCAAAGCACATGTTTCATTTCTTATATAATTTCTTGCAAGATTTTGGCACACTGACCATTCCACAATATCGTGTCACATTGACACACCCTATGTGATATTGGAAGAGTAAAGACTGCTCATCCACATGAGTTTGTGCTAGGTATGGTCTTTAAAACATAAAACATCAATATCTAATATATCTCATTTATTATTTGCATTACTTTTCATTAGCCAGGATATTTTTTTCTTTACTGAAGCTTTAGAGTAGTGGAATTTCACAGCTAATTAGATAGTGTACACAGCACACCTGGTAAGGTGTAACTTTGATAGCTTCAAAGAAATTTTAGGAAATACTCAGTGAATATAAAGAGTGGCTTAAAGTTTGGTATTTCATTTATTTTTCTCCTCCAAATTAAAGTGGTTATATGACTTAATTTAATTTTTGACAATTAAAAATTATATATATTGAGGTATGCAAATCAATAATTTGAAATAGATATACATTGTGAAATGTTCACCACAATCAAGCTAATTAACATATCCATCACCTCATGTAGTTAGCATTTTTGTGTGTATATGTGGTGAGAACACTTAAATTTTATCCTTTTGGCAACTTTGAAGTCTATAATATAGTAGTAACAATAGCCGCATTGTTGTACATTAGACTTTTGAACATATTTATACTGCATAACTGAAACTCTATATCCCTTGACCAGTATTTCCTTGTATTCCACTCTCCCCAATCTCTGCTAATCACCATTCTATTCTCTGTTTCTATTAATTTGACATTTTGGAATTCATATATAATTTAGAACATGCAATATTTGTCCTTCTGCTTCTGGCATATTTCACTGCAGCATAAAGTCTCCAGGTTTATCCATGTTGTCACAAATGGCAGGATTTCCTTCTCTTTTTTTTAAAGGTTGACTAAAAAAATGTGTGTGTGTGTGTGTGGTCACATAGTCTTCCTGCATTCATCTGTCATTATGGAAAACAGCATGGGGTTTCCTCAAAAAGTTAAAAACAGAACTACCTTATGATCTAGTATTTCACTTCTGGTATATATCCACAGAACACAAAAATCAATATCTTGAAGATATATCACTCTTATGATCATATCAGCATTTTTCACAATAGCAAAGATATGGAAACAACCTAACCAGCCCTCCATGTATGAATGGATAAAATCTGTCATTTCTGTTGAGCAGGTGTGGAGAGCAGGATGTCAGGTTGACATAAGTGACTCCATCTCGAATAAGAAAGCCATCTATAGAGTGAAAATAAACAAATATAGTATGCATGCCCCACAAACCCTGCAAAGTGGCAGGTGCTTATCAAAGAAGTGATAAACAAGTTGTAAACATGTTAACTTGAAACACTGCGAACCATGCAAAACAAATGACCTGCAAGAACTACCCAGAACTATATAAGCAGAGGCAGTTGAAGAGGACTTTGCAGTCTGCCATACTCAGGCGTCTGATGCGGTGGCCATTGAGCTTCTGGGGCCTCCCTCTCTTGGGTGATAGCAGTGGACTGTGGGCACTCCAGCCATCCACAGCCCCTACCGAGACAGTCTGAGGACTCCTTTCCAGGACAAGGAACCGGACCAGCGACGGGAGGCAAGGCAAGGCTGGCCTGGACCAGGACCACTCGAGAACTCTTGGGACTCGATGTTTATTCATGCCTGAGGAGGTGGAGGACCCTTAGGACTGTTGAGACCTGGAGAATTTGTTAATGCTATATGACATATTGTGTGATGAATTGATTGAGGACACTGATGCCCTGACTACTGAATGCTTTCAGATACACCTGCATGAATAAAGTTGAGCTGCATCATAGCCACCTGTGTTGGTTTCCTGTGCGCTCCCTGTTGGGAGCCTAGTCCTCCAAGGAGGGGCCTAGGTGCCTGGCTTTGGCCAAACCGAATCTCGAGTATTTGGGGTTCCTGATGCCAAGTGACTTATAGGAAGAACTAGAAACACAGAGTGTGAAACCACTGCTCATGTCAGTAGGCCCATGTGACTGACTGACTATCACAGTTCTTCATGACTTCTCTGTAAGTCCATGACTAGATGCAAGCCAGGTTTAGTCTGGTGTACAGGAAGGGACCAACACATGCAGGCCCTGAGCTTCCTCTTTGTATCATCTAGAGTAGCTCTGCTTTTCATGTTTTCTTTCTTTTTTTTTTTTTTTTTTTTACTTTTATAAATTTCATTTACATGGTAAATAAGTGTCAATGATTTTTTTTAAATTAAATTAAAAATCATGGATCTAGTCCATGTCCTCATTTTTGCAGGTGAAGACATGGAGAATCAAAAAATTAAAGGACCTGTCACAAAGTCACGCTACTAGTAAGTAATGTCTGCAGATCTGGAATGAGATGTGGTACTGTTTGATCCAAGTTTTATCCATTGCATAATAAGTTTTTCATTTCAGGTACAGTGTTGAAACGTCTGTATGAAACTGTTTCCATCCCTGATTAGACCACATGTGGTCAATGACACTAATTAAATGTCACTGTGTTCACTTCTGCTGTATATTTTGGAAGATACTTAGAAAATGAGTTACAGTGTGTTCTTTTTAAGAAGAAAGAATGTAGACTATAAGGTAGTGCAGCAAAAGAAAAAAGCTGTCATTCATTTGAAGGCTTTCCATGTCCTAGGTACTGAGTCATTCCATTTAATTTTCACAGAAATGTTGTAAGAGAGATGGCTTTGTCCCTATTCTAGAAATCAGCTAAAGCTCTAAGATGGTTGATTGTCCTAGTACATAGAGCAATTGATGTCAGAGTTAATTTCAAATCTACATCTCTCTGACTTCAAGATCCCCACTTTTTGTACTATAAAATTCTGTACTTAAACAAAGGCAGGGATCAATACAAATAGTGCATAATTCTAAACTAGTGTGATATAACCAGTTGTATGGTTCAGTGCATGGTTCAAGGTGCTAAGAGAATACTAAGTAGTGGAGGTCAATTTGGGTTGACACTGTAAAGACTGATGTGCTCTTGCTATTGACTCTCAACTAGCAATTCTTTAAAAGTGTGTTACTATGAAGACATTAGATACAATGATACTTGTAAATGAGTGGAAAAATATTAGCAACACTGCTAGAGATTGATAACTTGTCAAGATAAATAGAATGAGAGTTTAAAAAAGAGAGAGGCTTCACTTTGGCAGTTGGAATATGAACAGCTGTTAAACAAAGTAAATGGCATTTTGAGTTGGTTGGTTGGGATATAGATGTGTGAGGTTGGATAAAATTGTCTTTCAAGAGAAGAGTATGGGAAGCATGGATGTGAAAATGAGCAGGGAGGTTTTAGCAATAAGGAATAGGCTTAATCATAGAATATCATAAGGAAGAGTGAGACATTGTTTCAAAAAGTTAGACTGGGATTTTGTTGTTAGAAGTCTTTGAAGTCTGTTCTAAAAAATATATATTTTACCATATAAACAACAAGTAGTCGTTGATAATGTTGGTCTTTCATTATTATTTTGTGATTATTCATTGTTCTCATCTGTACAATGCTGTAGTCAGACTGTGTCTTGGAAGATTTATGGTAGGGTTATGATGGGTGGACTACATGGGTAAAAAGTCGGAATTGAGGAGACCAAGTAGCAAGTATAAAAAAATAGTAATGGCAAACATCCCTACTTAATTTTTATCTCTTAAAGATAATAAGGTATCTCCCCTTCTCAGTAGTGTAATTGTTATTGTCATAATTAGCTACTTAATATTAATAAAGAAAAGAAAGCAAAGGGGAGGCCAGACATTATAATGGTCATCTGAGCAACTTCACTAGGAAGCTAACGCTTCACTCTCTCCAGGGAACCATCGGTCTATTCCCTGCAGATCACTGGGAGAAGGGATCGAACAGAGGGGGCAATGGGCACATGTGCAGTGAAGTCCGGGTGACATAGGACAGCTGCTTGCCTGTCATTCTAGCTTGGGGAGCAATGGATTGGCTAGGGGGTAGACACTATCAGAAGCATGTGGAATCTTGGAAATTAATTGGTTAGTTTGAAGAAGCTCCAGGTTAAAATCCCCAGACAAAGGGTTCCCTCTCTTCTGTTCCCTCTCTCTTGCTCCCTCTGGTTCACACTTGGTCCTCTCTTGCTCCATGACCCACACTTGCCCCTGTGCTCGCCTGTTCTCTCTCCATGGCCATGTGGCCTTAAGCAGCCGCATGGCCCATGGCCAGTGGACCCACATGCAATGGACTGCAGCTGGGAGCACAAGCGAGGCTAGCCAGTGCTGGACTGGACTGGACTTTAATGTGGAACAGAAATTCTGGGCAGTGGCCTTAATTCTGGCCCTGCTGAAGACAAGATTGGACTTCTTCCATGGTGAGACAGATGGCAGTGGGTTCTTAGAGGGGAACCCCCTTCATTTTACATCATCAATAAAGTTTACCATGAAATCCTATCCTCTCATGGGCACCTCAGCAAATTATTTTCCTCAAGGCACCCCCAAGAACTCCACTTCCACTGATAATATAATCCCTTAGATTTCTGTAGTGACTTGGAGGAGAAAAGGTTACTGATCTCTTACACTATGTTTCAAGTCAGTCTTGCCTCAAAGAACCAAACATAAAATTCCATAGACCCAATATTTATTTTCTTCCAAATTGCCTATTTCTTGATAAATATTTATTGAATAAATTCATAAATTCCTTTTCTTTTTTTATAGCAAATTACTTTATTTTTTAATTAAACTTATGGGGGTGATACTGGTTAATAAAATTGTGTGGGTTTCAAGTGTACAATTCTAAAGTACATCATCTGTGTACTGCATAAATCCTTTTCACTCTGCCTATCCACCTTGAAAAATTCCTGTTATGTAAGGGAGAGGATAGATGTCATGACAGTTTATTATTATTAATGTTATTATCACTATTGTTCTAGAACCCTGTCTCTACTTAGAGGAGAAGCCTTTCTGAGTGAAAACTTCCTTGTGCTTTGAAGATCCCTGTTTACCTAATATTTGCACTCAGGTGGAAGAAGGGAAAAAGTAAGGGATACTTGTTTTCCTCCTAAGGGGCATAAACAAATAGGAGGTAGCTATTATTCTAAAGCATTTTGCTGGGATAACAAAGGAACCATAGTCATGAAAAGCTCCTTATGCAAATTAAGAATCATTTAGCTTCTTAAAGGTCAGCTGCTTGGTTTGATCACCCCTATAGGGAGACAAGAGACCTAAAGTTCTCCTGTTAAATAAACAATACAAGGCAACTCCTGCCCTCAATTCCATTTTAAACACTCAGCACTTTCCTCATTTTAGAGCTCTTTCTCGTCCAAGAATTATTATACGCATCCATGACTGAAAGTGAACAATATCACCCCATACCCAGCTACTTCCTATGATCTCTCAAGTAATAGAAACTACAGGCAGAACAATTTACTTTCTTCTTGCTTATCTAAATCCATACCTTTGAAATGTTATTCAGACTTTTTTTTTTCTGTCTTGCATTATATTTTTTATCCCAGACCCCCATTAAGAATTTAATTTATTTAATTTGCCTTTATGCAATGTATCTGCTAAATTCATTCCTTCTATATTGGATCTCTGTTCCACTTTCTTAGAGAAAAAAAAAATGTTTTTCTCCTACTCCAAACATGGATTATCCCTCTCAAAGACAATACTGTTGCCATGACAGAATTTTTTTGCTACACTGATACACATGAACATTTCTGAACTGCTAAGAAAGCAGCACTTTGGAGTAGGGGCTATGCAAGTCAATCCTACGTGTAAGATTTGACATTTTGTTTGGCCAGGTATTTGCCATGAAAAGGTGAGTTAGAGTTTTGGGTGGAAAGGAAAGCAGTCCTACACCTTTATTACAGATTTACCAACTTTTTGGGGGGTCACCAATAAAAAGAAAACTCTTTCTTTTTAATCTTCTGTCACCTGGGACAGACAGAAGATGGTCTGGACGTGATTTTCTTAACTGTTGGAACACTCATGCCCACTGACCCCAGTTTCTCTCCTTGTTCAGTTCTTCCTGCAACTGGATTTTGGCCAATGGAACAGTCACAGTTCTGTGTCCCATGCCCTGGCCCATACTGACCCCCACATGATCTTCCAGTCCAGTTCTCCTCCTGCATAGCTTTGGGAGCCACAGACACCAGTGCTCTCCCCAACTGCTTCTGACTCTTGTTTCTTCTCTGACTGCTCCTTAATCCCCTTCCATCCACACGCTGGCATTCAGTCTTGGCTTTCACCTATTTTGGGCTTAATATTGGTTAGAATTCTACAACATTTAGTTAGCATTGCGTATGCTGATTTAAAGTACAAAGGCAAAAACAAACAAACAAAAACCAAGAACAAGGAATGATGCCCAGCTAGCTGTTTGCCGAGAGTAGCACATTTTTATTTGGGTTTGCCTATTAGATTGACATGGACTTTTTATAGGTACTTTTGAGAAAGTTAGTTTGCTAGGAAGGGGAACCTAGTAAATACTAAGCTCCAATCATTTTAAGTGAGGCTTCCTGCAGGAACAAAACTGAGGCACACAAAGTGAGGCTATTGGAAAGAGAAGGGATATTGAAACTAAAGCTTGGTGTCAGCAGCTTTAAAGAATTCCAGTTCCTGGAAGGAAGAGGAGAAGTAATACTACATAAGACCTGGAGAAAAAGAAGGGGAAGAAGTTTAGAAGCATTTTCTTTGAAGTGGGAAGGGTTACCTTTTAAAATTTGATTTAAAGTATAGCTATATTGGCCTATCAACTTATAATCTCTTTTCATAATCTTTTGTTTTGTTTTTGTTTTCTGGTGGCTGAGCACCCGCGGCTGCCCCCAGCAGCGCCATGGCGGGGCGGGGCCTCCTCAGTGCAGCGCTGCCTCAGTCACCGCCGCCGCGGAGCCCCCCCCCCCCCCGCCTCAGTCACCGCCGCCCCCCTGCCTCAGTCACCGCCCCCCGGAGCCCCCCGCCTCAGTCACCGCCGCCCCCGGAGCCCCCCGCCTCAGTCACCGCCGCCCCCGCCTCAGTCACAGCCGCCCCGGAGCCCCCCGCCTCAGTCACCGCCGCCCCGGAGCCCCCCGCCTCAGTCACCGCCGCCCTGGAACCCCCGCCTCAGTCACCGCCGCCCTGGAACCCCCGCCTCAGTCACCGCCGCCCCGGAGCCCCCCCCCGCCTCAGTCACCGCCGCCCCGGAGCCCCCCCCCCCCGCCTCAGTCACCGCCGGCCCCCGCCTCAGTCACCGCCGGCCCCCGCCTCAGTCACCGCCGCCCCGGAGGCCCCCCCCCCTCAGTCACCGCCGCCCCCCGCCTCAGTCACCGCCCCCCGGAGCCCCCCGCCTCAGTCACCGCCGCCCCCCGCCTCAGTCACCGCCGCCCCGGAGCCCCCCGCCTCAGTCACCGCCCGGAGCCCCCCCCCTCAGTCACCGGCGCCCCGGAGCCCCCCGCCTCAGTCACCGGCGCCCCGGAGCCCCCCGCCTCAGTCACCGCCGCCCCGAGGGCCCCCCCCCCCCGCCTCAGTCACCGCCGCCCCCCGCCTCAGTCACCGCCCCCCGGAGCCCCCCGCCTCAGTCACCGCCGCCCCCCGCCTCAGTCACCGCCCCCCGGAGCCCCCCGCCTCAGTCACCGCCGCCCCCCGCCTCAGTCACCGCCGCCCCCGCCTCAGTCACCGGTGCCCCGGAGCCCCCCGCCTCAGTCACCGCCGCCCCCCGCCTCAGTCACCGCCCCCCGGAGCCCCCCGCCTCAGTCACCGCCGCCCCCCGCCTCAGTCACCGCCGCCCCGGAGCCCCCCGCCTCAGTCACCGCCACCGGGAGCCCCCCCCCTCAGTCACCGCCGCCCCCGGAGCCCCCCCCCTCAGTCACCGCGGCCCCCCCCCTCAGTCACCGCCGCCCTGGAGCCCCCCCCCCCTCAGTCACCGGCTCCCCGCCTCAGTCACCACCGCCCGGATCCGACGCCCCAGCCGCAGCAGCCCATCCCACCGACCTCGGCCCTCCGCCGGCCTCCCGCTCAGGGGCGCACCGGCCCCTCTTTTCATAATCTTTATTAACTAAATCAATGACCCAATTTCAGACTTTGCCCAATCTTTAGTTTACACTGACTTTTGTGTACAATACTTAGCTTTAGCACCTCCGCATCAGTAACACTACTTTGGGTACTAACCATGTTTTTCATCACCACATAGATTGTAGAAATCTACTATTTCACTTTGTATGTTAAAAATGAAAACCAGAAACGTGTCAACTTTGATATGATCTCTGTAACACTGGGTGGAGGGAGGGACATGTTTTGTTACAACAGAAAATATCAGTGTCCTTGCAGTTAATGGATTGGTTCAAACTGGGGAAGACAGAAGGCTGGGTCCAGTGCAGATGTGGGAGCTGATGGCACAGCCACCCAGAAGCCTGGGTACAGGGAACTCCAACTGTGCAGAAAGACCAGACGTTTAGAACAGCCTTGTGCTTCTTGCTAAGATTAGCAAACCACTTCAGAGTAAACTTGACATAAAATAATGTAGCATTTCTATGGCAAGTGAAATTCCATTGACTAAAAGGCAGGCTGAATTGGAAGAGGAGCGATTACAGCCAAGCCTCTGCAGGGACTGCGTGATCATAGGTGTCCTAGTGTGTGCCATGGAAGTGGAGACCTTAATTAGAGAGGCTGCCTTTCCAATCTCTCCCTAAGAGTTTACCTTTTTTAATGCAAGTAAATGTTGTCTCTCTCCCAGCCTCTCTGTATCCTGCACTCCTCAAAAGTGAAATTAGCACAGCAGATTCTACTTCATCAGGGCAGCCAATGAAATGGCTGAGGGTGTCTGTTTCAGTGTCATTTTCAGAAACAATTGTATCATTAAATCGCTAAAATTGTAGTGTTAGCAGTAAACAGAGCAAATAGCTGCCAAAGGGAGGAAAAACATGAACCATGCAGTTACTTTGTTGTAGCAATCTGCTTACAACATTCTGTTTGGTCTTGCTCTGTCTCCAACATAATCTTATTTCTCTTGCCTTTCAAAACATGTTAACCTTCTCTCAGTTGTTGTTTTGTTTTTTGTTTTTGATACCCTCCATTTCTTTTAAGCTCTTTGTAATTCTATTTTGTGTGTTTGTTGCACCTGTGGTTCAATCTGCTTTTATGATAATATTTTCAACCATTCTCTTGATATTCCAACTTAAATCTTATTTCCTCAGAGAGGTTATTCTCTGATTCTACAGATTCTGTTAGAACTATATAGAATATACTTTTTATAGCAGATGATATTTTCTCTTTGGAGCCGTTATTATAATTGTAATTAATTGTTGGCTTCAACGATTATTAGTGTAAAGTCCATTATTTGACTAACGTACATGAAGGCTGAGGTTGTCTACTTTGTTCCATCCAATGTTTAAG
The DNA here is from genome assembly GCA_030848825.1 of Tadarida brasiliensis. Lineage (NCBI taxonomy): Eukaryota > Metazoa > Chordata > Mammalia > Chiroptera > Molossidae > Tadarida > Tadarida brasiliensis. The sequence continues at coordinate 69,721,399 of CM061269.1, read as the reverse complement.
TGTTAATCACTATTCTGTACATATTTGATGCGTGAATAAATGGATGGAAGAAGCTTCAAATAGCTGTTCTAAGTAGTAGTTTCTAAAAATCCATAAAGAGAAAACAATATAATTTGCATTTTAACAATGTTATTAAGATATGGTTTTGGCCCTGTCCAGTTTTGTTCAGTGGTTAGAGCATTGGCCCATGGACCAAAGAGTCTCTCTTGGGTTTGATTTCCAGTCAAGGGCATGTACCTGGTTTGCAGGTTCAATCCCTGGCCCTGTTGGGGTTGTGCAGGAGGCAACCAATTGATGTGTCTCTCTCACATCAATGTTTCTCTCTCTCTCTCCTCCTACACATCCCTCCCCCACCCCCTCCCTCCCTTCCACTCTCTCTCTAAAAATTAATGGAAAAAATATCCTTGGGTGAGGATGAACAAAAAGGAAAAAATAAGAAGAGCAGAGATAGTCACGGTGATCTGGCCAACAACTAGAACTTGAAATGTCCCCACCCCCAATTCTTAAGCAGTTAGGCCTACTGTTTCCAACAATGGGAATACTTTATTTTTCTAGACATATTCCTGATACAATATATGTGCTCTTTAATTAATTCAGTAGGTGTATGATATACAAAAGTAAATTTTATAGGCTTAAAACTCATACCTTTATCTGCTATGAATTTTTATATTAGATTATAGAAGTACTTAGAGGCTAATGCAATGAATGTGTCTAAAGATTTGTTGCTCAAATGAATTTTTTTTACAATAATTTTAATGACTTTGTCTTGATTTACCAAGGTACTATGCATACTGAGATCTGATCATTTCTCAAATGGCTGGAATTAGTTATCACTTTCATCTACGTTCTCTTTTAATGAGAAAATTAGCTCCTCTTTTCTTGCCTTGTCCTTGGGGGTAAGTGAGAAGGGCATCAAAGGAAGGAGGGAAAGTGCAGAATTGTGCATTTGTGTCATGTAGTTGTTAATGAGCTGACCCATGACATTTCCCAAGGAAAATTAAATATGCAAATGAAGCAGTGGCTGAATGAAAGGTTTTCCATGTGTTTAACATGAGATCCTCTGAAGAAATTATTTTTTAAATTACTATCTTTTAATATTTATTTTTTTCACTGCTGTTGCTCATTCAGATGGCATTGCTGCAAAAGATCATTCAGAAGCGTGTGTGTCCCAGCAGGCTTGCACCAAGCATTGGTACAGGGCCACTAGGGCCCCTCTGAAAGTGGCAAGATAACTAGAAATCTGTCAAATGTTGATAAACATACTCAGCTCTACAGCCTGAGACACAAAATAAGGCACTTCATTTTGTGTACCCCAAATTACAGTGACCCCCAAAGCCCCATGTACCATATTGATTTTGAGGTTATCTAATCTAATCTAATTATAATATCCTTCTTGGATTTTCTCCATGTGGACTATCTCAAAATATTCCTAAATCATGTTGTACTTCTGGCTTTACCATTTCCTGGCTCTAAATTGCATTTGTCTGACTTGTTAAAGGGCCAATTTCAATGCTTCTACCAATCATCCCCTGTAATTCTGAGAGAGGTGACCTTGACCTGAGTGCTGGCAGACACTACTACCTCTATGTGACCTTGAAAGAGGAAGAGATGCTGCCTTCTTTATGATAGTCTATTTTTATAGTGAAATAGAATCTTGCCTTTATTTGTACTCCTGAAATAATACCAAGCATAACACTATTTATCAACACCAGCTTATAAAACCAGTTATGAAGTATTTAATGTATACAGGCAATGTGATTTAATGTTCAAATAAGACTATAGCATAAGAACATTAACTCTCTTTTTTAATCAAGGACAAAAATAAGTATTAAAGAGGTTAAATATATTGTCTAAAGATGTGTTACTTGACAATAGTATATCTGAGATTAAGGGCCACTTGTAGTCCATATGGTATTTTGTGCAAATAAGAAGAAAAAAAAGAGTTCTCTTTACTCAAGATACTTCCATCTTTCAAAAACATAACAAAAAGGTTTTATTGTAATCTATCATGCATGATGGCTATGTCATGGTGCTGTCTCCTTACATAAGTTATCCTTGTGAAGTCAAGAATCTGCATAAATATTCATGGAAGCACTTTTGGGATGTAAAACAAGTGCTCTGAGTTCAGAGACCTTCTGCTCAATTGCGCCACAAACTCAGAAATATCTCAGTAAGATCTAGTCACATTGTATACATACATTTTCTAGGTAAAACTGTTTAATGTTTTCTGCCCCCACCCTAGTCACTACAATGCATACCTACACTGGTCCACCATGAGGGCACTACCTCCTGAACATTATGAGGACAAGAGGAGCTGCAGAAGGAGAGCTGACAAAATCAATGAAATTGGGGCAAAATGTCCATCTGACTTCTAAGTTATTTTAAAACTTTCAATGCAATACCTTTCCTTCCTTCAAAACTCAGCACAAACTAGGAGAAAACAAAAACAGAATCCAACTCCATTGTTCTTTGAGCTACTGAACACTTGTAAGTATGAATCAGAACATTTGAAGGTAGAGTCTTGAAAAGGGGGTGGATGCAAGCCCGACAGTCATTCGGTGTGGCATGTGTGTGTTTCTGCCAGAGCTACTTGTATTAGCCAATTTGAATATCAAAGTAGGTCATACTAGTCTGAACCGTATTCTCTTTATTTTAACTTGAAGGATGTATGTGGACAGATGGCCAGAGGAAAGTATTTGGAAAATGTTGGTTTTGAGGCACTATGTTTAGTTAGAGCCTCCTGTCACAGCACCTCTGATTGGACGACAGCCACCAAACAAGTCAGTCATATGTTCACCACACCCTTTGCTTCAGTGGGAATTCCTAGCAACGCAGTTCATTTTCATTTCTCCTAACCCCATATGCAAAGATTATGTTATTAATAAACAGTTCATGTTGCATTTCTATTAGGAATCATCAAAACTTAATGTGACTTACATGCCATCCATTTTTTTAAAATGTGTCTTTATTGTTGAAAGTATTATGGATATTCCCCATTTTCCCCTACTGACCCCCTCCACCTTGCTCCCACCCCACCCCCTGGCCTTCACCGCACTCCTGTCTGTGTCCATGGGTTATGCATATATGCATATAAGTTCTTTGGTTTATCTCTTCCTGCCCCCCTCCCCCAACAAATTCCTCTGAGATTCTTCTGCTATCCATTATTATACCATGCTGTTCCTTGTGATTGGAGTATGTCAGAGTCAGATACTTTAGGAGTTGACTGGCAGCCAGAGCTTTTATTTCATTGTTGAAGGAACAAAAACTCAGAGAAATTCAATAAATTTCTCAAGGCTAAAGTTCTTTTAGGAGGACACCACCAGAAGTAGAACATTGGTCTCATAACTTAAAGCATGGGATTTTTTTTAAATTTTATTTTTCAGTTACAGTTTACATTCAGTATTATTTTGTATTAGTTTCAGGTGTTATTGCCTATATTCCCTATGCTGTACTTTATATCCCCATGATTATTTTGTAACTACCAGTTTGTGCTTCTTAATCTCTTACCTCTTTCACCCAGGCTCCAAGCCCCTTTCTCTCTAGCAACCAGTGTCTGTTCTTCTATGAGTCTGTTACTATTTTGTTTGTTCATTTATTTTGTTCTTTGGAGTCTACATATAAGTGAAATTGTATGTTATTTCTCTTTCTCTGACTGACTTATTTTATTTAGCATGATACCCTTTAGGTGCATCCATACTGTTGCAAAGGTAAGATTTCATTCTTCTTTATGGAGGAGTATTATTCCATTTGTCTATTGATGGGCAGTTGGTTTGCTTCAATACCTTGGCTATTTTATTTTATTTTTTTATCCTCACCCGAGGACACTTTTGCATTTATCATAGAGTAGGAGGAAGAGAGGGAGGAAGAGAGAGAGAGAAACATCGACGTGAGAGAGACACATGGATTGGTTACCACCTACATGACCTCATCCGGGGCCGGGGACAAACTGCAACCGAGGTACGTGCCCTTAGCAGGAACCGAACCCTGGGACTCTCTGGTCTGTGGGCCGATGCTCTAACCGCTGTGCCAAACCGCCCAGGGCTACCTTGGCTATTTTAAATAATGCTGCAATGAACTAGGGTTGCATATATTCTTTTGAATTAGTGTTTTGAGTTTCTTTGGATATACTCAACAGTGAAAGCACTGGGTCATAAGGCAGTTTCATCTTTAATTTTTCGAGGAAACATTATACTGTTTTCCACTGTGGCTGCACCAGTCTGCATTCCCACCAACAGTGCAGGGGAGTTCCTTTTTCTCCACATCCTCACCAGCACTTGCTGTCTGTTATTTATTGGTGGTAGCCATTCTGACAGGTGTGTGGCAATATCTCACTGTGGTTTTAGTTTTCATTTCCCTGATTAATAGTGACATTAAGCATCTTTTCATATGTCTTTTGGCCAACTGTATGTCCTTTATGGAGAAGAGTCTATGCAGGTCTTCTACCCACTTTTTAATTGAATTGGTTTTCCTTTTTTGTTGAGTTGTATGAGTTCTTTATTAATTTTGGATAATAACCCCTTATCAGATATATTATTGACAAATATCTTGACTCATTCGATAGATTTTCTTATTTTGTTGATGGTTTCCTTTGCTGTGTACATTTTTTTAGTTTGATATAGTCCTATTTGTATATTTTTCTTTTGTTTCCCTTTTCTGAGTAGATATATCAGAAAAAAATATTGCTAAGAGAAATGTCAGAGATATTACTTAAAGCATAGGATTTTAAAAATTGTATTACATAGTTATTGTTATCCTGAGTTATATGAAAACTTTAATTTCAAAAAGAAGTAAGATATATTTCTAAATAAATAGTGACAGCTCAAATACTACTCAATTACCTTAATGAACTATAGCAGCATAACTTGGTTATGCTACTAACTAGTAGCCATTATTGGTGCTACCAAGGAATTTCGTTTTAGTAACACAATACATCATACAGTCATTCCCACACTAGGTATCAGCAGCATTTCTGTGGCAGTTTGGTGCATCATTTTCTTCTTAGTGGTTCTCTAGGTAGAGGAACCATCTGCATTTTCTTCAGCTCACTAAAGTTGCTTTGTAATGGACCAGGTATTGTGAATTGTAATATTTTGATTTACACCTAGGAGCCCCACTGAGATGTTTTTGACAAAATAGAAACATTTATACAGAATCAGAATTTTTGGTTTAAAATTCAGTGAGGTTAAACATTAATTTGTATGCATCCACTTTTTTCTTTTAATTTTCATCTACCTCTAATATACCACATGTAATGTAGTCTACCACTTTAAAAGTCCTAATTTCTACCATCATATTAAAATATTTTTCTCATGGGATCATAAAAATGTATTCTCTGCAATATTGATCCAATAGATACTTATTTAAAATCTAATATGTGCCCCATGGTTTGGCAATATGAAATCAGGGCATCTATAAACCAATGAACCAAGGAGGACACAAATATATTCTAGAGCTATATTTGGTCTCAAAATGGCACTTCCAAGTTCTCACATATGTCAGAGCTCTTTAGTGATGATTCCCTTGTGGAATTCTGTATCGCTACATTATGGGTACATCATCTGAAAAGGGTAAGTTCTTCTCTGAATATCAGAATTGTAAATTAAAGAAAAACATCTGCACATAAATTGTGCCAATCATCAGAGCGTTTCTGGGGAAAGACAATTTTTCCTGTGGGCTTGCTCATCAAATCTTCCTGCGTGTGTTTGACAGTGACATCAGGCAATTGTCATTTCTACTGAATTGCAACAGAATACTGATGGATAACATTTCAATTGCTCATTCCACAGAACAAAGACATTTATTACAAGTTAAGATAGGAAGAGCTCAAAGATTTCACACATGACCTGTGATACTCTCAGTTTCTTAACCATGTGTTAAACTTCTAAATAGCCAATATTTCTGTTTATAAAAAAAAAAAAGTCAGGTTGAATAGAAGCTTACTTAATTTATTGCTTTTTAAACAGGGTCTCAAATTAAAATAGGAGCTAAACCACTACTTATTTTAGTTCAAACACTGGTAGGATTTGTAAAATGGAAAGTAAAATTGTCATTTGAAATTATGTCTTATAAACTTCAAAAGAACAAAGTGTAGTGTTGTCTCTTGAAAAAAAAAATACAGTTGTTTTTTCTTAGCTGTTAAGAAAATAGAAATTACATGAAGGTAATAGGATACAAACAGTGTGTTTAGCTGTGAAGGCTTCTGTTTTCCAAAAAACAAGGCAGTCCACTTCTGGGTATATATTCACAAGAGTGAAAATATATGTCTACACAAAAATCTGTACATAAATGTTCTCAATAGAACTATTCACAATAGCCAAAAAGTCAGAACAACTCAAATGTCCATTCAACACATGAATGAATGAAAAAATATGGTATATGCATACAATGGAATATTATTTGGTAAAAAAGCAAAATGAAGTGTTGATACATGTCACATGAATGAACCTTGAAAACATTATGCTAAGTAAAAGAGGTCAGTCATGAAAGATCATGTATTACATAATTTCTTTTGGATGAAATGTCCAGAATAGGCAAATAAATACAGACAGGAAAGTTAATTAATGGTTGCCTATGACTGGAAAGAGTTTAAGGGGAAATGATGGGCAATGCTAAAGAATACAGCATTTCTTTTGGGGGAATGAAAATGTCCTGAAATGGATTATGGTGACAGTTGCATAATCTGTGAGTATAGTAAAAATGTTGAATTATATACTTTAAATGGTGAATTGCATGGTATATAAATTATATCTCAATGAAGCTGTTATAAAAAATATTATTGACAAAAGCCTGGAGACAAGTTCATAAAATCGAAGAAAGAAGTATTTCATATCATAAGAAACATTTGAGTTGATCAGTATTGGCTAGTAATTGCTTATTAATTTATGAACAAACACTTGAGATGGTAATTATGAATAATTTTATTGTTATTTTTGAGAAGTTCATGTTCATAGAAGTATTGGATTCTCAGAAATCATGAAGAAATTCTTAGTGAGTTGATCTTTATATTTCTTTTTGTTTTGCTTTTCAATTACAGTTTACTTTTAATATTTTATGTTGGTTTCAGGTGTACAGCATAGTGATTAGACAATCATATAGTTTACAAAGCGGTCCTTCTGATATTTCTGGTACCCACCTGGCATCATACATAGTTATCACAGTATTATTGACTGTATTCCCTATGCTGTATTTTACATCCCTCTGACTATTTTGTAGCTTCCAGTCTGTACTTCTTTTGTTGTTGTTGTTAATCCTCACCCAAGGATAATTTTCCATTGATTTTAGATAGAGTGGAAGGGAGAGAGAGAGAAAGAGAGAGAGAGAGAGAGAGAGAGAGAGAGAGAGAGATTGGCTGCTTCCTGCAGCAACCCAAGGGCAGGGAATCAAACCCGTAACCCAGGTATGTGCCCTTGACCTGGAATAGAACCTGCGACACTTCAGTCCTTGGGCCCACGCTCTAACCGCTGAGCCAAATTGGCCAGGGCCAAGCTGTACTTCACCTCTTTCACCCAGTTCCCCAACCCACCACTCCCTCTGGCAACTACCAGCTTTCTCTCTGTGTCTATGAGTCTGAAATCTTACCATCTGCGGCAGCATGGATGAACCTAGAGTGTGTTAGGCTCAGTGAAATAAGTCCATCAGAGAAAGACAAATACCATGTGATTTTAATTACATACAGAATTTCAAGAACAAAATGAATGAATAAATGAACAAAATTGAAAAGGCTTTTTATATTTCAATTATTCTTAAATCAACAGTAGATTAAATGTATCTTGTGGATACTTTTCTAAGTGTTAAATAGTAATTATGACTACTAAAAATAATAATGCAAACTTAAAAAAAGCATAATTTTTTCTAAAATTATATGTGAAATTTATAAAATTATATTTGAAATGAATTTAAAATGGCAAATATTTAAAGAGTTTAAATGTCAGTGTTAAAAAATATGACTCAGATATTGCTCCTCTTTGCTTTATCTATTAAAGTATTAGGCCCAAGAACTTGAGCAACTTCAGAAGAAAATATTCAAGTGTAAATTTGGGGGAATTTTTTATAGGATCATAAAGTAGTCTCCATTCTAGCAGGATATTTGATAGAAAAATGCATCCAAGGTAGATTCAATAGGCATTAAATACATATTTTTATGCTTAAAAATACTGCCCTTGAAAGTAATTTGTCATGTTGAGACCGAGATGCTTCCCATGGAGTTGACGATCAAGTGAGGTATCTGATATGGAAGTCAGGTCCTTGTTTTGGTCTCTGAATGGCAGTTCTGCATTTTACTTCTTATTCAGATTGGGTTTTCTCAATGTCTGGCACAGCCCTCTCTGACAGAGAAAAATTGCTTTGTAAAATTATAGGAAGCAAAAAACACATACACAACAAGACTTATTTAGTTTGCTTTCAAACTCTTTAAAATCTGATTTGAAATAGTTTGTTTTTTTTTTGACTCAAGATTCACATCTTTACCCTGAAATCCATTGCTTTATCGCATTCCACTTTTAAAAGTATGATGTAATGAGAGTGCTAGATCAACATAATACATTTTATTTCCAAAGTGGTGTGAAAGTTTAAAAACATTTAGTATGATAAGCCTTATGAATAATTTGATTAAGGAAGATACATTCAAAATTTTAAAAATATATGTGTAATTATAAAACTCTTTATAGGGTTATATATGTTGCCAGACACATAACTATTTAAAACATACACACACATGCACACATATACACAGACACAAACATAAATACTACTCATTAGAAATTTAATTTTTACCATATTACATATCAGCAAAGTATTGAGCATAAGTGTAACCTAATTTCTTTTCTCAAAGAGTTTGTGTTTAGTCTTTTTTTCTATGTTTTTCTAATTCTGTCTTCAAAACAAAACAAATGAACAAACGAAACAACAGAAACAGATTCACAGATGTAGAGAACAAAGTGATGATTGCCGGATGGAAAGAGGTGGGGGGAGGGTGAAAGAGATGAAGAGGAACCACGGTACACATGTCTAGTTATAAAGTCAGTAAGCCCGGGGATGTACGTGTGGAATATAGTAAATAGTCTCATCATCACCGTGTACAGTCTTAAGTAAGCCCAGGGATGTACGTGTGGAATATAGTAAATAGTCTCATCATCACCGTGTACAGTCTTAAGCCTATAAATGTTGAATAACTATGTACACCTGAAACTAATATAATATTATATGTTAGCTATATTTATAAAAAATCAAATAAAAGGAAAAGTATTTGGATCTAGATCTGTCCCTGATATCAAATTAATCAAAATATTAAAGCAATTTTTCATTTTTAAAAGATTATTTTTAAGAATTTGAATTTTATAGAACAAATTGAATTTATGCTTTTCAGAAGATTTTTTTATAGCGACTGTAAAATGTACCTTTGTGAAACAAAAAAGGAGCACAGTTTATTCTCAGTGATTTAAAAAAATTTGGTAACTTATGTTATCCTTTAAACAGTTGCAGGCAGCCCTGGCCGGTTTGGCTCAGCGGTTAGAGCGTCGGCCTGCGGACTGGAGAGTCCTGGGTTCCACTAATGGCATGTACCTCGGTTGCAGTTTGTCCCCGGCCCCTGTTGGGGTTGTTTGGGTGGCAACCACTCGATGTGTCTCTATCACAATGATGTTTCTCTCTCTTTCTTCCTCCCTTTCTCCCTCCCGCTCTATCTGAAGATAAATGCAAACCCTCAGGTGAGGATAAAAAGAAAAAAATAAAATAAACAGTTGCAGGTAATAAGGAACTCTATATAGAACTTGCCAAAGGAGAATTTAAGATCTGTGGGTGGATTAAAAGTTGTTGGAAACACATTGCTTGCCTTTAAGCAGCTGACAGTCTTAGGAAGCAGAGGAGAAACTAGAGGACAACTGAACCTCCTCTCCCTTCTTGGAGCTCAGGCTTTCCTCAGCTGAGTGCCCACAGCCAGCCTGCAGGGCAGTTTAGTACTGCCCAGCTCTTGTTGATTCACACAGTCTATGACACTGATCAAAGAGATTAGATCATGGTTAGGGTAATTAGAGACTGCCGTTCTTATCAAAGTTATTATTTTGAACAATGTATTTTTTCCCCCTGAAGTGTTTAATCTAGCAGGTTTGAAGTTTAAGGTTGACATTGGTCAGCTTGTGGATTGAGAGCCTTCTGAATGGAGAAACAAGTTTTGAGAATGTGATTTTAATCTTTAGGATCAGGCCAGGCCTTTAATAGTTCTTCCTAAATCTGGGTTCTCAGCTTTGGTGATTTCTCCCTCAGGGGAATGCTTGGTAGTGTCTGGGAACATTTTTTTATTGTGACACTGGGGGGCGCTACTGCTATTCAGCGGGCGGAGGCCGGCACGCTGCCAAACATTCTGCAGTGCACGGGACCAGGGCTTAACAGCAAAGATGTCGATCATGCTGAGGTTGAAAAACTGGGCCTGACATGAGCAAACATATTTACTTCCCTCTCTTTTTTTCTCCTTTTTTAGAAGCTGGTTTAAGTTGTGTTTCTATCATAGTTGAACAAGTGGCATGTGACTGTCAAAAGAAGTTGAGTATTGTTTAGTGCAGTGGTTATGTAGGGCTTCTGGGAAGTGAGGATGCTAGAAAGAGGATTTCAAAACAGGAGAGAGACAACTTGAAAGAAACAGGTCAGTGTTCTAGGTAAACAGATTTGAGCAAAAGGCCCTTGACTGGAGACATGCAAACCTAAGACTTTGAAAGTATTATCAGTGTATCTGCATTATGTGGAAAAAAAAAAGAGTGAAGTTGGATTAAAAAAGAAAGAAAGAAAAAAGATACTTGGTAACAGATTGTGACCAGTCAAACTAAGGAACATTTAAGAGTTTTTGAGCTAGAAGGAATAGTATTTTCTGAAACCTCATTTCTTAATCCCCATAAAAACAGAGTTTCTGGTTGCACATTTAGAAAATGTCAAAAGTGTGAAGGAGTAAATGCTACCACTCAGGCATAATTATGATTATTACTTTGGCATATTTTCTGACAGATTTTATCCAGCAATAAATATTTTATAGACACCAGATCATTATATATGTGTGGTTTCTATTTGTGTTTATCCTGTTCACCTAATAGGTGTCTCAGATTAAAACTTCAGAAATTTTAATGACCATATAAAGCACATTAATTGTATAGGCCATATTTTATTTAACCATTTTTAAATGATGGCCTTCCTGTTTTCAGTGTAGAAAAAATTAAATAAGACTATAATGAATATCTTTGTGCATAAAATGTTATAATACTATTGTTATAAGTAGAATTAGATGAAATACATAAACATTTTAGAATCTTGATAATTGATGCTGAAATGTTTTAAGAATCATTGTACCAATGTATGTTCCTTTCAGTAGTCCACAGAAATAACTCCTAGTTATTCTTAAAATGTAAGGCCATTCTTTTTTTTTTTTTTTTTAAGAGCAGAAGGGAGAGAGGAGGGAAGAGAGAGAGAGAAACATTGATGTGATAGAGACACATCGACTGGTTGCCACCCACACGACCCCAACCGGGGCCAGGGACAAACTGCAACGGAGGTACATGCCCTTAGCGGGAACCGAACCTGGGACTCTCCGGTCTGCGGGCCGACGCTCCAACTGCTAAGCCAAACTTCCCAGGGCTGTAAGGCCATTCTTAACCAAGAAATGTCCTGTGCAAGAATTGTCTTTCTTTCCTATATTTTGTGAATTAATTCTAATCATTTTCTCATTGTGACTGAAAAACTGAACCATTAAACACAATTATGAATCAATCCATTTATTCATGAATCTCAACATAAATATACAAATTTTTCATTGTTTAAATCATAGTTACTTCTTATATAATTTTGATCTTAATGTCTGGTGTTAACATTGCTAGTATTTTTGAGATACTAAGAACCTATCATTTGTACATTTTTTAAAGATATATATTCAACCTACTTCTAAAAATGTTGATCTAAGTTCATCTGCCTGATTTCTGACTACATACTCATGAAGGCAGGGATTATTCCCTTAGTTTCTTCATGAATTCTAACAGTAGTGTGACAGCTTCTAGAAGGTTCTTAATGGTCCTAATACTCTGAATTTTTTAACCCAGATAGGTTATAGCAGTCACTTAGCTATGTAGAAGACTTTTTTGTTTTTTGTTTTTCTGTTAAATTAGTCTTCAGTGCAGAGCTGTTTTTCCTCTACTTAAAACTGCGGTTTCCTCTCAAGCCCAATTTGACCTGCAATCTTTGATAAGTGTTATCCACGTCCAGCCACCCTCTACTCCATGCAAATACAGGCTGTGCCCAAAATGTTCACAGGATGTCTGTAGATTCTATCACACTTTGAAAATGAAAAGTATTTTAATAAATACTGGCTTTATAATTATTCAAAGTTGTGTATACATTTTTGGGGACACCCTATATATGCACTTTTTTTTTTTTTTTAATCCTTACCCGAGGATATTTTTCTATTTATCTTCAGATAGAATGGGAGGGAGAAAGAGAGAGAGAAAGGGAGAGAGAGAGAAACATCAATGTGGGAGGGAAACATCGACTGGTTGCCTCCCGCACAACCCTGACCAGGGCCAGGGACGAACCACAACCCAGATACGTGCCCTTGACTGGAATCAAACCCGTGACTCATTGGTCCGCGGGCCGATGCTCTACCACTGAGCTAAACCGGCCAGAGCATATATATGCGTTCTTGATGTTATCAGTTCACTTTTATACTCAAATGTTTCTCTCAGTTAATAACATTGACTAGATTGCCTTTGAGATATATTCCACATAAATTAAAAGTGACAGTTCAATAAAAGGTATCCTCATTTAGCACTCAAGGACACAAAGCTCCGTTAGAGCTACCGTGTTCCTCAGCAGCACCCATTCTCTTCGCTACCCTGTTTATTTAATTCTTAATTTTTAATTTATTGATTTTAGAGAGAAAGGAAGGGAGAGAGAGAAAAAGAGAGAAACATGGATTTGTTGTTCCACTTATTTATGCATTCATTGCTTGCTTCTTGTCTGTGCCTTGACCTGGATCAAACCTGCAACCTTGGTGTTATCAGGATGATGCTCTAACCAGCTGAGCTACTTGCCTAGGGCTTGTCTTCACTCTCATACTTTAGAGTTACATGTACAACTGGCACATCTTATGAAGGACCACGTTTGATACTTGGTATTACATAATACATATACTATGCATAATAAGATATTTGTAAATTTGGTTTTCTTATTTTAATTTTCCTTTACATTCCTTGGATCAGGGGGTTTATAATTTTGCTTAGCAACTGTGCTCTTGAAAGCATACTTAACTAGTGATTTTAAAATGTGTATTCTAACTGTATGACAGAGTGTTGATCTCACAGGGCCAAGGAAGAGATATTGGGTGAAATTTCAGTTATATTTACATTTCTAGTTGATATAATTTTAGTACTGTATCTGAAGCTTTAAGCAATCACTTGCACCAAAAATGATTTTGAGTTGGAGGAAAACTAGCATTTTTCTATTCTATTCAGTGGCAAACTCTTGTTATTTTTGTGGCAGATTTTAATTGGAATAATGTAATGCTGATTAACGTGTTTACAGAATTGATTTTCTCATTAATAATTTCATCTTGATCAAGGTATTAGTTTTTCCTGCATAACAAACCACACCAAAATGTATTGGTTTAATAAATTTGGGGCCAAATCCAGGTGCTGAGCTTTTTATTTTTTCTTCCTGTTTAATAAAGTTTTATTGGAACACAACCATACCCATTTGTTTGCACTATGGCTGTGTTTGTGCTGCAACAACAGGGTTGAGCGATTGTAGTAGGGATTGTATGGCCCATAAAGACTAAAACATTTACTGTCTTGCCCTATACAGAAAAACGTTTGCTGAGCCCTGGCAGAAAACAGCGTTCCTTTGCTACCTTAACAATTTTGTCAGTGAGCCATGTGAACTGAGTTTATAGGAGCGGTCCTTCTGATGGTGTTGCCTGGAGTCACTCAGCTACAGTCTGCTGGCCTCATTTCTCTGTCTGAGAGTTGGGGCTGGCTGTCAGTCAGCTAAGGTGGTAGGGATGGCTGGGTCACATGTCTTCAGTAGGCTAGCCTGGGATTATTGATGTTACGGTTGCAGGACTCCCAGAAACAGCAAGGGAAGGGAAGCCCCAGGGAGCAAGGAGTTTTCAAGCCTCTGTGCCACATTTCCTACTGACCATGTGCCAAAGCTAGGCCGAGCATCAGTGTGCACATGTACGGACATAGGGAGGCAGGTACCATCTGGGAGCTATTGCTGTAAAAATATGCCATAGTCATTTCCTAATGTTACGGATGAGGAAAATGGGGCCCAGAGAAGTACAGCCCCTTGTCCATGCTCATATAGCTAGTCAGTGCCTAAGCCTGTGCTTGACCCCAAATCTCCTGATTTCCAGTAGCAATGCTCCTATTTCTCCTCTTCTTCTTTAAATGCCCTTCAGCTCATCATCAGTAAATAATTAGGTAGCCCAGGGGATGCTATTGTGCACAGCTAACAATATTGACTTGGATTGCAGGCTTCAGCGTTCATCCTGGCTTCACTACCAGGTGATTTTGAACAAGTGACTCACATCTTCTGACTGTATTTCTCTCCAGACATAAAGATAGCAGAGCCTGCCTCATAAGTAATTTGATGAGTGGGATGAACTATGTGAGGTATTACTAAAGCATCAGATCAGTGGAAATGTTCAAAAATGCTAATTACATTATTGTTCTTATCCCATTGCACATTTCATTGTGCCTTTTATTTTATATCGAATACATTGTTTGTCTTTAAAGTTTCTCATCCATTCTTTCAAACTCCAAAATTGGTTTCTCTTTACTTTCTGGACCACTGGTTTTTAAGTAGCTTAGGTTTAAATTTTTAGAGCCTAGTTTGCCCATTAAATGCTTTGGTGTGTATATAACAGGGGTCCTGCCATATTAAATAGCATTTTTTGGCCTTTGAAGGTCTTCTCTATTTGATCAAGGCACATTTTCTAGAGAGGAGACATTATTTGTTGGACAGATAAATCCTCTAAAGCTACATACATATTTAGCCTCAACATTTTTCAAGGAATCCACTGAGTACTGGGTCCTAGGAAGTACAGCTTGTGCCTTTATTCCCAGCAGGCCAGTAAAGCTCCAGGCTCCCCATCACTTACTTTGCTCTCTGGTGAAGAGACAGCTCTGTTTTGTTATTCCTGTTTGTATAAACTCACATTGCATTATTGTCATTACCACTTTTCCTAAAGAAGAATTGAGTTCAAGTCGTGAATCTCATTTCTTTTTCACAATATTAAACCGTATTATTATTTTAGATTCTCTGATTTGATTTTTTTAAACTTTAAAAATCACACCTATCATTATTACAATAGGGTAATAAATAAATATACTATCTTTATGATAGCTTAGATCGGATCAAGGTAAATGTTCCCGGTTATTTTACTGAGTATTTATATTATTTTGTTTTTGCAAAGTTATGCTGTCAAGTTCTTTCTCCGTATTTGAGTCCACGTGTGATTCCAGTGGTCTAGTTTCAATACGGTACTGAGGAAATTCAGTTTCAAGCGTCCATGAAATTAGCATTCACAGTCATTGAGATCATTGACACATTATTTCCGATGACATTTGGCTTTTAACTTTTTTCCTGTTTGAGTGAGCACGTGACATGTGAGCTGCAAAGTAAATTTGCAAGCCCGCATCGAGTTTCTAGGATCCTGTAGATGTTCCCAGTTGTTCAGATTTATTTGAAATTGGTCTTTAAAGAGTTAGTTTCATTTTAATAACAGTGGATGTGGCTTATTTAGAAAAAATGACCATATGTATGCCCTAAGTAATATAATTCCCTTGAATACCTAAGAATTAAAAAGAGAAGCAAGAAAATCACACTTAAATTCTTAGTTTATTTTTTAAACTACTGGCAAGGGACAAAGAAGGCTATATTACTATAGAGTTGCAATCACGTGCCAGATAATGCTGCCCTCAAAAGAAAGGTTCAAATGCAAGAACAACCCTCCTTTTGTTAATTGTCTTAATAGGAGTTTAAGTGCTCTTTCTCTGTTATGAAATCTGGGCAAGTGTAGAATATTCTCCTATTTCCAGGGTAAGTGTCACCTTGTAATGACATTCACAGACACACTAATGCGTGACTGCGACTTCAGCGTCCTTTAGGGCTTGGCTCTCGATATCTTGGGAGTGAGAGATCCAGGGATTTAGGCTCGCAGGATAAAACCTGGATTTATATTTAGGAATGTTGGGATGTGAGGGAGAAATAAATCTTAGCTTGAGATAGAATTTAGACTTAAAGACACCTTTGACACTACCCAGCTGAAACTCCATATCTGTTAATGAAAAAGAAAAAAATTGAGATTTGGAGTAGAGAAAAGATTCACCAAATGTCAGGGGTAACTATTAGTAAAAGAAGGACACGATTAGGAGGACTAACAGGACTGTGGGATCTGATATCATACCAAAGTGCTTTATTGGGCTGAATAAGGTTTTAATATTGCCCAAGGGTTCTGTTTATTTGGTACTGGTTTACACTCTGGACCCAACTGCCCTTGCCCTTAACAAATCAAATTAACACATAAAATCATGGGATCCGTAGTTAAATTTGCATTTCAGATACATAATTTTTTGTAGTATAACTTTGTCCCAGTGTCTGTCATATCGTAACAGGTAGCCTTGAGATGTATTTGATCTGCGATCTAGAAAAGGGAGCTAACGGGCAGCAAACATGATATCAGGACCCAGGCTACCAAGACACTGAGTTTGGGGCAGTTTTGTAACTGAATGAACAGGAGCGTTGGATGAGGACACTAAGGTAGGTACCCACGTTTTATGAATTAGGTCAAAACTATGACCATTTAAAGGAGAGTTATAGGGAAAGGCTGTGACTGGACTGATTGAAATGAAAATCATCCCCATATGGCATTGTGGACTTCTCAGATCGTCTCTTCTTGGTTTAGGTTGGCTCCAGGACTGAGTGGGGCTGTTCCTAAAGATGGAAAACAACCGCAGCTCCCACCTGGAGGGCTCGCTAACTCTAGGGAGTCAGGGTCACAGCAGAGGATATCGAGGCCTTTCTATATAAAAAGGCATGATCTGTGGGTTCCATATTAAGGATAGTTTGAAGTGAGCAATCAAATTGCTGCACGCTGGTGAGGAGGACAAAGAATACCAGTCCTACTAGGTTGTGCTACAGATAAGAAACGGATGCTTTCAATAATCTAAACAAATAATACTGGTTTAAAGTTGAATTTATCATCTTTTTTCATGTAGTGATCCATTCTCCATCATTCAGTAAGTACTTGTAATGAATTATAAATTAAGCATGAAATTCAGTTGTTTTTCCTACTCTTCAAGTTCTTAACTATAAATTGTTTTTCTTAAGTATATGAAAGAGAGAGAGAGAAAGGAGGAAAGTCAACACCTTATAAAACTGAGGCTACACTCAATTGCCTATTTGTATACTTTCTACAAATTTGGATAGAAGCAAGGTGTAGGTGCAGATAAGTATTCTGAAGTGAATAGCAAGATGAGTATGGTTGGCTTGCCAATATTATGCATACACATTATTGCTCATTTTACTGCTGGTTTTATAAACATTGCCAAATGAAAGTGTGGGCATAAAAAGTCCTAGATCGTTTACACATATTGCATCATTTAATGGCGATCTAAACACATTTAGTGGTTAGTGCTCTTTGATCAAGGTAGGCTCTTATGAGCCTTTTGCTCTGTTCTTTTACATTATAATATTCTACCTTTAGGCTTTCTCATTGTTCAACCTGGTGAAACCATGTTAATGCAACATTTAGCAGCCGCTCCCAAACCCTACACAGGGAACCAAGTAGAAGGGCTGCCTGAGCAGAAACTCATCAAAACCTGGGTCTGGGATCAAGGCCTTAAATTAATATATATATCCCACTGCGGTCTTTTTGTTCTCTCTTGACCCAGCTCCCACCGGTTTGAACAAGAAGAGATACATCATTGGGTTACATATCCGGTCCTTGGAAAGGACAGGCATGGAACAGGCTGGAGCATGGCTGACATTAAGGAGGATTAAAATCTGGTCTCTCCCTCTCTCTCTTTGTCTCTCTCTCTTCCTCCCTCCCTCCCTCCCATTCCCCTCTTCCTTTCTTTGCTTTTTCATACATAGCCACAAACACACACAACCCTCCCCTTCTATGCATACCTGTTCTGTTATTTTTCTACTACTGAAAGCAGAAAGTGTTTCTGTTTGTTTGTTTGTTTGTTTTAAAATGACCAGTCAAGATGGTTAGGCACTTGAATACCAATGGCTGGTTCAGGTGAGGTATCCCCTTAGATGTTTCAGCTATTCTAGCAGAGGGGAGCATAGGAAGGTATACCGGACTGTGGCACCATGTAAATCAGTTTGAACTAGGCAGTTGGCCCAAACTGTACTCCCTGCAATTCTCTGGGATATTCAATTATTTCTCTTTCTCACATGTCTGTGCCTGCCTAACCAGTTGGCTATGATGCATGCTATTTTCCTCCTGGCTATAAATTCTTCTCTCTGACAGTGATCATGACTCCTTGCCCTAGCAATGTGCCCTGGAGGATGCCCCTGGTTTGGTGTAGCTCCCTGGCAGCCTTTCCCCACTAGTACCAACAATTATAATTCCCTTTCCTTCACCAGCATCTCTTCACATTTTTGAAAGCCATCTTTACAAGTTTGTGAAATATGTTAATATTCTTTGCCTATATTTTCTTTTTTACATTATTCTTATCAAGATGCAGAGGTTCTTGGTATACTAGAGAAATATTGATCTATTAGTCCATTGTCTGTAATATGAATTACAAATACTTTCTCATTGTTATTTTTCTGATAATATTTTGACATAGCTTTTGGTGTTTGGTTTTTATTTGATAAATAAATTTCAAAAATTAAGTACAATTTATTCATCTTTTCTTTTAGAACTTCTCTGTTTTGTCATATGTACCAAGGCTTCCACTCCTGGCTTATGAAAGCTTTTTGCCATGTTTTCTTTTGAGGTATTATGGTTTCACTTTTCCATTTAAATAATTGATATTTTGGAACATTTACTGGAATAAGGTATGAGTTATTGATAAAATTACTTTTCCCCTAGATGGCTATTCATTTTTACAAAACCATTTACGAAATTATGTTATTCCCTCGTTTTTATTATATAGTAAATTTTTGTATGTATGTATACTTATTTCTTCTATTTTGTTTCAAGTTTATATATTTTTCTGAGAGTACTATACTTTTAAAATTATGTTGTAATAGTAAGTATTTTAAGATATGATTACTTAAGCCCTGGCCAGTTTGGCTCAGCAGTTAGAGCATCCACCTGCGGACCAGAGAGTCCTGGGTTTGGTTCCCACTAAGGGCACGTACCCGGGTTGCAGTTTGTCCCTGGCCCTGGTTGGGGTCGTGGGGGTGGTAACCACTCCATGTGTCTCTCTCACATCAATGTTTCTCTCTCTCTCTTCCTCCCTCTCTCCCTCCCCCTTTATCTGAAGATAAATGCAAAAATGTCCTCGGGTGAGGACTAAAAGAAAAAAAAATATGATTAGTTAAATCCCATCTCTTTGTTCCCAGAATACAGCCTAAAAGTGAACTTAACAGTTGGTGTTTTTCTGGAAAGATCACACATAGATCCATCATCCTTTACTCCCATGACTTCAGCAGTTTCTTTGTTTTGGTCAATATTATAGTTTTTGCCATCTTGGAAATGTGCCACTTGAAATGACATTTAGTTAACCCTATGATAGAATTGGTCTTTCGATTATTAGTAAGCTGGAATGCAGCTGGATTTCAAGTAGAAGGAAAATCATGGATAGACAACTTCTTACGTAAAACTGGTTGTTATGAGGAGGCAGAAAGGGACAGAACAGGAGTTTAGGGGAAACATACGGCCTTGTTCTTCATCTTTCACTGAGACATCCTCTTAGTATACCTTTGGATTGAGAAATATTACTTTTTTTTTTCAATTAGAAAAACCTAGTGGTTGTGCTATCTTAGACATTTAGAATAAGATGTCAAATGTGTGTGTGTGTGTGTGTGTGTGTGTGTGTGTGTGTGTTAAAATAGATTATTCCAAATAATACAGGAGCCAAAAATCAATTCCACTGGATAAATAATCAACGGTTATGCTTTTACCATCCACATCAAACTATAACTCCAATTTACCTGAATATACCACTAATTTGCATTATGTCAATACCTTCGGCTCATTGCTAATTTTAGCAGTATTTATGTAGCTTCTTGGAGGGTGTTATAATTACAGCTAGAAGAAGAAATCTCCAAAATGTAGCTCAAGTTCTCTAATTCAACATTTATTTTGCCTTTAGTGTATATGATCCACTCTGACTTAAGAATTCATCTTTTATGAATAGAAAAAAGATCTATGTGTAATTTTTATGATTGTAATACTACTTAAAATTATCCAAATTAGAACAGTTAAAATGTTCCCATTTAGGGGACTGGTTATGTAACGTGTAGTATTTACAGGTATGGCTTAGTCACCTTACAATACATTTGCAAAGCCCTGGCTGGTTTGGCTCAGCGGTTAGAGCGTCGGCCCGCAGACCAATGCGTCTTGGGCTCAGTTTCGGTCGAGGGCACCTACCTTGGTTGCAGTTCGTCCCTGGCCTTGGTCAGGTTGTGCAGGAGGCAGCCAGTCAATGTGTCTCTCTCATATTGATGTCTCTCTCTCTCTCTCTCTCTCTCTCCTCTCTCTCTCTCTCCCTCCCTCCCTCCCTCCCACTCTATCTGAAGATAAATGGAAAAATAGCCTTGGGTGAGGATAAAAAAAAAAACATTTACAAAGAGGTTTTCAGGGTTTAAGATGAGGCTGATGATAAAATGTTAATAGTAAAAACCAGGAATATGGAAGGTAAGACTGGTTATGAACATTATATTAGAATTATGAAAATGATAGTAGTGGTTCTCTGAGTGTTGGAATTATTGGGTTTCAATATTTTTAGCTCCCTAATTTTTGTGTTTTTTCTATAAATTTTTTTACAATGAATGCAATTCATTTACACCCCTCCCCTCTTTTTGATGAGAACATTTAAGTTCCACTTTTTTAGCAAATTTCAGTGCTGCAACACAGTGTTATTTACTATGCTATATATTATTTATATATTCATGTCATAACTGAAAGTGTGCCCTTTTAATAACCTCTCTCTATTCCCTGTCCCCCAGTTCCTGGCAACCACTTTTCTAATCTCTGTTTCTATGAGTATACTTTTTTCTTCCCAGGTTCATCCATGTTGTCACAAATACCAGGATTTCCTTGTTTTTAAAGGCTAAATAATAATCTATTTTGAATATATATATAATCTATTTTGAAAAATATATAAATATAATCACATTTTCTTGATCCATTCACCCACTGACAGACACTTAGGCTGTCTCCATACCTTGGCTACTGTGAATAATGCTGCAATGTACATGGGAATACAAATACTCTATAAGATAATGGTTGTATTAGGAAGTGAGATTGCAGACTCATATGGTAGTTCTATCTTCAATAATTTTGAGGACCTGTATACTGCAGAGGTTGTACCAGTTTACCTTCGCATCAACAGTGCACTAAAGCTCCCTTTCCCCACACCCTTGCCAGGATTTGTGCTCTCTTGTCTTTTGATAACTGACATTCTGACAGGTGTAAGGTGATAGCTCAACGTTGTTTGACTTGCGTTTCTGTGATGATTAGTGATGCTGAGCATCTTTTCATGTATCTTAGGGCATGTGTATGTCTTCTTTGGGGGGGAAATGTCTATAATAAAGGTCCTCTGCCCATTTTCTAATTGTATTTTTTTTAATGTTTAATTTGAATGAGTTCCTTATATATTTTGAATATTAACCTCCTATGAGCTATATTGTCTGAAAATATTTCTCCCTTGCCATAGGCTGCCTTTTTAGTTTGTTGATGATTACCTTTGCCCTGCAGCTTTTTAATGTGATGTGGTCTCATTTGTTTATATTTGCTGGTGTTGCCTTTGCATTGGTGTATATCCAAAATGGCTTTGCCAAGACCAATGTCAGGGAGCTTTTCTCCTATATTTTCTTTGAGTTTTATGGTTTCAGGTCTTATCTTTAATTCATTAGTCCATTTAAGTTAATTTTCATAGCTGCTATCAGATAGGAATTCAATTTCATATTTTTTTTGCATGTGAATATCCAGTTTTCCCAAAACCATTACATAAATTTATTTTTGAATGTTGAACCAGTCTTGAATGCCACTTGAAATGCTGTATAATTATTTTTATACATTGTTGGATGTGATTTGCTAATATTTTGTTGAGAAGTTTTGCATCTATGTTCATGAGAGTCACTGGTTTGCAGTTTTTTCCTCCTCTGGTAATGTCTTTATCTGGTTTTGTTTTTAGGGTAGTAGAATGAGTAGAGACGTTGCTGCTACCAAATTCTTAATCTCTACTCTTTTTTTTCACCTCCTGTGCACACTGCTCCCCGTCTTTCTTATATTGCCGTGCTAGACACCACCCTGATTAACTTCCAAGGTAACATTTTTTTTTAATGCTTTGCATTTAGCAACCTTTACTGAAGATTTGGCATCCAAGAGGGGAATTAAAATGCAATGCACAGCATACAATTCAAATTTATATTGATATCCTTTCTTCAATACACCTCTGCCATTCCAAATAATGTGCACTTTTCACGAATTGTTCTATTTCATCTATTCCTGGACTTTAATTGTACAGCAGGACTCTTCTTAGCTCTTTTTTTTCAAAAGTCATATGATTTTGTAATATAAACAATCCAATGTTCTTTAGTGAGTTTCGGGCTTATGCTGTTTATTAGCCAGGATAGGCTGATATCAGGTGTTTAAAATAAAATAAACATTTAATATTTTTGTCATAGTTTGTTACAGGTCCATAGAGAGGCTCTGCTCATGTCGTCATTCAGGGCACCAGTCTCCTTTTATGTAGTAGCTGTACCATTTCCTTGGACGAAGGAAAGAAGGAATTGAAGGTAGCTCAAGAGACTTTGGAAGTATCATGTATCACTTCTTCCACCTTCTGCTGTTCAGAACTCATTCACATGTCCCCACCTAATTGCAAGAGAGGGTAGAAATGCTGGCCAGCCGTGTGTTCCAGAGAAAATGAAATATACTTTGATGAACATATAGGAGTCTTTCTGTCATGCTTTATAAAAACCTTAGGCTGATCTGTTAAGTAGAACCCAGATCTGGGTCTCCACTCCTGTACTAATGTTTTAGTGAACATTTCTTATACATGAGCTCTCCATCTTAAGCAGGACTTCTTGTCTAATATAATTCCACCTTCCTTAGAAAGAAGAGGCTCCCATCAATTTTGTTTCTTTGTTTTATTGTCTGTTTATCTGTGTCTTAAACTGCCCTTTTTACTGTTTCTATATTTATTTAGCCTAGTTCATGCAGTGTGCATATATAATTTGGTAACTAAATTTTTCATTAATGGTACTCTAGAGATTTTTTTTCATATGGATTCATGTTATCTACTGGACTCTGAAATAATACCACCTGCATTTTGTTCTGATTTTAACTAACAGGCTAAATGTTAATGCCTCTTGAGTTTTTTTATTGTAGCTGAAAATCTGTCTCTATACTGTGTGAAAGCCCACTTTCCTCATTGTCCCTGAAGGATTCTTCAGCCACATTTTTCAGTTTCTCAGCTCCTTTCTTTATTTTTATTTCTTATCTGTTTCCAAGTTATTCTCTTTGGCTACCTTGATTTCATGTTTATTTCTTGTTTTTAACTTAGATTGCTCCCTATGTTCCCATAGTCAACTGGGTGGTTGTTTTCCTCTACCTCTGTATTCAGTCCCCAAGGTGAAAGGAATTAGTGAGTGCTTCACCTACATCTGTTTGCTCCTCGTTCCCTGACCTTCTCATTGATTTCAGTTTTTCAGTGTGTTTTATGCATTATAGTTGTATTTTGTTTTCTAGAAATTTAATATGTAAATCAGACTGACTTTTGAATTCACTTTTTATGGACTATTTTGTGATAGTCTTTATTAAGCATGTTTGTAATCAGGAAATGCTATACAAATAAAAATTGATTAAACTGAGCTCAAAAAAGATTGTCTATAGATGTGGTATGGGATGAAGAGATCATAATTCCAATAATCTAGGAGGAGCAATAAAACATTTACATTTGGATTTTGTAATATAAAAATATTGCTGAAATGCAGCCATTGTAATGCACATATTAGTTTAGAGCCTGGCTATTAGCCTGCTGCTTTTGCGAGTGGGAGTGTCTCTTTTTAAAAAAACAAACGGGTTGAATGTAATGGGTGAGCTTAGTAGAGTTATCAATTCAACAAAATGATCTAAACTAAGATACAAAAAAAAACTTTTGTGGTGGTAGTGATCATTTTTGAGGGGAAAATTCTTTGAAGGATATGGATAGAGAACTGTTTGTTGCCTGGTTAGTTTATGAAGTAACTAATACTTATTTTCTTGACAGAAGTAGGTATGTGGTTCATTAGCAAGCTTCCCCTTCCCTAATGTTCCAGGAAACAACCCCACCCCTCCCACCCATGGAAGGGATGTGCTGAGAGCCGGTTACCAAGGAATGGCCAGTTAGTTTGACAGTTTTGATCAGTTCAGAGGTGATGTGTAACTCAAGCATGGCCATTGAGAGCTCTACCAAAAACTGCTGACATTTTCAGAAAAAATTACTAGCCTACCCTTAGCTAGTGATTGTATAAGCTGGAGCTGCTGGGAGCTCTTGTTGCCATCACATGGGAGAGTTCTATCTAAGGACAAAACAGAATGAGGAAAGCAGAACCAAAAGGGAGAGAGAATTTCCTAAGGGTGTTTTTGAAGCCCTAGTTCTAATTGTATCTGAAGTCAGTCACCTCTTAGACTTCTCAGGAATGTAAGCCATTAAGTTACCTTTTAATTTAAACTAGTTTGAGTTGAGTTGCTTTCACTGATCACTAGAAATGTACCAACCAAACCGCTGACTACCTAGAGTGTTTATAGGTAGTCACATTAGAATATTCATTTTAGGTGGGCAAAGAAGGGACTTCCCTATATTGTTCACCATTTTACCTCTGTCATATATTAGAGTGACGGGCACAGAGATGTGCTTTATAAATATTTATGGAATGAATAAATAATTAGTTCAATTTAATTTAATAATTTAATTCAAGTGTTGGGCTCCTATTTTGTGCAAGGCCTTATCTTTGGAGATAATAATGTAATAAAAGAAATAAGAAGGACAGAGACTGTTCTCCAGACTCTGATTTTGTGCAGGCAATGAAATATAACAATAACTTAAGGTGGAGTAAGAGAAGGGGCTAACAGGAGTGAAAGCTGTAGGTTAAAGGGTAGTCAAGTCCTCAGGGCTCCAGAGTTAGCCCACCTGGATTTGAATCAGTGCTCTACACTGTTAACTGAGTGACTTGGGTACATTACTTAAACTCAGTTTCCTTATCTCTAAAATGGGAGTGATACTTCTCTGTCCTTTATGGATTTGTCATGAGGATACATCAAGATTTTCTACTTGAAATGGTTGAAATGCCTAGGATATATTAATTGCTCAGTAACTTTTAGCTATTTTCATTTTAGCATGCAGAGATTGTTGGAACATGATTTAAATATTGAAGAATTGGAAGTGAAGTCACCCTTGGAAGCTGAATATTTATTACTTTGCAAGTCAATATCAACTATCAACAAAACCCCACATACATGGTCTAAAATACAAAATGATCCAGAAAAATATTACTTCAGTGTAAAATGGGTTAGATTTATATGGTGATAAGTTTATTTTAGAGGAGATGAGTTCAAACATGCATCCTTGGTCAACAGGAGAAAGGCCTTGTGTATTATATTTTTAAGAATCTTAATAAGAAACAATTTGACATTTTAAACTTGGAGTGATAATGACAATGTTGGATTTTTACTAGATATTCTGCAGGAGAAAAGGAATAAAAGAGATTTTCCAAAATAAGTGTGTTTAATTGCCTGCTGTATGGTATATATGCAGAAGATTAAGTAGATGGATATGGACTTCTGGATTCATTACTATACAATGCATAAAGCTCATAAAATTTGATGAAATTTTGTAAAGTCTCATTCAGCAATAAATGTCCTTCTATGTCTTAGAATGCCTTTTATGATTACACTTTCTTTTTTACTGATGGTAAAGTTGTAGTTTCCCGAGGGTCTTTGGGTTCAAAGCAAAATGGAGTCCCATGAATGGAAAAAGTAGCTTCAAGTATGCCTAATACTGCTGGCCTACATATTTCAGAAACAAGGGGAGGGGGCACTTTTCTACTTGATTCGAGGGTCTATTGCGAAGATGAAATAGCATGGTATAGTAGAGGAAAGGATACAGACTTTGGAAATCTTAACAAAAATAGACTAAAGACGTGTGGTCTTGGGCAAATAACCTTGTTGAGTCCCAGGCTCCCTATGAGTAGAAAGAAAATAACATTAACTTCATAGTGTTTTTGTGAAGATTAAAGACAATATTTACAGGTGACACTCATGTTTTTGGCATATGGTAGGTGAACAACATATGATAGCTGTTCTTATGATAAATATATAGCTCCATAAATAAAACTCTAGAGACAAATATTAAGTAGCAAGACTTAGATGGATGCGCACTGTGTCTCAGCTGACGTCACAGCTCGTGATGAGCCACTTTCTGCTGTGCCTTCGCTCTCCATTGCTCCAGCCTCCTCCAGAGGCCAATGGGATGGAGGTTTTCCAGACAAAGATTATGAGGATGAAACACCTGTTTTCCACTTTTTCTTCTTCTAGGACGGTATGCTTTTCTTATTTGGCATATAAAGTAAGCATAAGCCTAGTTTCTTCTAGAGCTAAGTTCCTGTCTTAACATTCTCTGTCCAACTTTCCTGCCCCTGTTCCTACAGTATTTTCTGGCCTCCTCTCCCAAACTTTCTTGTTTGTTCAATGAAAAGTCCTCATTCTTTCTCAAAACAAGGTCCCTCGGAGGCATTTTGAGTCCACCTCACAGCTCTCCTTAAGAATTATAAAATACATATTGGGTGGTGAAGGCGGGGAGGTGAGCAGGAGTTGGGAGGAAGGGGTCAGTGGGGTAAAACAGGGGTACACCTGTAATACTTTCAACAATAACATAAATTTAAAAAACACACATTGGGGCAGTCGCGGCTGGGGCCTGAGCTCTCGGGACTGGACAGATGGCGCCGCCCCTGCGCGCTGTGTGCCCCACGTACACCGCCCGCAGAGCACCCGCCCCGCCCCTCTCATGACCGCCCTGGCGGTGGGATGCGGCTGGGCCCGAGCCCCCCCCCCCCCCCTGCGCCGCCGCCGCCGCTGAGCGCGGGGGCGGGGGGGGGGGGGGGTGGCATCGGGCCCACTACCACCGCAAGGCGCTGCTGGGCGGCCAGGAAGAAGTGGACGAATATGCTAAACTCACCCCGAAGAGCAGCACAAAAGGCTGAAGTCAGTCATCAAGAAAATCGCCTCGGACTCCGATGGTTTTCTCATGGAAAGTAAGGACGCCCCACGCGCCTAACAATGGACACGGAACCGCGAGCCCGGAGAAGGCGTGGGGTGGCTGGGCCTGTGCCCCCGTTCTGGCACAGAGGGTCCTGGCCGAGAGGGAGAGGGTGTGGGAGGTTTGACACCTGGGAATCGTTATTGTTTAAATTGAACTTGTTGGGGTAACTTTTACGTTGGTTAGTAAGACCATAGAGGTTTCAAGTGTGCAGTTCTGTGACACATCGTTGTGCCCACCACCCAAAGTAAAATCTTCCGTCACCCTATACTTGACCCCCTTCACTGTTTATTGCCCCCTACCCCCTTCCCTCTGGTATACCTGGATGTCTTGAGGCATCGAATACCCAGTAAAACTGGGTGCTTTCTCTAATAATACATAAACACCATTGACCCTACATGTATGCCCAAATCACACCTTGAGCAAACACCCTGTTCCTCGGGAAAAAAAAATACACACTGGGATATTAAAAGCAGTTACTTTCTGGACCTAAGGACTCTTCATTGTCTTAGGTTTAAACTGATCAAATCCACTGGCCTGGGCTATCCTTAAAAGTCATAATTTTGCCCTGGCCCATTTGGCTCAGTGGTAGAGCATCGGC
The DNA here is from genome assembly GCA_030848825.1 of Tadarida brasiliensis. Taxonomy (NCBI): domain Eukaryota; kingdom Metazoa; phylum Chordata; class Mammalia; order Chiroptera; family Molossidae; genus Tadarida; species Tadarida brasiliensis. The sequence continues at coordinate 69,693,343 of CM061269.1, read as the reverse complement.
CTGTGGACCAATGAGTTGCAGGTTCAATTCTGGCCAAGGGCATGTACCTCGGTTGGGGTTAGTCCCAGGCCCTGGTCAGGGTCATATGGGAGGCAACCAGTCCATGTGTCCCTCTCACGTGATGTTTCTCTCTCTCTACCCCTCCCACTCTATCTGAAGATAAATAGAAAAATATCCTCGGGTGAAGATTTTAAAAAAGTCATAATTTGTCTTTTCTTTTAAATAGTTTTTATTGATTTTTTTAGAAAGAGAGGAATGGAGAGGGAGAGAGACATCAATGTGAGAGAGAGAGACACACATCGATTGGTTGCCTCCCACACAACCACAACCAGGGCCAGGGCTCAAACCCAAAACCGAGGTATGTGCCGTTGATCAGGAATCTAACCAGCAACTGTTTGGTCCACAAGCCAATGCTCTTACTGCTGAGCCAAACCAGCCAGAGTCATTTTTTATTCTTATTTAAATTTATTCAACTACCTATATTTTAGCAAAAATAAAATCCCATGCTTTATCATTATACTTGAGATTCACTCATTCATACATATATACATACTTACATACATATACATTTAGATATGGAAATGTGTATTTTTATATAGATATATATATGTGTGTGTGTGTGTGTGTATCATCTTTTGAAAAAGTAGCTTTTTTAATGTCCCTCAGTTGGGACTTGGCTTTTTTTCTCATGATTGGACTGGTTATGAGCTGTTTGGAGAAAGGTCACAGAGTGGAGATAAGCTGCCATTCTCAAGCAACATGACATCGTGAGTGTAAACCTTGATCACCTAGCTAAGATAGTGTTTGTCAGGTTTCCTCATCTCCACTTGCAGATGAGAACTATGGGACCCTCATGAAAGAAAAGTTTTACTCAGATAAGGCAACACTCTCCATCCTCCTAGTACTTTTGCTGGACACTTTGTTCTTGTAGCAGGTATTATTTGAGGAAAAGAAATTATTTTATTTCACATATGGAAACAGGAATGAGTGTTCATAGTCAGGGCTTTGGAAGATGCTCTTCTCTGCCCCAGGGCTGCCTCACACCTCAGACCTCATGTTCCCCCTACACCTCATGGCTGCAGGCTAACCAAGGTAGCCCAGGAAGTAAGACGTGAAGCCAACATCTCAAAACCTGTGGTTTGGAAACTCCACCTCCGGTGTGCAGAATGTCTCAGGGTTTCCAGACGAATCTACGCTGTCACAGCATTGCTGCAGGAGGCGAAGGGGCATGGCTGGGTGGCCAGTAGAAGGCACACACTTGTGAGTCCTGAACCCAGACCAATCATAAGGATGCCAGGAGACATCTCCCTAGAAGACAGCACTCTTGGGATCTACTGCAATGGAAAACACCTTCTTAGAGCAGCAAATGTCTCTTCTTTCTCTTGTTTGTAGTTTTAACTATTATATTGCCCTCTGAAAAAAATAAGTGAAAATAAGCATCCCAGTATATCATCGAGCATCACAAATGAACAAATAGCCCGGCTGGTGTGGCTCAGTGGTTGAGCGTCGACCCATGCACCAAGAGATCGCCAGTTCAGTTCCTGGTCAGGGCACATGCCCAGGTTGTGGGCCAAATCCCCAGTGGGGGGCATGCAAGAGGCGACCAATTGATGGTCTCTCTCATCAATGTTTCTATCTTTCTCTCCCTCTCCTTTCCTCTCTCTAAAGTCAATAAAGAAAAAAAAAATTAAACAAAAAATAAATGAATGAATAGAGGAGAGCACTGGGTATCAGCAAGTTTATTTTGTCCATTTCCATTTGGATATAAATTTTTAATCTGTAAAGCATTTCACCATTATGACCATTTTAAGTAATCCATTAAATTGTGCTGAGCACGGCCATCATTGAAATATTTTTCAAAGTAACTTTATTAGACTTTCCAGCCAAGATGATGATGATGAAGGCATAGGTCAGGGCTGGAGAATGTCATTTCCCATACGGCCCTCGAAATCATTTGGTCTGGCCCTGCCAAGGCAACCACAGGTGGGACTCAAAACTGAATACATCTAGGAGCTATTTTCATAGTAACATAAATGTATATTAAGTGAATCATAATAATAATGTAAATTTTGAGGGCCAAGCAAGGAACGACCATTACAGGATAGATAGGACACACACGAGTACATGACGGGACAGACTCATATGCTTCTCGCCGGCTGCCTGTGGCCCATCTGCCTGCATAGTGGTGACTCAGAGGACAGTCAGTGCCAGGCAGGCTGGGACTGTACACGTTGCAAAAGTGTTAACACACTGTGGCGAAACTACAGTGATCCCATGATGATGGGACAAGATGAGATGAGATGATTCCTGGAGACACTGATGACCTTGCCTCCAATGATTGACAATGATGTTGTCGACATCTCTGCGGACACAGACAGTAACTTCAATCCAACCTTTATCCACACATCCACGATCAACAACCCTCACAAAAAACTGAATCTCAAATGAAGATTAAGGAAATTGCAGTACACAGAAAAGACCTCAAGAGTCGATGATACGGACATTGGATATGCTCCAAATCCAAGATGCAGGATTAGAACAGTGATCAAAGCAAAATAATCAGGTTGCTGGCAACACCCACACTGGATAGTTATTAAAACTCAAGTGGTGTGACATTCCACAAATGGTGACTACAAAGAAAAGAAATGTTGATGCAGAGTGTCGATCTTTCCAAGAGAAACAGACAAATGATTATTTTTTTGTTGAAGTCAGAGTCAAACCTGGGTGCCTAGTTTGTGGCGATGCGTTAGCGGTAATGAGAAAAGCCAATCTGGGCATCGTTACAGCTCAGAACATGCTAAACTCAATGAATTGGAAGGCCAAATGTGTCTGGATAAAATCAATGCTCTTCAGTAGAGTTTGGAATAGCAACAAGCCGCTTTCATTAGGCCTTGTTGTGACAGAGACAACGTTATGCAGACGCGTTATGTAGTGAGCGAGCTAATTGCAGCAAGCTGAGGCCTCATGGGGAGGGAGAGTCTGTGAAAGAGTGCATGGTGGCTGCTGCAGAGTTGTTAGCACCAGACAAAGTAAAATTGTTTCAGAGTGTTAGTTTGTCTCAGAGAACCATCTCAGATCGTATTACTGATTTAGCACAAGATATTGAAAAAACACTGAAGGATTCTGCAGGAGATTTCCAGTTTTTCTCTCTGGGTTGTGATGAGACAACAGACAAAACAAATACTGTCCTACTGGCAGTTTTAGTTCGTGGGATAAATGCAGTTTGACACGCAAGAGGAACTGCTGTCACTGGAAGCCATGCATGGCACTACTAGAGGCTAGGACTTGTTTGAGAGACTTGTTTTATCAATGAACAAACTTGAGCTAACATTTGAAAAGTGAAGTGGCCTTACTACAGATGGAGCTCTACCCTTGGTTGGCTCACAAAAAGGGTTAATTGCATTTGTCAAGAAAGAACTGAATAGTCTCAGTCTTGATCCAAGTGATTTAATTATATGCCACTGTATCAGACACCAAGAAAGTCTCTGTGCATAGTCATTGCAGCTCAACAATGTGATGTCAACAGTAGTGTCATGCTCAAATTTTTCAGAAGCAGAGTGTTTAACAGCCACCAGTTGAAGGAGTTACTGAATAATCTTGACTCTGAGTCAGTGATCTTGTTAATCAATCACTGTGAAGTGTGATGGCTGAGTCACAGGAACATGCTCATGAGGTTTTAGGAACTGTGGGATGAAGTCAAGCAGTTCATGGAGATGAAGGGGAAACCTGTCAGGGAACTCAATGACAGCAAGTGGCTGTGTGATTTAGCGTTCATGGTGGACATTACCATGTACCTCTCATAGCTGAGCCTCAAGCTGCAGGGCCCCAACCAGCTTCTCAGCTCCCTGCTCTAAAATGTGAAATCATTAGAAGCTAAATTAAGGCTATGGAAAGTGCAACTCGAGAGGAATAACACGGTGCATTTTCCCACTCTGGACGGACAAAAGCCTTCTAGGACACTTGAATATGCTGGTGAATGTGTGAAACAAATTGAGGATTTAATGAAAGATTCAAGGATGTGAAAAGTAAACAAATGGAATTGAACATCTTTGCTACACCTTTCGATGTGGAACCAGCTGATGTGCCTGATAACCTACAACACGAAATCATTCAGCTGCAAAGTGATAATGAGCTGAAAGCTCGGTACAACAACCTCCCACTGCTTGAGTTCTAGAAACGGTACATAATTAATGATGGATTTCCCACTTTGAGGAGACATGCGTCAAAATATGCATCTGTGTTCGGAAGAACTTACTGCTGTGAGCAGTTCTTTTAAAAACTTACCAGGGGAAAGAGTCCACTGCACTCCAGACTGACCTACACAAACCTGGAAACAGTTGCTAGTAGCAACATCATCAATACCAGCTAACATCACACGCCTCACCAAAGAGAAGCAGTTTCAGCCATCACATTAGAAGTAGTTAAATGTTTGACTGAATATAGCAGGCTAATTTTTAAGTTGATAATTTTGTATGGCCCGTGAATAATATTGTAAATATCCAAATGGCCCTCGGCAGAAAAAGGGTTCCCATCCCCGGGCATAGGAAAACATGGTACTTGCCTCCTCCCACAACCATGTCAAAATTATAACTAAACTACAGTACAACCATCATTCAGAACCACCTGTAATCAAGCATGATGGAAGTCCTACAACTATGAAATTAAGAAGAAGCCACAGTGAGACTGGTAGGTGGGGTGGAGATGTGGAAGGGCTGGTCCCACACCCACTTGTGGCAGATAAAAATCAGGAGGAATATCGTGGCTGTGGAGGTCTCCCCTGAGGAGCAAGGAGGCCCAGTCCCACACCAAGCCTCACAGTTCAGGGTTCCAGAGCCAGAAAGACAAGTCCCTGTAACTTCTGGCTATGAAAACCAGCTTGGATTGAGGCAGAGGGAGGCTGAGGCTTCTGGAGCCCCAGGCACCTCCTCTTAAAGGGTCCACAAAAACTCAGACTCTCTCCCTCTGAGCTCCAGCAGACGGGCAGCAACTTGAAAGGCAACAGAAACATATGGGGAAGAACTGAATTGTTTGCCATCATGGCAAGTGCTGGAGGGGTAGCTTTCTCCCTGACAGAAGTGCTGGCAGAGGCTCTTGTTCCTTTGCTGAGCCTTCTCCCCACAGAGCCAGCAGGTGTCACCATATCTGAGACTCCAGCAACCTGAGACTCTGTCCCACCCAGCTTTCCAGCCCACCCAAGTTGTTTCCAGTGGCTTTACCATAGAAATGGCCGGTCTTGGCTCATGCTTCAGATTTTCCCAAAATCTCTCAAACAAGCAGCATCTGGCCTCAGTGAGACCCGTACATCTAGCTAAGTGGCCCCAGACCCAGCACTAGCAGTAGCCAGCCTTGGTTCACAACTTGACCTTGACTGGGTACCTCCAGGCCCAGCACAAAAGCAGCCTCATGCAGATTGCTTTGTAGTTTGCCTGGTGGCCCCAGGTAGAATAAGGTAGTGGCTGACCTTGGCCTGCACCTCCCAGGAGGCCCCAGAGCCAGCACACTCAGCAGATAGCTTCAGACACATTGAAGCACCACCACCCAACCACCTCCACAAGGGACACACTCAAGTCTTGAACTCAGTGGGTACCAGAGCCCTGCTGAAGTAAGTCTTGCTCTGTGTGGTGGCCCTGCACAGCTGATCCTTCAAGGTGATCAGAGGCAGGTGGTTAGTGGTCACAGCCAGTCCTTGCAGATGAACATCCTGAGTAAATCCCTCTCATTGATGTGCCAACAGTAATCAAGACTCAATTACATGGGGGGGGGGTGTACCTCCAGTGCCCAGCTGGTGTGATCAGGGAGGTTTTGCCAATGGACCCTATAGGACACAGACTAAGTTAGGCCACCCTACCAAGCCTAGGAGATGTAGCAGCTCCACCTAATATATAAAAATAAACACAGGGAGGCAGCCAAAAAGAGGAGACAAGGAAACATGTCCCAAATGAAAGAACAGAACAAAATGTAAACAAGCAATCTACTAATGAAGATTTCAAAAAACTGGTTATAAGGAACTTAGTGAAGGCCTCAGGAGCATACAGAAGAACCAGTCAGGCCCAGCTGGTGTGGCTCAGTGGCTGAGCATCGATCCATGCACCAAAGGTAGCCAGTTCAGTTGTTCAATTCCGGGTTAGGGCACATGCCCAGGTTGTGGGCCAGATCCCTAGTGGGGGGCATGCAGGAGGCGGCCAATCGATGTTCTCTATCATCAATATTTCTATCTCTCTCCCTCTCCCTTCCTCTCTCTTTCTCTAATCAATAAAGGGAAAAAAATTAAAAACAAAAAAAAGCAGTCAGAAATGAAGGATGCACTAATTGAAATAAATAATAATTTACAGGGAATCAACAGTAGAGTAGGTGAAGCCAAGAATCAAACCATTAATATGGAATATAAGGAAGCACAAAACAACCAATCAACAGGAAAAAGAACAAAGAATCCAAAAAAAATAAGAATAGTGTAAGGAGCCTCTGGGACAACGTCAAGCATACCAACATTTGCATCATGGGGGTGCTGGAAGGAGAAGAGAGAGAGAGAAAGAAATTGAAAACCTGTTTGAAAAATATGATAGAAAACTTCCCTAACTCGGCAAAAGAAACAGACATACCAGTTCAGGAGGCACAGAGAATCACAAACAAAATGAACCCAAATAGGTCCAAGCCTCACAGCTCAGGGTTCCAGAGACAGAAAGACAAGTCCCCGTAATTTCTGGCTATGAAAACCAGCTTGGATTAAGGCAGAGGGAGGCTGAGGCTGCTGGAGCCCCAGGCACCTCCTCTTAAAGGGTCCACAAAAACTCAGACTCTCTCCTTCTGAGCTCCAGCCACAGGTAGTGGCTGACCTTGGCCTGCACCTCCCGGGAGGCCCCAGAGCCAGCACACCCAGCAGATAGCTTCAGACACATTGAAGCACCACCACCCAACCACCTCCACAAGGGACACACTCAAGTCTTGAACTCAGTGGGTACCAGAGCCCTTCTGAAGTAAGTCTTGTTCTGTGTGGTGGGCCCATGCACAGCTGATCCTTCATCATCATCAAAATGCAAAAGATTACAGACAAAGGGAGAATCTTAAAAGCAGCAAGAGAAAAGAAGTTCATTACCTACAAAGGAGCTCCCATAAGACTGTCAACTGATTTTTCAAAAGAAAATTTGCAGGCCAGAAAGAGTGGCAAGAAATATTCAAAGTGATGAAAAGCAAGAACCTACAACCAAGATTAATCTATTCTTCAAAGCTATCATTTAGAATTGATGGACATATAAAGAGCTTCCCAGTCAAGAAAAAGCTAGAAGAGTTCATTACCACCAAACTCGTATTATATGAAACGTTAAAGGGTCTTCTTGAGGAAGAAGAAGAAGAAGGAGAAGGAGAAGGAGATCAAAAATATGAACAGGAAGAAGAAGAAGAAGAAGAAGAAGAAGAAGAAGAAGAAGAAGAAGAAGAAGAAGAAGAAGAAGAAGAAGAAGAAGGAGGAGGAGGAGGAGGAGGAGGGGGAGGGGGAGGGGGAGGGGGAGGGGGAGGGGGAGGGGGAGGGGGAGGGGGAGGGGGAGGAGGAGGAGGAAGAAGAAGAAGAAGAAGAAGAAGAAGAAGAAGAAGAAGATCAAAAATATCAACAGTAAAATGGCCATACAAACATATATCAACAATTGAATCTACAAACAAGATGAACAAGCAGAACAGAAACAGACTCATAGATACTGAGAACTTTTTGTTGGTTGCCAGATGTGATGGGGGTTCAGGAAATGGGTGAAAAAGTTGAAGGGGTTAAGAAGTATAAATTGGGTATTACAGAATAGTCATGGGTTTAAGGGGGGTCAATGGGGGAAAATAGGGGGAACATCAGTAATACTTCCGACAATACAGATACATTGTTTAAAGTAATTTTATTTGTGAGAGCAATTAAATTGCATTGGTAGCACCTTATTCCATCCATTCAATACATTTTTCTAACTGAGATGTCCTTCAACAAGTGCACCTGGTCAAGGTTGTCTGTCTCCTATCCTGTTCCTATGTTTGCTGTTAAAATACAGTAGCATTTGTTAAAGAAACTGTAATGAGGCTGTTAAACTGTCAGGTTTACCTTGCTTCACGCAATACATATACTCCTAAAAAGTTGCGCCAAAGTAGCATTTTTGGTAAATTATTTTGTATTTTATATTGTTGTAGAAAATAAAAACTAACAATAAATTCTTTTATATGCATAAATTGAGATACCTCATGCAAGTTGCTTCAACAGAAGTATATCTATAAGAATGTTTTAGCCCTGGCTGGTTTGGCTCAGCGGTTAGAGCGTCAGCCTGCGGTCCAGAGAGACCCAGGTTCGGTTCCCGCTAAGGGCATGTACCTCGGTTGCAGTTTGTCCCCGGCCCTGGTTGGTCGTGCGGGTGGCAGCCACTCGATGTGTCCCTTTCATGTCGATGTTTCTCTCTCTCTCTCTTCCTCTCTCTCCCTCCCACTCTATCTGAACAAAAAATGAAAAAATGTCCTCGGTGAGGATAAAAAAAAAAAAAAAAAAGAATGTTTTAAATTATGTAAACACTGAACACACATATATTTGTTTTTGAGTTCACTCAACAAATACTTATTGAGTACCTGTTGTATGTCAAGCACTGCTCTAAGGAGCTGGGAATTCAGCAGCAAAAAAGACACAGTCCCTTCCTGTTTGGAGATTATAATCCCCTGGGACAATCAGACCAAACAAGTAAATAATTCCATAATATAACCTCAGGTAGTAAAAATGCTCTGAAGGAAAATAATATAGGAAAGAATAAGAGAGGAATAGAGAATGCTTGGAGAGAGGGTATTTTAGACATTCTGTTAGTTTTCTGTTGCTGCATAATAAATCACCACAAACTTAGTGGCTTAAAGAAACACACATGTATTATCTCACATTATCCAAGACCAGGAATCAAGGCCCAGAGTTCCCTGAGTTCTCTGCTTAAGTCTCGCAAGGTTGTGGTCAAGAGTCAGCCAGGGCTGGGTCAGATCTGAGGCTTTGGGTCCTCTTCCCAAACTCATGTGTGTTGGCAGAATTCAGTTCCTGCAGCTGTAGAACTCGTGGAGGCAGAGGGACAATGTCTGTACCTGCTTCTTCATCTTCTAAGGGCTACTCTGATTAGGTCAGGCCCACCCTGGGTAACCTCCACTCAGTCAATGATAAGTAACCTAATCATGGGTGTTAGATCGCGCTGAATCACAGGTTCCCCCTGCAATGGGACAGTACACTGGGGAGTAGAGATCATGGGGGCCACCATAGAATTTTCCCTACAAGTGACAGGATGGTCAGGGCAGGACTTTCCATGTTAGTTACTTTTGTTTTGTTTTTTCTTTTTTTTTCTTTTAAATCTTGTCTTTATTGTTGAATATATTACAGATGCCACCCCTTTTTTTGCCCATTGATCCCTTACTCCTACCCCCTCCTGCCTTCCCCACACTATTGTCTAGGTCCATTGGTTATGCATATATGCATGTAAGTTCATGTTAGTTACTTTTGATCAAAGACCTGAAAAAAATCAGACTGAGCTCTGTAAAGGTGACTAGTAGAAAATTTAAAAATGCATGTGGGACTGGCTTTCTGGACTCACATTATGTTTCTGTGGGCCAGGACTATGACAGACACTGAACAATGCTGTATACCAAAGCTGAGAATGAGCACTATGTGCATTCCTATTTTACCAATGAGGACACTGAGGTTCCAAGAGGTTCACTAACACCCTCAAGTTCACAGTCAACCGTGGTAAGACCAGGATGTGAGCCGAGGTGAGGAACCAAGCTACAGAGCAGGACACAGGAATACAACCTGTGCTGTCACTCGGGGGACACACCCAGGAGCACTCAGGGCTGGTTTAATGTTCCACCATCACTATTTTGAGGTTCCTAATTTTATCTAACTCGGGTTAGTAAGTGAAGTCCGAGGAGACAGTGGCGCATGCGCATGAGCGGAGGGGATGCCCGCCACGCACCTGCCTTTCCGTCCACACATAGCATTTGGGAAGCCCCCTGGCACAGAATGCCACTGGACCCATGATGGCGAGAGTTCAGTGAGGCTCACCATGAGTGCAAGGTAAGCATGTTATGTCCATGACTACATAAACAGGAGTGCGGACGGCCCTGAGAGGCTACACCCTTTCCATTTGAACCAGATGCCTTTTGGCGATCCTGAAAACAGCGGCACCCATGTGGTCCAGCTCAGGGGCAGTGATCGGGATGGGAGTGAGGGAGCACTGAGGACTGTCCCTAGGAATCTGAAAACGTCTGAGAATCCGAAACTAATGACTTATCTCCAATGAGCCTCCTAAAGAGCAGCACGTTATTCTAGTAGAGCTTCTGGAACACACTCCTCCTTGGAGACAATATAACTGAGTACAGTCTGAAATCTGGGACCAGACTTCTGTGTGGTGATAGACCTCAACTGGAACGATGTCATGCAGTTGTCTGGGGATCTCACTCTGCCAACCACCACCTCAGCCACCCCCATGGCTGCCTGAAATGTCCTGGGGAGAGCTTTATTCCAAAACTTAGGGGTACATATATGTAAAATATGTGAGATGTATTCCTGGGAGGGATGGTGTTTTAAACATTTATTGTTCATTTGTAACTTACTGATAAAAACTGAATGTTAAATTTGCTATTTAATATTCACAAAACTAAGAAAGTCTAAAGGAATTTTAAGTTCTGTACCTAGGTTTGTGTAAGTTGTATTTGAGGACATATGTGGTCCTCAGTATAAATGTCTGGGCACAAGCATAATTTCCAGGCAGTATCTCAGACTTGCAAGGTAGTGGACATGGTGACACAGAACTCAAGGTCTCCAAACATTAAAGGGGGACCCAGGAAATATCTAGGTTACAGATGAAACAAACAAGAACTCTTATTAAGGTAAACATATAACATGTTAAAAGGTGGTTTGAAAAATAGGATAGCAGAGTAGGGCAGAAGGACCTAGAGGCCCAAGAGGGGGAGAAGGGAATGTGCTGGGCGGGTGGGGGAGGGCTTGTGGGCACACCCTCTTGAAGGTGTACCCTCCCCCTCCCCCAGAAACCCTGTGTGACTCCACAATGCTCTGTGATGCAGGCCTAGGAATAAAGTCAAGAGTCTGCCCTCTCAGAGCTCAGTTGCCTTAAGCAGCTTTGACTTCTGAAAATGGGACCCAGCCTATTTCTGTATAGACTACGAGAATATTATCTGAGCTACTGCTCAGAATCTTTTGACAGTAGCCGCAACCTAATTTACATCTCTGTGTTGTGGTTGCTACTCCTCTGCTTCATTTTCCTCGTGGGAATTCCATCCACCCCAACCTTCTGGGAAAATGAACACACGCAAAAGGTAAGGAACCCTGGGTGAGCCCCAACAGAGTTTTTATTTTTGTTTCCATTTCTATTCCCACATTTTTAAATGAGTCTGGTTGAGTCAGAGAGACACCGAAGATGAGACATCTGAGGAGAGAACAGAACATCACTCTTCTAGGGGAAGAGACCTGGCAGGGCTAGGGGTTCAGGGAGGACTCAGGTTTTCATATGAAGCTCACAGACCATCTAGGTGTGGTGGCAGGTTTCTGACTAAAATTCCAAACACAGTGATTCCCTGGTTCTGGATCAAGTTATTCAGAGACTTGCGGATCTCTGTAGGACATCAGAGATAACCAGCACTTCATCATGAGTCATACTCCCCTGTCAGGCATCGCTGGTCAACCCTTTGTGTTAGGCTGATCAGGAGGGCAGCACTGAGCCTCTGAGAGCCTCTGAGCAGAGGCTGCAGCCTGAGCACCGTCCCAGGTTACAGGGTCCGATCTGAGGAAACAGAGACGTGACTGTAGGCCGCAGATTCTGTGCCCTCATTGAGCAGAGGACCTCTGAGAATGCCAAGTGTGGACCTCATAGACAAAATCCTTCCTTGAGTTTTTCAAGAAGGAAAAATTAAAAACATTTAAAATGAGCATAAGGAAAAAAACAAAGTTCTATTAATTAAAATGAGTTTGGTTGGCCCGGAGAGACATTATTCTTGGATAATAAATGTCTGAGTTTCCTAGAGAGAGGAGTGAGAGAAATGAGTCCTAACCCCTCATTCTTTTCTTTGTGTTCTCAGCGTCAGGGCAGAGTCAAGAGGAGAAGGAAAGGTGGGACACTGAAAGGTAAGGTTCTGCCTATTCCACCCGAGCTCCCCAAGGGCGAACCTTTCTCTCTCCTTTCCATGAGGTACCAGGTCCATGATCTCTATGTCACTTGGTAAATACAACCCCTCTCAGGAAAGAGCCCTCAGAGGAGAGGCTCATGGAAAGACAGTAAGAACCTGAGATACTTCTCAGATTCCCTGCTCTACTGTACCTGGGTCTGAAACAGTGATGGACCTGAGTAGTGAGTGGGTGTTGCCCAATAGATTTTGAGAGTGAGAACTTCTGTCTCCTGACTTTGAGAAGGTACTTTAACTTCAGGATCATCAAATTACTCTTTGTTGTATCCATTAACCTCTTTGATTCTCAGAGTGGCTTTGAGCATCCAATGAGATAATGTGTATAAAAGTGCATTATAAGTGAAGTAACAAACACATAGGGACCTTATTAATATTATCACTGACCATTTGACTTTCTCTACTAATTCTTGGGGCTTTAAGAGTCTCATATCCCAATGGTCTCCCATGTAGAGACTCCTGTTTAATGTCTACACAACCACATTCATTGCATGTAACCCATTCTCCTGATCTCCCAGGTTCGAGATATAACCACAGGGAAGAGGAGGAGAAAAGGAGCCTGATTTCTATCCTGAGAAGGTGACTAGTCTTTCCCCCTTTTTCCTGATCTCTCTTTAGCATGTTCTATGCAATTCCAGGGATTCAGTGGAGACTTCCATAGTCATGGGAGGGGTTGCCATAGAAACGGGAATGTGAGTGAATGCCTTGGGGTGAGTGCTGCTGAGTGCACTGTGAAGTCATGGATGTGGAGCAATGCGAAGGGCCAGCAGGCTTCAGGTGGCCCCACCCCCACCAGGCCAGTAGGTCCTCCTTTCCTTGTTCTGGTCCTGGCTGCAGCTTTGTACCTCCTGTCTCCTGCAGCCCCCTGGGCCAGCATCATGATACCACCTGCATTCGTCAACTTTTATGTCCAGACCCCTCCTGTGAGGTGTGTAATAATGCAACTGCTGAAATCAATCGGCTGCTGTATTCAGAGGCCCTGGAAGATTCTACTCCTTCTCTGTCCCCTTCGGCTTCCACAGCTCCTGCGATTGAGCCATTGTTCACTCAGTCCTCTGCCATCTCAGCAGTCCATCCAGGAGATCTAATACCAGCTCCTCTGTCTGAGCCTTTTCCACCATCCTCCTCTGTTCTCTCCCCTAACCCAATGACCCCCTTGGGTAATTTTCTGTCACCCTCATCACCGGGTCAAACCCTGTCTCCAGAGCCTTTTCCTCTCTCGGAATCTAAATTCCCAGTTCACCATTCCCCACCAAAACCCAAAGACTTGTTCTCTTCAACCTTGACACAATGTGATTTCCATCAAGAGTTTTCTGCCCTCCATTCCACAAAGACCTCTTTTGGGGGAGACTCTGCAGCCAAACTTATAGATACTAGACACCTCTTATATGTCTGCCCTGATGATCATGACTCGGCACAGCAGTACTCATATCCTAAGAACTGGGACGACCTTTTAAAGCAAAAAATTATCCAGCTTTTCTGGGGTCTTCCGTCTTTGCACAGTGAGTCCTTGGCCTGTGCTGTTCATGTCTCATGTGACTATTCCTCAATTTTTATCTTCAATAGCATCTCAAATGCCTCCACAGGCAAAGAATCCCTAGCACTTGCTTATTTCCTATCTGCATCCTTGCCTGATGTCCAACCTCAACCCTTGCCTCCAACCCTGCCCCAATCCCAGCCCCTACCTCTCACTCAGATCCAACCTCAGGCCCACCTTCAATCCCCACTCCTGATCCTACCACCCAGTCCCACATCCCAGATTAGGGACTGTGGAGTATATTTCCATGGACCCCAGAATGAATCAGATATTCTCACCTCATCTGAAATTCAAGACCTGGAATGGAATGTGTTGCGGAAGAAACAGGAAAGTTTCTGGGGCTTACCCTCTGTGGTGCAAAGCTCAAGGGAAGCTGCCTATCCTTCAGCTCCCACCTTTCCTTACCGCCGGCGCTCTAGAGCTCCTGCTTCAGTCTCTATCACTTTTGAAGAGTTTCCTCTCAGCAGTGAACTTCGAAAGAAATTTGAGCATCACCTTAGAAAGAGGCTCATCCAACACCGGTGGGGCCTGCCCCGCAGGGTCCAAGAGTCCCTGTCACTGATGAAGCCTCCGAGAAATCGCAAAGCCATATGTGAGTCAAAGAGCTGTTATGGCCTCTCATGGATCTCTCTGTACAAGGGCCAGAGTAGCAAAAATATAAATACTGGATTGAGCCAATCAGCAAGCTTCTATTCGGGGGGCTCAGAAATATTTCAGCTAGAGGAGGATGAGGAGACAGATGATGAAGAGAGCCAAGGGGATGATTCAAAAGATTACCTGCTGAGTGACTCAGAGAGCTCTTCAGATAAGGATGTGAGAAATGACACTGAGAAAGATGTAGACAATTACATGATGAGTCTTCTAGGAGGAAACTCAATGTCAGGGAACTATATAAGTTCAAAGCAACTGAAAAATGTCCTGAAAGCACATCTGAGCAAGAAGTTACAGGAAATTAATATGGGTAAGCTCCCTGGAACTGTGCATAGTTCATGGCACAATATTGTGCAGACTTCTCCTCTAAAACCCCACACTGATATAGAACAGAGAAGTGTGCCAGCACCAGTGGGTGGGGACTACTGCCTGAATACATCCCAGGAGCTTTGCTTCCTCGAGTCCAGTACACAGAAGATGCTGGAAACCCACATTACCAGCTTTAGTATGTGTATGTTTTCGGGCCTTCCTGCCAAAGTCCTTGAATCCATAGAAATCTTTAAAAAAGACACTTCATCCCATTCCTTGTTCAATCCAAATTCTAGGAGATACACACCCCCGAGAGAAAGCTCTGAATCCCTTCATGGGGACAAAGTGAGAACAGAAAATTCAGCCTCTGTCCTGAAGCTTCCTCTCCCTGCCACCTCACTTGTGAGCAGCGATGGACAGGGGGCCCTGAGACAATCACCCTCGGATATCAAACACGAACTTTCAGAGGAAGTTCAGAGAGATTGGAATGCCAAACAGTCTCTTCTGCCTGTCACAGACAGCATCATTGACAACACAATTCAGAGTCATGCTCTGATACCCAATGTTCAACCCCCACAGCTGCCCACAAGGCAAGCACGGACCAGACATGAACCAAAAGATAATAGTGTGAATGCCAGTGACAAAGCAGAAATACTAGAGGGCACAAATGGGGAGAAGTCAGAACCTGCTTCCATGCCCACTGTGTCCAGGGAGACAGTAAGGGTTGAGGAGCTCGATGCTCTTCAACCCAAAACTAGTGACATCTTAACAACCAGCAAGGTTGTTAATGAGACTAAAGGAGAGACTACCATGACCACTGAAGAGTCCCCAGTAAATCTGTTAGTTCTCCAAGATCCCAAATTATTTGACTTACAGAAGCAACTCATTGATGAGATAAATTATAAATTAGAGAATGGAAACTACAGCCAGGCCCAAGGCCAATCCACTGACATGTGCCATGACTCAGACAAGTTGACTTGCAAAGCCTCCCTGACTCAGGCTCAGAGTGTCTCTGATGGGGACACAGGAGATGTCCAGGTGCTGTATGTCTATTTGGAAGAAGGAGGAGTCAGTAAAGAGCAGCAGCAGGAACCTTGGGTTCCTAAGCAGGTCTTAAGAATGTATGAGGATAAGAATTTCCCAGCTGCAATGAAAGTGAGCCCCACAGGCTCCCAATCAGAAGAGCTTGGTGGAGGAGATGCAGGGTTGAGAACTTCCCAAGCTAGAAGGAAGAGATTTCCTTCTCAGGACAAAGCATTGGAGGAGATGCCTGGGAGCAAGCCTCCTCAGACCCTATCACAGAAGGGACAGTCTCCTGATAGCCTTTTTGTTAATAAAATTAAGACCTTTTTTCAGTGGCTTCATCCCAAGGGAATATTCACAAAACAAGAGATCTCCCATGAAAAGAGCAGCCCCATATCATTTGCGCAGAGCAGAAGCCCAATTAAAAGAACTCCCTTTACTGGGAGGATGGAAGTTCAGAGAGTCATGTCAGACATTGGGAAGTTCCCAGAGGAGAAACTGGGGCATCGGCATGCAGTAGATACCACCTGCCCTCAAGAGCTCCTTCCCTCGGCAGTGAAGTTTGGGAAAGCTCAGCAGAAGGCAGCGGTGGGGATCCGGGCAGAACCTGTCCAGGGGCATCCATTCAACTCCAGGATTCCCTCCTGTAAAGTAACAAATATGAAATCTGGCCTCCAAGCACCCATGTTCTCTGGCCAGAGCTCTGCAAGTAGTAGACATACTGGAAACAAGGGCGGACACCCCCAGAGAGTTGTGGCATTAAAGGATCAGCAACTATGTCAGAAGCACCCCCAATCTGTGCTCTGCAGGGGGACTGTGCCCCGTCCACGCCCCACCTACAGGCCTCAAGCTGCCCAGGGACCTCCTGCTGCTCTCACCACTGCTGAAGGCACTGTGTTCAGAGATCAGTCTCTACGATTTAGACCAAAAACCCTTCCTCAAAATTTCCAGGGGAAAAAAATTTCCCACCCCCAAATAATACCTTCCATGTAAAGAATACTGACTTGACTAATAAATGTTTATCTAATTATAGTGATGTCTTTCCTGTGTCCTGTGTTGGGACATGGGTTTGGGGTATCTCAAGTCTTGAGCTTAGGAAAAGGAAGGAGTTAGTTCAGCTCCTACTGATTGTTCCCTTTGGCTTCCAAAAGTGACCAGTCCCCTGGAGCTCTTGTTGAGAAATAGATATCATGTGCCCTCCCCCAAAGCCCACTTCCTCCCTGATGAAGTTTGAGGAGATGGGCTCTGCCTCCTACCTCATGGTTTAGCCTTAGTGAACAGGGACAGCAGCCCACACCTGCCCCCTCAGGGAATGGTTAATATCCTTTAGGGCAGTGGGGAAGACAGGCCTTCTACAGCTAAAGATGATCAAGGATGTGTATATTTCTCAGAAAATATCAGAGAAGAAGAGACAGTGGCTTAATCATTCTTTATGAGAGGATTTCACAGGTGGGTGAACCCTGAATGGGAGTATTTGGGGGGATATTGCCGCAGTGGGTCCTGGGCTAGTTGTGGTAGGTCTAGAAACAGCTTAGAAGCTGCTCAAAAATTTTTCTTGTGGGTCACGTTGATGTGTTGGGGAAGCACATACTTTAACCTTGACACTGAAGTATGCCTACTGGAAAGTCACCTTGGGGAAGTGATTCCCATCTCAGTAATTTCTTCAGGCTGAGGGGTTGATGATTTTTTTTTCTGAGCAAAAGCATCATTCAGCTATCAGTGGTAGGAATGTTAACCAGGCAGCCACCTACCTCCCAGGTAAAATAAATCTGAAAAGTAAGAAAAAGATGCCTTAGAGTGAGTGAGAAGGAAAGAACCAGTGAAGGGAGAGTGACCTTGCGGGTGGAACAAAGGTTTATGGCTCATCAGCCCCACGCTGGGACACTGCCTGCTCCCAGCTTCCTCAAACTGACCTAAGCTGCACCAGCCGAGGCTGATCAGAGCACTGCGTACTGATGTGTTACACCAAAAAGGCACAGGCTGTTTCTTGAGTACTCAATCAATGTTTGCAGGGACATCATCAGGCATGACATCCCTGTCTATGGGAAAGGTGATCTTGGTGCCTTCCTACCATCCATGCTTGAGGGCAAAATATAGGATTTTGCCCTCAGGGTGACAGTTCACCTATCAGCATGGAAATGTCACCTTTGATATTCATGGCTTTGGTGGAGCTATAATAAATCCCCAGAACACCTGCAGGTCATGGCCTGAGGTGAGTTCTGCACTATGCACCAGGGTAACAGATATTTGAGGGCTCACCATGGACCTCCATGGAATGCTGTTTTTGGCCAAAGCTGCACACATACCCACCCTTACTATAGCTGTCTGGAGGGAAGGCAAGTCCACTTGTACAGACTGAATCACAAATGGAATGAGTGTCCTAGTGAGCACTTCAGGGAGCTCTCCTACTAAGCCCTGTGAATCCTGAGTGTAAAGAGAAAACACAAAACAAAAACCGCAGATGAGCACCACAGCCCTCTCTCACTACCACACTGTATCTCGTCCAGAGTTATGCGTTCACCCTACCATGTCTGAAGCTTGGGATCACAGAAAAGGTGCAGATTTGTGAAAGTCCTAGTAGGGACAGAAAGGTGGAATGGGGCCCAAGGCAGGGAACTTGAAGAGGGGAGCAGGCAGTGGAGGGCTCTAATGTCCTGTGGACTAATGGCCAATAACCCAGCCCCCAGTTCCTGCATCATCTCATCTAGGGCCCTTTACTTTCACTCCAGTGCAGTTACTGCCACACTGTGGAGTCATCACCAGGAACATCTCTGCCTTCGGGAGTCCAGTCTGACCTGCCACACCTTTGACCTCATCCCCTGTCCTTCCAGCACAGATGCCCATTGTTAATTTTTCAACTTCAGGTGATTTGTCCACTCACTCCCTGTCAATCCACAAATCTCCTGTCTGCCTCCCTTACCCAGGTGGACTTGATGGTCTATCAGGTAACATTCAAAAAGGTGCAATACAATGGGCCCCTCCCAGTTCCCTTTAATCCTTCCTGTCTGGCAAAATATCAACTCTATGTTTTTCCAGGGATGTCTTCCTACAAGTAACTGATCACTATTGGATTTAATCTCACAGTTAATTCTACTGGTGCCCCGGAACTACCTGGAACTCATTCATTCATTCCGCAAATACAGATGTGATGCTTACTAACATGTGACCAAAACAAACAGAGCTTAGGTCCCTGTTTCCTTAGTCCATTCTCTCCCCAAAACTACTGAAAAGTATTTCAAATCTCAGTTCCTCAAACTGAGGCCATCTCCACTCTTCCGCAGATGGGCTGGACCACAGTTCACAGAGGAGCTAGAGGCCACGCAATGGGAACTTTTCAACAAAACACTTAAAAACACACACACACACACACACACACACACTTTCACATTCTTCCTTTCCTTTTTCTTTCCTAACCTCAAAGGAATGACACTTCCTGGAGCCACCTTCCTGAGAGAGAGCTAGATCCCCTTCTTGGTGGCCTGGTGTACCTTTACCAGGTATCCTTATGCCCCCTCCCTCTCCTTGTGAGGTACTCAACATCTTTTATTTATTTATTTATTTATTTATTTATTTATTTATTTATTTATTTATTTTTTATCCTCACTCGAGGACATTTTTTCATTTTTTGTCCAGATAGAGTGGAAGGGAGAGAGAGGAAGAGAGAGAGAAACATCGATGTGAAAGGGACACATCGAGTGGCTGCCACCCGCACGACCCAACCACGGGCCGGGGACAAACCGCAACCGAAGTACATGCCCTTAGCGGGAACCGAACCCGGGTCTCTCTGGACCGCAGGCCGACGCTCTAACCACTGAGCCAAACCGGCCAGGGCAACATCTTTTATTTTTTAAAGCTTGTTAACACAGAAATGTTTAAACATGCATAAGAGCAGGTAGAACAATGTATCTTCCCTTGTACCCTCACCCAACTTCCACAATTATCATCTGGCATGTGTAATACATCCCATTTTCACAGTAAAGGGAAAAGGCCCTTTGAAACACCTGGTCATCCGTCTCAGACACGTGCTCTGTGCCCACGTCCGAGCTCTCACTGTTCTTTGATAGTCACCACGTGTGAACACACTGATTCACCACCGATGTGCCCGGCATCGAGGTCTCAGGCTTTGGCAATCAGGTCTGCTCTGCCTGGTGGTCAACCCTGAGGGTCAGGCGAGTGAACGCTTCTCTCAACTGCACACAAGCAGTAATCTTACAGAGTAAACCCAGTCACAGTATTGCTGTTCCTCAGTCACACGGTAACTATACGAAATGCTAAATGTATCCAAGTAGAAACTACAGAATGGGCATCACTATATGTTTTCAAATATTTGGAAGAAAACTTTTCCTGTCACGCATGAACATGACTTAAACATAGTAGATCAGACACACTTGTTTATCTTTTTCTTCCCAAAATACCATTAAAAGTAAAAGATTAGATGAAAAGATGCTCAACATCATTAGCCATCAGAAAAAAAAATGTAAATCAAAACAATATGATCTAGCAACTGACACAAAAAATGGCTAGAATAAAAAAATTCAGATAAGTGTCACTGAGAATGTGGAGAGAGTGGAACCCTCATACACTGCTGGTGGGAATGAAAAATGGGGCAGCCACTTTGAGAAATAGTCTGGCCCTTCCTCGTAATGTCAAATAGAGTTACTATAAGACCCAACAATTCCACCTCTAACTATACACTCATGAGAAATGAAGGCACATGTCCACACCACAACTTGTACACAATGTTCAGAGCAGTAGTATCCAGTACTCCTAATAGCCAAAGGTGAAAACAATCTGAATGTCCATCAACTGATGAATGCTAAATAAAACATGGTATATCCCTGCAATGTAATATGTTTTGGCAATAAAAACCATTAATACATGCTACACACGGATGAACCTTGAAAGCACAATGCTAAGTGAATAAAGCTCATTTGCACATGGCCCATCTTTCCAGAAATAAAACTACCCAGTGACCTAATACGTCCCAACACACTGTAACTTGGCCTCTACTCCACTATTCCAACAAGTTTACTCTGAGTACATCAGTGATATTACAGTAGCAGATACTTTGAAAATGTATTTGGAGAGAATTTAATAATATTTGTCATCCCACCTAACTGCAGTCTCATTTTTAAAAATAAGTACTAAAAAGTTTTATATCAGACTTCCGGTCAAGATGGCGGCCTAGGTGGACGCGGAATCGCATCCTCCCACAACCACATCAAAGTTACAACTAAATCACAGAATAACTATCACTTAAAGACCGTATGAAATCAAGCTGAATGGAAGCCCTGCAACTACGAAATTAAAGAAGCAGCAGAATGGAGATGGCATACTGCCCTCCAGGACCCTCCTTGTCGCCTGAAAGGAAATGAGATCCTGCAGCCAGGGGCGCCTGTGGAAGCTGAGCGACCCCCCCACCAACGGAGGAACCCAGGCGGAGCGAGGGAGCCGGGCGACCCCCCCACCAACGGAGGAAGCTGGCAACACACAGGAGAACTGAGCAAACTGAACAACGAAATTGACCCAGAGACATGGAGGTGGAGTACGGGATGACGGGCCTCAGAGGAGGGGGGGAGGCGGGGGAAAGAGATAAATCACAGAGCCTATGTGCATGGGTGCATAACCAATGGACATGGACAACAGGGATGGGGAGGAGGAGAAGGGGAGGGGGAGGAGGGTGTCAATGGGGGGAAAAAAGGAAAAACATCTGTAACAAAAACAAAATAATAAAATAAATTATAAAAAAAATAAAAATAAATAAAAAATAAAAATAAAAAGTTTTATATCAAGATGAAAGAGAAAATAGAACCAGAATTGTAAAATGTTCAATAAAAACCAAAAGTTAACATAAAAAGGAAAAAAAAATGGAAGTACCCTTTATTATTTAACTGTGATAACACTGCTGCTGTCGAAGGGAGCTGCCAGATCCAGGGCTGAGCACACCCTAGATTGAAATTTGTTAGAAATTAATAATGTGCAAAATGAGAAAGTTTAAATCTACTTGACATTTTAAATATGATCCCCCATATAAAAAAGCTACACTCAGTATTTGAGAGGAAGGTTAAGATTTTTGGATTCTGTCCAGGGTTTGGAATCAGACAAATCTGAGATTAAATGCTGGCTGTGCCATGTCACTCAATTTTCATTAATTCAACAAATACATCCCAAGCATCTCTATATATCAAAAACCTGTAATAGATGTCAGAGAAATAAAGGAAATCCAAGTAGCTATCTTATTTATTCTATATAAATGTAATTTCCTCATAAATAGATTAATGATATCATTAAAATAAAATGCTATAATACTTTAGTATAAAAATAATAAAAATAGCTGGAGCTCTCTTGCATGACTACTCTATTAACATATACAACATTTTGCAAGTAAGCATGACACTACAGAAAAGGATTTCACACATCCTGGACATCAAACACTTACTGAGAGTCCAAGTTAGATTATAAGTAAACTGTGACATCCTCAGTTAACACTCTGTTAAAAATGAGCAGTTAAAAGTAAATAATAAAAAAAAAAAACTTTACCTGACTCCTCAAGTCTCACAGTAATTTGACAGATAGCTGGAAAAATACTAGCTTCATATGTGTATGAATGTATTCATGTGTATATGCATGTTTACATATGTTTGTGTATACACACATGTATGTATAGGTACATAGATATATAACACTTTTACTGTATTTCTGTTGTTTGGCATGTAAATATTTGGTATGTATGGAAGATCAATAGGTAATATCCTCCTAAATCTCAGAGAGTTTAAGAAGTTTAAGACTACACAGTACACACCTAGTAAATTGCAGAGCCAGTAGTTGAATATAATTCTAATGTGACTTAAAAATCCTGGAATTTTTCTACTATGCCATTCAAACACTAATGACATTAGCTGACTCTTAAATACCTGCTATCACATGGGTTCCACATTATGGGATGGTCTCAAGGGGCTATACGTAAAGTAAGCTACTGAAAATTACAGGACAATATAGGCAAATATTAAACATAAAAGCTACATCAGAAAGAAGGTGTTATAAAAAACTTCTGTAGGCCTTTATTTAGTTAACTCTTTTCTTCTAAAGCCAAAGTTTCCTATCACCAAGGAATTGGTGCTGCCAACATTTCCCCCATCAGTGTCAGTCTCTGAGATACTAGTTACATGGTTTCCCTCCTCAAGATACACCTTCAAATCCATGTTAATCAGATATTAAATTAGTTTCCTTTATATTGTTGAGAGTATTACAGATGTCTCCGATTTTCCCCTCCTTTGCCTCCCTCCACCCAGCACCCACCCCACCCCAGGTCTTCACCACACTGCACTATTGTCTGTGTCCATGAGTTATGCATATATGCACATAGATTCTTTGTTTAATCTCCCCCTGCGGCCCCCCACCCCCACACACACACACCTTCCCTCTGAGATCTGCAGTCTGTTCCATGCCTCCATGTCTCTGGACCTATTTTGTTAGTCAGTTTAAAGACATTTTACTTCATTCAACAAATAAGAATCTGGTATGTGTAAAGCAATGCAATACAACAGAGAACCACAGTCCAGAGTTTATAATGTGTGGGATGTTAGTTAGATGTTACAAGTAAATAAAAATGAAGTGCAGTGATCATTACAGGAGGGAAAAAGGTAATAAAATGAACAGAGAGAGATTTAACCTAGACTAAGTAAAGGCTTCCCGGAATAAAGACAAAAGGTCATTAACAATGGGGAGGTACAAGGGAAGGGAAGGAAATCTCCAGACAAAAAGATATTCATGTTCAAAGACCCTGGTCAAGGAGGAAGCCTGACAAAATTTGGGATCTGAGTATCTGAGCCAGATCACTGAGAATGAGAATAAGTGTGTGTATGTGTAGGAGACTGAATGAGCTAGATTGTTAGGGACCTTGAAGTCATGCCAAAGATGTTGCTCCTAAAAGCAAAGAATGGTGATTTAATCATTCTAAAAGTGTATTAATATAGTTTTGTTTTTGTTTTTAAAACATTTTGGCAAATGGTTTGGAAAAATTAATAGTTCATAGGTGACCAGTTCAAAGATTACTGCTTCTTAATTGTTTGGGGGAGGAATAGGTTTGCATGGTTTAAATTATGACAAGGAACCTGGAGAAAGCGTGTGTATTTGAAATGCATATAGAAGGTAAATTGATAGGCCATCCTCACTGTCTATGTGGGAACATCAACAAGAGTGCAAGCTTGAGGGTAGAGCGGAGATTTCTGCCAAAGATAACAGAATAAGTGATAAGGCCATGGTCTGAATTTGAAAGTATGTTTAGTTTTAAATATCATGAGTTTGTATGTAGTATCATTTGAGACACCCGAGTCAGACTTGCAAATTTAGTTCCAGGGAGCAAACAGTAAAATGGAGATTAGTATGCAGGTTTATATCTGGAATGCTCTTGGAATGACAACCTTTGGAAAGGAGGAAAGCAGGATTAGATAGAGGAAAAACTGGCCTGTGGCAGCGCAGCCTCAGTGAAGGCCACAGAACACGCTGCAGGGGACTTGAAGCTGGACAGACCTTCAGAGTTTTCCTGTGTTGGCGGGGAGTGGGAAGGCATTTATTTCATTTCCACAGTGTCCCGTGGACACTCTGTCATTGTGCCTCACTTAGAGTTGTTATAGCATCCAAGATTAGTTGGAACTTCAACTTTCTTTGAATATCTTTGGATTTTTGGTTATGATCTAGCCCCAAACTTCATGTTCAGCCTTCTTTGCCTTCAGGTTCCAGGAGATGATAGCCTCTTCATTCCCCACCCTGGAGGCCTTCCGGCTCTCATATTTAACTTTCAGTTGCTGTTGAATCACTCTCCCCCTTTAATTATCTTTTTTCCAAAGCCTCAGCAATCAGTCCAACTTAGTAACTACCAACAAATTCTTCTGTCTTGTAAGTATTATTTCCCTGATATTTCTCAAACACTTGAAGCATCACAGCAGATAGCAGCTTCGTCTTCATGAGACTATCCCAGTTCATCCCCAGGTAATGTTTTAGCAGTCGCCCTGCCCTCTGTGCCAGAGACTTTCTGAGCTTGTCCTCCTGCTGGTGAAGGTTTCTTAACTGCCAGCTGGATGAGGTGGGATCCAGCTTGGATCTTAGGAGCTGTTTTATTGGATCGCACCTGGTACCAATGACCACAGATTGTGCTCCACGAGAAGCAGGCTCTGTGATCAAGAACCACCTGCAGAAGGTAAAGAAAACAAGCAGGATTGGGCAGAGAGAGAAGTAGTCCGGTGATGCAGTCTCAGCAGAAGGACTCGGCCAACACCTCTGATGCTGGGAGAGGCTTTTACAGTTATCCCATATAGACATACCTCAGAGATGTTTCAGGTTTCAGTTCCAGACCACTGCAATAAAGTGAGTCCTAATCTTTTTGTTGGTGGAGTGTCTTGCCTTATTTGTAAATATACAACACCTGTGAAGTGCAAGGAAGCAAAGAACAATAAAATGAGGTATGTCCCTGGAGGGTTAGGGTGCTGGGCCCCATGCTCCATATAACAAGTGATTTCATGTGAGCTATGCTGGATAGCTGGAATGGTCTTGGGAGTGATGGCTTTCTTCTACGGAATTAATTCTTAAAAAGAGTGACAGCTGAGAGTTATTTGCTGGAAGTTCTTAGGAGCTGAAAAATAAGCCTCTCATTCCTGAAGGGAAACTGGCAGGACATCTGAGTGCTCGTTATAACAACTAAGCCGAGTTGGATAAGGCAGATGCTCTATGGATTTGGAACATCTGGAGGGGAGTCTGTGCTGGAGATCAATGTAAGTTCTCGTGTACATGTGGTGAGTGCAGCTATGACCTTGATAGAACTACCTAGGGAAGAAGGGTACTCTTAGGAATAAAGGGCCTCAGACTAGGACTCAGGGAAACCGACAAATCAAGGGTGAATTTGCAAAGGAGAGAAAGAAGGAGATTCCAAAAGAGAAGTTTAAAATTATTCTACGTGAATTCAGAGATTTTTCTTCTTAATATTAGATCTCTGTTTTCTTGATCCTATTATTGTTCAATTCTTTTTAATTATGTGGGTGGGCACTTAATAATTAGGGACTCACAGACCTTTAGAAACAGAAAAACAAAAGAAGAAAATGTTACATTTACCTAGGTGAGGAGGAAAACAAGGCTTTGTTTTGAAAGGACGTGAATACATTGAAAAGGTAGAAGGGTCACGTGGAAAGAGAATTCGTGCAGTGCATGTCAGTGACTTGGGACCAGAGTTAGTTCAGAAGATCTTTATCTGACTGGGTGAGAAAGACAGAAAAAGTGGATTAATAGTAACATGACATAGAGTCTGTTGTTGCTTGTAATAGTCATCCTTAAAATTATATATGAATTCAAGCCTGACAAACTCATTTTGAGTCTTCTAATATCTTTAGAATAACTGAATTCAGATCTTAGAGAGTTCAGAATGAACTAGAATCACTATTGGTGCTATTCCTGACAGATTTAATTAAAAATGCAAGTGAGTAACTCCAGTGTAAAGCATATAAATGCCTTTTTATTTCACAACATTATGTAGCTAGTTTTAGAATTAAGTGATATGCTTACCAGATGAATAGAATCAAAGTTCAAGGTTTAATGGACAATGTAAAAAGTTGTTTTGTTTTTTGTTTGTTTTTGGAATATCTGTTATATGTCATATATATCTTGCATATATAATTTCTTTTCACTTTAATGCCTGTTATTTTATATCATATATGTGGCTTTATATTTTGAAATAATTATAGATTTGCATGCAGAGAGATGATATACATTTTATCCAATAGTCTGATATCCACCTTTTACCCAATTTTTCTCAGTGTTAGGATCTTGCATAACTATAGAACACTATCAAGATTAGGAAATTGATATTGATTTAATCCACTCGCCTTATTCAGAGTTAAGCAGTATTATCCGCACTCATTCATGTGTATGCATACATCTAGTTCTATGCAATTTTATAACGTTTTATACCTTAACACTATATTTTTACAAGTATGTGTAAGTGGAATTTCTATATCGACCTTTGATAAAGCACAGCTGAATATATTTAGTTTTGAAGAACTCTATAAACAGAAATGAACGCCATGTGAATTTGATGTAATCATATGATTAAAAAAGGTAATTTATAGAGAACATATGTAGGAAAAAAGGAAATGTCAATCTATAATATGCAGAGATATTATTCCAGGATGAGTCCCTTCAATAAATATTAGATGTACATACAAAATGTTATTTTAATAAATAAAATATTTTTAAAAGAATATATTTATAATAAATGCCTATATTTTAATAATATTTTAGTAAATGCTAGTAGATAAACGTACCCTGATATTTTAGCTTTCCAAGTTTTATATCACTGTTTTTTATTTTTTCTTTATTGATTTTAGAGAGAGAGAGGAAGGGAGAGGAAGAGAGAGATAGAAAACATCGATGAGAGAGAACATCTATTGGCCACCTCCTGCATGCCCCCCACTGGGGATTGGGCCCACAACCCAGGCATGTGCCCTGACCGGGAATCGAACTGGCGACCTCTTGGTGCATGGTCGACGCTCAACCACTGAGCCATCCCGGCCGGGCTATATCACTGTTTAGATGAGGAGCACATGTGAATCCATATTAGATGGCCACATACGAGACTTCCTTGTTTTGTTTTAGTTTTCTCAGATGGGAAAAATGAAAATAATGTAAACTTTATTTTTCTTGAGACAATTCTCAGTGAAAATTTTGAAGGACAGAAACACTCCCACGTATTTGTGTAGAGGTACAGGTGTATGAGTGAATGTATGTGTGTTTGTACATGTGTATACATTCATATATACACAC
This sequence comes from Tadarida brasiliensis, assembly GCA_030848825.1. NCBI lineage: Eukaryota > Metazoa > Chordata > Mammalia > Chiroptera > Molossidae > Tadarida > Tadarida brasiliensis. Next base: position 69,665,835 of record CM061269.1, on the reverse strand, counting down.
AAACTTTCATAAGTTATTTCTTCTATTTCAAGAGGAAGCCACTCTAGACACATAGTACAATGCATCATCTTCAGCTCAGAGTGCAAAAAAGTGATGTGAGGACATAGATCTTCCCGAGAACTAACATGCTAACGTGGCAGCAACAGGGCCCCTGCCGAGGCTCATCACGTAGAGTCTCCTTAGCCACCCCTCATGGAACTAAATAGTTTGTGTGTAACACAGTATATGCTCCTCTTCCTTCTTCAGATGTGAGCAATACTTCTCCTCTTCTTATTTTCTTGGACAAACACATTTTTGAAGACAAAAATGTTTGTAGATTTTATGTCAACATAACTATGGAATTTTGATTTTTGAGAGCTTAGTCTGTACTATGAGATTAAATCAAAATGTCTCACCATCTTGCTGTTTTTTCAACCCATAATTAATTTTTTATCATTTATTCTCAAGCCATAATTAATAAAAAAATCAAATACTTTTGATCTTACCTACCATCTAAAATTGTAAGGCCAGGGGTAGAGAGCAACAATCTTGTTTCTAGTGAAGTTTTCCAGGACGTAAAAATTAAATGAACTAAAGAATGGGCATAGAGCAATAACACCAATCTATATTCTCCTTAATTAATAAGCAAAGTAAAATCCTTAACTACATTTGATTTAATATTCTCTTTATTTGATACATTTGGACACTATAGTCTTTTTTGTTCAATATATCTAATGGTGTATAATTTTGACTTGGTAAAGAGTTTATTGTATCCTTGAGAGGACAAGAAAAGGAAAACATTCTGGAAGTAATTCTTTTACCTTTGCTTTTGAAAGGCATTGCTCAACATTATTGCCATTGAAAATTCAAGAGCATTTCGTGTGCTGCAAATTTTCATACAATATCAGGGTATCAGCCTAAGGAGATATACATAACTTCAAATTATTTCCACCTTGTATAAATTTGCATGTTTCTTTAAATATTTGACAGGATATTTGTTAGTGTAGTGAATAAAATTATTTAATACATAGATTAATAATCAGATTGAGAATCCATATTTGTAGAGAACTCTGGCTACCACTCATGCTTACATAACCTCCTTTCAAATATTTGGGCTCTGTTAGTGATCGATGAACAAATATCTTTTGCAGAGCTATGACCTTATAGCAACTAAATATAGAATATAAGTGTTCTGCATTATTGATGTTACACTTGTTTATTCATTGTTATTAATTATGTGTTACTCGTATAGAAGATTATATAGGATGTAAATATAAATTTCTGTTCGAAGTAGGTGGAGAAAAGCCATATGACTCATAAGGAAAAGCAATCTAGACATCACTGAGCCATTTCAGATTTACAAATAAGATTAAAAAAAAACAAAAAACAAGTATAATATGAATCAGAAAAAAAGCATTACTCACTCCTACTTAAGATGTTATTTTGCATAACTGCTGACAAAATGTATGCTAAGTTTTCATTATTTTGTGGAAAACAATGTTTCTTTTATATAAAAGCACACAGTAGGACTGAGTCTCTCGTCCTATTGATTTTTGCAAAGAAATAGATTATTTTGCTACTGCTGGGCTGAGGCTAAAAGTAGACCTACAAATGGTATGAAATTCAACCGTTCATTTAAATGAAATCTGAGTTTTGGTGTTAACTTCAAATTGAGGAAAAGGCATGGCATTATATTAAAATTTTAGCCCTGGCTGGTTTGGCTCAGTGGTAGAGCGTTGGCCTGCGGGCCAAAGAGTCCTGGGTTTGATTCCAGCCAAAGGCACGTACCTTGGTTGCGGTTTGTCCCCAGCCCCAGCTGGGGTCGTGCGGATGGCAACAAGTCTATGTGTCTCTCTCACATCGATGTTTCTTTCTCTCTCTCTCTCTCTCTCTCTCTCTCTCTCTCTCTCCCTCCCTCCCTCCCTCCCTCCTACTCTGTCTGAAGATAAATGTAAAAATATCCTCAGGTGAGGATTTAAAAATAAAAAATAAATATTAAAATTTTATTTTCTTTTACTATTTCTGATTGAGAATTATAAGCTGCTAGAAAACAAAAGTAAAAATTAGTCCAAATTAAGTGTGTTTAACTATTTGAATTCTGGTAAATTCATAATAGACTATTTTTACATTGACAAAAAAATAAATACTTCAATAAATAGTATATCTTTGGTTGTAATTTACTTATTACGAGTCCTACATGAACATATAAAACTGGTAATTACATTTCTTCTTTTCACAATTAATGGTACCAGGCAATTATCTTTTTGGGGGGAGGGGGCGGGTAAAGGGTGGTGAGGCTTCTGAATACTCTAGCAACTTAATAAAAATGTTTAAATTTAACAGCCTTAAATGGAAATATATTTGTTAGAAGATGCCAGCAAGAATGCAAACAGACTGAGACTTCGGCTCCCTGAGGGTAGGGAATATATCTTACATAAGTTATATAACAAGACCAAGCACAGGACATAACATAAAGTTGATGTTTAATAAATGTATGTATAATTGAATTTTAACTGCTCAGGAAATTATTTAATAGAATTACAAAATTAAAATTTATGTATACCATAATCTGACATGGATAAAAACTTTGTCACCAAAACAATAATCCCCAATCTATTTTTTACCTAACTCAAAAAATGTTAAAGCCAATACAGACATCAGCAGCAGCAAACTGTTCTTTGTAATCTGTGAAGGTGGATAAGATCTGAATATTTCTGGTCTCATAATCCTTCCAATTATGGGGCTTTAAATAAATGAAAGAATTGCTGAAAATCGAAAGAAAATTTTGGCCTTTTTCCCCTAGTCCCAAGTAAAATGCCGAGCCTCTCAATGCAACAATATTATTTGTCCAAAATTGGTGCTAGCAAAGAAGAAAACAAACAAAACGACTATAGAGATGCTTCAAGAAAATAATATTTTTATTGTTGATAAACATGTTCTGTAAACTCAAATTTTATTTTATGAGAGATAAGATGGAGAGTATCACCTAAATGTTCATGAATGCTAGAAAACTGGATGACAACTGAAACTTTTTTTTTAAGTAAAATATTTGACAGTTCAATAATAACATAATTATATGGGAGTAAGTTTAGGAAAACAAAATATTGGACAAAGAAAGAGAATAAGGCAATAGGTAAGACTTAACTATCGTTAATCTGATAATTTGGTTGCTATTTCAACATATATACCTCATCCTCAGTTACTAATATCAGATATTGGTACCCTTATTCTAGATTGAGAGATATTTGAAAGCGCCCTGGATGGTTTGGCTCAGTGGTTAGAGTGTCAGGCTGCGGACCAATGAGTCACGGGTTTGATTCCAGCCAAGGGCACGTGCCTTGGTGGCGGTTCCTCCCCAGCCCAGTGGGGTCATGCGGGAGGCAACCGGTCAATGTGTCCCTCTCACGTCTATGTTTCTCTCCCTCTCCCTTTCTTTCCCTCTCTCCCCCTCCCACTCTGTCTGAAGATAGACAGAAAGATATCCTTGGGTGAGGATTGAAAAAAAATAAAAATTAAAAAAAAAAGAAAGATCTTTGAAAGATGTTACTTGCTGCTGGCCATGTGGCTAGTGAATGGTAGAACCACAATCTTAATGCAGGTTCTTTCTTCAAACTCCAAATTCTAATCCTGTATCATGAAGATAAAAATAAAAACTTAAACTTCCTATAGGTCAAAGAAGAGAGGTAAAGAAAATATAGATATGATCCTGGAATGTAACTTGCATGAGGTACACACATACTTAGCATACCTTGTGCTCCTTTTTTCCTGTGTAGGTCTAGATCAAGATTTCCACTGGTGTCATCGTCCTTCTGTGTAAAGGAATTCCTTTAACATTTCTTAAACTTGTGTTCTTCTGGTGATCAATTATTTTAGCTTGTGTACGTCTGAAAATGTCTTTAGCCTTTTTTAAACTTTTTTTTTTTGTGTGGTCTTATCTTTTATTTAACTAAATATTTTTTTTGAGATAACTGTAGATTCACATGTTATTATAAGAAACAATACAAAGAGATCCTTTATCCAGATTCCCCCAATGATGATGTCTTGTGGAACTAGAATTCTTCACCACAAGGTTAAACCTCTGTGGTTCATAGCGTCAACAACTTTTTCGTCCTTGGCAAGCACTGCAGGAAGGATGCAAGGACTGTGAGCATCCTCAGCAATGCCTCCAGGCCCAGCAACTAGGGACCAGGACAAGACGCAGTAGTGACCAGAATTGATGGTGTCTACACACTGGGTTGCAGAGGCCACTGCAGCTGCCTGTGTAGGGTGGGGGCTGGTTGCAAACATACATAGTGGTGGGGGCCAAGGCAAGCAGCAAAGGCTGGGACTAATTACATGCACACTGGCCGCTGTGGGAGCTTTGGTTGACAGCATGTATTATTGTGGCTGCTGGTTCTCACCAGAGGTGCACAGCAGTGGAGGCCAGTGATGGGGGTCATGCTGGGAGTGTGCAGGTATACCTGGGGTGGCTAGCTGCATGTGGTAGTCAGCCGTGGGATTCTAGGCTGGCATCTTGCACTCTCACAGCTTCAGAAGCTTGGCATGACTGCCTGTGTGGGTCCTGGTCTCTACCAGAGGAGGGAGGAGGAGGGAGTTGGAAGGAATTCAAGTAGCTTGCAAGAGCAAACTCAAATACCTGTGGGGTGAAGACTGGTTAAGTCTGCAGAATGCCTGGGGGGTGGTGCTGGCTGTTGATGTCTTCAGTGAGAAAAGCTGTTTGAGTTGTCTGCAGGGCAAGCCCCTGGGAACTGTGTTATTTCTGCTGCTTGGCTGATACTGGCAGTTCCTGCTTTTCTGCCTTCTCCTGAGGTATCTACAGGTCACAGTCTTGCTTGTCTCTGGACAGGTGAAAGTGAAGTGGGGTGAAGAGGACTCTTCTCGCTGGTAAGTTCCCTCTTGGCTCTGAAGAATGCTGGTTTGGGTGATGGAACGATGCAAGCAAAATAAAGCTGTTCTTCCTTTTTTATGTAGTTCCTCTTGGTTTTTGTTGCACTGAGTTGTTGATATTTCTTTGTTTTTCTCCTTATTGATTTTAGAGAGAGAGAAAGTGAGAGGGAGAGAGAGATAGAAACATCCATGAGAAAGAACATAGATTGGCCACCTCCTGCATGCCCCCCACTGGGGATCGGGCCCACAACCTGGGCATGTGCCCTGACCGGGAATCGAACCAACAACCTCTTGGTGCATGGGTCGATGCTCAACCACTGAGCCACACCAGCCAGGCGAGTTGCTGATATTTCTCAAGTGGACTCCAGAGCTCCCTGAGAGCTGTTTTTGTTCTTGGTTAGCTGTCTAATTATTGATCTCTGTGTGGGTATGAAGGCTGGGGTCTCCTATTCCACCAACTTGGTGATCTCATTCCTCATCTTTGTTTTTTAGTCTTTGCTTTTTATAGTCACTCCTACCTCCTTCCTATCCCCAATCCTTTATTAACCCTGACACCACTCATCTGTTTTCAATTTCTTTAATTTTGTTGTTTCAAGGAAGTTATATAAATCCATTAGGCATAATTCCTTTGAGATGTATCCAGATTCTTGAGTACATGGACAGTTTGTTCCTTTCCACTGTTGAGTAATATGGATGTACATAGTTTTTATTTAGGACTTCACTCAAATAGTGTCTAGGGTGTTTACAGTGTTTGACTGTTATGAATAAATTTCTATGAACATTTGTGTACAGATTTTTGTGTGAACATAAGTGTTGGGAGCGGTGTCACTGGAACAGCAACCACCACGGTTTGACACAGTCCCGGGTGAGCTCCATGGTTTGACATTGTCCCTGGAGAAGTGGATTCACTGCATGGCAGGAATCACAAAGAACAGTGACTGAAGATATAAAGTAAATGGGAAAATAAAAATGCAGGATGGCAACTGAAGGAGACTAATCTTTGCTTTCTCTGTCTGTTAGCTGTCTGTTAGAAATTATTATAGAAGTAACATATAGATGACTAATGATGTAGATGGTAGAAAAGATTGCAGGAAGAAAAGCAAGAAAATAATGAAGATTTAGGATAGAAATGTGGAAGCTTAAAAGGATCTTAGGAGGAAAGGTCAGGAGTTTTAAGAGGATGTATGGGTGAAGGGTGAAAATAGTAATTAACATGTAATATACTTAAGAGTTGGGTAAACAACCAAAAGAATGTCTGTACTTATTTGCCTAAAAGGTTTGGGGGAAACAATGTAACCTGTGGATCTATATACATAATAAAAGTCTCTGCTAGTGGAGGCAGAAGCAGAAGCAGAAGCATTAAGACTAAGCAGAAGAAGAAAGATCAAGTATTTTCTGTCTCCCACGTTGCACGCGTGCGCTCTCTCTCTCTGTCTCTCTGTCTCTCTGTCTCTCTGTCTCTCTCTCTCTCTCTCTGTCTCTCTCTCTCCCCCCGACTCCGTCCACACCTTTGGGAACCCCTGGACCTGCCGAGGCTGGACCCCAGCACATAAGTTTTCATTTCTTTGGGACATATGCCCAAGATTGAAATTGCTGGGCTGTGTATTAATTGCGTGCCCGTTTTCCAGAGCATCTGTGTCACTTTGCATTCCCATCAGTGTGTACAGGTGATCCAGTTTCTCCATATTCTTGCCAGCGTTTGGCATTGTCACTATATTTTATTTTAGCCATTCTGATAGGTAGATATTGATTTCTCATTGTGCTTTTATTTTGCATGTCTCTAACGACCAATGATATTAAAGATCTCTTCAAGTGTTTATTTGCCATATACTCTTGGGTAAAATGTCAGTATATGACCTTGGCTCATATTTTTCATTATTTTATTATTCATTTTCTACTTCTTTTCTGTTTCCAGTTTTAATTTTTCTTCTTGTTTTCCTCTGAATTACATGAGAATTTTTTAGGATTCCAGGATGACTGAATTACAATATTTTTTAAAATTACTATCCTACTCTGTATAGTTTTCCTAGTGGATAGATATATATTATATATATAAATCATATATGTAGATATATGTATACACATACTTAAGACAGCCTATTGCTATCATTTTAGCACTTCTAGTGAAGTGTGAAAACATTATTCCTATTTTGGTCCCTTTAGCTTTGCCACTTTTTGAAGATCATTGTTTTGAGTATCAATTATTATTATATTTTTATTGTCAAACATTACTTAGAAACCTCATGGAAGTATAGTCTATTTACTCATATGCATGCTCCTCTTGTCATTCTTTCTTTCTTCCTGATCCTCTGCGTTTATTTTTCATCATTTTACTTCTGTTTGAAGACCTTCCTTTAGCCATTCTTTAACAGTAGGTCTGCTGAAGATAAATTCTTTTAGATTTTTTCATCTGAGAATGCCTTTATCTCTCCTTTGAGAGACTGGATATCCAAACACACAATAATCACACCATATTTTAAAACAGAACTCTGACCCACAACCTGAAAAAACAGTATGAGAATCAAAATCACGACCTCTGTAGCAGGCAGCCAAGGTCAGGACTTGATCAATAACTGACAGCTTATTTTTTTGTCCCTATTTAAGGATCAAGCAGTGAAAGCCAGATATGTCCTCCTAACCAATCCCTGAGGATACCTGCTAATAGTTAGGTTGCTTCAGCTCTCCCAGCTCAGTAGCCTCCAACAGGGCACACCTGGAGGCTTTTCTTTTTCCCATCATAAACTTTTCCATTTCCTCTGCTTGCCTTGGAGTCTCTGCTAAATAAAGTGATGGTGTCTGACTCCCTTGCTACATAGCAAGCTCTGGACAAATAGCTTTTGCTTGTTTTGATTTGAGTGATCTTCATTTATTTAAACGCCTTCATTCCTGAAGAATAATCTTGAAAAACAGAATTAGTAGTTGGCATTTTTTTTCATTTTGCTTTCTACAATTAAAAATATATTGTGCTACCTCCTCCATGGCTTCAGATGAGATATTGGTTCTGCTAAGATAATGTTCCTCTCTCTGGATTCTTTCAGGATTATTTTCTTTAGTTTTCAGATGTTTAATTTTGTCATGTCTTATTATGGATTTATTTAGATTTATCCTATTTGTGTTTTCCTCAGATTGTTTAATCTGCAGATACACATATTTCACCAAATTTGGGAAGTTCAGCCACTATTTCAGCCACTCTATGTTATTCTCCTCTGGGACTCCGATGATATAAATGTTGATAATTTTTATCATACTACAAGCCCTAGAGGCTCTCTTTTTCCTTTTAATTGTATATTCCCTCTCATGTTCCAATTGGGTAAACTCTATTAGAAACTTGTTCTGGTCTGATTCTCCTTGACAGTGTCCCCCACTCCCACCCCACTGACTGGTATTTTAAAGTGAAGGAAGGAATTCTCAGACCCAGAAGGGAGAGAAAGAGCTTTCTTTGACCACTTACAGTTAATGGGACTCCCAGTTGACCTCCCCCCGCCCCGCCACTTGCCAATACTGCTGGACTCACTTGATGTTGTTGCCAGCACTCTCATCTGATCCTGGGAGGAATAAACCTACCTGGGCCACCTTCTTTTGTTCAGTGTGTGCATTTCCTGGAGAAACCTACCTGGGCTACCTTCTGCTATTGGATGGGGTCTTGTAAAACTCTGCTGTTGTGGAGTTTATGTAACCCAGGATCCAGAAGCAATTGCTCCCCTTTCCATCTTTCAGAGAACTGCTTGGTTGTCTTTGTATTATTTCTGGGGCTTATAGTTGTACTTTGTGGGGAGGAGCAAGGAAAGAGTCTATTCCATCTTCTCTATCGTTTTCATTTTAGGAAGCTATTTTTGGTGAATCATAGGCTAGCATTTTTTTTTCTTTCAGATCTTTAATGATTTTGCTCTACCATCTTTATTTGCTTCATTTCTGATGATAAATCTGCTTTAAACCCTAACCTGTGTGTGTGTTTATGTGTATGTGTGTGTGTGTGTGTGCACGCGCATGCATAATGCATCCTTTTTTATCTTGCTACTCTTAATATTTCTCTTTATTACTTAAGCAAATTGTTTATGGTGTGGTTTTGGTATCATTTTCTTCATGGTTCTTGTGCTTAAGTTTGTTAATTTTCTTGAATTTATGAGATAATCTTTTCATCATATTTTTTTAATGCTCATCTTTTATTTTTTCAAATGATTTCTATTCCCTCCTCTTCTTCAGATATACCATTTATACCAATAATAGGCTCTATGAAGTTGTCCCACTGTTCACTGATGCTTTTTTATTAATTTTTCCCATATATTTTAATTTTCAATACTTTCTTTTGCTATGTCTGAATTCACTAAACTTTTTTTCTGTATTATCTAATCAGTTGTTAATCCCATCCCATGGGTTTTTCTCTCAGGTTATTTAGGTTTATTCTATTGTTGTTATTGTTTTGTTTTCTCTTATACCAGGTTTTTCTTAATTTCACTTTTGGAGTCACTTAACTCTTTGTTGTGAGACATATTCCCATATATTCTAAGATATTTCGTAGCATCCTTGACATTTATTCACTAGATTCTAAAAGCATTTTCTAGGTTGTAATAACCAAAAATATACCCAGACATTGCCAAATACTGCTGGGGAGTTGGGGCCAAAATCATTCCCAGTTGAAACCACTGCTCTGGGCACTGGAGTTGGACTGTTTTATATCTTCCATGTCTCTGCTTAACATGCCAGCCCGTCCTCTACTCTGGATTGGTTCCATTCTGCTTTAACAAAGCTGCAGTGCTTCCAAGTATTGTATGTCTAAGGAAACTTGACTTCATGTTTCTTTTCCCCAGTGACTTGTACTGACTGTAGTCGTGCCCTGTACATACACAACTGATGATTCTGGCAAATAAATCCATAAACCCTCATAATCTCAGCTATTTCAGAAGCAGTGGCCTTGAATCCCAGTCACCATTTTCTGCGTGCAGTTGTGCTACCATCCTGTGCCCGTGAGCCTTGGCCTGCACAGTAGTCTATACGTCACCCTGGCGTAGAGTGTGGGGAGTCTGGAGATTACTGTTATGTGCTTTTCTTCTCTCAAGGATAACACTCAACTTTCCTTTTCCAATATCTGAAATGAGTTACTTTGTACTTTATTCCACTTTTATAACTTTTTTAATCATAGGAGAATAGGTTTGATATTAGATAACTCTTATTGTGATTGAAATTGGAAATCACTGCAAAAGGACACATTTTAGTATATGTAAGCCATCCAGTTAGTTTAGCTAAATCGATACATGTTAATCTTTAAAAAGTATCTTAATTACATACAGAACAGAATCGGATGCCAAAATACTCAATTGTTTTTTAAACTTTAAATTTTTATTGATAATAACTATATTTGTTTTTCTTTCAAATATGTAATTTGATAACAGTCTTTTAAAATTCTATGCAACACCAGAGTGAAATTTGGTATTTGAAATGTCAAAATTTAATATAGTCTTTACTTTTTCCTTCTCGTTATTTTGAAAGTATTTTATATGTATTTATCTTTAATTATTCCATGTTTGGGCAACTTTAATAGATTTTTGTTTTCTCCTAAACTACTCATTTTATGTCCTTGTGTGCATGTATAAGATCTATCTACACAGTGATTATTTTTTTAATCCTCACTCGAGGACACATTTTTATTGATTTAAAAATTGTTTTTTCCTTCATTAATTTTAGAGAGAGAGGAAATGAGAGGGAGAGAAAGATAGAAACATCGATGAGAGAGAACATCAATTGGCCACCTCCTGCATGCCCCCCACTGGGGATTTGGCCCACAACCTGGGCATGTGCCCTGACCGGGAATCGAACTGGTGACCTCTTGGTGCATGGGTCGACACTCAACCACTGAGCCACACCAGCCAGACCATTTTTATTGATTTTTAAAGAGAGAGGAAGGAGAGGGATATATGTATGTATGTGTGTGTGTATATATATATATGTGTGTGTGTATATATATATATATATATATATATATATATATATATATATGAGAGAGAAAGAAAGAAACATTGATTAGTTGCCTCCCACATACGCCCTGAAATGGTATCGAACCTTTAACCTAGGTATGTGCCCTGACTAGTCATCAAATTCGCAACCACGGTATGTTCCCTGACCCTTTGATGCACGGGATGATACTCCAACCAACTGAGCCACACAGGCCAGGTCCACACAGTGTTTTGTGTTGGTTACAAAAAGCCCAAAGTATGGACATGTATACATTTCAAATGATCTTTAATTTGGGAGAGCAAATAATGATTAAAGTAATAATCAAGTATCAGTTACGATCTCATTTATATGTGGAAACAATCAAACAAACAAAAACCCTCAGCTATACAGAGAGCAGACTGGTGGTTGTCAGAGCCAGGGGTAAAGGGTGAACAAAATGGGTGAAAGGGCTCAAAAGGTACAAATTTCCAGTTATAAAATATGTAAGTCTGAGGGTTATAATGTTCAGCATGGTGACCATAGGTGACTGTACTGTATTCCATATTTGAAAGTTGCTAAGAGAATATGTCTTAAAAGTTCTTATCATGAGAAAAAAATTATGAAGGTATAGTGATGAATGTTAACTAGCTTTATTGTGGTGATCATTTTGCAATATAATCCAATATCAAATTATTGTTTTGTATACCTGACACTAATATAATGTTAAATATCAAGTTTATCTCAATAAAAATTCATTTAAAAATATACTCAAGGGTGTAGAAAATATATTAAAACATATACTGTAAAATTAAAAAATACTAGAATATATTCCATAGCTCATGTTAAATTACTTTGTACTGGCTACTCTTTTCAACTACATTCTGTAGGTCTTCATATTTTGTTTAGAAAAATCCACATAACTTTATTTATTTGAACTCAGTAAAGAATTGTGGTTATTAAAATAGACATCAAAAACAATAGTTTTCATACTGGCTTAAAGAAAAGTATCAGTTGGGAAATAAATATTAAGAAAAAATGGATTACAAAAAAAAATGACCTTCAATATAATATAAAAAGAACAGAGTAAATGTAATGAGCACTGTCTTTATAATCACAAACTTAATATCTCGATGTTGGCTCTTGCACACAAACACATGAAAGAGATATTCAGTCTTCTTAAAATATATTTTTTGTCCTCTTTTTCGTTAAGAAATACTTTTGTATACTAAAGAGTATTTGTAGTAAAAATATAGTTATCAGGACTATGATTATCTTTATAATCTTTTTAAGGTCCATAGCAAAGTATATCCTGGGGTTTCCAGACAAGAAACATGCATTTGGAAGTTTAACACATGAAAATGCTTACCTCAGTATTCTGCAAATGAATACGTGCATAATTATTAACCTTATATATTAGTATTCATTCTGTGCCAGGTACTGTACAAGGCATGAGGGAATACTCTGTAGTAAAACAGAATCCCTACACTGAGTAAGTGTATGTGGGCAAATGGCCGGGCAAACAAAAGCAAATATGAGAGAGTAGTAAAAGAGATTTAAATACAGATATAGAAAGTTATAATAGAGTACATTAACCTATTTTTTAGAGTCAGAGGAGATCTTCATTAGAAATGCTACTCAAGCTGAGATCTGAAGAATGAATAGGTTTCGTATGTTTAGTTAGTAAAAGAGTTTCAGACAAGAGAAGGGAGAAGACCCGAGGGGAGAAGAATGAAGGGTATGAAGAGAGTAACTATGGTTGTAAAACAGAAACAAGGGAGAGAAAATGGGGCAAGTGATTTAAAATAACAAGAGCTATATTCTGAGAGCTTGTGAACCATAACAGGAAAATAGACACAATAAGAAGGAAACCCCTCCATTGCATTTCAATAGTCTTTGTTGATATAATAAAAATACTAAAACTTAGAAAACAAAATGAGAAGGAATGTTTTTATTATGAAAAACACAAAAGCATGCTTGAATTTTATTTACTAATTTGTTGATTTATTTTTATGACTTTTTTTGTAGAGCAGTTTAAGGTTTACAAAAGTTGAGAGGGAGGTACAGAAATTTTTTTCTCTATATGCCCCGTTTCCACACATGCTGAGCCTCCCCCATTATCAACATCACTTACCGGAATGGTCCATTTTTTTTTTCCAAGTATCGATATTTATTTATTTTTCTTAAGAGAAGATCTCACACACTACATAAGGGTCTACTTTCTTTGTCCCTTAAACAGAACTACACATATGAATATGACTGCCACATTTGTAGAAATCTTAGAAACAGAGATGGTAAAGGGGGACACTGATCTCAGTGACAAGCACACCCAACAGCAAAGCAGAAAAGTTCTTAAATGACTTCAAAGGAATCTGCTCAACAGTCCTATATACAATCAACAGATACTCAAGGCATCACAGTACTTGACAGATCCGAAATTATGACCCTAAGTCATCAAGAAGTTTAATTATATTCTGCCTCCTAGTCAAGACAGAAAAGAATGACATACTTAAATTTTAGCATGATTTTCATCAAAGTGATGAAAGTGGTTTTATAATTTGATGGTTAAAGGAATAAACCCTCAATTACCCAGGAAGCTCAACCAATCAATTAGAAAGGAATTCATTTGAAAGTTCCAAATACCAAAGCTTTTACTGTTTCTGAGCTTAAGAGCACTTTGTGTACAAAAGTTGCCTGAAAGCTATATATATCATATATATATTTTTTGGTAAGAAATCACTTATTTCCAACACAAGCAGCACTTACTAGAAGTCACTCCTGGTTGTGGCTGCCCCATGGTAGGCTCTGGATTCGTGGAAACTGGCACCATGCCTGCAGCATTTGGTAGCATGTTTTGTTTTTGTAGTCTAGTCTTTCACTTCTAGTTCTTTCTGGATTTTACAGATCTTCTCAGCTAGCAGGTGGTAGTATTCCTTTCGATTATTTGCAGATTCATACATGTCCCCTTCAACTTTCCGGGCATATGCAACTAGGTTTTCCATCCGTCTATCTTGTAAAGCGGCAGGATCCGGAATAGGACACGTGGCTTGGACAAGTTTGTGAACAAGATGATTTCGAAGATCCTGAGTAATATCTTCATGCCATTGTTTTCGAATTCCAGTACTGCATGGCTGAGCTGCTGTTGGCATAGGACCCAGGGAGGCCACACTGGCATTTTCATTCATCATTGGGTTTTGAGAATTTATGGCTGAATGCAACATGGAATCAGAAAGAATACTGGGCGTTTGAACCCCTACACCTCCATTTACTCCCATAGGACTAGCATTCATGTTGCTCACAGGCCGCCTGCCTTGGGGAGACTGACCAGACTGCTGATTCTGCTGGTTCTCTGCTTGTCCCTGGGGCTGGGTGGGCATCTGGTTTACTTGATAGGGTCGTACAAAGGCTGCATTTCCCATGCTGGGGGCCCCGCGAGGAGGAGCCGGCGCTGCTCTGGGGAAAGGACGCGGGCCCTCCGCCCTGCTCTTGCCGCTCCTGAGCTCAGATGGGGCGGGGAGGTGCCTCCCTCTGTCCTCGGTGCCCCTCTGTCCTCGGCTCCTCCGTCTGTCCCACCTGCGCGCCCCCGAGGAAGAGGCGGAGGTATCCGCGCTGGGCCTCGGCCCCGCCTGCCCGGGCAGCGGCTTCCCCCCTGGCTGCTCCCGCAGGGGGACGGGACCTGCCGGCTCTTCTGCGCGCTGGGTGCACCCCGATCGCCCCGAGCCTGGGAGCCCGGCCCTGCACCCGCTTCATGCCTGCTGCTTGAGCGCACGCCTGACACTGAGTCAGAATGGGCCATTTTTTTTACAAAAGATGAACCTGCATTGACATGTTAAAATCACCCAAAGTCACAGATTTGCCTTAGGGTTTACTTTTGGTGTTGCGTATTCTATGGGTTTAGACACATGTATAACAAAATATACCATAGTTATACTATCATACAGAGTATTTTCACTGCCCTAAAAACACTCTTTGCTCCATTCAGCTCTCCCCTCCTTCACACCTGGCAACCAGTGGTCTTTTTATTGCCTTCATAGTTTTACCTTTTACAAAATGTCATATAATTGGGATGATGCAATATGTCCTCTTTTCATATTCGTTCCTTTTACTTACCAATATGCTTTTAGGGTCCTTCTGTCTTTTCACGGCTTGATGATTCATGTTTTAGTACGGAATAATAGTCCATTTTATGGATGTACTACAGTGTATTTATCAACTCACCTCCTGAAGGACTTCTTGGTTGCTTCACTTAGGTCAATTATAAAAAAAAAATTATAAATACAGTTGTTATACCCATGTGCAGGCTTTTGTGTGGACACAAGTTTTCAACTTTTTGGGGTAAATACCAAGAAGCGTGATTGCTGAATCATATGGTAAGAATATGTTTAGCTTTGTGAGAAACTGCCAAACTGTCTTACAAAGTGGATGTACCATTTTGCATTTCTCCCAACAACGAGTAAGAGTCCCTGTTGTATCACATGTTTACCAGCATTTGGTACTGTCCCTGTTTGGGATTTTAGCCATTCTAATAGTTGTGCAGTTGTATCTTATTCTTGTTTTAGTTTGCATAACCTGATAATATATGATGTGGAACATGTTTTCATATGCAGATTTGCTTTCTATATGTCTTTTTTGATGAGGTGTCTTTTAAGGCCTCTGACCAATTTTTTAAACAGGTTGTTTCTTTACTTACTGTTGAGTTTTAAGGGATCTTTGTATAATTTGGATAATAATATTTTATCAGATATCTGTTGCAAATATTTTCTCCCAGTCTGTGGCTTGTCTTCTCATTGTATTGATATTGTCTTTTGTAGACCAGAAGATTTTCTTTTTAATTAAGTCCAGTTATCATTATTTCTTTCATGGACTGTGTTTTTAGTGTTATATGTAAAAAGGTATCATCATACCCAAGAACATCTATGTTTTCTCCTATGTTATTGCCTAGGAGTTTATATTATAGTTTTGCTTTTTATGTGTAAGTCTATGATCCATTTTGAGTTAAGTTTTGTGGAAGGGATAAGGTCTCTGCATAGTTTCTTTTTTTTCTTTTCATGTGGATCCTCAGTTGTTCAGCACCATTTTTAAAAAACACTATTTTTGTTTAATTGTATTGCTTTTTCTCTTTTGTCAAAAAATAAGCTGACTTTTTTATGTGGGTCTATCTCTGGAATCTCTATTCCATTCCACTGATCTATTTGTCTATTCTGTCACCATTATCACATTGTCTTGATTACTGTAGCAACTTTATAATAAGCCTGAAAGGCATGTAGTTACAGCACTCCAACTTTGTTCTTTTTTAATATTGTGTTGGCCATGCTGGGATTTTGCCTTGCCAAATAAAGTTTAGAATCAGTTTTCAGTATTCATAAAATAATTTTCAGAGATTTTGATTGAGATTACATTGAATCTACAAAGTTAGGAAGAAGCGACATTTAACAAAATTAAGTCTTCCTATCCATGAAAATGTATTTAGTTATTTGTTTTAGTTCATGAGATTTCTGTAGTTTTCTTGATATAGATCTTGTATAGATTTTGTTAGATTTAAACCTAAGTATTTTCATTTTTTGCATTCTAATATAAGCAGTATTGTTTTTAATTTCAAATTCCACTTGTATATTGCCAAAGTTTATCACCCGATAAAATCTCTAAAAGCCAATATTAAAACCTATACAATTGTATCCAGCAATAGCACTGGGGAAGAATATACAAACTTTCACTCTGGGAAATTAAACCTTGAGTTTGCTGACTGTGCCTTTGTTTCTAATTAGATAGACCCGATTTAAATAACACCCTCTTCTATCCACATATTAATCTTTAAATGATGAGTTCCTACTGAGAGCTTTTGGTACCACATGTTTGGGATGTTGTCACACTCCATTTAAAAATCATACTTTCAATACCTTTAGGGAAACTCCATTTCCCAACACTCTAATTGACAAGGTTTTCAGAAAGTTTATTCATGTTGCATTACACTGTTTAAATGTGCTATTAAAAAAAGATGCATGTCCTTAATAAATGAATAATATTCATGGAGGGGTGTGGTAAAGAAGAAAATATAAAGATCACAATTTCATATTTATAAGTCTTGCTGCTTCTATGTTTTTAAATATGTTTTTAGTGGAAATACTATAATATACAATTACCCTGCCTTTGGAGGGTGACACAAAGAAGGGAGAGACGGTGGAAGAAACAGTTACCTAGGACTGATGTAATGATAACAAAGATATAAAGGATGTTTTCATTTAAAGTCTTGAGAATTTGCTCCACTTGTCAAGTTAATGTCAGGGTATTACATTTGAGATACAATTGTTTAAAATGCAAAAGGTAAGTATAGTCTATGACTTTTTTTGAAAACTTGGAGGCATTAGAGAGAATATATGATTTGGAGATTTGGGAA
This sequence comes from Tadarida brasiliensis, assembly GCA_030848825.1. Taxonomy (NCBI): domain Eukaryota; kingdom Metazoa; phylum Chordata; class Mammalia; order Chiroptera; family Molossidae; genus Tadarida; species Tadarida brasiliensis. Next base: position 69,648,647 of record CM061269.1, on the reverse strand, counting down.
TTATTTAAAAATAGTATTTACTCACACTTCACTAGAAAGTGTCATATTGTGATGGGGTAAAGTAAATAAAGAAGGTTGTCCACTTGAATGCCATTTACCATGGGAATGTATTGTTTACACGTAAAAACAAATCATCACCTGTCACATACTGCTCCCGCCATTGCACATTGCCGTAGCCCGAGTCTGTGTCAGTGAAAGATGCAGGTGCTGAGGTTTTTAATAGTGTTAGTAACGTGTGGTTTCTGCTTTACTCCTTTTTCAATGTTCTTTTTTATTATACCTAAATACTTTACAAAACACTAAAGTAGCAAGGCTCATTTCTTAAAGGGGACCACTCAGGAATCTAAAACAAGAGTGAACAGCGGTGTATAAAATAAGACATTTCTGACCTCATAAATTCACCAGAATAATTTCCTTGGTGAATCACTTGCAGTTTCCACCTAACCTAGTGAACTACACAGCCCAGAGCAGCGGTTCGCAACCTTCCCAACGCAACCCTTTAATGCAGTTCCTCATGTTGTGGGGACCCCCAACCACACAATTATTTTTGTTTCTACTTCATAACTGTAATTTTGCTACTATGATGTCTTAGGCGACCCCTGTGAAAGGGTCGTTCGACTCCCCAAGGGGTTGCGACCCACAGGTTGAGAACCGCTGCTCTAGAGCTTTCAGAGTTTCCTGTTCCTGTTGCTAAGTTTATAATTCTTTGAAAATTGAAAGAATATGGAATAGTTTTAAAACTAGAATAGCAAAACAATGTTTAGTAGATTTTAAAAGTATTTTCGATGTGTTTCATGTCTGAAGCATTTATTTTAAAATTAATTGAATTACGCGTGGAAACAAATACTTTGTGCGTCTGTAACTTAGATGATCTTGCATCTTTTGTTTCCTGAGGATACTTATAATCTAATGAACCAGAAACATAGTGATATTGTTTATCCCTGTTTAAACTTTGCTACTGTAACCTTGCAGCAAGCCTCTACCAAACCATAGGATGAATTGTCGTGTATCTCAATCCTAAAAAAAATATTGGTTTCTGTTTATCTTGAGAGTTTCTTCTCCCTTGCCTCCCAATAACACTTTTTTTCAGAGCAAGTTTTATTTGTAAATTGTTTTGTTTCTTCTTTATTAGCTTACATTTTGGGTAATAGAAATGAAATAGTGCAAACATGGATAACTATCAATTGGTTAACAACAAAATTGCTTTGAAATGTAGGCAGGAATTTGATCTCATTTTCAGTGAACTTTGTATGAAAAAATTAAAATGTCACTTTCTTCTAGCCCTATATTGTGACTGTATGCCATTTTCCACACAGGGAGCCGAGAAAGGCAATGATGAACCGTTTGATTTTTACATTACATTGAAACATATTATTTGTCTTCCATTGACCTTAATAGTTTATCCATCTGCAAATAAGATGAAAAAGATTTTGTTAGGTGAACAATACATCTCTTATACTGATTGTGTGTAAATTTTAAGGAAATAAAGAAGTTGAAAATATTATTTATTCATAATTAAATATATATTCACCCAACATCAGATCACCTTAATATATAAAGCAAATATTAAGAAACCTGAAGGGAGAAGTTGGCAGCAAGACAACAATAGTTGGAGACTAACTATTCTACTTTCAATAATGGACAGAATATCCAGACAGAAAACCCTTAGAGAAACACCAGACTTGAACAGCACTGTCAACCAATAGACCTAACAGACACATGCAGAACTTCTCCCCAAAAACAGAATAATACACCTTATTCTCAGTCATGCATGGAGCATTCTCCAGTCTGGATTCCATATGAGGTCACAAAACAAGTCTTAAGAAATTTATTAATATATAAATCTTGATTAATATTGGTCTACTTTAATACTCCAAGCCTAAAATGTATTTGTCCCAATTATAAACTTATTTTTGGAATCATATCTCTTTAAAAATTCCAAAATTCATTGGAAATGGTAGAGAGATAAAACATAATTTGAACAATGTAGTGATTTTTAAATAAATATTTCATAGAATTTGATATATAATATTTTATTTTATGTTAATGATTATTAGTATTATTAGCCATCATCTGAAAATGCTGTACATTTTTGCATTCTTTTTCTGATTTCACTCATTATTTTCTACTTTTATTTCATTGCAGGAAATAGGTTGTGCTCAATAAATGTTAAATTGATTATTGGATTTTATACCAGAACACTGAGTGCATTCTGTGCTTGCACATCTCTATTTGGGAATTCTGTTCTTTCCTATCTGTACAACTAAGCACTGCCACTGCTACCATTGCAGATATCTCTCTGCAACCACTGAAGAAGCTCTATGAGAAGACATAACTATAGCCAGGACTAAATCTTTCTTCTAGGACCTTTGTTCCTAATCCACAGAGAGATAAGTGATGTAGTTCAGAATGTAATCAAAGCTGCAAATATTATACATAAGAATTAAAAGGAGAGATGAAAGGGAATGCATTGTTTCAAGTACTGTCACTCTGACCAGTTCAACCTGCCAGCTTTTCTGTATTAAAACCGGATAGATTGCTCCTAAGGGAAGGAAAATGCTACTGTAACCAATATTTTACTTATCATTAGGTAATAATGACCACTTCTTTGAGTTTATAATCCTTTAAAATTTGGAAATACATGAAGTTGTTATAAAACTATAAAATCAAAATTATTTTATGTAGTTACAAAAAAAATGATTTATTTTATCTGTTTTCAATATTTGAAGCACAGATTCTAAAATTAATTGGGATGCATGTAGAAACAAATAGATTATGCATCTGTGCCCTTAGATGATCTTGTGTCTCTGTTATTTAGGTTTCCTGAGGAAACTTAGCATCATGTAAGGAGCCAGAAATAATTCTGCAAGCAAGACAAATTCTCTCATTTACCCTGTAATATATATAACCACCAAAATTAACTTAAGAGCTCATGACTTTACCCATTTTTCTTAAAACACTTTTACAGTATTTTAAGCAGATAGAGCAATATATCCAATATATTTAATAAAACATGTATTTTAATGTGAACAGTCAATGGGTAATAAATATGTTATTCTTGTAGATACTTTGCTTAACTTCATTACCTTTCATGTCTATGTAACAACCTGAATTCCTCATAGAGTCTAAAATTGTATGCATATTTGAATCATGCCAGATTCTTAAGGTGGGCTGTTAAAATTCATGAACATGAATTTTGTATTCAACTCTATTATAGTACATTGGGTTCTGGATACAGATATTCAAACTGTTTTACAATTGTTCAAGTACCTTGGTAAACTAAAATACCTAAAAATGATTGTAAAGACAATTTAGTTAAATCACCACACTTTAAAAGTCAGTGAGCTGAGACCTAGAACAGTTATGGGCCTTCCTTAGTTACACGGCTAGTCAGTGGAATTCCCATGCTGGAATACAGGTCTCTTGATGTATAGGCCTGGTCCCTTTAAATTATATAATTCACAAACAGAATTGCATGAAAGGCAGTATTTATTGAATAAATTCCATATGATGTGCATTAAAAAAACAAATTTCTTTATATTTAGTATGCTTTATGAAATAATGCTGGTAGATAAGAAAAATTCTTTTATATTAATGGAGAATTCATGCTGGTTAAAGATTCTGTGTAAAATAAAACCATTGTCTTCTATTCTTGCAAACCAAATTCTCAACCTCTTGGTATTTATTGGACCCATATATAATGTTTTGGGAGGGGGGCTAATTATTAAACATCTTTGATGAAGAGTTTTCTATTAGGTTATGACAGCTTGAAGATTACCATTTTGCTTTGACTAAAAGTTTTTCAATTTTCTTTTATAATTTTTCATTTACATTTTTTTCTCCTAACCTGTCTTCTCTATTAACAGGTAGATAAATGGCAGCCTAAATATACTCCAGCACAGATGTGAATTTATGCAACTCTAGTTTCATTGAGACATATTTTTCCCAAATACTGACATGAAGCCAGTTTCACTACATTAAATTAACAGGAATAATAGTGAAAATAACCTAAAAGGTTTATTTTGCTGGATATTACTTATTGACAAATTGTAGGCTGGTTATATTTTTTATTTATGAGAATATAGGTACATTTTTAAAAATATATTTTTAATTTTTCCCCCATAGAGTATAAAAAAAAATAATGCTTATTTGAATTTTAATAGTTTTTTTTGGTCAAATATTTATCAGTATGATTTCATGAAATCCCCACAAAACCTAGTGAAGTCATGTATACATGAAAATGATTTAAGAACACAAATCTAGTGAATATTTACTAGATGGGGAAAGACACTGTCAAAGATAAATTACACTGCCTGAGTATAACAGACTTGATCACCTGTAAAGAGCTTAATTTATTACAATTGAGTATTAGGTTTAGATTTGTCGTGAAGTCTGATAAAGACTTAACTAGGAGGAAGGGCCCAGGCCGGGCCTGCCTCGTTGGGCTCCGAGCGATTTAGCTCGCGTCCGGCCGTGGTCTCTGCCCCAGTTCCCCCCGTTTCCCTTCCCGTCCAGAACGGGCTGGGCACGGGGAAGACCTGCCGGAGCCATGGAGGACGAGGTGGTCCGCATTGCCAAAAAGATGGACAAGATGGTGCAGAAGAAGAAGGCGGTTGGAGCATTGGATTTGCTGAAGGAGCTTAAGAATATTCCCATGACCCTGGAATGATTACAGTCCACAAGAATTGGAATGTCAGTAAATGCTATTCGCAAGCAGAGTACAGATTAAGAAGTTACATCTTTAGCAAAGTCTCTCATCAAATCCTGGAAAAAGTTATTAGATGGACCATCAACTGATAAAGATCCTGAAGAAAAGAGAAAAGATACTGCAGTTACATCACAGAATAGCCTGAAGCAAGAGAAGAACGTAGCTCCAGTGGCAGTGTAAGCTGCAGAAAGGATGAAACAAATGCTGAGATACCTACGTGTCATCTTTTCCTCGGGCACCAAACACTTCTGATTCTGTAGGTTACAGTGTAGGGAGATGCTGGCTGCAGCTCTTCCAACTGGAGATGACTACATTGCTATTGGAGCTGACGAGGAAGAATTAGGATCTCAAACTGAGGAAGCTATATATCAAGAAATAAGGAATACAGACATGAAATACAAAAATAGAGTATGAAGTAGAATATCAAATCTTAAGGATGCAAAGAATCCAAATTTAAGGAAAAATGTACTGTGTGGGAATATTCCTCCAGACTTATTTGCTAGAATGACAGCAGAGGAAATGGCTAGTGATGAACTCAAAGAGATGCGGAAAAATTTGACCGAAGAAGCCATCAGAGAGCATCAGATGGCCAAGACGGGCGGAACCCAGACTGACTTATTCACATGTGGCAAATGTAAAAAGAAGAATTGTACTTACACACAGGTACAAACTCGTAGTGCTAATGAACCAATGACAACATTTGTTGTCTGCAGTGAATGTGGAAATCGATGGAAGTTCTGTTGAGTTGGAAGAATTGGCAAAGTGTCTGGACCATTGAGAAAATGGATTTTGTAACTAGCTTTAAAACTAGGCCAAGGAACTAATTTTACTGCAAATCAGATTTTTAAAGAACATGCATCCCTTGGGTTAATCTTTGTTTTTGACATAGCATCCTTTCTTAAATGCCTTCTGTAGTTTCACATCAGTAGGGAGACTACACAATAATTGTATGGCAACTGTTTCCGTTTTTTTTAAATACGTAATTGATATTAAACTTTTATCAATTAAACTTTTGGCAGTTTATTTTTACCTTTTTTTCTTCTTAAAGGAAAGTTACCTTAACTTTTTTACTGTCTGAAACACAATAGAAATGTTATTCTTTTCAGTTAATAAATACGTGAAAATTACATTTATTTTCCTTATTGGCATGTACCTGAAAATATTAAAGAAGGAGAGAGGTAATATAATATGTTTATTAAATGTGCTATTTGACCAGCTTATCTAAATTGTATATAATATTTGAACTAGCATATGAAATTGTTTTTAACTATTATATTCACAAGTCTGGGATAATTAGATATTATTTTGCATTTGTAACCATGATCATCATTTCTTGTAATTTCTTATACATGTTTATTACTTGTTCTTAATAGATTTTGCTTTTGGAAACATGACTTGGCTTGTTGGAATCAAAACAAAAGTTTGGTTTTGTTGTTTATTGACCTGTTTGACTTTATAGTATTTTAGTTGTAGAACACTGTTTAGTTTAGTAGGCTTTTCATAAATCCCAGCACAGGCAAAGAATGAAAGTGTGTAATTATTTTTCCCTCATAGGAAGACATACTGGGAAGGAAATGTTAGCATTTTAGGAGAGTGTAGTTATTATAAGTAGTACATGACTTGATTTTGATTGGGAAATCTGTACTGGCAAAGGATTAAGTTTAAGGATTATATAAATCTTTCCATATTGAGGTTGATAGAAAATATTTTTGTCCTGAGTCTAAGAAGCGGACTTTTTCTGTTACACAATTAATTAGGTAGTTGAACAAACTGAATATATGGGCTGTAATGCAACTCATTTTATAGTATAGATGTTACAACTAAGTTTTACTTTTTGTTTAAGTGTGTACCATTTTTTCTGTTAGGAATAAGAAAAATTGATTTTCATATAGTTCCTTAGGGTATGCTTGCTCTAGCACATCTTAAAGACCGCTGTTACAAAGTCCACAACGTATCATGCTAAATCTGTATTCTATCAAACACCTACAGAAAGACCTCAGTACATGATTTCTCTCCCCTTTGCTCCCATTTTCTCTTTTCTTACTGGAAATCAATTTGATGTAATACAGAAGATAACATTTTTTAAAGTCCTTGTTAAGACCCCATATATAAGATTTGGCCCCTGATATCATTCCCTCTTTACCTTGTCAGTTCACAGATTAACCTTTTGTTTTATCATTTGAAAAATAAAGTACGTTATTGAAAAAATGAGTTTTAAGAAGAATAAAATTAAAATAGTTCCATTTTTAAATTAAGTGATGCATTTTAAAATTTGTAATTCAATAAAGTCTCTTGTTATTAATTTTGTAAAAAAAAAGAAAAAGACTTAACTAGAAGTGAGAATCAATAGGTTGATAAAAGACCTCATATGCTAAGAAAGTAATACTTTCTGCATTTAAATAAAGAATCAGGCCCTGGCCGGTTTGGCTCAGCGGTTAGAGCGTCGGCCTGCGGTCCAGAGAGACCCGGGTTCGGTTCCCGCCAAGGGCACGTACCTCTGGTTGCAGTTTGTCCCCGGCCCTGGTTGGTCGTGCGGGTGGCAGCCACTCGATGTGTCCCTTTCACATCGATGTTTCTCTCTCTCTCTCTCCCTCTCTTTCTCTCTCTCTTCCTCTCTCTCCCTCCCACTCTATCTGAACAAAAAATGGAAAAGTGTCCTCGGGTGAGGATAAAATAAATAAATTAAAAAAATTAAAAAAAAAAAAAGAATCAGGTTAAATCACTACAAGCAGCAGCAGCATCTAGGGATAGATAAGTGTAGATGAACTAGTAAAAAGGACAAAACATCGAGCTTCATGGAGAAGGCAGATTTATTAATTACGAAAGAGATATGCTTTGAGAACCACAACAGGGAACAGTATTCTCTGGATGAGTTTTCTAAAAGAAGTCCCATTGGACTAACTACATATTCTTTGCAAAGAGTAGAAAGTGATGTAAATTCAATAGACTTACTTGGTATCTCATCACAACTTTGAGTAAAGTAGAACAAAGGAGTCATTAAGAGCAGGTGCATGATCTGATAATCAGTTGAATTAATATAATTAAAGGATACTGACTAATAAATTATGGTCAACTTTTTGCAGGAAATCTACAAGAAATTCTGTCTTGAGTCTGGCCTTTTTCAAGTTTATAAAATAAATTACATAGACAAGGAAATACACACCTCATTAAAAATATAAAAGACATATAATTGGGAAGGAAAAGAATTATATTAAATAATATAATTAGGATCCAAGAAATATCATAGAGTCCACATATAATACATTGATACAGTGATGAAATATAAGTGATTAAGATTACATAGCAGTTTATTTCTGAAATAAAATAATTTATCACATAAAAACAGACCCAAGAATCTGCAGGTCATCCATATGTTTCCATTTCTGGAACAGTGTGTGTAAAGTTGTCATGATTTCTTCCTTAACGTTCTGGCAGAATTATTTAAGCTATCTGAGTCCACAGTTTTCATGGGGAAAATACTTTGAAATTACATAAACAACTACTTTAGCTGATGCAGGACTACTCAAATATTCTATTTCTTCTCTATTTCTGTTTTATGTTTCAGGTGTTTTAAAATTCAAAGTTGTCAAATTTATGGCCCTGAAGTTTTCATGTCTTTTTAATGGCTGAAATATTTGAAATATCTCCTTTTTATCATTTTTTTTGTAAGTTTGTGGATGTTTAGCAATTTTATTTATTGACATCAAATAAATTGAATTTATACTTAATCTTCACACATGATTTTATTGCTGAATACTTTCATTTCTGAAAGACAATTTTTTCATACAAAATTATTTGCATTGTTTAAAATGTACTACTTGAAACGTCATCATGCTTTTTTTCTAACTTCTATATTTTTGTTGAAAACTCAGCCATTCATTTTACTGTTGCTATTGTGCAAGGAGTATGTCTTTACACCCACACTCCCTGGTTAATGATGAGATTATGTTTAAAACACTTGCTGTAGATAATCCAATACAATGCCACCATGTTAATATTATGAACACTGGAACATATCCTATTTTATTATACCAAACATTAATATATATTTCTGTATATGTATATAATGTATTACTTTCTATAAATAGTTACTTGACATATATAAGACTTCATATTATACTAACAATATATATTAATTTCATTAACACTTCTGCCATTTTCCAGTTAAATCATGGGTGTGTGTATGTGTGATTCATTTGCTCAGGATTCACTGAATTACTAAAATCTGTGGGTTTCTGTCGTTCATAAATTTTGTAGAATTCTCATTCATTTTTCAGACAATTGTTTTGCTTCATTCTATATATCCTTTCTTTCCAGAACACTATGCAATATTACATACTTCAACAGTATCCCACATGCCTTTTAATTTTGGCAGTGGCTTTTATTCTTACCTTCTTTGTGCTTAAATTTCAATATTTTCTATTAACTTGCTTTTAATCCTGTTCTTTGCAATATCTCAGATTTAATTTAATTCACGATTTAAATTAATATCATAATTTCAGATATTGTTTTGCAATTCAAGAATAACAAATTTATTCTTTTTATTCTAATTCTTTATTAAAATTCTTTTAAATAATTTATTTTTCCTATATTTAAAATTATTTTATAATTTCCTTGCTATTTCTAACACCTGAACAATGTATGATGCTACTTCTAATAATAAGGGATTTCTTAGCAAACTATGTAAAAAACTTACTTTTAATTACCTTGCCTACCTTTCTGGGACTTAAATTCTAAACTCTCCCTCTAGGACCAGACAACTCCTTCAATATCTTCTTGGCATTTTAGCCACCTCCCTCCTTCCCACACGAGGCTCCTTGGAGTCTCCCTCTGAACATATTGAGGAACTTGGGGATTTTTAGATATAGCAAATAACTTCTTTGCATATTTTGGGGCTCCCCCAAGGTTTCTTTGCCATTAAAGTCTCTTCACCTCAATTTACATCAACTCTCTCTCTCTGCTTGTTTCTCACCCCCGCGGGTCTGTGTTTCCTACTGGCCTCTATGCTCTGATGTCCCTGTGACGGGACTGAAGGGGGCTCTGAGCAACGACGTCCATTCCTTCAAGAATCATGTACCACTCCGTTTCTGCCTGCTCTATCTGCTCTCTAGTACCTTCAAATAGTATTTCTTAATTTTTTTCCAGTTCTTATTTTTGTTTTCATCAGAAAGATTAATTAAAAAAATAAGCTACACCATGATTGAAACTTGATTTTCCCAATAAACCCCACAATTTATTGCATTAGTGTACCACCCACTCAGACAAAAAAAAAAAAAAAAAAAGGAAACTCCCCAAATATGAGGGAATGTGAAGTATTTTAGAAAAGACAGTTTTAAAAATTACGAGGCACTGGACATGTGTGTGACAAGAAACACTGTTTCATGACAAGGCAAAAATATAGTTTTGAATGCAGCTTGAAAAATAATGGTTACATGATAAGCACCATTCCATGAAGAAAAGTTTAAAATTCTTGAGGTAAGGTCCATCCCAATTCTATCCAATAACCAAGGATATTTTGGGTGGGCTTTTTATTTTTCTTTTCATTAAAAAAATCTGACCTTAGAGATTAATGTATCCTATTTTTGAGGTAATTCAACCATAAGTATTTTAACCACTAATTGATAATATAAAAAACAAGCATTAGATGGATGGTTTTATATGATATTCTTTATGTAGCAATTGAAAGATTTGCTGATTTTCTAACTAAAAGAAAGAATGATGATACATTATGCACTTGTTTTTAGTACCTAGAAATCAAGAACATCACAGTGGATTAGAGATAATAGAAAGACTAGGATAGAAAGACTTTTAAAGACAAACATTAAAATTATTATTGTAAGGACAAATTGTAGGTATTTTAAAGATAAATTAGTCTATATCTCAGAATTCTCACATTCCCTTTCATTATAAATAAAGTTACATAAAAGAAAGGTGAAATGGAGGATGCTTTTCCTTTGGGCAAGTAAAACAAGGTGATTAGGAAAGATGAAGTGTCTTCTCATCAAAACATCAAATGTATAAAAATAGTTATGATTCATGATCTCATAAAATATATGTGGAAAGTTTTAATAAATAACTGATGATTTCCATCTAATTTCATAGAACTTCCACAAGCAATAGTACCTCATCTTATTAAATATAACCACCGATATTTGTGCTTTGGGGAAAGGCTTAAATGATGCATGTATTTGTGTATGCATGTGAAGGTTACTTGGAAAATACTAATATTGTCAATTACTATTTAAGGCTAGTCTAATAGACACACTTTGATAGAATGAGATGGTTTAACCTTTGATGTTACTTATTCTGCCATATATTCTGTAGCTTCCCTGTGACTAATAGCAAATAAGTTGTAGAGTTTGTAATGCAAGTCAGGTTTGTCTTGCTGCAAAATCTTTCCTTTTTTCAATACATGAAAACTATTCTTCCTGCTGTAACGCATCGTGCAATCACACACAAAAATGCCTAATTCAATTTCATGGTTCATGGTAAATGTTTAATTAATTCTTATAAGATAAACTGAATGCATATCAAATCTAAGCCAAACTATACCACAGTCAGAATAATAAAATACAACTTTCAAACCCATAAGCAATAGATTACAGCAAATTTTACTCCTTGATTTAGAGTTGTATCCCTTTTTAAAAATGTATTTATCAAATTTATTGGGGTGACATTAGTTAATAAAATTTTGTAAGTTTCAAGTGTACAATTCAATACATCATCTGTATATTTATTGCGTTCACCACCCTAGGTCAAGTCTCTGTCCATCACCATTTATCCCCCCTTAACCCACTTCTACCTCCCCCCACACCCCTTTCCCTCTGGTAATCACCGTACTGTTGTCTGTTCCTATGAATTTTTTTTTTTGCTTAATCCCTTTACCTTTTTCACCCATTCCCCCAACCCCCTCCAGTCTGACAGCTGTCAGCTTGTTCTCTGTATCTGACTCTGTTTCTATTTTGTTAGTTTATGTTGTTCATCAGATTCCACATATAAGTGAAATCATATAATAGTTATCTTTCTTTACCTTATTTCACTTAGCATAATATACTCCAGGTCCATCCATGCAGTCACAATGGGAAAGATTTCCTTCTTTATTATGGCTGAGTAGCCTTCCATTGTGTACATGTACCACAGCTTTTTTATCCACTCATCTACCGATGGACACTTGGGCTGCTTCCAGATCTTGGCTATTGTAAATAGTGCTGCAGTGAACATAGATGTGCATATATTCTTTCAAATCAGTGTTTCGGGTTTCTTTGGATATATAAGTAGAGTTGCTGGGTCATAGGCAGTTCCGTTTTTACTTTGAGGAACCTCCATACTGCTTTTCACAAAAGCTGCAACAATCTGCATTCCCACCAATAGTGCATGAGGGTTCCCCTTTCTCCACATCCTCGCCAACACTTGTTTGTTGGTTTATTGATGATAGCCATTCTGACAGGCATGAGGTGATATTTCACTGTGGTTTCAATTTCCAGTTCTCTGATACTTAGTGACAATGAGCATCTTTCCATATGCCTATTGGCCTTCTGTATGTCTTCTTTGGAAAAGTGTTTATTCAGGTCCTTTGCCCATTTCTTAATTGGATTGTTTGTTTTCTTGGTATTGAGTTGTATAAGTTCTTTATAAATTTTGGATATTAGGCCCTTATCAGATGAATCATTGGCAAATATGTTTTCCCATTCAGCGGGTTATCTTTTCCTTTTGTTGATGGTTTCCTTTGCTGTGTGAAGACTTTTTAGTTTGATGTACTTCCATTTGTTTATTTATTTATGTTTTTGTTTGCCTTGCCTACAGTGATATAGCAAGAAAAATAATGCTATGAGAAATGTCTGAGATTTTACTGCCTATATTTTTTCTAGGGTTTTTAGGGTTTCAAGGCTAACATTTAAGTATTTAATCCATTTGAGTTTATTCTTGTGTAGGGTGTAAGAAGGTGGTCTAGTTTCTTTTTCTTTCTTTTTTTTTGCATGTATCTGTCCAATTTTCCCAACACCATTTATTGAATAGACTATCTTTACTGCATTCCATGTTCTTGCCTCCTTTCTTAAATATTAATTGACCATAAAGACATGGGTTTATTTCTGGATTCTCTATTCTGTTACATTGATCTATATGTCTGTTTTATGCCAGTACCATGCTGTTTTGGTTATTATGGCCTTGTAGTATAGTTTGATAACAAGTAGTGTGATTCTTCCAATTTTGTTCTGCTTTCTCAAGATTGCTGTTGCTATTTGTGTTTCAATATAAATTTTTGAAATATTTGTTCTAGTTTTGTGAAATACTCCATGAGTATCTTGGTAGGAATTGCATTGAATATATAGATTGCTTTGAATATTCCACTTACTTGTGTCTTATAATTTTCTGAATATAGTTCTTTTACATTCTCAGTTAAATGTATACCTTTTTTTTTTTTTGAAGCAATTGGGAATGAGGTTGTTTTCTTAGTTTCTCTTTCTGATAGTTCATTATTGGTATATAAAAATGCAACTGATTTCTGGATATGTATTTTGTATTCTACTTCACTGAATTCATTTATCAGTTCTAGTAGCTTTTTGGTGGAATCTTTAGGGTTCTCTATGTATAGTGCCATGCCATCTGCAAATAATGACAGTTTTACTCCTCTCTTTCCAATTTGGATGTGTTTTATTTATTTTTATTGTCTTATTGCTGTGGCAAGGACTTCCAGAACTGTGTCAAATAAGAGTGGCACACACCTGTCTTGTTCCTGATCTTAAGGGAAATGCTTGTAGTTTTTTCCCATTGAATATGATGGCTGTGGGTTTGTCATATATGGTCTTTATTACATTGAGCTATGTTCCCTCTATTCCCACTTTGCTGAGAGTTTTTATCATAAATGGGTGCTTCCCTGCCTTCCCCTCCCCCCCCTCCCGCCCACTGCAGGGCCTTTGCACCCTGCACCCTGCCCCTCCCTCCCCCAGGGCCACTGCAGGGCCTTTGCATCCTGCCCCCCCCACCAGGGCTACTGCAGGGCCTTTGCACCCTGCACCCTGCCCCTCCCTCCCCCAGGGCCACTGCAGGGCCTTTGCATCCTGCCCCCCCCACCAGGGCTACTGCAGGGCCTTTGCACCCTGCACCCTGCCCCTCCCTCCCCCAGGGCCACTGCAGGGCCTTTGCATCCTGCCCCGCCCCCCCCACCAGGGCACTGCTAAATCCTCAGCCAGCGCTGGCTCTGCTCCCACATGCTCAGTGGGCCCTGACCCTGACCCTGACCTCCATTGAACTTGCCCGTGCCACTGGCCCCACCTGCCTGGTCCAGCCCTCCTGGTCCCTCATCTCTCACTCTGGCTTTTGTGTTTTTCACTTCTAAGGAGGTCCAGGATCTTTGTTCTGCTGACTGGTGTAGCCCAGCACCCAGAGCAGAGACTGGCGCCGGGGATCCTCAGTCCTCAGTGCAGACAAGCCCCGGGAGCTGACGCTCGGAGCTGGGCGGTGCTGAGAAGGGGGCATCTGCAGCCCGGTGGGCCAGGCTGGTGCCCTCCACTCACTAGCGGCAGGACCTCGAGCAGCCACTGAGCTTTTGGTGCCACGTTCCTAAAACCACGACTGTAAAGCAGCTAAGTTAAGTTCTGATGTTTTAAACACGCGATGAATGGTAGTGAGTGGTGGTGTCACTGTGGCATGTCCCTGCTGTGACAGGCCAGCAGCCTCCGAGGACACCTCTGCAGCCCGGCTTCTCAGGAAACAACAAAAAAATTAAAAAATGAAAATAAAAAAAATAAATGGGTGCTTGATTTTATCAAATGCTTTTTCTGTGTTCAAGGGTAGGAAGAATTAATATTATTAATGTTATAACCCTTTCAATACTACTAAGTTGCCTGTACCGGGTTTCCCAGAGCAGGAAAATTTACCTTGTCATGTAAATTATTACTATTCCTTTTATAAAATAAGGGACTAAAAGTAAGAGTGGTTAACTATCTTATCAAAATTTTGCCTATTAATTGATTTGGTAGGATTTTCATTTAGGTTCAAGTCTCTCTGAATCTAATATCTGGGTAACTCTTTGACTATTTAATAACCTGAGACTAAAGAAAAAATAATTATTGCACATAAAATTAGAGAAAATGTTAGCTCAATGTGTTGAAAATATTGTGCTGCCTTTAGATAGAAGGCGGAGTGTATCTCTTTATATGTGAAAAAAAGAAACATATTCTGAGAAGCATTAGCCACCTATTCAACAGAAATAAAAAGTTCTGATTATCCCAAAGAGGGCTATTTTCACTGATGTCCACAGCTGCTTTGTAGAATTACCCCAGAGCTCTATGTGTTTTATCTTTTCTTTTCTCCTTTTCCTGTATTTAAGCCCAGCATCATTAATATTAAGGGTAAAGGTAAAACATTGTCTCACTGAATTGCATTATTCAAAAAATCCCATGTAATTGTAGATAATACATTACAACTTGCTAGGAAACTGTGCTGCAATAGTTTAAAAAGTAGTGTTTATGTGAGCAACTGTGTTATAATATCTAATAAAAAATAGCATTAGTTTTATACTTATTTAAAATGCAGTCTTTAGTACTGTGAATAATTAAGATACCAATTTCTCAATTAGCATAAAATTTCTTATTTTCTTCTACTGGAAAACATATTTATCACTGTAGACTGATTAACTTGAAAAAAACCGTATCTCCAGAAGAGGGGGTGGGGGAGGGGAGCGATGAACCACAGAACTTGTACACATGTACTCATAACCAGTGGACATGGACAACAAAACTGGGGACGGGGCAGGGAGGGAGGGGGACAATGGGGTAAAAGGAGAAACATCTGTAACAAAAATAAATTAATAAAAAATTAAAAAACAAAACAAAACCATATCTCAATCAGTTTGACAGTTAGAAAAAAATCGATGTGACCACGTGTTTTGGAGTATATGTATGTGTGTTTATTTATCTGTATGTGTAAATGTGTATACTGTTTGTGAGAAAATAAATATATATATACAATAAGGTCTTATTAAACATTTTCAAGTATATGAGATGAGTCAGCAAGATATAAGAGAAAAGCATAACTTTTGCAATTAGATTGCTTAAATTTAAAAGTTGTAATTTATGATTTACTAATAATATAATTCTAGCAAGTTACTACCTCATATGCTACTGAGCCATATCTTTGTTAGAGTATGGCTATGAAGATAAAATGAAATATTATATGCAAATTGCATTATGTATAAAATAAAGTACTTTGATATAAAAGTTAGTGATCCTGAAGACTATTTGTAACATATAGTGATGTTTTCCTGTCGTTATACTCCTTTAACCCCTTTGTTGATTTTGCAGTTTTCAGGCTAGAAGGCTGGCATAGCTATTTACTCTATACACAGCTAAACTCTTCTCTAACCAGCAGGCAGAGAATTAGGGGCAGCTGGTGTCCAGACAGTCAGTTACACCACTGTTTTAAATGAGCAGGATTTAAGCTACAAAGAATTGGCATAAAAGGAATGAGTAAACATTTTCTTACATCCTTGCTGACAGGATGGCAGAGTGTTTCTAAATTTAATGAGTGCTTAACTCATAGATCATATATGAAATCTGACGAAAGAGCAATTTAATGCTTTGAGTGAAAGCCATCTATTTAGATAGATAGATTAGATAGATAGATGGATAGACAGACAAAATGTTTTGTCCAAAATTTTACTCCCATTATCATGAATTGTTCTTCCAGACTCTCTGTCAGAGTAAGCTATTTGCAAGAACAATTCTTATTTCCCTCTTGGAGTAATAAAAGCACTTAGAACTGTAGGTAACATTCCAAGAACTTCACTACCAGCTGATAATGACATTGCAGCAATTTTTCTCACTTGGGTAAAGTATTATTTCCGCTCAAAATAAAGCAAAATAAGTATTTGTTTTAGAATCCTGAATGAGGCATTCCATAACTTCCCATAGGTGATCTAAAGAAAAAAAAAAAAAAAACTTTATAGTACGATACTGAGTCAATAAGCACAAGATAAGAGGTCCAGCGTCTCTCACCAATGCTCTCCTTTTAGTCTTCATAGAAGGTACCAAGGAGCTTCTGTTGTAATAAAGGGCAGCACTTCCTCATAAGGCAAACCAGACTTCATTTACAATTTCTTCTAAAGATTGAGCATCTGGATCAAAACTAAACACTGAGCAGAAAAAGTCCAATAAGAAAATGCTTTCATTCTACAGTGCTGACAATACTGCTTTACCGTGTTTTCTGAAAATACCTTTTCAAAAATGTTGGCTAAGCTTAACTATGTAACGTCTTAACTAAGGCAGCACTACTGATGTAATTGTTGACGTCGGGATAGTAAACAGAATGTCCTGATGTTATGTTTTCATTAGGAAAATAAAAGTATGCTTCCCTAATCACCTCACTTCACTGCCCATTCACTTGTCCTCCTTTTAAAGGGTCGCACCAATTGTAGAAGGTAATGGGTGCAGGGTGCTAGCTACCTGGTGCTTCTGTTTATTCCCCAGAAAACATGGACAAGTTACTCTCCTCCTAAATAACATTTAAGACTCAGGGCCCTGATATTCCACGTTCAGATCACAGAAGCAGGAACATTTAGTAATATTAATATTTTTAGAAGTGCTGTAAGCCACACTATAATTCGTTAACAAAGACAGTTATTGTGTAATGAAGGGGAAAATTACTTTTATTGAATTAGTCGATGATATTTTTTTCTAATTATAGCACTGCAGGTGTTTATATCTACAGATTGCATTGGTAAGGTAATTAGGTCCAGTAAGTGTGTGAATTGTGTTAGTTTAAATTAGTTTATCTCCAGATAGGAATTTAATGAAGTGGAAATGTTTCTTTCCGGGTTATGTGCGAGTCATCAGGGCTTTCAATGGGTGTTAGGAAATAAATTCAAATTTGGAAGCAGAATTTTCTTTGGACAAATCTCATTATTAAGAACATTTATTTTTCTTCTGAGAAACATAAATCAAAATGATGAAATGGTGCAAATTTCTCAAATTTCTCCATCATCCGGTCTCTTATCCTGATAATCTCTGTCTCAACATTGTTGAGTATATTCAGACACACATTGACTCTGTATATAATCAGGTAAAATAGTCAAACCATTGTCTTTTTGATCTAGGTACTTTAGCTGCAAGAGAAATTTAGTCAGTTGTCCTAGCAGCCAAAACAAGATAGGAAAAAACCTCAATGACCCTGTGCCTAAATATTTCCACAAACACAAAAATAAGACTATATTGACTTCTTTAACAATCAGTCCACTTTATTTGTATGAAATAAAAGGTTCTAGTTTCCCTTTTGTCATGCAAAAACACATATATTAATCCTTTCCATTTTCTTGTCTATCTGGACAACCATATCTAAATTTTATGCTTATTTAAAGTTCCCTTAAAATCCCTGTTCCAACAAATAAAGACCGCATACCAAGATCCAGGCAGTACAAGAGAAGCTGAAGTGAACGCAAAATAGAGCATGTGGACACTGCAGCGTTCAAATTCAAAATTTGCAAGTAGTCATTCTGCATCCTACCCTACTCTAACCCCCACTTTTTTGATTTAGATTTTTGCCTTTATTCCTTATTCAGTGGCTTTAAGATATGAGTCTATGCATTTTATTATTTACCTCCTTATATTCTAAGTAGGTGGATTAAAGCAATTTTTTTTACCTCTTTGTGGTTTTTAAAAGATCCAAATTCTAAACTAATAAGGGAAAATAGAACATCAGTACACCTGTATCTGTTGTTCCCTGTGAGATCCTTTCACAAACCTTTCATCTGAACTGGAATGGCAATACTAAGTTGAAGGTGCTCATGCAAAGATCAATAATATAGAAAAGCTACCAATTAAATGATGCTAAACAAAGCAGCAGGTCACACGTTGGGAGACATCTTTAGAGGAGGGATAAGTCTCTAGTAAAATCAAAGGAAAACATAAAAGAAAGTTGTTCATTAGGACTGCATAATACTCACACTTGAAAAGCCTACATGAGGTGAGTTTTCACAATGATGTTTGAAGAGATCATTAAGAAAGGAATTTCTCCTAAATAGTAAAGTCAATCAGAAATGGTCTGATGCAAGGTTAAAACTCATTTAAGCATAAGACATTTCTCTATTTTTGCTATCATTTTCTTGAGAATTTTTTTTGTTACCTCATCAACAATATGAACTTGAACAAAACCAAACTATGGACTTGCAGCTACCATAAAAATAACCAGTTGACAATATACATGGGATCATGCATCTGTATATGTTGTTGTTTTTTACTTTAAAAAGTGCTTTCAGAATCATTATCTCATTTGATGTACTCACCAACTCTTGGAGGTAAATGGGTTATATTTTAAAATTAGAAATAAAGAAAATTGCAACACAGTGATTGAATGCTATATCTAAGGCTACGAAATAATGGGGTGTGGGGGCATTGAAATGAAATAACACTCATTTGTTTTTAGTTCTAAATCAGTGGACTTCTTGGGAAAGAGTATATACATTCTATTAAGGCAAAATTAAAAATTATATTTTCATAGCTTTTTAAGATTCCTGTTGCTATGCAAACACTAAAAAATAAACTGGAATTCAGACTCTCAGAAAATTCTAATTCTCATTTTCCTACTGTTACTAGTCATGATGTGACAAATTATTTTACCATTTTTTATTAGCCTCATTTTTATTTGAAAGACATAAAAGGAAAGCATGTAATGATATTACCTTATAGTATTAAACTGCTTTAAGCATAGGAAAAGTGTACATTCCCCTATTGCAGATATACCTTTGAATGTAGAACTAACAAATTGGACAATCTAGGCCAAATGGACAAATTTCTAGAAACACACAGTCTCCCAAAACTGAACCTGGAAGAGATAGAAAACTTGAACAGACCAATAACAACAAAGACAACTGAAGATGTAATTAAGAAACTCCCAGCAAACAAAAGCCCAGGCCCAAATGGCTTCTCAGGGGAGTTTTACTGAATATTCAAAGAAGATCTAATACCCACTCTTCTCAAACTATTCCAGAAAATCCAATAAGATGGGACACTTCCATTGTCATTTTATGAGGCCTGCATAATCCTAATTCCAAAACTGGATAAAGACATTACAAAGAAAGAAAACTAGAGGCCAACATTGCTGAGGGACACAGATGCCAAAATCCTTAACAAAATATTAGCAAATCGGATCAAGCAATACATCAAAACAATTATCTACCATGACCAAGTGGTATTCATCCCGGGGATGCAAGGATGGTACAATATTTGTAAATCAATAAATGTGATACACCACATAAACAAAATGAAAGATAAAACCATGTGATCATATCAATAGATGCTGAAAAAGCATTCAACAAAATCCAGCACCTGTTTCTGATAAAAACGCTCAATATGAGGTAATGGAGGGATCATATCTCAACATAATAAAGGCCATATATGAAAAACCTACAGCCCACATCATACTCAGTAGGCAAAAACTAAAAACATTTCCCTTAAGAACAGGAACAAGACAGGGAGGTTCACTTTCACCACTCTTATTTAACATAGTATTGGAAGTCTTAGCCACAGAAATTTGACATGAAAAAAAGATAAAAAGGATCCAAATTGGAAACGAGGAAGTGAAACTGTCATTATTTGCAGATGACATGATATTATACATAGAAAACCCTAAAGACTCCATCAAAAATCTACTAGACTTAATAAATGAATTTGGCTAAGTAGCAAGATACAAAATTAACATCAAGAAGTTGATGGCATCCTTATACACCAACAATAAAATCACAGAAAGAGAAACTAAAAAAAAATCCCATTTACCATTGCAGCAAAAAAAATTAAGATACCTAGGAATTAACTTAACCAAAGAAGTAAAGGATCTCTTCACAGAAAACTACAGGACATTGAAGAAAGAAATAGAGGAAGATATAAAAAAGTGGAAGCATATATCTTGTTCATGGATTGGAAGAATTAGCATCATTAAAATGTCCATACTACCCAAAGCAATCTATAGATTCAATGCAGTCCACATCAAAATACCAATGATATACTACACAGAACTAGAACAAATACTCCAAAAGTTTATATGGAACCAAAAAGGGCCCTGAATAGCCACAGCAATCTTGAAAAAGAACAAAGTAGGAGTGATCACATTATCAGACATCAGGTTATACTACAAAGCCACTATAATCAAAACCACCTGGTACTGGCACAAGAACAGGCACAAAGATAAATGGAACAGAACAGAGAACCCAGAAATTGACCCAAGACAATATGCTCAATGAATATTTGACAAAGGTGGAAAGAGCATACAGTGGAGTCAAGACAGCCTCTTCAATAAATGGTGTTGGGAATATTGGACAGCTACATGCAAAAAAACGAAGCTAGACCACCAATGTACACCATACACAAGAATGAACTCAAAATGGATAAAAGACTTAAATGTGACTCGTGATTCCATAAAAATTCTAGAAGGAAATGCAAGCAACAAAATTTCAGACATATGCAGCAGAATTTTCACTGATACATTACCTAAGGCAAGAAAAACAGAGGAAAAAATGAACACATGGGACTACATCAAACTCAAAAGCTTCTGCACAGCAAAAGAAACAACCATTGAAATGGAAAGGGAAACCACTATATGGGAGAGCATAATTGCCAATGATACATCAAATAAGGGGTTAATTTCCAAAATATATGGAGTACTCACACAACTCAAAAAAAAGAAGAAAAGAACCCAATTAGAAACTGGGCAGAGGTCCTAAATAGACACCTCACCAAACAGGACATACAAATGGCCAAGAGACATATGAAAAAATGCTCAATGTCACTAATCATCATAGAGATGCAAATTAAAACAACAATGAGGTATCACTTCACACCCCTCAGAATGGCCGCCATCAACAAATCATCAAACAACAAGTGCTGGCAAGGGTGTGGAGAAAAGGGGACTCTGGTACACTGCTGGTGGGAATTCAGACTGGTGCAGTGACTATGGAAAACACTATGGTGATACCTCAAAAAATTAAAAATTGAACTGCCATTTGACACAGTGATTCCACTTCTAGGAATATACCCTAAGAAGCCTGAAACACCAATCAGAAAGAATATATGTACCCCTATGTTCATAGCAGCACTATTTACAATAGCTAAGATCTGGAAACAGCCCAAGTGTCCATCAATAGACGAGTGGATAAAAAAGCTGTGGTACAGTCCAGCCTGTGTGGCTCAGCTGTTGAGCATTGACCCATGCACCAAGAGGTCGCCAGTTCAACTCTCGGTCAGGGCACATGCCCAGGTTGTGGGCCAAATCCCTGGTGGGGAACATGAAGGAGACAGGCAATAGATGTTCTCTCTCATCGTTATTTCTATCTCTCTCTCCCTCTCCCTACCTCTCAATCTCAAATCACTGAAGAAAATAAAATTTTTTTAAAAAAAATAAAAAAGCCATGGTACATATACAGAATGGAGTATTATGCAGCTGTAAGAAAGAAAGATCTCTCTTATCCTTTGAGACAACATGGAGGGACCTGGAAAGTATTGTCCTAAGCAAAACAAGCCAAGCAGAGAAAGACAAATATCACATGATCTCACTTATTTCTGGAATATAATGAACTAAACAAACTGAGGAACAAAACAGACCCAGAGTCATAGAAGTAGGGTACAGACTGACAAACCTCAGAAGGGGGTGGGGGGAGAGCAGGGATGGACCACAGAACTCACATGCATGTATGCATAACCAAAGGATATAGACAAGAAAGCTGGGGACGGGGTGGGGGGGATGGGAGGAGGGTGTCAATGGGGGAAAAAGGAGAAACATCTGTTACAAAAATAAAATAATAAAAAATAAAAATAGCCCTGGCCAGTTTGGCTCAGCCTTTGGATCGTCGGCCTGCGGACCAGAGAGTCCCAGGTTTGGTTCCCGCTAGGGGCACGTACCAAAAAATAAATAAACAAACATAAAAATAAAAAAATCAGTAAAAATTATAAAAAATAAAATAAAATAAAAAACAGTCTTCAAAAAAGATAGAATGGCACAATATAAGATACAAACAATAACTTTTATTTATTACTTAAAATGAATTATGTCATGGGAAAATGAAAGCTAAGAACAGAAAAAACAAAATAATAAAAGCAAAACCCCACAAAACTCCTCATAATAAAAATAGAAAAATAAATACCCGAATCACACAATGAAGTAAAGACCGACATAAAAGTTACAAGAAAAATGTCAAATTCTTCCAGTGGCAGAGGGCGAGCAGACCCAGCCAGCGGCCCTGGAGCTGCCCTGACGCATTTTCCAGGGGCGCCTCCTCCTCCGTGGCAGGAGCCAGGGCAGTTTCAGGAGAGGGCTGCTCAGGAGGAAGAGGACTGACTGGCAGGGTCCACCTCTAGGGAAATGAGGGTCCAGAGAGCACACGACCAGGGTGCTCCCCACCCAACACCCGCAAGTGTACACACATGAACACGCACAGGCACCCACACATGCACACATGAGCGTGGGAACACAGGTACACACGCATGCACATGCCGATACAACGTGCACACACAGGGAAAGGATTAGAACGGGGAGCACCCCTGTCAGGAATCTCCTCCCGGGAAGGACTTTGTTCGTGATTCTGAATTGCTTTAGAATTCATTATTGTACTATAATAAACCATTGTTTTTCTTGTCATGATTTTTTTAAGCTTTAAAAACTGTAGATGGTACTTTACTCCATTGATGAGTGATAAATGGATACCATTGAACCTATGACTTCAGGACTTTTAGAACTCTCAAGGTCATACATGCATTATAAAAATATAGACCACCTCAAGGAGAAGATAAGAGCTTTGCAAGTCCCTCCCCAGAGGTGACCACCATGAGTGGCTGGTGGGCCTCTCTCAGGCTCCACCTCTCTCATTGTGTTTGTCTGTCTCTGTCACAGGCAGACTCATTTTCACATATGCGTGTCTGCCTGTTGAAATCACGTGTTCGTGGTCTCACAGTTGGGATCCTGTTTGCAGAGGGTTGGCCCACGTGTCTCCCATGAGAGGACCTCTGAGGTCTTTATCTGCTGGCACACAGAGACCCCTGCACCACTTTAGCAGCTGCTGAGCTTCCCTCGTCCATGTGGACCAGGATTGGTGGATCCCATCCCCTCTCCATGGACATTAGTGGTTTTTCCAATTCCCGGCTATTTCATCAGTGCTCTGATGGGTGGTCTCGAAAATACATCTTTGAACACTGGTGCAAGAATTCCTGTGGGGTAACCTCCGTGGGTGAGCACTATCAGGGGCAAGTGGACACCTGTGGAACTTGGACGGGTCCTGTGCACTGTTCTCCCAGAGGAGGGACCCTTCCCCTTCTCTCCAGGGGACCTGCTGGGGCTTCTGCTGCCTCACTTTGTCCCCAGGGCTGGTCACCACCAGACCAGAAGCTGCCAGTCTGATGGAGACAGAGCTCTCTCCCCAGTGTTTACGGTGCGTGTGTCCCCATCGTGAGGTCGGGCATCTCTGACATGTAGAGGCATGTGCACTGCCTCTCCTCAGAGTCATGTGTTTGCCCTCTGT
This sequence comes from Tadarida brasiliensis, assembly GCA_030848825.1. Taxonomy (NCBI): domain Eukaryota; kingdom Metazoa; phylum Chordata; class Mammalia; order Chiroptera; family Molossidae; genus Tadarida; species Tadarida brasiliensis. Next base: position 69,624,441 of record CM061269.1, on the reverse strand, counting down.
CCCTTCAGACAACAATGACTTTTGAGAGTTTTTTGCACCACAGAGATGTGAAATCTCTCTATGGCCTTGGGTTCTGGGGAATGCTTTCCAGCTTGTGGTGTGTCTTTCCAGATTTCTGCATTTTTTTCTGTCTAGTTTTGGGCACAGGAAGAGCCAGCCATTACCTGACTGACTTCTGGTCCTGGGGTCACACTTAGCACATCTCTACACCGAGATGATGCTCACACTTACTAAGAGGGCTTCTTTCTTTACATCTGGTCTCTAATCCATCTGGAATTTCCCTTTCAAATAGCAAAAATGCTATTTTAGATAAAAACAAACAAAAATGTGAGCAGACACAAAACGGCACCTATGTCAGATTCCATTCATAGGAAACGTCCAGAACAGGTGAAGGAGCAGAGACAGGAAGCAGATCAGGGGTTGCCAGGGACAGGAGGATGGGGAGTGAGTACTTTCGGGGCAGGGTTCCTTTTGGGGTGATGGACCATCCTGCAACTAGACAGTGGTGATGCCTGCACAGCGTCGTGAGTGAGTGTCCTTCATGCTCAGGAATGGCACAACTTAAAATATGAACAATACTTTATTGGTTAAGAGTTACACAATGGGAAGAAGGCTAAGGATGGAAAAAAAGAAAATAATACAAGAAACTCCCACCCAAATCCCCCACATAACAAAAATTACAGAATTAAAAACTGACTCCCTCGAAGAAAATAAAAACACAAGATAGAAGGGAAACAAAAGATAGAGGTCAGTGAGTGAAGCATCAGGTGGAGCACGTTCAATGAACAGCTCTGGAGCTGGCCCTGGAGGATGGTCCCGAAGCAGCTCCTCCTCTGAGGCAGGAACCAGGGCAGGTCCAGGGGAGGGTCCTTCAGCCAGGGGTGGTGGGGCCTCAGCCAGGTCGGGGGAGGCTGCCCAGGCCGGCCCCGGCTCCAGAGCCATAGCTGGAGCGGCTGCTGGAGGTGGCACGGCCTCTGGAGCTGGGCAGCACTCCGGGTCTGCCCCTGCATCAGGCTCCCTGGCACGGATGACAGCTGGCTCTGCCTCCTGGGCTGGTGCTGGAGTTGTGAGCGGAGAAAAGATCACCCACGTGCCTGCATTTCCATATGCCCCCCAAACAGAACACACTGCAGCCCAGGGCCCCCCAGGAATCCAGCAGATGGGTGGTCTGAGTCCAGTCTTTGCTCCTGGCCAGACTCTGGGGGTGCTCCCTGTGTGTCTGGCACTGACCCCACTCCATAAGCTCGCATGCACCTCCACCCCCCATCCCACACCCCCCTCCCCCACCTGCTCACCCCTGGGCTCTGCCTCCTTAGGCTCCAGGTCAGCCGGCCGTGCGCATGTTCCATCGGCTTCCCACTCCAGATCTTCATCCCAAAATCTGACCTTCTTGCCCATCCTGGGCTGCTTCGGGATTGGGGTCCCAGGGAGCCTGGGCGGC